>CM053649.1:6705507-7960253 GCA_028654395.1 Scutellaria barbata | reverse complement strand
CTTCCATTTAATAAAGTTAAGTTCTAACTTATTAAAACTGCTAAAGGCTACGACCTCGTCCGAGTCGTCTAGGCCGGACGAAACAGTAAGGCTTCAGCCCAAGACTTTGGCCCAAAAAGGCTACGGCCTCGTCTGAGCTGTCCAAGCCGAATGAAACAGTAAGGCTTCAGCCCAAGGCTCCGGCCCAAAAAAGGCTACGACCTCGTCCAAGCCGTCCAAGTCGGACAGAACAGTAAGG
The DNA here is from genome assembly GCA_028654395.1 of Scutellaria barbata. Lineage (NCBI taxonomy): Eukaryota > Viridiplantae > Streptophyta > Magnoliopsida > Lamiales > Lamiaceae > Scutellaria > Scutellaria barbata. The sequence continues at coordinate 7,960,015 of CM053649.1, read as the reverse complement.
CTCCGGCCCAAAGCTCCGACCCAAAATAGGCTACGGCCTCGTCCAAGCTGTCCAGGCCGGACATGTTGCTAGAGGATTTATCCTTTTCGTTGAATTTCTGGAGTATCGGACCAAAGATTTGAATAGGCGAGTAGCAGTGGTGGCTATGGTTGTAAGAATTGAATTGATTTGACGTGATTGGATTTCGGGCTTTCAACGGCATAATATTGAAGGACATCTCTGCCGCAGCGCTGCCTAGGAGGTTTGTTCCACCTCTGTTTCAGTTATAATTTACAATGATGATTGAATATGATTATCTCTTACTATTAGATTAAGCAACATGTACATTGATAATTGTAGGAATTAGATACCAATCTTTGGAGAAATGAATGAATTTATCAAGACTTGATGTTGATAGCTATAATTATTTATCCATGAACAACAAATTAATTTGTAGTTTTATTTTCACTTAAGATGATGTAATATTTTAAAAATCTTGACGACTATATTGTGGAAATATTTTCGTTTTTTTCAATTGAAATTTTTGGAGATTGACTGTATTGTGGAAAATATATTTGTTAGTGGATTTTATAGATCAAGTGTATTAGAAATATATATTTATGACTTCAGTTGTTCGTTGGCTCTCTATATGCCTAAAATTAGTCATTTTGCATATATGGTCGTTATGGCGAATTTAGATGTTTATTTCAATCTAATAGATTTAAGAATTTGTTTGTTGTTCTTCTTTTAAGAATGTTGTGGCCTCTAAATATTTTGAATCATGTATTTTTCAATTTTATTTTATGTACATACTCTTTCAAATGGCAAACCACCAATCTGGAATTTTCATGCACATTGATGTAAAGTATGTTGCGAGTTAGCTCGAGATTTCTATAAATAAGATCAGATGATTGATTGGAAAAAAATTATAGCAAAATCATTTAATCTGAGGTTATGATTCTATAGATAACTTTAAAGGTTCAACTTAGATTTTTTTTTTTCCCATTTCGCATGCATACATCAACAGAAGCACCAAGGGTATCTTGATAAAAAATTTACATGTTAGAGTGTTGAAATGTTGCCTTAATGCAATAGCTACTGCAAAGTTTGCAAGAATTACATGCACATGGTGACTATACTTTTCCTTATCAGCGGACTATCTCTCTTAAAGAAAATTTTATTTCTACAAATCATAGTAATGGTTTTAAATAGTTCTATCAAAAGATTTGATAGTTGTACTATTTTCCAACACCATATACATGCTAATAACTTGCCAAACAAGAATTTTAAATAATTAGGTATTATATAAAAACAAGTCTCATTTTCTATTCAAATACACTTGACAATGAGTTTAAAAACAAACAACATTGTATTATTTAAATATCTATTTCTATTTTGGTTCTTTTTATTAAATTTTGGATATTAATTTATTTATATTTTTGTATTTGAACTACTTTTATTGAATATTTCACCATTTAACAAGAAAATTTTATTTCTTTTATTAAAAAAATAATTCTAATAATGAAAACTTTAATTTTTACCGATATATTTAATAAGATAATAGGGAAAATTTCATTTTTGGCCTTGTAGGAATGGGCTCAGGCCGATTTTGGTGCAAATTCACTCTTTTTTGACCCTCCACAAATTTCCGTCCAAAATTTAACAGAGATAGCACGTGTAAGGCACGTGCCCGTTAAGTCTTTGAATTTTTCGTGGGAACACAATGTCTTCTCCCTATTACAACAAGCCCTAATTCCCAAATCAGTTTAATTGCTAACCTAATCCCCAAATCATCCCCAAATCATCCCCCAAATCTTCCCCAAATCTCCAAGCCTATTTCCCAAGCTGAAATCGCTGAGAAGAGCTATGATGAGGCGGAAATCGCAGGTGAATGCCCCCTGTGGAAATCGATGGTTCGACAAATATGAACGGTTAGTTAGCCCAATTTGTCCAATTTCAGATTAGTTAACTCAAGGAAGTGGTTATCCCAGCCCACCACCACACACTCAAGATGATGAATTGAATGTTCATGTAAGATTTCCAATTTTTACTCTTTAACATAATATCAAGATTATTAATACATAATTTTTATGCAGAAGGACACACATGTGGAGACAGTTAATATAGTCCCTGCATCAGAGTCCCTCATGCAACAAACTTGTGCTAGGGTAAGTATCTGTGTTTATGTAACTTGTGCATGGTAAAATACATAAAAGTTCTTGAAGTTAATACATCCTGTTTGTTAGGTTCCACCACCTATTCTCCCTGGAAGAGTGAATATCAGAGGACCACCACCAATAGTTCATTTCAATCATTTCAATCAGGTTCCACCAAGAGTGATGTTACCTAGGCCTTCATCCTCAAAAGATGCTATTCTAGTTATTAAGCAAGGAGATATGAAGTTCATCAATCTATCAAGTTTAGATAATCTGTTGACTGGCAAGAGTAAGGATAAGGCTAAGGGCAAAGCTAAGGATAATTAGCTTCTGTATTGAACATACATTGATAATTAGTTTCTGTATTGAACATACACTGATATTTTGCTTTTGTTTCTGAACACTGAAGTTCCAGCCACTCTCTGTTTTGGCTTTTTGCACATGAGGTGGGGTTATGAGTCATCTTTTTATAATTGTGTAATTAATATTATGCAAGTCAGTATCTATGTTTATGCTTAAGCAGAGTGTTTGTTCCCAATCTGCAAGTCATGTCATATTGTGCAAGTGTTATTTATGTATTTTGGTGGTGCAAGTGTTTTTTCTTTCATAATAATATTTCTACTAGATATATGAAAATTTGCCCATTGGCTATTACATGTTCAGAATTGATTACATAATATTGCAGAAAAGTAAACCATACATCTTCTAGGCTATTACAGAGATACTGAAAACACCCATTTGTGTACTACAGATATGCATATGAGTAACACCATGCACAATAACAGATTTTTCTTCTTTTCCAGATTTGCAATTCTTTCCTCCATTTTGTTCAATTTAATGGAACTCATTTGCAATTCGGCCTACAGTTGCATTGTTTCATCTTTTAGCTGTGAAAACTCTCCTTTCAGTTTAGCAAACTTGTGCTCGAGATTAGTTGTAGGCATGGTGGGTTTACTTGGTTCGTCAATTCATTCGAAAAAACTGCATCTTTTCCCGGTCAAGGAGTCTAGGCAATTTTGGAATCGACATCCTTCACTATCAGGTTGTCCGGAGACTCGAACCTTGGCAAACTTGCCACAGTCACACCGTTTCGTCGCTGAAACGTATGAATGGCTGGAGAAAGACATCTCTTTTCCTTCAACTTTATCTTTCTTCTTTTGTGCTCTAGATTTATGTAGATATGTATGGAAATGTCTTTTCAGCTATTTTAAAGGCTGTAAAATAGCTGTTGTTTCGAAAAAAACCGGGAAAATTGTAATCAAACTGGTTTTCGCGCTAAAAATGAGGTCTAACGGTTTCCGTCAACTGAACTAACGGACATGGCTAAATTTGATTAACTTTGGGCCACTTTCGTACCTCAGGGCCAAAATCGGCCCGAGCCCATTCCTACAGGGCCAAAAATGAAATTTTCCCAAGATAATATGTCCATGCATCACACCGATGATAGACTAGTTTAGTTTAAAATTGAAGAGTAGCACCTATGTACCCCGGGCCCAACCCGCTTCATTCCTTTTTTTTTTCTTTTCTTTTTTTTTCTCTATTGCGCGCCACCTCTTTTTTTTTTTTTTTCTCTTACTTTTTTCTGCATTGTTACTATTTTTTTTTTTTTTTCTTTTCTTCTCCTTTTCTTCTCAATTTCTTCATATGATTGCTATAAATTTAGAGTTTTTATTTTTCTAATACTCCAACAAGTTCTTTTCTTCTAATGTGTATAAAAATCTAGGATTTTCCTATAACTTGAAATTATTTCTATCTTGATACGATTCATAGCAATATACTATAAAATTGATGCAACAAACACCGTAGTTGACTATTGATTGAGTAATATGATTTTGAATAAATTGTATGGAAGAAGATGAAGAAAATCGTGTATTTCAAATTTTAAAATTTGCATGACCGGGTGCAACGGGTTGCTGCATGACCGGGTGCTATAAGTTACACGCTGCACCCACGGCCGGGGCTGAAATACAGCAAGTTATATCCACGATCGGGAGCTGTAATGCATCAACCACAGCAGCGGGTCGGGAAAAACCCGAGCCCCATACACCCAAGTTCAGCCCAATGTCCAATTGCCAAGGATCAAAGCTCATGGCCGAGGTCGGGTCGGGTCGGGTCCGAGCCGAGCCGAGGCACGCGCATGCGTGTGTGTGTTGCACAAGCATACCATTCCAAAAGTGTATTAATTACTAAGCCACTTCACATGACTTCTTAAATACTTGCCTTTATAAGGTCCATCTTCCTATGTAGGAGAGTTAAGCTTTTTTCCCACACTCAAGACATTCACATTCCCATTTCAAGTGGTCAACTTGGATGCTTAATTTCTCACTCGCCAAAAATTGGTTTTGAGTGATTCAAATTGTCTAGATTATCAATTCCAAACGTAGATTAATCTTTTGGCATCCAATCCCTAAAAAAATTAACATTTAACCACTTATCTATTGGTCAAAATGGTGTCACCCACCACTTTTAACCAATTTTCCAACATTAGTTTTATCTAAGTAAGTGGGTGTTTGTGGCTTACAACCAACGACAAACTAAGTCTCTTTCCACTATGTTAAATTGTTGATGGGTTGATCCTGTTTCCTAGCAGTATGTTAAATTCCAATAGAGATTGGTGTAATCTGTTGTTCAATAATTATAATTAATGGTTGTAGATAAGATGTTAGTGTTGGGAAATCCCCGCGGGATGGGGTGGTGGGGAATTTTTCCCATTTCGTTGGCGGGGTGGGGAATCCCCGATGGAACGGGGATCCCTGCAGGACGGGGACAAGGGGGGAATTTTCCCTGCGAAGCTGGCGGGGATAGGGACGAGGATTTCCCACGAAGGCTGGGACGGGGATGGAGATTTCTCCCCCTACCCCGCCCCGTTGGCATCCCTAAGTACGATCTCATCATCCATCTTGTGAGTTTCTTGATTGCCATTGTCTCAAAATTAAACCATAATTGTGTAATTATTCAATACTTTTATATGGAAGTATTCCAACATGTAGCTATAAGTTGATGTTTAGCTCAAACTAAATTAAAACTAAAAAACTTCGATGATTAGTTTAAACTAAATTAAAACAGAAACTTAATAATAAGGATGAGGGATTTTATCGGTTCAATCTTGAAAGATAAATCAATTATCATTACATAAACTAATACAATAAAAAGTAAAACTAATACCCTCTCAATGAATTAATATGATAAATAAAAGAATATGTATTTAATTAAATATTATATTTTCTTGATAAATTGTTTAATAAATCTATTTTCTTGAAATTATATTTATTTTGGAGGCTTGAGAGGTAGAGCTAAACAATCATGAGCTCACCACATGAGAACTTATGATTACGAAGCAAAGGACTCACATCAGCAGCTAAGAAATTAAATTTAGATGAATAGATGGAAAAAGACTAAATGAAAAGTACCTGAGTTTCGACTCATGCTTGTTTGACCACTATGCGGGCATTAGCAATTAAGCTGCTCATAGCACGCCCTATATGATCATCAATTTTCATAATTTTCTCCATACTGTTAGGTTCCTGAGAGTAGTTAAATAAGATATTTACTAAAACAATCAAGATAGTCTATGAACATCAACCTCATATGAAAACACTTTATTGCTTTGTTTTGAGCAAGGATATAGATAAATAATAGCAGCAAGATCAAATGATGGAAGAGAGCTTCAACCAAAACATTCTATTATAATATTATTATATACCAACAATATAGCAAAACTTCTAAAATCTCCTTGAAACACTATCACTTTTCCACTGAAATCTTTATCATTTCCAAATATCCTTCAGTAATGTATCCACATTTTCAATTGCCATCATTTTTTCATTGGAGCTTCATCCCATAAAATCAAATTTGCTTTACGCAATAATTTTGTGGCTCCACTTTATTTGGAAATGAAACATTTATTCTTTTCATCTGCATTTATTGGTATTTTGAATCTCGAATGTGTTGTTCTTCCTCCTGACATCAATGCGACTACTACTCCAGATGTGGCAGTCGCAATAGCTATTTGATTTTTTGATCTAAGATGAGCTAACAACACAGGGTATAAAAATGTCTTGACAGTTCCCCCTGGTCCATCAATGAAGAAAATTCCCTCATTTCCTTTTTCAATAGATTCTAATATAAAGATAAAAGCCATATGTTGATCAGCATTCAACTTTGTTTCAGCTTCCTAATCTCCAGGAGGAATTTCAACAAACAATTCTTCTCGTAATTCTCTTACACATTCTCCTTGTATATCATCAATTTCCATAGCAGTGTTTGGGAGATCATATAAATTTATACTTTTTCCTATACTCTCCAAAAAAAAAAAAATTAATGCTCTTCAATGTTTTCGCTATCTAATAAGATGTCAATGTGTCTTCTTACCATATCTCTGTTTTAGCTTGTCTTTAGTGCCTAATAATTCATAAGGTATAATTCATAATGAAGACTTTATTCTGTTTTCAGTGTATGATTTTAGAATTTCCCAAACACTATACCAAAGAGAATTTCAAGAAATTAAATGTTACCTGTTATATGAAAGAGGACTAAAAAATGGTAATGCTTAAACATAGAGGATTAAAAGTCAAAAGTTGAAAGATAAATGATGAAAAATCTAATGAGGTAAATTTAGAAGATCAAAAAGCTTTTTTTTCCCTATATTAAAATACAAATTTCAAGTTTTTATTTAAGATGTACTTTAATACAAAGTTTAAAGAATAGTATAAAAATATACTTTTAGAGTTGCTTTGATTCGCTTGAACTTATAAATTATGTGTTGCTTGTCTCCTTTTATGATTCTACAAAACATGTTCTACATTTTTTTTTTCTTAGCATCATTAAGATTTGCATATCTTTTCTTTTGTCTTCGATGCCATCTATATTTGGCGCCGACTGTTCAAACATACAATCATTCAAAAATGAATTAAATATAAAATAAAAATACAACAAAATAAACGTAATACAATCGTTCATAAAATATTTAAATATAAAATGAAAATACAATCAAATAAAAATATAAACAAAATGTATCATAAATTAGGGGTTGATATTGGCTAAAAAAAATTAAGTTTCTAAATGGAAAAATTAAATCATGTGACTAAAAAATAACCAAAAATGACCAAAAAAATGATTCAGATTGCATTTAGATAAACTCCAAATAAGCTACAATCAAAGCAAAAAAAAAAAATTATAAAGTCAAAAAAGTCAATATTTTAAATTAATTTTTGCGTTTAACCATATTGTTTTCATTAAGTTCCCAGACATTGCCTCGCCTGTCACATAGTCACACCCCATTGCAAAAGTCGCTTCTGAATGCGACATTTTACTGCAAATTCAAGAAAAAGAGACTTCGTGTCTACGACTTCAATTTTTTTTTAAAAAATATTTTGCAACACATTATTTAAACAAAGCCTCAAATTTTCCCTAATATATTACCTCAAAACTCTCACCTTGCCCGAGAATCTCGTGATTTATTCTGTATTAACTTAATTCATTCCAATTTTTATGACGTTGAATTTTATGATTTAAAATTTATTTGGTCAACTGTGGAGGGCCTGGAGGCTAGTATTTTAAATTCTACAATCACATAACATGCGCATGAAAGCATATATTTATTTATATAATTTATTTCCAAATTTACGAAAGTGTTTGTAAGTTTGGATTTAGATGGCTATGTTTGTTCTAAAATGAAGATGATTTTTTTGTAAGTTTAGATTTGAAATAGATTTTGTGAGTACCAATTTTGAAAGTTTATGTTTATTTTAAGATTTTGTAGGATTGAATTATAATTAAAATATCATTTTCATGTTGTAAATGTAGGAAAAGTAGATGTTGTTTGTTGAGATTTGTAAAAAATTGGAAAAATTAGGTCTTTATTTTTAGAATTGTAGAAAATAGCAAAAGTAGGGTTGAATTCTATGATTTTATAAATCTTTCTCCAAACGTAGAATGAACTGACCTTATCCAAAATTAATTTTCTTATAAGTTTTAAAAACATTTTATAAGATGAAAGAGTTTATAAACTCTTTCAAAAACACCTTGAGTCTTTTGCATCCACATGCCTAGTATTGCCTTCAACAAGATCTCAACTTGGTGAATATATTAAATCTTTTGCATTTAGATGCTGCTAGCTAGGTGGCAAATGAGGAACTATTAATCACTTATATGTCTGTATCTATGCATAAATACACTAAGAAATGAATGAAATGCAGATCATTGAGAAACACTAGAAAGACATGGGATTTGTCATTATTCTTCTTTCCTTTCTGGTTTTCATATTCATGGTTGTGAAATCAGTGAGAAAGAAATTTACAAAAAATGATCTTGATCTGATTCCAGGTCCCAGAAAGCTCCCCTTGATAGGAAACCTGCACCTTCTTGCAGGCAATTCTTCTCCCATCCACCATGTTTTCAAAGATCTAGCCACCAAATATCCTGCGCCTACAGTTAGGTGAGATTCCGTTCAACATTGTATCATCAGTCGAAGTTGCAGAGCAAGTGCTGAAAACCCATGATCAGATCTTCGCCAATAGGCCTGATCTCGGGTGTTTAGCAAAGGCCGTGACTTATGACTTCATGGACATTGGCCTTTCTCCATATGGTGAATACTGGAGATATTTGAGAAAGGTTTGCACACTCGAGCTTTTGAGTCATTCCGGCCCATAAGAGAAGAGGAGAATATGAATCTTTGCAAATGGACTGCCTCAATGGAAGGATCACCAGCCAATCTATCGGAACAAGTATACCTATCATCATTCGATATCACCACCAGAGCAGCAGTTGGTAACAAAACTGAGGATCAGGAAACAATCACATCAGCATTGAAAGAGGTTATGAAGATGCAATCAGGCTTCAACATTGCTGATCTTTATCCATCTGTCAAATTTCTCTCTCTCGTCAGTGGAGCTAAGGCCAAGACAGATAGGCTTTTTCAGCAAACAGATAGGGTATTCGACATCGTGATCAACCAACACAGAGTAGCCAATGCAAACAGGACAAACGATGATGCAACGGAAAGATCAGAAGATCTAGCAGATGTCCTCCTGAAATATCAAGAAGATGGATCTGAAATGCCTCTCACTAACAACAATATCAAAGCAGTACTCTTGGTTAGTTCTCTTCACACTCCCACATTGATTGTTTCAAGACTAATGCAAATATTAATTATCCACACACAAAAGGGAAGCACTTGCACTTACGACTTTGTTTTTAAGTTCAGGATATTTTCAGTGCTGGTGGGGAGACATCTGCAACTACTGTAGACTGGGCAATGTCGGAGTTGATCAAAAATCCGACAATGCTGAAAAGGGCACAAGAGGAAATAAGGAAGGTTTTTGATGACGAGGGATATGTAGATGAATCCAAGTTCGATGAGCTAAACTACCTCAAATTAGTAATCAAACAGACACTGAGATTGCATCCACCATTGCCACTTTTAGTCCCCAGAGAGAGCAGCCAAGCATGTGAAGTTAATGGATACAAATTACCAGCTAAAACCAGAGTCTTAATCAATGCATGGGCACTAGGAAGAGACCCCAAGTATTGGAAGGACGCGGATAAGTTTATACCTGAAAGATTTCTGGATAGCACAATTGATTACTGTAGCTGCAAGAACAGCTTGAAAAGATATAGCTGCAAGAAGAACATAAACCGTAGCTGTAACTAAAATTGAAAAGATATAGCTGCAAGAAGAACATAAACCATAGCTGTAACTAAAAAGAGATTACAGCAGTACTGTAAGTTAAAGATAAAACAAGGAGTAACACAGGATACAGTAGTGTAGTCAACTCGCTGTATGCTTTGAAGAAGCATTAAATGCAGCAACAGAGTCAACTTAAGCTATCATACGAGGAAGATCAAGATGCATACGAGGATCGGAGTTCTCAACGGATCAAAATAAAGTCAGTAGAGACAAACTAAAGTTGCAAGGTCAGACCCAATTTAAGGAAGACACGTGGCCTGACAGGTTGCAGAAAGCTGCGAGCCGCAACTGTCGTATTTAATGATCCGCAATGCAAAGTCAAAAAGAATTTAATGCACGTCATACCTTCAAAAAAGACATCAATTTCAAATGAAGAATGGTTGCTTCAACGGGCACTTTTCTACAACTATAAATAGAGAAAGAGTTGCAATGAAACATTTACTCTCAAAAGATTAAGTAAGAATCAAAGCTAAACTCTCAAGCATACAAAACCGTTTTAGTCACTCGATCTTGTGAAGTAGTCAAATCAAGCTAAAGAAGCTCAAGAATCAAAAAACTACTTTATCGCACCAGTTGAAGAAAACAAATATATTTTTACCTATTTGTTGTGTGCTAGGTTATTTTATTAGGTGTCAAACAGTCGATATAATTGAATCCTTGCTGTTTGTTATAGTTGTTTAGGTGAAAGGCAATTATCCTATGTGGGTGTTCGAAATCCTGTGTGGGTTTGTCTTTAGAACTTGCAGTAGATGTGTGTAAGCTGAGTTCTAATAGGTGATAGCTTGTTAAGTTGATAGTTTGTAAGATTGTACTTTATAAACTAAACTTGCTTAACGAAGTTCCTGCTCGCAAAAGCAGTAGAGTAGACGTAGAAAGATTACACCACCTTTAAACCACTATAAGACCATAAGTGTTCATTGCTTTATATTTTGTATAAGTGTTGCATCTATTTATACATTATCATAGTATATAAAAGGTTTTATAAGAAAGCTTATTTAAAAAAACAAACTATCTGTCAAAATTAAAATTCCGATGCAAGAACTTTTAGATACAACAGACAGTACTGTAAGTTTTAGAAACTTGCAGTGTGGCATGTTTGAAAAGATTTGTAAAATCGATAGAGATTCATTCACACATCTCTAAACCTCCGAGATCACTTGGGACCAACAAGTGGTATCAGAGCGAGTTTGGTTAAGCACCAACTTATTTGGTCACCTACCTAGATCTAACCTTGTGTTTGTTGTGTTCTTTCTATTTTTCTTAAAACCTCATCATACAGCATATCATGGATTCATCTAACCATAAACTTCCAATGTTTTCTACAGAAAAGTATGACGATTGGAAAATTAGAATGCAGGCACACCTCTCTGCTATGAACGATGAAATGTGGACGGTTATTACAGAAGGTCCAACCATTCCTATGAAGGTCAACTCCATGCTAAGAAGAAAACTGGAGGAAGGAGCACCTCGTCACCTAACTTCCTGATCAAGCCAAGACAGGAATGAAATAATGAAGACAGGTAAAGAACCAACCTGAACAATATGGCAAAGAATGTTTTGTTTATCACACTGGACAAAGGAACTTTCAGCAATGTGAAAACTTGCAGAACATTAGAAAAGGTTGGAACAGGACTGTGAGGGAACATAATTGTATAATAACATCTCTAACGCCACCGAATTATTCGAGCTCTTCGAGATGAAGACTGAAGAATTATTAGAACAGTTGGATTTAAGATTCTCATACAACACTATACTCAAAAAGAGAAGAATATGGAAGTGCTAGAGACCAGTAGAATGAAATAGCAAAACCACAGTCATGAGAGTCTCGATGGATCTGAAATCCATGAACACCTTCGACTTATTCTCAAACCTAAAAACCTTCGAGTTCGACATCAACAAAAAAAAGAAAGAGGTTGAAGAATCAAGCTCGAAAGTTACTGCACTGATAGCAAGAACTGCCAAAGATACACCGACGACTAGTTGTAGTAAACAAACAAAGCTGTCAATTGAAGACGGTGAAGAAGATATGACCCTACTTCTAAAAAAGTTCAAAAGATTCATGAAGAACAACAAAAGAAGTGATTTCAGAAGAAATCAGGCTACACCACAGGCATCATCCAATCCTCAATCAAATATTGTTATATCTGATTTATGTTATAACTACAGAAAATCGGGACATTTGGCCGTGCTGTCGAGGCACGCAAAATTAATTAAACCTTCTTACCCTCAACTAATTTGTAGAAGTGGCAAATAAGGGTCGATCCCACAAAGAACAGAGGAACCAATTAAATTCACTGGTGTTAACTACTCAACAAATAAACAAATTAAATGGGGGGGTTTGGTTGGGAAGCTATCAAATTAAACTAAAAACCTAACAAGCTATTATGCAGCACTCAAAGATGGAAACAAATCAGATAAACAAGAATCAATCAATAAACAAGTACTAGTTCTCAGTTCAGTATCCCCATTTCTTGATCAGGTGGATTAATTAATAACGTTTCTCTTAATCTATCTCTCAAATCCCCGTCCCTAGATTAGCAACAAGCTCTGCCAACCCGAATCATCTCTTAAGTTTAGTCTATTAAAATAAGCTCTTTAATAAACCCTGTTCAATCAGACAACCTAATAGGTACGACCTCTAGATTTAGTGTGATGAACGCATTAATCTTTAAGATGATAGGACGAACTAGACTCCAAATTCATAAGCTCGATCTGGATAATCTAGAGATGTATTGCCCCTAACGATTCCAACATTTCTTGCTACTTATGAATATAAATTCGTAACAATTACGGATTACGGTTCATATCCTAGCAATAGATATCACAACAATTCAATGTAACGGGCCCTGCTAAATCGAATCATGCAATATCATAAACAATTAACTAAGCAACACAAATCATTCAAGAGATAGAAATTAAGAAAGCGTTACTAATCATTCGGAGTAGATCAAAAATAAAGGTTCAACATCCCTTTGAACTAGCGTGGGAAATTAGCCACACATCATAAAATTCACAATCATAATTTTTTCTCTTTCTCTGATCCCTGTTTTCCAAACTGTTGCGCTGTAATTCGCTGCACCAATCTCTTCTTCTCTTTCTTCTCCTGTCTTGTCTGCGGCCCTTTTATCATGATAGAAGAGCATTATGGGCTAGGGCTCATTCCAAAGAAACTTTGGGCTTTCGTTGGGCTTAATTCCCACACATTGGATGATCCAATGTGTAAACATTGTACCCAATGTCCGTCTTTTTGCATCATCGACCTTCATTCTTCATTCCACATTTGTCTCTAAATCACTGCTTAAATCAATAAAATCGAAAGTTGGAGTTTTTGAACAAATAATGAAAGTGTGTAGAAAAATAGCAAGTGCAGGCACATGAAATGCATTAGAACTATGGATTAATTCAATTAAATTATGCATATTTTTCTACATATCAAATTCCCCCCAACTTGAATCTTTGCTTGTCCCCAAGCAAACACTATTATATGCACAACAGAAGTTGAAATGAAGGAAACATTTTTGCTCAGGTTTGCTCAACTATGGGACTCTTCATAACAGGACAAAAGATTTGCACAAGAGCTTTTCTTTTCAATCAACAAACAGTGGACTAAATTTGACTATTCACTCCACAATCATGAAAGATACCACACCCAAACTTCCTATGAGAAGTCATCAATCACCTTGAACTACTCATGCTTCAACTTGGTACTTCTAGTCCCTTTTCTTTCAATTCCCAGGGATTGAGCTAATTAAAATAGTCAAGTCACCCCTTTTTTCTCCAAATCATCAGATCTTTTTGTTTTTTGTTTTTTTTTTCTTTTTTTTTTTTTGGGTGGAATCGGCAGCTCCACACCACTCTTAGGTTGGTCCATAAGTGTATATATAATATTTGTTTTCTTCTTTTCAGCTTTTTCTCGGGACCCCTAAGAGCAGGCAGCTGATTCCGCTTTCCACCATCTTTTCTCTTCTCAATGATTTTCAACTCAACTCCATTTATTTTCCTCCAAACACACTGATTTATTTTCAACCAAGGGGTGACATCCAACAATGAATGCAATAAACTCATATCCACAATTGAAGGAAACTAAGATGTACAAGCCAAATACACAAGCAGACTCAAAAGATTAATTTCCAATCATAGTACTAATTCAAGTGTAGTACAGTCTTTCAAAAAGCTGTGAGTGGGTGCAAATTCAGCATTTTTAACCACAATATCTCTACATTCTCAAGTCTAGCTCATGCATCACCTCTAATCCCACAAGAATAATCACCACAAGTATCACATAACATCTAAATCATCATTGCAAGTTTCCCATCCAACTCTTGTTTGCTTGTTTTTTTTTTTTATGCTACTTTGTATCTTGTCAACCTCATTCCCCCCAACTTAGGAGTTGCTTGTCCCCAAGCAATTGAAAAATATAGCACAAAAGGAATGAATGAAATTGAAAAGGTAAAGCGGAGAAGAAATCACCGGATTAAGATGGCGGATGGTGCTGCGATCGCAAGAGGTGAAGGATTTCATCCACTTTTCCAGTGAGAATGCGCTGATTTTCTTCAATCCGCTGCAACTGTGCTTGCGTACTGATTTCACGATCGGAGGCTGGGAGGCCATGTGAAGTACTTGGTGAGGATGCCCGTAGTGCTGGATTCTGGGGAAATGTATCGTAGGGCTTCTGATAAAGTGTAGATGGAATGCAAAGGTGTGATGGAGATGGCGAGTAGAGAGATACTAGGGCAGAAAGGCTGTAGAGAAGATGAAGATGAAATGTTGAAGAAGGAGATGACCGGCAATTCAAGTCAACTTATCTTATGGGCCATTCCATTATTCTTCTCTTGGGCCCATTCATCTTAGGCTTGGGCCTTATCACTTAACCATTATTTTCATCATGGACCAAATCATTTTCTTATGGGCCAAGTCCAAAGTAAAAGTATAAGTGGGCTTCTTTTGGACCTCCAAGTAAAATATCTTCCTGGGTCTTGCAACTTCCAAATTCCTAAGTTTTGGAACATCCACTCTTAGGCTATTAACCCTGAGAAAATAGAAATGCATGCACGTGAAAACAAAACAAAATAAAAATAAAAATAAAATAAAATAAAATATGGGTTGCCTCCCAAAAAGCGCCTTATTTAACGTCCTGGCTTGACGAAATTCCTTGGCTAGTTAGACGGTGGATCGTCAAAATCTTCTCGATCCACATCTGATTTTTGAAATCCTTCAAAGTATGGTTTGAGCTGATGCCCATTCACTTTGAATTCTTTGCCAGTTTTCAAGCTCCGAATTATGACTGCACCATGAGGAAAAACATTAATAATAACAAAGGGACCAATCCAACGAGAACGCAACTTACCCGGAAACAATTTGAGTCGTGAATGATATAGTAGCACTTTTGCTCCGACAACAAAATTTTTCCGTGTAATTTGAGCATCATGAAATGCCTTTGTTTTCTCCTTGTAGATCAATGCATTTTCGAAAGCATCATTCCTTATTTCCTCAAGTTCTTGTAGCTGTAACTTCCTATGCAAACCAGCTTCATCGAAGTCCACGTTGCATCGCTTTATTGCCCAAAAGGCCCTATGTTCAAGTTCAACAGGAAGATGGCAAGGTTTCCCAAAAACCAATCTATATGGGGACATCCCAATCGGTGTCTTATAGGCGGTTCGATATGCCCACAATGCATCCTCGAGTCTCAAACTCCAATCCTTACGGTTAGGGTGGACCGTCTTTTCCAAAATGGATTTGATCTCTCTATTTGATGTCTCCGCTTGACCACTAGTTTGAGGGTGATATGCCGTAGACACTTTGTGTTGAACTGAATATTTCCTCAATAAAGCATCCACGGTTCTATTGCAAAAGTGCGTCCCTCGATCGCTAATGATGGCCTTTGGAATTCCGAACCTGGAGAAAATGTTTGACTTCACAAATCCTGCCACAACTTTGGAATTATTAGTGCGGGTGGCTTTAGCCTCCACCCATTTGGACACATAATCAACAGCAAGAAGGATATAAATGTTGCCATAAGATGAAGGAAAAGGTCCCATGAAGTCCATGCCCCACACGTCAAATATTTCACAAACCATTATTGGATGTTGGGGCATTTCATTACGTTTGGAAATGTTACCGGTCCTTTGACAGTGGTCGCATGATTTGCAAAAGAGATGAGCATCTCTAAACAAGGATGGCCAGTAAAATCCACTCTCTAAGACTTTATGAGCTGTTCGTTTTGATCCAAAGTGTCCTCCACATGCAAGAGAATGACAGAATGTTAGAATGGAATGAAATTCAGAATCAGGTACACACCTTCTAATTACTTGATCGGAACAGTGCTTCCACAAATATGGATCATCCCATACGTAGTACTTGGCATCACTCTTGAGTTTATCCTTCCTTGCTTTAGTCATTCTTATAGGAAAAACACGAGCAACAAGAAAATTTACAAGGTCAGCATACCAAGGTGCAGATTTGCACATTGGATGATCTGATGCTATCTGGCACACTTGATGATCTAATGTCCTCTGGCACATTGGCTTATCCAATGTTCTCTGGCTCAACCAGTGTGTTGATGCAACATTCAAGTGTTCATCTGGGAAACTCTCTAGTAACGGTGTGTTATCCTCCTCTTGTATCAATCGACTCAAATGATCAGCTACTGGGTTCTCGGCTCCTTTTTTATCTCTGATTTCCAAATCAAATTCTTGCAGTAGAAGGATCCATCTGATCAACCGAGGTTTGGCCTCTCTTTTCGCAAGTAGAAATCGCAAGGCTGCATGATCGGAAAAAACAATGACTTTAGTTCCTAAGAGATAAGAGCGAAATTTTTCTAAAGCAAACACGACAGCCAATAGTTCTTTCTCAGTTATGGAATAATTCGCTTGAGCCGAATTCAAAGTTCTTGAAGCATAGTAAATCACGTGAGTTGCTCTTCCCACTCGTTGTCCTAACACAGCACCCACCGCAAAGTCACTAGTGTCACACATGATTTCGAATGGATGATCCCAATTTGGAGGTTGGATAACGGGTGGTGTTGTTAGCAACTCCTTCAACCTGTCAAATGCTTCTTTGCACTCATCAGTGAACTTGTATTCCACATCCTTTTGCAGCAACTTGCATAGAGGAGAGGCTATTTTGGAAAAGTCCTTGATAAACCTTCGATAGAATCCTGCATGACCAAGAAATGAACGAACCTCCCGCACAGTAGCGGGGTAAGACAAAGCAGTAATAATATTTATTTTTGATTTATCAACTTCAATTCCTTTAACAGAGACAATATGGCCTAAGACTATGCCTTGTTCCACCATGAAGTGACATTTTTCCCAATTAAGAACAAGATTAGTTTCAACGCATCTTCTCAAAATCATAACAAGGTTTTCTAGACAAAGTTCAAATGAATCCCCATAAACACTAAAGTCATCCATGAAAACTTCAATGATATGACCCACATACTTAGAAAATATACTTACCATACATCTTTGAAAAGTTGCTGGGGCATTGCAAAGTCCAAAAGGCATCATTCGGTAAGCGAACGTTCCAAATGGACATGTGAACGTCGTCTTCTCTTGATCCTCAGGAGCGATGGCAATTTGAAAGTAACCTGAAAAACCATCTAAGAAACAGTAGTGAGAGTGACCTGCAAGCCTCTCAAGCATCTGATCTATAAAGGGAAGAGGGAAGTGATCCTTTCGAGTTACCGCAT
Source organism: Scutellaria barbata (assembly GCA_028654395.1). Classification (NCBI taxonomy): domain Eukaryota; kingdom Viridiplantae; phylum Streptophyta; class Magnoliopsida; order Lamiales; family Lamiaceae; genus Scutellaria; species Scutellaria barbata. The sequence continues at coordinate 7,942,503 of CM053649.1, read as the reverse complement.
TAAGCTTACGATAATCTATACAAACTCGCCATCCAGTCTGCATCCGAGTAGGAACTAGTTCTCCTTCATGATTCTCAACCACAGTAACTCCTAACTTTTTAGGGACTACTTGAGTAGGACTGACCCATTTGCTATCAGAAATTGGATAAATCATTCCCACATCAAGAAGTTTTAAAATCTCCTTTTTCACTACTTCCATCATCGGAGGATTCAAGCGTCGCTGCGCTTCCCTGGTGGGTTTGGCATCATCTTCTAACAAAATCCGATGCATACACATGGAAGGACTGATTCCTTTTATATCAACTATCGTCCAACCAATGGCCTCTTTGTAGGTTTGAAGCACTGAAATTAGAGATTTTTCTTGACTTGATGTCAACTTTGCTGAGACAATCACTGGCAAAGTGTCATCCTTTCCCAAATAAACATACTTCAAGTGACTAGGAAGTGATTTGAGATCGAGTTCGGGTGCTTGTACAGTAGATGGGTGAATTTTTGAATGTGATGAATCGGGCAACTTGATGAAATTCACACCCTGTCTTGATGTGATCGGTTTTGTCTTTGATAAGTTATCAACTATTTCCAGCAGCCCTTTTTTAGTTTGAAGAATCTCATCATCAACCAGTCCTTGGTTAAGCACAATCTCCAAGTCTTCCCTGCAATTTAACTCAAAATACTCCTGGACAAGAGGGTCAGTGGTATTTATTGCAAAGACTGAATTCATATCATTAGGAAATTTCATTGCTTCATAGATGTTGAACTTAATGACTTGACCATCAAATTCCATCGTGAGAGAGCCTTCACGAACATCTATTTTTGCTTGGGAGGTGTTTAGAAACGGTCTCTCTAACAAAATAGGTGTCGGATTTGATGCATCACTATTCATATCTAGAACATAGAAATCGGGTGGGAAAACGAGGTCATTGACTTGTACAAGTACATCCTCAATCACCCCATCAGGATAAGCACTGCTACGATCCGCTAACTGAATAACCACACCGGTTTCTTTCAGCGGTCCTAAATTCAAGGAGGCATAAATGGATCGTGGCATCACATTTATTGATGCTCCTAAATCTAGCATAGCATGTTCAACCTTATGGTTCCCAATCCGACAAGGAATGACAAACATACCTGGATCATTTCTCTTTGGTGGCAACTTCTTCTGAAAAATTGCTGAAACATTCTCTCCCATCATAACTTTTTCATTCCCCTTCAATTTACGTTTGTTCGTACAAAGATCCTTGAGGAATTTTGCATACCTAGGGATTTGTTGAATTGCATCAAGCAGTGGTATGTTGAGTTCCACCTTCCTGAAGATATCAAGGGCTTGCTTTTGTTTGTTATCTCCTGGTGTCTTTGCAATCCTGCAAGGGAAAGGTAAGGGGTTAGTTCTACTGGGAATAACCTTGGATGGACTTATCTTTTCAGGGTAGTCGGATTTCTGTGGTGATCCACTACGAACTTCTTGTTGTTCGGTTCCCAATTTTACATCAGATGACTCAATGTGTCTTTTGTCATTGGATGAGACAATGTGATCTTGAACATCGGGTGCTACAATGTGACTTTCTTCATTTGATGTCCCAATGTTCATCTGCACACTGGGTGACTGAATGTGTACCTTTTTGTTGTTCTCATCCTCACTTCTCTGTTCAAGTACTTCTTGAGCTTTTTCGAGCTGAACTAGTTGTTTTCCATTTCTCAATGTGATAGCACTCACATTTCGGGGGTTAATCTCAGATTGTGAAGGCAACTTTCCACTATTCTGCGTCTCAATACGACTAAGCGTTGTTGCCAATTGGCTGACTTGATTTTCAAGATTCTTAATACTCGACTGAGTATCCTTTTGAAATTGGACGGTATTAGTAGCCAATGTCTTTACTATATCTTCCAATTCTGTTCGGGAGCTTTGTTCAGCATGTTGTTTTTGATAAAACTGCCCTCTTTGTGGTGGTGGTGGACGATTTTGCTCACCTTGGTGTGTACCCTGCTGATTCCCCCATTTGAAGTTAGGATGGTCACGCCACCCCGGATTATAGGTATTAGAGTAGGGATCATATTTACGGCCTTGAAAGTTTCCAACACCCACGACATTTGCATGCGCCTCAATTTCATCCAATAACACCTTACAATCATCAGTTGTATGATCTGTGGTTGCGTAAATTCGGCACGCTTTCACTTGTGGAATTCCCCCTGCCGCAAGTTTTCTAACAAAAGAAGTAAGTTCATCCAACTTATTTGTCAGTGAAGAATCACACGCCTCTTTGACTGACTCAACTGATCTTCCTCGAGTGCCAAATTGCTGTGAGTTTGCCGCCATGTTTGAAATTAAATTTTTGGCTGCTGCCGGAGTCTTATCTACAAGGGCCCCTCCACTGGCTGCATCGATCATATTACGATCCATGAGCGATAGGCCTTCATAGAAATATTGGATGAGCAATTGCTCACTGATTTGATGATGGGGGTAGCTTGCAATTAGTTTCTTGTACCGCTCCCAATACTCATAAAGCGTTTCTCCACTCAACTGTCGCACCCCACAAATTTCCTTTCTTATGCTTGCTGCTCGAGACGCAGGAAAGTATTTCTGAAGAAATTCCCTCTCCATTTTGGCCCAGGTTGTGATAGACCCTGGTGGTAGATAGTAGAGCCAATCTTTTGCTGCGTCTTTCAACGAGAATGGGAAAGCTCGCAACTTAATTTGCTCTTCAGTTATTGTCGTCGGTTTCATACTCGAGCACACAATATGGAATTCTTTCAAATGCTTGAATGGGTCATCTCCTGCAAAACCATGAAAAGAGGGTAGTAAATGAATTAATCCAGATTTTAGTTCAAATGTAGTATTGTTAGCAAGGGCAGGAAATGCTATGCAAAGTGGTTCTTGGGCTAGCTCCGGATTAGCAAGTTGTTTCAGTGTTTGGTTAATCTCCTCTGCCATAACTTCTTCCTCACTCTCTGTTTCACTTGATTCAGAAAAATGTGGCACTTCCAATGCCTCTTTAGTTTTCCTAGCTTGTTGTCTCAGCTCTCGATCTCGCTTAGTGATCTCAGAATAGTATTCAAAGTCAATCCTCCCAGAAGAACGAGTAATCATCCACTATCAGAGACAAAGACAAACATTCATAAAATCAGTAATTAGATGTGGATACTAGGTTGCTCAATGTATTTTTTTCTAGGCACTGTGTGGAAATTGGAAGCAGAGAAAAGAAAACAAAACAGAGGATCAATTTTTTTAAAATTTTTTTTTTAAATAAGACACAACGACCAAGACTCAGACAAAACAAAAGAGAATAAAAGCAAAAATTAACACCAACAAACTCAATTAATTGCACACCGTTCCCCGGCAACGGCGCCAAATTTTGGTCGTGCTGTCGAGGCACGCAAAATTAATTAAACCTTCTTACCCTCAACTAATTTGTAGAAGTGGCAAATAAGGGTCGATCCCACAAAGAACAGAGGAACCAATTAAATTCACTGGTGTTAACTACTCAACAAATAAACAAATTAAATGGGGGGGTTTGGTTGGGAAGCTATCAAATTAAACTAAAAACCTAACAAGCTATTATGCAGCACTCAAATATGGAAACAAATCAGATAAACAAGAATCAATCAATAAACAAGTACTAGTTCTCAGTTCAGTATCCCCATTTATTCTTGATCAGGTGGATTAATTAATAACGTTTCTCTTAATCTATCTCTCAAATCCCCGTCCCTAGATTAGCAACAAGCTCTGCCAACCCGAATCATCTCTTAAGTTTAGTCTATTAAAATAAGCTCTTTAATAAACCCTGTTCAATCAGACAACCTAATAGGTACGACCTCTAGATTTAGTGTGATGAACGCATTAATCTTTAAGATGATAGGACGAACTAGACTCCAAATTCATAAGCTCGATCTGGATAATCTAGAGATGTATTGCCCCTAACGATTCCAACGTTTCTTGCTACTTATGAATATAAATTCGTAACAATTACGGATTACGGTTCATATCCTAGCAATAGATATCACAACAATTCAATGTAACGGGCCCTGCTAAATCGAATCATGCAATATCATAAACAATTAACTAAGCAACACAAATCATTCAAGAGATAGAAATTAAGAAAGCGTTACTAATCATTCAGAGTAGATCAAAAATAAAGGTTCAACATCCCTTTGAACTAGCGTGGGAAATTAGCCACACATCATAAAATTCACAATCATAATTTTTTCTCTTTCTCTGATCCCTGTTTTCCAAACTGTTGCGCTGTAATTCGCTGCACCAATCTCTTCTTCTCTTTCTTCTTCTGTCTTGTCTGCGGCCCTTTTATCATGATAGAAGAGCATTATGGGCTAGGGCTCATTCCAAAGAAACTTTGGGTTTTCGTTGGGCTTAATTCCCACACATTGGATGATCCAATGTGTAAACATTGTACCCAATGTCCGTCTTTTTGCATCATCGACCTTCATTCTTCATTCCACATTTGTCTCTAAATCACTGCTTAAATCAATAAAATCGAAAGTTGGAGTTTTTGAACAAATAATGAAAGTGTGTAGAAAAATAGCAAGTGCAGGCACATGAAATGCATTAGAACTATGGATTAATTCAATTAAATTATGCATATTTTTCTACATATCAACATTACGCAAAAAACTATCCATATCCAAAGGTGAACAAGTATCTCGAGGGTGAAAGATATCAGAGAAGAGAGAGAAGGATGAATGATAAAGAAAAAGCTCAAAGCACTCCTTAGAAAAGTAGAAAAAACCAAGGATACAGCAGTATCTAAGGAGGCAGTCAAGGAGCATGAATCAACTGACAGTGATAGAGATTCCTCAACTTCAAATGAAGAGGCACTAATATGCCTGATGACTAAGAACGGCGAAGACAATGAGGATGATGAGGTAATCTACCAACCTTGTTCCACACCTGAAAAGGAGAAGCTGATCCTGATCCAATCCCTTAAGCAAATCATGAGTAACTTTTAGTAGATAAACTCAACACATAAGGAGCTTAAAACTGAAAACGAAATGCTAAGGAGTAAGTATAAAGTTATGGTAGAAATGCTATCTGCAAATGAGTACAACAATTCAAAATGCAGCAAACTCCAGCAAAAAATATCAAGGCTCAATTTGCAGGTCACTAAGCTAGAAAATTGGAAAAAGAATCTACAAGTAACAATAAAAATCTTTAGTAAATCTGTTAAAGATGAAAAGAAGAATCTACAATCAACAATAAGAATCTTTAGTAAATATGCTAAAGATGTTAGAGACTGTCTGTTAATTAGAAGTTCATTGTTTAATTATTTGATTTAGTTAAAGTTGAAGTACTTAGCTAATATCACTAAAAATATTTGGTGCAAAACAATGAACTTGTAACATTACATGAGAAATATACTCTGTTTTATCTAATAAGATAATTGCTTATTATGTGGTTTTGCATTACACAAAACACGAAATCATTACAACTTATACAATGAGGAAGACAGAGCAAAGTTCCACAAATATTTACTTTACGACCCGCCAAATAACGATACAGAAAATATATTTACTTAACCAGAGATGTCAATGGCCTTCATCTCAGGCTTCTTCACTTCCTCCTTTGGCACAGTGACCGTGAGCACCCCATTCTCCATCGCCGCCTTCACCTGATCCAACTTGGCATTCTCTGGCAGCCTGAAGCGGCGGAGGAACTTGCCGCTGCTCCTCTCGACGCGGTGCCACTTGTCGTTCTTCTCCTCCTGCTCCTTGCTTCTCTCCCCACTGATCTGCAGAACATTAGAATCCTCAATCTCCACCTTCACTTCCTCTTTCTTCAACCCAGGAACATCCATCTTGAACACGTGGCTCTCCGCCGTCTCTTTCCAGTCGATGCGAGCATTGGCCAGGGCGGTGGTTTCCCTGGCGGAAGAAGGGAGATTAGCGGCGGATGATGTGAGTGGAAAACCCTCGAAGGGATCCCAAATGTCCAATGAGAATGGATCGAATACGTTGCTCCGACGGTTGCCAAAGAAGCTCGGAATCAGACATTTTAGCTCAGTTTCTGCAAGAATTGATTGATGAAAACTTTGTTTGTAGAATTTGTGAGTGATAATTCGCTGTATAACTAAGGATGGGGAATGAGAATGAAGTAGGTGGGTTGTTTATACTCTAGAGCAGACAATTCTGGTGCTTTCGTGTACATTCTTGGACTAAGCTTTGTTACAAGTTTCCAGATTATTCTGGGGCTTTCCACACGCACGGGGCCTTCACATTTTATAATTTGCAAGTCCATATCAATATGGGCCGAGTGAAGAAAGAGGTGTTTAGTCGGAATGACTATAGGGTGAGGCCATGCACACTTTAAGGTTTTCTTAACACATCTCATGATTTTTCTATACTATGTGGGTAATTAATGAATGGGTTATTTCCAAGCCAAAATTAATGTTTCCAATACAAGATTGTCAATTCATATTTATTGAATCAAAGTTAACCCATTTGGTATATCGGCTAAAAACCACTATGAGCTCATTCAACTATGTTTGTGTTTTCGCTTGTATAAGGGACTATATGGTATAACAATGCTACGTACTGGTTAATATTTGAGAATAGTGAATAATAGAGTTTTTTCCAAATATTGTATCTAATTAAACTCGATGCCTAGAAATGGTATCAGAGCCTAGGTTTATTGAAGATATAAATTAAATTATTTGTACAATATTGATTTTTTTATGCCTAACGGGAGGAGAAAATCAAGTAAAAATGTATCTGAAATATTTTTTGAGATAACAAGTACAGGACTTTCATGACATCCAACAAGGACTGGAACATAATTGTTCCGGACATGTCCAAGATCGCACATGATCTTAAGGAGATCCAGAAGACCATCATATACTATGGCGGACAGACAGAAAAGATGTTTCGATCTCTATCCAAGATCCAACAAGAAGTTTCAGATCTGAAAAAAGAAATCATAGATCTGAAAGGAAGGATACCAAAGGGAACAAGTACATCCATGAACGAACGTTTTAAAGATGCCAATCATTCCCAAGGAAAAGGCTACGAAAGTTCCAAAGTCTAAAAGCTACGAGGAACTCTTGATTGACATCATCTGAAATGTCTGATGGAGGCAACAAGAGTCGACATCTCAAAATTAAGCGAATCACTTTCCAATCTTGGGATAGTGGATCTAGTTAATATCAAGATGAACTCTCGAATTCCTGATTCAGAGGGAAGTACGAGTTCAAATACTACCCTTTCGGAGCAATCAAGAAGGGATAATAGAGATTTCCAAGAGGAAATTACCTCTAGGACGCGTAAAAGGAGACATCTAGAAAGGGGTCGGGTAGCATCTAATAGTCTTTGGGCTAGAACGATGTTGGAACCAACACATCCTTATGGGATGATTCTCAAAACAGATATCGACTTCAGAAACATGGAGAAGTTGATCGATGAATGGATGGCTTCCTTAAAGATGACCTCATCAACCCTGGACATTGAAAGAGAAAACTTCATCAAACTGATTGAAAACAATTTGGAAGGTTCAGCAAAAAGGGCATGAGAGACAACAGATCCCCAAGTCCAAGAAGAGATCATAGCCGGAGATAATATTTATTATATTATCGAAAGGTTCGAAAGATTGCTGAAGGTCTATTTCATCGGTGATGGATATTTTGACCAAAATAAGAAAGAAAAAAGTCAAGAATATACACAAGCTTTGTATGCTCTTGAATTAAGAAGTATATATGCGGCTGACGAATATATCTATTGGATCCGCAAATACTACTTCCAGACCGAGGTTCCATTGAACGTTGCAATGGAAATGTTCTTTACGAAGATCTGCAGCCCATAGAGAGAGATGCTGATACAAACATATACAGTACCTCCAAGACAAACAGATACGATTGCAAGAAATATGTCTTTCTTCAAAGACAGCCTAAGACAGTGGTGTCAATAAACAACAATGCAAAAGAACAAGAAACGGCTAAGAGGTCAAATCAAAAGAACCCCTCTTTGTTGTGAAAATAATGATTTTCCAAGTATTATTGGAGAACCAACCCAACAAAGACATGACAAAAGAAAGAAACAATTTAGAAGTATTTTTCAAGCCAAGTCTCGAGGATCATAGAGAAGACCTTCCAGCTAAGGAAGATGATGGTGGTCTAAATCAAAGGCTAGAACCTACAAGTCTGGTCAGAAGTCTAGTACTTCCAGGTTTTCTTCACAAGGATCTAGATCCATAGGGAAGTCAACAGGAAGAACACCGATGAGGAGAACTTTCAAACGAGCTCACACTCGTACAAATGAAAGTTTTAAAGATTGCAACTGTTGGACATGCGGTGTGAAAGGTCATATTTCGCCAGACTGCCCACAAAGTAATGTGAAATGTGCCAGTTTAAGCTAACGACCGACATCTTGGATGCGGTTTTTTACGGTGATCTGGTACCAATTTACCAGTTTGAGGACATTTCTTCAGATGAGAGCATCTATGAAGAAGAGTTCGAATTAGATTCAGATGAGTCATATGGATCATCTACAGAATCAGACGAGTAGCTGCGGTGAGCAAGAAGATGGACTCCAAACATCGAAAAGTCTATCAGGATTCTTTTCGTGAATGACCATCTCAAACAAAACGATGGAAAGTATCATGAGGCAGGATTCAACCTTAAGTCCATACGATGGCTTCAAGATTGGAAGTCTTAGTCGGATCTGTAACTAGATTAGACTAAGACAGCGCAAGCACAATGTTAGGATTTCAATGTTTAGATTTTGATGAGACAAACCACAAATGTAATAGGAAGTGTTAAGTACCCCATTTTTCACGATGTTTAAGTGAAAATATAGACTAGGATAAGTCTTGGTCTATCGCTGAAAAATGGAGGTTGAAACAAGGATAAAGCTGCATCTAAGGCCCAGAGAAAGAAGCTGCTGCAAGAATGCAGATACAACGAAACTGCAAGAATGCAGATACAGCGCTGCTGTAAGAATGCAGATACAGCGAAGCTGCAAGAAGGCAGATACTGTAATGCAGCTATGTAAGAAGGAATGGCGTGCAGCATCGCTGCAAGAAAAAGTATACAGGAGCACTGCAAGAAAAGTAGTGCAGAAGCTCTATCGGTAAAATACTGCAAGAAAGCCATAGTTACAGCAGCACTGCGAGTTAACACCTGCTGCACAAAGGCTTAGGATACAGCGCAAAGATTACAGCTCAGACAAATCTAATACAGCGCCTTGTTCAAGAAAGCATCCTGCAATACGAGAAAGCATAAATGCAGTACGAGGAACGAAGAACCAAGCAGGAATAATAGAGCCGTTCCAGAGTAGATCAAAGTTGCAGACACGGAGCCAATTAAAGAATGCCACGTGGACTGGCGCACTGCAGAAAGCTGCGAGCCGCACCTGCCACATTAAATGCTCCAAAAGGGAAAGTCAAAATCGCATTTAATGCGAGCCATGCCTTTGATCAGACTACTTCGAATTCAAAAGAGAGATATCTCCTTCAACGGATATCTTCTCCTACAAGTATATATAGAGGTCGAGGAAAACAGAAGCTGGTTACTGAAACTATTGATACAAAACTCGTGCGCTAAATTTCTCAATCTTACAAGATTCAAGCATACAAGTCTTACCAGTTTCAGTCACTCAACCTCCCGAAGTGAAGCAAGCTCAAGCTGAAAGATCCATTAAAGGACTCAGAAGCTCACTTCGTCGCACCAGTTGAAGATCTTTTTATATACCTTTTAACCTTGTTGCTGTGTGCTTAGGTTGTTTTAGCGGTGTCGAACAGTTGATAGGAGAGATCCTTGCTGTTTGTATAAGTTGTCTAGAGTTAGGCAATATCCCTGTGTGGGAGCTTAGACCCTGTGTGGGTTAGCCTTTGAAGTTGCAGTAGCTGTGTGATCTCTGAACTTCAGTAGGTGGTTTCTTTGTAAAAGTTGATAGATTGTTAGGGAACGCCTGTAATTCAATCTTGCTTTAACAAAGTTCCTGCTCGAGGAGCAGTAGAGTGGACGTAGAAGGATTACACCACCTTCGAACCACTATAAACCATAAGTGTTTATTGCTTTTCTTATCTGTGTTTATCTTGCTTTATCTTGTTTACTGTCAAGCATAAAACCTTTAAAAGAAGCATTTCTGAGAAAACAACCTTGTGTCTTAAAATATATTTCCGCTGCGCTTAAACTCTTAGTTACAGCGTGCAGCACTGCATCCTAGTGCTGTAAGCAGTATCTGTCTGGCGCTGCAAGTTCAAGTAACTTGCAGAACAGAAAGTTTAAACCATTGTTTTGCAAAATTGACCAAGGTTCATTCACCCCCCCTCTGAACCTCGGACACCACTTGGGACCAACACACAACATCATCTACCGGGTGAACTCAGGTGAGTGTTTGATTCTAATGGAATTAACCGATAATAAAGTTGATATGCAACTTATTCCAAATGAAGAAATTTTTGAGGAACTAAGCCGAATTAAGGAAGAAGTAGCAGTTACTATGAAATGGATTCATATTAGAACCATTGAAGTAGTGATTAAAGTTACCTTCAAAGAAGATATTGATTCAGAAACGTGGTGAAGAGAGGTAAGACAAGGTTAGTTATTAACTATCAAAGTATCAATAAGATACTTGATTTTGATGGTGATTACTTACCAAGTAGAGAACACTTAATTGATTGCATTAAGGGATCTAAAGTGTTTTCAAAATTTGATTGTAAGTCTGGTTTTTACTAATTAAGATGGAAAAAGATTAGAAAAAATATACTGCCTTTTCCACACCACAAGGTCAGTATATCTGAAACGTACTTCCTATGGGACTTGCTAATTCACCCCAGATATACCAAAGAAAAATGAATAATCTTTTCAAAGATTATTTTGAGTTTATGTTTGTTTACATAGACGAAATTTTAATTGCATCAAAAAATATGAAAGATCATTTAAAGCATCTTGAAATATTTTATGAGGCATGTCATAAAGAAGGATCAGTGCTCTCTGAAAAGAAGGTAATAATCGCAGTCAATAGAATCGAGTTTCTCGGTGTTATTATTGACCATGTAGGTATGGAACTCCAGGAACTCATTGTGGAAAAAATCCACAGTTTTCCAATTGTTCTAAAGGATAAGAAGCACCTTCAAAGCTTCTTAGGCGTAATTAATTTTACAGGTTCATTTATCAAGGATCTAGCAAAATATCGCAAGGATTTCCATCCTTTATTACAAAAGGATGAGAAAACCAAATGGAAATGGGAAGATATCCATTCCCAATGAGTTCATGAGCTAAAATAGGTTTGCAGTAATCTGTCGAAACTCATAATTTCTCAGGATGAAGATCAGTTAGTGGTCTATACAGATGCTAACGATTTCAAATAGACAGTAGTGCTCATGAGGAAAAATATCTACCGGTGAAGAGTCGTGTAGATATACAGGAGGGTTGTTTACTGAACAACAAGCCAAAGTGTGGCATATAAATGAGAAAGAATTCTTTGCGGTTTGGAAGACATTTAAAAAATGGCCTCTTTTCTTACTTGCTAGAGAATTTACATTAAAAGTTGATAATATAAATGTAAAAGTTTTTCTAAAAAATAAATTAGAATCAAAGATAGAAAAGACTCGTATTATCAGATGGCAAGCTGAATGCCAATATTATTTATTTGATATTGTCATTGTGAAATCTAATGAGAATGTTCTTACAAATTTCCTAACAAGAGATGGACATCCTTGAAGCGGATTCCATCACGGTGCGAATGAGACACCTCAGGAAAAACCTTGAGAGTATGTTTGTTTAGGGTTTCACAAGTCCGGATTTGGGATTTTAAAATCCTAAATCCTTGTTTGTTTAAGGACTTTTGTCAAGAATTATCAAATCTACCAAAAACTTATTCTATTTAAAAAAACACTATAATTAACCCTATACTGTAACCTATTAATACATAAAAACCAATACATAATAAATATATTATTACTTCTTATTTATCATTGTTTTAATATATATATATATAAACCCTACAACAAGAGTAAAAAAATGAATGGGCCCTACAAGTTTTTTCCACTTACTCTATCTTCTCTCGCCTTTCCACCCTCAGATTTTCTCTCTCTATCCCAACCCTCTTTCTCTCTCTCATGTCTCGTCTTTCCCCTGCTCTCTCTTCTCTTCTCTTTCTCACTTTTCCACTATCTTTATTGCAAACTGTAAATTTTTTGCACCCTGCAAACTGCAATTTTTGTCCACCCTAAGTCATAGACCTGCTTTTGGTGTAGAGATTCCTCTCGATTACATGCAAAATGTGTTCTGTGCATTGTTTGGACATGATTTTTTTCTCTGTTTAAGTAGATCCGTGAGATCTGGCTATTTTGCTCCTAGATTGCTTCGCATTTGAATATATGTACTTTTATTTTATTTTATTTTTGTATATGAGGTTAGAGTTTCTTTGAGGAACTAGTTTTGTTTATATATAGTCTTTGAGTTGTAAAATGGAACCTATCACAACCCACACACTGCGCACTAATACTATTGGGGCATCGAAATTGCGGAGAACGAAGAAGAAGAAGTGGAAGAGGAACGATCCACAAGTGCAAGAAAAAGAGTGGTTGGTTGAGATCTCATCACAACAAAGTTCAGTGGGTAGTAACTGTGTACCCTATCCAAAATGTCAAAAAAGGTTGGTTTTTACTGATGTGAATTTTTGAGATTTTTTTGTTGATATGCTTTGTTATTTGACTTTTATTTGCAGTTGAGATTTGTTTTACTCTGAGTTTATTTGTTTTCTGATTTGTAAATATTTTCTGATTTTAGTTGATTTGTTTTGAGCAGATTTGTTTTATGATTTACGGATATATATTTTTCTATTTTTTTAAAAAATTGGTTTCATATTATAGTATATATTTTCTTAAAGTAGCTAGCTAATTAATTAGTAGCCAATCCTCTATTTTTGTATAGTGTTAGAAATTTGTATTTTATTAATTATTAAATGGCAAACTGATGATAAAAGATTTCGTTGCTTTGTATATTTTAACCGACCAAATTGGTTTAAAGACAAATAATACAATATACTTGTTGATTTGTGTTGATATATATTTTTTTATATATAAACAATATATATATACACACACAAGTACGGACTCTTTTTTAAGCTTACCGTAAAAGTTAAACTATTGAATGTGAAAAGTTTGGTATGAAAATATATTTGTAATTTGTTGCCTTAAATTTACGAAATTGTATTTTTTTTTTTTGCAAATTAGTTATAATTTTTTTGAAAAAATGTTTTTTTACCTTAAATGTGATTTTCTTTTTTAGAAATGGAGCACGAACACTAGTATATGTCATCAGTTTATAATAATACCCATTTTCTTTGTGTTTAATATGTGTCCTTGATTATTATAAAATTTGTTGGTTGTTGTATATGAAACCACTACTTGGCTATTATATATAAAACTATTACTTGCTATTTTATATGACAAACACCTATTCATGTTTATGTGATATGCTATTGGTATGTTGTGTTGGAAAGAATTAAATGATGACATTATATTAAAATGATTGATTATATTATTGGGGTCAATCAAATTTATTGTTTGATGCCAAATAGAACAATCCTACATTATTTCAAATTCAATAGTTAGGTTTACCTCTATAGAGAATCAAATCGAAATGGAGGCACCAATGTTGTATAGAGGTGCTTTCTTAATCTAGTATTTAGTGGTAATTTGGCCACTTGTATAGTGTAATGGTTAATGAAGACAATTGAACACTTAGTGTTTTTTTTTAAATCTTACATGTTATTTAATTGCTTCCAATTTCTATGCAGTGGCAGTAGTAGTCTCCTTTTTTTAATAATAATAATAATAATAATAATAATAATAATAATAATAATAATAATAATTATTATTATTATTATTATTATTATTATTATTATTATTAAAATAAAGTGTGTTAATTGTTATTAATTTATTACAAAACTTCAATTTTTGATCTAACTTTACGTGGTGGATTTTGAATACACACAAGAATTTTTTGTTAAAATCATGGTTGTCATTTTATATTTTGTTTTGATGCACACTTGGACCTTTTTAATAGATGAAGAATAGATGAAGGAAGTCAATCATGAATAGATGATACATATATCTAATCTTTTTAAAAAATATATGACATATGTTTCTAAGAATTTTCATATTAATATGATTCAATTTATATAGGAATGTTAGGTGAAGGTTGTGAACTAAGCACTAATCTCGAGAAGTTAAAAGAACATATTTTATTAAGTAGAGTATGGGTCCAGTTTGTTAAAATCTATGATATGATCTATCATCATATTTAGAATTCGAATATATACCTGCCTTTATTGGATCTGTTCAACCTATTAGGCATATTTATAATTTTAAAAGCCACCTTTTCATACATGATATTACTAGTTATTTGAAAAACATAAATTCATTACTTTATTGTCACAATTATAGAAATAAAATAAAGTGTAAACAAAATAGTCAAACTTTAGACAACATAATGAATATTAGAGGTGGTCTATTATAAGTGACGAAACATAACCTTTCAAAACTTATACGTTTCAAAAGGGCATTAAGCTAACCCCCACAAAAATCGACAACTTAGCCATAAGCTTTTATTAAATAAATGGGAGTAATTACAAAAAAATAACAGAATTGTTGAAAATTAAGATTGATGGAAAATATCTTTTAATTAGAGAATATTTATGGAATTAAGTTTGTTGTAATATAAATTGATTAATTCAATAAAAAAATCTTGCACTAATAACACATGTGAAACCTAGATGCATCGTGGAAATAGTGGTATCAGGCAGGTGGAAAAGGTCGTGTGGACTCGTGATTGTTGGAATCGCTGGATCGCTAACCCTATGCAATTCCTACTCGGGGTCCATGCAAAATATGACAACACGCAGTGGAAAAACGAGTCATACTTTTAAAGCAAAAATAAGGTGAATTAGTTCTAAGGTCAGAATTGTAGACAGAGCAATCGATGGAGCCTCAACCTCTCGATCTTCTGCTGTATTCCTCGCCTTTCTCGAATGTTGTGTGGGCAACGAGCTATCGAGAATTTCAGCCCCCTTCTACTAAATCGTATCTAAGATTTTCATGTGTTTAGAAACGACTGACTTAAGATATATTTATAGGCTACAACAGGGATCTAGAGGAGGATTAGGATTAGGTCTTCGGATGGGCTTAGGAGTCCATGTTCTGTCCAAACACACTTCTTTAGCCTATCAGTAATAACTCGATCCACTAAGGAGTTATTATTGAACTACCACCCCAAATCCATATTAAATATGGGCTCCTATTTATTATGTGCACGTTTATCTCCCCGTGTTTAAGATATCGAATGTCCGTTAATTAAATGAATTACTGACAACTCAATTAATTAACATCTAATTCCAAGAGTAGTATCACTCAACTTTATTATCATGTCAGCATAAATCCATCTGCAGGGTTTACATGATAATCCTTATGAGCTCCTCAAGTAGACATCATCATCCTAAATAATTAGGATACAATTTCATTCTATAATCAATCGCACACCATATAAACAATATTGTATCCCAATTTACCGAGCTTGTTGATTTAATGAATAAATCTCACCCATTGGTAAATTAAAGAAACATATATTGAGTATATGTGCCCGTTATTATATAATGATTAAGAGGACGCACATCCATAATAACAGAGGTCTTGTTCTATTATATAGTCAGTATAAATCAAACAACCTCAATTGGTCCGGCTCAATACATACAAAATGTACTAGTGTAATTTTATAATCAAGATAGACTAATACCAAATTACACTACAACCATTCCGATGATTTGTCCAAAATCATCTTGGTTGTGAGCTACAATTTATAATCTATAAGGAACTGATAACATGATCTTCTGTGTGGCACCACACACCATGTTATCTACAATATAAATTAATTTGGACAATTGCAATAACATATATAACATATATAAAATGCAAACATTTGACCATAAAAGATTCTCATATCAAAAATAGATGTTCATACAAAAGCTAGGCTTATAGTGTACATCCTAACAGTGATAACGAGGCTTAATTCATAGTATTCTGTCATCAAGAATATTTAAACGGACTCCTCCTCACAACCTTGTTCTCGAAGCCTGTAATGGGACAAATTTACGATAGGTTGAACGCCATTGTTGTGGGTTGCTACTCCTACAACGTTGATCAAGCTCAGACAAAATGGAAGAGCATTAAGTGTGTATGGCGTTTGCTCTTCAACCTATGATTCAAACGTGGTTTCGGACTTGGTTGGGATCTTGAAAAGAGACAATTGTCGGACCTAACGATGTTATGGATGCGATCTATGTGGTAATTCGATGTTACCCGTCCTTTAATATATATCAACTTTTATCATACATTTTGAATATAATCAATAATATAAATTTTATAAATAAATTTAATTAAGGCTAATAAATTTACTCAATAGTGGAAGTATACGTGTACATTGTAGAAGCATCGGGATAATCATGTGATCATTCGACGTGGTCTTCCCCACTTCGACCTATGTACAGATATGTTCGAGAAGAAGATGGCCATCGGTAACTTTGCTCGTTTTTCTAGACAACCTCATTCCCAATCAGAGAGTTTTTCTGATGATAATGACATTCCTCCACCCCCACCACCTGGCTATGGAGATAATGATGGATCACCTCTTGCTGGTCCATCATTCAATTTTACTCCAGACTTTAACTCTGTAGACAATGGAGGATCCTCCAGATCATCGGGAAAAAAAAGATCAAGCGGAGCCTCTAAGCGAGATGCTATCCTTGTTCGAGCCCTGGCTAACATCGAGGGTTACTTTGGTGATAAGAGGACAAAGACATCGGGAGCTGAGCAAATGTGTGATGAGTACCACACATGCATCCTTCTGATGAGAGAAATGGAGGATATCCCACTGGACTCTCGTGTCATCGCCGGTGAGCGCCTTCACAAGGCCACTACAAGGATTATGTTCTTATCCTTTAGTGAGGACGAGCTTCGTCTATGGTTGATTCACCTACTGGGTTGATGAGGATGTGAAATGGTTGAAGACTACTTAATATTATGTTATCTTCATTATTATGGGTAGTATTAAGACAATTGTTATTTGCGTATTCTGACATTTTTAGTTTTTATGCATGTTTATGCTCAGATATAATGAACAAGACTTAAAAATAATTATTATATTCTATGTTATATTGTATGCCCTATTTTGGTATTTTATTTGTGGTTGCAAGTTTATTCCTATATTTATATTTTTTTATCTTCTATTAATTCATTCTAATGATCATATGACATTGAATGAGTAAATTGTTATTTGATCATGCAAGGACTATGTCGCAATTGTCGCAATCACCTTCATGCGATGAACAAGAATTGGATGATTCCAATTCTGGGAAAAGTAATTCATCCGACATAGAGAGATATTCATCAGCTGATGAAAGTATTGCAATCGTGCTTATTGGAATTGTAATTCTAATGTTCACAACTCCAAATCGTGTGCCAAGAAATACATGGAGACTTCAAGGAAATGATTGGGTCGGTGAAATCCTTATGGGGACAGGGGTCGATTCTACGATATAGTACGAATGAGCAGACCAAGTTTTTATGCCCTTGTGGAGCTCTTGATGGATAGTGGATTACTCGTTCAAGGTCCGTTTACACGGGTATCAGTAGTTGAAGAGGTTGTGATGTTTCTGCGAACTATTTCTTCACATGTGCGAAATTGAGAGTGTATGGAACGTTTTCAACATTCACTTGAGACTATACACTGCCACTTCCACCATATACTTGATGCTATAGTTGAGTTAGCCCCAATATATATAGTCCCCAAACTATAATGAGACCCCACCATAAGTGTCGAACAATGCCGATCTCTTTCCATATCTTCAGGTATAATTTATTTCAAATTATTCCACATATATATATCTTATTATGAAATTAGTCAATGCATTTTCCAATAATTTTAGGGAGCAATTGGAGCTATGGATGGGACATTAATCCCGACATGGGTGCCACAGTCTAGACATAATGCCTTTTGATCTCGCAAGACAACTATTTCCCAAAATATCCTTGCAATTGCTGATTTCAATATGATGTTCACGTACGTATATACCGGTTGGGAGGGCAGCTCTAGTGATGCGAATGTTCTGTTCAATGCCGTTCAAAATGACCCTAACTTTCCTTGGCCTCCAGAAGGTATTATATATAATTAACCTACATATTTAATTGCTATCTAATTTAAGGAAAAAAAAAAGAATTAGAAAAAGTTGTTCGTATTTAAGAAAGTACTATCTCTTTAATTGCTATCTAATTTAAGGAAAAAAATGAAAGAAATAAAAAAAGTCATTCGTATTTAGGAAAGTACTATCTCGTCGATGCTGGGTATACTAATTTTGGGCCTTATCTCGCATCATACAGGGGGACTTATTATCATATCAATAAGTTTCGACAAAGCGGAGTAGTTGCCAATACGCCAATGAAGCTTTTCAATCATTGACATTCACGTTTGAGGAATATGACTGAGCGGTGTTTTGGATTGTTAAAGAGTCGATTTCCCATTCTAAGATGGGGGATGCCTTCTTATAAGATGCGGACACAAGTGAAAATTGTTATTGCATGTTGCGTGATCCACAATTTCATACGTCATAGCAGGTTACCAGATGCTCTATTTGAGGGGACTTCAGAGCAGTTGATGGATGACGTCGAGATTATATCTCATCGCTACCATCCCATAACTATGCACATTGAGCACCAATCTAAGTTTCGTGACTCTTTGGCTGATGCAATGTGGCAAAACAGAAACCCCTAAGATGACATCTTTACATCTCAGATACTTATTATATTTTATATTAAGCTATTTGTTATCTTATAACTGTGTTTAAACAATGTTTTAAATTATGTTTTATATTCCCGGTAAAACATGATTGTGTTTATCTATGTCCTATGTATTTGAACAACTTCATGATCTATTTTATGATAAGACTAATTGAGTTTATTATGATCAAAATTCTCTACTTAAATGTTCTTCTATCAATAATTGATCTCATTCTTTTCCATACAAATAGATGTTTCAGGAGCATCCGAATTGTTCACGTGGGGCAGGACCTATGATTTTATTGCAGTGTAAGAATACTGTGAATAGGGGTCACTACTTTTACGCATGTCCATGTGGTGTTAGGCATGTTGGATCATTTATGTGGTTGGACACATGGACTACTTATAGATGTTCGTCTTCTATATCTAGGAGCCCGACTAACCTAATGCAAAACAACACTTTGAGCTGTAGTTGCACTTAGCTACATAGTCAGGCATCCAATGTTGAGGGTGGTGAGGTTGCAAGTTCATCGGGCAATTCTTATCACGCATCAAACAACAAGAGTGGGGCAAATTTTATATTCTAGCTTGCAATACCAATCTACGTGCTCGTACTCGCACTATTAGTGAAAATGGTGTTTTCTTGAGTATTTGCAATTTCTTTAAAATGTTGTTTTCGTGGATATGCTTTATCGTTGTTTGAAGTTTTTGTGATGTCCGAAAATATGATAATAATATGTTTGATGACAATTTATATATTTAACTTTGTATATGAACCGTAGTATGATTATGGTGACAATTTTTGTATTTAACTTTATATATATACATAATATATATAAGTTAAATTATATATATACATACATATACGATTTTAATAATTATATATATATATTTGGATATTCACTGACATAATTAATTAATTGATTAGTGATTAAGTAGTCAATTTATACATATATGATTATGTTTATATATAATCATTTTATTTTGAATATAATAATATATGAATATAATGACATAGAATAAATAGTATTAATTAAAATTTTAAAATGTTTTTACATAGTATAAATTATATTCATAGATAAACATGGATTTTTTAAATAGTAGTCTATGATATATATATATATTATATTATTATATGTATAAATAATTTTTTTGTTTGTAAATATTAGGAAAAAAAAACCAAAGTAAGAAATATAATATAAACTTTTCCAAGTGATTTCAACATAACAAATCAATCATTACCATTACATCAACTAACAATATAATATTACACATACATATTTTTTTCAGCATTGATTTGACATCTATAGTAATAATCCTACCTATAAAATCTCATAACAAACACAGATTTAACTATTTACCTTTATTTATAAATCCCAGGATTTCAAAATTAGATTTCCCCAATCCTACATAAACCCGAAACAGGCATACCCTGAGGAACTGGACAAAGTATTTGACTAGCTGAGGACTCGTGCTGAAGCAGCTTCATATTTCAAAGGCAGATTTGGACACTATCCAAAGAGTCATGCGAGCGTAAAAAATAGCATAAGCCCATTTATGGGATGCGCTAGAGAAGCCTCTTCTCAAAGCGGGTTCACCATTGGTGACCCAAAAAGAAATGCACGAGATAAGTTCATCATCAATGAACAAACAGGGTATTTTTAAACCCGAAGCCGATCATCCGGCAGATACATGTTTTTCATCGGACTACGGTGAAATGGCTGATGAAGTCAAAACGAGAAATCTATTGGACACCGATAGAACTATTAATTCGAAATGTTAGGAAGAAATTCCGAACAAGTCGAGTCAACTTAGCACCTCTAGGATAAAAGATGAGAGGTTAACCTGAGACCACAGACGGGCCCAAGACAGGTTAACACTAACCAAGTTATTTCTCCTTTTCAGGTTTATCAAAGAACGTGGGAGAAATTAATTATGAGGAATGAGATCAATCTGAGTAAAATAACTGCAGATTGGTCTGAAAAAAATCTAAGGCTTTGGATGTTTCCAAATGTAAACCCGCAAGAGGTTCGAGAATGGTTTAACTTCGGAGTAATCACTTCGGTGTTCACTACCGTACCAAGCTTTCCAGAAATTTCAAAGTTACCGGATTGGATAGCTACTGTCGTACACGAATCATAGCAGAATAACTTGCACCTAGCTCGAGGTGATACTTTGGAGTTGAAAATAATATCAGCGGTTCCAGAAATCACAGGTAAAAGATCTCATCCGACTTTTCAATTTATAAAACTTTAGAGATCAGATACGGTGGCACTCAACAGAGCAAAAGATCCGCTATCAAATAGCCCCTTAGTGGTTGCCCTCACCGAAGATGAAATATCAATAAGGCGAGCCTGGGGACTTTGGGGCTGTCTCAGGAGATGGACAAGGTTAAAATATTCATTCAAAATATTTCAAGATTCTATGAATGGATCTTTCCTATTAAACTCTATGCAAGAAACACAACCAGATTTGCTGAAAACCTTTTGAAAATAAGAGAAAGTTGATTTGGGAAAATAAGGTTTCGACAACGGACAAACAAGAAAAAAAGTATGCAACATGGCGCATATCAGAAGATGGGAAGAACGAATATGTTCTTACTGTCATATACAGGAGATACCTTTATTCGGACACGATTTCAAGATCAAGCAAGACAAGCCTGATCACCCAAAAAATAAGAAAAAAGGGAAGAGTTTTTAGATACTAAAAATGCAAAATGTAATAAAAGAAAACGAGTCTAATTGGACTCAATAATTTACGAGTATACATGTATTCTATGAATGTAATAGTATAGGAATACATTGTATTTTGCTTTGGGGTGTGTTTAGAAAAACCCGTAAGAGATCTTTCTTGGCTCCATCAAGAACATGGCACTACAATCAAACGGAGTAGTGGATGGCCCCGCCATCAATAAAAAATCAACCACCAAAAGAAAGAAGACAAAGGTGGGTGAAAGAAAAGGACATTCCACCAACTAAGTTAGTGGACGAAGATCAAAGACAAGGGCTAGTGGAAGGGATCACTAACATGGTGATGACAAGCTGGCTATGAAGAGGATTGAAATCCATATTTCAAGCCCGAATTCTTGACTATATAAGGAGGCCTTCAACCTCAGAAGAATATCATCGAGTCTTACACATCTTTCATTCTTAAGATAGAAAATCTTTTCTCTACAAGTGTAATAGTTTAAGCTTTAAGCTTTCCTGTTCATAGGGTTTCCTCTTTTTGAGTTTAAGCCATGGTTGGCTAAAACAAGCTTTCTCCTCCAATGACGGAGAAAAATAGTATTGTAAAATTGTTTAAGTTTATTATCTTCAATAAAGAAAGACTTTGCTTCCCAATATTTGATTCCATGAATTTATTTTTTCTAAGTATAAGAAAAAACCAGCAGTGAGTCTCCCCGATCCCCTTGAAAGGTAGAGTGGCCGTGGAATAAGGGTTGTGCATCGGGTTTCCACAGAGGCCATAGAATTCCGGGCAAATGGTTGGACCTCTGATTCGTAAAAACTAGACCGCAATAACCAGCCGGAGGTAGAGTTGAAGGCGAGGTAAAATTTTACTTAGAAATTTATTTATTTACGAAATCATGTTGGGCCTGATTATCGATCAAAATATGTGAATATCGGGTCTAAATGGATACGATATGGAAAAATGAAAAATGGCTATTGGCAAGCTGGTATTTTGGAAATTTTTAAGAAAAAGGCAAGGGTAAAAATAGTTTTAATATAAAAAATGGTTGACTAGTCTTAAATTGGGGTGTTCTTAGAAATTCAAGGGGTGTGGATAGTGCTACCCATAACTATATTACTTTTATCGGCCCAAATTATGGAAAAATGGTTGAATTTGTTCACGGGTAGTATCTGACAATTTGGGATGAATTGAGCCAAAACTTTTTAACTGAGTATTTCCAGTTGAGTAAGATTTTGCAAATAAAGGAGTGAAGTATCAAGTTTAGGTACTACGTTTCGAAATTGTCATATGAAGATTGAAAGAAATATTGTGATAATTATAGTTTGATGCAGCTTTTGGATGAGTGACTACGCTGTGGTGATGCAGAAAATTATCAAATTAGGTTGAAAGCGAAAACAACTAAATCAAAAGCAAATGAACAAATAATAAGCAAATAAGAAATCAATAAAAGAAAATATTTCAGTTATTAGCTCAATTATCCTCAATACTAATTATCTCAGAACCAATGCAAATTTATTTCACTTAATGTTGGAATTAATACATATAGTTTAACATGTTTTGTTAAACTGAATCGTCTCTACAATATAGTTGATTAGAATAAGATTGTTAATCAACTTTATTTACTCGGAACAACCTAAAATAAGTTCAATAAATCTAATTCGTTAAATGCATTAAATTACCAAGCTGATAAAGTAAACTAAACTTTGAATATACAAGTGCAATTTAAATAATTTAAACTCATGCTACCTGGAGTTATACGACCATAGTTTACTACTAGTGAAATCAAATCACAATAATTATAGATTATGATCCAAAATTTTAGCAATGCACACTCACCATGTTCCTTATTACAAAAACTCTCCAAAATAACTACTAATAACACAAAAACAAGAATCGGAGTATTTTGATACCAAATGTGCAGATAAGTAGGAAAGGTAATATGTGGGGTAAAAAACAAAAACCCACCTTAAGTATATGTCATTTTGCACTTTACTATATCATTTATAAATATTTTCATTTTACTATATCAAGTACACAAATTTTGCAAAGAACAATATATTCGGCTGCCACGTCATATTTTCTCGCCAGAGGGAGGACACGTGTCTCTCAACCATTGGCCAATAAGTCGGATTTATTGTTTTTTGCAAAATTTGTGTACTTGATATAGTAAAATGAAAACATTTATAAATGATATAGTAAAGTGCAAAATCACGTATACTTGAGGTGGGTTTTTGTTTTTTACCCTAATATGTGCAACACAATTAAATACATAACATGATGTAAAATTTAAAATCATGCGCATTTTTCCTACTTAACAAGGAGCTTTAATTATGAAGTTTCTTCACGATGTTATTGTTTCTTTATTAGAGGAGCTCCAAGGCTTAAAGTAGGTGAAAAACAAATATTTATATAACTCATATTTATACATGTAATATTTATGACTGTAAAATGAGTTAGTCATAGTTACAGTAAATAATTTACTATAACAACATAATTATGAAAAATAATACTTATAATTATAATACATATATCTATACTATATATAAAATGAGAGAAGTTGGTAAATTTGTAAAATTTACCATTTCCCTCCCAAACTATCAACTAATAGAAAAAAAAGAAAAAAAAAACCTTAATAACTTTTAAGTATCTTATAGAATAAGCTACACATATATCTTATATAATAAGCTATCTTATAATTTATATATAAGAGTAGAGATGAAACAAAAGAAGCTATCTTACATGATATGATTATATTTTAATGATATGATTAAATTTTGAAAATAATGAACTTTAAACATTGTCAAAAATTAAAATTTTGAAAATTAGTTTATAATTTTAATATATAAATGTGGAAAATAGTTTTGAAATCTAAATTTCATTTTATGAAGGGTTGTAAAATGTTTAAAAGTTTGGAAACTATTATAATAATATTAAAATAATAATAAAATCTGAAATTAATAATAATAATAGTAATAAAAAATAATAATATATGAAGAAGAAGAAAGTTGTGAGATACGTCTAACAATCTAAAATCCACAAATAAAATTTAAAAATTAATTCAAATATATAGGTAATATTCATTTTGTAAGATATAAAAAACAATAAAAATATTTGGTAATTTATTCATAATTATTTCAAATAAATAAATAAAATTAATCTAAAAATTGTTTTAAAAACTATAATATGCTCTAAAAAATCTTGAAAATGTTTCAAAAATCTAAGAAAATATTGTTTTTAAAATGTAAAATTAATTTGAAACCTAATTTTTTTAAAATATAAATTAAAAATTGGAATAAATATAACTTGAACAAATCCATCTAAAAATAATGCAGAAACTTATTTACAAATTCTTAAAATAATTATAAGATATTAAGGAGCAAAAATATGAACTAAACATATTAGTAAGTATAATTAATCACTTCTTAATTATTCAGAAATTAAAACTCACAAACACGAAACTATTATTGTTGTTGTTATTATTATTATTATGTTCAATTTTATTTTCATATTTAATTGTTGGATATTGATGTTTACAAAAGAGCGTGGATTTTTACAAATTTTGAAATAATAAGATCATATATATATATAATTCATTATAAATAATAAATTGCGCATCGTGAAGGAGTACCAATAGTTTGGTTTAAATCAAATAAGCAATATTAATGTCATATAGATTAAATCAATGCAAATAGCACCCAAATCTGGAATTATTTTCTAATTCTGGCTCTAATATTCCCTAAAAAAACCTCATATTAGTTAAATTTTGTTAATGTTAGATTTTCCAACTTAATAATTTTTCCTTTTTCATTATTTTTCCTAAATCATTTATTTTGTTAAGTGTGAGATTTGTTAGGGTTTGGAGAATTGATAGGATTCGGTTGGTTTTAAATACCTTATTTTGAGGATAAATTGAACTAACCATATTCCTATATATTAGGGAATTAGTTTCTTTTCTTTTGTCTCTTATTTTATATAGGATTTTGAGAATAGAAAAAGAACGTGTATTCAAGAGAAAGAAAGAGAACGTGGAGTTGAGAGACGTGAAGATCATGGAGAGATCATGAGTCAAGATAGTGGGTTCATGCACCACTATCATATGAAGATCATGGAGCATATAAAAGAGTGGAGTTATGGATGAACAACTTGCTGTGATGGACGAGCTCTATAAATAGGAAGACTTTCTTGGAGATTGATACACCGAAACACAGAGATTGAGAGAAAACAAGAGAGAATTTCAAGTCCATAGTTTTTTCAGTCTTTTGGTGTCGCGTTGGTGTTAGATCACACTGAGATAACACCTGTCTCTTTTAGTTTGGTTATTGAGTTTTCTTACTCATAACTTTTTAGTAAAGATAGGTTTTTGTGTGATCTTTTTAGTCTCTGTATACGTCTACTTGAACCTAGTCATATCCTTACGACGTATAATGTTTCTATCTCCTTGTAATCAAGTATTCTTATAATAAGAGTTTTTCGCCCTGAAGGTAGTTCACGAGTATTTGTACACTCATGGATAAATTTATCTCTGTTCGTGTTATTTTCTTAGTATATTTTTCCACTGTGTTTTTCCGATGTTGCCAAGATTAGTGGCAACATCGGGTACTTTGGTTGTTTATTTCAGATAACAGAATCCACACAATACTTTCAATTGGTATCAGAGTCACCCACTTGACATACTAAGTGGTTGGTTCTGGTAGTCATGCAAGACATGGATTATTGCAATCCAAATTTTGGATGCATTCCAATTTTGGACGGTTCGAACTATGTATATTGGAAGATCTGTGTTCGTTCGAAGATCAAATCTATAGATGCACGTGCCTGGATAGTTGTTTTGGAAGTCTATATTCCACCACTCCATGAGGTTGATGGAGATTTTGTTCCAAAACCTCAAAAAATTATGGACGATTGAGGAGATCAACAATTCGAACTTTAACGAGAGAGCAATCAACATCAGTTTCAAAGCTGTGGATATCAATGTTTTCAAGATGATCCAGAATTGCATCACTGCTAAGGAAGTGTGGGATATTCTTCAAAAATGATATGAAGGAGCAAGCTATGTTCGAGAAGCAAAGATGCGCTTTTAATGTCAAAGTTCGAGAACATGCGCATGGAGGAGAGTGAGGATATCGGAAGCTACTTTGAGAGACTTCGAGACATCTACAATTAAAGCCAAATGCTAGGAGACTTGATTAGACGCAAGCAACTGATTTCTAAGGCCATGCGTACTCTACCATCAAGGTTTAATATCAAAGTATCCGTCATAGAAGAAGCTCACAATCTTGCTGTAATGGATTTCGAAACTTTGCAAAGCATTTTCCAAACCTTTGAGCTCAATCTTTTAAGTCAACAAGAAACATCACATAAGGGAAATAATATAGCCTTGCAAGCTTAATAAGATGAGGAGTTCGAGGATGATGATGAACCATTGGAAGAGATCACTGAAGGACCAAACGTGGCCATGCTAACCAAGAAGTTTAACTCCATGGTCAGAAAGTTAAACAACAAGAAGCTACATCAAAAGGGAAATGAATGTCAAAATGTCTCGACAAATCAGCCCTAACTTAAGCCTCATGGGTCGTCCTCTCAGCCCCAAAAGTATCCCAAGAGATCATTCTCTGATCATGGTTGAAATAACCTCAAAAATATCGATACTATTCAATGCCATGCGTGTTCGGGATGAGGTCACTATGCTGACGAATGCCCAAATACTTTGAGAAAATATGAAGTGAAAAATCACTGGATATCCATGAGTGATGATGAGGACAATGCTGAAGCTGAAATAGAAAGCTAAACTGCTTTGGTTGCAAGAGTCGATGAACAGACTACTGGTATACCGATGGTGTCATGACATCACAGACAACACTGCAGAATATGAGTTGTTCAATTTTTCAAATCTGACTTGTTTTAATATTGTTTGTAATGATGCAGATTTTCAAGCTGGAGAGGACCTAGATAAAGATGCATTTATTGATGAACTTCAAGATCTTTATATCTCCTTGCTCGATGAATGGAAAAAGCAATGCAAGCAAGTGGAAATTCTCTCCAAGGTGAATGATGTGTTGAAGAACTCAGTTGCTAAGCTAGAAATTACTCTCACCAAGAAGGATATTGAACTTGGGAAAGTTCAATTAAAACTTGAGGGGACGGAATCCATCTCCGCAAAATGGAACTCAAGTTCTACCAAGGCAAAAGATCTCATTGGGTCAGGTAATACCTCCAAATCAGGTATTGGATCAAAAAATTCAGTTGAGTCGGTCTTTCCAAATCTTTTCAACGATACACATACTAAAATTAATTTTGTGAAAGAAAATTCGAAAGAGTCTCAAAAAACACCCAAGTTAGGTCCTAGGAAAAAGAAATATATATGTCATTACTGTTTTCGTCCAGGACATATCAAACCTTTTTGTCATGCCTTGAAATAAGATCTGGCCAGTGGTCTGGTGTTGCCCGTGGCGTCATCTAACACCACCCGAAACACTGCCGTCAGAAAAACCGTAAAGAAAATCTGCCTAAAAAGTTGTCTCAATCCTATAAAGTTGTGTTTACTACTCTTAAGACTAACCTTTTAGGTTCTTGGTACTTCAATAGTGGTTGTTCTTGCCACATGATGGGGACTAAAGAATTTTTGTCTAATTTTGTACCTCTCTCCGAAGGGTTCGTGACCTATAGAGGCGGTGCTAAAACCAACATTGTTGGTAAAGGGACATCGAATATTCCAGGTTTTCCTAGGTTAAAAAATGTTTTATTGGTTGATAGATTTATGGCTAATTTGATTAGTATAAGTCAATTGTATGATGATAATCTTGAGGTGAAACTTTCTAAAAACTTGTGCGAAGTCTTTGATGAAACTAATATGTGTATCATAATAGGTTTAAGGTCTCATGACAATTGTTATCTGGTAGAAGAAAATGTCACATGCAACAAGGCTAGTTTCGATGACACATTTTTGTGGCATAAAAAATTAGGCCATGTGAACTTTCGTACCTTACAAAAATTGTTGAAGTTTGAAGCTGTATAGGGACTACCTAAGCTGAATCAAATCTCGAAGGTAGTGTGTGGAGACTGCTTAAAAGGTAAACAGACCCGTGTTGCCCATGGTGTCACATCACATCAAGGACAACATTCAGGTATTGTCCATTGTTTTGAACTTTTACATATGGATCTTATGGGTCCAATGGAGGTCGAAAGTCTCGGAGGTAAGAAGTATTCCTATGTTATAATTGATGATTTCTCCCGTTATACATGGATTTTCTTTTTACATGAAAAATCAAAAACTTTCTCGCAATTTAAAATTTTGTATACTAGGATTAAAACCTCTTTCTCTTCAAAAATTTTGAACATCAAATCGGATCATGGTAAGGAGTTTGAGAATAATTTGTTTGCTGAATTTTGTGAAAAGAAAGGGATTGGTCATCAATTTTTAGCACCTAAAACTCCTCAGCAAAATGGAGTCGCGGAATGAAAAAAATTGAACTTTGCAAGAGATGGCACGTGTTATGCTTAGCTCTAAAAACCTCTCACGACATTTTTGGGCCGAAGCATTAAACACGACTTTTCATATAGGTAATTGTGTCTTTTTTAAACCAGGTAGCAAATTGACACCTTATGAACTATTGAAAGGTAATAAACCAAATTTGAAATATTTTCATGTTTTGAGTGTCTTTGCTATATCCTTAATGATCGTGATAATCTTGCAAAGTTTGACTCAAAGAGTGACAAAGCCATTTTTCTTGGATATTCTTTGAATAGTCATGCTTATCGTGTGTATAATTTAAGATCAAGGAATATTCAAGAATCTGTCAATATTGTGTTTGACGATTTTTCCAATGTCACAGGTAAAACATACCAAGATTCAGTGATAGATTTGATCGAAAATCCAGCTGTCCAAGAAACTGGAAATACTGATGTTGCCCCCAGTGTCATAACACCAAAGGCAACACCGGCAGAAAAACCAGAATCTGATGAAAGTGAGGATGATGTGATTGATCCAGTACATCGAAACCCATCTGCTCATATCAGAAAAAATCACCCTACCACTCAGGTGATAGGGGGAGTAAATGAAGGGGTTCAAACACGTAGGAAAGCCCCTGTAAACTATTAAGAAATGGTAAGAAATGTGTGTATGTCCACCACATTTTCAGAGGTAAAGTATTACTGTTTTGTTTCTCAAATTGAACCTAAAAATGTTTTCGAAGCCTTAAAAGATAATGTATGGATACAAGCAATGCAAGAGAAACTCGAACAATTTGTTAGAAATGACATTTGGTTTCTTGTTCCTCGACCCACCAACACTAATGTGATTGGAACTAAATGGATATTTAAAAATAAAACTAATGAGTCGGGGAACATTATAAGAAATAAAGCTCGTCTAGTGGCTCAAGGGTACACGAAAGTTGAAGGCATCGATTACGATGAAACATTTGCTCCCGTTGCTCGAATTGAGTCCATTAGATTACTTCTTGCAATTGCTTGTTATTTAAAAATCACACTTTATCAAATGGATGTTAAAGGAGTATTTTTAAATGGTATCTTGAAAGAGGAAGCGTTTGTTGAGCAACCTAAAGGATTCGAAGATCCTTTCCAACCTCATTATGTTTACAAACTCAAGAAAGCCTTGTATGGTTTGAAACATGCTCCTCGAGCTTGGTATGATCGTTTGACTACCTTTTTACTTGAGTTTGGATTCATATGAGGCATGGCAGATCAAACTCTTTTCATTAAGAGGAACAATCAAAATTTTATGATTGCTCAAATTTATGTTGATGACATTGTGTTTGGTGCCTCTTGCCAAAATGATCTAGATGAATTTGTGAAAGCTATGTCATCAACTGTTGAAATGAGTATGATTGGGGAGCTAACGTACTTTCTAGGTTTGCAGGTTCAGCAATTTAAGGATGGAATTTTTATTTCACAAAACAAGTATGCCAAGAATTTGGTGTCTCACTTTGGATTAGAAAGTTCCAAGCCTATGCGTACCCCTATGGGATCGACACAAAAGTTGTCCAAAGACAGTGTTGTCAACGGTGTAGACAACACCCTTTATCGATCAATGGAAGCTTATTGTATTTGACTACTAGCTGACCAGATTTAATGTACAGCGTTGCTGTATGTGCTCGCTACCAATCGGACCATAAAACATCTCATCTTCAGCCGTGAAAAGAATTTTAAGGTATGTTTCAGGTACGATTGATTCGAGTATTTGGTACACTAAGGATACTAATCTTCATTTGGTAGGCTTTAGTGATTCAGATTGGGCGGGTGATGTAGATGATAGGAAGAGTACTAGTGGTGGCTGTTTTTACTTAGGAAATAATCTCATATCATGGCATAGTCAAAAACAAAATTGTGATTCCTTGTCAACAGCCGAATCCGAGTATATTGCTGCCGGTAGTGGGTGTACTCAACTCTTGTGGTTGAGGCAAATGCTTGATGAATATGGATTTCAAATTGAATCTTTGAGCCTATTTTGTGATAATTCTATTTCAAAAAATCCGGTACAACACTCACACACTAAGCACATAAATATTAGGCATCATTTTATTCGAGATTTAGTTAAAAAAGGGGTAATACAAATTGAATATGTGTCCACCGAGAATCAAATTGCTGATATTTTTACTAAGGCCCTAGATTTTGAGAGATTTTCTTCTCTTAAGAAATCTCTCGGTTTGTGTGTTGCTTGAATGTATCTGCCTTTTACGGGTGTTACGGGTAATGTTGTTCACACCAGCATAACAATTATATTTTTTTACTTTTCTAGGACTTTTAGGCATATGTGTGTTTATATGAATCTGAACAGTATGTTTCTTGTGTATGATATTGCTTGGACATCTAATCATTCAATGGCTCATGTTTTAGTAAAGTGCACATTTTGATAAAAATTAACATCACAAAGCACTTGGAGCACGACATTCACTGCGACGATACTTTTCAGGTAGCCAAGTGATCAATCTAAAATGTGTTGTGTGACCTACATTGAGTAACTCGGGGCACGACACTCACTATGATGATGCTTCCTTGTAAAAAGGTGTAGGAGATACCACAACCGAATTAATTCTTGATCTCACAACCGAGTAACTAGAAGCATGACGCTCACTACGACAGTGCTTTCTTTTCAAAAGGTTGGTTGAGATCAAGTCTGTTTCAATTTTTGTGAGTGCACAAAAAAAATTCGTTTTTGAGCCACAATATTTTTGAATGGTGTCCTCGCGGTGTCATGTAATACTCAGAAAAAACTGGCCTAAAATCTGTATGCGTTTTTTATTCCTAGGCATCCCGAGATTTGTGCAGTTTGTTTTTCAGATTTTTAATGGATATATTTGAATTTTGGATGACCCCTAATATTTTTAAATTTCGAATTTTGTGACATCTTATTTTTAGGAGATTTTTTAATGCTTAATCTTGAATTTGTTACACATCAAATCTTTTTGAATCTTCCTAATTTTATCCGTAAGACTCAAAATTTTGTTTAAAATCCTAAGTCACACCCGCTACTTAAGTGTGCCCTACACTTGTCTCTCTCTCTCCCCCTCTCAATTTTTTCCCAAATTTTGTGACATAAATTTCTGCCGTTGCCATGGATTCATCACCGTCTCCTTCTGCTAACAACTTGCAAAATTTTCTCAACCATTTGTGGCATCTTCTCCCTTTGATAACCCCAACACCTTTCATCTGACCCTTTGACCATGATGCCTCTCACACCGATCCCAATACCTCTCTATCTCAGCTCATTCTGCACAAGCAACTTCTTGAGGGTCACATTCAAGGCCTTATTCGTCTGCGGGACAATCTGGACTCTCTTATTTCAGCTCAAAAAGGAGGAGACCATGGAGATGGAGAAGAAGATGAAAATGATGATGCTGGTGCAAGTGATGTTTAGTGTTTTTTTCTTTTCATGGTGTCTTCTGTTGGTTTCTTGTTTTCAGGTCTTTAGTTGAATTGAGTTGAACAGTTGGTAATGTTATTTTTGTTTTAATCTTGGTTTGACATTTTAGTGGATTAATGATTAATGATCTTTTGCTTAATCCTTTTAATTTTGCATTAATTGTTCGTCATCGTATCTATTATGTTAGGATGTGTTTTGCAGGAATAAGGGGGAGAATAATTGATTTTTGGTTTTGAGCTGAAAAAGTAAAAAAGGGGGAGATTGTTAATGTTGGATTTTCTAACTTAATAATTTTTCCTTTTTCATTATTTTTCCTAAATCATTTATTTTGTTAAGTGTGAGATTTGTTAGGGTTTGGAGAATTGATAGGATTTGGTTGGTTTTAAATTCCTTATTTTGAGGATAAATTGAACTAACCATATTCCTATATATTAGGGAATTAGTTTCTTTTCTTTTGTCTCTTATTTTATATAGGATTTTGAGAAGAGAGAAAGAACGTGTATTCAAGAGAAAGAAAAAGAATGTGGGGTTGAGAGAAGTGAAGATCATAGAGAGATCATGTAGTCAAGATAGTGGGTTCATGCACCACTATCATATGAAGATCATGGAGCATATAAAAGAGTGGAGTTATGGATGAACAACTTGTTGTGATGGACGAGCTCTATAAATAGGAAAACTCTCTTGGAGATTGATACACCGAAACACATAGATTGAGAGAAAACAAGAGAGAATTTTGAGTCCATAGTTTTTCCAACCTTCTGGTGTCGCACTGGTGTTAGATCACACTGAGATAACACCTGTCTCTTTTAGTTTGGTTATTGAGTTTTCTTACTCCTAACTTTTTAGTAAAGATAGGTTTTTGTGTGATCTTTTTAGTCTCTGTATACGTCTACTTGAGTCTAGTCATATCATTAAGACGTATAGTGTTTTTCTATCTCCTTGTAATCAAGTATTCTTATAATAAAGGTATTTTTCACCCTGAAGGCAGTTCACGAGTATTTGTATACTCGTGGATAAATTTATCTCTGTTCGTGTTATTTTATTGGTGTTGCCAACATCAATGACAACATCGGGTACTCTGGTTGTTTATTTCAGATAACAGAATCCATGCAATATTTTCAAATTTCATGAAGTTGACAGTTCTTAACCGCGGGGCCGAATGTGATAACATTTAAATAGTTATATGACTATTTATGATGAGACGAAATTTATAGGTACTAAAATTTAAATAAGACCCTACTCTGGGGACCAAATTAATCTGATATGTTCTCTAGCTAACTATTCAAATATTAATTAGATATTCATAGATTTATAAATAATATTCAGATTTGTTTATGTAATTTCATATATTATTAAATATAATATACTGATGTTATTTTTATATTGATTTATATACTTTTACATATTTTATTTAATTTTTATAAGGTTCCATTTGTATGGTTAGAATTAAGGAGAGATGTGAAATTCCTAGTAAAAACTTGATAGGTATTGTTTGTATAGATACAGATTTGAAATCTATCACTTTCATTTTGAACTAATTTTAGGTAATATGGATGGATTTCAAATGCACTTCGACTTAAGTGGATTTGAAAGTATACGTGATTTTGCACTTTACTATATCATTTATAAATGTTTTCATTTTACTATATCAAGTACACAAATTTTGCAAAAACCAATAAATCCGACTTATTGGCCAATGGTTGAGAGACACGTGTCCTCCTTCTAGCGAGAAAATATGACGTGGCAGCCGAATATATTGTTCTTTGCAAAATTTGTGTACTTGATATAGTAAATTGAAAACATTTATAAATGATATAGTAAAGTGCAAAATCACGTATACTTGAAGTAGGTTTTTGTTTTTTACCCTTGAAATTCATTCAGTTTAAATCTTGGATTTCAAATATCTCTATGTATCCAAATGAAGCCTATGGTAATTCGAATTATATTAAATATTTTTAAAAAAAAAATCTAAATATGCAGTTTCTAGTGAACTTTTTGTATTTTTTTATAACAATTTTGATAACTATATGTATTATGTTTTAGTAATTTTGAAATTATTTATGCAAACAAATACTTAGAGAAATAGTATACATGAACAAATCCACAAAATAGTCGAATATTATACACCATCCAGGGTAATTTGCATTGTATACGGGTTCCACAACCTATCAAAAATTTCGTGAATACATAGGAAAGTTATGAAATTAAAGAAATTCTTTCTAACAAAAGATCCAAGTTAATCTATTATCTATATAAAAGTAGGAATGTTATTTACATATTTTGAATTGCCTAATATATTCTTATTAAAAATTATTATTTAAGGTTATAATACAATTTAGTAATTAATAATTTAATATACATATAGTTTTAATAAATTGTAATTTAGTACTTTTGCATACTGAGTGACACTTCTGTGCCTCGGGGGCATGGATCTAGGATCCGTGCCGCCAACTCATGAACCCACCCCATTCTTTTGTGTTTTTTTTTCTCTCCAGTGCTTCCTTCTTCCTTCATCTTATGTTTTTTCTCTCTCTCTCTCTTACTTCTTCCTATGCGCGTTGTTCTCTTCCTTCTTTTTCTTTTTTTCCCTCTTCCTTTTGAATTTCTTCATATGATTGCTTCTCAATTTCTGCTTAATTTCTTCTCAATTTATACCCTTGATTAATAATACTACAAATTTATCCTTCTAATATCTAGGGTTCTTATTCTTCTAATATATAGGGTTTCTTTTATCTTGCAATGAAAAATACTCAATCATCAATGCAGGGTATTTGAACAATGAGTAAGGTAAAGTATTTCACTGAAAACCATTTCAAGAATTTGTACATACAAATGAAAACACTTCTGATACAAGTATTATAATTTTAGGTCAAGAATAAAACAATTCTTATATTGTTGAGAATGTTGTAACATCAGTTTTTCTAAATTATATTGTTGAGACAATAAATTAATGTAATAGACACTGATTTTGTTTTATTTCAATGGTTTCTAAAATTTTATTGACTTTCTAGTTCAGTGATTATAATTATATGGTGATTACTTTTGAGGTATTACACATATGCTCTACAAGTATTACAAAATTACATGCTTAGATGATATATAAGTAATATCTTTAAGATATTATAAAAATACTTTTGAGGTATTACTGATTTGTTCAACAGGTATTAGACATATGCTCTACAGGTATTACAAAATTACAAACTTGAATGATATATAAGTATTACCTTCAAGATATTATGAAAATACTTTTGAGGTATTACTGATTTGTTTAACAGATATTACAAAATTACATGCTTGAATGATATGTAAGTAATATCTTCAAGATATTATGAAAATACTTTTGAGGTATTATTTATTTGTAATACCTGAAAGGAACATATGTAATACTCGTAAGGTATTTATGTAATACTTGAAAGGAACATGTGTAATATCTATAAGGTACTTATGTAACACTTGAAAAGAACATGTGTGATACCTATAAGGTACTTATATAATACGTGAAATGAACATGTTTTATACTTGTAAGGTACTTATGTAATATTTGAAAGGAACATGTGTAATACCTATAAGACACTTATGTAATACCTAAAATGAACATGTGTAATACATGTAAAGTAATTATGTAATACTTGAAAGGAACATGTGTAATACATATAAGGTACTTATATAATACCTGAAATGAACATGTGTAATACATGTAAGGTAAGTGTAATACTTGAAAGGAACATGTGTAATACTTGTAAGATATTTATGGAATACTTGAAAGAACATGTGTAATACCTGTAAGGTATTTATGGAATACTTGAAAGAACATGTGTAATACCTATAATATATTTATGTAATACCTTAAGAACATACATCTAATATCTTATTGAAAAATCTTAAAATTTCAAATGTTTCATTTTCTTCCTCAAAATCAGCAAATCATGATTTCATATTGTTTGAAATAATTGATTTTCAATGTTTTAAAATTATTGTAATAAATTGTGATTTAAAATCAATTATCTAAATCTATGAAAATGAGTAAAAAATAAGAGGAAGAAGAAAAAACTCCATAAATGACTCCATGAAGATTTGAAGCAGAATAAGAACAATAAGATAGAGAAGAAGAAGAATGTACAAAACAAATAAGAAGAATAACAAATTGATAAGAAAATAGATTAAGAAGGAGAGAAAAGAAAAAAAAAAGGAAGAAGAAGAAAGCAGCGCTGTTTTTACACTAATACCTGAAGGATAACAATGTGATACCTTAAGAGTAAATGTATGATACTTAAAAGTATAAAATTCAGGTGGTGAGCGGCGCACACTATCAATGGTGTGGCCGTGGATCCATGCTCCTGGTGCATATATGTTTTGGTGTTGTATGAACTCTTCTAAATCCATCTACACCAAATAATCCTAGAGAAGGTCTTCTATGCACAATCAAGTAGGGTCGGGCTGAATCCAACCTGGATTCATATATTTTTTTTTATTCTAACCTAGCATTTATACTATATTAGTCATACATTTATAAACAAATATCATACTCTTAGTGCAATACTTTAACGGGAAAATTTCATTTTTAGTCCTGCCCCAAAGACACTGTCCGTTTTTAATCCTGTTAAAATTTGATTTTCAGTTTTCGACCTACAATTAAAAAAATTGTCCAATTTAAGTCTTTTTTTCATCAAATTTTTAATGTCCCGATCAGATTCCGACGAATGTGCTACACTCGGC
Organism: Scutellaria barbata; assembly: GCA_028654395.1. Classification (NCBI taxonomy): domain Eukaryota; kingdom Viridiplantae; phylum Streptophyta; class Magnoliopsida; order Lamiales; family Lamiaceae; genus Scutellaria; species Scutellaria barbata. The sequence continues at coordinate 7,905,442 of CM053649.1, read as the reverse complement.
CCCAATCTAAATATTTAAGTCAACTTATACTGGCATGACCCTTTTTTCATGCGTTGAATTTTTTTTATATTATTTTAATTTCATTATTTACACTTAATTTGTCACATCATATTTTCACTAAAAATAAAAAATAAAACACAAATCTCAATCAAACAAAAATTAGGAGATAAAAAACATGCACACTAATAACCTTAATCAAAAAACACCAAACACCATATATTTTTGTTTGATTGAAATTTATGTTTTATATTTTAATTTTTAGTGAAAATATGATGTTGCAATTAAGTGTAAATGAAATAATATCAAAAAAAAAAATTCCACATGTGAAAAAAGGTCATGTCAGCATAAGTTGACTAAAATGCTCAGATTGGGGGCGAGTGTAGTGCAGTTGCCGGAATATGATTGGGAAATCCAAAATCAGTCGAAAAAATGACTTAAATTGAACAATTTTTTTAATTACAGGATTAAAACTGAAAATCGAATTTTAACAGGACTAAAAGCGGATAGTGTCTATGGGGCAGGACTAAAAATGAATTTCTCCCATACTTTTACTTAAAAAAAATTGTAATATGTTAGTCATACCTTTACGTAAAATTAGTCATATTTTTATGTTATATTAATCATACATTTATGTATAAATATCATACTTTTATATAATACTTTAACTTAAAAAAATCATAATTTCGGTACAATTTGTATATGTATTCCTTTATGTGATATTACTTTTACATTTATATCAATATAATTATATATTTATGTAATATATAAATGTACAACTAACATACTTAAAAAGTATGAAATATATTAAAGGATGTCTAAAAAAAAGAGAAATTGGAGAGAGAAAAGATACTATTTTTTCTACTACTCTTTCCCTGCCAGAAATGGCATATGTAACCAACCAAAGGGGACCACCCCTTACAAAGATAAATACTGAAAATAATGTGGCAATAACATAAATACCACAAGTTTAGGAAATTAATGAAATAGCTGAAAATATTCTTAATATGGCCAGCAACAAAGACATGTGTACGATCCAGATCCTCCTTCACTTTTTATCATCAATGGTTTACAACTCCTCATACTTTATTTTCGGACATAACTCATTTGCCATTCCCTTTCCTTCCTCTCGAAGCTTTCCTCTTCCAGAACCCAAGCTCCTCCTCCTTCATTGACGCCGATGACCGCCACCTCTCTCCCGATTCATCCTTTACCATCACAATCACCACCCGTAATTGAAGTTCACATAACACACGTCAAGAATCTGGAATAACTTTAAAAGATTATTGTGCCTAAATCAATGAAATTCGGAGAGACAATGGATATATTTCGAGATACAAGCTGGAAATTTTTAGAGAAACGATGGAAATTTTGAAAAAAAAAATGAAAGAGAACCGAATTCAAATTAGAATATCTTGAAAGGGGGAATAAATTTGGGGATCTAGGGAGAAAAAACGCCAGTTTTCTTCTCAAAATATTAGGGTTTGATAATTTCTGCCAAATATGGACAAAAACTTAATCGAAAGTACCGAATATGTTAATTTTTAAAACATTGGATATCAATCTTGTAAATTGCAAATATTGGGTACCAAAATTAAAATACCAAAATTGTAGTATATTCTTTACTTTTATTTATTTCTTTTTTCTTTCATCTTTTTTATATTGGATAAATTTAATAACAAATTTCAATTTATAGATTAGTTATCAATTTTGAACTTAAGTTTTAAAATTTCTCAATAAGAAACTCAACTTTATATTTTTTCTCAATTTAAAATTTGAAATTTAGATTGAGTTCTGAATACAAGATAACAAATTCCATATATATTTTTTAATATTTATAAATTTATTCATATTTCAACATGTCTTCATATTTTGGATAAATTAAGATAAATTAGTGCACTGTAAGAACAATCTTCATCCAACTTATCTTAATTTATATGAAAAAAATATAATTAATTCAATTCATAAAATATAATTTATATTAAATAGATTACTATTATAATCAATTGTCCATACTTTTATTCATAAAATTAAGAAAATAAAATAATCTTAATTTTTTGAATTAAATTTTATATATATAAATTAATACAAATCGAATAAAACTCATTTCAAAATTGTATAAATTCACTTAATTTATTTTAAATATAAATATATATTAAACTATAAATAACTCTATAAATATATATATATATATAAAATAAAAAAAGAATAAAATTTTGTGTTGCATTAAAAACTCAATCTAATTTTCAGGTTTATATTGAGAAAAAAAAATGTAAAATTCAACATTTTATTGAGAAACTTTAATTTGAGTTTAAAATTAAGAACTAGGATTTAATTATCAAATTTATCCTTTTAAATTAGTTCTTAACAATTTCATTAGATATTTTTAATGTCAATATTTAATTTATAATATCAAAAATTACATAATTTAAAAAATATATATAGATCAATGAAAAACTAAAAAGACAAGTATTAGGTACAAACCAATGCCAAGAACTTGAAACATTACATGAGAAGTGAGAACATGCTCTGTTTTATCTAATAATTGTTTATTCTTATACAATGAAAAAGACAAGCAAAGTTCTTCAAATACACTCGACTCTCAAATACATCATTCCATAACAATAACACAATTTACGACCCGCCAAATAACTATACAGAAAATATATTTACTTAACCAGAGATGTCAATGGCCTTCACCTCGGGCTTCTTCACTTCCTCCTTTGGCACAGTGACCGTGAGGACCCCATTCTCCATCGCCGCCTTCACCTGATCCAACTTGGCATTCTCCGGCAGCCTGAAGCGGCGGAGGAACTTGCCGCTGCTCCTCTCGACGCGGTGCCATTTGTCGTTCTTCTCCTCCTGCTCCTTGCTTCTCTCCCCACTGATCTGCAGAACATTAGAATCCTCAATCTCCACCTTCACTTCCTCTTTCTTCAACCCAGGAACATCCACCTTGAACACGTGGCTCTCCGCCGTCTCTTTCCAGTCGATGCGAGCATTGGCCAAGGCCGTGCTTTCCCTGGCGGAGGAAGGGAGATTAGCGGCGGATGATGAGAGAGGAAAACCCTCGAAGGGATCCCAAACGTCCAATGAAAATGGATCGAATACGTTGCTCCGACGGTTGCCAAAGAAGCTCGGAATCAGAGACATTTTAGCTCAGTTTCTGCAAGAATTGATTGATGAAAACTTTGTTTGTAGAATTTGTGAGTGATAATTCGCTGAATAACTAAGGATGGGGGTTGAGAATGAAGGAGGTGGGTTATTTATACTCTAGAGCAGACAATTCTGGTGCTTTCGTGTACATTCTTGGACTAGGCTTTTTCGGGCCAACTCTCGTAACATTCCAGAATATTCTGGGTCTTCCACAAGCGTATGAAGTATGGGCCTAACGAAGAAATAGGTGTTTGATTGGACTAGCTTACTTTTATTGGCCCAAATAAAATTCAAGGAGCTTTAATTATGAAGTTTCTTCAAGATGTAATTGTTTCTTTATTAGAGGAGCTCGGAGGCTAAAAGTAGGTGAAAAACAAATACTTATACAATTCATGTTTATACATATAATATTTGTAGTAAATTATTATAACGATGAAAAATAATATTTATAATTGTAAAACACATATATAATTTAAATTAAATAAGCAATATTAATGTCACATAGATTAAATCAATGCAATTGAATAATTAGCACCCAAATCTGGAATTATTTTCTAAACCTGGCTCCAACATTTCCTAAAAACACTGTCATATTAGTTAAATTTCATGAAGTTTGACAGTGCTTAACCGCGGGCAGAATGTGATGACATTTAAATAGTTATATGACTATTTAACTCTGAGAGCATCTCCAATCCATTTACTACAATTGTTGTTGGGAGGTTGGGTACAAATAGGAGAGAGGGAGTTTGGGTACATTTATTTGTACCCAATTTTTTAGTGAGACCCATTATATTTTGAGTGTAGTTTTCTAATTTATTTGCATTTTTTTCTTTTTTTAATTTATTTATTTATTGAATTTGGAGTGTACATTTTTTATTTATTTATTTTGAGTGTACATTTGTTTTCTTTTTTTATTTATTTATTAAATTTCGAATAGTGGGATTCAAGATACTATTATTATTATTTTTTTATTCAATTTCGAATAGTTGGACTTATGAGTGTACTATTCCAACGGCAATATGTACCCAAATTATTAATTACTATTCCAACGGTAATTTTTACTATTTAAATTGTACCGTTGGTGAATTTTGAAAAAAAAATCACCTATATATACATGACAATTCTTTCATTTATTTTATCAACTTCTACAATTTTCTCCTAATATTTTCTACTATTTATTTTGGCAATTGTTATTCTTACAATGGAAGGAAATTCTTGGATGAATTGGTTCAATAATTCTTCTAATTTGGAAGAAAATTCCAATCCTCGTCCTGAAAATTCTACCATTGCTTCCCAAAATTCCACCATTCGACCGAACATGATACCGATGGCTACCCCGGATGCTCCAATATTCCCTAAAAACACGTCATATTAGTTAAATTTCATGAAGTTGACAGTGCTTAACCGCGGGGCAGAATGTGATGACATTTAAATAGTTATATGACTATTTAACTCTGATGAGGCAACGTCTTGGGTGAGACCGTCTCATAGATCCCATGTTCTGAAATGGGTCGGGTCGGGTCGAATATAATAAATTATGTAATACTTTTATGTGTATTACGTAATACTTTTTTGTATATTAGGTAATACTTTGTATTATAAGATGTGTTTTGAATTGAGTTGAACCGTACGAAAAATATATAATATTTTTATGTGTATCAGGTAATACTTTTATGTATATCAGATAATACTTTTGTTTTGAGTTGAGTTACACTATAAGAAAATATGTAATACTTTTATATGTATTAGATAATACTTTTATGTGTATCAGGTGATACTTTTGTATTATATGATATACGACCCGAATTGGGACGGGTCGAGTCTTAAAAACATACGGATCCTAGGGCTTCCAGTTGTTCTTCTCCTCATGCAACATGTAATACTTTTGTGTATATTATGTAATATTTTTCTATATATCATGTATTATTTTTGTATTTTGCACATATACTACATAATATAATATTAAGTATTACCTGAAATATCTAAAAGTATTACCTAATACACACAAAAGTATTACTTAATTATTATATCCGACCCGACCTTATCCATCTCACGGAATGAAATCCGTGAGACGGTCTCACACAAGACCTACTCTTATGATGAGATGAAACTTTTAGGTACTAAAATTTAAATTAGACCCTACTCTGGGACTAAATTAACCTGATATGTTCACTAGCTAACTATTCAAATATTAATTAGATATTCATAAATTTATAAATAATATTCAGATTTGTTTATGTAATTTCATATATTTTTAAATATAATATACTGATTTTATTTTGATATTGATTTATATACTTTTACGGATTTTATTTAATTCTCATAAGGTTTCATCTAATAAAAAATTGATAGGTGTTATTTGTATGGATACAGATTTGAAATCTATCACTTTCATTTTAAACTAATTTGGGCAATATGGATGGATTTCAAATGCACTTTGATTTTAGTGGATTTGAAATTCACTAAGTTCAAATTTTGGATTTCAAATATCTCTATATATTCAAATGAAGCCTATGGTAATTCGAATTATATTAAATATATTTTTTTTAAAAAAATCTAAATATTCAGTTTCTAATGAACTTTTTTTATTTTTTATAACAATTTTGAAAATTATATGTATTATGTTAGTAATTTTGGAATTATTTAGGGTAAAAAATGAAAACTCATCTCAAGTATTCATGTTTTTACACTTTACTATATCATTTATAAATATTTTCATTTTACTATATCAAGTACACGAATTTTGTAAAGAACAATAAAATCGTCTGCCACGTCAATTTTAGTCGCCGGATGGAGGTCACGTGCTTCTCACATGGTTTCTTAAGGGGTAATTTTGTCATTCTATATCAAGGTTATTCTTGTCTTTTTACATCAAGTTAGTAGAGACAACGGCTAAGGGATTTCTTTTCTCGCACTTGTGATGAAAGGTGGAAAAATTGCAGCCAAAATTATTTGACTTCTTCAGTTAGGGTTTAGGTAGAAAGAGGGCAAATCAAAATCTTCCAACAATCTCTCAAATACTCAAATGCAAGTGGGGTGCAGGGTTTGTTTAGTGATTTTGTGAAGAATGTCGTGGAAGATTCGGTGGGAACACATCATACTTTGCGATGATGATTTGAAACTCATTTATGGTATGTTTTTCTTTCTAAACTTTTCATATTTGTAGTCAAAATAGTCGATTGGTGTGGGGCAAATATGAAGTTTTCAGTGCATGGTGTATAAGTTTAGGAGCATGTTAGGGCTTTTTTATCATTTTAAACATGATCCTTTTATCATGCATGTTAGTCGATTGATGTTTTTTGGGAATTTTGTTGGCAAGTGCTTTGAAGAGCTTATGTTTTTTTGTGGGCAGGGATTGTTATTGAATATTTCACAATAAGATTTCACCATTCGGGAAATTTTGTAGACTTAGGAAAAAAATGTTATGTTGATGGGAAGATTGCGTCTGTGGACTTCTGTAATTCGGATAAAATTTCATTTCTTGAATTAGAGAGTATGACAAGTGATTTGGGTTTAAAAGGAGTAAAGAGATTCTACTTTAGTAAAAATGGTATATATGATTGCACTCATTTGGAGTTGATTGAAACTAACAATGATGTGATGAATTTGGTTAACTTTGTGGATGAAAATAAGATTGTTGGTGTTTTCAATGAGCATATAGATGATAATAAAGTTGATGAGTGTGAAAATGGGATAGATGAGTGTGAAAATAAAGTAGAAGTTGAGTCTATGCATGACGCAACAAGTAAGCATGCATTGAATGAACCATTAGAGCCAAATGTTGATGAGAATGATGAATTAATTGAGAGTGAGATACCATTTGTAATTGTTGACCAAAATTCTGATCATGAGACTGACGATGACCAGCCTATAGGGTCTAATTCTGAGCATTCTGATTTTGTGGATAGTGATTGTGAAGTGTTTGATGATGATGTCTTGTTTGATGAAAACATTGATGATGAGGTTGAATGGGGTGGTTTCCAAATGTCAAGTATAAATGATGAAAGAACTAATGGTGTATCTATAAGGTTTGAAGGTGAGTCTAGTAGGATAAAATCACAAAAGAATCAGTTTCACAACAATCTACATGTGTACTGCCTAACTAAGGATGACAAGCCTCCAATTCTTGATGTAGGCACCTCATTTGATAATACTAAGACATTTAGGAAAGCTGTTAGACTTTATTATTGTGGGTAGAGAGCTTAAATTTCCTCTAAATGATATAATTAAGTTCAGGCTAAATACAAGCACAAAACATGCCCATGGGTAGCATGTGCTTCTAAAGAAAAAGATGAAGACACTATTGTTGTGAAAACTCACCATCCCAAACATCATTGCCCTAGGAAACAAGCAAATATTCGTGCAAATTCTAAGTGGTTGGCAGAGAAGTATAAGCATAAAATTTGGACAGATCCTAGGTGGCCCATAGAATCCATGATTGCAATGATTCAAAAAGACTGTAAGTTAGTATTTAACAAAAGTCAAATGTATAGAACAAATAAGAGGGTTTAGAGATGAAAAATGGGTGTGATGCAGAATAGTTTGCAGCGTTGTGGTCTTATGTAGAAGATATGAGGAGAGTAAATTCTGATACAATGGTTAAGATAAAATGCAATCATGTAGATGGAACCTCAATCTTTAAAAGAATGTACATATGTTGGGGGCCGTTGAAAAATGGATTTCTAGAGGGTTGTAGAAGAGTTATTTGTTGGATGGATGTCATTTGAAAGTGACAACAGGAGGGATCCTTCTATCTGCTGTTGGGATGGATGCAAACAATGGTGTTTATCCATTCTCATATGCAGTAGTAGAAAAAGAAACAAAGAAGACTTGGATGTGGTTCTTGGAGTTCCTTGTTGAAGATCTTCACATACAAAATATTGGTGGTTAGACTGTTATATCAGATAAACAAAAAGGCTTAATTGATGCAGTTGACACACTACTCCCTAGTTGTGAGCATCGTTTTTGTGTGGTGCACCTATACAATAATTTAAAAATATCACACAAGGGACTAGCTTTGAAAAAACTACTATGAAAAGTTTCTAGAGCCACAAGAGTTGTGGATTACAATCAAGCAATGGTTAGCACAGAGACATCCAATTCACTGGTCTAGGTCTCAGTTCAGTGGGCTTGCAAAGACAGACATCTTTGTAAACAATTTAAGTGAGAGCTTCAACTCAATGATATTGCGGGCAAGGAACATGCATATTCTGACAATGTTGGAGACAATTAGACTTATACTAATGAGTAGACTGCATGAAATGAGGGATAAGATAATGAAGTATGATGGTGAATTGTGTCCTATGATTGAAAAATTTTTAGAGGATAATAATAAAAAGGTTATGGAGTACATCACTCATTGGAATGAGAAAGATCAACTTGAAGTGGACAGCTGTTTTGGGAAGAGATTCAAGGTGCACTTGACTGATAAAACATGCAGCTATAGGAGATGGGAGCTTATTAGGATTCCTTGTGCGCATGCTATATGTGGGTTATATTATCTTTCAAAAAAAACCTGAAGAATATGTGGATGAATGCTACAAGAAAGAGACTCTTTTAAAGTCATACAGCCACATGATGGGTGCACTTGATGGCATGGATATGTGGTCTACTGTCCATTTCACACCATTGTTGCCTCCAACCATTGAGAACTTGCCAGGGAGACCAAAGTTGTATAGTAGAAGATTGGATCAAGAGGAAAAGACCACAAAAAGGAAAGAAAAGAGATAGAAAGAAGATTAGATCTAGAAGAAAGGGGCCTCAAGTATTAGTCAAGAAAAGATCTATTATGAAGTGTTCAAACTGTCACCAACCAAACCACAATATTAGAGAATGTCCATTGAAAAAGGACAATAAAAAAGCACAAGATGAAGGCATGGATATACCTGCATCTGTTGAGAATGAAGAAGATGATGGATGCATTGATATTTCTACCCCTCAAGAACAACATGAAGGCTTGAATATACCTACACCTGAAGAAACACATGTTTATGTCACAGAAATTGTTGAGGAGGTCCCAATTAAAACACCTACAAGCGTGCTCATGATTTCATTCTTATATATTTATTCTTCTATGAATTATTCTTATATATTACTAATTGTATATTCATTTGATATAGGGTAAAAAGAAAAAAAACAATTCTAGAAAGCCCACTTAAAAGAGTTACAAGAGTAAGATTTAAGAGAAATACACTCGATAGTTTTCAAACATTGTATACATTGTGTGATCTACTTTTTTGATTATAGGGGATGCTGAGAGCCTATAATGCCAACACTAAAGTCACTGTTGAGGTAGAACCAACACCAAATAAAGAGCCAGTTAAAGTTGCAACTAAAAGGGTAACTTTTTCTCTCATTCATTTTGATCTTTATTGTAATGAGTTTAAGGTATTCACTTATGATGTCTATTATTTATAAAGGGGAGGCCTAGAAAAGTAAAGCCTATTGTTGGGAGTGTTGTATTGAACACACAAGAATCATGTGTAGTTGGCAAGGAGACTGAAGTTTTAGAAAAATCTATTGTTGAGAAGGTATTTGATCATAACTTCATTTCAACATTCAAGTCACTATATATGTAGTTTTCTTATTATTGTAAACTAACTCTGAGATACCATTTTTCAGAAGAGAAAAGATGGATCTTCTATTATATGTGATGTTATCTCTCCAAAAAAAAAAACAGGCTTACCAACTCACCCTAAACACAGTTTATTTAGTAAACAGGGTGCTACAACTGCTAACTTGGTAAAGGCTACATTAATCATTCATATATTAGGCATAACTGATAAGTACATCATCGTAAGATTGTATAACATTCATTATAACATTCATTATATGTTATCTTTTAGGTTTCTATTAGAGGACAATCTATATCCAACAATAGTATGACTCAAGATGTTAGATTCTCAACAAAAAAAGGACCAGAAACTCAACATGCACTTATTCGTGATAATGAGCCAATCTTCAAACAATTGTGATGGTGGAGGCATTTGCATAGTGCAAGTTTTTGAAATCTGATGTTATCAAACCTAAAGAATTTGTTTTTGATTTTTAGTGTTGTGATGGTAATGAATTAAGAATAGAGTTTTTGAGATGATATTGAACTAGGTTGACAATAGGTTTACATGCACATTATAGAACAGAAAGTGTTTTGGGGGTTGCACAGATTGAAATGGAGTTCATTTTGGGTTTTGCAAGAAATGATCTACAATGAAGTTTCTTTTTTGGGGGGTTTTGGGCTATTTGCACAGGTTTTTTAACTTGTAATCACTCGAACACAATATTGATACATTGTGTGATATTAATGTTATAATCTCTTGAGAATGAATTGCATTGTTCTTTCTTTCTTTCTTCTTAGTTGAACTCCATTATAGAAAACAAATTGGTTGTAGAAAACATAATGCAAAATTATAAATAATATTTTATAGATTGATAAGATTCAACTACATAAGATTTTGAATCATGTCCAAATTCATGAAAATCTAATGAAAACTAGGACTTGGATCATCTAACAAATTCATGAAAATCTAATACAAACTAGAACTTGGAAAACCTAACATTTAAAACAATACAGGAAACCATCAATGCAAACCAAAGACACTTATCCTTTTTTTTCTTCTTCTTTAATTCATCTTCAAAGTTGTTCACACGTCTTAATAAACCATGTATGATGAGTCGAGCTCTTTCACACATAGGCGGATCAACCCAAGTAAAATAGTTGCATCCTCCGTTTTCCTGGATGACAATTGAAAGGGTCACAAATTTAGAACCATGTCAAACTCAATCAATCTAACAATATGCAACTATATTTCCTTAATTTTCCAAGAATATAACTGTACTCAATCAATTCAGGAAAAAAACACATACAAATCATTATCTTTAAAATGTCAAAAATTAACGTGTGCAAGAAAAGACAGAAAAAAACACCCCAAATATAATCTTAAAATGAAGAAATCATTTAGAGAAGTGTAAGGCTCCTAATTTTTTTCAAGAATAAACTCTTGAATTCAGAAATCAAAATAATTGAAAAATATGACCGAACATTAAATTTCAGAACTAAATCTCCTCCTCTCAACTCTTACAACTACGAAAAATGGTGGATAAGAAATAATTACCCGAAATTTCTCACAAAGTGAGGCGTTTGGTTGGGAATTTGGGGATAACTATATTTTTGAAACCCTAATTTTGAAGATGAAGAAGAAAAGAATGAATTATAGTTGATGAAGTAGCCATTGCCTCTGCTAACTTGATGTAAAAAGACAAGAATAATATTGATATCGAATGACAAAATTACCCCTTAAGAAATCATGTACAAAATTCATGTACTTGATATATTAGTTGCCTCTGCAGTTGATGAAGTAGCCATTGCCTCTGCAGTTGGATTTATTATTCTTTGCAAAATTCATGTACTTGATATAATAAAATAAAAATATTTATAAATGATATAATAAAATAAAAATATTTATAAATGATATAATAAAGTACAAAAACATGTATACTTGAGATGGGTTTTCGGTTTTTCACCCTTCATATTATCTCAATCTGTACTATGAAAACGAACGCTGTTATCACAATGACAGCATGAATGCGTCAGAGGATTATGGCAGAAAGGATGCGAAGTCGAAGCCACCGCAATGGACTTTTCAAATCAAAATTTGGATTTTTATATTGGTATAATATGTCAATCAAATTTTGGATCTTTTCAAATTCCAATAATTCATTTCTTGTGATCGCTTTCAATTTTTCCACGTTCAATCATGATTGTTGCTATCAGATTCAGCTTTCCTTTTGATTCATTGACTGCTTGCATAATTGTTATACCATTTTTTTCAGATAAGCATAACTCACTGCTAGCAAGTGGGAAGTGCTATTGAGCCTGACATACTCAATGAACACTAATTGTTTGATGAAATGACTAAATGAAAAGTGGAGGTATATGTTTGGATGATGAGCTTAAACTACTAATAAGAGGTGAAATTCGATAGCTAAAGTTGGTAAAACAAGAAGAAAAACTCGGAAATAAAACAGATTATACATATCATGATGGTAACATGATGATTGATAGGTTAAGAGAGCCACTGATGAATCATTTGACCAGCTGCAAAGGCCTCTTAACAGTGGGAATCAGGAGCAAATCTTGTTTCCTTTTAGCACTGAATCCAGAGTCATCTGCCATATCCAGATCTTCGTTCTTGATCCCATTCGGCATTGCCCAGTCAAAATGATACAGAAGCATAACAAGAGGGGACTCCAAGTTCGCCATCCCAAACGACATCCCAGGGCATATTCTTCTTCCCGCGCCAAAAGGTATGTATTCAAAGTTATTCCCCTTATAATCAATTGAGCTATCCAGAAATCTTTCGGGTATAAACTTATCAGCGTCCTTCCAACGCTTGGGGTCTCTACCTAGTGCCCATGCATTGATTATGACTCTGGTTTTAGCTGGTAATTTATATCCATTAACTTCACATTCTTGGCTGCTCTCTCTGGGAACTATAAGTGGCAATGGTGGATGCAATCTCAGTGTCTCTTTGATTACTAATTTGAGGTATTTTAGCTCATCGAACCTGGATTCATCCACATATCCCTTGTCATCAAAAACCTTCCTTACTTCCTCTTGTGCCCTTTTCAGCATTACCGGATTCGTTATCAACTCCGACATTGCCCAGTCTACTGCAGTTGCAGATGTCTCCCCACCAGCAAGGAACATATCCTGCATGTGAATAATTAATATTTATATTACGTTTTAAGAATATTAATGTGGGAGTGTGAAGAGAACAAACCATGAGTACTGCTTTAATATTGTTGTTAGTGAGAGGCATTTCCGATCCATCTTCTTGGTATTTCAGGAGGACATCTGCTAGATCTTCTGTTTTCTCTGTTGAATCATTGTTCGTCTTGTTTGCATTGGCTACTCTGTGTTGGTTGATCACATTGTTGAAAATCCTATCTGTTCGCCCAAAGATCCTATCAACCCTGGCCTTACCTCCACTGATGAGTGGAAGAAATTTGACAGAAGGATAGAGATCAGCAATGGTGAAGCCTGAATTCATCTTCATAACTTCTTTCACGGCTGACATGATTGGTCCATGATCCTCAGTTTTGTTGCCAACTGATGCTCTGGTGGTGATATTGAATGATGATTCGTAAACTTGCTCGGTTAGATTAGCTGGTGAACCTTCCATGGAAGCAATCCATTTGTAAAGATTCAAATTCTCTTCTTCTCTTATGGGCCGGAATGATTTTACTCGTCTCATGCTGAAAAGCTCGAGTGTGCAAATCTTTCTCAGATATCTCCAGTATTCACCATACGGAGAAAGGCCAATGGTAGTTCGGTCGTAAGTGATGGCCTTTGTTGAAAACCCGAGATTAGGCCTATTGGCGAAGATCTGATCATGGGTTTTCAGCACTTGCTCTGCAACTTCGACTGATGATACAATGATGAAAGGGATTTCGCCTAACTGTAGGCGAAAGATAGGGCCATATTTGGTGGCCAAATCTTTGAAGACATGGTGGAGGGGAGAATTGCCTGCAACAAGGTGCAGGTTTCCTATCAAAATATCAGCTCGTAAACTGCGTCTTTGAGGTCGCCGATGCAGTCCTTGATGGCTAGGGCTTCAGGCCGCGTGATGCCCTTTTGATTCGACTGTTTTGTCACGGTGGCGGAGCAGTTTCCGGCGGCCTGTATGGCCACCGTGAGGGCGGCGTTGCAGAGCCTCAAGGGGCTGCTGCCGACGGTTGAGGCGTAGGGTTTCAGCGTCTTTATGCAGAGGGATGGATACGTCGTCGTGTTGCATGATTTCTTGATCAAGTTTGTGGAGGACATTTTTGAAGCTGATGAAATTGAAATTAGCATCAAGAGTGCGAGGATTGTGAGAGAATGTTTAGTAGAAAACGATTTTTTGATGAGTTCCATTTCTGGTTTGGGATTCGGGTGATGTTGGATGTATATGTGTTGAAACTTGGAGAATTTGTAGGGAATGAAGTCATGATATATATATAACGAAAAAACAATATATATATATATATATATATATATATATATATATATATATATATATGTGTGTGTGTGTTTTTTAATCAATTTAGATATTGAATATAGCAAAGTATCAATTTTGGGTTTGAAAGGAAAAAATCACTATAAAATCAAGATCTAAAAGATAAAACTATGTATCAATAAATGACTAACTACATTAAAGTTTCATTTCAAGATTCGTAATCACTTTTTTTTTTGAATAATAATCTCAAAATATAATTGATGAACTTCACATGTGTGAATAATAATAATAATAATAATAATAATAATAATAATAATAATAATAATAATAATAATAATGAAGATGAAAATTTGAGTTGTAAAAGATTTAATTTTTATGGTTCTTTAAATGATAATTTTATTTTTCAGGCCATAGATCGACAATTATATATCTTTTAATTAGGTCATAGATTGATATTTGAAGCCTAAAATCGATAAAACTTGATATATAAAAAAAAATTAATTACTTTATATAGTTCTTATGATCTATAATTATAATTAATGTATATGATAATAGGTACAAATTAGGAAAAGCATTGTATTGTAGTAGTAGTAGAATGAGGAAGGGAGAGAGCATTATAGAAGAGGAGTCGAAATGGACGGAAAGTGTGTGGTGAATTTATTGTTGAATAAAGAAGGAATGAAGTAGGCATGAATTAAAAATGGTATATGTAAGGTTGCTTATCATTAATTATTCGAAAGCACATGCAAATGTGATGCGTTAATTAGAAGGTTATAATTTTGTGTTGTGCTCACATGATTCTTTTTAAGTGATTTGCGGATCATGTCAATTAATATTTAACATTTATGGAATTAATACACTCCAATAATTACATCTATATATCAATGATTAATTAAATATATATACATATTTATAATTAAGCAATGAGCGCCGCATATCTTCACATTGGTGCATCCCTTCACTCCACCATTACAATTATTGAATCTTAATATCTAGCTCATAATTTACTTCAAGATGTAGATTGGCTTTACAGTCAAATCTAATCAAAGAAAAGAAATTAAGTTTCATTATTTCTTTTCTTTAATAAAAGAAAAAATGTTTTATTCTTCTCTTCTTCTTGATACAAATTTTCGTTGTTTTCTAATCAAAGGAAATTCTTTTTCGTTATCTTTTATGTAAAACCGTTCTACTCTAATTTGTACCAACCAAAGCCAAAATGTTTCATCTACACCATCTCATTTAATTAACATCGAAATCTATACCTACAAAATTTACTCAATTTTATTTCTCTTCACTAAAAATAATAGACACTTTTATTGCGGCTAAAAGAATTCATTTTCTTTCGCAAGTTGCTACATTTTGGGACTCTGAATTAGTTATATTAATGCATGTTTGGTGCTGTTAAGAGTTCCTTATATATTGCAAATTACAAGTTTAATTCTCTATTTATAATATTTTCAATACACACGAAAAATACAATGATCGATTATAACTCTATTTAAGATTAAAAGGATCTCATGAGTCATCTGCTGTTGTTGTAGTTTTTTTTGTTCTTTTTTAATGATGTTATAATTATCTAAACGCGTTATTAAAATGACATACAAGATGATAAGGTTATTACTGTGAGGAGATGCTATCTTTTTGTTAACGTAAGTTCGAAATGAAATCTCAATTATATAAAACGTATAATCATATTCCACGTAAAAGAAGGTATTATATATAGAGGTTTCTTAAGACAGAAATGACGACACCGACATTAGATGGGACAAAACTAAAATCAAATTTCCACACTTCTGTTAATTCATGCTTGAAAATGTACCGTTTTAAAAGTAGATTAATTAATTATTTAACCTAAATTTCGATGCTATATTAAAATAAATGTTTGCGATATCCATGTTCCATGACCTTACTTATGTTGTACAGTATTAGTTTTATTACAATTCAAAAAAGGAATTTAGAATGAGATGGTGCTTATCGATTTAAGATCACATTTATGGTACCATAACTGAAACACCAGACATAATAATAAAGAAAGCAGCATGAGTATAAACATGCTAAGAGCATTTACAATGCTCAAAAATTGTGGGTTATAGTTAACTAACTATAACCCATGTTGTAGGAGGAAAAATGAAGAGTTCATAACTGTGATTTGATTGGCTGGTTCACTATGCTGAACCAACAAAAAAAAAAAAAAAATACATATTATAAAAAGTAGATTATAGAAATAGTTGTAAAACATTATCTGAAGAATTTGATTGACTAAGGTATAATCATGCGTTCTCTTTTATTAGCTGATGGGAAAAATGAATGTATATTAGACGTGATATCACACCCATTACGTGTTCATTGATCATTGCAATTGGGAAACTGAGTTCAAACATCAACGGCACGAATGATTCTTAATTTTCATAATTTTCAAGATTGAAAATTTCTCTATCTTCAAAAGTTTACTCCATACCTTGGAATGCAGAGAAAAACTAAAAGTCGAGACTTTCACTCGGACACGTCTATTGATATCCAGAAGCCGTGACTGTTTCTTTGAGTAAAGAATCAGTGAAAATGATTATGAAGCTCTCTTGGGAGGAGCCATGTTATGAATGAGTGAGGTTGTTACACTGAAAGCAACTATCTGCACCAATACTCCTGTATAGATAAGATAGTGTCATTATAAGGTAAAGAACAATTTCTTATCATTCCACATTTTTAATTGAGTAGTTTAAACCACGTTGAAGAAATTTACCAAGTGAAACAACAGCAATCTGGAGGAGTTCAAACTTTGACGTCTCCCATTGACTCAAATCTTTGATAACCTGTTCATATAAGCAGCAAGTAACAGGTTATGATATCTTTTGCAATCTGTGACACTTTAAGATAACATGGCTCAATAAAGATCCAGAAGACTCGAGCAAAATGATTGACTAACAAATAAATATTTGAATGCATAAATAAAAGATTTGATCGGCATTCTGGACTCCAAATAAATGTCATCACTGAGCACCAAATTCAACATGTTACAATCAAACAGAGAACTGCACAACCATAGTATTGTGTTTTTCTCTCTTCACTAGTACAAAGAAAGATACAGTAAATCAGAAAACATTTAAAGAATTAGTTTGTTTTATACTTTAGTATATCAAGAATCAAATCGCTAGTGCATACATAAAAGTTGAAATCATGAGGGAGAATTTTTGTGAAGCTAATTGTTCAAGGAAATTTTTCATTCTGACATGGAAATTTGCTTTTAGTTCATTGTGATGAGAAACGAGGCATCATTAAGCCTGTAGGTTTATATTTCATACATGAAGAGTTAAGAGAAAACATATAATACAAGCAAAAACAAAATGGAACTAAGTAACATGAGTGAGTTTGATATGGTAACTTCTAATTTTTCAAAAGCAGCACCCAACAAGTTAGTCTTTACTATTCTTTACATTCATAAGAACATGATCACCTTTTCTCAATTAGAGATTTATGCACCGACAGGCCTCAACGAGGATTGGCACAATTTTTTCATCATTATAGATGGTAGCATCAATAAAGAAATTTTGATCAGTCATATTAGTCAGGCAGCTTTCTAGACAATTTGACTCATAACAGCAATTCATCAAACAACTGACATTTCAGAATCAGTCATGGTTCCATATGCACACAGTATTGCGTCTTTTCACACTTCCTCTACAAGATGTGAAGCAACATTGCTCAAGTTTCCATATTGTCACATACCTAGAAGTGCTTCAGCTGTATTTTAAACAAGTTGGTTGGCAAAGGAGGTTTACCTGTAACCAGGCCCACATTTCTTAGCCCAAGTACTTATAGCATCCAAGAGGTGGGAAGACAGACTATTGATATCACATTTACCTAAAACTGATCTAGACTAAGATATAATGTTTGAAAGGATGACTTAATAAGGACCTAGCTTGGAATTTTGTTGTGAAGTTACAAAATTTGATGTTAACAACCTAACTTACTTTATTCTTTTGTGCCACATTAACAAAAAAGATTTTTCTTTAATTATTGACCTAGAATCCTCACAAACTTGTAGACGCACACTCTCTACAAGCATAATAAGCATAATTTTATCAACATATGGCACTAGTTTATCTCCTCTATAACCATGCTAAAATTTTAAAGCCACTTCGAAGGAAAGAGAAAACACTTCACCTCAAATGATTTTTCACTCTTAAGGATACAGACGACAGAGACAAGAGCAGCAACTGATGATCCAAACAAATACAGCTTCAAAAGGATACTGCGGCTGCGCTTTCGACCTTCACAATAACAAATGTGACAAATATTCACATCAAAACATACCATCTGCAAGAAACTTTTCAAATTAACAAAAAAGATGTTTTGACCTACCTAGTTCTCCCATTAACAGAGAAATAAAGAAAATAACACTAGAGGAAACAGAAAGTTTATCAAGACTGCTCCTTTCCAGTGTAAATAGAACGACTGCAACAAGAATTTGAATAAAACCCTGCAAGAAATTTACAAAGCACAATGAGTGGAGACAAAAAAAGTGTTTGATAAGAAATCGAACAACAACTTATCTCAGCTAACACCACAACTAACTAACTAGTTGTACTGGATAGTCAATCGCCCATTCAGTTAAGCTATGAATTAGTTCACAAAATTAACATAAGAAAAAAAGGGAAAATAAATAAAATTTCATTGTTTCTGCTTCTTTCTTCCCCAGTATTCTACTAAACATCCCCTTTTCTTCATTCCAAATTCCACTCTATAAATCAAACAAATCAACAAAAAAATATAAACCCAAAGATATTCCCTTTTCTTCACTCCAATTTCCACCATATATATCAGACAAATGAATCAACAGAAAAACATAAACCCAAAGATACCTGGGTTAAGATCAGTGAGCAGAGACGAGATTTTCCTTTAGCAACCTTTTGATACCCTACACAATTGAAAACAATTAAAAAAAAAAAATCTACAGAAACTAGACAAACCCAATTTAGAAAAATCATGGGAAAATCGAAAGCGTAAAGGTAAACGCTTTAGAAAGGAGAGCGTACTGGAATCGACAACCATGCGGTATGAAAAATCAGAGCCGTCGGTTCCAGATGGCCTCCCATTCACAGTTTTTCTTTGACTCATTTCTTTTCCTTTTCTATTTCAGTTTCTTCTGAAATATACACGGTGAGAAGAAAATCAAAATGGTGCAAAAATAAAAAATAAAACTAGAAGTGTATCAATTTTGAAGACAAAGTGAGTAAGTAATACATATAGAGTTTGCAGATAGTCACAAAAAGATTGAAGCTTGGATCACCTCCAACTGTTGGAATCGAAAAGGGAGAAAGAAAGAGGACGAGTGTTTCTACGATTCCGACACTGAAGAATGGGTTGCAATGGCGCGACTGTGACGATACTGGGTTTCAACTCTCTGAATTGGACGAATTCTAATGCTATTGGTACGGGAGAGATTGTTCTTCACAAAGAAATTTGGGGGTGAATTGTCCAACCCTAATTTGGACCAGTTTCCCTATTTTCTTTTGGAATACAAATCATCACTTATTAGTATAGAACAAGTGTAATACACAGGTTTAAAAAAATATAAAAATTAAATATTATTTATATACAAAAAATATTAAATATAAATAGTTTTTTATTTATTATTTAGAAAATTTATATATTGTAATATCTATAATACTAGTCAATCCTCAAATTTTTTTAATCAAATGATTGAAAACATGATTGTTAAAATTTCTCAAATAAATTCATAGTTTATTTTAAAATATATATATGCAAAAATTATTCAATTTAATTAATAAGTTTGAAATGTTTGAATAACTAATCATTTTAAATCAACACGTTTTTTTAGTTTTTTTTCATAATTTTATTAATTAATAAGTTTGAAAAGTTTGGATGATTAGTCATTTTTAATCAACACGTTATATTAGGTTTTTTCATTTTTTATTTAGTTATATTTTTCTGTAAATTTTTTTAAATTTATAAATAATTTTTATATTTGAAGTTTGTTATTTTAACAAATTTAATATAAATTTATATATTATATATATTTTATCAACATTAAAGAGCCATATTAATTATTTTTAAATAGATTTAATAAAATATGAGAAAATTGTAGCATTGAGAAGTGTCTTTTGATTGTTGTTACTAGGGATGTTACACAGGCTAGTACGGGCGGTTTTGAGCTAGTCCTAGCAAGCTTCGAGTTAAATGATCTAGGTCAAAAAGGTCATGTTTTAAATAGGTTGGAAAATTGTGAACCTTAACTTTAGCCCTACAAGTAGAGGTGTCAAAACGGGCTAGGCCTGTTGGGCCAGCCCGCCCGCCCCGCCATACATAAAAGGTGGGTTGGGTCGGATATTTTGAAGCCCGTAAAAAAGTGAGCCTAATGATGTAACAATTACTAATGATGGTGCCACAATACTGAAGATGCTGGAAGTGGAGCATCCAGCTGCCAAGGTGAAGGCATCAGTTTTTGGCTTCTGCTTTAAGTTTCTGTATTACATTAATCTTTCAGTTGAGTAGGCAGAACTACAAGACCGAGAAGTTGGATATGGGACAACTTCTGTGGTCATCATAGCTGCAGAGTTGCTTAAGGTAAGATAACTATTCTGGCTGGAAGATTGGAAGAGCCTTTGTCGTCATTTTATATGCTCTGATTTTAACATCTTGGATATAGTAATGTTGAGTACTAATTTATTTATATAATTTTTTTTTTCAGAGCGCTAATGATTTAGTGAGAAACACGATACATCCAACATCAATATAAGTGGATACAGAGTAAGGTTTATTCTTTCTTTGTCCACTGGAGTCGTTATCTTTACATTGCTTTATGGTTCAGTCTGTTGTATGCTCATGCAATGTTTAATTTCATGTATATTTTTGGCAGCTTGCAATGAGGGAAGCATGTAAATATGTTGATGAGAAACTGGCTGTAAAGGTACACACTTCTAGACTTTGGATCCTTCAGAATTTTGAAATGCTCAAGTTTTGTATTGTATCAAACATAGTGAACTTAATAGAAGGCCAAAATATGTCAAAAGAACTGATAGGTTGATCCTTCTTATTGGGTACATATCAACATACCCAAAATTTTAAAGCCTTTTGAAGTGTGATGTTGTCTGGATCTTATACCTGGGAAAGTAGCACAACCTTTATTATATCTCTTAGACCTTGATTTTTTCTTGCCTCTGAAATTCTTTTCTTTTCTTATGCCCTTCAAAAGTTGAAGGCAGTGTTTGTAAACTAGAAGGCCAATCAGAAAAGTTATGGTTACATGAGATACCCGTAAATATAGGTTATGAATTATGGTCTGGGTACTTTTGTGTTGCACTTACGTTGCTAAAATGTTATATGCTGCCTATCATATAATAAGATTTGATCATTGGCTTCTTTTGGATGAATGTATTTATATGTATTCAGGTAGAAAAGCTTGGTAAAGATTCTATTGTAAACTCTGCTAAGACCAGCATGTCCTCAAAGTTGATTGGTGGAGATAGCGACTCCTTTGCAAATCTGGTAAGTTGATGAATGGATAGGTGCTGGAGTTGCATCCAGTTTTTCTCTTTCATGTTTGAACTTCTTAAGTTCTTGACTGGGGTCCTGTTCCAGTGCATGGCATGAAAGTGCTGCCCGCTTCCCCCTTAAGCTGCATGATTTAATATTGTGCATTCCGGATCAATTTGTATATCTTCTGATATCTTTATTTGTAGTCATAATACACCTTGATTTCACTTTTAGGTTGTGGAAGCTGTACAAGCAGTTAAGATGACCAATGCGAGAGGTGAAGTCAAATATCCAATCAAGGTTGGTAGTACAATCAAGTTTGGTTGTACTAATTTTTTAGGTTGAGAATTCTATTTGGTGACGAATAATCTCCCATTTTGCTCTGTGAATGAATTACGTTAAGAATTCTATTTGGTTATGAAGTCTAATTAGGTTAGGATTTCTATTTGGCTACTAATAAACTTCCACTTTGATTTCTTCGAGATGAAAATTTGACTATTTATTCTGAGTCTCGAGTGCCCCTTGATTGTTACATTATTGATTAAATTTTCAAATTCATATAAAACATCATTACATTGAAAATAAAACATTTTTGTAACAATTATTATTAAAGTGTATAAATTCATTACATTCAAATTCAAAATTGTAACAATAATCTTAAATTTAAAGATGAGACAAAAATCTTCAAATAATAATTGGGGATTTGAAAATAATACTAACTACTACATCACTACATTCAAATTTTAAAATCAAAATTGTAACAACAATATTCAATACATAATAATAAACATTTTTGAATGTATATATGAAAGAAAATCTTCAAATAATCATTGGTTCTCAACCAACCTCTTTCATTTTCTTACAAAACCAATTGAAATAGGTAATCAAAATAAGTCTAAATTAGATGAGTTAAAAAGCCCGTGCAACGCACGGGTTCAAACCTAGTTTTTTTTTAAAATTCTATCATATTTCCTAAAAAAAAACAAGGACTATAGCCTATAGGCATAAGGTAAAATATGTTAAATTGACAAAAATTATGCAAAATGAATGAAAACAAGATTTGCAGGCATAATGTAAAATAATTATACCTACTCACCTCTCGGCCGTGCCTCTCTCTTCCTACCGGTCTTGTCTCTCTATTTTAAATTTTATATTGATTTTTTTTACGTAGCCCGGTTAGTGGCCCGTTTAACCCGAGGCCCGCTAGGGTTAGGGTTAGGTCCTCACTATGAGAGACCCGTTAAAAGTGAACCAGATAAGGCCCTAGCCCGTTTAGCCCGTAGCCCTATAGGGCTGGGGCCAGCCCGTTTAACATCACTACATTTAACCTGTAGTCATGTAGGTAGAGCTGTCGAAACGGGCCGGCCCACAACCCATCTTAACCCACCCTTTGGCGGGGCGGTGTGGGGCGGGCTTTTTATTGAGCGGGCCGTCAAATCCCAACCCAACCCAACCCACCGGTGGATCGTGGGTTGGGCGGGCCAACCCACTTTTTTTTTTTTTTTTTTAACCATTAATCCACTATACATAAATACATTCTAATAGCTAACAAAAAATGCAAAGTGTTCGCAAATTATAATGTAACATTCATCACATAACCATATGTCCATAGTCCATAAATCAATAATACAAAAATATAAAACTAAAGAGTTCACAAAATATAAATGTATGACAAATAAAACATAAATCTTTTAAAAGTCAGAGTTCATCAACAATTACATCATCAAAATCATCTTCATTTTCTTGTTCTTCATCAATATTCTCCATGATATTGGACACTACAAGATTTTCATTAGGGTTTTCTACTATTTTTAGTATTTTTAATTAATTAAAAAAAATAAAAATAAAAAGGTGGGCTAGCCCGCCCCAACCCAGCCCGCGGCCCAAATGGGCCAACCCGTTTAGGCTCGCTTTTTTACGGGCTTCAAAATATCCGACCCAACCCACCTTTTATGTATGGCGGGGCGGGCGGGCTGGCCCAACAGGCCTAGCCCGTTTTGACACCTCTACCTGTAGGGCTAAAGTTAAGGTTCACAATTTTCCAACCTATTTAAAACATGACCTTTTTGACCTAGATCATTTAACTCGAAGCTTGCTAGGACTAGCTCAAAACCGCCCGTACTAGCCTGTGTAACATCCCTAGTAACAACAATCAAAAGACACTTCTCAATGCTACAATTTTCTCATATTTTATTAAATCTATTTAAAAATAATTAATATGGCTATTTAATGTTGATAAAATATATATAATATATAAATTTATATTAAATTTGTTAAAATAACAAACTTCAAATATAAAAATTATTTATAAATTTAAAAAAATTTACAGAAAAATATAACTAAATAAAAAATGAAAAAACCTAATATAACGTGTTGATTAAAAATGACTAATCATCCAAACTTTTCAAACTTATTAATTAATAAAATTATGAAAAAAAACTAAAAAAACGTGTTGATTTAAAATGATTAGTTATTCAAACATTTCAAACTTATTAATTAAATTGAATAATTTTTGCATATATATATTTTAAAATAAACTATGAATTTATTTGAGAAACTTTAACAATCATGTTTTCAATCATTTGATTAAAAAAATTTGAGGATTGACTAGTATTATAGATATTACAATATATAAATTTTCTAAATAATAAATAAAAAACTATTTATATTTAATATTTTTTGTATATAAATAATATTTAATTTTTATATTTTTTTAAACCTGTGTATTACACTTGTTCTATACTAATAAGTGATGATTTGTATTCCAAAAGAAAATAGGGAAACTGGTCCAAATTAGGGTTTGACAATTCACCCCCAAATTTCTTTGTGAAGAACAATCTCTCCCGTACCAATAGCATTAGAATTCGTCCAATTCAGAGAGTTGAAACCCAGTGTCGTCACAGTCGCGCCATTGCAACCCATTCTTCAGTGCCGGAATCGTAGAAACACTCGTCCTCTTTCTTTCTCCCTTTTCGATTCCAACAGTTGGAGGTGATCCAAGCTTCAATCTTTTTGTGACTATCTGCAAACTCTATATGTATTACTTACTCACTTTGTCTTCAAAATTGATACACTTCTAGTTTTATTTTTTATTTTTGCACCATTTTGATTTTCTTCTCACCGTGTATATTTCAGAAGAAACTGAAATAGAAAAGGGAAAGAAATGAGTCAAAGAAAAACTGTGAATGGGAGACCATCTGGAACCGACGGCTCTGATTTTTCATACCGCATGGTTGTCGATTCCAGTACGCTCTCCTTTCTAAAGCGTTTACCTTTACGCTTTCGATTTTCCCATGATTTTTCTAAATTGGGTTTGTCTAGTTTCTGTGGATTTTTTTTTTTTAATTGTTTCCAATTGTGTAGGGTATCAAAAGGTTGCTAAAGGAAAATCTCGTCTCTGCTCACTGATCTTAACCCAGGTATCTTTGGGTTTATGTTTTTCTGTTGATTCATTTGTCTGATATATAGGGTGGAAATTGGAGTGAAGAAAAGGGAATATCTTTGGGTTTATATTTTTTTGTTGATTTATTTGTTTGATTTATAGAGTGGAATTTGGAATGAAGAAAAGGGGATGTTTAGTAGAATACTGGGGAAGAAAGAAGCAGAAACAATGAAATTTTATTTATTTTCCCCTTTTTTCTTATGTTAATTTTGTGAACTAATTCATAGCTTAACTGAATGGGCGATTGACTATCCAGTACAACTAGTTAGTTAGTTGTGGTGTTAGCTGAGATAAGTTGTTGTTCGATTTCTTATCAAACACTTTTTTTGTCTCCACTCATTGTGCTTTGTAAATTTCTTGCAGGGTTTTATTCAAATTCTTGTTGCAGTCGTTCTATTTACACTGGAAAGGAGCAGTCTTGATAAACTTTCTGTTTCCTCTAGTGTTATTTTCTTTATTTCTCTGTTAATGGGAGAACTAGGTAGGTCAAAACATCTTTTTTGTTAATTTGAAAAGTTTCTTGCAGATGGTATGTTTTGATGTGAATATTTGTCACATTTGTTATTGTGAAGGTCGAAAGCGCAGCCGCAGTATCCTTTTGAAGCTGTATTTGTTTGGATCATCAGTTGCTGCTCTTGTCTCTGTCGTCTGTATCCTTAAGAGTGAAAAATCATTTGAGGTGAAGTGTTTTCTCTTTCCTTCGAAGTGGCTTTAAAATTTTAGCATGGTTATAGAGGAGATAAACTAGTGCCATATGTTGATAAAATTATGCTTATTATGCTTGTAGAGAGTGTGCGTCTACAAGTTTGTGAAGATTCTAGTTCAATAATTAAAGAAAAATCTTTTTTGTTAATGTGGCACAAAAGAATAAAGTAAGTTAGGTTGTTAACATCAAATTTTGTAACTTCACAACAAAATTTCAAGCTAGGTCCTTATTAAGTCATCCTTTCAAACATTATATCTTAGTCTAGATCAGTTTTAGGTAAATGTGATATCAATAGTCTGTCTTCCCACCTCTTGGATGCTATAAGTACTTGGGCTAAGAAATGTGGGTCTGGTTACAGGTAAACCTCCTTTGCCAACCAACTTGTTTAAAATACAGCTGAAGCACTTCTAGGTATGTGACAATATGGAAACTTGAGCAATGTTGCTTCACATCTTGTAGAGGAAGTGTGAAAAGACGCAATACTGTGTGCATATGGAACCATGACTGATTCTGAAATGTCAGTTGTTTGATGAATTGCTGTTATGAGTCAAATTGTCTAGAAAGCTGCCTGACTAATATGACTGATCAAAATTTCTTTATTGATGCTACCATCTATAATGATGAAAAAATTATGCCAATCCTCGTTGAGGCCTGTCGGTGCATAAATCTCTAATTGAGAAAAGGTGATCACGTTCTTATGAATGTAAAGAATAGTAAAGACTAACTTGTTGGGTGCTGCTTTTGAAAAATTAGAAGTTACCATATCAAACTCACTCATGTTACTTAGTTCCATTTTGTTTTTGCTTGTATTATATGTTTTCTCTTAACTCTTCATGTATGAAATATAAACCTACAGACTTAATGATGCCTCGTTTCTCATCACAATGAACTAAAAGCAAATTTCCATGTCAGAATGAAAAATTTCCTTGAACAATTAGCTTCACAAAAATTCTCCCTCATGATTTCAACTTTTATGTATGCACTAGCGATTTGATTCTTGATATACTAAAGTATAAAACAAACTAATTCTTTAAATGTTTTCTGATTTACTGTATCTTTCTTTGTACTAGTGAAGAGAGAAAAACACAATACTACGGTTGTGCAGTTCTCTGTTTGATTGTAACATGTTGAATTTGGTGCTCAGTGATGACATTTATTTGGAGTCCAGAGTGCCGATCAAATCTATTATTTATGCATTCAAATATTTATTTGTTAGTCAATCATTTTGCTCGAGTCTTCTGGATCTTTATTGAGCCATGTTATCTTAAAGTGTCAAACTACTCAATTAAAAATGTGGAATGATAAGAAATTGTTCTTTACCTTATAATGACACTATCTTATCTATACAGGAGTATTGGTGCAGATAGTTGCTTTCAGTGTAACAACCTCACTCATTCATAACATGGCTCCTCCCAAGAGGGCTTCATAATCATTTTCACTGATTCTTTACTCAAAGAAACAGTCACGGCTTCTGGATATCAACAGACGTGTCCGAGTGAAAGTCTCGACTTTTAGTTTTTCTCTGCATTCCAAGGTATGGAGTAAACTTTTGAAGATAGAGAAATTTTCAATCTTGAAAATTATGAAAATTAAGAATCATTCGTGCCGTTGATGTTTGAACTCAGTTTCCCAATTGCAATGATCAATGAACACGTAATGGGTGTGATATCACGTCTAATATACATTCATTTTTCCCATCAGCTAATAAAAGAGAACGCATGATTATACCTTAGTCAATCAAATTCTTCAGATAATGTTTTACAACTATTTCTATAATCTACTTTTTATAATATGTATTTTTTTTTTTTTTTGTTGGTTCAGCATAGTGAACCAGCCAATCAAATCACAGTTATGAACTCTTCATTTTTCCTCCTACAATGCAACATGGGTTATAGTTAGTTAACTATAACCCACAATTTTTTAGCATTGTAAATGCTCTTAGCATGTTTATACTCATGCTGCTTTCTTTATTATTATGTCTGGTGTTTCAGTTATGGTAGTTCTATCATTAGTAGAGTGTACATACGATATAATGAGCGTGTAGTATTCAAACATCAATCCCTATGTGACAAATGGCATAGAAGTAAAATCAATGTTGAATCGTGTTACTCATTTTGGTTAAAATGCTTCCATGCCAGCGAGTCAGAAGGATGACGCATGTACCCATCATCAACTGTGTTTGCATGCCACCTCATATCCTTTGTTGTGGCATTTGATGCATATAACCTCTGCAATCTCGGTGTTAATGGAAAGTAGTACATCTTTTTAAATGATACATTGGTCTTCTGCCGTTTTTCTCCAGCTCGAGGAGTTTTAAACCGAGGGTTACCACAAAATTTACAAGTGGTCATGTCTAAATCCATCCTCCAATAAATCATGCAACCATTTACACAACAATCTATCTTTTCGACAGGCAAACCCATTCCTCTTAATAACTTCTTCGCACTGTAGAAATTGTCGGTCACTACATTATTACTTGGAACTACTTCTTTTATGAGCTCAGTAATGTTGTCGAATAATCTTTCAGACATATGGTGTTCAGACTTTAAGCTCATTAGTCGAGCTACCATAGATAATTGAGAGTGTCTTTGGCACCCAGGCCATAACTCCATATCAGCAGCTTTCAACATGTCATAGAACTTTTGAGCTTCAGGATTGGGCAGTTCATTTGGCTCCTCCAAAATGAATCTCCATATCAGCAGCTTTCAACATGTCATAGAACTTTTGAGCTTCAGGATTGGGCAGTTCATTTGGCTCCTCCAAAATGAATTCAGGACCAGCCGCATCCCTGATCATTGTGTGGTAGGCACCAGATGCTTCTTCTCCAACATTATAAGACGCCCCACCACCTCTATTGGCATTATCTTCCATCACATTACTTTCCCCTTGAAAAATCCAAACATAATAATTTGGTACAAAACCATATCTTGCTAAGTGGATCCTTACTGTGTCTGCATCTAGGTATTTGGTGTTCTTACATTTATGTTTATTGCATGGACACCTAAGCTTTTCCCCATTCATCCATCGAGGTTGGCTAGTGGCAAAATGGATAAAACTTTCAAGTCCATCCATGAATTCTTGTGTTAAAAGGCCATTCCTAATTCGTGCATACATCCACGCACGATGTGAACTCATTTTACCTGTATCTTTTCTTATTTAAAGGAATACAGAGATATATCAGATTAATCTTCCATTTCAAACAATAGTCTTTTTATTCAATGTGTATCTTAATGAAATTAAGATATAAAATTAACGAACACAGTTGGAAATAGAGAATTCATGGAATCATAATTGTAAATTATGAAAATTAGTTTATTATTTATAAAATAAACATAATTGGAGAAAGTATTCATATATTTAATCCTCACTAATATGTATTTTCACACTCTTACACATCAAACTCAAAATTGGTGTTGTCCCACAAGACACACTGAATGATGATGAAGACAGCATTAAACCCAAACACTTAAACATGCTTGTTTGTACACATAATCAGTCATAATTAATCAAATTACAGAGGCAAATTGCAGGGTAAGTATCTTAATGATAATTAATATCATGACACCGAGTTTTCTAATGAGTTTCAAGAAAAGAAACATATGCAATTAGAAAATTGAGTGTTTAAACATAGTTGTTTAATTCTGTGAATTACCATGTAACAGAGTGGATGACATGATCAAAACAAGTATAATCGTCATCAAGAATAGTGGCATAAACTGTTAGATGAGGTTAAGTGTGGTAACTTACCAATGTGGTTTCCACCCCTTATGTTGTTGGTTGACCCTTGTGGAAAATGTATGGGTAAGGGCCGGCTGCTGCTTGTTAAGGCCTTCGATTATGAAAGAGAAGGCTCCAAATGTGAACAACACAACTGGAAAACTGTGTACTCCAGATAAAACTGCAAATGTCTACAAGAACAAAAAAAAAATGGTGTTGGGCAGTGTTGAAGTGCAAAACATAAGTACACTGTGA
Source organism: Scutellaria barbata (assembly GCA_028654395.1). Taxonomy (NCBI): domain Eukaryota; kingdom Viridiplantae; phylum Streptophyta; class Magnoliopsida; order Lamiales; family Lamiaceae; genus Scutellaria; species Scutellaria barbata. The sequence continues at coordinate 7,875,681 of CM053649.1, read as the reverse complement.
TAATGTTAATAGAAACCGATGCAGAAAGCAAGCAAATGAGTCAAAATATATTTATATTATGGAACTCAGTTACTCAAAGCAAAGCATATGAGTCTAAATATATGTATATTATGGAACTCAAAGCAAAGGACAAAGTCTGTCAAAAGTAAACTCAGCAAACTGGCTTGAGATATATGCAGATGATCAACACTGGCTTTATTTAAATCAGTTATCTGGTGGGACGTAGACAGCAAATCAATCAGGGATAAATACGTTCTTAAGCATGCGGAGAATAACCCTCACATGGAAACACCATTTGCATTCATCAATGAAGAGTATTGAGGAGAGGAAATATATTCAATTCCCAAATATGTCTCAACCTCCTAATTCAACATTCATATCAAGTTCACAAATCCATTTAACGAAATCTTGATAGTGATAACAGAATAGCAGTCACATCATTTCCTCTCAATTTTCAAGAAGTTGAAGTTAGATTATCCCAATTGCAGAAAATTGAAGTTAGATAATCCCAAACGAAAAAGATTGAAGCTTTTTATATTGAGATAAGGGTCATAATATATCAAACAAGGGTCAAATTATCCAACCCTTCACTTTAGATATTCAACACAGAAGATTGAAGTTATAGATAATCTCAGTCATAGAATATCAAAGATTTTCGTATTGATAAGGGTCAAACTATTCAGCCATAATCTTACGATTATTCCAACAACAGAAAATCGAAGCTAGATTATCTCAAACCGCAGAATATTTAAGTTAGATAGTCCCAACAACTCAAGATTGAAGCTTTTCATATTGGTAAGGGTCAATATCTAGCATGCAAGATCAAAGTATTCACCCCTTCACTTAAGATTTTACCAACCACTGGAAGTTAAAGTGAGATTATCCAATTGCAAAAGATTGAAGTTAGATAATCTCAACCACAGAAGATTGAAGTTTTTCATATTGAGATAGGGGTTATAATATATTAGACAAGGGTCAAATTATTCAGCAATTCACTTAGATTATTCCAACCACAAAAAATGAACTTCAATTATCTCAAACACAGAAGATTAAAGTTAGATAATCTCAGTCACAGAATATCAACAGAAAATTGAAGCTATATTATCTCAACAGCAGAAGATTGAAGTTAGATAATCCCAACCACAGAAGATTGAAGTTTTTCATATTAGTAAGTGTCAAAATCTAGCATGAAGATCAAATTTTTCATCCTTTTCACTTAAGATCTTTCCAAGAACATAAAGTTGAAGTTAGATTATCTCAATTGCAGAAGATTGAAGTTAGATAATACCAACCGCAGTAGGCTGAAGCTTTTCATATTGATAAGGGTCATATAATATTGCAGACAAATATGGCAGACAAGGGTCTTAAGATCTCTCTCCCAGACTCAAGATTTTTGCATTCAGAATCTATCTTTCCTTTGCACCCTTATGAAAAGGAATGTAAAGATTCGGGATTCAAAAATCTCGATTACAGAGAGTGGGTGAATATAAACAAGACTTCTTAATTGTATACATGCACCTACAATCACTTAAACTGCGAATCCAATATGCACAGATGAGAACAAAATCTAGGGCTCACAACAATAAGGGTACAAATCAGATGTTTTGAAGGAACATCATCTGAAATACCATATAAATTAAGGAGGTTGGAGAAGTAAACGTACCTTCAGAGATTACTCAATAACCTCAAATTCCGCCTCTACAGCGCAGTCGGAGAGAAGAGGCTGTGGCGGAGTAGAAATCAAAGGTTGATGGCCGAAGGCGGAAGAGAAGGCAGCCGGGAGAGGCGGCGTGCGGGAGGAGTATTAGGGCTTCAAAGAATAATTGTGTTGTGTATCTATTTATGTAAATATTTGAATTAACAAGGATGACTTAACATAATTGGGTCTTAATAATTTAAGGGCCCGGCTATACACACTCCGGGCCCTTCTAAACACACCCCAAAAAATAATGGAAAAAGAAATATATTGAGAAATGTCCAAAATGCCCTTACAATATCTAATTATTAATTAATTATTTAAACACACCCACAATATGCAATTTCTAAACACACCCCACTCTCCTAGGTTTTGTTTGGAGAGGCATTACACACCCCACTTTCCTCTTCTTCCTCACCAATTGAATCCAAGATTTGTGCAAAAAACCCACCCAAAACCCTACTACATTTGTGTAAAAAATATCATGGATGAAGATAGAGCACGGGAAATGGACAATGTAAGTGTTTTTACATAGGTTAACCAATTTATTTTTCAGTATTCGTCGGAAAAAAAAATCGCACAGTTCCCGATCGGCCAATACAGGCCGAACAATTTATAGTGTGTTCGACCTGTATTGGCCGAACATATATAGGAGTGTTCGATCAGTATAACTCGAACATATAGAGAATGTTCGACCGGTTCTGGTCGAACATTTTACATTGTGTTCTTCTGGATCTGGTCGAACATATGCAATGTGTTCATCTAATAATGGTCGAACATATTGCATATGTTTTACATAGTCGAAGGTTTTTTTTGTGGATCAATGTATTTACACATGCTCTTTTTTATAGGAATATAGCTCCAATGAAACACAATTGAGTGTTATGAATGTTAGCGACCCGATGTATGAGCAAATAGATTTTTCGGAGGATTTTCGAACAAATGAGCTATTCGATACTCGTGAAGATTTGGTGAATTGGGCCAGTAGGGTTGGGAATAGTCTTAACATGGTTGTTTTGGTTAGGCGATCTGACAATGGAAGACGAGCACGGGTATTTTTAGGATGTGAGCGTGGTGGTAAATATCGTCCGCCGAAGTCAAAGGTTGTGGGAGGTACCTCTACCGACCCAGAAAAGAAATCTGCTAAAGGACGCCAAACTGGAACAAAGAAGTGTGATTGTCCTTTCATGCTAAAAGGAGTTGAGATGAAAGAGACTGGACAGTGGTGTTTGATGGTTGTATGTGGGTCCCATAATCATCCAATGGGGCTGCATTTGGTGGGACATTCTTTCGCCGGTCGACTAACGACTGATGAAGATCGGCTAGTGCGGGACTTGTCTATGAATAACACGAAGCCGAAGGACATTTTGAGCACTGTTAAGCTTTCTTTTCCCGATAATGAGTCCACCCTGAAAATAATTTACAATGCTCGGCAAAAGCATAGAGTGGTCGAGCATGGAGGCCGAACCCAAATGCAGTTTTTGTTGGGGAAGTTAAAGTTGGAGAGCTATTACTTCTTGGATCGGAGAGATGAGCAAACAGATCGAGTCACAGATCTCTTTTATGCGCATCCTCGATCTGTTGACCTGTTACGTGCATTTCCGAGCGTACTCCTAATGGACTGTACCTATAAGACTAATAGGTACCGGATGCCACTTTTGGAGGTTGTTGGTGTGACATCGACCAACATCACTTTTTCTGTTGCCTGCGTGTACATGTCCCAAGAGCGTGAAGATAATTACAGGTGGGCTCTGACGATGTTGAAAGGGTTAATGTCCAACAACCGGCTTCCGTCGGTAATTGTAACTGATCGCGAGTTGGCCTTGATGAATGCCATCAGTGTTACATTCCCCAACTCACGTCACTTGCTGTGTCGGTGGCATATCAACAAGAACATTTTGAGCAACTGCAAGAATTTGTTTGCTGAGGATGAACCGAGGTTCAATGAATTGCTGAGGAGGTTAGAGGATGACTACCGAGAGCATCCTAGGGCTGTCGCTTATGCCCTAAAAAACTGGATCACGCCGTATAAGGAGAGATTCGTCTCGTGCTGGACTAACAATGTCATGCACTTCAACAACACTACGAGCAGCAGGTAACATTGTTTTTTTTTTACATCCTGTCAGAATTCATTTTTATTCGGGTCGGCTGTGGGGTTACACTACTAACATACACGCTTGACTTATAGGGCCGAGAGTGCACATGCCAAGTTGAAAAAGTAGTTAGCATCATCTCAATCGAATTTCGAGACATCCTGGGAACGCATACACCATCTCCTCATCACGTCGCACACCCAATTTCACGGATCCTCCTCGTAGGCCTTCGAGTCCCTCCTTTGCAGACTTGGTCGAAACACCCAACAACCGACTAAGGAGCTCATTCACGGGCTCTGGCCTGCTTCTACTGTCCGGAATCATGACAGAGCGGCCACTCACCGGCAAGCCAGTCAAGCAGACTACGTCATCCAGGGTGATAGTTATCTCACCCCAGGGTATGTGAAACGTGTTTGTCTTCGGTTGCCAGCGCTCTACAAATGCACATATGAGGTTTTTATTGGGCGTCTTATAAGACACCCACCTCAAATTTGGGATGGGACTCTGTTGTAGCAACTGTATCCAAGAGGGATTCTGTCCCTCGAACTGCCACGTCTCCATCTTCGTGGTGTGGCACCAACACTTGAGGATAGACCGTTCCTCACCGTGCCAGATGGCATAGGCGATGTGCGACTTGAAGCTGGGGATGAGCTGTGGATCGATCGGTCCACCAGGGTAAGGGCCTCTCAAGATATCATCATCATCGGCCTCTCCTTCGGCTTCCTCAGGCACCGCTTCCTCATCAGGAGCATCGTCACTTTCCGCTTTCTCTGCCGGTGCTTCGTATTCGATCAGAAGAAGAGCAGATGTAGACGCCATCGGTGGATCGATCGTGCTGGCCTCTTCGACCCGACGCCTTCTGTTTGAGGCCGTAGGTCGTGTCCTCCTCGTATAAATAATTGGGCCACCTGTAATATTCATCAACAATTAAGATCAATTAACGTATACATATCTCCTCAAATTCATATACATTACACGTACGCCAATCATTCATCAAACATAGCCTAACAATACACTACGAGCAGCCGAGCAACAATGTAATCAATTAACCCAAATGCAATTTCTACTCTCAATCTACTTCAATCACCGAAAAAACGACCAATCCCTAAATAAATGGACTACAATGTTGCAACATAAAATCTACCAATTACAAACCGACCAAACCGACTATGTTCGACCACAATCAACCAAACACATCCACACATGTTCGACCATAACACACCGAACAAGGTTAGAATGTTCGACCGGGAGAGGACGAACACATAAGGTATGTTCGACACTTATTAATCGAACATCCTTCATTATGTTCGACCATCATCGGTCGAACAATCCATCAATGTTCGAACTACCAGGGTCGAACACCCTCAACCCCGTTCAACCGTCGACGGTCGAACATTCCCCGACCCAGAACGTCTAATTCATGCTAAAACCGAACGGATTTCATGCATTCTCCACAAATAAACGAATCCTAAACACTCATATTGTGTTTTAAACTACATTACACACATTTAACCCACTAAAAATATAACTTCAATCTACCAATTCATAAGGTCACTTACTTGACATTTCTTCTTCTCTTTGATGCTCCATTGTAGTGTTTGAGCTATGAAATTCACTTTGCTACACCTTGTTCGATTAATGGTTGAACAAACACTCCAATTTCAGCTTCAAAAATAAGCCTTGGGTTCGAATAAGCCTTGCAAATGTTGAAGGAAATTTGGGAAGATGGGGTGTGTGAGTTTGTGTGGGTGTGTTTAGATTAGGGTTTTGATTTTTTTATTTTTTAAATTCATAAGGGTATTTTGGTAATCTTTAGGGGTGTGTTTAGTATTGTGTGAGTTGTTTTTTAATTTAATGAAATGTGTTTAGATTTTGGGGTGTGTTTAGAAGTTCATGGGGTGTGATAGCCGGGCCCATAATTTAATTTGCCTACATCTTTTAATTGGGCCTTGATTGTTTAGTTACTTAATTGGGCCTTGAATCAGTAAATGTGAAATGTTTACCATTCATTTCATAATTATGGCCCAAATCTTAGGTACAAACACAACGAAATGACAAGCGTATAAAAATATATGCGGAAATTATATTTGCTTATTTTACTTTAATTATTAAAAAATATAATTAAAAATCATTTACTACGTGTAAAATATTATATATAATATGTCTTTATTTTAAAATTCAAAATATTATTTTGAAATATCTGAAAAATAAACAATAGTAGTTAAAAGTAATAATTATGATGACAATCTGAAAATTATATTTAAGATTAAAATTAAATGAATTTTGTTTTTTAAAAATTCAAAGAAAATAATATCGGAATATAGTTTCGATATCAAAAGTAATTCTAAAAGGTATATAAAAAAACATAGACTAGAAAAATCAATGAAAAAAATCTAAAAAAAATATTTAATAACAATAATAACCTTATTTGGTATTTTTTTTACAAAAAATAGCAGAAATAAATAGTAAGCTATAACTAATGTGAAAGTTATGCTCACTTAAGATAAGAATGACATAGACAATAACATATACAAATTTTTACAATTATTGCTTTAGAGTTATGGTGATTCATATAGAGTATATGATTTTAGTCCCTTTAAATTTGATATACTTGATTTTATTTTTTATTACTAATTTTTCTGTTTCCTATAAAATATGTAATCTTTAATAATCCAAACCTATATCTAAATACTAATAATTGGACTACAGTCCAAAATAAAAATAAAAAACCTAAATTTCATGCTTAAATATTTTCCACTTATTCTAAAATAAATATTAGAAAACTAATAAAATGATTTTTTAAAATTAAATTTTTTAGTTTTTTGAGATTTTTTTTCTTTTTATAAACAAGCGTTTAGTATACTAATTACAAATCTAACTAAAAATAAGATAATTCATGCAATGCAACTCCTTAAAAAAAAAAAAAAAAACCTTCCTTGTGCAATTTTAAGTGTAAACCTTTTAAACTCGTTTCTTAAATTATATATAAAAAAAAAATTATAACATGTGCACAAAATTAATTTATTATCGGCACATTGTTTAATCACGAGGTCATGTGTGTTCAAATTTATAAAACTTTACAGGAATTGTGTTCATGTGAATAATCCGTGGATAATTATACTTTAAGCTCTAACAATATATTAGAAAATAATTAATGATACCAATGGGAAATGATAATTTTCATTAAAATTTAAAAGTACGATTTTTGTTAGATTGTTTAGCTAATTTAATTTCGTAAGTCATGTCAATCCACACTAAATATTATGAATTTGAGAAAATTAATTTTATCTGTAAATATATTTTAAAATTTGCGAAAATATATTTTATCTCAATTTATCCATCCTATATATAATAGGTTGTTTCCCATAAAAATAATAAAAAAAAAAAATCACTTCAAAACAAATGGAAAAACATTTCAAGTGTAGGAAAATAAAGAAAGTCAGGCTCGGTTCTTCATTTCTTTTCATTGACTATCGATTAATATGTCATTTTGAATAAGTTACTTGCATATGTACATGCATAATCATTTTCAGGATTATTATTATTTTCTCTCACTCACTTTATTTTTTCTCGTCATCATAGTTGTATTAAACTACAATGTTAGATCACTGAAAATGTATTCACTTAATTTATAAGTCAGTTTGAAGTAGAGCCCCAATAATAAAAAAAAAAAGTTAAAATTATTCATCATTATCGAATTTAATATATTTATGATTGATTAGTTTAAGCTTTGATTAAACTACAATAAAGTCAAGTTCGGATATTATTCTTTTTAAAAAGTAATTGATTTATATGTTTGAATGGGATACAAAGAAATGGTATTTTAGCTTATGGAAATTAATGGATCATATTATATTTGTCTCATTAATTTATGTAGTGCGATTTTTTAAATCGTTCGCAATGCATTTTGTAGTTCGTATATAAGCAAATACACAAAAAATTAAAATTATATATAAATAAGCAAACAAAAACTATGTATTGTGATTTTTTAGAATATTCACAATGCACTTCATAGTTTATATTATAAGCAACACACAAAAATTAAAATTATACAAAAATATGATAAAGTATGAAAAGAAAGTAACATATATTTATAAGTATATTTCATGGGACAAGGGTAAAAATATCATTTACTCTTCTAAAAAGTTGTAATTGAAAATTGTGTGAAGGTTCACTAGGTCTTGGACAATATTTTGTAGACTTCTTTCTCACTGATTTTACAATCATGAGCAAGAAAACCAGAAAGGAAAGAAGAACAATGATAAACACCATGTCTTTAGTGTTTCTTACTGATCTGTATTTACAATTATATATAGTGGAAATATGTCATCTCTATCTATGTATCTATATATATATATATATATATAATAACAGAAGTCGGTCGGGCAAAATGATAATTTTATTAAAAACTAGTATTACCCGCCGTGCGATGCACGAGTTCTAATAATATTTCATGTAATGAATAATTATACATGATTTTCAAATATATATATATATATATATATATATATATTAAGTGAAAATAATAGTTTCCTAACATATAGAATATGTTTCAATTCCACTTGTTTATTCAACTCCACCGTCTCCAGGAATTTCGATAAATGCAATCTATACAGATAGAATCCAAAAAATTTAGAATGGATAATTACAAAATTAATTACAAAACTAAATTAAAAAATTGTTGTCCACTTACAATAATATGAATAATTTTTTAATATCCCTAAAAATCTAATTTCTAGTGAACCACATGTTAATACTATGAAAGAGAAAATCAGTTGTAAAAATATTTAATAGACTTCCCGACATAAAATAATTTATTCGGATCAGATAAAACAATATATATGCCCAAATCAGATTACAGTAATTAGAAAACTAAATTAAATAATATTAAATTACAAAATTTAAAAAAAAAAAAGAAGAAGAAATAACAATGTATACTTACTTCTAAAATTGATCACCCTACAAAAGTGAAGAGTTAGGATTTTAGGCTCCTTATTTTCCAATGCTATATCTAGAAAAATCGTATATATGTAATCCTCCCACTAAGTTGTAGTCTTCTAATATATATCAAATGATTATGAAAAAACAGTTAATATAATATAATTACATTTAATAAAATTATTTGATATATATAGATATATCAAAAAAAAAAAAACACTATAGATCTTCAATTATAATTTTCATAAATCTCTTGCTACTTTCAGTCTTTCTCGGTGGATCAAATGGAACAATTCTTCCCACCACATCTGCATTAATATTGGTAAAAAAATATTAAATAATAATTATTAATAATAATAAATTTAAAATAAACTAATTTCATAAAATAATGTATTTTTTTACCAAATAAAAAAGTCTGATCACTGGCTTTCATAGTAATAATCTCGTCAAATGGTTTAAAAATGAAAAGATTATTAGGAAAGTCACCGTCTTAAGGTTTTTTCATAAAATTGAAACTTTAGTTTTGATTCAAATGTTTCTCAGGGTGGAGTCATACTTTGAAACAATAAAGTTTGAAAGTACTTACAATCTTCCTTCTACAACCTTGTTACGAATCTTTTCAAGGTGAGGGTTTCGAACAACTTCATGGATTGTATAATATGGAATTGTGAATATTGAAAAGCCAATAATTATATTGTAATGAGCAACAATTAGTATATCTTTTATAGCTAACCAATAAAGTACATAATAATTATAACACAGCATTTTACTAAAAAAAAAAAAAAAGATGAAAGATTCTCTTACAAAAGAAAATTCACCATTCAATCATAACAGCTGATTTTTACAGTCTAAGTTCAATAAGTCAGAAAGTTTTTGGCAGCCCATGGTTTTCTTTTCCTTTGTACATTTTGCCTACAAGTGGAAAGTTATTTGCTGTATCAAGAAAACCTTTTTTACTAATAATGCTCCTACTAATAATTGTGATATAGATTGCACATATAACACTTTTTAGAATGCTGATTCTGTGCTTCCTCTATGTCTAAAATTATTGCATTCCATACTGTGGAACTAAAATACAAATTTAGGGATCCACAGGTAATTTTTCCAGTACATCTTAGGATAGTGACTGCATGTTGCTTACTACAAGGGAAGATTACAATATTAGGAACCCAGGGTCTCTTTAAATGAGGTTTTCAAAAGTAGGATTTTTAAGCAAATCCTAGATTTTGATTTTCCAAAAATACATTGATAAATACAGATTAGGTACAAAGCCAGTTATTTTTGTTTTCTATGCTTTCAATCTTAAACTTGCAGTCAATTTTTTTAATTTCTATATGAGTGCAATTCAAGGACATTTTTTTGGGCATTCTGCACCCAAGTTGTGAATGTTAGCCTGTTTCTAGCCATTTTGCTATGTATGGGAAGAATCGTTTTTTGACTTAAAGAAACGCGATTTGATAACGCGTTTCCTGTTCAATTTGCATTAATACAAAGCAGAGAGAAAAACACATTTTTCCTTATAAAAGTGTGATTCAGAGGAGCGCGTTTTCTTGCACAGTGACTGAGATAAAGAAAGTCGCGTCTCAACTTATAAAAGCGGGTTGGCAAAGTCGCGCTTTCTTAATTGTTTTAACAGAAAGCTTGGGAAAGGTTCAGAAACGGGAAAAACAGCTCAGATTCAAGGATCGAAGTTAGCAACTTCCAGTTAACACCGCGAATTAGTTAGTTGACCTTTTTACTTCATTTCTGTTGTAATTGTTCATATAAATGTAACTCTCTTGCGAGTTTAGATCAGATTGAAGTTTTCATTTTCTACCGAAGATAGTTCTTAGAGAAAGTTAGAGAGTTAGTCAGGAATTCTCTTGAGTCATTGTAATCTGTAAAGCAAGTTTTGTTTAATCCAATCTCTCCCTTATTTCCCCGTGGATGTAGGCATATTAAGCCGAACCACGTAAGCTCTGGTGTGTTGAATTTTTATATTGTTCTTAGTTCTCAATTTCTACTACAGATTGTGACGGAAAATTTCTGTCAAAAAGAGCTTTGTCACTAAATTTTAGTAACGGATTTTATTCCATCGCTCAATTTCTAACAGAATTTTCGTCACTAAGATGAAAATTTCCGTCACCAAATTTGGTCTTACTTGTTGGTTGAGTAGTGATGGAAATTATCCGTCACTAATTTTGTGACGAAAAATTCCGTCATTAAAATCATAGTATTGACGTCGCATGATGATGATGACATGTCAGCCATGTCAGCATGACATGTCATCATACCCGCCATGTGTCGCCATATCAGCATGACACGTCATCATACCCGTCATCATACCCGCCATGTGTCGCCATATCAGCATGACACGTCATCATACCCGCCATATCAGCATGACCATGACATGTCATCATACCCGCCATGTGTCGCCATATCAGCATGACACGTCATCATACCCGTCATCATACCCGCCATGTGTCGCCATATCAGCATGACACGTCATCATACCCGCCATATCAGCATGACACGTGTCAGTGCCCAATATTATGCATTGTCTGAGATTTGAACCCGGGACCTATTGTGGTTGGTTAACCACTAGACCATTGGTGCTTTATATAATAATATTCTACATGTATTTCTTTTATAAGTATTTTTAATATTTTTAATATTTCTTTTATAGTGACGGAATAATCCGTCAATACATGATTGTGACGGAAAATTCCGTCACAAAGACAAATATCCGAATTTTTAATTTTTTTTAAATAGAAATTCATGTAGTGACGGATTATTTCATCACAAAATAGTGACGGATTTATATATCCGTCACTATTTTGTGACGGAATAATCCGTCACTACATAATTGTGACGGAAAATTCCGTCACAAAGACAAATATCAGAATTTTTAATTTTTTTAAAATAGAAATTTATGTAGTGACGGATTATTCCTGTTAGGATGTATACTATAAGCCTAGCTTTTGTGTAAACATCTATTTATGATATGAGAATCTTTTATGGTCAAATGTTTGCATTTTATATATTTGTTATATATGTTATTGCAATTGTCCAATTAATTTATATTGTAGATAACATGGTGTGTGGTGCCACACAGAAGATCATGTTATCAGTTCCTTATAGATTATAAATGGTAGCTCACAACCGAGATAATTTTGGACAAATTATCGAAATGGTTGTAGTGTAATTTGGTATTAATCTATCTTGATTATAAAATTACACTAGTACATTTTGTATGTATTGAGCAGGACCAATTGAGGTTGTTTTATTTATACTGACTACGTAAATAAAACAAGACCTCTGTTATTATGGATGTGCGTTCTCTTAATCATTATATGATAATGGGCATGTATACTCGATATATGTTCTCTTTAATTTACCAATGAGTGAGATTTATTTATTAAATCAATAAGCTCGGTAAATTGGGATACAGTATTGTTTATATGGTGTGCTGTTGATTATATAATGAAACCATGTCCTAATTATTTAGGATGATGATGTCTCCTTGAGGAACTCATAAGGATTATCATGTAAACCCTGCAGGTGGATTTATTCCGACATGATAATAAAGTTGAGTGGTACTATTCTTGGAATTAAATATTAATTAATTGAATTGTCAGTAATTCATTTAATTAATGGACATTCGATATCTTAAACACGGGGAGATAAACGTGCACATAATAAATAGGAGCCCATATTTAATATGGATAAGGGACGGTAGTTCAATAATATCTTTTTAGTGGATTAAGATATTATTGATAGGCTTAAGAGATATATTCAGATCGAATTAAGGACTCCTAAGCCTATCAGGAGACCGATTCCTAATCCTCCTCAAGGTCCCTGTTGTAGCCTATAAATAAGCCTCAAGTCAGCCGTTTTCAATATACGAAAAATCTGAGATACGTTCTAGAGTAGAAGCGGCTGAAAGTCTCGATAGATCGTTGCCCACACAACGTTCGAGAGAAAGACAAGGAATACAGCAGAAGATCGTGAGGTCCCGGCTCCATCGATTCTTCGATCTACAGTTTTGACCTTAGAACTAATTTGGTGTAAAAAGTATGATTCGTTTATCCGCTGTGCGTTAATCATATTTGCATGGACCCCGAATCATATAATCGTATAGGATCGATGATCCATCGGTTTCATCAATTGGTATCAGAGCCGTGGTTTTCTGACTTTATACGATTTAATTGGTTAATTCTATTATGAATCGTATCTTGAAGCATGCGGTTTTTAGATCGGATAATAGTAGGATATGCGAGAAATTATGTTTTTCTGCAGGAATTCGAAATCCAACTATTATGGTCTGAATGTATGTTTATGTATGAATTATACCCTCGGACATGTCGAGGTTGTTTTTTGAATGTATGATTGTAATAGTAAAATCACGGCGGTTTGTCGTGTTAGGTTTTAATTTCTGTTCCATCTAGATTATATGTAAACTCCTTCGTGGAGTATAGGATCGATGGATGTAATTAGAAACAGGTTAGGGTCGCACAACCGGGCATGACCGTGCTATGGGGCACGGTCAGACCGTGCCCGGCTGAAGATGAAGCTGGACAACAGGGCACAACCGTACGGCGTGTTTAGAAGTCGAGCACGACCGTGCTATGGGGCACGACCGTGCTGAGGGGCACGGTCAGACCGTGCTGATCGATGACGTCCATTTTTTTCTAATATTGGAGAACACGGCGATATAACGAGGCCATAATAGTTGGAAATTGTATTTTCATATTTATTGCCTTATATGTGTTGTTCTATCAAGCATGCTGTTATGTGTTTGTATAATATGCATGTTAAAATCCCTCATGTTAAATAACTAAGTGGGAGAGAGATTAATTTTTTTTTTGATAAATCCCATGGCCTCCATTACTGGTTTGTAAGTGATGCATTTGAACTTGCGCGTTGGTTTTAAGTGCCTTCCTCCATATCGGATGAGTTCATTTGTGGATCACTGGATCAAACTTCTTTTATGGATGATTATAGAAAGTTGTCTAGGAGTATGTCATCTTCTCCATCTGAAGGGACATAATTCTAGATAATGGACTTAGTATCAAGTAATGGTATACACTTAGATGCATTTGATAAGTATCCTCCCCATCGGAGTCACTGCTGTTAAATGTATGGCCAAAGCGATACCAACTATTAATTCTATTTGTCATAAAGTTAAGTGGACAAGATAATAGAATTAATGGGTAAAACCTCCTCTAACAAATGTTTGAATTAGTATACGTCCACACTATCGTGGCATACAAAGTTCACGGTGTATTGAGGTGTTGGTGAATTTAAATTATGTTGTTTGAGGGAACAATATGATTTTTCAATTCAAATGGTTTGACCTATGTGTTTATCTATGTGATTCTCAGGTTTTTTTTCATTATGGCTTTCAATCCTCTTGCTGTTATACTTAAAGAAAACAAACTTACTGGACCTAATTATATTGATTGGAAACGAAACCTGGATATTGTCCTAACTGCTGAAGAGTATAAATTTGTACCCTATGAGGACTGTCCTGAAATGCCCAATGAGAACTCTAGTGAAGAGGAGAGATTGGCATATAGGAAGTGGATCAAGGCAGATGAGATGACGCGGTGTTACATTTTGGCTTCTATGTCAAATGTGCTGCAACATCAGCATCAGGTCTTCCCCACTGCCTATAACATGATGCACAATCTCAAGGAACTCTTCGGACACCAGAGTCGGGCTGCCAGGCAGGAATCTATGAGAAACTTGATGACGACCACCATGGTTAAGGGGACACCTGTAAGTGATCATGTCCTCAAAATGATGGCTCATCTGAATGAGTTGGAGGTCCTTGGAGCTGAAATCGATGGGGAAACCCAGGTCGATATCGTCCTCCAAACTCTGCCCAAGAGTTTTGAGCAGTTCCGCCTGAACTACAACATGAACAAAAGGTTGTATTCGTTGGCGGAACTTCTGACAGAACTCCAATCGGCAGAAGGACTTTTTCGTCAGAATACTCAAGCTTACATTACTGAAAATGTTTCTACTTCTAAGCCGAAAGGCGGAAAGAAGAAGAAGAAACAAAATCCTCCAGTAAAGAAACCGGCTGGGCCACAAGGTGGCGTGAAAAAGCCGAAGGGTAAGTGCTTCAGTTGCAAGCAACCTGGACATTGGAAAGTAGATTGTCCCCGTAAAAAGGAGAACAATTCAGGTACATCTTTTTCATTAGTTGTTGAAACATGTTTAGCGGTGTTATCTACCGGTACCTGGTGTGTAGATACGGGAGCCACTGATCATGTCTGCAATTCATTGCAGGGGTTCCAGGAAACCAAACGACTAAGTGATGGAGAGATTACCATATACATGGGCACCGCTGCGAAAGTGGCGGCCGTTGTAGTGGGAGATGTTTACTTATCTTTTCATAGGAATAAGTCTTTGATTTTGAGAAATTGTCTTTACGTACCTTGTTTTAGAAAGAATTTGATTTCAGTTTCTAAACTTTTTAAGGATGGATATTCTGTTTCTTTTGATAACAATGTTGTGATCAAGAAGAATAGAGTTATTATCTGTTCTGGTACATTGGTTGACAATTTATATACTCTTAATCCAATAACTCCTACGATGCAACATATGGAAATTAATAACACATCTTCTAAAACTAATAAGAGAAAAGAACCTTCCAAAATGAATCAAACATATCTTTGGCATCTAAGGTTGGGTCATATTAACTTAAGAAGGATTCAAAGGTTGATAGCCGATGGACCTTTGGGTTTCTTGGAAGTGGAAAACTATCCAACCTGCGAATCCTACTTAGAAGGAAAAATGACCAAAAGGCCTTTTAAGGCCAAGGGGTATAGAGCCAAAGAAGTGTTAGAATTGATTCATTCTGATTTGTGTGGCCCTATGACTACTCAGGCAAGAGGTGGTTTCGAATATTTTGTCTCTTTTATAGATGATTATTCGAGATATGGATACATTTACTTGATGCGCCGCAAGTCTGAGTGCTTTGACAAGTTCAAAGAGTACAAGGCTGATGTGGAGAAACGTCATGGTAAATGTATCAAAACACTACGATCTGATCATGGTGGTGAGTACCTCTTAGGAGAGTTTAGGAGTTACTTATCAGAGGCTGGGATTCAATCCCAATTGTCTGCACCGGGTACACCCCAACAGAATGGTGTGGCAAAATGAAGGAATAGGACTCTTATGGAAATGGTTAGATCGATGATGAGTTATTCAGAATTACCAAATTCGTTTTGGGGGTATGCTCTGGAAACAGCAACGTATATTCTAAACTTGGTACCTTCTAAATCAGTACCCTCTACTCCCACAGAATTGTGGACTGGGCGCAAGCCTAGTTTGAAACACATTCGGATTTGGGGTAGTCCAGCATATGTGCTGAAGGGAGATGCTAATAAGTTGGAATCTCGTACGGAAGTACACTTGTTTGTGGGCTATCCTAGAGGAACGAAAGGTGGTTTATTTTATAGTCCTAAAGATCAGAAGGTCATTGTTAGCACGAATGCCTGATTTTTAGAAGAGGACTATGTAATGAATCACAAACCTATGAGTAAAATTATTCTTGAGGAAATGAGAGGGGATAATTCTTCTGTACCGATGGTACAAGATGAGATACCACAAGTGACTGCACCACGTGTCACTAATGATACACAAATACCGATAGTGCCTCGTCATAGTGGGAGGGTTGTTAGACAACCTGATAGATTCATGTTTTTGGGAGAGTCTTCAGACTTGGTCCCTGGACAACATGAAATAGATCCCTGGACTTATGACGAAGCACTCCAAGATAAAGATGCGATATCTTGGCAAAAGGCAATGCTCTCTGAGATAGAATCTATGGATTCTAATCAAGTCTGGGAGCTTGTAGAACCACCAAATGGTGTAAAAGCCATTGGATGTAAATGGATCTATAAAAGAAAAAGAGGATCAGATGGAAAGGTTGAGACCTTTAAAGCAAGGCTTGTTGCGAAAGGGTATACTCAAAAAGAAGGGATCGATTATGAGGAAACCTTTTCGCCGGTAGCTATGCTTAAGTCTATCCGAATTCTTTTGTCTATTGCTGCTCATATGGATTACGAGGTTTGGCAGATGGATGTCAAGATAGCTTTCCTTAATGGAAGTCTTGAAGAAAACATCTATATGAAGCAACCAGAGGGATTCATTGAAAAGGGCAAAGAGCATCTTGTGTGTAAGCTCAATCGGTCTATCTATGGACTGAAACAAGCTTCGAGATCTTGGAACATCCGTTTTGATGAAGTAATCCAGTCTTATGGATTTATTCAATGTCCGGATGAATCTTGTGTATATAAGAAAAGTGACGGAAACGTGGTGGTATTTCTTGTACTATACGTAGATGACATCTTGTTAATTGGAAACAATGTCAAGGTGTTATCAGACGTAAGGGTATGGCTGTCCAAGCAGTTTGCTATGAAGGACTTGGGAGAAGCTGGACATATTCTTGGGATCAAAGTTATAAGAGATCGCAAGAAAAGGATGTTGTGCTTATCTCAAGCTTCATACATTGACACTATCCTAGCTCGTTTTAGCATGCAAAACTCCAAAAAAGGTTTATTACCTTTTAGACATGGAGTGCCTTTATCTAAGGAAATGTGTCCTAAGATACCAAAGGAGATAGAGGAAATGAAAGCAGTTCCTTATGCTTCGGCTGTAGGAAGCTTGATGTATGCGATGTTATGTACGAGACCGGATATCTACTTTGCCGTGGGCATGGTTAGTAGATATCAAAGTAACCCAGGACAAGGTCATTGGACTGCCGTAAAGCATATTTTAAAGTACCTGAAAAGGACTAGAGAATATATGCTAGTTTACCAGGCAAATGATTTATTTCCTGTGGGTTACACGGATTCAGATTTCCAGTCAGATAGGAACAACAGTAAATCAACCTCGGGGTATGTGTTTACCTTGGGAGGTGGAGCCATAGTGTGGAGAAATGTGAAACAGAAATACGTTTCGGACTCCACCATGGAAGCTGAATATGTGGCAGCCTCTGAGGCAGCCAAAGAAGCTGTATGACTCAGAAACTTCTTAATGGACTTAGAAGTGATTCCTGGTTTGCCCAAAGCTATCACAATTTATTGTGATAATAGTGGTGCAGTAGCAAACTCGAAGGAACCACGAGCCCATAAGGCAAGTAAACACATTGAGCGCAAGTACCACCTGATACGAGATATCGTAAAGTGAGGGGAAGTTGTTGTCGCCAAGATTGCATCAGCCGATAACCTAGCAGATCCTTTCACAAAGGCCCTTCCGGTGAAAGCCTTCGATGAGCATGTTGATGGGATGGGAATCAGATGTATGGCAGCGTATATGACAGCATAATCTTTTAGTATAAGTGGGAGATTGTTAGGATGTATACTATAAGCCTAGCTTTTGTGTAAACATCTATTTATGATATGAGAATCTTTTATGGTCAAATGTTTGCATTTTATATATTTGTTATATATGTTATTGCAATTGTCCAATTAATTTATATTGTAGATAACATGGTGTGTGGTGCCACACAGAAGATCATGTTATCAGTTCCTTATAGATTATAAATGGTAGCTCACAATCGAGATAATTTTGGACAAATTATCGGAATGGTTGTAGTGTAATTTGGTATTAATCTATCTTGATTATAAAATTACACTAGTACATTTTGTATGTATTGAGCAGGACCAATTGAGGTTGTTTTATTTATACTAACTACGTAAATAAAACAAGACCTCTGTTATTATGGATGTGCGTCCTCTTAATCATTATATGATAATGGGCATGTATACTCGATATATGTTCTCTTTAATTTACCAATGAGTGAGATTTATTTATTAAATCAATAAGCTCGGTAAATTGGGATACAGTATTGTTTATATGGTGTGATGTTGATTATATAATGAAACCGTGTCCTAATTATTTAGGATGATGATGTCTCCTTGAGGAACTCATAAGGATTATCATGTAAACCCTGCAGGTGGATTTATTCCGACATGATAATAAAGTTGAGTGGTACTATTCTTGGAATTAAATATTAATTAATTGAATTGTCAGTAATTCATTTAATTAATGGACATTCGATATCTTAAACACGGGGAGATAAACGTGCACATAATAAATAGGAGCCCATAATTAATATGGATAAGGGACGGTAGTTCAATAATATCTTTTTAGTGGATTAAGATATTATTGATAGGCTTAAGAGATATATTCAGATCGAATTAAGGACTCCTAAGCCTATCAGGAGACCGATTCCTAATCCTCCTCAAGGTCCCTGTTGTAGCCTATAAATAAGCCTCAAGTCAGTCGTTTTCAATATACGAAAAATCTGAGATACGTTCTAGAGTAGAAGCAGCTGAAAGTCTCGATAGATCGTTGCCCACACAACGTTCGAGAGAAAGACAAGAAATACAGCAGAAGATCGTGAGGTCCCGGCTCCATCGATTCTTCGATCTACATTTCTGACCTTAGAACTAATTTGGTGCAAAAGGTATGATTCATTTATCCACTGCGCGTTAATCATATTTGCATGGACCCCGAATCAGATAATCGTATAGGGTCGATGATCCATCGGTTCCATCAATTCCGTCACAAAGACAAATATCCTAATTTATAATTTTTTTAAAATAGGAATTCATGTAGTGACGGATTATTCCGTCACAAAGACAAATATCCGAATTTATAAATTTTTTTAAATAGGAATTTATGTAGTGACGGATTATTCCGTCACAAAATAGTGACGGATTTGTGACGGAATAATCCGTCACTACATAATTGTGACGGAAAATTCCATCACAAAGATAAATATCAGAATTTATAATTTTTTTTAAATAGGAATTCATGTAGTGACGGATTATTCCATCACAAGTCCGTCACAAAATCTATTCTGTCACTATTCTGTCACTATTCCGTAACAAATTTGTGACGAAATATTTCCGTCACTAAAATCCGTCACTATCGGGCAGTTTTCTTGTAGTGAGATAAGCAGCTGATCCTGGAAAAGACACAAAGCACTTTGATTCTAAGTTTAGGGAACAAAGTTTTGAGAGAAGTTTCGAAAGAAGACACTGCTTAAGGTATATGGGATAAGTTGGAAAGTTTATACATGGTGAAAACTCTAGCAAATCGTGTATACATGAAAAGGAAGCTTTATGCTTACAAGATGCTTGATGAAAGATTGGTTACAAGTCAACTTGGAGAGTTTCTGAAGATCCTTGATGATTTGGAAAATATAGGAGTCTCATTGACAGAAGAAGACAAGGCCCTTATGTTGCTTAGTTCTATGCCAAAATCTCTGGAAAACTTCACTGATACCATTCTATATGGAAGACAAAACACAATTACACTTGATGAAGTAATCATTGCTCTCAAGTCAAAGGAATTATCAAAATGCAGTGAAGGCAAGAAAGAACTTGTTGGTGAGGGTTTGGCTATAAAGCAAAATGTACAGAAGAAGAAGTTTCAGAAGCAAGAATATAAGGCTGCTCCCAAGAAACCTGATAAGGAATCTCAAGGCTCCATTGATGATGTTGGAAACAACACATGTTTCCACTGCCATAAACCAGGCCACTACAAAAAGGATTGTATCAAATATAAGCAATTCAAGAAGAATCAAGGAAAGAACCAATCAAACCAAGCAAATCAAACTACAGAAACTTCTACATCTGCTGCTGGTTATGAGTCAGCTGAAGTGTTGTCAATCACAACAAGTAACATCACTTCAAAGTGGATTTTAGACTCAGGGTGTTCTTTTCATATGAGCCCAAAGAAGGAATGGTTTCAAGACTTGAAGTTGCAAGATATTGGATCAGTGCTTCTTGGTAATGATAAGTCTTGTATGGTAAAGGGTATAGGATCAGTTGGATTGGTAATGCATGATGGAGTGGTAAGGATTCTATCTCAAGTTAGATATGTTCCTGATGTCAAAAGAACCTTAATCTCACTTGGAATGCTAGACTCTCAAGGCTGCAAGTTTCAGTCAGAAGCTGGTTGCTTAAGTGTGTCCAAAGGATCAATCACTGTGATGAAAGGGTGCAAGGTGAATGAGCTATACTTTCTGGATGGCAAGATATGTCCTCTACAGACAAATTCAGCACAAGAGATGGACAGAACTCTACTTTGGCATAAAAGGTTAGGGCATATCAATGAGAAAGGCTTGCAAGAACTTTCCAAGAAAAAGGTGTTTGGAAGGGATAAAATATCCAAGCTGGAGTTGTGTGAATGCTGCATACTTGGAAAGGCCAAGAAACAAAGTTTTAAGCCTGAAATGCACACTACTAAGACTCCTATAGATTATATACATTCTGATCTTTGGGGACCTGCAAGAACCAAGACAAGGAATTGAGGGAGTTACTTCTCATCTCTAATTGATGATCTGAGTTTGAGGTGGAGCTTCTGAAGATCAAAGATAATTCTCAAGAAACTGAGTCTGATCATAAAGATTCTGAAACCAGTGATCATATATGAAGAAGAATCTGCTGAGCTAGCTAACTATCAACTAGTTAGAGACAGGTCCAAAAGGTTAGTTAAACCACCTAATAGGCTTGGTTTTGCTGATAATATTTCATTTGCTTTGTTTGCAGCTCAAGAAATTGATACTCAAGAGCTTAGAGACTATCATGAAGCTGTGAGTTGCAAACAAAAGGATCAGTGGCTGGTTTCTATACAGGAAGAGCTTTGCTCTTTAGACGAAAATAATACTTGGAAGATAGTTGACAAGCCAAAGCATCAGAAACTGATTGGATGTAAGTGAATTTTCAAGAAGAAAGTAGAAGCTACAAAAGGAGGGAAAAATCAGATTTAAAGCTAGATTAGTGGCTAAGGGATTTACACAGAAAGAAGGTGTGGATTATTCAGAATTTTTCTCTCCTGTAGTGAAGCATTGTTCTATCAGGATTTTGCTAACAATGGTGGCTCAATTCAATATGCAACTTCATCAAATGGATGTGACAACTGCTTTCTTGCATGGAGAACTGAAGGAGGAAATATACATGAAAATTCTTGAAGGTTTGCATGTTGCAGATAAAGAAAACAAAGCTTGTCTATTGAAGAGGTCTTTATATGGATTGAAGCAAAGTCCTAGACAATGGTACCTCAGATTTGATGAATTCATGCAGAGAATAAGGAGTAAGTATGACAGTTATGTCTATTTCAAGCATGAGCAAACTGCACACTTTCCTATTGTTGTATGTAGATTATATGCTCATTGCTAGTACATCCATTCATGGCTTGCTTGAAGTTAAGGCTTTGCTTAAGACAAAATTTGAGATGAAAGATCTAGGTATTGCCAAGAGAATGCTAGGAATGGACATTAACCTAAGTGAAGAAACTGGTTTCTTGATTAGTCAGAATATCTAAAAAAGGTGTTGATCAAGTGTCAAATGAATCAGTCTAAAAGCATTGCTATTCCCATTGGTCAGCATATCAAGTTATCAAAGGATCAATGCCCTAAGTCACAACAAGAATTAGACAAGATGTTGAATGTACCTTACTCCAATGCAGTGGGAAGCATTATGTATGCCATGGTGTGCTGCAGGCCAGACCTTGCTTATTCAATGAGCATAATTAGCAGAT
This sequence comes from Scutellaria barbata, assembly GCA_028654395.1. Lineage (NCBI taxonomy): Eukaryota > Viridiplantae > Streptophyta > Magnoliopsida > Lamiales > Lamiaceae > Scutellaria > Scutellaria barbata. The sequence continues at coordinate 7,853,406 of CM053649.1, read as the reverse complement.
ACATGGCTGAACCAGGCATTGATCATTAGGAAACAGTCAAGTCAGTGATGAGATACTTGAATGGCTCTGTGAATCATGGATTAAAGTTCAAGAATGCTGACTATGCTTCTAATATAGGCACAAGGAAATCACTCACTGGATATATGTTTACTTTGTTTGGAACTGCAATAAGTTGGAGAACTTCACAGCAATCAGTGCTGGTTCTTTCAACTACAGAGACTGAATTTATAGCACTAACTGAAGCAGTGAAAGAGGTTGTTTGGCTCAAAGGCATTTTGAAAGAGTTTGGCTTATTACAGAAATGTGTGATTATCCATTGTGACAACAACAGTGCAATTCACTTATCAAAGCATCAAGGTTATCATGAGAGAACCAAACATATTGATGTTAGACTATACTTTATAAGAGATAAAGTGGAAAAGGAATTTGTGAAGGTTCGCAAGATCTCATCTGAGATGAATCCTGCAGATGCTTTCACCAAAGTTGTACCTGCAACAAAGTTCCAGCTGTGTATGGAACTAATTGGCTTGATGGGAAGAGCAGCCACTAAAGTTACTTGAAAGGATCATGAGAAGAGATGTTCCTTAGTCAGCAAGAAGGAAGGGAAATTCACCATTCAATCCTAACAGCTGATTTTTGCAGTCTAAGTTCAATAATGGCAGATGTTGAAACAAGTCAGAAAGTTTTTGGCAGCCCATAGTTTTCTTTTCCTTTGTACATTTTGTCTACAAGTGGAAAGTTATTTGCTGTATCAAGAAAACCTTTTTTACTAATAATGCTCCTACTAATAATTGTGATATAGATTGCACATATAACACTTTTTAGAATGTTGATTCTGTGCTTCCTCTATGTCTAAAATTTGATAAGTGGAAAAATATTTAAATGTGATAAGGTTGGAAAAAAAAGTGGGAGAAAATATGCATGAGATTTACTTTATATAAATTATATGTGAACGTGTATGTGAAAGTGTAAAGATGGGATATAAACCCTATTTGATAAGTGGAAAAATACTTAAATTTGATAAGGTTAAACCGCCAGGGAAAAAAAAGCGGGAATGATTATTCCACGTCAATTTCAAATCATAATATCAAATATTATATATTTTGATTGTTCCACTCAGTAAAGATCTTGAACAAGACAGCTGTAGTGGATAAAGGGAAGAAACCCCTATGCTCAACTGCAGGGAGCAAGACTGCATCGAAAAGCTGGCTGCAGCAGAAGTCATCTGCTGTATACAGCACCAGGATGCAGCCACCAACAAAGTTGCAGCAAAGAAAGAATTTCCCCACCCATACTAAGACATACATGTCTAAACCTAAAAGAGGTTATGCTCAAGGGAAGTATGGTGGAAGACCACACTACACAAGTGTTGGTAACACATATGTTATATCTGCACACACTTTTAACAAGCAGTTCAAAAGTAAAACTGCATATATTCAGAGAACCCACAAATCTTGCAGAAAAACAATGACTGTCAAGAAAGTTTGAGTTCCCAAAGCAACTAACCCCAAAGGACCCTTACAGAAGTGGGTACCTAAATCTGCTTGAAATTGTTGCAGGTTTCAGTGCCAGGTTGCAGCAGTGATGTATGGTATATCGACAGCGGCTGCTCGAGGCACATGACAGGCAGTAAAGAAACGTTGAAAGACTTCCAAGAATGCAACGGACCAAAAGTCATCTTTGGAGATGATTCCAAATGAAGCACAAGAGGAAATGGCTGCCTAGTCAAAGGAAACATAAAGATCAAAAAAGTATCCTATGTGAAAGGACTCAGATACAACTTACTAAGCATCCATCAATTCTGTGACAAAGGATACACAGTGGAGTTCAACCTCAACAAGTGTTTGATCAAGGATAGCACCTCAAATGAAGTCAAGCTCACAGGAACTAGGAGAGGAAACATCTACCTAGCTGACTGGAACTCTTCTTCCCAAACAACATGTTTCATTGTGAAGAGTCCACCAGAGCTGAGCTGGCTATGGCACAAGAGGCTAAGCCATTTGAACTTCAAGACTATCAACAAGCTGGCAAGAAAAGGCTAGTGAGAGGATTGCCTGATATGGCATACAAAAAGAAAAATATATGTGGAGCTTGTCAGAAAGGAAAGCAAATCAAGAGCTCATTCAAGGACAAGATACAGAAATCATCTCACCGAATACTAGATCTTCTGCACATGGATCTATTTGGTCCAGTAGAACCAGTAAGCTTGAGTGGGAAGAAGTATTCTCTAGTAGTAGTTGACGACTACTCAAGATATACATGGACGATCTTCCTAGCAAAGAAATCAGAAACTCAAGATAAGCTACCTGGTCTGATGAAGAAGATTCAAAATGAAAAGAGCTTGAGTATAGTGAAGATAAGATCAGACAGAGGAACTGAGTTCACAAACAAGTTCATTGAGAAATTCTGTTCTGACAATGGTATTCAGCATGAATACTCTGCTGCAAGAACACCTCAACAAAATGGTGTAGTTGAAAGGAGAAACAGAACTCTCAAGGAAGCAGCGAGGATAATGATAGCTGAAGCAGAAATACCCAAGAGATTTTGGGCTGAAGCAACCAACACTGCATGCTACACTCAAAACAAATGTCTAATCATCAAGGATGTAGACAAAACCCCCTATAAAATCTGGAATGGATATACACCAAATGTCTCATATCTACACATCTTTGGGTGTAGGTGTTATATTCTCAACAATGGAAAAGAGCATCTGAAAACCTTTGATGCAAAATCAGATGAAGGAGTCTTTCTAGGTTACTCTGCAGTAAGTAGAGCCTTCAGGGTGTTTAATAAAAGGACCTTAGTGGTTGAAGAATCTATCCATGTGGTGTTTGATGAACCACATTGTGACTCGAAAAAGCTAGAAGATTCAACTAAAGATACAACACCAATAGTTGAGGATGTTGTTCCCTACATAGAAGGAATTCTGCCTACAGGAGAAGACAGAGAAGAGAAAGCTGCAGTTCTGGATACAGTAGATATTCTTACAGCAGCAGAACCTCCGGTAATATAGCACCAAGAAGAGCAACCTAGACCTACACATGTTCTTGAACCAGACAGAACATGGCTGAGGAATCATCCAAGAGATCTTATAATTGGAGATCCAGCCATTGGAGTAAGAACAAGAAGATCCATTCCTCATGAAGCTATGTTCGCATGCTTTATATCCCAAACAGAGCCCAAAACAATCTTAGAGGCTCTACATGATAGCAACTAGGTACAAGCCATGCAGGAAGAGTTAAATGGCTTTGAAAGAAATCAAGTATGTCAAACAGTTGCAAGACCAACCCATCAAGGAGTGATAGGAACTAAGTGGGTGTTCAAGAACAAGCTAGATGAATCTGGAGTTGTAGTAAGGAACAAGGCAAGATTAGTTGCCAAAGGATATTGCCAGGAAGAAGGAATTGATTTTGATGAAACCTTCGCCCCAGTAGCAAGACTGGAGGCAATACGAATATTTCTGGCTTATGCAGCTCACATGAACTTCAATGTTTATCAAATGGATGTCAAGAGCGCATTTCTAAATGGTCTCCTTACAGAAGAAGTATATGTTGAACAACCTTCAGGATTCGAAGATCAAGCAGAAGAGAAAGTGTTCCATTTACTCAAAGCCCTTTATGGACTCAAGCAAGCACCAAAAGCTTGGTATGACACCTTATCTCTCTATCTGCTAGAAAATGGCTTTCAGAAAGGAACAATAGACAAAATGCTGTTCAGGATACAAGATGGAGAAAGTGTACTGCTAGTACAGATATATGTGGACGACATCATCTTCGGTTCCACTAACAAAGAGCTATGTGAAAAGTTCTCCAACCTAATGCAGTCAAAATTCGAAATGAGTATGATGGGAGAATTAAGTTTCTTTCTTGGACTGCAAGTAAAACAGCTGTCTACAGGGACGTTTATAAGCCAAGTCAAATATACCAAAGAGCTTATCAAGAAGTTTGGTATGGAAAATGGTGCAGCAACATCTGTCCCTATGTCCACCTCAATAAGTCTGGATAAAGATGAAGATGGCAAGGATGTTGATATCACCAAGTACAGACGCCTAATTGGATCCTTGCTATATCTGACAGCAAGCAGGCCAGACATTATGTTTGCAGTAGGAGTCTGTGCAAGATTCCAAGCAGCACCAAAGGAATCTCATCTCCTAGCTGTGAAGAGAATCATCAAGTATCTGAAAGGAACACAGGAAGTTGGCCTATGGTATCCGAAGGAAAGAGGATTTAAGCTCAAAGGATATTCCGACTCAGATTATGCAGGCTGCAAGATTGATCGAAAGAGTACCAGTGGGACTTGTCAATTTCTGGGAAATAGACTTGTTTCTTGGTTCTGCAGAAAGCAAACCTCTATTGCAACCTCTACAGCAGAAGCAGAGTATGTTGCAGCTGGAAATTGCTGTGCTCAAATTCTCTGGATACAGCAGCAACTAAGAGATTATGGGATTGAAGAAAAAGAGACTCCAATTCTCTGCGACAACACAAGTGCAATAGCTATAACCCATAATCCTGTATTTCACTCAAGGACAAAGCACATCGACATTCACCATCATTTTATAAGAGATCATGTTGAAAAGAAAGATGTTGTGCTTGAAAAAGTACACACGGATCTCCAGCTCGCAGATATATTCACTAAACCTTTGAGTGAATCACGATTTTCTATGCTTAGAAACGAGTTGGGAATTCTTAATTTATGAGGAGAAAAAGAAGGTACAAAAGTTAAAGGGGAACCACTGCATGCTTGGAAGAAGCAGTAAGAAATATACTGTAAGTTGTGTTTTCTTACAGCGCTGGATTCAAACAGCACTGCATCATATTCTTACAGTACAACAGAATGCAGAACTACATACAGCGCCAGGTTACAGCATTTATTTCAAATGCAGTATTGATTACTCTGTAACCTCGTACCAAAGATGTCTACAACCTTAAAAAGGGAATTCTTTTGGGCGGCAAAAGGCATGTCAATCAGCATTTAATGTAAAGTCTGTGCGCGTCAGAAGTGGAAGAGACCCATCTCAGAGCTACGCGTCTAGTAATAATTACGGGCGATTTGACTGATCTGCCTAACTCAAGGAGAACCGTAAGATCATCTTCTAGAGAGTCAATCTGAACCGTTGATCTTACACAAGTCCCTTGATCTTCGCCATAATGTCATAACCTCCCCCAGAGATTCAAATCATTATCTCATATTTTTCTCAAGGCAAGAAAATCCTTTGCAAATTTTTCTCTCTCTTTCTCTCGTCGAAAAACTTCCAAAATCTCCTCTCAGATATCTTCAATGGAACCAAGAAAGACCATCGTACTGGAAGGAGGGCTAGTCAACCAGGAGCATATCCAGGCTTCGGGGTTGTATGACAACGCCCTCATCCAAAGAATCTTCGACGCCCTCCAACGGACTCAGATTCTAGGGCTTCTCACCACCGTTTACGCTGGCTTCTCTGTGGAGTCAGTACAAAGGTTCTATGCCTACGCTAGGCAGGCGGAGGAAAAAAACGCCATCATGTTCCGGATGGATGAAGAAGAGGAAGAACGGTCCATAACCGTTAGGGACATCGCCACCACCTTTAGCATATATGCTGCAGGTTTGACCCCCAATCAGTTGGTATCATATGGGGAAGGTTCTGCACAAGAGATGTGGGATCTCTTCAGAACAAGGGAAGCAGGGGCAAAGATAAAGAGAAGCACCCCCAAGAAACTCCTCAAGCCGGAATTCGAGTTGCTTCATGATATCTGTGCATACTCCATTGAAGGCAGAACAGGGAGTTATGACAAGTGCACAGATATCTGGTTCCGGATCATGTCTGCCATCATGGCAGGAGAAAAGGTGAACTGGGCGAGGTTCATCTTGAAGAGATTGTGGGAAGAAGCAGAGAAGATAACGGAGCGTCGGAGCTACGGTATCACCATCTGTTCTCTACTCTGCAAGCTTGGCATTCAACTTGCAGCACCCACCCCTATTCACATTGGGAAGTATCTTGGGGAGAAGAAGAAGGGTAAGACCCAACCGAAGGCAGCAGATGCTGGGGTAAGGAAGAAAACCAAAGACAAAAAGAAGTCTACCCTGGCTCTCTAAGATGAAGCTAAAAGCAGCAAGAGAACTGACGATGAGGATGAGGACGAAGATAGTTCTCTTCCAGTCGTCAAGGACACCCCAAGAAAAGGTGCTCCTGTTCCCGAAGGCCCTTCCTCTAATGATGATGTCTTATTTGTGAGGAGGGCCCCACGCAGTAAGAAGAAGGCTGCCGCAGCTGTTGGGGATGCGTCACATCAGCTTCGGGAGCCACATAAGCACCCGGACCAGCCAACTGAAGCAGAGTCTTGTCTACAAACAAAAGCTTCAGTGCTGGATCCAACCTTCCCAGCAGCTAGAAATATGGAGCTGCAGTACAGTCTTTGGAGAGAGATGCGACTGGCTAAGGGGGAACACTTGCTGAAGTGGAAAGATTTCCTCACAGTCGAGCAAGCAGTCCTGGAGTGGGCCCAATCAGAAGACATTCTGACACTCCTGCAACCTGAGTATGCAGCGAGAGTACAAGAGCTGAATGAATGCAGCGCTGCACAGGGAGCAAAGGACAAAGGGAAGGGAAAAGCTCTTGCAGAATCCGACTCTGCAGAGCTGCCGATGAGAGTAGCAGAGGAAGACGTACAGGCCTTCCTTGCCCCGGCTGCGGAGGCTGTCAGAAGGGGCGATGACGTCGCATTTGCTCAAGAGCAAATCGACACCCTGGGAGTTAAGCAAGCTGAGGAAGCTATGCTGCAACAAGCGCTGCAGAGAAGTTTGGCTGAAACAAAGATGCAGCAAACTCCTAGGAAGATGCTGGGAGAAGGAAGCTCAAGTCATCAACACTCAGGCTCCCCTGCATACGAGCAAGTAGTTGAGGGTCTCTCCAATATTGTATCGTTGGAATCATTGGAGGAGAGAGACTCTGGACTACTGGACTATGGTGATTCTCCTGACCACACGGAGGCAGCAGCAGCTGAATCAGGTGGGGAACCGACAAACATCATTCAGGGAGTCATCTCTGAACTTGATGAAGTCGCTGATGATGCAACCACGGAGGAAGTTGCGAAGGCTGGACTCCCTGTACTGGAGAAGACAGCAGTACAGCCAGCAACCACCCAACCAGAAGCAGCTAAGGAATCTAGCAGGGTGGAAGCTGAGATTCTTGCAGCAGTGGAGAATACAGTGCTGAATACTGTACAAGCTGCAAGAAACCAAGAAGCACTGTAAGAACCCATTCTTGCAGCAGAAGCTGTCCAGAGTATGGAAGAAGCTGAGGTAACTACTGTGCAGCTAGAGACACCTCAAGAGGAGGTTGATGCTGCAGCTGCTGCAAGCTCCAAGGATCCTAATCAGGATACAGCAGCTGGGGTTACCAAGAAAGCAGAAGAAGATGAAGCTTCCAAGTTCCAACAGATGATGAGAGAGAAAATGAAGACTTCTTACGGGCCATTTGCTGCTGGAGAAGTTGAAGGCTCATCTCTTGTGGATTTGGGAAGTACTTCTGAAGAGCAATCATCCTCGAGTTCTCCAAACTTAACATCATTCGAGGAGGATGAAGTTGCTGAGGTACCGAGGCAGGATGCAGCACCAATCTCTCAAGTTGTAGTTCCTTACGCTGCATCCACTGCTGCCTCAAGAAGATGGAATTCGGGCTTGACTCCTGATGAATCGATCGATAGGGTTGAAGACGCTGTTAGACATCTTGTACAGGCTCTTATTGAGCACAAGTCTACCATGCGGGACAGCCTCAGGGTCACTGCTAATTTCCACGCGGAAACCATGAAAAGTTTCACGAAGGATCTTGAAACTCTGCCTAAAATGATCAGACAAACCCTACATGATCATACTGAGAGGCTAGACAAGGAAAGGGTAAGGATGGAGGGAGATCTGATAGCAGACGCTGCTCAGACACGGCAAGAAGTAAAGCGCTGTCGGGTCTTTGCTGAAAGAACGTCTGATAGGATGGATACGCAATCCCTCGTCCTTGAAGAGCTTCTGAACATGACAACAGTCCTGGACCATACTACAGAGAAGATGTCTGCAAGAACCAGAAGCATCGATGACCGCCTGGGGAATCTGGAGCTCATTATTGGAGAGCTAAGGGATGTAATTCTTAGAGCATTCCCTCAGCATATTGAAGCTCCCCAGGAGGCCCCCAAACAGTCCAGACAACCACGTTCCAAAGTGGTTCCAGCAGCTCCTGCTCAGCCCCCGGCTTTTGATAATGCCAAAAAGGGGGAAGGATTTTATGAGCAGCAAAGAAGCCAATGGCAGGCTACTGAAGAAGAAGAAGAAGATGATGATGACCAGCATCCTCGTAGGAGGAGGAGGAGGTCTGAGTCATCTGCTGCTGCTGATATCCCTTCTCCAAAGCGATGGAGAAGAGATGATGAAGGAGGGGCTGGCGGAGCTGGTGCTGCAAGAAGACCAGCAGCAGACGCTGCTCCAAGCAGAGCTGCAAGCAAGGATGCAGCACCCCCTCTCATCATCACTCTAAGAGGGGATACGAGAGCCATCAGCAAGGCTCAAGGAAGAGGTCGAGCAGGGACGAGTCTGAGGATCAGAGGCACGAAAACGTGATAATTGAAGAATATGCCTGGATTCAAAAACTCGGAGTAATCGGTGAAAGAAAAATCTATGCTGAAAACATCTACCGATTCCCTCCTCAAGAAATCCCTCGTCTTGACACCAACGATATATCTGCTGAAGTGTCCGTTCTGATGGATCAGAGGCCAGTCGCGGAGAACATGGCATGGAGATTTGACATCTTCAGAGAAATAAGACTGTCTGCTGATAGGAATCCATCATTTGAGGCGATCACCATGTTCAAACGATCAGAATACCTCAGACACTTCAGGAGCTATGCAGAAGGGGCAAATTCCAAAGATATCGTACTTGCCAGACTACATTGAAGAGGTACGAACAGCTCACTAGGGATGGAGAGCTGGAAATTCAAAATTACTACATCAGCCTAGTGAAGCAGGACAGGATAGTGCCCTACTGTGAGGATTTCTGGCTGCGATGGATTGAGATTCCTGTTTTCCAACAGAAGCTGGCAGAAACCTATCAAGAATCCATCAGGGATTGGTGGAAGGGCTCAAGAGGAAGAGAATGATTGGAAAGATTCGCTGATAAAAGACCTGGAGAATCTTCAACAAAGAGGTCCCTGTTCCAGTAAATCTTTCTCCTTTGTATTTTGTCTCATATGTACTCCTTCTCTGTTGTAAAAATTTCTTTCCCTATAATGAAAGATTTTTCCTTCCTATCCTCAAACAAGTTCAAACCTTATGAACTTTTGCATGCTGCTTTTAATTTCCTGATGTTGTAGTGATAAAGAAATAGCATGATACATCTCTGATGAATCCAGGAAGTTAATTTATTTTGAAGTATGGAAGCTGTGCAAAGCATGTAACCTTGAAAACATTCATAATCTCTAAAGTATATATCTCTTCATGAACGAAATAATGTGAAGGTTTTGTCATCATCAAAAAGGGGAAATTGTTAGGATTTCAATGTTTAGATTTTGATGAGACAAACCGCATATGTAATAGGAAGTGTTATGTACCCCATTTTTCACGATGTTTAAGTGAATATATAGACTAGGTTGAGTCTTGAGTCTATCGCTGAAAGATGGAGGTTAAAACAAGGATAAAGCTGCATCTAAAGCCTTAGAGAAAGAAGCTGCTGTAAGAATGCAGATACAGCAAAGCTGCAAGAATGAAGATACAGCAATGCAGCTTAGTGAGAAGAAGAAAGAGTGCAGCACCGCTGCAAGAAAAAGTATACTGGAACACTGCAAGAAAGTGATGCAGAAGCTCTATCGATAAAGTACTGCAAGAAAGCCATAGTTACAGCAGCACTACAAAATAGCACCTGCTGCACAAAGGCTTAGGATACAGCGCAAAGATTACAGCAACAGACAAATCTAAAACAGCGCTCTTTACAAGAAAGCATCCTGCAATACATGGAAACATAAATGCAGTACGAGGAACGAAGAACCAAGTAAGAATTACTAGAGTCGTTCCAGAGTAGATCAAAGTTGCAGACACGGAGCCAATACGAGAATGACACGTGGACTGATGCACTGCAGAAAGCTGCGAGCCGCAACTGCCGCATTAAATGCTCCGAAAGAGAAAGTCAAGTCGCATTTAATGCGAGCCATACCTTTGATCAGACTACTTCAAATTCAAAAGAGAGATATCTCCTTCAACGGATATCTTCTCCTATAAGTATAAATAAAGGTCGAGGAAGACAGATGCTAAAAACTGAAACTATTGAAACACTTGCGCAAAATCTCACAAAGCTTACAAGATTCAAGCATTCAAATCTTATCAGTTTCAGTCACTCAACCTACCGAAGTGAAGCAAGTTCAGCTGAAAGTTTCCTCAAGGATTCAGAAGCTCACTTCGAAGGACAAGTTGAAGAAAACCGTTTTATCCTTTAACCTTGTTGCTGTGTGCTTAGGTTGTTTTAGAGGTGTCGAACAGTTGATAGGAGAGATCCTTGCTGTTTGTATAAGTTGTCTAGAGTTAGGCAATATCCCTGTGTGGGAGCTTAGAACCCTGTGTGGGTTAGCCTTTGAAGTTGCAGTTGCTGTGTGATCTCTGGACTTCAGTAGGTGGTATCTTTGTAAAAATTGATAGATTGTTAGGGAACGCCTGTAATCCAATCTTGCTTTAACAAAGTTCCTGCTCGAGGAGCAGTAGAGTGGACGTAGAAGGATTACACCACCTTCGAACCACTATAAACCATAAGTGCTTTATCGCTTTCCTTCTCTGTGTGTTTATCTTGCTTTGTTAAGTTTATTTTCATAAGCATAAAACCTTTAAAAGAAGCATTTCTGAGAAAACAACCTTGTGTCATAAAATATATTTCCGATGCGCTTAAACTCTTAGTTACAGCGTACAGCACTGCATTCTAGTGCTGTAAGCAGTAGCTGTCTGGCGCTGCAAGTTCAAGTAACTTGCAGAACAGAAAGTTTAGACCTTTATTTTGCAAAATCGACCAAGGTTCATTCACCCCCCCTCTGAACCTCGGACACCACTTGGGACCAACATTTAGGCATATATATATTGTTTAATCTGATTCAGATAAATTATTTATGTTGGGAATTCTATTAAATATTTTCACAATTAATTTTCTCTTTCACAATATTAACATGTGGTTCACTAGAAATTAGATTTTTAGGGATATTAAAATATTATCCATATTATTGTAAGTAGACAATAATATTTTAACTTAGTTTTGTTATTACTGTAATTTTAAGAATATTAAAAAATTATTCATATTATTGTAATTTGTAAGTAGACAACAATTTTTTAATTTAGTTTTGTAAAATTATTCATATTATTGTAAGTAGACAACAATTTTTTAATTTAGTTTTGTAATTACTGAAATCTGATTTAGGCGCTTATCGATCCGGATAAATTATTTTCTGTTGGAAATTCTATTCGATTATATTGGTGTACATATATATTGTTTAATTTGATCTGGATAAATTATTTTCTGTTGGGAATTCTATTGGATTCTATCGGTGTACATTGTTAGGAATTTCAGATGGAGACGATAAAATTGAATAAACAATTATGTGTTTATAATTTGAGATTAATTGAGATAGAGATGAAGACGAAGACGGATTTCAAAGAAAAATATGATTGGTGGTATGATAGGTATCATTCTAAATATGATTGGTGGTATCATAGGTATCATTCTAAATTTTGTTGGATTCTATCTGTGTAGTTTATCGAAATTCCTAGAGATGGTGGAGTTGAATAAACAAGTGGAGTTGAAACATATTCTATATGTTAGGAAACTATTATTTTCACTTAAATATATAACTATATATATATTAGAACTAAATGTATCTATTTCATTTAATAAAATACATATTTTCATTCTAATTATTTAACTTCAAGATAGATATCTCATATTGGCTACGAGTTGTTATATATTTTATTATAATACCTTATGAACGGTATTAAATGAAATCAATGTCATTTCAATATCATTTAAATTAATTTCTATTTTTTTGTTGTGATACAATACATGATGTGACATCATATATGTCATCTTGAAATTTTCATTTCATTACGTGAAATACATAAAATTCTTGAAATTATATATATATATATATATATATATATATATATATGAAAATCATGTATAATTATTCATTACATGAAATATTATTAGAAATTGTGCATCACACGACGGGTATTACTAGTTCTATCCAATAAGCATAACAAAAAAAATAAAAAATACCCACTTCATATTAAAATAAGGTTTTTTACCCAAAATGAAGATAAAATACTATAAATATTTTTACCCATCACATTTATCACCTCTATCAAATTCAAATAAAAGGGAATAAAAGAAATATAATCATTTTGATTAATTATATTATCCTCAAGTCAAGTCAGTACGTAACATAACGATTAAGTATCATTAGTTTATTGCCTAAAAGACAATAGCTACTAGATTTGTTAAAATAATAGATGCTAGACTTCAATATAGTAATTTTTATATTTGAATTTGTTTAATATAAAAAAGTTTAGAGAAAAAATATTAAGAAAAAAACTAAAATAAATGTGTGGTGGTTGAAAATGATTGTTCAAACCTATTAATTAATAAAAATGTTTATCTTTTTTTGCAAATATGTGTTATAAAACAAATTTTGGAATTTGTTTGAATTTTTTGATTTTTACCTTTTTATCACATAAATTTGAGAGTCATTCTAGATTTAATAATAAAATAAAACTAATAAAATGGTGGGAGAGTTGAATAATATAATAGGCATAGCAACATATATTTCAACAACTAACTAATATATTAGGCAAATTATGTTATATTTAATACTAATTACGTGTATTGCACAAAATCATAAATATATTTGTTTCTATAAAAATAGTATGTAAGTTTTCTATTTGACCAAACTCAATTATTTTTTTAATTTTTTTGGTTAAACATGTGTATTACACTAGTCTATAGTATAAAACATCTATACTATTTATTAAAGCAAGAATGTTGGCAAAAATTATAAGAATGCTACTTTCCATCTAAAAGTGTCTTGTCAATAAAAAAAATAATTTAAAAAAAACTAGTAAATTTACTTGATAAGCTATTCTATAATAATAATAAAGGGGGAGATCAATCTTACTATACAAGCTATTTTATAATCTATATAAAGCTAAAAAATGAAATATAAAGATACATCAATTTCTCAAATCTATGTAAAACTAAGAAATGAAGAAAAAATAATGATTTCTCGATAAAAGAAATTAAATGCACTAAGAACGGAAAAAAAAAAAAAAAGATATACAAAGAATGAAGAAAAAGAACAAGAAAAACAAGAAATATAATGATTTCTCAAATCTATTTAAAAAAAATGCAAGATTTGCTAAACATTCGGTAGAATTTTTTTTTTTTTTTTTCAGATATGATTGTCTTAGAAGATCTTCAAAGAGATCCCACCAAATTTATTTTATACACCAAAAACAAATTGAACATATAATTTTGTGAGATAAAAATGAAGAAAAAAAGAAGAAGGAAAACTAAACATGATGATTGAAGTATAAGAGTGGAATATTAATATACCAATAAAAAATATAAAAGGAAAGATTAATTATTATGATTGAAGGAATTATTATTATAAATAATATTATTAATTTGAAAAAAAAACAATAAATAAAATAAAAAATGTTTATAAAATATTATTAACAATAATGGGTATTGTATTTTTAATCAAATTTAGCCTAAGTAAAAGGAAAGATTTATCAAAATTATTAAAGTTATATAATAATTCGTGCAACGCACATAAAAAAAATAATAAATCATTTGTATATTATATGTATATGTTATAAATTAAAATAAAAAAAATATTATAAATAATCTGTTGGTTTATTCGACTTTATTATATTATTACAATTTGTAAATATTAATACAGTAAATAATAAACCACGCATGGTATTTTGCTAGTTATCATTATCATCACGTGTTTTTAACATCATATTGTAAATTGCTAGCTAAATTTGGTAGGTATAGAGTTAGTAGAGATTTTAATATTTTAGGTGGAAATCGCAAGCTGTTCGCATAGACTATAAACACTCTACACTGATTCTATTTTAATACATTTACTTTTAATAAATACAATGTTTTAATAAAACGTACTCACTAGACTAATACCTTTCATGGAGTTTGATCATAATTATTTCTATGTTTTAAAAAAGAAAACTTTTAATATTTTACTAATAATAACAAATTAAATTGAATGCAAAAAAATATAAATAATTAAATTTTACATATCGTTAATTGTTTATAATTAAGATATTTTGATCCATGATTTTACACCATGCATGGTTACAATTCATTGTTTTATGGTAGACAGTACAAATAAGAACATAAATGAAATCAAACCTTTTTCACAAACAAAAAAAAAAGTCAATTTTTATGGGATTCTATATTTGAAGTGTTGGAAATTAAATGGGTCCCGAATTGAATTCGGGTCAAATAAAATTCATCTTTTCGATCTAATCGAACGGTAAGCGATGGATTTCAAAAATCATTATTTGAAATATAAGAGTGAATCATCAATATTAAAATATTTTTAAAGCTAAAGAATTGAAAAAAAATATACCTTTGACGATTTTCTTTTCTCTCTTACTTTAACTGATATCCAACGGTTCAATCTACGAATTGTTGAAGACACCACGATCTTCCGATTCGATCCTCCCTTTTAACAGTGGTGTGTGGATATCCAAAATATTGTATAGCATTCTAACTTAATTATTCCTACGATATACTCAACTCATGAGATCATAGGATTGGGCTAATTGAGTTGGAAGGATATAGAACTATTCTATTAAATAAACACAGAACAAAATTGAGATCAGATCTCAAAAATTACGTGTAGAAAATAGGTGTGTTTTCTACTGTTGTAGGCAAATGTTTTTTTTCTCTGAAACAGGCGTGTGTTTTTCTCTCTGAAATAGGAGTGTATTTTCTTATTTGATAGAGAAATTATGGTTTTCTTTTATACATTTAATTCTATTAATTACGTATCCAGTTGAAATTCTAATCTCAATCTTATTGAGATTTATCTGCAACTAGAAATTTAATCTTATTAAGATTCATAATCTTAATATAATTGTAGTTGATAAAATCTTATAATATCAACTTTATTGATTATATTAATATCAAAAATAAATATTAAAATATTTATTTAATTTCTAATACAGTCATGTAGAATATCATATATTCTTGAAATTAAATGATATTTATATAATTGCCCAAATCATATGAAAAACTAATTTTCATGAATCATTAGAAATATATAAACTTATATTTAACTCGTTTTACATAGAAAGACAAATTGGGGTCCATGGACCCATAATCATAAGCTCCAATAAATCGAATAAACAATTAAACTCTTTAATTAATTCATTCGACTTATTAATTCAGTTATTACTCCAGTAAAAATACGGAATTGCACTCTTACGATTATAAAATATTTTACTCTTTGAAGTTGAGTCGAGTCTTCCACTGATATAATCATTACATATAGATTAATCTTCCATAGACAATTCATAATTAAAGTAGATATTATCCGTCAACCTCTTCAATTACCTATTTTCCTCATTTACCATTAATTTACTAGTGAATGGTTAACTTATAATCCAATTATAAATTAGAGATGTCAAATCATTCAGTTCCAAAATTAACAAATAAGAGAATTATTTTTCTATTTCCCGCAAGAAAGAATGGATTTCATATCTATAAATTTATATTCTCAGCCATTTAATTTTATGTGAATCTAAAATGAAAGTAATATTGCAAAAGTCTATAGACAAACAGAAACAAGCAAATTAAGAATCACACCAAACTAAATAAGAGTGTATAATCACTCAATATTAAGATTCATCCATATATGATCATCTTATGATTTAATTTGGATTTCCATATCTAAACGGAATTTGTAGGAAAAACATAAATTAAATCGGTCCTAATCTTATATGATGAAATCATATATAAATGCCCCCACTCAAATGTCTGCACATCGACGGTCCGGATAAGACGGCCACATTTTATCTTTTGGGCCACATTAATGATGTTTTAATTAAAGATCACATACTTTAATTAATTTCATCATAAACTTAATTTTAATTGATTATCCATAATGTTAATCATTTTGTGTATAACATTTATATACACTAACATTATGGTTACATTTAAACAAACTACACCTTGATGAAGTTTTGTTGTTAGTGATGTCAAGTGGGTGGAAATTGGTGTCAATGGGTAGTGCACATTATACATTTTTGGATTAGGTTTTATGTTGTCTATATGTCCTTTATTTAAGACATGCATTAGGACCACTGTTTAATTATTTGATTTAATTAACGTTGAAGTAGCACTTAGTTATGTCAATATTCGGTGCAAACCAAAGAACTTGAAACATTACATGAGAAATATACTCTGTTTTATCTAATAAGATAATTGCTTATGATTTTGCATTACACAAAACAGAAAATCATTGCAACATATACAATGAAAAAGACAGAGCAAAGTTCCACAAATATTTACTTTACGACCACAGAATACAACGATACAGAAAATATATTTACTTAACCAGAGATGTCAATGGCCTTCACCTCTGATAAAAGCTAATAAAAGAAGAAATGCATTGTAATTTTTCTTATCATTTCATGTGCATGGTTGATACATATTTATAGCAGAGGTTGCATGGCTCATAACTAACTAGCTCACTCTAACTAACTATGATACATATAATCTGCTGCATGCTAGCGTATATTACTTATACTATAACACTCCCCCTTTAAGCTGAACTGGAAAGTATCTTAGAGGTATCTTCTTACATAAGAACTGAAATCTTGTAGCAGCTAATGGTTTTGTAAGAATGTCAGCAATTTGGTCTTCAGATGGAATGAACCGTACTTCCAATTCTTTAGGAAGCACTTTCTCTCTAATGAAATGTATATCCAACTCGATATGCTTTGTTCGTGCATGGAACACTAGATTTGAAGCTAAGGCTGCTGCACTCATATTATCACACCAAATGGGTGGAGGGTCTTCCACCTTAATGCCAAGTTCTGTAAGCAAAGACTTAAGCCAAATAACATCTGTGCTTGCATCAGCAAGAGCTCTGTATTCAGACTCTGCACTTGAACGAGCTACTACTGGCTGTTTTTTAGAACTCCATGTAAGAAGATTACCTCCAAAAAATAAACAATGACCTCCAGTGGATCTTCGATCATCTAAATTGCTAGCCCAATCAGCATCTGAATATGCTTCTAGTGACAATCTAGTAGCAGCAGCAAAGTGTAATCCGAGTGTAGACGTACCTTTGAGAAAACGGAGAAGATGTTTGCATGCTAGCCAATGTTTGACAGTAGGAGCATGGAGGAATTGACTTAATTTATTTACAGCAAACAATATATCTGGTCGGGTAAGTGTCACATATTGTAGCGCTCCAACAGTACTTCTATAGATAGATGCTTGATCAAATAGAGTACTATCCTGCAAGGAAAGTTTTTGAGATGCAATCATAGGTGTAGACACTGGTTTACACTCTTGCATGCTAGTTTTGAGCAAAAGATCATTGATATATTTGGACTAAGTAAGTATGTAACCATCAAGGAACCTTAGCAGCCTCTAGTCCCAGAAAATAATTAACTTCCCCCAATGTTTTCAGAGCAAATTGTTGTCCCAAAATAGAAATTATATGTTGAATAGCATGAGAATCGTCACCTGTGACTAGTATGTCATCTACATATACAAGAATTATAAGAAGTTTGCCATCTTCTCTTTTGAAGAATAGAGAGTGATCAGATACTGAAACATGAAAATTTTGAGATAGAATAAAACCTTTTAATTTTTCAAACCATGCTCTAGGCGCCTGTTTCAATCCATAGAGAGATTTATGTAGTTTACAAACAAAATCAGGACGTTTGATGTCATGAAATCCATCTGGTTGATACATGTATACCGTTTCCTTAAGATCACCATTAAGAAAGGCATTATTGACATCAATTTGCTGAATTTTCCAATTATAAGTGACAGCCAAAGTGAATATCAGTCGTATAGTGCATGCTTTTACCACTAGACTGAAAGTTTCAAAGAAATCAACCCCTGCTGTTTGCTCAAAACCTCTAGCTACCAACCTTGCCTTGTACTTATCTACTGTACCATCAGCTTTATACTTAGTCTTGAAAATCTATTTATTTGTAATAACATTCATGTCATCAGAAAATGGAACTAGAGACCAAGTTCCCTTACTTTGCAAGGCATCATACTCACTCTGCATAGCAGCTTTCCATTTGGGATCAAGAAGAGCTTGATGAACTGTAGCTGGCTCATGATTATCTATATTCGTATGAGTAGTGAACACCTTTGGCTTGAAAACACCCTTCTTGGACCTTGTGACCATGGAATGAATAGACTGAGAAGATGGAATATATGGACACTGATTCTCTCGTGTAGTCTGAGTTGGACACTGATTCTCTCGTATAGTCTGAGTTGGTAGAGATTCCATATGTCCTTGACTTGAATTAAAGGAAGATTCCAATGCAGGCAATTCAACTGCTAGGTTGATGGATTCTTGAGAAGGACAAGGATACTGTAGAGAGGTAGCTATAGGCACTGAAGAAATAGAAGTAGTCATTGGAGTAGGTAAGATGGGAGAGAAAAGAGTAAGATAAGGAAACTCTTGCTCATTAAACTCCACTGTTGCTGCAATATAAACTCTTCCACTAGCACTCAGACATTTATAGCCTTTATGAGAAGGACTATATCCAAGGAAAATACACTTGGTAGATCTGTATAAGAACTTGTGAGTATTATATGCTCTCAAATAAGGAAACAACTGCATCCAAAGGTCTTGAGTTGAGTGTAATCAGGTTGCTTACCAAACAACTTGAAGAATGGTGATGTATGCTGCAATACAGGAGTAGGAAGCCTATTGATGACATAAACAGCTGTCTGAAACGCATCCCATCAGAATTTTAAAGGCAAATGAGCTTGAGCTAGCAAGGAAAGCCCCATTTCAACTATATGAAGGTGTTTCCTCTCAGCTCTGCCATGTTGTTGATGAGTGTGAGGGCAAGGATGCTGGAAATGAATGCCTAATTGAGCAAGAATAGGGACTAATGAACGGTACTCACCACCCCAATCAGATTGTAAGCACTTAATTTTTAGATCAAATTGTCTTTCCACAGAAGAGTTAAATTGCAAGACAACCTGATGAGCTTCAGACTTGAGTTTAAGAGGAAAAATCCAAGTGTATCTGGTGAAATCATCCACAAAATGTATATAGTATTTGTATCCATCTATTGAATATACATGAGAGGGACCCCATAAATCAGTATGGACAATCTGAAAAGGAGCAGTGGTCTTAGTATGTGATAACGAGAAATGTTGCTGATGTAGCTTTCCAAGCTTACATGGATCACAAAATGCCACTGTTTTATTAGAGAAAGGAATATTCAGTGTTTTCAATACATGAGAAAGAACTAAATTACAAGGATGGCCAAGTCTATTATGCCATGTATGAGAAATCAAATCGGACCGGTGGTACCGTCGCCAAAGATGTATAGAAAAGATATTCGATTGCCAATAGATGAAATGATCTATCCGGACCGGAAAAGAAACCGTCGCCGAAGATGTATAGAAAAGATATTCGATTGCCAATAGATGAAATGATCTATCCGGACCGGAAAATAGACCGTCGCCGGAGAATCTGAGATCTTGCCGGACCGGAAAAATAACCGTCACTGGAAAGATTAAGCTCTTGATACCATGATAAAAGCTAATAAAAGAAGAAATGCATTGTAACTTTTCTTATCATTTCATGTGCATGGTTGATACATATTTATAGAAGAAGTTGCATGGCTCATAACTAACTAGCTCACTCTAACTAACTATGATACATATAATCTGCTGCATGCTAGCGTATATTACTTATACTATAACAACCTCGGGCTTCTTCACTTCCTCCTTTGGCACAGTGACCGTGAGCACCCCATTCTCCATCGCCGCCTTCACCTGATCCAACTTGGCATTCTCCGGCAGCCTGAAGCGGCGGAGGAACTTGCCGCTGCTCCTCTCGACGCGGTGCCACTTGTCGTTCTTCTCCTCCTGCTCCTTGCTTCTCTCCCCACTGATCTGCAGAACATTAGAATCCTCAATCTCCACCTTCACTTCCTCTTTCTTCAACCCAGGAACATCCACCTTGAACACGTGGCTCTCCGGCGTCTCTTTCCAGTCGATGCGCGCATTGGCCAGGGCGGTGGTTTCCCTGGCGGAGGAAGGGAGATTAGCGGCTGATGATGTGAGAGGAAAACCCTCGAAGGGATCCCAAATGTCCAAAGAGAATGGATCGAATACGTTGCTCCGACGGTTGCCAAAGAAGCTCGGAATCAGAGACATTTTAGCTCAGTTTCTGCAAGAATTGATTGATGAAAACTTTGTTTGTAGAATTTGTGAGTGATAATTCGCTGAATAACTAAGGATGGGGGATGAGAAATTGAGAATGAAGGAGGTGGGTTATTTGGTGGGTTATTTACTTATTTATATTCTAGAGCAGACAATTCTGGTGCTTTCGTGTACATTCTTGGACTAGGCTTTTTCGGGCCAACTCTGGAAACATTCCAGAATATTCTGGGTCTTCCACAAGCATATGAAGTATGGGCCTAACGAAGAAATAGGTGTTTGATTGGACTAGCTTTCTTTTATTGGCCCAAATAAAATTCAAGGTTGAATGATGAGCATAAGCTATAAGAGAAGCCCAATCAATATATATTACATACTCTAAATTTAGAAATATAGGTTTTAAAGCTTAATAATCTTAATTAATCAAAAAGATATTTGTTAAAGCTTACTAAGTTTCGATATTGTCACATGAAGATTGACAGAAATATTGTGATAATTATAGTTTGATGTAGCTTCTGGATGAGTGACCGCATTGTGGTAAAGCAGAAAATTATCAACTAGGTTGAAAGCGAAAACAATTGAATCAAAAACAAATACAAATAATAAGTAAATAAGAAATTAATAAAAGAAATTATTTCAGTTATTAGCTCAATTATCCCCAATACTAATTATCTCAGAACCAATGCAACATTTATTTCACTCAATGTTGGAATTAATATACATAGCTTAACATGTTTTGTTAAACTGAATCGTTTTACTCGAACAATCTAAAATAAGTTTAATAAATTTAATTCACTAAATGCATTAAATCACCAAACTGATAAAGTAAACTAAACCTTGAATACAAAAGTTCGATTCAAATAATCTAAACTCATGCTACCTAAAGTTACACGATCATAGTTTACTACTTGTGAAATTGAATCACAACAATTATAGATTATGATCCAAATTCTAGCAATGCACGCTCATCATGTTCCTTATTCCAAAAACTCTCCAAGATAACTACTAATAACACAACAACAAGATTTGGAGTATTTTGACACCAAATGTGCAGAAAAGTAGGAAAGCTAATATGTGCTAACACAATTAAATACATAACTTGTAAAATTTCAAATCATGGGCATTTTTCCTACTTAACAAGGAGCTTTAATTATGAAGTTTCTTCAAGGTGTTATTGTTTCTTTATTCGACGTCGCTTGTACTCAAAGATGAAAGCATCGGGATAAGTTAAAAAGGTTGGAGAAAGGCAAATGAAAGTTCGCACTCAGAGATGAAAGCATCCGGATAAGCTAAGAAGGTTGGAGAAAGGCAAATGAAAGTTCGCACTCAGAGATGAAAGCATCGGGATAAGTTAAGAAGGTTGGAGAAAGGCAAATGAAAGTTCGCACTCAGAGATGAAAGAATCGGGATATGCTAAGAAGGTTGGAGAAAGGCAAATGAAAGTTCACACTCAGAGATGAAAGCATCGGGATAAGCTAATAAGGTTGGAGAAAGGCAAATGAAAGTTGATTTGCACGATGGTCTGTGTTATCTGAACTTGGAGGTGGGACATCAGACTGTTCGAAGATAGAGACAAGAGTTTGGGTTATAATTTTTTATTTTTTACTAATTTTATTTTTGATTTCACAATTTTGAGTTATGAAGTAATTTTTTATTTGATGATTTGAATGTTCAGTGAATAATTGTGAAATTTTTTGAATTTTTTGATTTTGAATATAATTACCATCATAATCGTGTATGTTCATGCACAAGTAGGAGAAAATCGTCAAAATCATGCATCATTTAATATTTTGATATATGTACACCATATGCATCTTACTGCATGTACACGATAAATTGTGCTCTGATATATGTATACAATACATAAGATATATACACGATATACGTGTACACAATTTATCGTGTACACGTACATATATCAGAATATTGATATGTATACAACGTGTCATGTACACGATGATTATGATATGTACACGATATGTATCTTACGACATATACATGATTATAATATATATACGATATATATCTTACAACGTGTACACGATTACATGATATATACATACAATGTGTATACGATTACACGATATATATTTTACGTGTACACGATAATTATAATCCAAGTTATAATCATGTACACATTATGAATCGTATACACAATACCTACATACAATCACATAAAAATTGTGTACATGATAATCGTGTACTCCATAAAATAACTCGTGTACAAAAAAAACTAAAAATATGGACTGGATTATGTTGAAATCTAGACAGATAGTATTTAAATGTTTATTAAATCATAATTATACCTACATATCTTCATACATAAATATAAAAAAATAAATCCCCAGATGGGTTTGGTTGAAGCACAATATTCAAATCTTAGATGGTTTTCCCCAAATAGAGGGTTTTGGTTGAAGTGCGGTGTTCAGATCTTTAAAATCTTTTTTCCCAAATAAACATATCTTCACCGAATAAAAAAAAATTGAAATCTTTTTCCTAAATAAATAGATTTTTTAAAAAAATTTACATGTTAGTGTTTGAAGAGTAATTGTTAGAGACCCATGTCTATCAAAGACATTTGTAGAAAAATTGGATATAAAATATAATATAGTGTATTTAGATTTAAATTTTAAATACATAGATATGAAATACATTATAGGTGAAGTTGAGAGCAAATTGAACTTTTTTTTACCCAAATTGGGTGAAAAAATTATTTTTATAAAAAAGAGTAGAAAAATTCCTTACCTTATAAAATGAGATAATGAGAGACATTTACACTTAATATAATAATTGATTTTCTATATTTTTATTTTTAAAATTAAGAAAATAAAAGAATCTTAATTTTTTGAATTATATATATATATATATATATATATAAATTAATATAAGTTGAATGAAAATCATTCCAAAATTATACAAACTTATCTTAATTTAATTTAAATAAAAATATATATTAAAATATAAATACAAAAAATAAAATTATCTTGAGCTAAGAAGTCAATCTAAATTACAAAGAGAAAAAATTTAAAATCGAGTCCTTTATTGAAAAAGCTGAAAATTTGAATTCAAAATTAAAAACTACTATAAATGTGATCTTATTATGATTGAAAAAGGAAAAAAATTGAGTTCAAAATTAAGAACTACTATAAATGTGATCTTATTATGAAATTTATGCTATTATGAAATTTATGCTTTTAGATTAGTTGTTAGCAATTTAATTAGATATTTTTAATGTCAATATTTAATTTAGAATATCAAATATTACATAATTTGAAAAATATATACAGATCAATGAAAAACTAAAAAGACAAGTATTAGGTATAAATCAATGCCAAGAACTTGAAACATTACATGAGAACATGCTCTGTTTTATCTAATAATTGTTTATTCCACAAATACACTCGACCCTCAAATACATTATTCCATAACAATAACACAATTTACGACCCGCCAAACAACGATACAGAAAACATATTTACTTAACCAGATATGTCAATGGCCTTCACGTCAGGCTTCTTCACTTCCTCCTTTGGCACAGTGACAGTGAGCACCCCATTCTCCATCGCCGCCTTCACCTGATCCAACTTGGCATTCTCCGGCAGCCTGAAGCGGCGGAGGAACTTGCCGCTGCTCCTCTCGACGCGGTGCCACTTGTCGTTCTTCTCCTCCTGCTCCTTGCTTCTCTCCCCACTGATCTGCAGAACATTAGAATCCTCAATCTCCACCTTCACTTCCTCTTTCTTCAACCCAGGAACATCCACCTTGAACACGTGGCTCTCCGCCGTCTCTTTCCAGTCGATGCGAGCATTGGCCAAGGCCGTGGTTTCCCTGGCGGAGGAAGGGAGATTAGCGGCGGATGATGAGAGAGGAAATAAAATTCAAGGAGCTTTAATTATGAAGTTTCTTCAAGATGTAATTGTTTCTTTATTAGAGGAGCTCGGAGGCTAAAAGTAGGTGAAAAACAAATACTTATACAATTCATGTTTATACATATAATATTTGTAGTAAATTATTATAACGATGAAAAATAATATTTATAATTGTAAAACACATATATAATTTAAATTAAATAAGCAATGTTTAATGTCACATAGATTAAATCAATGCAATTGAATAATTAGCACCCAAATCTGGAATTATTTTCTAATCCTGGCTCCAACATATCCTAAAAACACGTCATATTTGTTAAATTTCATGAAGTTTGACGGTGCTTAACCGCGGGGCAGAATGTGATGACATTTAAATAGTTATATGACTATTTAACTCTGAGAGCATCTCTAATAGGAGACAAATAAATATTTGTATCCACTCATTTAGTACAATTGTTGTTGGGAGGTTGGGTACAAATAGGAGAGAGGGAGTTAGGGTACATTTATTTGTACCCAACTTTTTAGTGGGACTCATTATATTTTGAGTGTAGTTTTCTAATTTATTTGCATTTTTTCCTTTTTTTAATTTATTTATTTATTGAATTTGGAGTGTACATTTTTTATTTATTTATTTTGAGTGTACATTTATTTTCTTTTTTTATTTATTTATTGAATTTCGAATAGTGGGATTCAAGATACTATTATTATTCTTTTATTTTATTTTATTCAATTTCGAATAGTTGGACTTTGAGTGTACTATTTCAATGGCAATATATACCCAGATTATTAATTACTATTCCAATGGTAAGTTTTACTATTTAAATTGTACCGTTGGTGAATTTTGAAAAAAAAAATCACCTATAAATGCATGACTATTCTTTCATTTATTTTATCAATTTCTACAATTTTCTCCTAATATTTTCACTATTTATTTTGGCAATTGTTATTCTTACAATGGAAGGAAATTCTTGGATGAATTGGTTCAATAATTCTTCTAATTTGGAAGAAAATTCTAATCCTTGTCCTGAAAATTCTACCATTACTTTCCAAAATTCTACCATTCGACCCAACATGATACTGATGGCTACCCTAGATGCTCCAACATTCCCTAAAAACACGTCATATTAGTTAAATTTCATGAAGTTGACAGTGCTTAACCGCGTGGCAGAATGTGATGACATTTAAATAGTTATATGACTATTTAACTTTGATGAGGTAAAGTTTTGAGTGATACCGTCTCATGGATCGAATATAATAAATTTTATAATTTTTTTATGTGTATTACGTAATACTTTTCTGTATATTAGGTAATACTTTATATTATAAGATGTGTTTTGAATTGAGTTGAACCATACGAAAAATATATAATATTTTTATGTATATCAAATAATATTTTTGTTTTGAGTTAAGTTAGACTATAAGAAAATATGCAATACTTTCATGTGTATTAGGTAATACTTTTATGTGTATCAGGTGATATTTTTGTATTATATGATATATGACCCGAATTGGGTCGGGTCGGGTCTTAAAAACATGCGGATCCTAGGGCTTCCATGTGCTCTTCTCCTCATGCAACATGTAATACTTTTGTGTATATTATGTAATCTTTTTCAATATATCATGTAATACTTTTGTATTTTTCACATATACTACATAATATAATACTAAGTATTACCTGAAACATAAAAAAGTATTATCTAATGCACAAAAAAGTATTACTTAATCATTATGTTCGACCCGACCCTATCCATCTCACGAAATGAAATTTGTGAGACGGTCTCACACAAGACCTACTCTTATGATGAGATGAAACTTTTAGGTACTAAAATTTAAATTAGACCCTACTCTGGGACTAAATTAATCTGATATGTTCACTAGCTAACTATTCAAATATTAATTAGATATTCATAAATTTATAAATAATATTGAGATTTGTTTATGTAATTTCATATATTTTTAAATATAATATACTGATTTTATTTTGATATTGATTTATATACTTTTACCGATTTTATTTAATTCTTATAAGGTTTCATATAATAAAAAATTGATAGGTGTTATTTGTATAGATACAGATTTGAAATCTATCACTTTCATTTTAAACTAATTTTGGGCAATATGGATGGATTTCAAATGCACTTCGATTTTAGTGGATTTGAAATTCACTAAATTCAAATTTTGGATTTCAAATATCTCTATATATTCAAATGAAGCCTATGGTAATTCAAATTATATTAAAGATTTTCTTTAAAAAATCTAAATATTCAGTTTCTAATGAACTTTTTTTATTTTTTATAACAATTTTGATAATTATATGAATTATGTTAGTAATTTTGAAATTATTTAGGGTAAAAAATGAAAATTCATCTCAAGTATAGATGTTTTTACACTTTACTATTTCATTTATAAATGTTTTCATTTTACTATATCAAGTACACAAATTTTATAAAGAATAATAAAGTCATCTGCCACGTCATTTTTAGTCGCCGGATGGAGGTCACATGCTTCTCACATGGTTTCTTAAGGGGTAATTTTGTCATTCTATATCAAGGTTATTTCTTATCTTTTTACATCAAGTTAGTAGAGGCAACGACTAAGGGATTTCTTTTACCGCACTTGTGATGAAAGGGTGGAAAAATTGCAGCTAAAATTATTTGACTTCTTCAGTTAGGGTTTAGGTAGAAAGAGGGCAAATCAAAATCTTCCATCAATCTCTCAAATACTCAAATACAAGTGGGGTGCAGAGTTTGTTTAGTGATTTTGTGAAGAATGTCGTGGAAGATTCAGTGGGAACACAGCATACCTTGCGATGATGATTGAAACTCATTTATGGTATGTTTTTCTTTCTAAACTTTTCATATTTGTAATCGAAATAGTTGATTGGTGTGGGGCAAATATGAAGTTTTCAGTGCATGGTGTTGAAGTTTAGGAGCATGTTAGGGCTTTTTTTATCATTTTAAACATGATCCTTTTATCATGCATGTTAGTCGATTGATGTTTTTTGGGAATTTTGTTGGCAAGTGCTTTGAAGAGCTTTTGTTTTCTGTGAGTAGGGATTGTTATTGAATATTTCACAATAAGATTTCACCATTCGGGTAATTTTGTAGATTTAGGAAAAAAATGTTATGTTGATGGGAAGATTGCGTCTGTGGACTTCTGTAATTCTGCTAAAATTTCATTTCTTAAATTAGAGAGTATGGCAAGTGATTTTGGTTTAAAAGGAGTAAAGAGATTATGCTTTAGTAAAAATGGGATAAATGATTGTTCTCATTTGGAGTTGATTGAAACTGACAATGATGTGGTGAATTTGGTTAACTTTGTGGATGAAAATAAGATTGTTGGTGTTTTCATTGAGCATATAGATGATAATAAAGTTGTTGAGTGTAAAAATGGGATGGATGAGTGTGAAAATGAAGTAGAAGTTGAGTCTGTACATGAGGCAACAACTAAGCCTGCATTGAATGAACCATTAGAGCCAAATGTTGATGAGAATGATGAATTAATTGAGAGTGAGATACCATTTGTAATTGTTGACCAAAATTCTGATCACGAGACTGAAGATGACCAGTCTATAAGGTCTGATTCTGAGCATTATGATTTTGTGGATAGTGATTGTGAAGTGTCTGATGATGATGTCTTGTTTGATGAAAACATTGATGATGAGGTTGAATGGGGTGGTTTCCAAATGTCAAGTAGAAATGATGAAAGAACTAGTGGTGTATCTGTAAGGTCTAAATGTGAGTCTAGTAGGATAAAATCACAAAAGAATCAGTTTCACAACAATCTACCTGTGTACTGCCCAACTAAGGATGACAAGTCTCCAATTCTTGATGTAGGCACCTCATTTGATGATATTAAGGCATTTAGGAAAGCTGTTAGGCTTCACTCTATTATTGTGGGTAGAGAGCTTAAATTTCCTCTAAATGACAGAATTAAGGTTCAGGCTAAATGCACGCACAAAAGATGTCCATGGGTAGCATATGCTTCTAAAGAAAAAGATGAAGATATTATTATTGTGAAAACTCACCATCCCAAACATCATTGCCCTAGGAAACAAGCAAATATTCATGCAAATTCTAAGTGGTTGGCAGAGAAGTATAAGCATAAAATTTTGACAGATCCTAGGTGGCCCATAAAATCCATGATTGTAGTGATTCAAAAAGACTGTAAGTTAGTATTTAACAAGAGTCAAATGTATAGAACAAAGAAGAGGGTTTAGAGATGAAAAATGGGTGTGATGCAGAATAGTTTGCAGCTTTGTGGTCTTATGCAGAAGAGATGAGGAGAGCAAATTCTGATACAACGGTTAAGATAAAATGCAATCATGTAGATGGAACCTCAATCTTTAAAAGAATGAACATATGTTGGGGGCTGTTGAAAAAGGGATTTTTAGAGGGTTGTAGAAGATTTATTTATCTGGATGGATGTCATTTGAAAGGGACAACAAGAGGGATCCTTCTATCCGCTGTTGGGATGGATGCAAACAATGGTGTTTATCCATTCTCATATGCAGTGGTAGAAAAAGAAACAAAGAAGACTTCGATGTGGTTCTTGGAGTTCCTTGTTGAAGATATTCACATACAAAATAGTGGTGGTTGGACTGTTATATCAGATAAACAGAAAGACTTAATTGATGTAGTTGACACACTACTCCCTAGTTGTGAGCATCGTTTTTGTGTGGTCCACCTATACAATAATTTCAAAATATCACACAAGGGACTAGCTTTGAAAAAACTACTATGAAAAAGCTGCTAGAGCCACAAGAGTTGTGGATTACAATCAAGCAATGGCTGAATTGAAGGAAAGAGATGAAAAAACATATGAATGGTTAGCACAGAGACATCCAGTTCACTGGTCCAGGTCTCACTTCAGTGGGCTTGCAAAGACGGACATCTTGGTGAACAATTTAAGTGAGAGCTTCAACTCAATGATATTACGGGCAAGAAGCATGCCTATTCTGACAATGTTGGAGACAATTAGACTTATACTAATGAGGAGAATGCATGAAAGGAGGGATAAGATAATGAAGTATGATGGTGAATTGTGTCTTATGATTGAAATTTTTTTAGAGGATAATAAGAAAAAGGCTATAGAGTACATCACTCATTGGAATGCGAAAGATCAATTTGAAGTGGATAGCTGTTTTGGGAAGAGATTCAAGGTGCACTTGACTGATAAAACATGCAACTGTAGGAGATGAGAGCTTACTGGGATTCCTTGTGGGCATGCTATATGTGGGTTATATTATCTTTCAAAAACCCTGAAGAATATGTGGATGAATGCTACAAGAAAGAGACTTTTTTAAAGTCATACAGCCACATAATGGGTGCACTTGATGGCATGGATATGTGGCCTACTGTCCATTACACACCATTGTTGCCTCCAACCATTGAGAAATTACCAGGGAGACCAAAGTTGTATAGTAGAAGATTGGATCAAGATGTAAAGACCAAAAAAGGAAAGGAAAGAGCTAGAAAGAAGACTAGACCTAGAAGAAAGGGGACTCAAGTATTGGTCAAGAAAGGATCTATTATGATGTGTTCAAACTGTCACTAACCAAACCACAATATTAGAGGATGTCCATTGAAAAAAGATAATAAGGAAGAACAAGATGAAGGCTTGGATATACCTGCATCTGTTGAGAATGAAGAAGATGATGGATGCATTGTATTTCTACCCCTCAAGAACAACGTGAAGGCTTGAATATACCTACACCTGAAGAAAGACATGTCGATGTCACAGAAATTGCTGATGAGGTCCCAATTGAAACACCTGCAAGTGTACTCATGATTTCATTCTTATATATTTGTTCTTTTATGAATTATTCTTATATGTTATTAATTGTATATTCATTTGTTATAGGGAAAAAAGAAAAGAAAAAACAATTCTAGAAAGCCCACTTAAAAGAGTTACAAGAGTAAGATTTAAGAGAAATACACTTGATAGTTTTCAAATATTGTATACATTGTGTGATCTGCTTTTTTGATTATAGGGGATGCTGAGAGCCTGTAATGCCAACACTGAAGTCACTGTTGAGGTAGAACCAACTCCAAATAAAGACCCTGTTAAAGTTGCAACTAAAAGGGTAACTTTTTCTCTCATTCATTCTAATCTTTATTGTAATGAGTTTGAGGTATTCACTTATGATGTCTATTATTTATAAAGGGGAGGCCTATAAAAGTAAAGCCTATTGTTGGGAGAGTTGTATTGAACACACAAGAATCATGTGTAGTTGACATGGAGACTGAAGTTTTAGAAAATTCAATTATTAGGAAGGTATTTGATCATAACTTCATTTCAACATTCAAGTCACTATATAAGTAGTTTGCTTAGTATTGTAAACTAACTCTGAGATACCATTTTTCAGAAGAGAAAAGATGGATCTTCTACTATATGTGATGTTATCTCTCCAAAAAAAACAGGCTTACCTACTCACCCTAAACACAGTTTATTTAGTAAACAGGGTGCTACAACTGCTAACTTGGTAAAGACTACATTAATCATTCATATATTAGTCATAACTAATAAGTACATCATTGTAAGATTGTATAACATTCATTATATGTTTATCTTTTAGGTTTCTATTGGAGGACGATCTATATCCAACAATAGTTTGACTCAAGATGTTAGATTCTCAACAAAGAAAAGACCAGCAACCTAACATGCACTTATCCGTGATAATGAGCCAATGTTCAAACAATTGTGATGGTGGAGACATTTGTGTAGTGCAAGTTTTTAAAATCTGAAGTTATCAATCCTAAAGAATTTGTTTTTGATTTTTAGTGTTGTGATCGTAATGGATTAAGAATAGAGTTTTTGAGATGATATTGAACTAGGTTGACAATAGGTTTACATGCACATCATAGAACAGAAAGTGTTTTGGGGGTTGCACAGATTGAAATGGAGTTCATTTTGGGTTTTGCAAGAAACGATCTATAGTGAAGTTTCTTTTTTGGGGGGTTTTGGGCTATTTGCACAGTTTTTTTTAACTAGTAATCACTCGAACACAATATTGATACATTCTGTGATATTAATGTTATAATCTCTTGAGAATGAATTGCATTGTTCTTTCTTTCTTCTTAGTTGAACTCCATTATAGAAAATAAATTGGGGGTAGAAAACATAATGCAGAATTATAAATAATATTTCATAGATTGATAATAAGATTCAACTACATAAGATTTTGAATCATGTCCAAATTCATGAAAATCGAATGAAAACTAGGACTTGGACAATCGAACAAATTCATGAAAATCTAATACAAACTAGGACTTGGAAAACCTAACATTTAAAATAATACATGACAATACAGGAAACCATCAATGCAAACCAAAGACACTTCTCCATTTTATTCTTCTTCTTTAATTCATCTTCAAAGTTGTTTTCACGTCTTAATAAACCAGGTATGATGAGTCGAGCTCTTTCACACATAAGCGGATCAACCCAAGTAAAAAAGTTGCATCCTTCGTTTTCCTGAATGACAATTGAAAGGGTCACAAATTTAGAACCATGTCAAACTCAATCAATCTAAAAATATGCAACTATATTTCCTTAAATTTCCAAGAATACAACTGTACTCAATCAATTCAGGAAAAAAACACATACAAATCATTATCTCTAAAATGTCAAATATTAACGTGTCCAAGAAAAAGGCAGAAAAAAACACCCCAAATATAACCTGAAAATGAAGAAATCATTTAGAGAAGTGTAAGGCTCCTAACTTTTTCAAGAATAAACTCTTGAATTCAGAAATCAAAATAATTGAAAAATATGATCGAACATTAAATTTCAGAACTAAATCTCCTCCTCTCAACTTTTACAGCAGCGAAAAATGGTGGATAAGAAATAATTACCCGAAATTTTTCACAAGTCGCGTACCTCCTCCCAGGGTTTTGATTTGTCCACGAAGTGAGGCGTTTGGTTGGTTTAATTATAAACTGAAATTTGTAAATATAAATATATTTAATTATATATTTCGATTTTAAATTTTCACTTTGAAATTATTTAAAATTGAAATCAGCTCTTCAATGGGTTATAATTTCAATTTATATTTACTTTATTTCAGTTTATATTTAAAATATTTTAATTTCAATTTATATTTACTTTATTTCAGTTTATATTTAAAATATTTTAATTATATTTTAAGATATACTGAAATTTAAATATTTAAATTATAATTTAAATTTAAATTTAACATCTTTTAAGCCTTTAAATTTTTTAATTCATAATCTTAAATTTTTTATTTTCAAATAATTTCAGTTCATATTTAAATCTTAAAAGACTTTAATTAATATTTGAAAATTATTTTTTTTATCTTTCATAAATAATATTTTTACTGTATATATTTTAAATTAATTAAATTAGTTATTTTTATTTTTATATTTCCCCAAAGTCACTTTATATGTCTATGTTGAATTTATAATGGTTTTAGAATTTAATTTTTTCAAAAAACAAAAACAAACTCAAATTAAGTGATACATAAGCAGGTTACCTGCTGGAGCCAGTCAAAGGTTATATTAACAACTTTTTTTTAGTTACGGGTTAGTTTTAAAAATGTTAATATTTAGATGTCATTTCCCTAAAGTTAGCAAATTTAAGGGTCATTTTTACCAATTTTTCCTAACTATATTTTTGATACCCTAATTTTGAAGATGAAGAAGAAAAGAAAGAATTACAGTTGATGAAGTGGTCGTTGCCTCTACTAACTTGATGTAAAAAGACAAGAATAACCTTGACATAGAATGACAAAATTACCCCTTAAGAAATCATGTGAGAAGCACGTGACCTCCATCCGATGACTAAAAACAAGGACGAAAAAATCGGTATCGATGAAAATATCGGTACCCTGATTTTACGGATATATCGGTATCGATATCGGTATCGGTGGAAATATCGGACATTTTTAAAAAAAATATAAAAACTTTCTAAAAAAATTGAAAAATATATCTACTAGTTATAATATCATTATAACTAACATTAATACATATATTGAACTTATAATTTCAAATAAAATGATATATTTTCAACAAATATATAGATAAAATACTATATAAACGTTGTCTACTATGATAACATGACAAATTTTGTATAAAAAGATACTAATAAATAGAATAATTTAATAATTTTTGTACATGCTTAATACCTAAGCAATACCAAGGCATTTTAACTTTTTTTTCGAAAAATGTCTTCATATAACTAACATTAATACGTATATTGAACTTAAAATTTCAAATCAAATGATATATTTACAATAAATATAGAGATAAACTATTATTATATAGTATATAATATATACATCATAATTCTTTTCTTAAAATAAAAAAAATTAACTAAACTTAATTAAATTATGAGAAAAACCTAAATGCTAGTGTGTTAATTTATTTTAACAATTTAATTAAAATTATTATTTGTTCTAATCATAGATAAAAATATAGATATAGAGCTTAAGTTTGATAGATATTTTTTAAATATATATAAAAAAATTATAATAAAAAAGAAAAAAAAACAGAAAAGAAAAGAAAATAAGGAAAAAAAAAAGACAAATTCAAAAAACAACATTACCGATATTTTGAAGGCGCCGACATATCGCCGATATGGCACAAGAAATACACTGGACTTAACCGATATCGATATTAAAACAATATTTACCGATATATCGGCGATATTTTAACGAAAAAAAACTGCAATGCATATTTATATCGGTAGTCAAATTTTCGCGATATTTCGGCGATATATCGCCGAAATATTGCGATTTTTTGTTCCTTGACTAAAAATGACAGCTGGATTTATTGTTTTTTGCAAAATTCGTGTACTTGATATAATAAAATAAAAATATTTATAGATAATATAATAAAGTGCAAAAACACCTATACTTAACATGGGTTTTCGTTTTTTACCGTTCATATTATCTCAATCTATACTATGAAAACGAACTTGCCGTTATCACAATGACAACATGAATGCGTCAGAGGATTATGGCAGAAAGGATGCGAAGTCGAAGCCACCGCAATGGACTTTTCAAATCAAAATTTGGATTTTTATATTGGTATAATATGTCAATCAAATTTTGGATCTTTTCAAATTCCAATAATTCATGTTAGTGTTGAATTGTTCAACACATATAATTTTTCCTTATTTTCTAAACACTAAATCATTTGGTTTTTATTGTTGAGATATTTTTGGGATTATCTTTTTGTTTCTCTTCTTCTTGTCCCACGTTTGTTTGCAGTTGGAGACATTCCTATTTTATAGGAATGGTTGTTGGACTTTTAGTGCATGAAGGAAGGTGGAAGATTATGAAAGAGATCATGGAGCATTATTCTAAGTGGTGAACGTGGATCATGCTTGAGATATCTTTAAAAGAAGATTGGACTTCATGAAGAATATACATCGAGTGAAAAGAGAATTGAAGAATATACATCGAGTGAAAGAGAATTGAAGAATATATGCAGTTTGAGTCCTCCAGACTTATTAGTTTTCATAGTGTTGCTATTAATGTCAACAACATCCATTGTAACATTTCAAGTCTGGATTTTGTGAGAGTTTATCTTGTACTTCAAATATTCATTCAATAAGATTTTTGCCCTGCTGGCGTTCCACAAGTATTTTATATACTTGTGGATATTTCATCGTGTTCATTTTAATCTGTTATTTCCGCTGTGTTATCTCTAGTGTTGTCAACATCTGTGACAACATTGTGATACTGTTCGTTTTATCTTAGCATTAGAGCATCCGGACACTTTCAATTCATTTCTTGTGATCGCTTTCAATTTTTCCACGTTCAATCATGATTGTTGCTATCAGATTCAGCTTTCCTTTTTGATTCATTGACTGCTTGCATAATTGTTAAACCATTTTTTTCAGATAAGCATAACTCACTGCTAGCAAGTGGGAAGTGCCATTGAGCCTGACATACTCAATGAACACTAATTGTTTGATGAAATGACTAAATGAAAAGTGGAGGTATATGTTTGGATGATGAACTTAAACTACTAATAAGAGGTGAAATTCGATATCTAAAGTTGGTAAAACAAGAAGAAAAACACGGAAATAAAACAGATTATACATATGATGATGGTAACATGATGATTGATAGGTTAAGAGAGCCACTGATGAATCATTTGACCAGCTGCAAAGGCCTCTTAACAGTGGCAATCAGGAGCAAATCTTGTTTCCTTTTAGCACTGAATCCAGAGTCATCTGCCATATCCAGATCTTCGTTCTTGATCTCATTCGGCATTGCCCAGTCGAAATGATACAGAAGCATAACAAGAGGGGACTCCAAGTTCGCCATCCCAAACGACATCCCAAGGCATATTCTTCTTCCCGCGCCAAAAGGTATGTATTCAAAGTTATTCCCCTTATAATCAATTGAGCTATCCAGAAATCTTTCAGGTATAAACTTATCAGCGTCCTTCCAACGCTTGGGGTCTCTACCTAGTGCCCATGCATTGATTATGACTCTGGTTTTAGCTGGTAATTTATATCCACCAACTTCACATTCTTGGCTGCTCTCTCTGGGAACTATAAGTGGCAATGGTGGATGCAATCCATGGTTCAAAATAACGGTTGCGGTTATTGTTGCGGTGGCCATTATTAAGGTTACATTGCAATTTCGCTGAGATTTCGCGACTGTAACGGACAATTTATCGAAAAAAACTCAAAAATAGCCTAAAACTTCAAGAAAATTACTTATATATATGTATATATATATATATATATATGTTTTTACTAAACTAATGTAAAAAAAAATATTACAACTAGAATTAACATATAAAATATACAATTACATACATTATTAATACCACGTGGAATGTCGAGATAGTTCAGAGTCATCATTATCTTTCCTTTCAGGATGAATAAGAAAATGTGCATAATCATAATGAGTTAGACGATGCATAGGTTGTTCACGTGGATACTCATGATATGTATTGGCTAAATCTCGGTCAATATATTGTGTTGAACTTGTCTGTGACGGTAATTCTTGATCATGATGATAATATCAAAATCTTTGATATTCTGTACTGTTAGAAGATCCATAATGATGATCATGGTATCCAGCACTAATAGGAAATGACCTCACGCTATGTCTTCCACTAGTATAACTAGATGATCCATATTCATGATCATCATTATGGATCTTCTGACAGTACAGGATATCGAGGATTTGGATATTATCAACATGATCAAGAATTACCGTCACAGACAAGTTCAACACGATATGTTGACCGAGATTTAGCCAATGCATATCATGAGTATTCACGTGAACAACCTATGCATCGTCTAACTCATTATGATTATGCACATTTTCTTATTCATCCTGAAAGGGAAGATAATGATAACTTTGAATCACCTCGACATTCCACGTGGTATTAATAATGTATGTAATTGTATATTTTATATGTTAATTCTAGTTGTAATATTTTTTTTTACATTAATTTAGTAAATATATATATATATATATATATAAAAGTAATTTTTTTGAAGTTTTAGGCTATTTTTGAGTTTTTTCGATAAATTGTCCATTACAGTCGCGAAATCTCGGCGAAATTGCAATGTAACATTAACAATGGCCACCGCAACAATAACCACGATTGTTATTTTGAACCATGCAGTCGACTGCAGTTGCAGATGTCTCCCCACCAGCAAGGAACATATCCTGCATGTGAATAATTAATATTTATATTACGTTTTAAGAATATTAATGTGGGAGTGTGAAGAGAACAAACCATGAGTACTGCTTTAATATTGTTGTTAGTGAGAGGCATTTCCGATCCATCTTCTTGGTATTTCAGGAGGACATCTGCTAGATCTTCTGTTTTCTCTGTTGAATCATTGTTCGTCTTGTTTGCATTGGCTACTCTGTGTTGGTTGATCACATTGTTGAAAATCCTATCTGTTCGCCCAAAGATCCTATCAACCCTGGCCTTACCTCCACTGATGAGTGGAAGAAATTTGACAGAAGGATAGAGATCAGCAATGGTGAAGCCTGAATTCATCTTCATAACTTCTTTCACGGCTGACATGATTGGTCCATGATCCTCAGTTTTGTTGCCAACTGATGCTCTGGTGGTGATATTGGATGATGATTCGTAAACTTGCTCGGTTAGATTAGCTGGTGAACCTTCCATGGAAGCAATCCATTTGTAAAGATTCAAATTCTCTTCTTCTCTTATGGGCCGGAATGATTTTACTCGTCTCATGCTGAAAAGCTCGAGTGTGCAAATCTTTCTCAGATATCTCCAGTATTCACCATACGGAGAAAGGCCAATGGTAGTTCGGTCGTAAGTGATGGCCTTTGTTGAAAACCCGAGATTAGGCCTATTGGCGAAGATCTGATCATGGGTTTTCAGCACTTGCTCTGCAACTTCGACTGATGATACAATGATGAAAGGGATTTCGCCTAACTGTAGGCAAAAGATAGGGCCATATTTGGTGGCCAAATCTTTGAAGACATGGTGGAGGGGAGAATTGCCTGCAACAAGGTGCAGGTTTCCTATCAAAGGGAGCCTTCTGGGACCTGGAATCAGATCAAGATCATTGTCTGTAGACTTCTTTCTCACTGATTTTACAATCATGAGCAAGAAAACCAGAAAGGAAAGAAGAACAATGATAAACACCATGTCTTTCTAGTGTTTCTCACTGATCTGTATTTACAATTATATATAGTGGAAATATGTCATCTATATCTATATATATATATATATATACTAATATAAAAGGAGGACAGTTAGGGAAAATTGCAAAAATGTCATTTTCCCTCCCAAATCTGTTACTATCATAATAAAATCTTAAAAAATTATATATTTATGTATTCATGAAAATTGGGTTTGCCATGAATAATTAGGCTTATTTATGTATATATTTAATAAAAGAGTTAATTGAGCTTGTCTTGAATAATTGGGCGTTAATAGTAATTGATAAAATCTCATATCCTCTTAATTAAACATAATTTTAGTGAGAAAGACCATAATAATTTGAATAACTCTTTTTTAAATATAACCATTTCATATAATTAAATTGTGAGGTTTAAATATCAAAATTATAAAAGAATTAAAATAATGACATTAAAATTTTCATAATAAATAATCAGAAAAGTTATTTTAAATATCTACACATAAACAAGTGAAAAAGTTTTACAAAAACACAAATCCTTGGGACATAATGAAATTATAAAATTATGGTCCAATTATTTATTATTATTGTTTCTTAGTTTTATATTTATGTATTAATATTAACTATATTCATAACTTTATTTATGTATCAATTAATGTTGTATATAAAGAAGTTTTGTGAGTTTTGTAATTATTATATTTTAGTTATTATTGTACACATTATTTGTTTTATATTATATTGAGTTTTTTTTTTCTAACTTAGCGAATATAAATTTTTGAATCCATTAATATCATGATTTTTAAAATCAACTATAAATATTATAATCTGTGCAACGCACAGGAGAAAATACTACTATATCATAATAGAAGTCAATCAGGTAAAATGGTAATTTTATTAAAAACTTGTATTACCTCTCATGCGATGCCTGGGTTCTAATAATATTTCATGTAATGAATAATTATACATGATTTATAAATATATATATATAATTTCAAGATGATATTTACGATATCATATCATGTATTGTATCACACCAAAAAAATAGAAATTAATTTAAATGGCATTGATTTCATTTAATACCGTTCATAAGATATTATAATAAAATATATAACAAT
Organism: Scutellaria barbata; assembly: GCA_028654395.1. NCBI lineage: Eukaryota > Viridiplantae > Streptophyta > Magnoliopsida > Lamiales > Lamiaceae > Scutellaria > Scutellaria barbata. Next base: position 7,814,363 of record CM053649.1, on the reverse strand, counting down.
TCGTAACCAATATGAGATATCTATCTTGAAGTGATAGTTAGAATGAAAATATGTATTTTACTAAATGAAATAGATACATATAGTTCTAATATATATATATATTTAAGTGAAAATAATAATTCCCTAACATATAGAATATGTTTCAACTCCACTTGTTTATTCAACTCCACCGTCTTCAGGAATTTCGATAAATGCAATCTACACAGATTGAATCCAACAAATTTAGAATGGATAATTACAAAATTAATTACAAAACTAAAATAAAAAATTGTTTTCTACTTACAATAATATGGATAATTTTTTAATATCCCTAAAAATCTAATTTCTAGTGAACCACATGTTAATACTGTGAAAGAGAAAATCAATTGTGAAAATATTTAATGGAATTCCCAACATTAAATAATTTATTTGGATAAGATAAAACAATATATATGCCCAAATCAGATTACAACTGTAATTAGAAAACTAAATTAAATCATTTTAAATTATGAAATTAAAAAAAAAAGGAGAAATAATAGTGTATACTTCTAAAATTGATCACCCTACAAAAGTGTTAAGTTAGGATTTTAGGCTCCTTATTTTCCAATGCTATATCTAGAAAAATCGTATATATGTAATCCTCCCACTAAGTTGTAGTCTTCTAATATATATCAAATGATTATGAAAAAACAGTTAATATAATATAATTATATTTAATAAAATTATTTGATTATATAGATATATCCAAAAAAAAAAAAAACACACTATAGATCTTCAATTAATCTCCTCAAATGGTTTAAAAATGAAAAGATTATTAGGAAAGTCATCGTCTTAAGGTTTTTCCATAAAATTGAAACTTTAGCTTTGATTCAAATGTTCTCAGGGTGGAGTCGTACTTTTTTTTTTTTTTTTTTTTAAGACAAAGCACCCATCACGGGTGGGGGATTAAGGCACCATCCCCAACCTGTATATAAAAAAGAATGAGAATAAAAATCCAAACAAACTATACTAGGGCCATAAACATAAGGTCATAAAAGGAAATGAGAAAAGACAACAACAAAAGCAAAAATCAATCAGAAACCTCTGTTTGGAGACCCAAACTATCTGAATCTAAAGTTTGGGTACCCAAGCTGGTCCATACGCACCAAGGAAAGCAAAATACGAGGGGCAGTATGCGAATGGAGGACCTGAAGATCGTGGGATCGTCTGCCCGCGAGAGCAAGGAAGTCAGCAGGGCGATTGCCCTCACGGCAGATGTGGGAGATCTGAGTCTGCATCTGTGATAGGAGGTCTCGAATCTGGATGAGAGAGTGCTGGACCTGCCAAGGACCAAGGCGGCCGGAACGGAGAAGAGAAACGACAACCTCAGCATCCAACTCAACACAAAGAGGGGTCTCAAACTGAAGAGCCAGCCTAAGACCATATAGAAGAGCCTGAATTTCGGCATCGAAGCTAGAAGATGCTTGAAAGGGAGTCTGAAATGCGAGAAGAAAATCACCATGATGATCTCGAAAGATGCCACCTCCACCTGCAGTACCGGATACACGATCAAAGGACCCGTCTGTATTCAGCTTGATCCAAGGTTTTGGAGGAAGCAACCATCGAACTAGCTGGGGAGCAATCGGACGGGGAACAGGCATTGATGCCGGCATGAAGTCAACCGTCGGATATGAGCCTCTCCAATGAATAGGAAGGAGCCTCCGGGCCGTCACAAGCAAGAAAAGATGATGATTAACCTGCCAAATAATATGAGAAGGGCGAAAAGGAACACCACGATGCTTGTGGTTATTCCTCTCCGTCCAAGTAAACCATAAAATCAAACAAGGAATAATAAAGCAGATATGTGATGTGTGTGCTTGTGGAACCGTATGTCTCCAGAAGCTCAAGACCTGTGAGATATTAGTGGTGTCAGGTAGTGTGCAGTGAAACCAAGAGGCAAAAAAGACCCAAACAGATCGCACTACATCACATAAAAGAAAAAGATGGGGGATAGACTCAGAGAGGGATGAGGAGGGAGGGCAACAATGACATCTTGAAGCGAGATGAACACCGCGGGATTGAAGTTTAGAATCAAGAGGTAACCTATTATGAAGAAGACGCCAAAGAAAGATCGAAATGGTGGGTTTAAGGAGGTTAGACCAGATAACTCCATAAAGGGCCCGAAATGGTCGTCTTGCTCGGACAACCTCCCAAGTAGAGGCCAATGAGAAATCACCGTGAGAGGTCAGCCGCCACCTCATAATATCATCACCCTCAGACCTAATCGGCACATGACTCATCTCCTCAATAGACTGATCAGAGAACCCCATATTTTGAGACCTACTCTGTCTTCTCCAATCTAAGTCCCACTATCGACCCTGCCAGAAAAAACTAACACATTGATGACCCAACTGTCTATCCGGAAATAAAGCCGAAAGGGGGCCATTCCCCAACCAAATATCATCCCAAAAACTACACTCGCCCGAACCGAGAGCCCAGAAAATGTGATGTTGTGCAAGGGAGCCAACCTTGACAAGTCTACGCCATGGATGGCTTGCAAACCATGGTCTCCTTGTGCGAGTAGGAAAAAGGGGGCCATATTTAGCCCACATAAACCGAGCCCATAGTGATCCCTGTGCTCGAAATCTCCACCAAAGTTTGAGGCCAAAGGCCTGAGAAAGATCGCCAAGCCGTCGAAGGCCTAAACCACCTTCAGAAAGAGGGAGACAAACATCCTCCCAACTGACCCAATGAACCTTCTTTTGGATTACAGAAGTACCCCAGAAGAAACGAGCCAAAATCTGCTCAATCTCTAACAAAATGAACTTCGGTGGTTCCATAACTTGTAAATAATGGAGAGGAAGGGTCATGAGAGTAGACCGGATAAGCTGAAGGCGACCTCCATGAGAGAGATGTCTGTGTCCCCATCCATTCGTCATTTCCAACAAACGTTGTTTAAGGGCCGTAAATAAAACGCCCTTAAGAAATCCCTTATAGAGAGGAATTCCCAGATAAGTGATAGGAAGGGACCCCAACCGGAAACCCGAAAGCTGCTGAACAAGGGGGGCCCATTCCTCAGCAAAACGGTGATGAATGAAAAAAATACTCTTCTGATAATTCACCATCTGTCCTGTAGCTCGAGAGTAGTGATCAAGAAAATGCATCAGATGAATTAATCCATCTTTGCCAACCTGGGTGAAGATCAAGATATCATCAGCATAAGAAAGGTGTGAGACAGGAAAGCCACCATGAGTCCGATAGGTCATATCTGGGTATTCACCGAACAGAGAGTCGAGTCCCCTAGAAAGATAGTCAGCCACTAAAACAAATAGGGATGGAGAGAGAGGGTCACCCTGTCTTAGTCCCCTCGAAGAAGGAAAGAACCCAGAGGGACAACCATTAACCAAGACAGAGAACCAGCTGTGTTCAACGCAATTACTAACAAGATCAATCCATCTCGCAGGGAAGCCCAAACGTGCAAGGACCAATCGTAGAAAAGGCCATTGCACCTGATCATAAGCTTTTGCCATATCCAGCTTAATAGCCAAATTCGGAGAATCACCCGGCATATTGAGGTCATGAATCATTTCTTGGGCCAAGAGGATATTGTCACTGATGACCCGGCCATGAGTGAAGCCACTCTGATTCTGAGCAACAACAGAAGGAAGAATGAGAGCTAACCTGTTGTTCATGATCTTGGAGATGATTTTATTAGTCACATTACAGAGACTGATAGGGCGAAAATCAGCCCAGGAAGTGGGGAGGGGCTTCTTCGGCAAAAGGACAATGGTGGTAGCAGTGAAGCTTCGAGGCATGGTGTGCCCAGAAAAGAAATCCCATATAGCATCATGAACATCAGACTCAACAATATCACAACAATGTTGGAAGAATAAGGATGAAAACCCGTCAGGCCCAGAAATACTACCAGGATCGATGTCAAAAACTGCATCCTTAATCTCTTTTACAGAAGGCAGATCACACAAAGCAGAGATATCCACAGAAGTCGGGATGTGTGAAAAATAATCCGGATGAGCTGTAGCAAGAGTATCAATATCAGAAGATAAGAGGTCCTGAAAGAAGGCCACCGCAGAACCTCGAAGGGCATTCTCATCAGTGATGGTTTGATCACCATCGATAATGGAGTGGATTCGAGATCGTATACGTTTTTGCTTGACAAAACTGTGGAAGAATCTCGTATTACGTTCGCCCTCAACAATCCATCTAACAGCCGATTTCTGACGCCAAAAATCCTCTTCCATCCGTGAGCAAAGAACATACTCCGCTCTGCACCGATTCAATTCCATGGAATGAAAAGGAGAAGGAGTAGCATGGAAAGCTTCCTGAGCAAGAGCAACTGCATCAGAAGCTTTCTTAGAGCGATCGAAAATGTTACCAAAAACCTGAGAATTCCACCATTTGAGACGTCTTTTAACAACTGCAAGCTTAATCTGGAGATTAACCATACCGAACGAGCCGGAATCAAAATCCCAAGCAGATTTAACCATGTCGAGGAAGGTGTGATGACGTACCCACATACTCTGAAACCGAAACGAAGACCGGTGCATCATCTCTGAAAAACCACATTTGATCATTAGAGGGGAATGATCGGAGGTAATACGAGGTAAATGAGTAACCGAGGTGGTATGGAATAAGGTGGCCCAAGATTCATTAAAAAGAATACGATCCAAGCGTTCTTGGAGAGCTCTTCTTCCCCAAGTGAACGGGTTACCCACACAACCTGCATCAATCAAGTTACAATCCCCAATAGTTTGTGCAAAATCAAGAATCTCATTGGATCTGTCAATATCACTGCCAATTCTCTCATGAGGATGCAAAAAGATATTAAAATCTCCCCCAATAGCCCAAGGACAGTTCTCAGAATCAGAAGCAATCAGTTTCATAGAATCCCACAAAGCAAGCCGAGCAACTCTATCACATTTAGCATAAACAAAGGAAATGCATACAGGTTGTGGGATAACAGGAGAAGATATACGGGTGTGTAATAATTGATCTGTATCCAAAAGAATATCAATTTGAAAACCAACAGCAGAAAATACCCAAATTTTGTTCGAGCAATTGTTCACACCAGATACTAGGCCAAAACGTCGATTGAAAAACATAAAGTTGGCAGCCACCATAGGCTCCATAATAGCCACAACAGAAAACCGATGCTCACGAATCAAATTATGTAACTCACCCTGAGAAGCTCGATTACCCAAGCCACGAGCATTCCAAACAAGAAGATTTACAGACATAAAAAATGTAAGGTATCAGAAGACTTACCTCCAATAACTCCAGAGCGAGTTATTTGCTTCCGGAAGAAGTTGCCAATTCTACTCTCGGGTGTGGCGGACTTCCCTCTTTTATGTGAAGATGTTGTACGTTGTTTTCGAGGAGCAACCACAGGGACATCAACGACACATTCCAATTGAAGTTGGGGGAAATCCGAAAAGGAATCAAGTCGAATATTTGGGGATGATGTAGGGTAATGCACGGCTAGAGGTTGGGGATGCATCACCCCTTCCGCATCAACCAAGGCAACCCCGAGAGATTCATCAAGATCGTCGTTTTCAAATAAGACTTGAAGGTGGAGAGAATCCGAAGTAGGGTCCGAATAACACCCTCTTTTTGGTGATGAGGGCTCAGGCGAAAAGGTAGGTGTAAAAGCATGTTTGGGATTGGCTTTCGGCATTATGGGATTTTTTTTGGAATTTATGCTGGAGGCTGTAAACTTGCTGCCACTTTGGATCATGAAGGGGGGGTGTTCGGGTGTGGGCAGAGGGGGGGGCAGGAAAAGGGGGGGTTGATGGATTAAAATATAGAGGACTTTTGGTTTGTGTGGTTGCGGTTATGGGCTGGGAAGGAGGGGTGGATGATAGAGGGTGGGGATTAATTATTTTTGGGCTTGTGGGTGGATTGGGATTTAAAATGTATGGGCCTATGGGTGGGTTGAGATTTATTTTGTGTGGGCCTTTAGGTGAAATGAGATTTAAATTATGTGGGTATATGGGTTTGGAAGAGAAGGTGGGCTGGTCTAAGATGGGGGCGGTGGGAGGGGTGGGCTTGGGGTTAACAAAATGTTTTTTTTTTTGCAATGGGCTTTTCTTTTTTTGCAATGGGCCTTTTCTTTTAAATTTGTTCACAAAGATGGGCTTTTTAATTGAGGAATTAAAGCCCATAGTCTTTGGGCTTTTCACACCTGGAATTGGGCCGGGAATTGGGCCGATACAGCCCAGCAAAACAGGGCCCAAATCTGATTTAAACTCAAGCCTATGCGTGTCCTCCAAGCTGCAACGTTCATAAGGCAACGGGACACTTTTTCTCGCTGTCTTTCTTCCCGTCTCCATCACCATCGAACCTGACACCACCATGGACAGCGCTGATCATCAGCCCATCTCCATCACCACCAACCCTACCAATTTCGAGGGCGGCGCTGCAGGTGGCGACAGCCGCTTCATCCTCCGACAGCTCGATAGGAAATCCGGCAAGAACACCATCTCCCACCTGTTCCATAGAAACCCCGGCGACTACTCCTCCCCCTGACTGCTGCACAGCAACTCCGGCGAAAGTCCTTTCCCCCGACTGCTCTGAAGCAACGTCGGCGACTTCTCTTTCTTCCCCCGACTGGGCCGCACAAACACCTACGATCTCTCCCTCTTCAAGATCGGAATCCCCACCTTCTTCGAAATCTGAGACATGCAAGGCGCTGAAAGGGTTTTCGGAGGGTGGTTGCGCTTCGCCACTTTGCCGATGGTGTTTCAGGCCGAGCACCAGAGGCCTGTTCCGACTGTTTTTTTCTGGAAGGATGGCGGTTGAACCAGGGTTGGGTTCACTTTTCAGAACCGGTGTTGTTGTTTGAGTTTTTTTTTTTGAAATATTTTCGGGCCGAGACCTTGGAGGTGGTCGTGCCTTGTTTCCAACATTGTAGCAGTCTCTTTCTTCATGTCCGACATGGAAGCATGCCGGGCAATAGGCCGGGAGGTTATCGTAGACCACGGGTTGGTAAATCACATCTCCTTCGATCTGTAGGAGGATTTCCTTTACACACGGTTGCAGAAGATCAATCTCTATGCACATCCTAGCTTTACCCAAGCGCAATCTATTTGCAGTGTTTCTATCTGCTTGGATTGGGCGGCCAATCATTTTTCCGATTTGAAAGAGAGCATCCTGGTGGAACAAGTGAGCAGGGAGACCTGGGAGGTTGCACCATACCGGAGCAAAGGACGATTCAGCAGAAATGGAGAAAGAAGGAGTCCACTTAAAGACCCTCATCTGACAGCCGGAAACGTAGCACGAAGTTTGAATCCAAAGGCGATTGAAATCTGATTCATTTGTGAAGGATAGCAGAATATGCCTCGGGTTAAGGAAACTCCATTTGTAAGGGCCTTCAAACTTGAGCAAAGACAGACCCTGTGACAGATTTTCTCCAGAAGGATATGATCGGGAGAATTTACCCACCAATGAGAACTTCATTGTCTCGGTTAGACGGTTCGTGTCCGTGGGCGAGAAAACCAGAATTTGGCGCCCTTTATGGAGAGATAAAGATCCGATAGGTTTGATTTTTTGATCATCAAAAATAGGATTTAGATTGGTTTGCTGTTTTTGAGATTGGTTGGGTGAACTAGTGACAGAGGCATATGATCTTTGTTTTGTAGGAGATGGATCATGATCAACCGGGGGATTCGAAGATTGAGGATCCATAACGATCATGCAGAAAAAATAACCTAAAGAACAACAGAAAGAAATAATCACGTAACCATGATTAAACAAAAAACAGAAAATAAATAAAACAAAGGAAAGAAACAAGAAGCAGAGATGAAAGGCGAGCTGAGTGAATCTGCAGAAAAGTGTGTGTGAAATCAAAGGTGTGCAAGTGTGAGAGAGGTCAGAGCTTCTTTTTTTTCATTGTGCATGAACTTGGTGGAGTCGTACTTTGAAACAATAAAGTTTGAAAGTACGTACAATCTTCCTTCTATAACCTTGATACGAATTTTTTCAAGGTGAGGGTTTCGAACAACTTCACGGATTGCATGATATGGAATTGTGAAAATTGAAAAGCCAATAATTATATTGTAATGAGCAACAATTAGTATATCTTTTATTGGTTACGATATGGAATTGTGAAAATTGAAAAGCCAATAATTATATTGTAATGAGCAACAATTAGTATATCTTTTATAGCTAACCAATAAAGTACATAATAATTATAACACAGCATTTTACTAAAAAAAAAAAAGAGATGAAAGATTCTCTTACAAAAGAAAATTCACCATTCAATCATAACAGCTGATTTTTACAGTCTAAGTTCAATAATGGCAGATGTTGAAACAAGTCAGAAAGTTTTTGGCAGCCCATGATTTTCTTTTCCTTTGTACATTTTGTCTACAAGTGGAAAGTTATTTGCTGTATCAAGAAAACTTTTTTTTACTAATAATGCTCCTACTAATAATTGTGATATAGATTGCAGATATAACACTTTTTAGAATGCTGATTCTGTGCTTCCTCTATGTCTAAAATTATTGCATTCCATACTGTGGAACTAAAATACAAATTTAGGGATCCACAGGTAATTTTTCCCAGTACATCTTAGGATAGTGACTGCATGTTGCTTAAGATTACAATATTAGGAACCCAGGGTCTCTTTAAATGAGGTTTTCAAAAGTAGGATTTTTAAGCAAATCCTAGATTTTGATTTTCCAAAAATACATTGATAAATACAGATTAGGTACAAAGCCAGTTATTTTTGTTTTCTATGGTTTCAATCTTACTTGTAGTCAATTTTTTAAATTTCTATATGAGTGCAATTCAAGGACATTTTTTTGGGCATTCTGCACCCAAGTTGTGAATGTTAGCCTGTTTCCAGCCATTTTGCTAAGTATGGGAAGAATCGTTTTTTGACTTAAAGAAATGCGATTTGATAATGCGTTTCCTGTTCAATTTGCATTAATACAAAGCAGAGAGAAAAATGCATTTTTACTTATAAAAGTGTTATTCAGAGGAGCACGTTTTCTTGCACAGTGACTGAGATAAAGAAAGTCGCGTCTCAACTTATAAAAGCGGGTTGGCAAAGTCACGCTTTCTTAACTGTTTTAACAGAAAGCTTGGGAAAGGTTCAGAAATGGAAAAAACAGCTCAGATTCAAGGATCGAAGTTAGCAACTTCCAGTTAACACCGCGAATTAGTTAGTTGATCTTTTTACTTCATTTCTGTTGTAATTGTTCATATAAATGTAACTCTCTTGTGAGTTTAGATCAGATTGAAGTTTTCATTTTTCTACAGAAGATAGTTCTTAGAGAAAGTTAGAGAGTTAGTCAGGAATTCTCTTGAGTCATTGTAATCTGTAAAGCAAGTTTTTTTTTTAATCTAATCACATTTACAAGACCCAAGTATTTACTTCGTCTACTTAAATCCAAAATTGCACTCAGCACAATGCTTGCTTCATCATTAGTCCTTGTTTTCACAAATGAAATACAAGCCTATAACAGCACATGAAGCATAAAAGAACTAATAAATGAATCTCTGATAGATTAAGCTTTGCATGCATATCAACTACAGAATAACAGTTCGTATGAGGTAGAAGCAGTGTTGAAATACTTATCAAAACCAACCTTATGCTGCAGGCGGCACACAAGTTCTTCAAAATTAACACGCCAAAAAACTTTTTTTCTATTGGCATCCAATACCTCTTCATCACACATCAAAACATTATGCTTGCGCTATTTAACCAAATATATATATAAAGTCAATAAAGTCAAATATTGTGCTGAACGAAACATCAAAGAAAGACTGCTCCAACCTTCTTCCCTGCAGTCACACTGTTCACACTTTCCTCACCCTTTTCTTCAGCAGAGACCATCCATTTCCATTAAGAATCTCATTGACTCCATTGGAACAGCTGCTGCCAAAGCACTCTGCTCTATGGTCTGTTCAGCAATCTGTTCAGTATACCACAATTAAGCCAAATCAAGGATTATTATACTGATGGAAAACAAGTTGAAAGGAGGCATAAACCTGGTCAAGTATTATAATTTCCCTCTTGTTTTCAATGTTCTAATTTCACTAATCAAGGAACCCCTAATAAACCATTCCTTTTTCTACAAATGATGTCCATAATGAAACGAGATATAAATGGTTGAAACAACAAAACAAGAGTATCCCTTCATATGTCTTCTCACTCCCAGTATTTCCGTACGTGAAGTAATCATCAATATACCGCACTTAATTTAACATACATTACATCAGCAGGGAAAAGAAAAAAATGACATTTTATTTTTCAGGTCTGCCCTTCACCCCAAAATCATAGAGAAAAATGAGCTGAACATCTGTAAAATAGAAAAATAATCTGATAAATTTGTAGACAGATCATGTACATAAGTATACTAAGAAGGCAAAAGATTTCTTCTTGCATATAGTACAATTGCTAATTTCTAAAACAACTACCTTAGCTGACTTGGCAGCTCGTTTCTTGGCTGGGGCATCTTCTTCAGAAGGGGTGCAAGAAATGGCTCAGGGGCAGGGCAGCGTTCAATGAATCGGGCATTCAAAAGTCTACCAAAGTTTTCACGCACAGCATGAACATCAAAACTAGCTGCAAAAAAATATGTAGAACAGCTTGAGTTCGAGCTATCAAATGCATAGCAAGGAGCTCAAACCATCACGAGCAATATGGGTTTTATGACTAATATAGTAACATGGTCTTGAATAGTTCTCCAACTTGATCTGTTAATTAGATTTAATTAGAAACATTTAGTTTAGTTTAGTTTACCAATGATAAATTGATAATTATCTGCTATCAATCAGTTTTTTCGTTTTTCCACATGCTTGACTATTTATATTTAGGTTTGTATTTAGAACTGTGGAATGGATCGAAATCTGAGTTCCATGAAAATTCAGTAAAATGTATTCAGAAGTTTCAATTCAGAGTGTTGCATTCCCGATGTCCAAATCCCTAATACAGCTACCTTAACTTAAATGTGTGTATGTTTTAAAATCATATAATTAATAATATACGGATGCATGCAACACACTAAATTATTTTGAAGAAATTATACCGACATATGCACAAACTACAGAAAATTAGATCAGATTATAAAAGATAGTTCCACTTCCAAGATGCACCGTACACTGCACAAGTAACATCGAATTCAATTATGAATAATACTAGGAAGCTTGTTCTTCTTCATACATTAATTCATTAAACTGGGCTACTAACTGACTAACTCCTATTTGAAACTTCTTACACAAATTGGTTAAGTTCCGTACCTTTGTTGCTCTGTGCAATTCCCTCACTCCTATCAATAATCTGATCAATTGAAATCCTACCATGCTCAATCATCCCCTGAAATATTTGTAGGCACTATACAAACAAAATAATTGCTCAAGTAATCAACTTTATCATCAAATATAATATGTATATGAATAAAGAACATCAGCATCAAAACCCAAGTTTCAAGACAAGAATAAATAAGTACTCACATCTTTTCCCAGCTCCTCTGATACAATTTGCAAAAATTTTGGAGCCCTCAATCTGTGTATCATGTTGTCGAACAATGCCATGTACTGGGTTACAATCCTTGGTGCCTCACCAAAAGCACCTGTTAATCCAGTGATCATACCATTAAAAGAGAAACCACTTGTAACGATTGTTTGTTGGAAAAAATCCAATATTCGGCTTCCACGTGTCAAATTAAATGTATATAGCTGTTTTAAAGAGGCCCAATTAAAGTGATACACTTAAGTTTAAGTTATGGGCTTACATGGGTATCATAAGATTCATGGGCTTTTATGTGTAGATACCATTAAGTGATTTTCAATTTGTTGAGGAACCAAATTGAAAATAAAGGAAACTTATTATTATAAGTTAGGGTTATGGTCCCCAAACATCAGTTTCTGCATTCCACGCTCTGTATTCTCTCTACGGAAAAGTGAAAAGGGTGAACTGATAGTTTGGTAAACCATACCAATTAAAGCACGAACCAATTCAATAATCGATTCATGAATTCAAGTACGCTTTCGCTTTATGGTTATCGTTCCTATTCTATTTCAGTTTATCATTGTAGAATTTAGGATTGGGGCTTTCGGGTTGATGCATGTTTATATGTGATTAAAACATGTTATACAATTCTAACAAGTGGTATCAGAGCCACTCTACATATGATTCTCTGAATTTTGGGAAGAATTTTATTTTTCTTGATTCACAAGAAATTAGGGCTTCATTTTTTTTTCAATTAACAGAAATTGTTTACCAGGTGCTCTTGTTTTGATTCGTTTTATTTTTTTTCAATTAACAGAAATTGTTTACCAGGTGCTCTTGTTTTGATTCGTTTTATATTGTGCGTATTGTTTGGATTGGAAAATTAAAATTTTGGGTAACAATTTAGATCGTATTCTGGATATCTAAATGGTTTAATTTGGTTTGATTATTAACAATTGCGATCGAAGTCGGACTTTTGGAAATAAGAGTGGAATTATTAATTATTATTTCTGAAGTCATGTGTTTATTCTTGAGTGCATCAGACAATTTCTTTTTTTGTTTTATTTGCCCATATTGTTAGCAATTGTGTAATTGCTTTTGGTTCAAATTGATATGCACAATGTGTTGGCGAATTATGTTCTGCCCTTTTGTTGTCAAAATTATTAATTTAATTTGGTATGGATTTGTTTCTAGTTTATATGAAATTCAGTTGTGGTTCCGAATGGATTCAGAGTTAAAAGCCAATCTTATCATTATTATTAATTAAACATGCTCCTTATTTTTCGATTGATTTTGGATTAAGATACATCTCTTGTATGTATGAAAACATGATTTAATTTTGTTGGGCATCTCATGTTCCTTTTAGTTTACTAATATTCGAGATGGGTTGATTGAAACATGAAGTTGCCAAAGTGACCTCTCGTGTAGATCTCTCCATTGAGAATATTGGGTTGGTTGTGGATGTGTATATTCATGCGAGCATTAATCGGCCCAAAGGAAGATTAATACTTGGCTCGAAGTACACAAACACCTGTAGTGGTAGATATGTGACAATTATAAGATTTTTTGTGTAAGTAATAAGTCGGCCCAAAGGAAGACTGTTGCTTGACATGATTTTATTGTTAGTATTTGATCACTACATAGAGGTGACCACTTACGAGTTAATATTACTGTCCAAAGACTTGATATTAATGTTGTGCTAGGTGCCTCAAGATGTTGCCATCATATTTGAATGGGATAGACTAAAGGCACCCCATGAACTTCTAAGGGCACCCCATTTATGTGTAAATGTTCTACAACATTTACACATAAATGGGGTGCCCTTAGAAGTTCATGGGGTGTCTTTAGTCCCACCCTATTTGAATTTCTTGATTGTTCTTTTGGTTTCATGTGAGCATAATAATTATTTTGTTTTGTTATTCTTTGTTCAGCTATGTCTGCTACTTCAGTGTCTGCCAACATTAACAACATACCCATGCTTAATGGGTTTAATTTTAAGGATTGGAAGGATAATATTCTAATGACTTTGGGCTGCATGGATCTTGACTACGCATTAAGGGTAGAGCAACCCGCTTCTCTTATAGACAAAAGTTCTCCTGATGAAAGGAAGAATTTTGAGAAGTGGGAGCGCTCGAACCGTGTTAGTCTAATGATCATTAAGCTCAGCATTCTAGAAGCCTTTCGAGGCACTACATCTGAGGAAATCTGTAACACCTAAATTTTTTTTTATAGCTTTATAATATAAATTATATAGTAGTAATATATGTATAAGTACATAAGAGGATAAGTATAATGTCATTTTCACTCATTTTCTTTCTCCTCCATAATTGAGCAAAGCAAGCCATTTCTCTCACCTCTTCTTCAACCATCGGCTTCCACCGACCATCATCTTCACCATAGGCTAGCTATATTTTCGGTGAGGTAATCGGGCTAAGTTGTAGAACTCATCGAGCCCGTCATGAGGACGGGTTCGAAACTTCGAACCACCTTCGTCTCCACCGCACACGGGCACGGGAAGAATGACTGCTCTCTCACTTTTTTCCTCTCTTTCTGTTGCTGTTTTTGGCCGTCTCCATTGCTACCGTTCGCTGTCGAGTCATGTGTAGCCGGTGCGATGCTCGCACCGGCGAGTCGGGTTGAGAGCCACCACTATAAGCGGCAGTATGTGCTGGGTGTGTGTGTGCGTTCTTGTGTGTGTTTGTTGGTCTGTGTGTGCGTGTGTCTAGGCTGGTTGGGGTGAGGTTGGCCGACGCCGGGGTTACACTGGCCATCGGGGAGAGGCGCCGCCGATTGTGATTGTGTTGGTTGTTGGTTGGGTGTGTCCAGGTTGGGGTGGTTTGTGTCGGGTGGAGAGTGTGTTGGGTTGTGAGGAGTCACCGGCAACGGCTAACTGATGGCAGCAGCGGTGGTTGGGGGCGGCGACGGACAGCAGGGGCTGAGAAGGGTTGATTAAGGGGGGGCTTTATTTTGTAAATTTGAGGTAAATGAAGGGCTAAATTGCAAATATCAATTTTGATGAAATTGAAATTAAATCCTTAGCAATTATGAAATTTCAGTTTACTCCCTTAAGAATTAAAGCATGCTTTAAGGCCCCTGAATTTTGTTTAATGATATTTTTGAACTCTAAAATTATTGGAAATCCAATATTGACCCCAATAGTTATCAATATTATAAATTCTAACCTTAAGTTTATGAAATTATACTTTAAGCATCATAAATTATAAATAATGATATCGGACCCCTGAATTTTGATGAAATTACATTATGTATACTACAAATTGTCTATTAGAATTGCTTATTATTGCTAAAACGATCCCTAGAATTTTGTTGAAATTACAATAATACCCCTAAAATTGCTGAAATTATAGTTTTAACCAAAGATTTATTTGGACTTTTAAGACAAACCCTATATTTTAACGGTGTTGCTTTTGAGACTAAAAATAGACCCTAGAAATATTATAACAGTTAATGTATGTACGATTTAATCGTTATCTCGAATCTAGGGTATAAAACCCTAGATTTATGTCTCGATGACCTAGTAACCTTAAGTTCAAATCAAACTTTCTACCTTTATGATTTATATATCTATTTAAGAAATAGAGTTTTACCCTAAGGAATTTATTTTAAATCGATAATGGTTCAATTAAATTCTAAAACGAGTACTTACGCTTTTAGGGAATACGAAATGAGGAAAGAATTAAGCTCATATAAAAGTACACATTTTACAAGCATCATCCGTGAAAGATGGGGGTAATTTCTTTATATTACGATATTATAAAGTTGATAAGTGCCATTTTTCACGTATTTTTGCTTATGTGTATGTATTCATTTGAATATGTTAGATACATTTTTATGGTGATTTCTGAGATTATTCTTGTATAAGGTGCATTTGACGAGTTTGTGCTTAGTTTTATGATTTTAATGAGGAAAAGTACAAGTTTTAAGCGTAATTGATGATCAGAAGAAGAGGACCGTGCTGCACAGCACGGTCAGACTGTGCCTGATGGAAACTCAGTACTGGACAGTGGGGCACGACTGTGCCCGGGTGAACATCGCGAAATCGAGAGGAGTTTGTTTTTTTGGCGTAATTTCATCTCTTACTTGATTGGGAAGACTCCCTAGGCGATATATATACTTACTGGGGAGAGAGAAAAGAGAGAGGGAAGCACCGAGAGAAGAAGAAGAATTCAAGAAACCGAGGAATCACGAGATCATCGTCGACAAGAGCTTTTAATCTTTCCTCTTGTATTAGTTTTTAGTAGATATGATATTTCCAACCTTGTCTAGGAGTTTGTTTATAATCATGTCTAGCTAATTTTCTAGGGTTTCTAGGGCTAGTTAGTAATTTAATTCGAATCTTGAAGGATTTTTAATTTCAATTCAATGTTCATAATCATTTATCTTATTTGTGTGTTTATGAGTTGATTGTTTGTTTGATTATCTGGCCAGTAATTGAACATATTTTAGTAATTAAATCAATATTCGAGAGATGAGATTTAATTATGAAAGAATAAACACATGACACATAAAAATACTTAGATCGGGAGATTAAGGAATTTATGTGATGAGAAATCAATCTTGGGTACTTTTGGGAGTTGTTATGTTTCAATCAGATTGAGTAGGGATACCTCTGATGGCATAATAATCAATCGATTAACTAACTCGGGAGAGCTGTTAATTCGATATATGTGATTCCTCATATAGGATGATTGATTAATGAACTTGAATTGGTTAAAGTGATATTTTGATGAGAATTAAATGAACGCATGTCCTAGAACCTGTCTTAGATATCTGTTATTCTTGGGTAAATTTACCTGCGTAATTACCATTTCTATTAAATTAATCTGCAATTGATGAGATTTGATTTCCCTAGATAAAATTGAGGACTGAATTTGAGTAGTTAATTAGTGTTTAGATAGACAGTCTCTGTGGGATCGACCTTGCTCACCACTTCTGCACTCTACACCGTACACTTGCGGGAGTAGCTAAAAGAAATTAGTAAATAAGTATTTGGCGCTATTGCCGGGGACTGGAGTTTAGGAATAATTAATATTCGAATTTTGTTTTTAATTTTAGTCTAGGATTTACTTTTATTTTTATTTTTAAGAGAGTATCTGATACTTGTCTTTTAGGTGTTTTCAGATTGTGCATGAACACTTGCTCTAAAAAGGCAAACTTGATTGCATTAAATTCGGAGATTGAAGCAACTTGCAGACGTAGTAAAACACGAAGGTAATTATTTGTTCCAACTCAGATGGCTGACGATAATCCACTAAACAATCAAGAAGTGAACCAAGTACCACAAGTTGTTGCTCAGAGACCCATCAGAGATTACTTTCAACCACAACAAAATGGAAGAGGAGTTGTGTGACCACCTATTCAAGCAAATAATTTATGTTGAAGCCTGGTCTGATCAGTATGGTTCAGCAAAATCAGTTTGGGGAAAGCCATTTGGATGATCCCAATGCGCATCTGGTGCAGTTTCTTGAAGTCTGTGATACGATCAAGTTGAATGGTGTTTCTGATGATGCCATAAGACTACGATTGTTTTCGTTCTCTTTAAGAGATAAAGCAAAGATGTGGTTCAACTCACTCCCTCCAGGCTCAATTACCACGTGGAATGGATTAAGTAGAAAGTTTCTATTTAAGTACTTTCCACCAAGTAAGACGTTGAAGTTGAAGAGTGAGATTACACAGTTCAAGCAATTTGATGGGGAGTCCTTGGGCGAAGCTTGGGAAAGATTCAGAGATATGTTAAGAAGATGTCCTCAACATGGATTTCCTTAAGATCAACAAGTCTGTTTCTTCTATAATGGACTGTTTGGATCAACGAGAGCGATGATAGATGCAGCGGCAGGAGGAGCTTTGTTAGCAAAGAGTCCAGAGGATGCAATATATATCTTGGAGGAAATGGCAACAAATAGCTACCAATGGCCGTCTGAGAGAAACACATATAGAAAAGTGGCTGAGATTCAAGGTCAAGACCAATTGTCCGTGTTATCCTCACAAATAGCAGCTCTCACAAATCAAGTATCTGAGCTGGCAAAGGTTTAAACCCAAAATGTAGGATGTGTTGGGAGTCGAGGATGTGATTTCACCCAACAAGAGAAAGTAGAAGATGTTAACTTTATGAATGGGTGGAATTACAACAACCAAAGCTTCCGAAACAACCAAAACTTTCGCAATAGGGGTATGTATCAGTATAAACATGGAGGGGTGAATCATGAAAATTTCTCGTATGCGAATAATAAGAATGTTCTGCAACCACCTCCGGGCTTTTCTGTTATGAATGATGTTATCGATGAACCAAAGAAACCGGCATTAGAAGATTTAGTAGGTGGATTTGTGAATGAATCACGAGATAGATTCACAAGGATTGAAGAAAAAATTGATGCATAGATGAAAGCCTTGGAGTTACAAGTAGGGCAGATGGCTGAAAACATAGGGAATCAACACAAAAAGGGACAATATCCAAGCACTACTGAAATAAACCCAAGGGAGCAGTGTAAGGCAATCCAATTGAGAAGTGGAATGGAATATGAGAGACCAAGCATGCCAGTGGCAGAGGAAGATGAAAACGAAAGGAAAGATGAAGAAGAATTGATGGAGAAAAATGAAGATGAAGTCGAAATAAAAAGGGCTGAGAAGCCAAAATCAAATTCTAAACCTTCACTCCCATTTACTATTTATTCACTTCATTTTCCTCAACGTTTTCAAAAGAAAAAGTTAGATGCTCAATTCGCTAAATTTCTGGAAATTTTTAAGAAAATTCACATTAACATTTTTTTTGCAGATGCGTTGGAACAAATGCCAAATTTTATAAAATTCTTGAAGGATGTCATGTCAAAAAAGAGAAAAATAGCAAATTATGAAAGAGTGAATCTTACGGAGGAGTATAGTGCAATCTTACAACAAAAGTTGCCACAAAAGCTTATGGACCCAGGAGCTTCACAATCCCTTGTGTGATTGGAGAATCAATTTTTGACAAGGCTTTGTGTGACCTAGGAGCAAGAATAAATTTGATGCCGCTATCCATTTTCAAGAAGCTTGGTCTTGGTGACGTAAAACCCTCAACAATCACATTGCAATTAGTTGATAGATCGATAACTTACCCCAAGGGGATCATTGAAGACGTACTAGTCAAAGTTGATCGATTCATCTTCTCAGTGGATTTCGTAGTTCTCGACATGGAGGAAGATCATGTTGTGCCTCTTATTTTAGGACGACCATTCCTAGCTACGGGATGATTATTGATTGATGTACAAAAATGAGAGCTTACCTTGAGAGTAAATGATGAACACATCCTATTCAACATTTACAAGGCCATGAGATTCCTTGACGACAAGGAGAACTGTAGCTTCATTGGAGTAGAGGATGTTTTTGTGGAGGATCAAATGGAGCGAATCTTGTCGAAGGATTCATTGGAATTTTGCTTGAGTGAATCTTTACAAACTCAAGTGGAAAATCTTGATTCTAAAAACGAGGAGGTTATTGACTATGTGTATTGTTTAGATGCTTTACGGGAAATACCAAGAAAGAAGTATGGAGGAAAAGAAAAGAAACGAGAAAATGAGAGATAAATAGAAGGTGGAATGACTGGGCACGACCGTGCTGTGGAGCACGGTCAGACCGTGCCCGGTAGAAAATTGCTACTGGATAATGGGGCATGACCGTGTTGTACGGTACAGTCTACCATGCTTGGGCCTATGATGTGCACGCAGGTCGAGCACGACCATACTGAGGGGCACGGTCAGACCGTGCTCGACCAAAAAGAGGCTGTTTCAGACACGAAAAGCACCATGTTCATTCCAGAATTGAAGCACCTTTCAGATCATCTCCAATATGCTTTTTTAAGAAGTGATAAAGCTAATTCGGTAATCGTTTCCTCATCTTTAAACTCAGTCCAATTAGAAAACTTCTACGGGTGTTGAGAGAACACAAGCATGCCCTTAGTTGGTCAATCTCGGATTTGAAGGGAATAAGTCCATCCATTGTTATGCACAAAATAAGGATGGAGGATACTTATAAACCTTCAATCCAAAACCAACGGAGACTTAACCCAATCATGTAGGAGGTGGTGAAGAAAGAAGTCCTAAAATGGCTGGATGCAGAAATTGTGTATCCCATTTCCGACAGTAATTGGGTAAGTCCGGTACAGGTGGTGCCAAAGAAAAGAGGAATGATGGTGGTAAAGAATGATGATGAGGAACTTATAGCCACTGAAACGGTAACAGGGTGGCGGGTGTGCATTGATTATAGAAAATTGAATACCGCCACCCGAAAAGACCATTTCCCTCTCCTGTTTATAGATCAAATGTTAGACCGTTTGGCTGGATATGATTATTATTGTTTTCTCAATCGATTGCACCGGAAGACCAAGAGAAAACAACTTTTACCGGTATTGTTATTCAATTCGAGACTCCGATTCTTTCCCAGAAAATTGAAGTCAAGATGGTCGGGACCCTTTTGGGTTAAAAAGGTGTTTGATTCAGGCTATGTAGAGTTGTTGGCAAAGGATGGCCGCACATTCCCCATCAACGTACAAATAATCAAGTTATACTATGGAAATGGAACAAAGGAGACTACCAGATGCATTTATTTTTTAAATGATCCATAAAAGATACATTTTCATCTCGTCTGGCTGAAGACATGAAACTTAGCGCTACTTGGGAGGCAACCCAATTAGTTAGGTTTTGTTTTTTTTTTCTTTATTTTCTTCTTCGATTTTTAGCTTCGTCTTCTTTGTATTTTTCCAAGTTTTAATGTTTTTTTTAGAATTGTAGACTTTAAGTTTGGGGGGATGTATTCGAAATGAGGTAAATCGATGGAAAAAGAAAATTCTTGGTTTACGTTACATGACCAGTTGCATAATAGGTCATATGATTAGGAGATATGAAGGGAATTCTTAATTTACAAGAAACATGAATTGAGTAAATGAACGTGAGTCTACATTGCTTGATTGAAGTAGAAAGTTTGTTCTGAATTTTTTTTTTGTGAATATATTTGAGCATGCAATGATTGTGTACTTTTGAGGAGTATGAAAACAAGCTTGTGAGATATGAGCCTTGACTTGATATTACACCAAGTCTTATTTTCTTGATTGTGTGTTAGCGATAGACTTGTATATACATCTAGAACTTGCTTTGGTATCTCCTTCGAGACTACAAGTACATGTGAATTTTTGAAAATGATATAAGGTCATCTTTGTTATGATTAGTCACTTAGCCAAATAATTTCTCATCAAATCTGATATATTTTCTTAGTTAGCCTCGTTGAGCCTTTGAGTTTGTTTCTTTGTTTAGCCAAATAATTGGGTGAATTTCCAGTACCTTTATTTCGAGCCTACCTACCCATGATTTTGAAGCTCAATTGGGAAATATATGTAGAGTTGGAGAAAGAATTTGGTGGAGGACATCAGTGAAGAAGAAGAAAGAAAGAAAAAAAATAAATAAAAAAATAAAAGAAAAAAAAAGACCAAGTGAAAAGAAAAGAAAATATATACTTGGATTGAAAAAGTGATGAATGAAAGGAAATTTTTTGCTTGAGTTGTGCTTTTTCTGGATGAGTTGTGCCTTTTTTGGAACTCAATTGAATAATTATTATTGTTGACATATTGCTGGAACTCATGTTTTGGGAGAAGCGGTCGATTGAAGAGACATTATGAAGATAGAGAATTCATGGTTTGAAGTGAAATTTGTGGAGGAGCTTCAATCATCTATTTGAGTAGTCACTTTTATGCCAATTTTTTCCTACCCTGTCCAAAGAGCCTCATTGCTTAAAAAAAATATCCTTTTTGATTCTTAATATTCATATGTACAAACGTGGTGGAGAAGTGAGACGATCTGCAAGCTTATGGTAGGTGTTACTTGATTTATCATTTTGAGCGTATACACGTCCTATTTTAAACACTTTTGAGAGTGAGTGATACATTGTTACCTTGTGAGGTTCACTACTCCTTGAAAGTGCATGGTTATGAATTGTTTGAAGTATTTATTAGAAGTTTGGATGGATTTTTGATATCAATTAGGTGTATGTGATATATAGTTTGTGATACTTGATGTCATGGCTTGTGCTTCGTCTAGTAGGATGTTTAATTTTTTTTAGGATTGTAATTTGAGTAGTTAATGTTGCTCGAGGACGAGCAACAGTTCAAGTTTCGGGGATTTAGATAAGTGTCATTTTTCACGTATTTTTACGTATATTTATGTATTCATTTGAATATGTTAGATACGTTTTTATGGTGATTTCTGAGATTATTCTTGTATAAGGTGCATTTGATGAGTTTGTGCTTAGTTTCATGATTTTAATGAGGAAAAGTGCAAGTTTTAAGCGTAATTGATGATCAGAAGAAAAGGACCGTGCTGCACAGCACGGTCAGACCGTGCCCGACACAACTCAGTGCTGGACAGTGGGACACGATCGTGCTGTGTAGCACGACCGTGCCCGGGTGAACAGTGAAATCGAGAGAAGTTTGTTTTCTTGACGTAATTTCATCTCTTACTTGATTGGGAAGACTCCCTAGGCGATATATATACTTACTGTGGAGAGAGAAAAGAGAGAGGGAAGCACCGAGAGAAGAAGAAGAATTCAAGAAACCGAGAAATCACGAGATCATCGTCGACAAGAGTTTTTAATCTTTCCTCTCGTATTAGTTTTTAGTAGATATGATATTTCCAACCTTGTCTATGAGTTTGTTTATAATCATGTCTAACTAATTTTCTAGGGTTTATAGGGCTTGTTAGTAATTTAATTCGAATCTTGATGGATCTTTAATTTCAATTCAATGTTCATAATCATTTATCTTATTTGTGTGTTTATGAGTTGATTATTTGTTTGATTATCTGGCCAGTAATTGAGCATATTTTAGTAATTAAATCAAAATTCAGGTGATGAGATTTAATTATGAAAGAATAAACATATGACACATAAAAATACTTAGGTCGGGAGATTAAGGAATTTATGTGATGAGAAATCAATCTTGGGTACTTTTGGGAGTTGTTATGTTTCAATCAGATTGAGTAGGGATACCTCTGATGGCCTAATAATCAACCGATTAACTAACCCGGGAGAGCTGTTAATTCGATATATGTGATTGCTCATATAGGATGCTTGATTAATGAACTTAAATTGGTTAAAATGATATTTTGATGAGAATTAGATGAACGCATGTTCTAGAACCTGTCTTAGATATCTGTTATTCTTGGGTGAATTTACTTGCGTAATTACCATTTCTAATAAATTAATCTGCAATTGATGAGATTTGATTTCCCTAGATAAAATTGATGTTAGGATTTCAATGTTTAGATTTTGATGAGACAAACTGATGTTGTAATAGGAAGTTTTAAGTACCCCATTCTTCACAATGTTTAAGTGAATATATAGACTAGTTTGAGTCGTGAGTCTATCGCTGAAAGATGGAGGTTCAACAAGGATAAAGCTGCATCTAAGTCTTAGAGAAAGAAGCTGCTGCAAGAATGCAGATACAGCAAAGCTGCAAGAATGCAGATACAACAAAGCTGCAAGAATGTAGATACAGCAATGCAGCTTAGTAAGAAGTAGAAAGAGTGCAGCACCACTGCAAGAAAATGGATACAGGAGCACTGCAAGAAAAGTGATGCAGAAGCTCTATCGATAAAGTACTGCAAGAAAGGCATAGTTACAGCAGCACTACAAAATAGCACCCGTTGCACAAAGGCTTAGGATACAGCGCAAAGATTACAGCAACAGACAAATCTAATACAGCGCTCTTTACAAGAAAGCATCCTGCAGTACAAGAAAGCATAAATGCAGTACGAGGAACGAAGAACCAAGTAAGAATTAATAGAGCCGTTCCAGAGTAGATCAAAGTTGCAAACACGGAGCCAATACGAGAATGCCACGTGGACTGACGCACTGCAGAAAGCTGTGAGCCGCAACTGCCGCATTAAATGCTCCGAAAGAAAAAGTCAAGTCGCATTTAATGCGAGCCATACCTTTGATCAGACTACTTCAAATTCAAAAGAGAGATATCTCCTTCAACGGATATCTTCTCCTACAAGTATAAATAGAGGTCGAGGAAGACAGTAGCTGGTAACTGAAACTACTGGCACAACGCTTACAAATTCACAAGATTCAAGCATTCATATCTTACCAGTTTCAGTCACTCAACCTCTCGAAGTGAAGCAAGTTCAAGCTGAAATATTCGCCAAGAATTTAGAAGCTTACTTCGAAGCACAAGTTGAAGAAAACCTTTTATACTTTTTACCCTTTTGCTGTGTGCTTAGGTTGTTTTAGAGGTGTCGAACAGTTGATAGGAGAAATCCTTACTGTTTGTATAGTTGTCTAGGTTATAGACAATTTCCCTGTGTGGGAGTGTTGTACCCTGTGTGGGTTAGCCTTTGAAGTTGCAGTTGCTGAGTGATCTCTGGACTTCAGTAGGTGGTTTTTTTGTAGAGTTGATAGATTGAAGAAACTCTAGAGATGAAGAATGAAGAGACTCTAGAGCAACTAGATTTAAGATTCACATCCATTGTGAATGAACTAGAAGCTCTGGGCAAGCACTACACTCAGAAGGAGAAGAACATGAAAGTGCTGAGAGCCCTACCTATGGAGTGGGATAGCAAAACCACTGCCATGAGAGTATCCATGGACTTGAAGTCTATGAGTACATTCGATCTATTCTCCGACCTCAAAGCATTTGAGTATGACATCAATAGGCGGAGAAAGGAGTCCGAAGAATCGAGCTCCAAAGTTACAGCGCTGACCGCCAGAGGCTCTAAGGATACAGCAACCGCCAGTTGCAGTAAGCAAGTCGAGGTTACAGCAGAAGTCGCTGATGAGGAAATAGCTCTGCTTTTGAAGAAGTTCAGAAGATTCATAAAGAGCAACAATAATAGCAGCAACATCAACCTCAACAGAAAGAATGACTTCAGAAGAAGTCAACCACCTCCTCAGATAAACTCCTCTCCACAAACGAATACAGGTGATATTGACTTATGTTATAATTGCAGGAAACCAGGATACTATGCAAGAAACTGTCCCTATCCAAAAGTACACAAGTATCCTGAAGGAGAAAGAGAACAGAGGAGAGAAAAGAGAAGAGAGGAAAGGTACAAGCTTCGAGCTCTCATAGGAGAGATGGAGAAGACTAAGGACACAGCAATACCAAAGGAAGTACTGAAGGCTGCAGAATCCTCTGACAGTGACACTGAAACCTCATCCTCTGACGAAGAAGCACTGATATGCCTGATGGCAAATGATTGTGAGGACAGCGAAGAAGATGAGGTAATCTATCAACCGTTGTCCATATCTGAAGATGAGGAGCTGAACATGATCCACTCTCTAAAACGGATCATAAGTGAATTCGAGCAGATCAACTCAATTCATGAGGAACTGAAGGTTGAAAATGAGAACCTACGAATCGATAATGAGATCCTCAGAAGCAAAAACAGTAATATTGCTAAAATGCTAGCTGCACGAGAGTCTGATAACTCAAAGTGTAGCAAGCTGCAACATGAGGTCTCTAGATTAACTCTGCTGATCACTAAGCTAGAATCTGAGAAGGAAGACTTGCAGTCCAAGATAGGCACTTTCACCAAATCAGCAAAGGACGCAAGAGATTGCATAAATCATCAACAAAATCCTTTTGAAAAATCGGGTTTAGGATACAACAATCATACCTCGCAGAATACAGTAAGCACATCCAGAGCTGTAAAGTTTGTTCAAGCTGAAATCCCAATGGAGAAAGAGTTACCATGTAACCCTGAAAGAATCTTGAACAAAACAGCAATGACGGATAATGGGAAGAAACCCCAATGCTCAACCAAAGAAAGTAAGACTACATCGAAAAACTGGCTGCAGCAGAAGTCATCTGCTGTATACAGCAACAGGATGCAGCAACAAACAAAGTTGCAGCAAAGAAAGATTTTTCCCACCTATACTAAGACATACATGTCTAAACCTAAAAGAGGTTATACTCAAGGGAAATATGGTGGAAGACCACACCTCACAAGTGTTGGTAACACATATGTTATATCCGCACACACTTTTAACAAGTAGTTCAAAAGTAAAACTGCATATAATCAGAGAACCCACAAATCTTACAGCAAATCAGTGACTGTTAAGAAAGTTTGGGTTCCCAAAGAAACTAACCCCAAAGGACCCTTACAGAAGTGGGTACCTAAATCTGCTTGAAATTGTTGCAGGTTTCAGTGCCAGGTTGCAGCAGTGATGTATGGTATATCGACAGCGGCTGCTCAAGGCACATGACAGGCAATAAAGAAACGTTGAAAGACTTCCAAGAATGCAACGGACCAAAAGTCATCTTTGGAGATGATTCCAAAGGAAGCACAAGAGGAAGTGGAAGCCTGATCAAAGGAAACATAAAGATCAAGGATGTATCCTATGTAAAAGGGCTTAGATACAATCTTCTAAGCATCAGTCAATTCTGTGACAAGGGATATACAGTGGAATTCAACCTCAACAAATGTTTGATCAAGGATAGCACCACAAATGAAGTCAAGCTCACAGGAACTAGAAGAGGAAACATCTACCTAGCTGATTGGAACTCTTCTTCTCAAACAACATGCTTCATTGTGAAGAGTCCACCAGAGCTGAGCTGGTTATGGCATAAGAGATTAAGCCATTTGAACTTCAAGACTATCAACAAGTTGGCAAGAAAAGGTCTAGTGAGAGGATTGTCTGATGTGGCATACAAGAAAGAAAATATCTGTGGAGCTTGTCAGAAAGGAAAGCAGATCAAGAGCTCATTCAAAGACAAGATACAGAAGTCATCTCTCAGAATCTTAGATCTTCTGCACATGGACTTATTTGGTCCATAGAACCAGTAAGCTTGAGTGGGAAGAAATATTCTCTTGTAGTAGTTGATGACTACTCCAGATACACATGGACAATCTTCCTTGCAAAGAAATCAGAAACTCAAGAAAAGCTACCTGGTCTCATGAAGAAAATACAAAACGAGAAGAGCTTAAGCATAGTGAAGATAAGATCAGACAGAGGAACTGAGTTCACAAACAAGTTTATTGAAAGATTCTGCTCTGATAATGGTATTCAACACGAATACTCTGCTGCAAGAACACCTCAACAGAATGGGGTAGCTGAAAGAAGAAATAGAACTCTTAAAGAAGCAGCAAGAACGATGATAGCAGAAGCAGAAATACCCAAGAGATTTTGGGCTGAAGCAACCAATACTGCATGCTACACTCAAAACAGATGTCTAATCATCAAGGATGTAGACAAAACCCCCTATGAAATCTGGAATGGATATACACCAAATGTTTCTTATCTACACATCTTCGGGTGTAGGTGTTATATTCTAAATAATGGAAAGGAGCATCTGAAGACCTTCGATGCAAAATCAGATGAAGGAGTGTTTCTAGGTTACTCTGCTGTAAGTAGAGCCTTCAGGGTATTCAACAAAAGAACCTTAGTGGTTGAAGAATCTATTCATGTGGTTTTTGATGAACCACACTGTGACACCAAGAATTTGAAGAAGTTAGATGAGGATACAGCACCCTTGAGAGAAAATGCAGTTCCATATATAGAAGGAGTTCTGCCTACAGAAGAAGATAAAGAAGAAGATGCTGCATCTCTGGATATAGCAGATATTCTTACAGCTGCAGAACCTCCTATTGTATAGCAACAAGAAGAGCAACCTCGACCTACACAAGTTCTCGAGCTAGACAGAACATGGCTAAGAAACCATCCAAGGGATCTTATCATTGGAGATCCAACCACAGGAGTAAAGACAAGAAGATCCAACCCTCACGAAGCAATGTTTGCATGTTTCATATCCCAGACAGAGCCCAAATCTATAGAAGAAGCTCTGCTAGACAGCAATTGGGTTCAAGCTATGCAAGAAGAGCTAAATGGATTTGAGAGAAATCATGTTTGGCAAACAGTTGCAAGACCATCTCACCAAGGAGTAATTAGAACAAAATGGGTCTTCAAGAACAAGCTAGATGAATCTGGAGTTGTCGTAAGGAATAAGGCAAGATTAGTTGCCAAATGATACTGCCAGGAAGAAGGAATTGATTTTGATGAAACCTTCGCCCCAGTAGCAAGACTGGAGGCAATACGAATATTTCTGGCTTATGCAGCTCACATGAACTTCAATGTTTATCAAATGGATGTCAAGAGCGCATTTCTAAATGGTCTCCTTTCAGAAGAAGTATATGTTGAACAACCTCCAGGATTCGAAGATCAAGCAGAAGAGAAAGTGTTCCATTTACACAAAGCCCTTTATGGACTCAAGCAAGCACCAAGAGCTTGGTATGACACCTTATCTCTCTATTTGCTAGAAAATGGCTTTTTGAAAGGAACAATAGACAAGACGCTGTTCAGAATACAGGATGGAGAAAGCATACTGCTTGTACAGATATATGTGGACGACATCATCTTCGGTTCCACTAACAAAGAGCTATGTGAAAAGTTCTCCAACCTAATGCAGTCAAAATTCGAGATGAGTATGATGGGAGAATTAAGTTTCTTTCTTGGACTGCAAGTAAAGCAGCTGTCCACAGGAACGTTTATAAGCCAAGTCAAATACACCAAAGAGCTTATCAAGAAGTTTGGTATGGAAAATGGTGCAGCAACATCTGTCCCTATGTCCACTTCAATAAGTCTGGATAAAGATGAAGAAGGCAAGGATGTTGATATCACCAAATACAGACATCTAATTGGATCCTTGCTATATTTAACAGTAAGTAGTAGGAGTCTGTGCAAGATTCCAAGCAGCACCAAAAGAATCTCATCTCCTAGCTGTAAAGAGAATCATCAAATATCTGAAGGGAACACATGAAGTAGGCTTATGGTATCCCAAGGAAGGAGGATTCAAGCTCAAAGGATACTCCGACTCAGATTATGTAGGCTGCAAGATTGATCGAAAGAGTACCAGTGGGACCTGTCAATTTCTGGGAAATAGACTTGTCTCTTGGTTCTGCAGAAAGCAAACCTTAATTGCAACCTCTACAGCCGAAGTAGAGTATGTTGCAGCTGGAAGTTGCTGTGCACAGATTCTCTGGATACAGCAGCAACTAAGAGATTATGGGATTGAAGAAAGAGAGACTCCAATTCTCTGCGACAACACAAGTGCTATTGCAATAACCCATAATCCTGTCTTTCATTCAAGAACGAAGCACATCGACATTCGCCATCATTTTATAAGAGATCATGTTGAAAAGAAAGATATTGTGCTTGAAAAGGTACATACGAATCTCCAGCTTGTAGATATATTCACTAAACCTTTGGGTGAATCAAGATTTTCTATGCTTAGAAACGAGTTGGGAATTCTTAATTTATGAAGAGAAAAAGAAGGTACAAAAGTTAAGGGGAACCTCTGCATGCTTGAAAGAAACAGTAAGAAGTATACTGTAAGTTACGTTTTCTTACAGTGCTGGATCCAAACAGCACTGCATCATATTCTTACAGTACAGCAGAAAGTAGAATTACATACAGCGCATGGTTACAGCATTTATTTCAAATAAAGTATTGATTACACTGTAACCTCGTACCAAAGATGTACACAACCTTAAAAAGGGAATTCTTTTGGGCGGCAAAAGGCATGTCAATCAGCATTTAATGAAAAGTCTGCGCGCGTCAGAAGTGAAAGAGACCCGTCTCAGAGCCCACGCGCCTAGTAATAATTATGGGCGATTTGACTGAACTGCCTGACTTAAGGAGAACCGTAAGATCATCTTCTAGAAAGTCGATCTGAACCGTTGATCTTTCACACATCCCTTGATCTTCGCTATAACCCCATAAACCCCCAGAAATCAAAAATCATTCTCACATTTACCCAAGGCAAGAAAACTCTTTGCAAATTTTTCTCTCTCCCTCTCTCTTCGAAAAATCTTCCAAACACTCATCTCAGAGATCATCAATGGAACCAAGAAAGACCATAGTACTGGAAGGACGGCTAGTCAACCAGGAGCACATCCAGGCTTCGGGGTTGTATGACAATGCCCTCATTCAAAGAATCTTCGACACCCTTCAAAAGACTCAGATTCTAGGGCTTCTCACCACTGTCTACGCTGGCTTCTCTGTGGAGTCAGTACAAAGGTTCTATGCCTACGCTAGGCAGGCGGAGGAAAGAAACGCCATCATGTTCCGGATGGATGAAGAAGAGAAAGAACGGTCCATAACCGTTAGGGACATCGCCACCACCTTTAGCATCTATGTTGCAGGTTTAACCCCCAGTCAGTTGGTATCATATGGGGAAGGTTCTGCTCAAGAGATGTGGGATCTCTTCAGAACAAGGGAAGCAGGGGCAGAAATAAAGAGAAGCGCCTCCAAGAAACTCTTCAAGCCGGAGTTCGAGTTGCTTCATGATATCTGTGCATACTCCATTGAAGGCAGAACTGGGAGTTATGACAAGTGCACAGATCTCCGGTTCCGGATCATGTCTGCCATCATAGCCGGAGAAAAAGTGAACTGGGCGAGGTTCATCATGAAGAGGCTGTGGGAAGAAGCAGAGAAGATAACGGAGCGTCGGAGCTACGGTATCACCATCTGCTCTCTGCTCTGCAAGCTTGGTCTTCAACTTGCAGCACCCTCTCCTATTCACATTGGGAAGTATCTCGGGGAGAAGAAGAAGGGTAAGACCCAACCGAAGGCAGCAGATGCTGGGGTAAGGAGGAAAACCAAAGACAAAAAGAATGTTACCCTGGCTCTGCAAGATGAAGCGAAAAGCAGCAAGGGAACTGACAATGAGGATGAGGACGAGAATAATCCTCTTTCTGTCACCAAGGACACCCCCAGAAAAGGTGCTCCTGTTCCCAAAGGCCCTTCCTCTGATGACGATGCTGTACTAGTCAGGAGGGCCCCACGCAGCAAGAAGAAGGCTACCACAGCTGCTGATACCCAACTCTCTGCACCTTCTATGGCAGCAGTAAATGTTGGGGATGAGTTACGTCAGCCCCGGAATCAAGAAGGTGCTCTTGATTCCAATCTCTCTACACCTTCCAGGGTGGTAGAACATTCGGGGGATGTGTCACATCGGCTTCAGGAGCCACATCAGCACCCGGACCAGCCAACTGAAGTAGAGTCTTGTCTACAAACAAAAGCTTCAGTGTTGGATCCAACCTTCCCAGCAGCTAGAAATATGGAGCCGCTGTACAGTCTCTGGAGAGACATGCGACTGGTTAAGGGGGAAATCTTGTTGAAGTGGAAGGATTTCCTGACAGTCGAGCAAGCAGTCCTGGAGTGGGCCAAATCAGACGACATTCTGGCACTCCTGCAACCTGAGTATGCAGCGAGAGTACAAGAGCTGAATGAATACAGTGCTGCACAGGGAGTAAAAGACAAAGGGAAGGGAAAGGCTCTTGCAGAATCCGAATCTGCAGAGCTGCCGATGAGAGCAGCAGAGGAAGACGCACAGGTTTTCCTTGCCCCGGCTGCGGAGGCTGTAAGAAGGGGCGATGACGTCACTTTTGCTCAAGAGCAGATCGACACCTTGGGAGTAGAGCAAGCTGAGGAAGCTATGCTGCAACAGGCGCTGCAGAGAAGTCTGGATGAAACCAGGATACAGCACACTCCCAGGAAGATGCGGGGAGAAGAAAGCTCAAGTCATCAACACTCAAGCTCCCTTGCATATGAACAAGTAGTTGAAGGTTTCTCCAATATTGTCTCTTTGGAACCTTTGAAGGAGAGAGACTCTGAACTACTAGACTATGGGGATTCCCCTGACCAATCAGAGGCAGCTACAGCTGAATCAGGAGGGGAACCAACAGTCATCATTCAGGGAATAATCTCTAAACTTGATGCAGACGCCGATGATGCAACCACGGAGGAATTGCGAAGGCTGGACTCCCTGTACTGGAGGAGACAGCAGTACAGCCAGCAACCACCCAATCAGGAGCAGCTGAGGAAACAAACAGGGTGGAAGCTGAGATTCTTGCAGCAGTGGAGGATACAGTGCTGAATGCTATTGAAGCTGCAAGAAACCAAGAGACACTGCAAGAACCCACTCTTGCAGCAGAAACTGTCCAGTGTATGGAAGAAGCTGAGGTAACTGCCGTGCAGCTAGAGACACCTCAAGAGGAGGTTGATGTTGCAGCTACTGCAAGCTCCAAGGATCCTAATCAGGATACAGCAGCTGAGGTTACCAAGGAAGCTGAAGAAGATGAAGCTTCCAAGTTCCAACAGATGATGAGAGAGAAAAAGAAGGCTTCTTATGGGCCATTAGCTGCCGGAGAAGTTGAAGGCTCATCTCTTGTGGATTTGGGAAGCACTTCTGAAGAGCAATCATCCTCGAGTTCTCCAATCTCAACATCAATCGAGGAGGATGAAGTTGCTGAGGCACCGAGGCAGGATGCAGCACCAATCTCTCAAGCTGTAGTTCCTTACGCTGCATCCACTGCTGCCTCAAGAAGACGGAATTCGGGCTTGACTCCTGATGAATCGATCGACAGAGTTGAAGACACTGTTAGACACCTTGTACAGGCTCTTATTGAGCACGAGTCTACCATGCGGGACAGCCTCAGGGTCACTGCTCGTTTCCATGCTGAAACCATGACAAGTTTCAAGAAGGATCTTGAAACTCTGCCTAAAATGATCAGACAAACCCTACATGATCATACTGAGAGGCAAGACAAGGAAAGGGTAAGGATGGAGGGAGATTTGATAGCAGACGCTGCTCAGACACGGCAAGAAGTAAAGCGCTACCGAATGTTTGCTGAAAGAACGTCTGACAGGATGAATACGCAATCCCTCGTCCTTGAAGAGCTTCTGAACAGGACTACAGTCCTGGACCATACTGCAGAGCAGACGTCTGCAAGAACCAGAAGCATTGATGACCGCCTGGGGAATCTGGAGCTCATTGTTGGAGAGCTAAGGGATGTAATTCTCAGAGCATTCCCTCAGCATATTGAAGCCCCCCAGGAAGCCCCACAACCGACCAGAGGACCACGCTCCAAAGTGGTTCCAGCAGCCCCTGCTCAGCCCCCGGCTTTTGATGATGCTAAAAAGGGGGAATGATTCTATGAGCAGCAAAGAAGTAAATGGCAGGCTGCTGAAGAAGAAGAAGATGATGATCAGCATCCTCTCAGAAGAAGGAGGAGGAGGTCTGAGTCATCAGCCGCTGCTGATATCCCTTCTCCGAAGCGATGGAGAAAGGATGATGAAGGAGGAGCTGGCGGAGCTGGTGCTGTAAGAAGATCAGCAGCAGGCGCTGTCCCAAGTAGAGCTGCAAGTAAGGATGCAGCACCCTCTTCTCATCATCACTCACAGAGGGGATACGAGAGCCAGCAGCAAGGCTCAAGGAAGAGGTCGAGCAGGGACGAGTCTGAGGATCAGAGGCACGAAAACGTGATAATTGAAGAATATGCCTGGATTCAAAAACTCGGAGTAATCGGTGAAAGGAAAATCTATGCTGAAAACATCTACCGATTCCCTCCTCAAGAAATCCCTCGCCTTGACACCAACGATATATCTGCTGAAGTATCCGTTCTGATAGATCAGAGGCCAGTCGCGGAGAACATGGCATGGAGATTTGCCATCTTCAGAGAAATAAGACTGCCTGCTGATAGGAATCCATCATTTGAAGCGATCACCATGTTCAAACGATCAGAATACCTCAAACACTTCAGGGAGCTATGCAGAAGGGGCAAATTCCAAAGATATCATACTTGCCAGACTGTATTGAAGAGGTACGAACAGCTCACTAGGGATGGAGAGCTGGAAATTCAAAATTACTACATCAGCCTAGTGAAGCCGAACAGGATAGTGCCCTACTGTGAGGATTTTTGGCTTCGATGGATTGAGATTCCTATATTCCAACAGAAGCTGGCAGAAACCTATCAAGAATCCATCAGGGATTGGTGGAAAGGCTCAAGAGGAAGAGAAGGATTGGAAAGATTCTCTGATAAAAGACCTGAAGAATCTTCAACAAAGAGGTCCCTGTTCCAATAAATCTTTCTTTTTTGTATTTTGTTTCATTGAACCCCTTCTCTGCTGTAAAAATTTCTTTCTCTGTAATGAAAGATTTTTCCTTTTTATCCTTAGAAAAGTTCAATCCTTATGAACTCTTGCATGCTGCTTTTTAATTTCCTGATGATTGTTGTGATAAAGAAATAGCATGATACATCTCTGATGAATCCAGGAAGTTTATTTATTCTAAGTATGAAAGCTGTGCAAAGCATGTAACCTTGAAACTTATATAATCTCTAAAGTAAATATCTTCATAAACGAAATAATGTAAAGGTTTTGTCATCATCAAAAAGGGGGAAATTGTTAGGATTTCAATGTTTAGATTTTGATGAGACAAACTGATGTTGTAATAGGAAGTTTTAAGTACCCCATTCTTCACAATGTTTAAGTGAATATATAGACTAGTTTGAGTCGTGAGTCTATCGCTGAAAGATGGAGGTTCAACAAGGATAAAGCTGCATCTAAGTCTTAGAGAAAGAAGCTGCTGCAAGAATGCAGATACAGCAAAGCTGCAAGAATGCAGATACAGCAATGCAGCTTAGTAAGAAGTAGAAAGTGTGCAGCACCGCTGCAAGAAAATGGATACAGGAGCACTGCAAGAAAAGTGATGCAGAAGCTCTATCGATAAAGTACTGCAAGAAAGGCATAGTTACAGCAGCACTACAAAATAGCACCCGCTGCATAAAGGCTTAGGATACAGCGCAAAGATTACAGCAATAGACAAATCTAATACAGCGCTCTTTACAAGAAAGCATCCTGCAGTACAAGGAAGCATAAATACAGTACGAGGAACGAAGAACCAAGTAAGAATTAATAGAGCCGTTCCAGAGTAGATCAAAGTTACAGACACGGAGCCAATACGAGAATGCCACGTGGACTGACGCACTGCAGAAAGCTACGAGCCGCAACTGCCGCATTAAATGCTCCGAAAGAAAAAGTTAAGTCGCATTTAATGCGAGCCATACCTTTGATCAGACTACTTCAAATTCAAAAGATAGATATCTTCTTCAACGGATATCTTCTCCTACAAGTATAAATAGAAGTCGAGGAAGACAGTAGCTGGTAACTGAAACTACTGGCACAACGCTTACAAATTCACAAGATTCAAGCATTCATATCTTACCAGTTTCAGTCACTCAACCTCTCGAAGTGAAGCAAGTTCAAGCTGAAAGATTTTCCAAGAATTCAGAAGCTTACTTCGAAGCACAAGTTGAAGAAAACCTTTTATACTTTTTACCTTGTTGCTGTGTGCTTAGGTTGTTTTAGAGGTGTCGAACAGTTGATAGGAGAAATCCTTGCTGTTTGTATAGTTGTATAGGTTATAGACAATTTCCATGTGTGGGAGTGTTGTACCCTGTGTGGGTTAGCCTTTGAAGTTGCAGTTGCTGTGTGATCTCTGGACTTCAGTAGGTGGTTTCTTTGTAGAGTTGATAGATTGTTAGGGAACGCCTATAAATCAATCTTGCTTTAACAAAGTTCCTGCTCGAGGAGCAGTAGAGTGGACGTAGAAGGATTACACCACCTTCGAACCACTATAAACTATAAGTGTTTATTTGTTAGAATATCAATGTTTAGATTTTGATGAGACAAAACATGAAATGTTATAGGAAGTGTTAAGTACCCCATTTTTCACCATGTTTAAGTGAACATATAGACTAGGTTAAGTCTTGGTCTATCGCTGAAAGATTGAGGTTGAAACGAGGATAAAGCTGCATCTAAGGCCTTGAGAAAGAAGTTGCTGCAAGAATGCAGATACAGCGAAGCTGCAAGAATGCAGATACAGCGAAGCTGCAAGAATGCAGATACAGCAACGCTGCAAGAAGGCAGATACAGCAAAGCTGCAAGAAGGCGTTTACAGCTTCGATATATATATAAAGAAGATACAGTAATGCAGCTAAGTAAAAAGGAACGGCGTGCAGCATCGCTGCAAGAAAAAACATACAGGAGCACTGCAAGAAAAGTAGTGCAGAAGCTCTATCGATAAAGTACTGCAAGAAAGTCATAGTTACAGCAGCACTGCGAGATAACACCTGCTGCACAAAGACTTTGGTTACAGCGCAAAGATTACAGCAACAGACAAATCTAATACAGCGCCCTTTACAAGAAAGCATCCTGCAATACGAGGAAGCATAAATGCAGTACGAGGAACAAAGAACCAAGCAGGAATAATAGAGCCGTTCCAGAGAAGATCAAAATTGTAGACACGGAGCCAATTAGAGAATGCCACGTGGACTGGCGCACTGTAGAAAGCTGCGAGCCGCACCTGCCACATTAAATGCTTTGAAAAGAAAAGTCAAAATCGCATTTAATGCGAGCCATGCCTTTGATCAGTCTACTACAGATTCAAAAGAGAGATATCTCCTTCAACGGATATCTTCTCCTACAAGTATAAATAGAGGTCGAGGAAGACAGAAGCTGGTTACTGAAACTATTGATACAAAACTCTTGCGCGAAATCTCTCAATCTTACAAGATTCAAGCATACAAATCTTACCAGTTTCAGTCACTCAACCTCCCGAAGTGAAGCAAGCTCAAGCTGAAAGATCCATTAAAGGATTCAGAAGCTCACTTCGTCGCACCAGTTGAAGATCTTTTTATATACCTTTTAACCTTGTTGCTGTGTGCTTAGGTTGTTTTAGCGGTGTCGAACAGTTGATAGGAGAGATCCTTGCTGTTTGTATAAGTTGTCTAGTGTTAGGCAATATCCCTATGTGGGAGCTTAGAACCCTGTGTGGGTTAGCCTTTGAAGTTGCAGTGGCTGTGTGATCTCTGAATTTCAGTAAGTGGTTTCTTTGTAAAAGTTGATAGATTGTTAGGGAACGCCTGTAATCCAATCTTGCTTTAACAAAGTTCCTACTTGAGGAGCAGTAGAGTGGACGTAGAAGGATTACACCACCTTCGAACCACTATAAACTATAAGTGTTTATTGATTTTCTTATCTGTGTTTATCTTGCTTTATCTAGTTTATTTTCACAAGCATAAAACCTTTGAAAAAGAAGCATCTCTGAGAAAACAACCTTGTGTCATAAAATATATTTTCCGCTGTGCTTAAACTCTTAGTTACAGCGTACAGCACTGCATCCTAGTGCTGTAAGCAGTAGCTGTCTGGCGCTGCAAGTTCAAGTAACTTGCAGAACAGAAAGTTTAAACCATTGTTTTGCAAAATCGACCAAGGTTCATTCACCCCCCCTTCTGAACCTCGGACACCACTTGGGACCAACAAGTGGTATCAGAGCAGTTGGGTTATCAAGCCTATACATCTGGCATTCTACCCAGATCCAACCCTTTGTTGTTTTCTCTGCATAAAATCTCATTCTTTAGCATATCATGGATTTCTCCAATCACAAGCTGTCTATGTTTTTCATAGAAGAATATGACGATTGGAAGATAATAATGCAGGCACACTTATCAGCCATGAACGACGAAATATGGACGGTCATCACTGAAGGACCAATAATCCCTATGAAGGTGAATCCACTGTATGGAAGAGACAGAACAGATGAGGAGCAGCCACCACCTAACTTCCTGGTCAAACCACGACAAGAATGGGGAAACGAAGACAGGAAAAGAGCAAACTTGGACAACATGGCAAAGAACGCTCTATTCATCACCTTGGATAAAGGCACATTCAGCAAAGTTAAATCTTGCTCTACATCCAAGGAGATATGGGAAAAGTTGGAGCAGATATGTGAGGGAATAGAGCTCACAAAAGATAATAAAATCTCCAATGCTACGCAACTTTTTGAGCTCTTCGAGATGAAGAATGAAGAGTCTCTAGAGCAACTAGACTTGAGATTCACATCCATTGTGAATGAACTAGAAGCTCTGGGCAAGCACTACACTCAGAAGGAGAAAAATATGAAAGTGCTGAGAACCCTACCTGCGGAGTGGGATAGCAAGACCACTGCCATGAGAGTGTCTATGGACCTGAAGTCCATGAGTACATTCGACCTATTTTCCGACCTCAAAGCATTTGAACACGATATCAACAAAAGGAAAAAGGAGTCCGAGGAGTCTAGCTCCAAGGTTACAGCGCTGACCGCCAGAGGCCCCAAGGATACAGCAACCGCCAGTTGCAGTAAGAAGGTGGAGGTTACAGCAGATAGTGCTGATGAGGATATGGCTCTACTTCTAAAGAAGTTTAGAAGGTTCATCAAGAGTAACAACAGCAGCAATACCAATCTCAACAAAAGGAATGACTTCAGAAGAAGTCATCCATCTCCTCAGGTATCCCCCTCTCCACAATCAAATTCAGAGAAACTTGACCTCTGTTATAATTGCAGGAAACCGGGACATTATGCGAGGAACTGCTCATATCCAACAGTGCACAAATACCCAGAAGAGGAGAGAGAGCAAATAAGAGAAAAGAGGAGAGAAGAAAGACACAAGCTCCGAGCTCTTATTGGGGAGCTGGAAAAAGCCAAGGATACAGCAGTACCCAAGGAAGTACTGAAAGCTGTAGAATCCTCAGGCAGCGACACTGAAACCTCATCCTCAGACGAAGAAGTGCTGATATGCCTAATGGCAAAAGACTGTGAAGACAGCGAGGAAGATGAGGTAATCTATCAACCGCTGTCTATACCAGAGAATGATGAGCTGAACATGATCCTCTCTCTGAAGAAGATCATGAGTGACTTCGAGCAGATCAACTCAATTCATGAGGATCTAAAGGTTGAAAATGAGAACCTACGAATCGACAATGAGATCCTCAGAAGCAAAAACATTGACATTGCTAAAATGCTCACTGCACGAGAGTCTGATAACTCAAAGTGTAGTAAGCTGCAACTTGAGGTCTCTAGATTAAATCTGCTGATCACTAAGCTATAATCTGAGAAGGAGAACTTGCAGTCCAAGATTGGCACATTCACCAAATCAGCAAAGGACGCAAGAGATTGCATAAGTAACCAAAGAGACCCTCTTGAAAAATCAGGGTTAGGATACAGCAATCACATCTCTCAGAATACAGCAAGTACATCCAAAGCTGTAAAATTTGTTCAATCAAAGATCCCTCTGGAGAAAGAGTTATTAAGTAACTCAGCAAAGATCTTGAACAAGACAGCTGTAGTGGATAAAGGGAAGAAACCCCTATGCTCAACTGCAGGGAGTAAGACTGCATCGAAAAGCTGGCTGCAGCAGAAGTCATCTGCTGTATACAGCACAAGGATGCAGCAACCAACAAAGTTGCAGCAAAGAAAGAATTTTCCCACCCATACCAAGACATACATGTCTAAACCTAAAAGAGGCTATGCTCAAGGGAAGTATGGTGGAAGACCACACTACACAAGTGTTGGTAACACATATGTTATATCTGCACACACGGTTAACTAGCAGTTCAAAAGTAAAACTGCATATATTCAGAGAACCCATAAATCTTGCAGCAAAACAATGACTGTCAAGAAAGTTTGGGTTCCCAAAGCAACTAACCCCAAAGGACCCTTACAGAAGTGGGTACCTAAATCTGTTTGAAATTGGTACAGGTTTCAGTGCCAGGTTACAGCAGTGATGTATGGTATATCGACAACGGCTGCTCGAGGCACATGACAGGCAGTAAAGAAACGTTGAAAGACTTCCAAGAATGCAACGGACCAAAAGTCATCTTTGGAGATGATTCCAAAGGAAGCACAAGAGGAAGTAGCTGCCTAGTCAAAGGAAACATAAAGATTAAAGAAGTATCCTATGTGAAAGGACTCAGATACAACTTACTGAGCATCAGTCAATTCTGTGACAAAGGATACACCGTGGAATTCAACCTCAACAAATGTTTGATCAAGGATAGCACTTCAAATGAAGTCAAGCTCACAGGAACTAGGAGAGGAAACATCTATCTTGCAGATTGGAATTCCTCTATTCAACCTACATGCTTCATTGTGAAGAGTCCACCAGAGTTGAGCTGGCTATGGCACAAGAGGTTAAGCCATTTGAACTTCAAAACTATCAACAAGCTGGCAAGAAAAGGTCTAGTGAGAGGATTGCCTGATGTGGCATACAAAAAGGAAAATATCTGTGGAGCTTGTCAGAAAGGAAAGCAAGTAAGGAGCTCATTCAAGGACAAGATACAGAAATCATCTTACAGAATACTAGATCTTCTGCACATAGATCTATTCGGTCCCGTAGAACCAGTAAGCTTAAGTGGGAAGAAGTACTCTCTAGTGGTAGTTGACGACTACTCAAGATATACATGGACGATCTTCCTAGCAAAGAAATCAGAAACTCAAGATAAGCTACCTGGTCTGATGAAGAAAATTCAAAATGAGAAGAGCTTGAGTATAGTGAAAATAAGATCAGACAGAGGAACTGAGTTCACAAACAAGTTCATTGAGAAATTCTGTTCTGACAATGGTATTCAGCATGAATACTCTGCAGCAAGAACACCTCAACAAAATGGTGTAGCTGAAAGGAGAAACAGAACTCTCAAGGAAGCAGCGAGGACAATGATAGCTGAAGCAGAAATACCCAAGAGGTTTTGGGCTGAAGCAACCAACACTGCATGCTACACTCAAAACAGATGTCTAATCATCAAGGATGTAGACAAAACCCCCTATGAAATCTGGAATGGATATACACCAAATGTCTCATATCTACACATCTTTGGGTGTAGGTGTTATATCCTCAACAATGGAAAAGAGCATCTGAAAACCTTTGATGCAAAATCAGATGAAGGAGTCTTTCTAGGTTACTCTGCTGTAAGTAGAGCCTTCAGGGTGTTTAATAAAAGAACTTTAGTGGTTGAAGAATCTATCCATGTGGTGTTTGATGAACCACATTGTGACTCGAAAAAGTTAGAAGATTCAACTAAAGAGACATCACCAATAGTTGAGGATGCTGTTACCTACATAGAAATGAATTCTGCCTACAGGAGAAGACAGAGAAGAGGAAGCTGCAGCTTTGGATATAGCAGATATTCTTACAGCACCAGAACCTCCTGCTATACAGCATCAAGAAGAGCAACCTAGACCTACACATGTTTTTGAACCAGACAGAACATGGCTGAGGAATCATCCAAGAGATCTAATAATTGGAGATCCAGCCATTGGAGTAAGAACAAGAAGATCCATCCCTCATGAAGCAATGTTTGCATGTTTCATATCCCAGACGGAGCCCAAAACCATAGAAGAAGCTCTGCTAGACAGCAATTGGGTTCAAGCCATGCAAGAAGAGTTAAATGGTTTTGAAAGAAATCAAGTATGACAAACAGTTGCAAGACCATCTCATCAAGGAGTGATAGGAACAAAATGGGTCTTCAAGAACAAGCTAGATGAATCCGGAGTTGTTGTAAGGAACAAGGCAAGATTAGTTGCCAAAGGATACTGCCAAGAAGAAGGAATTGATTTTGATGAAACGTTTGCTCCAGTAGCAAGACTGGAAGCTATACGAATCTTTCTGGCATATGCTGCTCACATGAACTTTAATGTTTATCAGATGGATGTCAAGAGCGCATTCCTAAATGGTCTCCTTACAGAAGAAGTATATGTTGAACAACCTCCAAGATTCGAAGATCAAGCAGAAGAGAAAGTGTTCCGATTACACAAAGCCCTTTATGGACTCAAGCAAGCGCCAAGAGCTTGGTATGACACCTTATCTCTCTACCTGCTAGAGAATGGCTTTCAGAAAGGAACAATAGACAAAACGCTGTTCAGGATACAGGATGGAGAAAGTGTACTGCTAGTACAGATATATGTGGACGGTTCCACTAACAAAGAGCTATGTGAAAAGTTCTCCAACCTAATGCAGTCAAAATTCGAAATGAGTATGATGGGAGAATTAAGTTTCTTTCTTGGACTGCAAGTAAAGCAGCTGTCTACAGGAACGTTTATAAGCCAAGTCAAATATACCAAAGAGCTTATCAAGAAATTTGGTATGGAAAATGGTGCAGCAACATCTGTCCCTATGTCCACTTCAATAAGTCTGGATAAAGATGAAGATGGCAAGGATGTTGACATCACCAAGTACAGACGCCTAATTGGATCATTGCTATATCTGACAGCAAGCAGGCCAGACATTATGTTTGCAGTTGGAGTCTATGCAAGATTCCAAGCAGCACCAAAGGAATCTCATCTCCTAGCTGTGAAGAGAATCATCAAGTATCTGAAAGGAACACAGGAAGTTGGCCTATGGTATCCTAAGGAAGGAGGATTCAAGCTCAAGGGCTACTCCGACTCAGATTACGCAGGCTGCAAGATTGATCGAAAAAGTACAAGCGGGACTTGTCAATTTCTGGGAAATAGACTTGTCTCTTGGTTTTACAGAAAACAGACCTCCATTGCAACCTCTACAGCAGAAGCAGAGTATGTTGCAGCTGGAAGTTGCTGTGCGCAGATTCTCTGGATACAGCAGCAACTAAGAGATTATGGGATTGAAGAAAAAGAGACTCCAATTCTCTGCGACAATACAAGTGCTATTGCAATTACCCATAATCCTGTCTTTCATTCAAGAATGAAGCACATCGACATTCGACATCATTTCATAAGAGATCACGTTGAGAAGAAAGATGTGGTGCTCGAGAAAGTTCACACAGATCTCCAGCTTGCAGATATATTCACTAAACCCTTGAGTGAATCAAGATTTTCTATGCTTAGAAATGAGCTGGGAATTCTCAAGTTATAAGGAGAAAAAGAAGGTTCAGTAACCGAGGGGAAACCTCTGCATGCTTGAAAGAAGCAGTAAGAAATGTACTGTAAGCTACGACTTCTTACAGCGCTGGGTTCAAACAGTGCTGCTTCACATTCTTACAGTGCTGGGTTCAAACAGCGCTGTCTTATATTCTTACAGTACAGCAGAAGTAGAAATTCATACAGCGCCAGGTTACAGCATTTATTTCAAATGAAGTATTGATTACTCTGTAACCTCGTACCAAAGGCTCTGCAACCTTAAAAATCAGTTATTTGAGCGGCAAAAAGCATGTCAAAAGGCATATCAATCAGCATTTAATGCAAAGTCTGCACGCGTCAGAAGTGGAAGAGACCCGTCTCAAAGCCCACGTACCTAGTAATTATTATGGGTGATTTGACTGATCGGCTTGACTCAAGGAGAACCATAAGAGCATCCTCTAGAAGTCAATCTGAACCGTTGATCTTACACAAGTCCCTTGATCTTCTCCATAACACCATAACCTCCCTAAGAGATTCAAATCATTCTCACATTTTTCTCTAAGGCAAGAAAACCCTCTGAAGATTTTTTCTCTCTTTCTCTCGTCAAAAATCTTCCAAAAACTCCTCTCAAAATTTCTTCAATGGAACTAAGAAAGGCCATAGTTTTGGAAAGACGCCTAGTCAACCAGGAGAATATCCAGGCTTCGGGTTTATATGACAACGCCCTCATCCAAAGGATCTTTGAAGCCCTCCAACGGTCTCAGATTCTAGGGCTT
The DNA here is from genome assembly GCA_028654395.1 of Scutellaria barbata. Classification (NCBI taxonomy): domain Eukaryota; kingdom Viridiplantae; phylum Streptophyta; class Magnoliopsida; order Lamiales; family Lamiaceae; genus Scutellaria; species Scutellaria barbata. Next base: position 7,771,645 of record CM053649.1, on the reverse strand, counting down.
CTCACCACCGTTTACGCTGGCTTCTCTGTGGAGTCAGTACAAAGGTTCTATGCCTACACTAGGCAGGCGGAGGAAAGAAACGCCATCATGTTCCGGATGGATGAAGAAGAGGAAGAACGGTCCATAACCGTTAGGGACATCGCCACCACCTTTAGCATATATGCTGCAGGTTTGACCCCCAATCAGTTGGTATCATATGGGGAAGGTTCTGCACCAGAGATGTGGGATCTCTTCAGAACAAGGGAAGCAGGGGCAGAGATAAAGAGAAGCGCCCCCAAGAAACTCTTCAAGCCGGAATTCGAGTTGCTTCATGATATCTGTGCATACTCCATTGAAGGCAGAACAGGGAGTTATGACAAGTGCACAGATATCTGGTTTCGGATCATGTCTGCCATCATGGCAGGAGAAAAAGTGAACTGGGCGAGGTTCATCTTGAAGAGATTGTGGGAAGAAGCAGAGAAGATAACGGAGCGTCGGAGCTACGGTATCACCATCTGTTCTCTACTCTGCAAGTTTGGCATTCAACTTGCAGCACCCACCCCTATTCACTCTGGGAAGTATCTCGGAGAGAAGAAGAAGGGTAAGACCCAACCGAAGGCAGCAGATGCTGGGGTAGGGAAGAAAACCAAAGACAAAAAGAAGTCTACCCTGGCTCTGCAAGACGATTGGAAAAGCAGCAAGGGAACTGACGATGAGGATGAGGATGCAGATAGTTCTCTTCCAGCCGTCAAGGACACCCCAAGAAAAGGTGGTCCTGTTCCCGAAGACCCTTCCTCTGATGATGATGTCTTATTTGTGAGGAGGGCCCCACGCAGCAAGAAGAAGGCTGTCGCTGCTCTTAATTCCCAACTCTCTACACCTTCCAGGATGGTAGAACAATCTGGGGGTGCGTCACATCAGCTTCGGGAGCATCAGCACCCTAACCAGCCAACTGAAGCAGAGTCTTGTCTACAAACAAAGACTTCAGTGCTGGATCCAACCTTCCCAGCAGCTAGAAATATGGAGCTGCAGTACCGTCTCTGGAGAGAGATGCGACTGGCTAAGGGCGAAATCTTGATGAAATGGAAGGATTTCCTCACAGTCGAACAAGCTGTCCCGGAGTGGGCCCAATCAGAAGACATACTGGCACTCCTGCAACCTGAGTATGCAGCACACGTACAAGAGCTGGATGAAAGCAGCGCTGCACAGGGAGCAAAGGACAAGGGAAAGGGAAAAGCTCATGCAGAATCCGACTCTGCGGAGCTGTCGATGAGAGCAACAGAGGAAGACACACAGGCCTTCCTTGCCCCGGCTGCGGAGGCTGTCAGAAGGGGCGATGACGTCGCATTTCCTCAAGAGCAAATCGACACCCTGGGAGTTGAGCAAGCTGAGGAAGCTATGCTGCAACAAGCGCTGCAGAGAAGTCTTGTTGAAACAAGGATGCAGCAAACTCCTAGGAAGATGCGGGGAGAAGGAAGCTCAAGTCATCAACACTCAGGCTCCCCTGCATAGGAGCAAGTAGTTGAGGGTCTCTCCAATATTGTATCGTTGGAACCTTTGGAGGAGAGAGACTCTGGGCTACTGGACTATGGCGATTCCCCTGACCACATGGAAGCAGCAACAGCTGAATCAGGTGGGGAACCGACAAACATCATTCAGGGAGTCATCTCTGAACTTGATGAAGTCGCCGATGATGCAACCACGGAGGAAGTTACGAAGGCAGGACTCCTTGTACTGGAGAAGACAGCAGTACAGCCAGCGACCACCCAACCAGAAGCAGCTGAGGAAACAAGAAGGGTGGAAGCTGAGATTCTTGCAGCAGTGGAGGATACAGTGCTGAATACTGTTCAAACTGCAAGAAACCAAGAGGCACTGCAAGAACCCATTCTTGCAGCAGAAGCTGTCCAGGATGCTGAGGTAACTGCTGTGCAGCTAGAGACACTTCAAGAGGAGGTTGACGCTGCAGCTGCTGCAAGCTCCAAGGATCCTAATCAGGATACAACAGCTGAAGTTACCAAGGAGGCAGAAGAAGAAGAAGAAGCTTCCAAGTTCCAACAGATGTTGAGAGAGAAAAGGAGGACTTCTTACGGGCTTAAGGCTGCTGGAGAAGTTGAAGGCTCATCTTTGGTGGACTTGGGAAGTACTTCTGAAGAGCAATCATCCTCGAGTTCTCCAAACTCAACATCAATCGAGGAGGATGAAGTTACTGAGGCACCGAGGCAGGATGCAGCACCAATATCTCATGCTGTAGTCCCTTACGCTGCATCCACTGCTGCCTCAAGAAGATGGAATTCGGGCTTGACTCCTGACGAATCGATCGACAGAGTTGAAGACACTGTTAGACACCTTGTACAGGCTCTTATTGAGCACGAGTCTACCATGCGAGACAGCCTCAGGGTCACTGCTCGATTCCACGCTGAAACAATGTCTAGCTTCAAGAAGGATCTTGAAGTTCTGCCTAAAATGATCAGACAAACCCTATATGATCATACTGAGAGGCTAGATAAGGAAAGGGTAAGGATGGATGGAGATCTGATAGCAGACGCTGCTCAGACACGGCAAGAAGAAAAGCGTTGTCGGGCCTTTGCTGAAAGAACGTCTGACAGGATGAACACGCAATCCCTCGTCCTTGAAGAGCTTCTGAACAGGACAACTGTCTTGGACCATACTGCAGAGAAGACGTCTGCAAGAACCAGAAGCATTGATGACCGCCTGGGGAATCTGGAGCTCATTGTTGGAGAGCTGAGGGACGTCATATTTCGAGCATTCCCTCAGCATATTGACGCTCCCCAGGAGGCCCCCAAACAGTCCAGACAACCACGTTCCAGAGTGGTTCCAGCAGCTCCTGCTCAGCCCCCGGCTTTTGATGATGCCAAAAAGGGGGAAGGATTTGTTGAGCAGCGAAGAAGCCAAGGGCAGGCTGCTGAAGAAGAAGAAGAAGAAGAAGATGATGACCAGCATCCTCGAAGGAGGAGGAGGAGGTCTGAGTCATCTGCTGCTGCTGATATCCCTTCTCCAAAGCGATGGAGAAGAGATGATGAAGGAGGAGCTGGCGGAGCTGGTGCTGCAAGAAGACCAGCAGCAGACGCTGCTCCAAGTAGAGCTGCAAGCAAGGATGCAGCACCCCCCTCTCATCATCACTCTCAGAGGGGTTACCAGAGCCAGCATCAAGGCTCAAGGAAGAGGTCGAGCAGGGACGAGTCTGAGGATCAGAGGCAAGAAAACGTGATAATTGAAGAATATGCCTGGATTTGAAGACTCGGAGTAATCGGTGAAAGGAAGATCTATGCTGAAAACATCTACCGATTCCCTCCTCAAGAAATCCCTCGCCTTGACACCAACGATATATCTGCTGAAGTGTCCGTACTGATGGATCAGAGGCCAGTCGCGGAGAACATGGCATGGAGATTTGATATCTTCAAAGAGATAAGACTGCCTGCTGATAGAAATCCATCATTTGAGGCGATCACCATGTTCAAACGATCAGAATACCTCAGACACTTCAGGGAGCTATGCAGAAAGGGCAAATTCCATAGATATCATACTTGCCAGACTGCATTGAAGAGGTACGAACAGCTCACTAGGGATGGAGATTTGGAAATTCAGAAACATTACATCGACCTAGTGAAGCGGGACATTATAGTACCTTACTGCGAGGACTTTTGGCTTCGATGGATTCAAATTCCAGCAATGATGCAGAAGCTAGAAGAAACCTATCAAGAGTCCATCAGGGACTGGTGGAAGGGCTCAAGAGGAAGAGAAGGATTGGAAAGATTCGCTGATAAAAGACCTGTTTCAGTAAATCTTTCTCCCTTGTATTTTGTATCATATGTATTCCTTCTCTGCTGTAAGAATTTCTTTCTCCTTAATGAAAGATTTTTCTTTTTATCCTTAAACAAGTTCAAACCTTATGAACTCTTGCATGTTGTTTTTCAATTTCCTGATGATTGTTGTGATAAAGGAATAGCATGATACATCTCTGATGAATCCAGGAAGTTGATTTAATTCATGAAAGCTGTGCAAACATGTAACCTGGAATCGCTTATAATATTCTAAAGTATATATCACTTCATGAACGAAATAATGTAAAGGTTTTGTCATCATCAAAAAGGGGGAAATTGTTAGAATATCAATGTTTAGATTTTGATGAGACAAAACATGAAATGTTATAGGAAGTGTTAAGTACCCCATTTTTCACCATGTTTAAGTGAACATATAGACTAGGTTAAGTCTTGGTCTATCGCTGAAAGATGGAGGTTGAAACTAGGATAAAGCTGCATCTAAGGCCTTGAGAAAGAAGCTGCTGCAAGAATGCAGATACAGCGAAGCTGCAAGAATGCAGATACAGCAACGCTGCAAGAAGGCAGATACAGCAAAGCTGCAAGAAGGCGTTTACAGCTTCGATATATATATATAAAAGATACAGTAATGCAGCTAAGTAAGAAGGAACGGCGTGCAATATCGCTGCAAGAAAAAGCATACAGGAGCACTGCAAGAAAAGTAGTGCAGAAGCTCTATCGATAAAGTACTGCAAGAAAGTCATAGTTACAGCAGCACTGCGAGATAACACCTGCTGCACAAAGACTTTGGTTACAGCGTAAAGATTACAGCAACAGACAAATCTAATACAGCGCCCTTTACAAGAAAGCATCCTGCAATACGAGGAAGCATAAATGCAGTACGAGGAACAAAGAACCAAGCAGGAATAATAGAGCCGTTCCAGAGAAGATCAAAGTTGCAGACACGGAGCCAATTAGAGAATGCCACGTGGACTAACGCACTGCAGAAAGCTGCGAGCCGCACCTGCCACATTAAATGCTTCGAAAAGGAAAGTCAAAATCGCATTTAATGCGAGCCATGCCTTTGATCAGTCTACTACAAATTCAAAAGAGAGATATCTCCTTCAACGGATATCTTCTCCTACAAGTATAAATAGAGGTCGAGGAAGACAGAAGCTGGTTACTGAAACTATTGATACAAAACTCTTGCGCAAAATCTCTCAATCTTACAAGATTCAAGCATACAAATCTTACCAGTTTCAGTCACTCAACCTCCCGAAGTGAAACAAGCTCAAGCTGAAAGATCCATTAAAGGATTCAGAAGCTCACTTCGTCGCACCAGTTGAAGATCTTTTTATATACCTTTTAACCTTATTGCTGTGTGCTTAGGTTGTTTTAGCGGTGTCGAACAGTTGATAGGAGAGATCCTTGCTGTTTGTATAAGTTGTCTAGTGTTAGGCAATATCCCTGTGTGGGAGCTTAGAACCCTGTGTGGGTTAGCCTTTGAAGTTGCAGTAGCTGTGTGATCTCTGAACTTCAGTAGGTGGTTTCTTTGTAAAAGTTGATAGATTGTTAGGGAACGCCTGTAATCCAATCTTGATTTAACAAAGTTCCTTCTCGAGGAGCAGTAGAGTGGACGTAGAAGGATTACACCACCTTCGAACCACTATAAACCATAAGTGTTTATTGTTTTTCTTATCTGTGTTTATCTTGCTTTATCTAGTTTATTTTCACAAGCATAAAACCTTTGAAAAAGAAGCATCTCTGAGAAAACAACCTTGTGTCATAAAATATATTTTCCGCTACGCTTAAACTCTTAGTTACAGCATACAGCACTGCATCCTAGTGCTATAAGCAGTAGCTGTCTGGCGCTGCAAGTTCAAGTAACTTGCAGAACAGAAAGTTTAAACCATTGTTTTGCAAAATCGACCAAGGTTCATTCACCCCCCCTCTGAACCTCGGACACCACTTGGGACCAACATTATTGCTTTTCATAGCTGTGTTTATCTTGCTTTGTTTAATTTATTTTCATAAGCATAAATAGTTTGAAAACAAGCATATTTGAGAAAACAGTCTTGTGTTATAAAATCGTATTTTCCGCTGCGCTTAAACTCTTAGTTACAGCGTGCAGCACTGCATCCTAGTGATGTAAGCAGTAGCTGTCTGGCGCTGCAAGTGCGAGTAACTTGCAGAACAGAAAGTTTAAACCAAAGATTTTCAAAATAGACCAAGGTTCATTCACCCCCCCTCTGAACCTCGGACACCACTTGGGACCAACAATTGAGGACTGAATTTGAGCAGTTAATTAGTGCCTAGATAGACAGTCTCTGTGGGATTGACCTTGCTCACCACTTCTGCACTTTACACCGTACACTTGCGGGAGTAGCTAAAAGAAATTAGTGAACAAAAGTATATGCTATTAATATATGCAATATTTTAAGATTATTATTAAATGTGAATATGATTGATGAATGATTAAAGTTAAGTGATAGATTGTGATTATAAATTGATGGAGTTATTTGATGGAAACTCTGATGATTGATGAAGGACTCTGATGAATGATCTAATCCACGTGATGGATTATGATTGTTAATTGATTGAATTGTTTGATTGAAATTCTAGTGATTGGTAAACTGTTGGGGTTTATATTATTGAAGGATTTAAGTTATATAATTGATGATAGATTGAGATGACTGTTTGTTTTATTTGATGATTTAAATAATGTGATTGTTTGTAAATGTTGGTTGATTGGATTGTTTGACTGAGGTATTTGTGATTGATGAGAATGATCGGGTTTGAGCCCCCGATATTGAATAGGTTTGAGTCCCTATATATATTGAACGGGTTTGAGTCCCTATATAATGAATGAGTTTGAGTCCCTATATAATGAACGGGTTTGAGTTCCTATATAATGAACGGGTTTGAGTCCCTATATATTGAACGGGTTTGAGTCCCTATATAATGAACGAGTTTGAGTCCCTATAAAATGAACGGGTTTGAGCCCCTATAATGAACATGTTTGAGCCCTGAAAATGACCGGGTTTGAATCCCGAGATGAATGATAAGTTGGGTTACACCCCATATGTATGTGATACAAGTATGTTAAATAATTGACTGTTGTGGTCTATATTTTCATGTTTATATCGTTATATAAGGTGCTCTTATATGTGAAGTTACCTCCACTGAGTGTAATTTGTACGCTCACCCCTTATTATATTCTCTTTTCATAGATCCAAGTTTTTGCAAGAGAAGTGGAAGGAAGATGCTCTATCTTTTGTTTGTAAATAACATGTTCATCATGCTTTAAAACTTTAAGTTTGAGGTTGTAACATTTAAAGCCGTGAGACTATATTCTTATGTTATTTTCCGCTGTTTCTGATAAATTTTAAGTATTTTATGTAAAGGCTTATAAATAATTTTCTATAATGGTTAGTTAAATGATCTTTTAAAAATTTGATCTTATTATGAGTTGCTGGACGCCCAATTAAATTAAAAGTTTAATATTTTATTTTGAATCAAAATTGGGGCGTGACAAAATCACTTTGACCAGTGAATACCTTGCCCATATTGAACAACGTTTTGTGAAAAACAATAAGGCCGAGATAAGTATGCTTCTGGCGAACTTGATCTCAATGAAGTATAAGGGTAAGAGAAACATAAAGGAGTACATCATGCAGATGTCTCATTATGCTTCAAAATTAAGTGCACTGAAGCTCGAGGTGTCTGAGGACTTACTCATGCATTTGATGCTTATATCTCTTCCTACACAATTCAGTCATTTTAAGGTCAGTTACAATTGTCAGAAGGAGAAGTGGACTCTTAATGAGCTCATTTCATACTGTGTGCAAGAGGAAGAAAGGTTGAAGCAAGAAAGAACTGAGGTTGCTCAACTGGACATTGGTTCTAAAAATAAGGGAAAGAGCATGAAAAGAAAGCCTGTTGAGAAAGCTGCTACGGATCAAGGTCCAACACAGAAGAAACAACAAAACAACTCTCAAGATAATAAAATTTATTACTTCTATGACAAACCTGGACACAAAAAGAAAGAATGTACCAGATTTCACGCTTGGCGTGCAAAGAAAGGTACTAATCTTACTTTGGTCTGTTCTGAGGTTAATTGAGTTTCAGTACCAAGAGACACTTGGTGGTTAGATTCTGGTGCTACCACTCATATAAGTGTATCAATGCAGGGTTGCTTGAGCTATCGAAAGTCAAGTGATGGTGAAAGATACATCTATGTGGGAGATGGCAAATCGGTAGAAGTGGAGGCAATTGGGTATTTTAGATTGTTATTATAGACTGGATATGTTTTGGATTTGAAAGATACATTTATTGTATCGTCTTTTCGACGGAATTTGGTTTCTATTTCCATGTTGGACAAATGTGGTTTTACTTGTTCATTTGGAGATAGTCAGTTTAAACTTTCAAATAATTCCAATTTTGTGGGCAGTGGTTCATTAAGTGCATTTGACAATCTATATTTGCTTTATATTGTTCCTTCATATAATGAATCCTTGCATGTTGATTCTAGAGGTACCAAGTGAAAATTAAATAAAGAAAATTCGACTAACCTATGGCACAATCGCTTAGGTCATATATCGAGAACCAGAATTGAGAGGCTTGTGTCGGATGATATTTTAGATACACTTGATTTTTCTGATCTTACTATATGTGTTGAGTGTATTAAAGGAAAACAAACCAAACAAAAGAAATTAGGTGCCCAAACAACTAAAGATGTCTTAGAATTGATTTATACAGATATTTGTGGGCCATTCCCTATGGCTTCTTGGAATGGTCAACAATATTTCGTATCATTCATAGATGATTATTCAAGATATGGGTATCTATATTTGATCCATGAGGCACTGGACATGTTCAAAATATTTAAGGCAGAGGTTGAAAATCAACTCAGCAAAAAGATTAAGTGTGTCAGATCTAATCGTGGTGGTGAATACTACGGTAGATATGATGGTTCAGGTTCTTTTGCTATCTTCCTGAAGGACTGTGGAATAGTCCTACAGTACACTATACCAGGAACGCCTAGCATGAATGGTGTAGCTGAGAGACGAAATAGAACTTTAAAGGATATGGTGAGGAGTATGATCAGTCATTCCTCCTTACCAGAATCACTTTGGGGAGAAGTACTAAAGACTGCAGCTTACATTCTCAATAAGGTACCAACTAAAGCAACTGCTAAAACTCCATATGAACTTTGGACTGAGTGAAAACCTAGTTTAAATCACCTTCATAGTTGGGGATGTCCAACTAAGGCTAGGCCTTACAAGCCAAATGAAAAGAAACTGGACTCCAAAACAGTTAGCAGCTATTTTATTGGTTATTCACAAAAATTCAGGGGTTTTAAGTTTTATGATCCCACTAGAAGGTCAATTTTTAAGATGGGAAATACAGTGTTCTTTGAGAATGCTGAGTTTGGGGGGAGAAATAAGGTTAGAGACATTACTTTTGAAGAGGAGTCGATTTCGACACCTACTACTACTTATGATAATGTTTAGGTTCCCATTCCTGTCATTGAAGAAGAAGTAGATTTGGAACCTCAACAGGATAATGTCGAAGATCTTTCCAATCAGGTTGATGAAATAATTCAAGAACAACCTCAACAACCTCAAGAACATATAGAACTAAGGAGATCAACTAGAGAGAAGAGAAAAGCTATTTCGAATGATTACATTATTTTTCTCCAAGAAAATGAGGACATTAAGAAATTAATGGAAGATGATCCCATTAATGTTCATCTGCCATGATAGGTCCAAATTCTTAAAAGTGGATTGATACCATGAATGAAGAGTATAAGTCAATGCAAGACAATCAAGTTTGGGATCTTGTCCCATTACCAGAAGGTTCGAAGCCCATTGGTTGCAAATGGATTTTTAAAACCAAAAGGGATTCAAACAGTAATGTGGAAAGATATAAGGCACGTCTTGTGGCAAAAGGCTTTACTCAAAGGGAAGGTATTGATTTTAAAGAGACTTTCTCTCCGGTTTCCTGAAAGATTCTTTTAAAATAATAATGGCATTAGTTGCACATTATGATCTTGAGTTACATCAGATGGATGTAAAGACAGCGTTTCTCTATGGTGACATTGTTGAAACAATATATATGGTACAACCTGAAAACTTTGTGTCTGGAGACCTAAAGAATATGGTTTGAAAATTAAAGAAATCCATCTATAGACTCAAGTAAGCTTCTCATCAGTGGTACCATAAATTTCATGAAGTAGTTATCTCGTTTGGTTTTGAGACTAATGCTGTTGATGAGTGTGTATACCACAAGTTTAATGGGAGTAAATTTATTTTCTTGGTGTTGTATGTCGATGATATACTACTTACCACTAATGATTTAAGTTTGTTGCACGATACCAAGACCTTTCTATCAAAGAAATTTCAAATGAAAAATATTGGGGAGGTCTCTTTTGTATTAGGGATCCAGATACATCGAGATCGCTCTCAAGACATTCTTGGATTATCACAAAAGGGATATATAGAAAAAGTTCTGTAAAGATTTGGCATGCAAAATTGCAAGCCAAGTGAGACCCTTGTGGCTAAGGGAGATAAGTTTAGTCTCAATCAGTGCTCTAGGACTGATCTTGAGGTTGAAGAGATGCAAAAGGTTCCCTATGCTTCAGCTATTGGGAGTTTGATGTATGCTCAGGTATGCACAAGACCTGATTTAAGTTTTATTGTTGGTATGTTGGACAGATACTTAAGTAATCCTAGTATGGATCATTGGAAAGCAGTCAAACAGGTTATGAGGTATTTATAGAGAACTAAGGATTACATGCTCACATATAGGAGATCAGATCAGTTGGAGATCATTGGGTATTCTAATTCTGATTTCGCTGGATGCCAAGATAGTAGAAGATCCACTTCAGGCTATATTTTCTGCTAACAGGGGGTGTTGTTTCATGGAGAAGCGCTAAGCAGACACTCGTAGCATCTTCTACCATGGCAGTTGAATTTGTAGCGTGTTATGAAGCATCGAATCATGGAATATGGTTGCGAAATTTTATCACTGGGCTGCATGTTTTGGGGAATGTTGAAAGACCACTTAAGTTGTATTGTGACAATAATTCGGCAGTGTTATATTCTAATAACCACCGGAGCTCCACTAAGTCAAAACACATTGACATTAAGTTCCTGGTTATGAAGGAAAGAATATAGAGTGGTCAGATTTCTATAGAGCACATTGGGACAGACTCGATGATTACGGATCCGCTAACTAAAGGTCTATCACCCAAGGTTTTTCATAAGCATACGACTCATATGGGTGTTATGTTATTTCAGCATACTTTGGTTTAGTGGGAGTCTGTGTATATTTTATTGCTCTATGTTTATTTTGGACACTAATGTGTATGTGAATAATTCTGCGCAGAAATACAGTTTTTGATTCATTTTCTTACACTCTGTTATTTTATGTATTATGTTAATCTCACTAAAAAATAAGGAAAGGACCAGTTGAAAATAGGCATGTTAGATCACATTATATGTAATTTCCATGCTACACACCATGAATGGTCTGTTGATTAATTGTAATGATATACGTGATTACTGATGGGTCTAGTTACACTTAAAGTGATGAAAGACTCTTTAGTCCTATGTGTAGTATCCATATTTTTGTCTTTAAAAAAAACTTTTATTTATTTTAATTTATTAATATTACTTAAGGAATGAATCTACCAAAAAACACCTCATGCTTAGTTATTTTTACACCTGGCAATATTATGATGTGTGGGAGGGTTTGATTAAGAAAGAAATTGGAAAGAAAATAAGAAAGAAAAGAAAATTTCTCTCTCTCAACAAAACAGCCTTCATCGTCGCCATTACCGTCCACCTCAGCCACCGCCAATGAAGCCTTTCTGGCAAAGTAACCCGATTACGGTATAATTCTCACCGAGCTGATCACAAATACGGGTTCGGATTTTGAGCCGGTCACGTCTCCGCCGCGTACGGTATGTGTTGGTCCCAAGTGGTGTCCGAGGTTCAGAGGGGGGGTGAATGAACCTTGGTCGATTTTGCAAATCTATGGTTTAAACTTTCTGTTCTGCAAGTTACTCGAACTTGCAGCACTAGACAGCTACTGCTTGCAGCACTAGAATGTAGTACTGCACGCTGTAACTAAGAGTTTAAGCGCAGCGGAAAATAAGTTTTAAAGACACAAGGCTGTTTTCTCAAATATGCTTCTTTTAAAGGTTTTATGCTTATGGAATAAACTTAACAAAGCAGGATAAGCACAGATATGAAAAGCAATAAAACATTTATGGTTTATAGTGGTTCAAAGGTGGTGTAATCCTTCTACGTCCACTCTACTGTTCCTCGAGCAGGAACTCTGTTAAAGCAAGATTGGATTACAGGCGTTCCCTAACAATCTATCAACTCTTACAAAGTATCAACCTACTGAAGTCCAGCGTCCACACAACAACTGCAAACTTCAAAGGTTAACCCACACAGGGTTCTACACTCCCACATAGGGAAATTGCCTATCACCTAGACAACTATACAAACAGCAAGGATCTCTCCTTTCAACTGTTCGACACCACTAAAACAACCTAAGCACACAGCAACAAGGTTAAAAGGATAAAAAGGTTTTTCTTCAACTTGTTCTTCGAAGTGAGCTTCTGAATCCTTGAGGAAACTTTCAACTTGAACTTGCTTCACTTCGGGAGGTTGAGTGACTGAACCTGATATGGCTTGAATCTTGAAAGCTTGTGAATTTCGTGCAAGAGATTTAGTTATCAGTAATAGTTTCAGTAACCAGCTTCAGTGCTCCTCGAACTCTATTTATACTTGTAAGAGAAGATATCTGTTGAAGTAGATATCTCTCTTTTGAATTTGATTTAGTCTGATCAAAGGGATGGCTCTCATTCAATGCGACTTGACTTTCTCTTTCGGAGCATTTAATGCGGCAGTTGCGGCTCACAGCTTTCTGCAGTGCGTCAGTCCACGTGGCATTCTCGTATTGGCTCCGTGTCTGTAACTTTGATCTTCTCTGAAACGGCTCTTTTAATTCTTGCTTGGATCTTCGTTCCTCGTACTGCATTTATCCTTCCTCGGATTACAAGATACTTGATGTTGTCGTTGGCGCTGTATTGACTTGTCTGTATTGTAAGCTTTGCGTTGTATCCTAGGTCTTCGTGCAGCTGTTACTTTCTTGCAGTGCTGCGGTAACTTAGACCTGGTTGCAGTATCTTCTTGTAGTGCTGCTGTAACTTCTTTCTAGCAGTACTCCTGTATCTTTTCTTGCAGCGATGCTACACGCCGTTCTTACTTACTTTGCTGTAAAGAAGTTCTGTCTTGTTAAAGCGTGATCTGGATATATTCTTCTTTCACCAATTACTCCGAGTCTTTGAATCCAGACATAAGGATCTTCTTCTTCTTTCTGGCGCCTCTGACTCTCAGACTCATCCCCGCTCATCCTCTTTCTTGAGCCTTGCTGCTGGCTATCATCCCTTCTCTTGGTATGATAGAAGGGGGGTGTTGCATCCTTGCTTGCAGCTCTGCTGTGTGCAGCACCTGTAGCAGGTCTACTTCCAGCAGCTGCACCGGCTCCTCCAGCTCCATCATCATCTCTTCTCCATCTCTTCGGAGAGGGAATGTCAGCAACAGCAGATGATCCAGACCTCTTCATTCTCCTGCTTAGAGGATGCTGGTCATCATCATCATCATCTTCTTCTTCAGCTTCCCCTGTGCTCCTGTATCTATCAATAAATCCTTCTCATTTTTTGGCATCATCAAAAGCCGGGGGCTGAGCAGGGGCAGCTGGGACCACCTTGGAACGTGGTCTTTGGGTCATTTGTGGGGCCTCCTAGGGAGCTTCAACATGTTGAGGGAAGGCTCGGAACATGATATCCCTTAATTCTCCAACAATTAGCTCCAGATTCCCTAATCGGTCATCCATACTCCTGGTTCTTGCAGATGTCAGCTCTGCAGTATGATCCAGTGCTGTTGTCCGATTCAGAAGTGCTTCAAAGACGAGGTATTGAGTGTTCATCCTGTCAGACGTACTTTCAGCAAAGTGCCTACAGCGTCTTACTTCTTGCCGTGTCTGAGCAGCGTCTGCTTTCAATTCTCCCTCCATCCTGACCCGTTCCCTGTACAGCCTATTGGAATGATCACACAGGGTTTGTTTGATCATATTAGGTAGAACTTCAAGATCCTTCTTGAAGCTTGACATAGTCTCAACGTGGAATTGAGCAGTGACCTTGAGGCTGTTCCGCATGGTAGACTCGTGCTCGATAAGAGCCTGTACAAGGTGTCTAACAGTGGCTTCAACTCTATCGATCGATTCATCAGGAGTCAAGCCCGAATTCCGTCTTCGTGAGATGGTGGTAGATGCAGTGAATGGGACTATCGCTTGAATGTTCAGAGCTGCATCCTGCCTTGATACCTCAGTAGCAACTTCATCCTCATTGATTGATGTTGAGTTTGGAGAACTCGAGGATAGTTGCTCTTCATCAACGCTTGCCACTTCCTCAACGGATGAGTCTTCAACTGCTCCGGCAGCCAATGGGCCGTAGACAGTCTTGTTCCTCTCTCTCATCATCCTCTAGAACTTGGCAGCTTCAGCTTCTTCAGCTTCCTTGGTAACTTCTGCTGCTGTATCCTGAGAAGGATCTTTTGAGCATGCAGCAGCAGCAGTATCAACCTCCTCTTGAGGTGTCTCTAGCTACTCAGCAGTTACCTCAGTTACGTCTTCATTATCCTTTGTGGGTACTGTCTCAACAGCCTCCCCAGCGAAGGTCTTCACACTCTCAGGGAGTGTTGTCAGAACAACATCCTCGCCTGAGGTCTTCGACAAGGACCCCGTCTCCTCGGCCGGTTCTGTATCCTGGACAGCTTCTGCTGCAAGAATGGGTTCTTGCAGTGCTTCTTGGTTTCTTGCAGCTTCAACAGTATTCAGCACTGTATCCACCATTGCTGCAAGAATCTCAGCTTCCACCCTGCATATTTCTTCAGCTGCTTCTCTCTGGGTGGTTGCTTGCTGTACTGCTGTCTCCATCAGTACAGGGAGTCCAGCCTTCGCAACTTTCTCCGTGGTTGCATCATCGGCGACTTCAGCAAGATCAGAGATTACTCCCTAAATGATGACTGTCGGTTCCCTTCCTAAGTCTGCATCAGCAGCATCCATGTGGTCAGGGGAATTGTCATAGTCCATCAGTTGAGATTATTCCTCCTCCAAAGAATCCAGCATGACAATGTTGGAGAGGCCCTCAACTACTTGCTCGTATGCAGGGGAGCTTGAGTTGTGATGACTTGAGCTTCCTTCTCCCCGCATCTTCCTTGGAGTGTGCTGCAACCTGGTTTCTATCAAACTTCTTTGCAGCGCCTGTTGCAGCATAGCTTCCTCAGCTTGCTCCACTCCCAGGATGTCGATTTGCTCTTGAGCAAAAGCGACGTCATCGCCCCTTCTTACAGCCTCCGCAGCCGGGGCAAGGAAAACCTGTGCATCTTCCGATGCTGCTCTCATTGGCAGATCTGCAGAGTCGGATTCTGCAAGAGCCTTTCCATTTCCCTTGTCCTTTGCACCCTGTGCAGCGCTGCTTTCCTCAAGCTCTTGAACTCGTATTGCATACTCAGGTTGCAGGAGTGCCAGAATGTCTTCTGATTGGGCCCACTTCAGGACTGCTTGCTCGACTGTGAGCAAATCCTTCCATTTCAACAAGATTTCCCCCTTAGCCAGTCGCATCTCTCTCCAGAGACTGTACTGCTGCTCCATATTTCTAGCAGTTGGGAAGGTTGGATCCAGCACTGAAGCTTTTGTTTGTAGACCAGCTTCTGCTTCAGTTGGCTGGTCCAGGTGCTGATGTGGCTCCCGAAGCTGATGTGACACATCCCCATATTGTTCTTCCATCCTAGAAGGTGTAGAGAGGTGCGAATCAACAGCTGTGGCAGCCTTTTTCTTACTGCGTGGGGCCCTCCTGACAAGTACAGCATCTTCATCAGATGAAGGGCCTTCGGGGACAGGAGCACTTTTTCTTGGTGTGTCCTTGATGATGGGAAGTGGACTTTCTTGAACGTCCTCTTCTTCATCATCTTGCAGGGCCAGGGTAGCCTTCTTTTTATCTTTGGTTTTCTTCCTTGCTACCCCAGCTTCTGCTGTCTTCGGTTTGGTCTTACCCTTCTTCTTCTCTCCGAGATACTTCCCAATGCGAATAGGGGTGGGTGCTGCAAGTTGAAGACCAAGCTTGCAGAGCAAAGAACAGATGGTGATACCGTAGCTCCGACGCTCCGTTATCTTCTCTGCTTCCTCCCACAGTCTCTTCATGATGAACCTCGCCCAGTTCATCTTTTCTCCAGCCATGATAGCGGACATGATCCGGAACCAGAGATCTGTGCACTTGTCATAACTCCCTGTTCTGCCTTCAATGGAGTATGCACAGATATCATGAAGGAGTTCAAACTCCGGCTTGAAGAGTTTCTTGGGGGCGCTTCTCTTGATTTTAGCCCCTGTATCCCTCATTCTGAAGAGATCCCACATCTCTTGAGCGGTGCCTTCCCCATATGACGTCAACTGACTGGGGGTTAAGCCTGCAGCGGAGATACTGAAGGTGGTAGCGATGTCTCTAACGGTTAGAGACCGTTCTTCTTCATCTTCTGTATCCATCCTGAACATGATACAGTTCCTTTCCTCCGCCTGTCTGGCGTAGGAGTAGAATCTCTGTACTGACTCCACAGAGAAGCCAGCATACACAGTGGTCAACAACCCTAGGACTTGGGTCCGCTGAAGGGCGTTGAAGATTCTTCTGATGAGGGCATCATCGTATAACCCCGAAGTATGAACGTGCTCCTGGTTGACTAGTCGTCCTCCCAAGATGATGGTTTGTCTTGCCTCCATGGATGGTTTCTGAGAAGGGCTTAGGAAGGTTTACGAAGAAAGACTTAGAGAGAAAATATTGCAAAAGATTTTCTTGCCTTAGGAGATATTGAGAAAATGATTTGAGTTTCTGAGGGTTATGGCATTATGGAGAAGATTAAGGGACGTGTGGAAGATCAACGGTTGAGATTTATTCCAGGAAATTGATCTTACGATTCTCCGTGATTCAGGTGGAAAAGTCAAATCACCCATAATAATTACCAGGTGCGTGGGCTCTGAGACGTGACTCTTCTGATCCTGACACGCGCAGACTTTGCATTTAATGCTGAATGATATGCATTTTGCCGCCCAAATAAATGCCTTTTTAAGGTTGCAGAACCTTTGGTATGAGGTTACAGTGTAATCAATACACCATTTGAAATTAATGCTGTAACCTGATGCTGTTTGCTATTCTCCTTTCTGCTGTACTGTTAGAATGTAAAGCAGCACTTTTTGAACCCAGCACTGTAAGAATGTGATGCAGCGCTGTTTGAACCCAGCACTGTAATCGATCGCAGCTTATAGTACACTTCTTACTGCTTCTCGCAAGTATGCAGAGGTTCTCCCTAGGTTACTGTACCTTCTTTTTCTCCTTATAACTTGAGAATTCCCAGCTCGTTCCTTAGCATGGAAAACCTTGATTCACTCAAAGGTTTAGTGAATATATCTGCAAGCTGGACATCCGTGTGAACTTTCTCGAGCACCACATCTTTCTTCTCAACGTGATCTCTTATGAATTGATGACGAATGTCGATGTGCTTTGTTCTTGAGTGAAAGACGGGATTATGGGTAATTGCTATAGCACTTGTGTTATCACAGAGAATTGGAGTCTCTTTCTCTTCAATCCCATAATCTCTTAGTTGTTGCTGTATCCAGAGAATCTACGCACAACAACTTCCTGCTGCAACATACTCTGCTTCTGCTGTAGAGGTTGCAATCGAAGTTTGCTTCCTGCAGAACCATGAGACAAGTCTATTTCCCAGAAATTGACAAGTCCCACTGGTGCTTTTCCGATCAATCTTGCAGCCTGTATAATCTGAGTCGGAGTAGCCTTTAAGCTTGAATCCTCCTTCCTTAGGATACCATAGGCCTACTTCCTGAGTTCCTTTCAGATATTTGATGATCCTCTTGACAGCTAGGAGATGTGATTCTTTTGGTGCTGCTTGGAATCTTGCACAGACTCCAACTGCAAACATAATGTCTGGCCTGCTTGCTGTAAGGTATAGCAAGGATCCAATTAAGCGTCTGTACTTTGTGATATCCACATCTTTTCCATCTTCATCTTTGTCAAGACTTATTGATGTTGACATAGGAACAGATGTTGCTGCACCATTCTCCATGCCAAACTTCTTGATAAGCTCCTTCGTATACTTGACTTGACTGATGAAAGTTCCTATATACAGTGTTTTTACTTGCAGCCCTAGAAAGAAACTTAATTCTCCCATCATGCTCATTTCAAACTTTGACTACATCAGGTTGGAGAACTTCTCACATATCTCTTTGTTGGTGGAACCAAAGATGATGTCGTCCACATATATCTGTATGAGCAGTATACTTTCTCCATCCTGTATTCTGAACAGTTTCTTGTCGATTGTTCCTTTCTGGAAACCATTCTCTAGCAGATAGAGAGATAAGGTGTCATACCAAGCTCTTGGTGCTTGCTTAAGTCCATACAGGGCTTTGTGTAACCCGAACACCTTCTCTTCTGCTTGATCTTCAAAACCCGGAGGTTGTTCAACATATACTTCCTCTGTAAGGAGACCATTTAGGAATGCGCTCTTGACATCCATCTGATAGACATTGAAATTCATGTTAGCTGCATATGCCAGAAAAATTCGTATTGCTTCCAGTCTTGCTACTGGAGTGAACGTTTCATCAAAATCAATTCCTTCTTGGCAGTATCCTTTAGCAACTAATCTTGCTTTGTTCCTTACAACTAGTCCAGATTCGTCTAACTTGTTCTTGAAGACCCATTTGGTTCCTATCACTCCTTGATAAGTTGGTCTTGCCACAGTTTGCCATACTTGGTTTCTTTCAAAACCATTTAGCTCTTCTTGCATAGCTTGTACCCAGTTGCTATCTTGTAGTGCCTCTTCAATGGACTTAAGCTCTGTCTGAGATATGAAACATGCAAACAATGCTTCATAAGGAGTGGATCTTCTTGTTCTTACACCAATGGATGGATCTCCTATGATAAGATCCCTTGGATGATTCCTTAGCCATGTCCTGTCCGGCTCAAGAACATGCGCAGGTCTAGGTTGCTCCTCTTGTTGCTGTATAACAGAGGGTTCTACAGCTGTAAGAATATCTGCTGCATCTATAGTTGCAGCATCTTCTTCTTTGTCTTCTAATGTAGGCAGAACTCCTTCTGTATACGGTACAGCATTCTCTTTCCTTAGAGCGGTTTCTTCCGGTGGTTCTTCCAACTTCTTTGTGTCACAATGTGGTTCATCAAACACCACATGAATTGATTCTTCTACCACCAAGGTTCTTTTGTTAAACACTCTGAAAGCTCTACTTACAGCAGAGTAACCTAGAAATATTCCTTCGTCTGATTTTGCATCGAAAGTTTTTAGATGTTCCTTTCCATTGTTGAGAATGTAACACCTGCATCCAAATATATATAGATAAGAGATATTTGGTGTATGACCATTCCATATTTCATAAGGCATTTTGTCTAGATCCTTGATGATTAGACATCTGTTCTGTGTGTAGCATGCAGTGTTGGTTGCTTCAGCCTAAAATCTCTTGGGTACTTCTGCTTCTGCTATCATTGTTCTTGCTGCTTCTTTGAGGGTTCTATTCCTTCTTTCAGCTACACCATTCTGTTGATGTGTTCTTGCAGCAGAGTATTCATGATGAATACCATTGTCAAAATAGAATTTCTCAATAAACTTGTTTGTGAACTCAGTTCCTCTGTCTGATCTTATCTTCACTATGCTCAAGTTCTTTTCGTTTTGAATTTTCTTCATGAGACCAGACAGCTTTTCTTGAGTTTCTGATTTCTTTACAAGGAAGATTGTCCATGTGTATCTGGAGTAGTCATCTACTACTACAAGGGAGTACTTCTTCCCACCCAAGCTTACTGGTTCTACTGGTCCAAAAAGGTCCATGTGTAGAAGGTCTAGAATCCTGTGAGATGACTTATGTATCTTGTCTTTGAATGAGCTCTTCACCTGCTTTTTTTTCTGACAAGTTCCACAGACATTCTCCTTCTTGTATGCCACATCTGGCAATCCTCTCACTAGGCCTTTTCTTGCAAGCTTGTTGATAGTCTTGAAGTTCAAATGACTTAACCTCTTGTGCCATAGCCAGCTCAGCTCTGGTGGACTCTTCACAATGAAGCATGTTGGTTGAACAGAGGAATTCCAATCTGCTAGATAGATATTTCCTCTCCTTGTTCCTGTAAGTTTGACTTCATTCGTGGTGCTGTCCTTGATTAAGCATTTGTTGAGGTTGAATTCCACTGTGTATCCTTTGTCACAGAATTGACTGATGCTTAGAAGATTGTATCTAAGCCCTTTCACATAGGATACATCCTTGATCTTTATGTTCCCCTTGACTAGGCATCCACTTCCTTTTGTGCTTCTTTTGGAATCATCTCCAAATATGACCTTTGGTCCTTTGCATTCTTGGAAGTCTTTCAAGGATTCTTTCCTGCCTGTCATGTGCCTTGAGCAGCCGCTGTCAATATACCATACATCACTACTGCAACCTGGCACTGTAACCTGTAACAATTTCAAACAGCTTTAGGTACACATATCTGTACGGGTCCTTTGGGGTTAGTTACTTTGGGAACCCACACTCTCTTAACAGTCACTGATTTGCTGTAAGATTTGTTGGTTCTCTGGCTGTATGCAGTTGTTTTGAAAAACTGTTTGTTAAAAGTGTGTGCATAAACAACATATGTGTTACCAGCACTTTTAAAGTGTGGTCTTCCATCATACTTCCCTAGAGTATGTCCTTTTTGAGGTTTAGACATGTACGTCTCAGTATAGGTGGGAAAGTTTCTTCTATGCTGTAACTTTGTTGGTTGCTGCATCCTCTTGCTGCAGCCAATTCTTAGATGCAGGCTTACTTCCTGCAGTTGAGCATTGGGGTTTCTTCCCTTTATCCATCATTGCTATCTTGTTCAAGATCTTCTCAGAGTTATATAGTAACTCTTTCTCCATTGGGGTTTCTTCTTGAACAAACTTTACAGCTTTGGATGTACTTGCTGTATTCTGAGAGGTGTGATTGCTGTAACCTAAACCCGATTTTTCAAAAGGATTTCTGTTTTGATTTATGCAATCCCTTGCGTCCTTTGATAATTTGCTGAAGGTGCTTATCGTGGACTGCAAGTCTTCCTTCTCAGACTTTAGCTTAGTGATCAGCAGATTTAATCTAGAGATCTCAAGTTGCAGCTTACTACACTTTGAGTTATCAGACTCTCGTGCAGTTAGCATTTTAGCAATATCAATGTTCTTGCTTCTGAGGATCTCATTATCGATTCTTAGGTTTTCATTTTCAACCTTTAGATCCTCATGTATTGAGTTGATCTGCTCGAAATCACTCATGATCCTCTTTAGGGAGTGGATCATGTTCAGCTCCTCACCTTTTGGTGTGGACAGCGGTTGGTAGATTACCTCATCTTCTTCGATGTCCTCACCATCTCTAGCCATCAGGCATATCAGTGCTTCTTCATCAGAGGATGAGGTTTCAGTGTCGCTGTCAGAGGATTCTGCAGCCTTCAGTACTTTCTTCGGTACTGTTGTATCCTTGGTTTTTTCCATTTCTCATATGAGAGCTCGAAGCTTGTGTCTTTCCTCTCTTCTTTTATCTCTCCTCTGCTCTCTTTCTCCATCAGGATACTTGTGCACAGTTGGATACGGACAATTCCTCGCATAGTGTCCTGGTTTCCTGCAGTTATAGCACAAGTCAATATTTCCTGTATTTGACTGTGGAGAAGAGGATACCTGAGGAGGTGGATGACTTCTTCTGAAGTCATTCTTCTTGTTGAGGTTGGTGTTGCTGCTATTATTGTTGCTTTTTATGAATCTCCTGAATCTCTTTAGGAGAAACGCCATATCCTCTTCAGCAACTTCTGCTGTATCCTCATTCTGTTTACTGTAACTAACAGTTGCTGTATTATTGGAGCCTCTGGCAGTTAGCGCTGTAACTTTGGAGCTCGATTCTTTGGACTTCTTTCTCCGTCTGTTGACATCGTACTCGAATGCTTTGAGGTCGTAGAATAGGTCGAATGTACTCATGGACTTCAGATCCATAGACACTCTTATGGCAGTGGTTTTACTGTCCCACTCCGCGGGTAGGGCTCTCAGTACTTTCATGTTTTTCTCCTTCTAAGTATAGTGCTTGCCCAGAGCTTCTAGTTCATTCACAATAGATGTGAATCTCAAGTCTAGTTGCTCAAGAGTCTCTTCATTCTTCATTTTGAAGAGCTCGAATAGTTGGGTAGCGTTGGAGATCTTGTTGTCTTTTGTGAGCTCAGTCCCTTCACATATTTGCTCCAACTTTTCCCATATTTTTTTGGATGTTGAGCAAGTTTTAACTTTGCTAAAGGTGCCTTTATCCAAAGTAATAAACAGAGCATTCTTTGCCACATTATCTAGGTTGGCTCTCTTCCTGTCTTCATTTCCCCACTCTTGTCGTGGTTTGATCAGGAAGTTAAGTGGTGGTTGCTCTCCTTCTGCTCGGTCTCTTCCATACAATGGGTTCACCTTCATGGGGATTATTGGTCCTTCAGTTATGATCGTCCACATTTCGTCGTTCATTGCTGAAAGATGTGCCTGCATTCTTATCTTCCAATCGTCATATTCCTCTATGGAAAACATAGATAGCTTGTGATAGGAGAAATCCATAGTATGCTTTAAGAATGATATTTTATGCAGAGAAAACAACAAAAGGGTGGATCTGGGTAGATGACCAGATATGTTGGCTTTATAACCCAACTGCTCTGATACCACTTGTTGGTCCCAAGTGGTGTCCGAGGTTCAGAGGGAGGGTGAATGAACCTTGGTCGATTTTGCAAATCTATGGTTTAAACTTTCTGTTCTGCAAGTTACTCGAACTTGCAGCGCCAGACAGCTACTGCTTGCAGCACTAGAATGCAGTACTGCACGCTGTAACTAAGAGTTTAAGCGTAGTGGAAAATAAGTTTTAAAGACACAAGGCTGTTTTCTCAAATATGCTTTTTTTAAAGGTTTTATGATTATGGAATAAACTTAACAAAGTAGGATAAGCACAGATATGAAAAGCAATAAAACACTTATGGTTTATAGTGGTTCGAAGGTGGTGTAATCCTTCTACGTCCACTCTACTACTCCTCGAGCAGGAACTCTGTTAAAGCAAGATTGGATTACAGGCGTTCCCTAACAATCTATCAACTCTTACAAAGTATCAACCTACTGAAGTCCAGTGTCCACACAGCAACTGCAAACTTCAAAGGTTAACCTACACAGGGAAATTACCTATCACCTAGACAACTATACAAACAACAAGGATCTCTCTTATCAACTGTTCGACACCACTAAAACAACCTAAGCACACAGCAACAAGGTTAAAAGGATAAAAAGGTTTTTCTTCAACTTGTTCTTCGAAGTGAGCTTCTGAATCATTGAGGAAACTTTCAGCTTGAACTTGCTTCACTTCGGGAGGTTGAGTGACTGAAACTGATATGGCTTGAATCTTGAAAGCTTGTGAATTTCGTGCAAGAGATTTAGTTATCAGTAATAGTTTCAGTAACCAGCTTCAGTGCTCCTCGACCTCTATTTATACTTGTAAGAGAAGATATCTGTTGAAGAAGATATCTTTCTTTTGAATTTGATTTAGTCTGATCAAAGGCATGGCTCGCATTCAATGCGACTTCACTTTCTCTTTCGGAGCATTTAATGCGACAGTTGCGGCTCGTAGCTTTCTGCAGTGCGTCAGTCCACGTGGCATTCTCGTATTGGCTCCGTGTCTGTAACTTTGATCTTCTCTGAAACGGCTCTTTTAATTCTTGCTTGGATCTTCATTCCTCGTACTGCATTTATCCTTCCTCGGATTACAGGATACTTGATGTTGTCGTTGGCGCTGTATTGACTTGTCTGTACTGTAAGCTTTGCACTGTATCCTAGGTCTTCGTGCAGCTGTTACTTTCTTGCAGTGCTACGGTAACTTAGACCTAGTTGCAGTATCTTCTGGCAGTGCTGCTGTAACTTCTTTCTAGCAGTACTCCTGTATCTTTTCTTGCAGCAATGCTGCACGCCGTTCTTACTTACTTTGCTGTAAAGAAGTTCTGTCTTGTTAAAGCGTTGCTGTATCTTCCTTCTTCCAGATGTGCTGTATCCAGCCTTCTTGCAGTGATACTGTATTCTGCCTTCTTGCAGTGATATCTTTCCTTAAAGACTTAGATGCAGTTTTATCCTTGTTCAACCTCCATTTTTAGCACTTAACACAAGACTCAAACCTAGTCTATATATTCACTTAAACATTGTGAAAAATGGGGTACTCAAAACTTCCTATTACAGATGTGGTTTGTCTCATCAAAATCCAAACATCGAAATCCCAACAGTATGTGTGTTGTTTCTGTGCATAAGGTATATATATATACAAGTGTGTCTGTGTGTGTATATGCATGTATATATATATTATGTGTTTGTATATATATATATATATATGACAATATGTGTATGAAGTTGTGTGCGTGTGTTGTGTTGAGTGTGGGCTGTGTGTGTGTGTGTTAGAATAGGTGGTTGTTGGCGACGTGGGGATTGTCGGTAGTGTTGGGTGATAGTGGTGAGCGGCGAACGGTGACAGAAAGGTGGTAGGGGAGGCGGCAGAATTGGGTTTGAGATGTAGATTACATTTTTGTAAATTAGATAAGACCCAAGGACTAATTTGTAAATCCTAGAACTTAGGGTAAATGGCACTTAGGTCCCTAAACTTGTGGGTAATTACAGATTAGTCCCTGAACTTTATAAAATATGTAAAAAGACCCCTAAACTTATGAATAATAGCAAATTGACCCCAGAACTTTTATGAAATTACAGAATGGACCCTAAACTTTGCAGAAATTACAGAATCATCTCTAGACTTCGATAAAATGACAAAACGACCCCTAAAACTTGCAGAAATTATATTATGACCCCTGAGTTTGGGGATTACTGTATATTGTATTCTACAACTCTAGAAAAATGGTAGTTCAACCCCAAAATGATATGAAATATGACGAGGTAACCTTTAAGCAAGAAAATCCTAATTTTCGGGGTATGATCTACAAACCCTATTTTTTCAGTAAACCTTAAATCTAGAACTACCATTTATTGATCTTCTCAAGGGTTAATTTTATAGATTTTATTGGTTTTAAGCAATTAAATCAGAAGATAAGTTACGCTTTCGTACCTTGTAGGAAATACAAGCAAAAGACAGGAATAAGGGAAAATAAAACTGAGAGCTTTCGGTCAGAACTATCGAGTATCCAAGGTGGGGGTAAAATCTTATTTATGTTTTAAAATTGTACAGTTTTATGGAAAATAATGTGATTACGTGATTTAAATTCCGTCATTATGTGGTGTCGTTTTAAAGTGAAATGTTTTCACTACATGAACAGTATTCGAGTAAATTATATATTTTTGAGAGCTATTGATTTCAAGTGAGACAAATGCGAATGGTTTCATATGATGATAAGATGGGGAAATACCCACACAAAAGGGGTTTCTTTAGAAACCAACATATGTCAAAGGTTTTCTTTACCTATGTGTTGTGTGAATTATGTGGCCAACGTGAACGTGACCAATGTGTACTATATGTTATGTGAGAACTATTATGTGACAATTTAATTACGCATGCGACTGTACGTCAAGTAAGGTATTCCTCGACGGAAACCCAACAAGGGGGTATTCTACGGAAACCCAACATGAAAGGGGTGTAAGAACCCATAGGGTCGGCTTGGGGCCTGGATAAGCTTCCTGAGGGAAACTATCCAGAGGATGCATTAGGACTACTTGGGAGTCCACAACGTGTAATATGTCTATGTAAAGCAAATGCTTTCAAGGTGGTTAAGATCCGCATATGCTTTCACGATGGTTAAGATCCGCATATATTTTCACAACGGTTAAGATCCGTAAATGTTTCCACGGTGGTTAAGATCCGTGTTTTCATAACGGCTAAAAGTCGTAAATAAAAAAAGATGTTATTGAATGATATTATTATGAGTATTTATATTTTACTCTCTTACCCGTAGGTTAACCCCATTGAGTGTCTTTGTACGCTCACTCCTTTTATGTTAAAATGTTTTCAGTTTAAAGAGTTTAGGGCGTGGTGCGCGAGCGATGGATGCTAGTAGCCGATAATTAAAGGTCGAAGAAAGTTTTAATTTTAGATGATTTATTTCATGAATTTCGAAAATGTGTATATTAAATAACAATTTTTCTTTAATTTACCTATCTTTACTTTCTTGAAAGAGTAAATTTTATACGTAAGTAACGCCTCAGCCAATACTTACCTTGAAAAAGAAATGGGGCGTTACAAGTGGTATCAGAGCGGGTCTATAATTCTGTAGACTCGTTAAAATGTTTTATTTTCTAAAAATATTTGATTCAATGTGAGTCTAAAGAGAAATAAAAGTATAACTTTTCTTTGAAAGAAAAATTCTTATTAGCTATCGGCATCCACTTCTAACCTACTGCTCCGCCTTCGCTAAGGTATGCTATGTTCAGATATTTAAACTATTTGATGACCTCGTATTTACGTAGAAAAAGAGGTCGTATAGACATTTTCTTATGATTGCTTTAATGCATGGTTGATGATTATGTGGTTGTGGGATATCACTGTTATTGACACACTGCTGCTGGACGCCGCCACTGAGCCGCTGATGGCCACAGCATGAGCTCGTATGCGTAAATGGCCGTGGCAGGGCTTGGTACAGTGTTATGTGATGGGGTATGTCAAGTTAAGCTATGATATATGTGAGATAATGTTATGATGGCAACGATGATAGAGAAATCTATTGAGGTATTTATATGATTATGGAATCATGTTATAAGTTAAGTGGAATGATTCTCAAGGTTTCTAATATCATATAGACACTAATGCAAATTATAGTTTCCATAAAATGTGACAATAGCTAGAATAAGATAGATGCTCAGAATGGACTTCATATGCCTTGAGCCTTAGGAATAGAACGACGTTGGAAATTTTATGATAGATTCTCTAGGCTTGCATTCGTGATAACAACACGTTTGGGCCTTACGACCAATTAATTATGGGAGATGAACTTGGAAGAAAATCGATGATCATAAATGTTCTAAAATTAAATCAAATTGAAAACACGATATCCTTAATCCTCCTTTATCAAATAGTTTTGACTATTTAATCTGCCAACATTCAATAGAAGAGGAAAACTTACAGATGCGGAAGAATGATTGGTGGTCCCAGATAGACTTTCTGCTCATCTAATCTGTACCGACGAGTAGAAGATTTCATGTGTTATTTTCAATTCATCGAGGAGACGAGTTTCTTGCGGAAGTTATATGATAGAATTTTCACCCTAAAAAGAAGAGCTTTAATGACATGGATGGACTTTAAAGAAGTGATCATGCAAAGTTATCGGCCAAAATCTTACCATAGTAAGAAGGGTAAAAAACAAAAACCCACCTAAAGTATACGTGATTTTGCACTTTACTATATCATTTATAAATATTTTCAATTTACTATATCAAGTACACAAATTTTGTAAAGAACAATATATTCGGCTACCACGTCATATTTTCTCGCCAGAAGAAGGACACGTGTCTCTCAACCATTGGTCAATAAGTCGGATTTATTGTTTTTTGCAAAATTTGTGTACTTGATATAGTAAAATGAAAACATTTATAAATGATATAGTAAAGTGCAAAATCACGTATACTTGAGGTGTGTTTTTGTTTTTTACCCTAGTAAGAAGGAAACGAAATTTCTACACCTCCGTTGAGGGTTGCTGATGGTTAGAGCAAAAAAAAAATTTAATTAGCTAAGCAAGTACATGACACTCTTAGTTAGCACCGATATAAAGAAAACTAGATGTTTCAGTAGGAGCCTACGTTTGAAGATTCGTGTTAATTTGGCTGGACATGAAGGAATGACGTATGCCGAGATCGTTGAGAGAGCATAAAAAGTCATCTCGCGTATGTGCTTGAACTACGTAATTTCCAAAAAGCCTGCTAAGACGCCTAGGAAAAAGAAGTGGGACGACCGAAATCAAGATTGAACTACACCTTTTAACCAAATAAAATGACCGATGGTGAGTGGCGCTCTTAATGTCTCTATTCTCAGAATGGGAGCCGTCTATTCCAGATACGAAAGAGTTCATACCGAATAATACATCTGGAGGACTGGACATTGCCATCGATGTTAAGAACCTGGCTATAATTTGAACGTTAGTTCTAAAAATAGGAACGTTAGATCGGATTTCAAGCCATGACCCGAAACAGGAAAAGCTTGAGTTTTTGCTCTCATACGAAGCGAGGCCACTGAAGAGCCAGAGACCACGACAGATGACCAGGATGCTTAAGAAGGAAGAATGTGAGATGCTTTTGGTAAATATTGTAAATCATGAGCATAAAACGAACCCTATCGAAATAGTACCGATAATAAGGGAATACGTGGATGTTTTTCTATAAAATTTAACTACGCCATCGCCTGATCGACAAGTTAAGTTCTTGGAAAAAAATGAAAGGTGCAATTACAAGAGCTCTTGGAAAAAGATTTTATACGTCCCAATGTATCTCCTTAGGAAGCTCCAGTTTATTCATGAAAAAAAAATGGAAGAATGGAATGTTACGAGTGTGTGTTGATAATCGCGAGTTAAACAAAAGGACTATCAAGAATAAATACCCGCTACCTCGAATAGAAAATTTATTTTAACTAATTAAGAGGTGCAAGCGTGTTCTCGAAAATAGATTGGAGATCGGGATATCATCAAGTGAAGGTCAAGGAAGAAGATATAACTAAGACAACCTTCGGAATGAGAAATGGCCATTTCAAATTCGTAGCCATATCTTTCGGACTTAGTAATGCTCCAACAATTTTATGGATATGATGAATCGAGTCTTCCATCCATACCTCGATTGCTTCAATTCGCTATAGTTTCTAATGATGACATTCTAGTATGCTTGCACGATAAACTCCAACATGAAGAACAATAGAGAATTTCATTGAAAACTTTGAGAAAAGAAAAGTTATATGCAAAGTTCAAGAAGCGTGAGTTTTGGCTGGATAAAATTGCGTTCCTTAGGTATAACGTCACTTCAAAAAGAATCGAGATAAATTCAGCTAAAGTGGAAGTCGTTAATAATTGGACGATGCTGACTAATGTAAACGACGTGTGAAGCTTCCTAGGCTTGGCTCGCTATTATGGAAGGATTTACGATGTCAGCAGGTGAAGCTCCGATTTTTGGAGGAAGACTTTGCGTGCTGAAGGATAAAGGACTAAGGGAAAGAATATTCATAGAATCGCATAGCACCCCATACTCAGCACATCCTGGAGGTACGAAGATGTATCAAGATTTAAAGAAAACTTTCTTGGTGGCGGAACATGAAGAGGAGCATTGGACTTTTTGTCAAGAAATGTCACGCTTGCCTGCAAGTAAAAGCACAATATCAGCGACCAGCGGGAATGCTGACACCACTGGAAATACCGGAGTGGAAGTGAGTTATAGTAGATAGACTAAGTGACTAACAAAGTCTGCTCATTTTCTTCCTATTAAAATGACTTTCGACTTGGATAGATTAGCACAAATTTATATAAAGGAATTGTCAGGCTCCAAGGAGTGCCAGTCTTTATAATATATCGGATAGGGACCCTCGTTTTACCTCTAAATTCGGGCAGAACCTGAAAAAGAAGTTAGACACCAAACTAACTTTCAACACTGTTTTTCATTCCCAGATTGATGGTCAAACAGAGCGAACGATACAATTCGAGAAGACGTGCTGAGAGCCAGTGTTTTGGATCTACATGGAAGCTGAGAAGATTATTTATATTTAGTAGAGTTCACTTACAATAATAGTTATCAATCAACAATTGGGATGACGTTATACGAGATGTTATACAGAAGAAGGTGTCGATCACCCCTTTATTGGGATGAAATGGACGAGAAACGAGTTTTGGGACCTGAGTTAGTTGAACAAGCAATAGACGTAATATGTAAAGTTCGAGAAAGAATTAACACAGCTCAAGATCGATAAAGATCTTATGCAGTCGAGAGACACCGAGAATTGGATTTTGAGCTGGGAGATAAAGTTTTCTTGAGAATATCACCCACAAAAAGAGTGTCGCTTTGGAAAAGAGGTAAGCTGAAGCCAAGATATATCGGACCGTTCGAGATTTTAGAACAAGTCGGAGGAGTGACGTATAAGCTGGCTTTGCCACCAGACTACATCGATATATATAATGTTTTTCATGTATCTAGGTTGCGAAAATGCGTGTTTGATCCAAGCTATGTTATCAATCAACGACATATAGAGTTGGAGAAGGACATATCCTATGAAGAGGTTTTAGTAATGATCTTAGATAGAAAGATCCATAAACTTAAAAATCTAGATGTAAACTTGATAAAGGTCTAATAGAGTCAGCATAACATGAAAGAAGCAACTTGGAGAAGGAAGAACAAATTCTAGCAAAATATCCGAATCTATCGAGTTTTGGTACGTCTCTAAATTTCGAGGACGAAATTTCTTTGTAGGAGGGAAGGATGTAGTATCCACATTTTTGTCTTCAAAAAAAAAACTTTTATTTATTTTAATTAATTAATATTACTTAAGGAATGAATGCCACCACAACACCTCATGCTTAGTTATTTTTACACCTGGCAATATTATGATGTGTGGGAGGGTTTGATTAAGAAAGAAATTGGAAAGAAAATAAGAAAGAAAATAAAATTTCTCTCTCTCAACAAAACAGCTTCACCGTCGCCATTACCGTCCACCTCAGCTGCCGCCGGCGAAGCCTTTCTGGAAAAGTAATCCGATTACGGTATAATTCTTGCCGAGCCAGTCATAAATATGAGTTCGGATTTTGACCCGATCGCATCTCCGCCGCGTACGGCATGTGTGTTGTTTCTATGCATAAGGTATATATATATATATAAGTGTGTCTGTGTGTATATGCATGTATATATATATTATGTGTTTATATATATATATATATGACAGTGTGTGTATGAAGCTGTGTGCGTGTGTTGTGTTGAGTGTGTGCTGTGTGTGTGTGTTAGAATAGGTGGTTATCGGCGACGTGGGGGTCGCCGGCATTGTCGGGTGATAGTGGTGAGCGGCGGACGGTGACAGGAAAGCGGTAGGGGAGGCGGCAGAATTGGGTTTGAGATGTGGATTACATTTTTGTAAATTAGATAAAACTCAGGGATTAATTTGTAAATCCTAGAACTTAGTGTAAATGGTACTTAGGTCCCTAAACTTGTGGGTAATTACAGATTAGTCCCTGAATTTTATAAGATATGCAAAAAGACCCCTAAACTTATAAATAATAGCAAATTGACCCTAGAACTTTTCTGAAATTACAGAATGGACCCTAAACTTTGCAGAAATTACAAAATCACCCCTAGACTTTGATAAAATGACAGAACGACCCCTAAAACTTGTAAAAATTATATTATGACCCCTGAGTTTGGGGATTATTGTATATTATATTCTACAACTCTAGAAAAATGGTAGTTCAACCCCAAAATGATATGAAATATGACGAGGTAATTACTTTTAAGTAAGAAAGCCCTAATTTTAGGGGTGTGATCTACAAACCCTATTTTTCCAGTAAACTTTAAATCTAGAACTACCGTTTATTGATCTTCTCAAGGGTTAATTTTATAGATTTTATTGATTTTAAGCAATTAAATCAGAAGATAAATTACGCTTTCGTACCTTGTAGGAAATATAAGCAAAAGACAGGAATAAGGGGAAATAAAATCGAGAACTTTTGGTCAGAACTATCGAGTATCCAAGGTGGGGGTAAAATCTTATTTATGTTTTAAAATTGTACAGTTTTATGGAAAATAATATGACTACGTGATTTAAATTCCGTCATTATGTGGTGTCGTTTTAAAGTGAAACGTTTTCACTACATGAACAGTATTCGAGTAAATTATATGTTTTTGAGAGCTATTGATTTCAAGTGAGACAAATGCGAATGGTTTCATATAATGATAAGACGGGGAAATACCCACACAAAAGGGGTTTCTTTAGAAACCAACATA
Source organism: Scutellaria barbata (assembly GCA_028654395.1). Classification (NCBI taxonomy): domain Eukaryota; kingdom Viridiplantae; phylum Streptophyta; class Magnoliopsida; order Lamiales; family Lamiaceae; genus Scutellaria; species Scutellaria barbata. The sequence continues at coordinate 7,739,799 of CM053649.1, read as the reverse complement.
TGTCAAAGGTTTTCTTTACCTATGTGTTGTGTGAATTATGTGGCCAACGTGAACATGACTAATGTGTACTATGTGTTATGTGAGAACTATTATGTGACAATTTAGTTACGCATGCGACTGTACGTCAAGTAGGGTATTCCTCGACGAAAACCCAACAAGGGGGTATTCTACGAAAACCCAACATGAAAGGGGTGTAAGAACCCATAGGGTCGGCTTGGGGCCCGATAGGCTTCCTAAGGGAAACTATCCAGAGGATGCATTAGGACTACTTGGGAGTCCACAACGTGTAATATGTTTATGAAAAGCAAATTCTTTCAAGACGGTTAAGATCCGCATATACTTTCACGGCGGTTAAGATCCGCATATGTTTTCACGACGGTTAAGATCCGTAAATGTTTTCACGGTGGTTAAGATCTATATTTTCATGACGGCTAAAAGCCGTAAATAAAAAGATGTTATTGAATGATATTATTATGAGTATTTATATTTTACTCCCTTACCCGTAGGTTAACCCCACTGAATGTCTTTGTACGCTGACCCCTTTTATGTTAAAATGTTTTAAGTTTAAAGAGTTTAGGGCGTGGCGCGCGAGCGATAGATGCTGGTAGCCGATGATTAAAGGTCGAAAAATGTTTTAATTTAAGATGATTTATTTCATAAATTTCGAAAATGTGTATATTAAATAACAACTTTTCTTTAATTTACCTATCTTTACTTTCTTGAAAGAGTAAATTTTATACGTAAGTAATGCCTCGGCCAAGACTTACCTTGAAAAAAGAAACGGGGTGTTACACTATGTCAGTGCAGTTGGTAATAAGATTGTTTAAAGGGATACTCATACATGTGACAACAAGGTTTGAGCTCATTTTGGTAATACACATTTGTTCGGTGTCACGTGTTGCCCAAGTGAAAGATTGTTGGAAAAAATCCAATATTGAGCTTCCACGTGTCAAATTAAATGTGTATAGATGTTTTAAAGAGACCCAATTAAAGTGATCCACTTAAGTTTAAGTTATGGGCTTACATGGGTATCATAAGATTCATGGGCTTTTATGTGTAGATACCATTAAGTGATTTTTAATTTGTTGAGAAACCAAATTGAAAATAAAGGAAACTTATTATTATAAGTTATGGTTATGGTCCCCAAACATCAGTTTCTGCACTCCACGCTCTGTATTCTCTCTACGGAAAAGTGAAAAGGGTGAACTGATAGTTTGGTAAACCATACCATGTTAAAGCACGAATCAATTCAATAATCGATTCATGGATTCAGGTACGCTTCCACTTTATGGTTATCGTTCCTACTCTATTTCAGTTTATCATCGTAGAATTTAGGATTGGGGCTTTCGTGTTGATGCATGTTTATATGTGATTAAAACATGCTATTTTGTGATTCAATTCTAACACTGTTTGCTTTATAAATTTTTTCTCCTGGTAATTATTTGTGAAAGCAATATGAAACAATCAGATTCTACACGATTTATTTTAAATAATATAAAATAAAAAAAGACTCAATTTTTATCCCATAAAATCAGATAGCGAAAGTCAGTGTGTTCTAAAAGACCACTGGAAAAAATATCTTCCACAGTCATTCTTATCCCAAATTGCTCTTAACCGATTTCTCAAATAATTAAGTTTCTTATTTTTAATCAATCCCTCAACACAATCAACCCACTCATTTCTATTAAAAAACTCAATAAAATAAGTTTCCTACATAAAATCAGAAACTTTATTCGATTTCATGCATGATAATAACCTTCTTGGCTTGGACGCAATTTTGGTGTATTAAAATGCGTAAGCAATTGACAACATTTTCTTTGTTCATCTCCGTGAATCGCATAATTTGAGCTAGGGATAGGGTTCCACACGCAGAATTTCAAATAAATAACTGATATATTTTTAAATAAAAATTAAAACTGAAGAAAAAATTAAACTTGTGGGGTGAAGGAAGAACTACAGAGCATAGGTCACCATAAAAGCATGAGATTATATGAGGAGTTGAATTCCATGCAGCGACACCATCACTGCTCGTTTTTGTTGATGAAGAGAGGCAGGAATATTAGGGGATCAAGATTCACTGTATACATTTCTTTTTTTATTAATTATAATTTATAATACTAATGCTAATATATATTTAGTGTTCATCGTTTATTAAGGACACAAGGGTCATTGAATTTTTTGATGCTGGTTTTTCAAAACAGATGTTTGTGTTTTTAAAGGCTTTTAATGAAGCATGTGATGATCAAAATGCTAATGAAATGCAACCGTGGGGTAACAAAACTTTTATTAATCCTTTTGACTGTTTTTATGTTATATTTTATTATTATTATTAATTATTGTTTTGTCATTGATATACTAACTTATTTAATTTCAATTATCAAAGTATAAAATCTAGTTATTGACACGGGACTACATTAATAATGTGTCTCTGGTTCTTTGAGATCAACACTGGGTTAAAATTATTGGAAAATTTGTGGTGGAGTTACTAGAAAAACTTCATCAAGGTAATTCTAAATTACATTTTCTAATCTTCTTCTTTTTTCCACAAATATTTATATGCATCAAATGCATGGGTCATGATTCGGTTAATATGATCGGCGGTGCTTTTCACACGCACTTCAAGTGCGTGTCTCAAGATTCGCACTCAAACCCTAGTGTTTTTACAATGTATTACAGACTTATAAACATTTATATTATGATAATATAATCTCTAGTTATAATATTTTAACATTTATGTTATAATAATATTACGTTTATTTTATTATTTAAATATATAAAGGTTATGATATTTGTACATACGATTATAATAATATAACATAAACATTAAATTGTTATAAAAAATGTCCAGCTATGATACATGAATTTTTACACTGAAAAAGTTTTAAGTTATTCACTTAAATATTATCATATATGTAGATAAATATTATATTAATATAGCATAAATGTGATAAACTAAATTCATGTACATATATCATAATCGTTATGTTAACATAAAAGTTATATACCATGAGTCTTATAGCTCAATAATATCTCACCTTTTATAAAGATGTAGATTGTGATGATCAGAGTTTGAATTTGGATTCCACAAGTTTTTCTAGTTTTTATTCTCTCTTCCACTCCCTCTGACTCATTAAAAAAAGATTTTTCTAATCTTTATTTCCTTCCTTCAATTCCCTCTAGCTCATTAAAAAAAAATGTTTTGACTTCACAAGTTTTTCTAGTCTTTATTTCCGCCTTCCACTCCTCTAACTCATAAAAAAAAACATAAATATTATATTATTATAACATAAAAGTTAAATTATTATAACATAAATGTTTAAAGGTATTATATGTCTGTAATATAATGAAAATCTTAAACTAACATAACATTAATGTTACATCAACACAACATATAGATTTTGGAACGTAGCACAAAAGTTAAACGTGTGGGTAAGAGTGTGGGTGTGGATATATGCAGATGCATGGGAGCATGTATGGACGCTTTTGAAATGTGAAATTCACCTTTCAAGTCATATGACCTGAATTAAACGGATCATGATCGATATACCTAGTGTAAAAAACAATTGTGAAAAAAAAATTGTCATTTCAAGAATTATAGGTTAGGTTAAAAGTAGTAGGACATTTTCATCAAATTTCTCAAAATTAAAATGCATTATCATAAAATTGTAAAGTAAATTGAGTATTCTTATCAATAGTGCAACATTAATGGACATTTCAAACAATTGTCCCCCCTCTTAAATTTAGAGGACTGAAATAATAAAAGGTAAAAATTAAATGATGAAAATTTATATAAGGTAAATATAGAAGACTAAAATTAAAGATGATATAGTTGTTACTTAATTTCCCATTTTATTAATTATATACTTTAATTGCAGTCTTATATGTTTACATTACTTTTACTATTGCAAGTAAATTGACAAATGTATACTTCATCAAAAAAAGAAAGAAGATTTATACATATATATATATATAATGTGTATATTATACAATTAAAGAAATAATTGTAACTACAAGAAAAATAATTGTTTGTGACAACACAATTTTTCATACGAAGTGGATTTTTAGTGAAATATATTGTTGTAAAAATTTATAATAATTTATTAAAAAAAATAATTAACAAAAATATTTTTGAAATAATAATTTAACGACAAAATAATGTCGCAAGATTAACTCTTGGGGGACTATCAATTTATAAAGGATAATATTTTGTTGTCACAAAAACTCTTTTTTTTTAATGTAGTGTCGCTAAATTTTTGTAATATATTTTCAATGATATATTGTTGATTAATGCCATGATTAGATGATTTCTTAGCAAGTTGAATTAATGATCCATTTTTTAATGGAACAAGTGGGAAATAAAAATGATTACCTTCAATGGTGGTCGGCCACTGGTTATTGCTCGATTCAGCTGCCCATTTATTTGGTCAAATAGTTTAAATAGGTAGATTTTATAACAAAATCTAATCTAGATCTCAATTTTAAATTTAAATTTTAAAGTTTTTTTTAATAAAAATCTCAATTTTACAATTTTTCTTAATTTAAAACTTGAAAGTTAAATTGAATTTTTAATTCAAAATAATTTTTTATAGATTTATTAATATTTTAATATATATTAATATTTTAGATAAATTAAAATAAATTAATATATTATTAGAACAATCTTTATTGGATTTATTTTAATTTATATATAAAAAATATATAATTAATTCAGGTCGTGAAATATAAATTTATATCTCTAATTACAAAAATCCCAAAAACAATTGTCACATCAACAATTACGGACTAGGTTACCTGATATAAGTATAACAAAAAGTGTCGGCAACTGCTGACGAAGCACATGTGAGGAGAAATTAAATATTGATCTATAGTTGGTGACAGCTAGCTCCAGCTTTTGTAAAATAATTGAAATGATATATCATTGATTAATTAATGAATGTGTGGATGAAGCAATTTGTAGATTAAAATAATAATAATAATAATGTAAGGTTGAGTGAGTTAATTAGTAATGCATCGATTATTGATTGGAAAGCATTTGTTTGTCATAATTATTTGAGTAGCAAAGCTTGGTGTAGTGTGAGTTTGAGAGAAAATTAAAAGCAGAGAGATCTGATGGCGGCTTATTATTCTCTTGCGTGTGTGGATTTCTTAAGAGCATCCACAATGGGGATGAAAAATTGGATCCAAATCCAATTTAAATTCAAGTGGTGGGTTGTGGGAAATGGATTTAATCCAACTTGGAAGAGAGAGAGTGAATTGGATTCAAACTATTGAATCCAATTTAATCAAAAAAGTGAACTTGAGTGGAGATGGGATTGTGTGGAGGTGGGGCCCATAAAGTAGTTGAATTTGGATTTAATGGATTGTGGGTGTGGATTTAAATTAATAAAATGTTGATGTGGAGGAGAGAGAATGTAGTAAATGATTAAATGGATTGTATTTTTGGGGTTAGGGTTGTGGATGCTCTAATAACCGGGGCGTTAGAGTATGCTGCTACTTTGTTTTCTGGTAAACCCGTGGTTGTGGAAATCTTAGAAACCGTACAGAAAAAGATAAAGTCCTTTGAAGTATTTATGGATAGATTGGATTTGAGCAGCAGGATTAAATTGAAGGCTTCCCATCTACGAGTCCAAGAGGCAGCAGATGAATTTTTTGAGGCAGTTGGTTCCTATGATAGAACACTTGAGGAGCTTGACGTGATGTCGGATTAATACTTAAGAGCTCAGCAGACTTTGAAAGAAGATAGTGATTCCTTCATAGACGCATTGGAAAGGATGGAGAAAGAGTATCTAAAACAACATACTCATTATTTACCTCATCATCAACTCCTTCCTTCCAAGTCAAAGATGGTTGGATTATCTAATGAGTATACTAAACTCAAAAAAGACATAATTTGTAGCTGGTTTGATGAACTCATTTTCTCACTCGTTGGGATGGCAGGAATTGGCAAGACTACTCTTGCTAATAAGCTTTATGAAGATTTAGATATCTTGGAATGGTTCGATTGTTGTGCTTGGGTGACGATTGGAAGAGAATATCAACCAGAAGATATTATTCAAGACATTTTAGCCCAATTGGGAGTTGATGAGCCTGAAATGCTCACAGAAGGTTTCTCGAGTGATTATTTGAGTGCTAAACGATGTTTCATTGTGTTGGATGATGTCTGGGATATGAAATTGGTCGAAAGATGCTTTGATATCTTATCTTCAAACACAAAAATTGGAAGTCGAGTCTTAGTTATAACAAGGATTCGACATCAGTACTCATTCTCTGATCATCTCATAAATGTACGCTTACTAAATAAACAAGAAAGTTTGAATCTTTTGTGTGAGAAGATCTTTGCTCAAAGCTTCTGCCCACCTGAATATGAGAAAGCTATAAAGATGATAGCTGAGAAGTGTGATGGCCTTCCTCTTACAATCGTCACAGTCGCTGACCTCCTATCGAGGACACCTAGATCAGAATGGGTTGATGTAGCAACACGAAAAAAACATCAAGTTTTCACCTGTGCATACCATCAAATATCAAAGGTACTATATCCAAGTTATGACAATTTACCTAAAGCTTTGAAATCATGTTTTCTCTATATGGCAGTTTTCCCACACAATGTTGAGATTCGCAAATCCAAACTCATTAATCTATGGATTGCTGAGAAAATCGTTGAGAAAGGATGTTTTCAAACTTCAGAAATTTCTTGTGTAGAATGCTTGCAATATCTTGCTTTGCATAATGTTGTTATGGTCTACCAGAGAAGCAGTACCCCATTGAATGATTTATTTGAAAGAATAAAATCATGATGATAATAGGTAATTTTATCCAATAAGCATAAGTAAAAATGAAAAATATCCACTTCGTAAGGAAACAAGTTTTTTTACCTAAACTGGGGCTAAAATACCATAAATGCCCTTATCCACCACATTTAATGATTTCACCCACCACATTTCACCCATCATATTTATCATAAAAGTTGAATTGATTTTACAGTATATCTCTTTCATCTCTTACTCATTTATAAATTCAAATAGCAATTTAGTATAAATTTTGTCTCTTGATTGCTCAAATGAGGTAAGATAATTTTTTTTAATTTAGTAAAACGTAAGTTTTTCTCATAAATATGTGTTTAATTTGTAAATCGAGGCTAAAAAAATGGTAAAAATCGTAAAAACTTATAAAACCTATGTTTGGTGTTATCTATAGATCACGAGGATAAATACCCTCGTGATCTATAGATAACGAGGATATTTACCCTCGTGATCTATAGATCACGATGATAAACATCATCTTCATAGTTCACGAAGGGAAATATTGAATATTTTGATTTTGTGCTTGACGTAGATCACGAGGGTAATATTTACTCTCGCGATCTATAGATAATGATGGTAAAATACCATCGTGATCTATAGATAACGATGGTATTTACCCTCGTAATCTATAGAGAACGATAACAAACATATCTTTATAGATCACAAGAGGAAGTGTAGATAATTTCAATTTTGTGTTCGACATAGATCACGAGGGTCGCGATCTATAGATAACGAGGGTATTTACCCTCACGATCTATAGATAACGAGGCTAAAATACCATCATGATTTATAGATAATAATGGTATTTACAATCGCGATCTATAGATAACGATGGTAAATACCATCGTGATCTATAGATAACGATGGTATTTACCCTCGTGATCTATAGAGAATGATAACAAACTTTTTTTTATAGATTACAAGAGGAAAAGTAGATAATTTCAATTTTGTGTTCGACGTAGATAACGAGGGTCGCGATCTATAGATAACGAGGGTATTTACCCTCGCGATCTATAGATAACGAGGCCAAAATACCATCATGATCTATAGATAACGATGGTATTTAATATTATATTTTTTAAACAGTCTTAAGATACTATTTACTTAATATAATAATAACAATAATAATAACCATTATAAATAATAATAATTCAAGTCATTGTAATAAATCTTTAAAAATTCATATAAAATATTTAAAAATCTGAAAAATTGTGTTATAATTGAAATTTATTTTAAATCATATAATAGTTCTAAATTCTTAAAAACTATAATTTTAAAATATTAAATGTGAGAATACTGTTGTGAAATCATAATATTAATTTGATAAGATTAAATCTAAAATTGAAAATTTTGTAAAATATTAATACTTTCATAAAGACTTAATGTGTGGATCAATTGTTTTCTTTTAACACGTTTTATCATGTCTATTTATGTTTTTTAAAATGTTTATATATGATTTAAAATGTTTTAATATTTATTATTATTTAATTGAGTGATTTAAGTGTAATATTTTTTTTATTGTAGATGGCAAACAATGAAGTCATTCTAGTTCATTGTGGATATTGGCATGGATTGGAGTATAAAAATGGAGAAGAGGGTTTGATATATGCATCGTTGCACACAATTTGTTATGCAAAATTTTTGGATGAAATTCATTATATTGTTAGAGCAGATCGTAGGACTTGTGATTATGCCTTGCATTGTTTCATGCCTACAAAGATTTCTGGAGAAGTGAAATTTAAAATCAAAACAGATGATGATTTGAGGAGGGTTGCTGATGTATATGATTACCCCAAGTTATTTGTTTCTATTGAACCGAAAGATCATGATTTGAATATTCCATTCTCATATGCGAGTCAAGGGGTAGTTTTCTTCAACTTATGAATTCTCAACAACAATTTATTCCTCAAAATTCAAATATATATGGAGGACATGTGAGTTATGTGCAAAGTCAGATTCAACACCAAATTCCTTCTATGGATCCAATCGAAGATTTGAAAGTTTGTTCCAGCAATCCAACATATATAGACAAACCTAGCTCTTCTTTCAAATATATTTCAACATCCATTGTTGATGTTAAGAGAAATTACTCCTCTCCACAACACCATCTCAATGATTTTGGCATTGGTTATGATGATGATAGTGACGAAGAGGTTGAAAATGATTACGTATCTGTTGTTGATGTTGAGATAAATTTCTCTCCACAATACCATCTCAATGATTTCAACAATTTTGATGATGATGATGATGAAGAGATTCAAGATGATGATATTGGTTGTACACCTGCAGATGTGGCAGAGGTTGTTAAATTTCATACTGATGATGATGATGACGACGAACAAGAAGAAGAATAATTTTCCACAAGGATGGCTAATATTCGTACTGATGACTATATCGATGATGGTGAAGATGATGATGATGATTATGATGTTGATGTCGATGATGATGTTGATGATGGTGATCCGGATGATGATTATGCCGATATACTTCAGTCTCGATTATTTACTGAGCAATGGGAAACTAATGAGTTTTTTGTATCGGAGGATTTTACTCAAAGTAAAGATGTCATTATTGGAGGAAGTCATGAGCGAGTTCTTAGAAACAGAATCATTGAGATTAGAGAACATGGTTCAAGTGAAGCGCTCGGATCAGAGTTTGAACACTATCATCGTACAAATTGGATTATTCCAGGTGCATCATTTCACACTGATGATCCAGATCCAATTTCAGTATGTTCATTCGATAGTGAAAGAAGGCTAGAGGTGGGTGCAATATTTGATAGCAAAATGCAGTTGGTATATGGTGTGGGTTTTTACCACATGAAGAATCGAGTTGAGTATGTAGTGAAGCGCTCTGACAAGCAACGATATACGATTGTTTGTAAACAACAAGGATGTCAATTTTTATTGCATGCAAATTGAACTCAAAAAGGACCGTGGACAGTGAAAAAGTTTCAAGCTCCACACAACTGCCATTTGGATATGACTATCCGTCCTCGTCAATTGTCATTGAAGATCATTGAGGCTTATTTTGCTCCTTCATTGCTTCGAGAAGGTCGTATTCTTAAGCCGAGAGATATTTTGGATGATGTTTCTACACACCATGGTATCGATATTCAATATAATAAGGCACTGAGAGCTCATTCTCATGCACACAACTTAATATATGGTGACTTTGACCATTCATGGAGGATGTTACCTGCGTACTTGTTCATGCTCATAAGATCAAATCCTGGTACCATAACGTGTTTTGAAGCAGATGAAGATGATAAGTTCAAGTATGTGTTCATGGCTCTTGGTGCGTGTATTAGAGGATTTCATGAATGTTGCAGACCTGTAATCGTGGTTGATGGAACACATTTGAAAGGTAGATACAAGGGTGTTATGTTTGTGGCTGCTACTCAGGATGGAAATAAGCAAATTTATCCTCTTGTATTTGGTGTTGGTGATAAGGAGAATGATGAATCTTGGCATTGGTTCCTGACCCAAATAAAACAAGCATATGGTCATCCGGACGATCTTCTAATTGTATCGGTATAAGCCCTATTTTTTTAGGGCTAGAACTAATAAAGTTTGGATGTACTTAGGTTTGAGATAATAATTCTTCTTTATTCTTCTTTAACAGATCGTCATGTGAGTATAAAAAATGCAATAGAAGTTGTATTTCCAGGGGCATTTCATGGGCTATGTTCGTGGCATATGGAGTTGAACTTCCGGAGTTATAGAGCTCGATTTGTGAGCTTGTATAAGAAAGCTGCCTATTCTTATACAAGAGAGATACACAAAATGTATATGGAACAAATAAAGGTAGTAAATAAGAAGGGTTGGAGGAAGTTAAGAAAAGCGAAGGTAAAAAGATGGGCTCGTGCATGTTGTCCAGTGCGTCGGTATGAGATTATGACATCAAACTCAGCGTAGTCACTTAATTCAAAACTCTTATGGGCCAGAAAGTTGCCGATATGTTCTCTACTTGATTTTGCTCGACACTTGCTTCAAACATGGTTTTCGAAACGACGCACAAAATGGTGTAGTGTAGAATCACTCTTAAGTTCAAATATTCTTCAAAGACTACAGAAGCTCGACAAGATAGTCAACGTATGAAGATTTCTGAGATTAGTGGCTCGGTGTTCAATGTGAAGGATGGTCTGCATAGTCATGTTGTTGACTTGGGGCACAAATCATACACATGTTGTGAGTTCCAGTTGGATTTAATACCATGTAGTCATGCAATTAAAGCTCTCAGGTAATTTACAATATTTACATATCATTATTTATTTTCTGAAACCGAAGTCTAATCAAACTACGATTTATACAGCGAGGCAAATTTGTCGGTTGGGACCTATGTTTCCAACTATTATAAGACGGTGACCATGCAGAAGTTGTATTCGAAATTGATAATGCCCGTTCCAACTCCAGTAGATTGGTGTATCCCGCCTTCAATTGATAATGTTATGATGATTGTTAATCCACCTGACAACCCAAGACAAGCTGGTCATCCTAGGCAAAAAAGACATCCATCAGGTGGAGAATCAAGTAGTACATCTCGGATACAGAAATGTTCGAGGTGTAAGGGCAACTCACACAATTGTGCAGGATGTACAACGGAAATGGAACTGCCAGATGTAAACGTAGCGGTTGAAACACCGAACCAACCTACAAAGAGGCAACCGAAGAAGTGTAGCATCTGCAGAGAAGTCGGACATACGAAGAGGACATGTGAGCAACGAACAATTGTAACAGTGAGGAAGAACAAAGCGATTAGAATCATATTGGATTTTTCATGCATCAAACTCTTTCAGACTATTTATGTAATGACATCTATGTAATGGGAATTTGAAAACTGTTTTAGTATGTTCTACTACATGAAGTGTTGAGACTATGGTTAAAATTTGGTAATATTTGGAGTAGTTTATGAATTATTATGATTTTTCAAAGATAGTCCAGTTAAAGTTGAAATTATTGAGTTTCGGACCTTTGAAAAATAATTTTATAAATTCAGCCAAATATAATTTTTCAATACTGTTTCGGTATGTTATACTACATGAAGTTTTGAGACTACGGTTAAACTTTGGTAATATTTGGAGTAGTTTATGAATTATTATGATTTTTCAAAGATAGTCCAGTTAAAGCTGAAATTATTGAGTTTCGGACCTTCGAAAAATAATTTTATAAATTCATCCAAATACAAATTTACAATACAGTTTCGGTAAGTTATACTACATGAAGTTTTGAGACTATGTTTAAAATTTGGTAATATTTGGAGTAGTTTATGAATTATAATGATTTTTCAAAGATAGTCCAGTTAAAGCTGAAATTATTGAGTTTCGGACCTTCGAAAAATAATTTTATAAATTCAGCCAAATACAATTTTTCAATACTGTTTCGATATGTTATACTACATGAAGTTGTGAGACTATGGTTAAAATTTGGTAATATTTGGAGTAGTTTATGAATTATAATGAATTTTCAAAGATAGTCCAGTTAAAGCTGAAATTATTGAGTTTCGGACCTTCGAAAAATAATTTTATAAATTCAGCCAAATACAATTTTTCAATACTGTTTCGATATGTTATACTACATGAAGTTTTGAGACTATGGTTAAAATTTGGTAATATTTGGAGTATTTTATGAATTATAATGATTTTTCAAAGATAGTCCAGTTAAAGCTGAAATTATTGAGTTTCGGACCTTCGAAAAATAATTTTATAAATTCAGCCAAATACAATTTTTCAATACTGTTTCAAATATGTTATACTACATGAAGTTTTGAGACTATGGTTAAAATTTGGTAATATTTGGAGTAGTTTATGAATTATAATGAATTTTCAAAATAAATCCAATTTTGAATTTGAGATACACCTGAACTGGTGCATCACACAATATGATCGGACAGAACATAAGTAGGAGTTGAAAAACCTTGTCCATATAACATTAAAACACAAAGTTCATCTTAAATTGTTCACTTTTACTTCTGATTCATAACTCTGTCATCTCACAGTCTACATTACTTCAACTAAAACCGAATCGATGCATAAGAAACTCAAATCAGATTTATGCCCTTTGGTGAGCTTCCCCACCCACTTCTTCCCCTTAAAAATGAAATGGACAAAAGAAAAATTTTAAGCTCAATATCACAAAGTTAAGAAAATTCAATCAAGATAAGCACTAACAGAGTTCAGAAAAAGGAAAGAAAAGAAAAATACCTAGCATAAATTAATACAAAAATTATTTTCGAAAAGAAGAGAAACCGAAAAATATGTGACCTGCTCACAATAATTCACCTTTTCCAAAAGTGTATTGAGTTCATAAGCACTAAAGAAAATTCTCTGCAATATAATCTTTTATTAAGATGCAATAATTTAGAGTAACAAGCAATGAAATTTAGGGGTTATTGAACATTGAAGAATCTAGGGTTTTTTGAAATTGTGAAGTTCACCTCTTCCACGTTGCCCATTCTACCGCTGCCTTCCAGCCGCCACCGCCGGCCTTCTCACCGGAATCGCGCAGCGCCGCCGGCCTTCTCACTGGAATCGTGCAGCGCCGCCTCCCTTCTCTCTCCAGTCGCAGCTCTTCTCTTCTCACCGGAATCGCGCAGCCGCCGCCTCCTCCTCCTCCTCCACTCGCCGCCGACGCCGCCTCGTCTTCCCTCTGCTTGCAGCAGCCGCCTCTTCTTCCCCCTCTCACAGCAGCCCAGCCGCCTCTTCTTCCATTGCTCACAGCAGCCGAATGCTCCAAGATTGGATGATAGTCACGATGGAAATGGACCACCGTCGTCGAAATCACGTGGTCAAGAGGTAGATCACGAAGTAGTGTATCGAAATTACTCTTGGTGTTGGGTAATTCAAAATTACAAGGGCAAATGTAATTTTTCCCTCTTTGAAAATTTGGTATTTCAAACCTAGTTTTGGAGTCAATTTTCCCCAAATTTCAAAGAGTAAGGGTAGTTCAGTACTTTTACCTCAAATTTGGGTAGAATTCATGTTTTTTTAAAGAATGAGTATTTTTCATTTTACCCTATGTATATTGGGTAGAAATATCCCTTGCCCCTAAAATCATGTGCCCTTCATTCTTCCTGATGGCACTTCTGCTACAAAGAAGCTAGGAAGAATAACTTTTTTATGTCCTGGATAGTGATACGGATGCTTCAAGGGAACTTATAGAAAATCAGGGCAGATTGACCATCCACAACAATGTTTTGTTTGGCATTAAAGTTGTGTATAAATCAATGGAGGAAAATTGTGCATCTACAACCCACTCTCTCCTTTGTTTAGGTCCATATCACCAATATCCAGTACCAATATGCTATGGTTTAAAGTTGCTAAAAAGATTTGATGCTCTTAATATCCGTTTTTATGAGTTTCCTTTGGAAGTGCTCAAGTTAGTTAAATTAAGATATCTTGCTCTCACGTGCAACACAAGTCTCCCTCCTTCCATATCCAAACTTTGGAAACTTGAATACTTGATTGTCCATCGACATTTGATAATGAAATGTGAAGCTCCATCATATTTACCTGTAGAGTTATGGAATATGAAAAGATTTTAGCATCTTGAGGTCACAGGTAGCGACCTACCTGAATTAGGTGACATTTTTTTGCCAAACCTTTTAACTCTATTAGATGTGAGTTTTAACAGTTGCACTAATGGTGTTATCGAAAGGATCCCTAATTTAAAGAAGTTAGGAATTCGAATTGATATAACGCCTGATGCAGTAGAGCCCTTGCGATGCTTTGGTCATGTTTCTAATTTGAGTAGACTAGAATCACTCAAATATGTCATTGTAAATCCTTCATGCAAGTTTGATGTTGTTGCACAACTTGTTGATCTTTCAATGCTCCCGTTAAATCTGAAAAAGTTGACTTTGAGTGGATTGGGTTATCCTTGGAAAAACATGAGCACAATTTCTTCAATGCCAAATCTTGAAGTGCTTAAGCTGAGATGTAATGCTTTTCAAGGGCCACTCTGGGAAGTCAAAGAAGAAGAGTTCCCAAAGCTTTCCTATCTTCAAATGGAAGATATTGATGTAGAGATATTGGAGGGGGAAGATGGCTTTAATTGTCTTAAGAAATTAAGCATAAAACACTGCTATAGGTTGAGAAAGCTTTGTTTCCCATTGTACCCTGAATTTATTTCTAATTTTGAAGTCATCGATTGCAATCCTCTGATTCAAAAGGATATACAACAGAGACTAGTGGATACATTTGACGAATTAAGCCCCTTGATGATCCAAATTTCATTTTCATGGAACTCTTGAGTGGCAACTTTGATCATAAGGTTAGTAATTCAGTTTTTCTATTCAAGTGATGAACATAAATTTTTTATTCTGCATCTTAAATAAGTTATAACATCTTTTATATATATATATATATATGAGAGATTATAAGACATTTATAAAAAAGTTTATCTGATTACTTCCTCATAACATATATATCAATCTCTTATGTTAGGAGAAGATAAAGAGGAGTAAAGATTCAAAATGTTGTTCAAGTGCTAGATTAAGGTTTACATAGGGAGACATTGAAGAAATAACACTTGCAAATCATATGGTGAGGAGATTATTTCTGAAGAAATAATATTTGATGGCAAGTTGCATACTGTGATTTTTGCAGTTGAGCTAGTTGTGGCCAAAGGTTTGATGCAGTTGTGGCTGGAGTCTGATTCATCTTATGTAGTATGCCTTCTTATGCATAAATCAGTTCAAATGCCTTGATACTTCAGAAATAGATGGACTTCGGTATTGCATTCTATTGAGCAGATGAGCTTTCGTGTTTCTCATATTTATAAAGAGGGAAATTAGGTGACTGATAATCTTTCATAGTTGGATGTGTCTTTCAAATGGTGGAGTTCGCCACCTCAATATTTTCATCATTATATGTTCTTAAATTATTCAAGACTACATATTATAGATTTTGTTAGTGCTTGTATTTTCTTTCCCTAATATAGTTTTTTCCCATTGAATTTTACTATGTTGGGATTTTAATGAGGCCAACACTTTGGGGTTTGTTTATTCTCTTGATATACATTTGAGGTTCTTTTATTTTAATTTTATAATAATCCATTATTTCGTTAAAAAAATATGGTGAGAAGACTGTTCTTTCTACATATATGTATCTCAATTATTGGAAATATGGAGTTTCTTTAATTGGATCAAAACAAACAATTATTATAATTCACTAACATTGTGTATCTTTTTTGGCTTATAGCATGATTCAAAGTTAATGTTGTGGACTGTCGATTACATTCATCATTTTTTAAATCCTCTTTATATTTTAGCTTATTTTGTACTGCAAAAATTGCTTTAATAGTTCAATGACTAGTAGCTCTGCCGATTTCCACCGATTAAAAAATAATCATTTTCATTCATTTTTAGGTTCCACCATTTAATGTGATGTATGTTCTATATCTTTTCTTTCTTTTTTTCTTAATCTTTTTTAATTATTTAAATGATAAATTTTATCTCTCTCTCATACACATACATATATTGGACTATTGGTATCTGATTGAACTATATTATGTGTTTTTTTAATAACATCTATACGCTATTTAATAGTGCTTATAATTGAGACCCATAAACTGTTCAACAAAGTTTTTTAAATAAAATATAAAATGCCTTAGAAAATTTCATCTTATTTCAAAATAAGATCATATCTTGATATATTTTTTGCAAAGTAACCATTTAAACTACACAATACAAATTAATATTATTTTAAAAATCTTCATCATCTTATTTGTGCTGGTGAATTCCACGTGTACCTGGTTTTATTTATATTTTTCATTGTTTTATATATAAGGTCTTTCATTAATTTTTGAAATATCTTCATTGTTTTGAAATTTTTCTTACACATTTAATATATAACATCTCAAATTAAAACTTAATTATATAATACATGATAAGAATGATCATTTTAATGCTAGACCCAAATAATAGTGTAATATTAAATACCAACATTTTGAGTGGATCATGGTTCAAATACATAAAGATAGATTTTGGACACATTAAAAGACGATGGTTGAGACCCAATGGACTTAGGATATGCTCTACCTTTCTTTTATTTTTTATTTTTATGTTTAAACAACTTGCAAAGGATTATGATAGGAATGTTGTCCCTTTCTCTCACCATGTTTGCTGCCTTCACAGCCACCACCTCCTTTTTGGCCGATACTTGTGTCAAAACGTAGTCCTCACCGAGTCCATCCTAGATCCACCCCGTTCGAGTCAGGGCGATAGTGCATCATGTTTGAGCTAGTGTTGGTCAGGGTCTTTATATTTTATTATTCAACATTTCCATCACTCTTTAATTTGATTTTTATTATAAAAGTCTAGAACCGATGCTGATTTAAATTTTCAATTAAATGATTGAAAGAAAAAAACTTCAAATTTTCAAATAAATTTCATAATTTATTTAAAATATATATTCATAAAATATTATTCAATTTCATTAATTAAAAAATTTGAACATTTTTTTGTTTATAATTTGTCAAACTATTTTCAATTACACAAATTTCTAATATATAAAATAATTACTAAATTTGAAGTATAGTATATGCTATTTTAACAAATCTAGCTAAAATTATTATATAATTAGTAATGTTTTTAATAAACGATCATCTATTTTAACCATGTTGATGGTCAATGATTGTCAACAATCAACGTCGACTATAGTTAATACTGTTGACCCAAAAATATTATATATATATATATATATATAAAAGTATACTAATACTTATTATGTGATACTTCAAAAATAAAATTACATTGTACACATAAAAAAAATACATGGTACATACTTTTATTCTCATAATATAATATTTTTATTCTCATAACATAATAATTTTATATATATTATATGGTACTCATAAAAGTATTATATGATACCCGTAAAAGTATTACATGATATATGTATAATGTGATACTTTCAAAAGTATTATATAATATTATACATAAAATATTACATTATGATAATAAATTATTACTTATCAAGTTACAATTTTTCAAATTAATCAATGATTTGAAGTCATAGAACCAAAAATAGTACTCGTTACATACAAAAGTATTACCTTACAAACAAAGTATTATATAATAATATTTATCAAATTATAATTTTTCAAATATAATACATGATACGCAAAAACATACTGTATTACATATTACACATAACATATTATTTGATACACTTGAAAGTATTACTTATAAGATTATTAATTGTTAACTTGTTGTTTCGTAAAAATATTAGTTCATACACATAAAAATAGGGTTAATTGTGTGAAACCCCTCATGGTTTGAAAATTCGGCATGAAATCCCCATGTGCTTTAGAAATTGTGTGAAATCCCTTGTGATTTGTTAAATGTAGCCCGAAATCCAAATTGTGTGAAATCCCTTGTGATTTGTTAAATGTAGCCCGAAATCCCCAACTCTATTAATGTTAACGAAAGTGTTAAACATGCGTCTTTCTTGCGATTTTTGGTGTTTTTTTTCACTTTAAGGGTGCATAAATACCCATTTACCTTCATTGCGCTTCTTCTATTGTGAATGTTTTTTACAATTGCACTCAAACTTGTTTTCTACACTATCTTTCTTTCTTTAACATCCTGTGCAAATAAAATAGAAGCACAAAATATAATATCAACAGAAAATAAAAATATTATTAAATTCATTGTCGATATATTTAAATACAATTATAAAATTTATTTGTTGATATATTTAAATACATATTATAAAATTTATTTGTCGATATATTATTAAATTCAAAGAAAAGTTTCTAAACTAACACCAAATATAGCAGACAATGATAATTAAAATAATAAATACTTTAAAAATATTTATTCAAAAATAATAAACTATATCCTCAAATCTACCAGTATATCGACAAATATTGGGAATATAAATCTTATACCAGATGTGGAAAATACAAAATATAAATCTTATACGGAAGGTGGAAGACACAGAAAATAAAAATCCTTAAAACATAAAAGTGAAATTAGAGAACAAATATCATGTACCAAATAACTTAGACAAAAAGAATATAAATCAACCTAATAAGTTAACTAAACCCTAGAAATAAACTCCAAATCTTTCTTCTCTTTATTTATTTATTTGGAAAACTTCACATTCTAAAGTTAACCCTAACAAAACCAACCCTATTAACAAATGATTAACATACTAAATTTGTAAGACCTAAACATACCTTATACCCTCGTTCTCTTTATACCAGAAATCCTGCAGCAGATTTATACTTGTTTATTTCTTTAATCGTCCACAAATTTCTCAAAGAAATCGATTGATTTTAACATTTTTATTTGGGGGAGAAAACCTTTGTTTCACTTACGCGCGCTCTCTTTCTAATGAACTGTTTTTTTTTTTCTAAATGAACTCAACAGTCAAACTATATGTATGAAGGGTATAATGGGAAATAAAGGTAAAAAATTAATACAATTAGCTCTCTTTAGAAAAATAGGAGCGTCAGCTACATTTAACAAACAACAAGGGGGTTTCGTGCAATTTCTAAAGCATAGGGGATTTCATACCGAATTTTCAAACCACAAGGGGGGTTTCGCCCAATTATCCCCATAAAAATATTACATGATACAAAAATATTATTTAATATATATATAAAAATATTGCTTTTAATTTTATTGATCAGACGCTTTGACTATGTTGACCATTGACCAAAGTGTTGACAATTGACTATTGATTGTTGACCGAGGATCAAATCAAACACGATATATCAACAAAATGGGATCTATAATAATGTCTTACCCAAGAATTTGCATTCTTTTAATTTGCCTTCTTAAAATTTAGGTGGGCTAATCAACTTGTTTGATCTAGAAAATGAGTATCGTATTTCATTAGATGCTTATGGAAACATAATAATTTTAGGTACTTATGAATTAACTTTGATTCATTAATTTCAATCTCGATCCTCTACAATGATGTTATTTTTATATTATTCCATCTGTCCCAGTTATGTAGGTTTGTATTTTTTTTAGAATGTCCCAATTATTTAATTCATTCACTAATATACCCTTATTAATTAGTTTTGAAAAAATAAATTTGAAAAACTAAACTCATGATTAAATATGGGCATAATACGAAATTACTTGTTTTACCTATCATTTTCTTAATCTCCATAAAAAACCCAATCAACCTATATAATTGGGATGAGAGTAATATATTTTATTATCTTTAATATACCATACATGTTAATAAATGATATCATTATATGTAATATGTTTAAATACTTAATGAAATAAATAAATTGTTATATATACTCCTAAAAGTAATATAACTGAATTACTTAAAAAATTATTATATGGCACTATAAGAAGGTTGTCCCCCGTACAAATTTATCTCATAAGCCGCAAATAAATTGGCTACTATTACAGGCACTCAAGCACAAGCTTTTGAAGTTATTGATAAGAGCGATGGATTCCATAATTAATGAAACACAAAAACTTATATGTCCCCGCGGCAAAAATCAGTGCCCGACCCATTTCCGCCCGACTTGATTACAAAATGGGTCGGTATATATAGTTTTTAATTGTTTTATTATTAATTTTTTCTTTCATTTAGTCTGCTCTCAGCACGAGTTTTCATTTCATCATCTTCATCAATGGTTTCTTTTATATTCATCTCTACTTCTGTCGATTTTTATTCGTTTTCTTCGGATTTTTGTGATTTACTTGCTATAGTGTTGAAGATAATTGATATTTTTGAAGATTTTGTGGAGAATTTCGCTTCAAATAAATTTCATTGGTAAGTGTACTTGTTTTTGTTGAAGTTTCTTTTATAGTTTTTGTTTTAGTTTTTTTATTAGTTGTTTTTGTTTTCATTTTGTTCGTTGTGTACTTATTATTTTGTGGTTTTATGTTTGTGCTCGATTTTTTAAGGTTTTTTAGTTTATGATATTTTTCTACTTTTTTGAATGTATAGTTGTTTCTTCTGAGTTTATTGACTTCTTTGTTATTTTGCATGTTTGATTTTGTCGAGTTTTAGGTGTTGTACATTATTTTTGTATGTTTTATTTTCACATTTGTCAATAGAAATCATTGTTGATGTTGAAGAACAAATTAAATGTAGATGCATGTTCTAGTTAATACATAATGATGTTTTGTAATTTTATTTTGTTTGTGTTAGGATAATGTTGTGAAATCAGCCCAGGAAACCAAATTGATCAAGAACTTACATAAAATGACAGAACCCTAAACCCAAGAAGAGAAAAAGAACAAGAAATCAAAGAGAACACACAAGGATTATAGTGGTTCGACTATAATTAGTCTACATCTACTTGCTATATCAAAGCCCTTTATTTATTTCGGAAATTAACAAGAGAAAAGCACTCAATTGAATAAAAGTGCAGATTAGGGTTTCTATCGAGCCAAGACCCCTAATCTTTTCAATCGAAAGAATTACAGTGAATTAAGCTACAATACTAGAACCCGTTGTGCGCATATATGCCAACAGCAAAACCTCTCAACTGATTTCAAAAAACGGTTTGTGGAACACGACGATTTTGGCCATTTATTCCAACAGATTTAACAAATACACAGTGACGGTTCAAGTCTGTTATTTCCCAACTACCGCGACTCGGGTAGGATAAAACCCTCCGATTCTACCTCATCCACCACGGTTTTCCTCAGTCTGATCCCGGTTCTGTGATTTATGCTTGAATTCCGAGTTAACACATGCCTGCAACTCTCAAATCTCCACCTTAACTCCGAATGAACAGCATAAGACTTTGATGCAGCAACTCAACCCATTCTAAGTGTGACCTTGTTCCCAGCTGGTTAATTGCACCAGCTCCTTATAGTATTCAAACTTAGATCTTGGTAAAACTTTAGTGAGCATGTCTGCTGGATTGTCTACAGTTCCCACCTTCTTTGCTTCAACTTCTTTTCTCTCAATTAAATCTCTCACAAAATGGAGTTTAATGTCTACATGCTTGCATCGACTGTGAAACATCTGATGTTTACTCAAATGTAATGCACTTTGGTTGTCACAAAACACTTCAACCCTCTTCTGTTTTATGCCTAACTCCCTGAGAATTCCCCTCAACCACACAACTTCTTTCACTGTCTCAGACATGGCAACAAATTCAACCTCGGTTGTGGATAATGCAACTATAGATTGTTGCATTGCTCTCCAGCTTATTGTTGTCCCATAGAGTGTAAAAACATACCCTGTTATCAATTTCCTATTATCGGGATTTCCAGTAAAATCTGAGTCAACAAAACCTTGAAGAGAATTGCTTGGACCAGCTTCTGATTTCTTAAACAACAAACCTAAATCAGTTGTGCTTCTTAAGTATCTTAACATCCACTTCAATCCTTCCCAATATTGCTTTCCAGGATTGGCCATGAACTTACTCACCTTGCACATGACATAGGCTAAGTCAGGCATACTACATACCATTCCATACATAACACTCCTAACCGCATTTGTATATGGAACTTTAGCTATTTTCTTAACTTTATAATTTGTAGTAGGTTGCTGATCTGCTGTCATTCTAAACTGGACTCCAAGAGGTGTAATCACTATTTTAGAATTATGCATCTGAAATTTGTGAAAAACCTTCTCTAGGTATTATGATTGATGAAGAAATACTAGCCCTTTCTCTCTATCTCTCCTTATATCCATGCCAAGTATCCTCCTTGCTTCTCCCAAGTTTTTTATTTCAAATTTAGATGCTAGCTTACCCTTTAAGACATTAATCCGAAATGAACTCCTTCCTGCCAATAGCATATCATCTACATATAAGAGAAGATAGGTATGTACCTATCTTCCTTCTTTCTCCATATATATGCAGCTGTCAAAGCTGCATCTTTCCAAGCCAATACTTGTCATGAAGCTATCAAATTTTCTATATTATTATCGGGGACTTTGTTTTGAACCAATAAGGACCTCTTTAGTGGGCACACCTTTCCAGTGTCTTTAGGAAGTATAAACCCCTCGGGTTGTTGCATATAAAGGACCTATTCTAGATCTCCATGTAGAAAAGTTGTTTTCACATCTAATTGGTGTAATTCCATGTCTTCTTGAGCAACAAGAGCAAGTAAGATTCTGATTGAGACATGCTTAACCACAGGTGAAAATATTTCATTGTAATCCACACCCTTCTTTTGTGTATAACCTTTAGCTACTAACCTAGCTTTGTACCTCACATGTTCATCTCCAGCCACTTTGATTTTTTTCTTCAAAATCCACTTGCAACCTATGATTTTTCTGTCCTTAGGCTTCTCCACCAATTCCCAGGTATGGTTCTTGTTTAGAGACAACAGCTCTTCATGCATTGCTTGCAGTCATTTCTCCTTTTCCATTGAGTTTATAGCTTCTTTATAAGATTTTGGGTTTTCATGCTCCAATTCCAAGGCTACATTAAACGCATATTGGATTGAATCAACCTTACCATATCTTATTGGCGTCTTGATTTGTCTCCTAGTTCTGTCTCTAGTCAGCTAATAACCTGTGAGATCTAACCCTGGACTCTGATCTGAATCTTGTTCTTCCTCAGACTGCTCCTTTTCTAATTGACCCTCATCAGCAGCCTTTTTATTCTTTCTTGGTTCAGGCCTTAAGAGATCAGATAATTCAGGCTCCTCCTTGTATTTTCCAACATCTGAATCAGTGTCCTCTTACAGATCAAGTTCTCTAGTTCCAGAATATCCATATCCCATTACATCCTCCTTAAAAGTCACACCTCTACTCACAAAACATCCAGGTGTTATTGGTTCCACACTCCAAAGTCTGTATCCTCTAATACCTTGTGGATAACCCAAGAATACACATTTAATTGCCCTTGGTTCAAGCTTATCTCCTCTGGTATATGCATAAGCTAAACATCCAAACACCTTTAGATGGCTGTAAATAGGTTTCACTTTATACTATACTTCATTCGGTGACTTGTACTCAACACTTGATGAAGGACTTCGATTAACTAGATAGACTGTTGTATTAAGTGTTTCACCCCAAAACCATTTTGGTAATTTTGCATCTGAGAGCATACACCTTACTCTCTCAAGTAGGGTTCGATTCATTCTTTCTGCAATCCCATTTTGCTGTGGCGTGTGAACTGTGGTTTTATGCCTAGTAATTCCTCTAGCTTTACATATTTCTTGAAACTCTTCTGAGAGGTATTCCAAGCCATTATCAGTCCTCAAGAACTTCAACCATTTTCCTATCTGATTTTCTTGCAAGATCAACCACTCTTTAAACCTATCAGCAGCTTCACTTTTATGCTTGAGGATATACACCCATACTTTCCTAGAGTAATCATCTATAAAAGAGATACAATATCTCCCTCCTCTCATTGTTTCAGTCCTAGATGGACCCCAAATATCCGAGTGAACATACTCAAATATATCAAAAGTGATATGTTTCCCTTTTGGAAATGGTGTCCTTGTAGACTTACCAAATATGCAATGCTCACAATCCTGAACCTGTGTTATCAGTTCTGACCCCAAGAGCTTTTGCTTTGATAACTCCAGCAGTCCTCTTGATCCTATGTAACCCATACGTTTATGCCACAACATGTTTTCATGATTTGAATGTGTTGTAATGACAGCTCCACCTACAACAGTCATTCCACACAAAAGGTATAATCCATTGGACTTTCTTCATTTTAGGATAACTCTACCTTATTTTGTTATCAAGATCTGCTCACTTTGTGTGTGGAACTCATAGCCCCTTTCATTGAGTAGTCTAAGAGAGATCAAGTTTCTCTTTAGCTTACGAATGTATCTCACTTCATTTAGGACTTTAATCTATCCATCATGCAACTTTAATTGAACCATGCCAATTCCCTTTACCTTGTAAGAATAATCATTTCTAAGAAGAATTGAGCCACCATCTTCCAATCTAAGGTTTATGAACCAGGACCTTACTGGACACATATGAAACGAACACCCGAAGTCTAAGACCCATTCATCTTGCACCTGAGTATTTACAACACACAACATATCAGCAGCTTCAAAACCCTTTTGTTCCTGAGCTAAAACAACTTGTAGATTAGGTGGAATCGGTTTTTTCTTCTTCTTCTTCTCAGGGCAGTTTTTTTTTAGATGGCCAGGCTTATGGCAAGTAAAGCACTTTCTTCTTTCCATCTTTTCTTGATTCCCTGCAGCAGCTTGTGGATTACTCTTATTCTTAAACTGGTTCTGATTATTCTTAGGGTGAGCTTTGAATTTCATGTGTAGACCTTCTCCCATGCTAGATGCTTTAAAGTTTGATTCTCCTGAAAGAGCCATTGAACGTATGGTAATTTGAACAAATTCAAGAGATATGGTTGTCATTCTTCCATAGATCAGTGCATCCTTGAAGGATTGATAAGATTTCGGAAGCGTATGTAGTAGTAATAATGTAAGATCTTCATCCTTTTGTTTCTCACCAATGTTAGCCAAATCGTCTACCAACTTGTTGAAGTCATCCAACTTTTCAAGAATTTTCTTTTCATCAAGGATCTTGAATGCTATTGCTTCTGCTTCAGGAATAGTCGGTTGGTTAGAGACTTAGTTTGATACAAGGATTCGACCTTCTTCCACACGTCTAGAGCAGTCCTTTCTTGATACACTTCTCTAAGTGCCTTATCCGCAAGACAGAGGATAATCGAACTATGAGCCTTCCGATCAATCTTCAATCTTGATTTCTCAGTCTTTGAGGATTCACCTTTTTCTTCTTCAGATGAATCAAAGTCAATTCCATCTGAAGTTATCGTGCTTTCCAACCCTTGTTGAATAAGGATGGTTTCCATCTTGGCCTTCCATAGGATAAAGTCATCATTTCCAGTGAATTTCTCCACATCAAGCTTCAGTGATCCCATCTCGATCAGTTGTTGTTCCCACAGACGGTGCCACTTATTGTGAAATCAGCCCAGAAAGCCAAATTGATCAAGAACTAACATAAAATAACAGAACCCTAAACCCAAGAAGAGAAAATGAACAAGAAATCAAAGAGAACACATAAGGATTATAGTGGTTCGACTATAATTAATCTACATCAACTTGCTGAATCAAAGCCCTTTATTTATTTCGGAAATTAACAAGAGAAAAACACTCAATTGAAGAAAAGTGCAGATTAGGGTTTCTATCGAGCCAAGAACTCTAATCTTTTCAATCAAAAGAATTACAGTGAATTAAGCTACAATACTAGAACCCGTTGCGAGCATATATACTAGCAGCAAAACCCCTCAACTGATTTCAGAAAACGGTTTATGGAACGTGACGATTTTGGCCGTCAATTCCAACAGATTTAGCAGATACACAGTGGTGGTTCAAGTTTGTTATTTCCCAACTACCGCGACTCGGGTAGGATAAAACCCTCCGATTCTGCCTCATCCATCCTGGTTTTCCTTAGTCTGATCCTGATTCCGTTATTTATGCTTGAATTTCGAGTTAACACATGCCTGCAACTCTCAGATAATGTATATAAAGGAAGTTGTTGGAGGGAAGAAGAAGACTATATTAATGGATTATATAATTTTTAACAAGCAAAAGAACTAAGGAACAAATTTTGGGTAATTTAAAAAAGAACTTCTTGTTGGTAAGAAGAAAATGTGGAAGAAGAAGATAGTGGATGTTGTTGACTGGTATTTCCCTTATAATATGTTAATGATGTTTTGCTTTCTATTCTGTTAGGATTTATTTTTTTACAATTTCTTTTTTTTACTTTTTTTGGTTCACTTGCAATTATAGATTCATCGTTTCTACATGTGAGATTTACTTCATTTCCCCAAAAAGAAGAAACCCTATAAGGAACAAATATATTAAATAAAAAAACTCTTCAATTTTCTGCACAAAGCATCGAAACAGCTATATTTTTAAAAAAAAAATTCTTTAATTTTCTGCACAAAACACCACATATGTAAAAAAAATAGCATTAAATGATAGTTTCCCAAAGAAGAAAGTGTCAATGGGTGGGAAAATCCATATTGCCATTTTTGCCAATGATTCTCTTTATATATATATATAATCAATATTTTGCGATATGTAATAGTAACATTTATACTCCATTTTCATTACTATTGGATATCGTAAAATATCGATACTATATATATATATCACGATATTTAATAATAATGAAAATGGAGTATAATTGAAAGTATATAAAAATAATAATAAATTTTGTATTCAATTGGATATTTTTATTAAATATCATAACTAATCCAATCCTTCTATCCTTAATATACCCAATAGGTTTCTTCTTTTTTATTTCAAACGAAGTAAATCCAAAATTGCACTCACCACGTAAGCTCTGGTGTGTTGAATTTTTATATCGTTCTTAGTTATCAATTTCTACTGCAAGATTGAAGGATTAACTCTTGAATTAGATTCTTGAAGAAGTTGTTTTCAAAGGTGATTTCTAAGCTTTTCTTGAATTTCAAACTGACAAGTGGCGCCGTCTGTGGGAAGCGCTTGAAGATTCAAGGAATGACAGCAACAAGATTCGATGTAGAAAGGTTTAACGGTGAGGGGGATTTTGGCCTTTGAATATTGAAGATCAGAGCCCTATTAGTTCAACAAGGGTTGCCTATTGCTCTGAAAGGGATGACTTCTTTCCCTGAATCCATGAAGAATGAAGAAAAGTAGCTAATCCTGGAAAAGACACACAACACTTTAATTCTAAGTTTAGGGAACAAAGTTTTGAGAGAAGTTTCCAAAAAAGACACTGCTAAAGGTATATGGGATAAGTTGGAAAGTTTATACATGGTAAAAACTCTAGCAAATCGTCTATACATGAAAAAGAAGCTTTATGCTTACAAAATTCTTAATGAAAGATCAGTTACAAGTCAACTTGGAGAGTTTCTGAAGATCCTTGATGATTTGGAAAATATAGGAGTCTCATTGACAAAAGAAGACAAGGCCCTTATGCTGCTTAATTCTATGCCAAAATCTTTGGAAAACTTCACTGATACCATTCTATATGGAAGACAAAACACAATTACACTTGATGAAGTAATCATTGCTCTCAAGTCAAAGGAATTATCAAAATGCAGTGAAAGCAAGAAAGAACCTGTTGGTGAGGGTTTGGCTATAAAGCAAAATGTACAGAAGAAGAAGTTTTAGAAGCAAGAACATAAGGCTGCTCCCAAGCAACCTGATAAGAAATCTCAAGGCTCCATTAATGATGTTGGAAACAACACATGTTTCCACTGCCATAAACCAGGCCACTATAAGAAGGATTGTATCAAATATAAGTGATGAATACTAAGCATGCATATTGAAGCTGGAAGAAGGAATGCAAAATTTCTCTAAGTATGGATAAAAACGTAAGTCACTTAAAAAGTCGCATTTTGCAAATGCGATTTCAGACAGTTTTTCAGTTAGGCTACAAACTGGAATGAAGAGTTAGCTGCGTGGATAGACAAACTTACGGGGTGTTTTTTTTTATGGTTACTTAACCGATTTTCAAGCGGTTTGTTTTTATAGGTTATATATATCATGTAGTTCATTTTCTTAGAAGGATGATGAATGTAATTCGTACTTCACAAGTGAGAGAATAACATAGAAAGAGAGAGATACAGTCTAGTGTGTTAGAGTTGAGTGTTTCTTGTAAATTCTTTCTTGTTTCCTTTCATGAATAAAAGATCTCTCTCCCTGATTCTCTTATGGATGTAGGCTGAAAAGCTGAACCACGTAATCTTTGTGTTCTTGTTGATTTTGAGATTGGTTTTATTGAATTCTTGATTGCAAGTTCTACAAGAGTTGTAGAGAGGAAGTTGTAGTGTGATTCTTGAAGTTTTTTTGAGCTGACAATTGGCGCCGTCTGTGGGAAGCACAAGAAGGGCCTTCAAGAATGGGATCTACACGTTTTGACATCGAGAAGTTCAATGGCATGGGTGATTTCGGATTGTGGAGGATTAAGATGAAAGCTTTGTTGGTGCAGCAAGGATTGGCTCAAGCTTTGCAAGGTATTGAAGCTTTTCCTGAGACAATGAATCTTGATCAGAAGGTTACACTGATGGAGAAGGCACATAGCACTATAATACTTAGTCTAGAAAACAAAGTTTTAAGAGAGGTTGCAAAGCTAGATACAGCAAAGGCAGTTTGGGAAAGATTGGAAAATCTTTATATGGTAAAATCTCTTGCAAATTGAATATATCTCAAGAAAAGACTCTATGCTTTCAAGATTTAAGAAGAAAGATCTCTCATGGATCAGTTGGAGGAGTTCAACAAGTTACTAGATGATCTTGAAGATGTGAAAGTATCTCTGCAAGAAGAAAATAAAGCACTCATGTTACTTAGTGCATTGCCCAAAAGTTTTGAAAATTTCTGTGACTCCATATTGTATGGCAGACAATTGTCTATTACTTTGGATGAAGTGGTTACAGCTCTAAAAACCAAGGAATTGTCAAAGGATTCAGAATCCAAACCTGCAGGAGGAGAAGGTCTAGTTGCCAAGCATAAGCCACAAAAGAAACAACTATTCAAGAAAGGTTCAAAACCATTCAATAAGAAGACACCTCCTCAAACTCAAGAGAATAAAGATGATATTGAAGGACAAAGATGCTTTCACTGTCACAAACCTGGCCACTTTAAGAAAGATTGTTTCAAGTATAAGAAATTGCAACAAGAAAAGGCATCTGGTGGTGGAAAATAAGCAAATCAGACAGGTGAAGCTTCTAGTTTTGGAAATGGTTATGAGTTTGCAGATGTTCTTGCTATAACTACAGTTAATACACCTGAAGAATGGATCTTGGACTCGGGATGTTCCTTCCATATGAGTCCAATGAAGCAATGGTTTCATGATTTAATTCTCAAAGATGAAGGAGCAATGTTGTTAGGAAACAACAAGTCCTGCAAGGTTCTTGGAATTGGTTCCATCAGTTTGAAGATGTATAATGGTGTGATAAGAGTGTTGAAGAATGTGAGATTTGTCCCAGAACTCAAGAGAAATTTAATATCCCTGGGGATGCTTGATTCTCAAGGTTATAAGTTGCAGGCTCAAGGTGGTATTATGGAAGTTGAGAAGGACTCCAAAGTAGTACTAACTGGTTACAAGAAGAATGAGTTGTATTACTTGGATGGTTGCATTGAAAAAGGTGAAGCTCACTCAGTAAAAGAGATGGATAAGACCTTGTTATGGCATAGAAGACTTGGTCATATGAGTGAAAAAGGACTACAGGAACTCAGTAAGCAATCAGTTTTTGGAAAGGATAAAATCTCAACTTTGGATTTATGTGAGCATTGCATACTTGGAAAAGCAAAAAGGTCAAGTTTCCCAATTGGAGTTCACTCTACTTCTCACCCTTTGGAGTACATTCATTCTGATTTGTGGGGACCAGCCAAGGCACTTACTAGAGGAGGAGGAAAGTATTTCATGTCCTTGATAGGTGACTTTTCAAGAAAAGTGTGGGTGCTAATTCTTAAATCTAAAGATGAAGCATTCAGCAGGTTCAAGGTATGGCTAATTGAGGTGGAGAATGCTACTGGAAATAGACTCAAGTGTATTAGGACTGATAATGTTTAGAATTCATTAATGAGCAGTTCAGTTCATACTGCAAGGAGAGGGGGATTTCAAGACATAAATCAGTGCCAAATACTCCTCAACAAAATGGTTTGGCTGAAAGAATGAACCAAACACTTTTGAATAAGGTGAGATGTATGCTACTTAGCTCAGGCTTGACAAAGTGTTTCTGGGGAGAAGTTGTTACCACTACAGCCTATCTTATTAACAGGAGCCCTTCCACAGCACTTGGTTTCAAAACACCTCAGAAGAGATGGACTGGAAAGGTTGCAGGTTACTCAAAGCTGAGCATTTTTGGGTGCCAAGCTTATGCACACATCAAGCAAGATAAATTAGAACCTAGAGCACTTAAGTGTGTATTCTTGGGATATCCAAAAGGGGTAAAAGTGGTAAAAAGGTACAAGCTCTGGTGCTATGAAAAGGATCATATGAAATGTATCATTAGTATGGATGTCATTTTTAATGAAGGAAAGATACCCTTCTATAAGGGTGATACTAATGAATTGATTATGGTTTCTGATGAGAAATTGCAGCCTGAGGTGGAGCTTTCAAAAGGAAATAAAGGAAAGCTGAAAATTGATGAAGATAAACCATCTTCAAGCCACAAGGATAATCAAACTAAAGCTGATTCAAGTCATGATGATGATGATGCTGATCAGGAGCTGGTAACTTGTCAGCTAGCCAGGGACAAATCCAGGAGACAGGTAAGACCTCCTTCTAAACTAGGATATGCTGATAATGTTTATTTTGCATGTCTTGCTGCAGAAGATATAGAGTGCCAAGAACCTAACTGCTATAGTGAAGCAATGAATTGTTGTGAAAGTGATAAATGGAGTAAGGCTATTCAAGAGGAATTGAATTCTTTGAATAAGAACTCTACTTGGATCATAGTAGACAAGCCACCAAATCACAAGCTTGTAGGTTGCAAGTGGATATTCAAGAAGAAAATTGAAGCTTTCAACAAAGACAAGATCAGATTTAAAGCAAGATTGGTAGCTAGAGGTTTCACTCAAAAGGAAGGTGAGGACTATACTGAAATCTTCTCTCCAGTGGTTAAGCATAGCTCTATAAGGATGTTGCTAGCAATGGTGGCTCAATACAACTTGGAACTTCATCAAATGGATGTGACTATAGCATTCTTGCATGGAGAATTACAGGAGCAAATATATATGGTGATTCCAGAAGAGCTGCAGGTTGAAAACCAGCAAAAGAAGGCTTGCTTGCTACAGAAATCCTTGTATGGCCTCAAGCAAAGCCCTAGACAGTGGTATCTCAGGTTTGATGACTTCATGAAATGGATTGAGTTCACTAGAAGTAAGCATGAAAATGACACAACACACACTTACTTATTGCTTTATGTTGATGATATGTTAATTACAAGTACTTCTATTGAAAGATTGAATATTGTGAAAGACATGCTTAACACTGAATTTGAGATGAAGGATTTGGGAATAGCCAAGAGAATGCTAGGCATGAATATTAGCAGACATAGAGCACAGGATGAAGTGTTTTTAGACTTGAGCAATTATATTAGTAAGGTGCTTGTGAGGTATCAGATGAATCAAAGCAAGAGCTGCATTATACCCATTGGACAACATGTGAAGTTATCTAAGGATCAGACACCAAGTTGTCAAGAAGAAGCAGATAAGATGAGAAGAATGCCATACTCAAGTACTGTAGCCAGTATAATGTATGCAATGGTATGTTGCAGACCAGATTTGGCATATTGCATTAGTGTTATTAGCAGATATATGGCTGATCCAGGACCAGCACATTGGGAATCCACTAAAGGGATCTTAAGATATCTGAATGGTATAGTAGAGCATGGATTAAGGTTCAAGAAAGTGACTGAAACAAGTACACCTTTAGTAGGATATGTTGATTCAGATTATGCTTCCAATAGTGATACAAAGAAATCGATTACAGGCTATGTGTTTACTTTATTTGGCACAGCCATTAGCTGGAAATGCACACAACAATCTGTAGTGGCATTATCAACCACAGAGTCAGAATTTATAGCCCTTACAGAAGCCATCAAGGAAGCTATATGGATGCAAGGTATGCTAGATGAGTTAGGGTTTAAGCAAGACAAGGTTCAAGTGTTTTGTGACAAAAGCAGTGCTATACATCTCTCTAAGCATCAAGGGTATCACGAGAGGACTAAACATATTGATGTCAGGATGTATTTCATTAGAGACATTATTGACAAAGGGATAGTTGAAGTGAAGAAGATACCAACTGAAGAGAATCCAGCTGATGCTCTGACCAAGGCCATTCAAGCTATGTATGTCACTTATCAGTTTGGTTGGGAAGGCAGCAACAAAGATTACTTGAAGTAATGGTTTATGCATGCTTAAGGTGGAGATTGATGAATACTAAGCATGCATATTGAAGTTGGAAGAAAGAATGCAAAATTTCTCTAAGTATGGATAAAAACGTAAGTCACTTAAAAAGTCACATTTTGCAAATGCGATTTCAGACAATTTTTCAGTTAGGCTACAAACTAGAATGAAGAGTTAGCTGCGCGGATAGACAAACTTACGGGCGTTTTTCTTGATGGTTACTTAACCGATTTTCAAGCGGTTTGTTTCTATAGGTTATATATATCATGTAGTTCATTTTCTTAGAAGGATGATGAATGTAATTCATACTGCACAAGTGAGAGAATAACATAAAAAGAGAGAGATACAGTCTAGTGTGTTAGAGTTGAGTGTTTCTTGTAATTTCTTTCTTGTTTCCTTTCATCAATAAAAGATCTCCCTCCCCGATTCTCCCGTGGATGTAGGCTGAAAAGCTGAACCACATAATCTTTATGTTCTTGTTGATTTTGAGATTAGTTTTATTGAATTTTTGATTGCAAGTTCTACCAGAGTTGTAGAGAAGAAGTTGTAGTGTGATTTTTGAAGTTTTTTTGAGCTGACAATAAGCAATTCAAGAAGAATCAAGGAAAGAACCAATCAAACCAAGCAAATCAAACTATAGAAACTTCTACATCTGCTGCTGGTTATGAGTCAGCTGAAGTGTTGTCAATCACAACAAGTAGCATCACTTCAGAGTAGATTTTAGACTCAGGGCGTTCTTTTCATATGAGCCTAAAGAAGGAATGGTTTCAACACTTGAAGTTGCAAGATATTGGATCAGTGCTTCTTGGTAATGATAAGTCTTGTATAGTAAAGGGTATAGGATCAATTGGATTGGTAATGCATGATGGAGTGGTAAGGATTCTATCTCAGGTTAGATATGTTCCTGATCTCAAAAGAAACTTAATCTCACTTGGAATGCTAGACTTCAAGGCTACAAGTTTCAGTCAGAAGCTGGTTGCTTAAGTGTGTCCAAAGGATCAATCACTGTGATGAAAGGGTGCAATGTGAATGAGCTATACTTTCTGGATGGCAAGATATGTCCTCCACAGACAAATTCAACACAAGAGATGGACAGAACTCTACTTTGGCATAAAAGGTTAGGGTATATCAATGAGAAAGGCTTGCAAGAACTTTCCAAGAAAAAAGTGTTTGGCTTTTGCTCATATTAGGCAAGATAAGTTAGAGCCAAGGGCTCTAAGATATGTTTTTCTGGGATATCCAAAGTGAAAGGTTGTAAGCTATGGTGTCTTAAGAAAGATAAGCAAAAGTGTATAATCTATAAGGATGTGGTCTTTGATGAAACTAAAATGCCAATCAAAGGTGATAATACAAGAATCAACTCATCTAAAGTTAGGGAGGGATCTGAGTTTGAGGTGGAGCTTCTGAAGATCAAAGATAATTCTCAAGAAACTGAGTCTGATCATAAAGATTATGAAACTAGTGATCATGAAGAAAAATCTGCTGAGCTAGCTAACTATCAACTAGTTAGAGACAGGTCCAAAAGGTTAATTAAACCACCTAATAGGCTTGGTTTTGCTGATAATATTTCATTTGCTTTGTTTGCAGTTCAGGAAATTGATACTCAAGAACCTAGAGACTATCATGAAGCTGTGAGTTGCAAACAAAAGGATCAGTAGCTGGTTTCTATACAGGAAGAGCTTTGCTCTTAGACAAAAATAATACTTGGAAGATAGTTGATAAGCCAAAGCATCAGAAACTAATTGAATATAAGTGGATCAGGCCAGACCTCGCTTATTCAATAAACATAATTAGCAGATACATGGCTGAACCAGGCATTGATCATTGGGTGACAATCAAGTCAGTGATGAGATACTTGAATGGCTTTGTGAATCATGGATTAATGCTGACTATGCTTCTAATATAGACACAAGAAAATCACTCACTGGATATGTGTTTACTTTGTTTGAAACTGCAATAAGCTGGAGAACTTCATAGGAATCAGTGGTGGCTCTTTCAACTACAGAGGATGAATTTATAGCACTAACTGAAGCAGTGACAGGGGCGGTTTGGCTCAAAGGCATTTTGAAAGAGTTTAATTGGCTTATTCCAGAAATGTGTGACTATCCATTATGACAACAATAGTGCAATTCACTTATCAAAGCATCAATGTTATCATGAGAGAACCAAACATATTGATGTTAGACTATACTTTGTAAGAGATAAAGTGGAAAAGGAATTTGTGAAGTTTTGCAAGATCCCATCTGAGATGAATACTGCATGTTGGTCCCAAGTGGTGTCCGAGGTTCAGAGGGGGGGTGAATGAACCTTGGTCGATTTTGCAAAATAAAGGTTTAAACTTTCTGTTCTGCAAGTTACTTGAACTTGCAGCGCCAGACAGCTACTGCTTACAGCACTAGGATGCAGTGCTGCACGCTGTAACTAAGAGTTTAAGCGCAGCGGAAATAAATTTAATGACACAAGGTTGTTTTCTCAGAAATGTTCCTTTCTCAAAGATTTTATGCTTATGAAAATAAACAACACAAAGCAAGATAAGCACAAATAAGGAAAGCAATAAAGCACTTATGGTTTATAGTGGTTCGAAGGTGGTATAATCCTTCTACGTCCACTCTACTGCTCCTCGAGCAGGAACTTTTTTAAAGCAAGATTGAATTACAGGCGTTCCCTAACAATCTATCAACTTTTACAAAGAGACCACCTACTGAAGTCCAGAGATCACACAGCAACTGCAACTTCAAAGGCTAACCCACACAGGGTTCTAAGCTCCCACACAGGGATATTGCCTAACTCTAGACAACTTATACAAACAGCAAGGATCTCTCCTATCAACTGTTCGACACCGCTAAAACAACCTAAGCACACAGCAACAAGGTTAAAAGGTATATAAAAAGATCTTCAACTGGTGCGACGAAGTGAGCTTCTGAGTCCTTTAATGGATCTTTCAGCTTGAACTTGCTTCACTTCGGGAGGTTGAGTGACTGAAACTGGTAAGATTTGTATATTTGAATCTTGTAAGCTTGAGAACTTTCGCGCAAGAGTTTTGTATCAATAGTTTCAGTAACCAGCTTCTGTCTTCCTCGACCTCTATTTATACTTGATAGGAGAGGATATCCGTTGAAGGAGATATCTCTCTTTTGAATTTGAAGTAGTCTGATCAAAGGCATGGCTCGCATTAAATGCGATTTTGACTTTCCCTTTCGGAGCATTTAATGTGGCAGGTGCGGCTCGCAGCTTTTTGCAGTGCGCCAGTCCACGTGGCATTCACTAATTGGCTCCGTGTCTGCAACTTTGATCTACTCTGGAACGGCTCTATTATTCCTGCTTGGTTCTTCGTTCCTCGTACTGCATTTATGCTTCCTCGTATTTGCAGGATGCTTTCTTGTAAAGAGCGCTGTATTAGATTTGTCTGTTGCTGTAATCTTTGCGCTGTATCCTAAGTCTTTGTGCAGCAGGTGTTATCTCGCAGTGCTGCTGTAACTATGACTTTCTTGCAGTACTCCTGTATGCCTTTTCTTGCAGCGATGCTGCACGCCATTCCTTCTTACTTAGCTGCATTACTGTATCTTCCGAATACAGTGCTGTATGTATCATTCCAGCAGCTCATGCTGTATCTGCCTTCTTGCAGCTTCGCTGTTTGCAGTAGCGCTGTATCTGCATTCTTGCAGCTTCGCTGTTTGCAGTAGCGCTGTATCTGCATTCTTGCAGCAGCTTCTTTCTTAAGGCCTTAGATGCAGCTTTATCCTTGTTTTAACCTCCATCTTTCAGCGATAGACTCAAGACATAACCTAGTCTATATATTCACTTAAACATTGTGAAAAATGGGGTACTTAACACTTCCTATTACATTTGTGGTTTGTCTCATCAAAATCTAAACATTGAAATCCTAACAATTTCCCCCTTTTTGATGATGACAAAACCTTTACATTATTTCGTTCATGAAGTGATATATATACTTTAGAATTTTATCAAGGATCCAGGTTACATGCTTTGCACAGCTTTCATACTTCAAAATGAATTAACTTCCTGGATTCATCAGAGATGCATCATTCTATTCCTTTATCAACAATTATCAGGAAATTGAAAACAGCATGCAAAAGTTCATAAGCTTTGAACTTGATTAAGGACAAAAAGAACTATCTTCCATTAATGAGAAAGAAATTCTTACAGCAGAGAAGGGTAAAAAAAATAAGCAAATACAGAGGAAAGATTTACTGGAACAGGGACCTCTTTGATGAAGATTCTTCAGGTCTTTTGTCGGCGAATCTTTCCAATCCTTCTCTTCCTCTTGAGACCTTCCACCAATCTCTGATGGACTCTTGGTAGGTTTCTGCCAGCTTATGTTGGAATACAGGAATCTCAATCCATCGCAGCCAGAAATCCTCACAGTAGGGCACTATCCTGTCCTGCTTCACTAGGTTGATGTAGTGATTTTGAATATCAAGCTCTCCATTCCTAGTGAGCTGTTCGTATCTCTTCAATGCAGTTTGGCAAGTGTGAAACTTTTGAAATTTGCCCTTTCTGCATAACTCCCTGAAGTGTCTGAGGTATTCTGATCGTTTGTACATGGTGATCTCCTCAAATGATGGGTTCCTATCAGTAGGCAGTCTTATTTCTCTGAAGATGTTAAATCTCCATGCCATGTTTTCTCCAGCTGGCCTCTGATCCATCAGAACGGACACTTCAGCAGATACATCATTGGTGTCAAGGCGAGGGATTTCTTGGAGAGGATATCGGTAAATGTTTTCAGCATAGATCTTCCTTTCACCGATTACTCCGAGTCTTCGAATCCAGGCATATTCTTCAATTATTACGTCTTCTTGCCTCTGATCCTCAGACTCTTCCCTGCTCGACCTCTTCCTTGAGCCTTGCTGCTGGCTCTCGTATCCCCTCTTAGAGTGATGATGAGAGGGGGGTGCTGCATCCTTGCTTGCAGCTCTGCTGGGTGCAGCGCCTGCTGCTGATCTTCTTGCAGCACCAGCTCCGCCAGCTCCTCCTTCATCATCTCTTCTCCATCGCTTTGGAGAAGGGATATCAGCAGCAGCAGATGA
Source organism: Scutellaria barbata (assembly GCA_028654395.1). NCBI lineage: Eukaryota > Viridiplantae > Streptophyta > Magnoliopsida > Lamiales > Lamiaceae > Scutellaria > Scutellaria barbata. The sequence goes on along the minus strand of CM053649.1, from coordinate 7,702,157 downwards.
CTCAGACCTCCTCCTCCTCCTCCGAGGATGCTGGTCATCATCTTCTTCTTCTTCTTCAGCAGCCTGCCCGCTTCTTCGTTGCTCATAAAATCCTTCCTCCTTTTTGGCATCATCAAAAGCCGGGGGCTGAACAGGAGCTGCTGGAACCACTCTGGAACGTGGTTGTCTGGACTGTTTGGGGGCCTCCTGGGGAGCGTCAATATGCTGAGGGAATGCACGAAGAATGACATCCCTTAGCTCTCCAACAATTAGCTCCAGATTCCCCAGGCGGTCATCAATGCTTCTGGTTCTTGCAGACGTCTTCTCTGCAGTATTGTCCAGGACAGTTGTCCTGTTCAGAAGCTCTTCAAGGATGAGGGATTGCGTGTTCATCCTGTCAGACGTTCTTTCAGCTAAGGCCCGGCAGCATTTTACTTCTTGCCGTGTCTGAGCGCCGTCTGCTATCAATTCTCCCTCCATCCTTACCATATTGTTGTCTAGCCTCTCAGTATGATCAAATAGGGTTTGTCTGATCATTTTAGGCAGAGCTTCAAGATCTTTTTTGAAGCTTGTCATGGTTTCAGCATGGAACCGAGCAGTGACCCTGAGGCTGTCCCGCATGGTAGACTCATGCTCAATAAGAGCCTGTACAAGGTGTCTAACAGCGTCTTCAACCCTGTCGATCAATTCATCAGGAGTCAAGCCCGAATTCCGTCTTCTTGAGACAGCAGTGGATGCAGCGTAAGGGACTACAGCGTGAGATACTGGTGCTGCATCCTGCCTCGGTGCTTCAGCAACTTCATCCTCCTCGATTGATGTTGAGTTAGGAGAACTCGAGGATGATTGCTCTTCTGAAGTGCTTTCCAAGTCCACCAGAGATGTGCCTCCAACCTCTCCAGCAGCCTTTGGCCCGTAAGAAGTTCTATTTCTCTCTCTCATCCTCTGTTGGAACTCGGAAGCTCTTTCTTCTTCATTTGCTTCCTTGGTAACTTCAGCTGCTGTATCCTGATTAGGATCCTTGTAGCTTGCAGCAGCTGCAGCGTCAACCTCCTCTTGAGGTGTCTCTAGCTGCACAGCAGTTACCTCAGCATCCTGGACAGCATCCGCTGCAAGAATGGGTTCTTGCAGTGCTTCTTGGTTTCTTGCAGTTTGAACAGTATTCAGCACTGTATCCTCCACAACTGCAAGAATCTCAGCTTCCACCCGTCTTGTTTCCTCAGCTGCTTCTGGTTGGATGGTCGCTGGCTGTACTGCTGTCGTTTCCAGTACAGGGAGTCCTGCCTTCGCAACTTCCTCCGTGGTTACATCATCGGTGACTTCATCAAGTTCAGAGATTACTCCCCGAATGATGTTTGTCGGTTCCCCACCTGACTCAGCTGTAGCTGCTTCTGTGTGGTCAGGGGAATCGCCATAGTCCAGTAGCCCAGAGTCTCTCTCCATCAATGGTTCCAACGATACAATATTGGAGAGACCCTCAACTACTTGCTCGTATGCAGGGGAGCCTGAGTGATGGTGGCTTGAGCTTCCTTCTCCCCGCATCTTCCTAGGAGTTTGCTGCATCCTTGTTTCAACAAGACTTCTCCGCAGCGCTTGTTGCAGCATAGCTTCCTCAGCTTGCTCAACTCTCAGGGTGTCGATTTGCTCTTGGGCAAATGCGACGTCATCGCCCCTTCTGACAGCCTCCGCAGCCGGGGCAAGGAAGGCCTGTGTGTCTTCCTCTGCTGCTCTCATCGGCAGCTCTGCAGAGTCGGATTCTGCATGAGCTTTTCCCTTTCCCTTGTCCTTTGCTCCCTGTGCAGCGCTGCTTTCATCCAGCTCTTGTACGCGTGCTGCATACTCAGGTTGCAGGAGTGCCAGTATGTCTTCTGATTGGGCCCACTCCAGGACAGCTTGTTCGACTGAGAGGAAATCCTTCCATTTCAACAAGATTTCCCCCTTAGCCAGTCGCATCTCTCTCCAGAGATGGTATTGCAGCTCCATATTTCTAGCTGCTGGGAAGGTTGGATCCAGTACTGAAGTCTTTGTTTGTAGACAAGACTCATCTTCAGTTGGCTGGTGATGGTGCTGATGCTCCCGAAGCTGATGTGACGCACCCCCAGATTGTTCTACCACCATGGAAGGTGCAGAGAGTTGGGAATCAAGAGCTCCTTCTTGATTCCGGGGCTGGTGTGATACATCCGCAACATCTACTACTACCAGAGAAGGTGTAGAGAGTTGGGCATCAACGGCAGCGGCAGCCTTCTTTTTGTTGCGTGGGGCCCTCCTGATAAATACAGCATCATCATCAGAGGAAGGGCCTTCGGGAACAGGACCACCTTTTCTTGGGGTGTCCTTGACGGCTGGAGGAGAGCTATCTTCGTCCTCATCCTCATCGTCAATTCCCTTGCTGCTTTTCCAATCGGCATGCAGAGCCAGGGTAGACTTCTTTTTGTCTTTGGTTTTCTTCCCTACCCCAGCATCAGCCACCTTCGGTTGGGGCTTACCCTTCTTCTTTTCTCCGAGATACTTCCTGGGGTGAATAGGGATGGGTGTTGCAAATTGAAGGCCAAGCTTGCAGAGCAGAGAACAGATGGTGATACCGTAGCTCCGACGCTCCGTTATCTTCTCTGCTTCTTCCCATAGTCTCTTCAGGATGAACCTCACCCAGTTCACCTTTTCTCCGGCCATGATGGCAGACATGATCCGGAACCGGAGATCTGTGCATTTGTCATAACTCCCTGTTCGGCCTTCAATGGAGTATGCACAGATATCATGAAGCAACTCGAACTCCGGTTTGAAGAGTTTCTTGGGGGCGCTTCTCTTTATTTCGGCCCCTGCTTCGTTTGTTCTGAAGAGATCCCACATCTCTTGAGCAGAACCTTCCCCATATGATGCCAACTGACTGGGGGATAAACCTGCAGCATAAATACTAAAGGTTGTGGCGATGTCCCTAGCGGTTATGGACCGTTCTTCATCTTCTGCATCCATCCGGAAGACGATGGCGTTCCTTTCCTCCGCCTGCCTAGCGTACGCGTAGAACCTTTGTACTGACTCCACAGAGAAGCCAGCGTACACAGTGGTAAGAAGCCCTAGGATCTGAGATTTTTGGAGGGCTTCAAAAATCCTTTGGATGAGGGCGTTGTCATACAACCCTGAAGCCAGGATATTCTCCTGGTTGACTAGGCGTCCTTCCAGAACAATAGTTCTTCTTGGTTCCATTGAAGAAATTTTGAGAGAAGATTTTGGAAGATCTTTGACGAGAGAAAAAAAATCTTCAAAGGGTTTTTCTTGCCTTAGAGAAAAAGAAATGAGAGAATGATTTGAATCTCTTAGGAAGGTTATGGTGTTATGGAGAAGATCAAGGGACTTGTGTAAGATCAATGGTTCAGATTGACTTCCAGAAGATGATCTTACGGTTCTCCTTGAGTCAAGCAAATCAGTCAAATCGCCCGTAATAATTACTAGGCACGTGGGCTCTGAGACGGGTCTCTTCCACTTCTGACGCGCGCAGACTTTGCATTAAATGCTGATTGACATGCCTTTTTGACATGCCTTTTGCCGCCCAAATAACTGATTTTTAAGGTTGCAGTGCCTTTGGTACGAGGTTACAGAGTAATCAATACTCTATTTGAAATAAATGCTGTAACCTGGCGCTGTATGCAGTTCCGCTTCTGCTGTACTGTAAGAATATAAAACAGCGCTGTTTGAACCCAGCACTGTAAGAATATGAAGCAGCGCTGTTTGGACCCAGCGCTGTAAGAAGTCCCAGCTTACAGTACATTTCTTACTGCTTCTTCCAAGCATGCAGAGGTTCCCCCTCGGTTACTGAACCTCCTTTTTCTCCTCATAACTTGAGAATTCCCAGCTCATTTCTAAGCATAGAAAATCTTGATTCACTTAAGGGCTTAGTGAATATATCTGCAAGCTGGAGATCTGTGTGAACTTTCTCGAGCACTATGTCTTTCTTCTCAACGTGATCTCTTATGAAGTGATGTCGAATGTCGATGTGCTTCGTTCTTGAGTGAAAGACGGGATTATGGGTAATTGCAATAGCACTTGTATTGTCATAGAGAATTAGAGTCTCTTTTTCGTCAATCCCATAATCTCTTAGTTGCTGCTGTATCCAGAGAATTTGCGCACAGCAACTTCCAGCTGCAACATACTCTGCTTCTGCTGTAGAGGTTGCAATTGAGGTTTGCTTTCTGCAGAACCAAGAGACAAGTCTATTTCCCAGAAACTAACAAGTCCCACTGGTACTTTTTCGATCAATCTTGCAGCCTGCGTAATCTGAGTCTGAGTAGCCTTTGAGCTTGAATCCTCCTTCCTTGGGATACCATAGGCCAACCTCCTGTGTTCCTTTCAGATACTTGATGATTCTCTTCACAGCTAGGAGATGAGATTCCTTTGGTGCTGCTTGGAATCTTGCACAGACTCCAACTGCAAACATAATGTCTGGCCTACTTGCTGTCAGATATAGCAATGATCCAATTAGGCGTCTGTACTTGGTGATATCAACATTCTTGCCATCTTCATCTTTATCCAAACTTATTGAAGTGGACATAGGGACAGATGTTGCTGCACCATTTTCCATACCAAACTTCTTGATAAGCTCTTTGGTATATTTGACTTGGCTTATGAACGTTCCTGTAGATAGCTGCTTTACTTGCAGTCCTAGAAAGAAACTTAATTCTCCCATCATACTCATTTCGAATTTTAACTGCATTAGGTTGGAGAACTTTTCACATATATCTTTGTTGGTGGAACCGAAGATGATATCGTCCACATATATCTGTACTAGCAGTACACTTTCTCCATCCTGTATCCTGAACAGCGTTTTGTCTATTGTTCCTTTCTGAAAGCCATTTTCCAGCAGATAGAGAGATAACGTGTCATACCACGCTCTCGGCACTTGCTTGAGTCCATAAAGGGCTTTGTGTAATCGAAACACTTTCTCTTCTGCTTTATCTTCAAATCCTGGAGGTTGTTCAACATAAACTTCTTCAGTAAGGAGACCGTTTAGAAATGCGCTCTTGACATCCATTTGATAAACATTAAAGTTCATGTGAGCAGCATATGCCAGAAAGATTCGTATAGCTTCCAGTCTTGCTACTGGAGCAAACGTTTCATCAAAATCAATTCCTTCTTCTTGGCAGTATCCTTTGGCAACTAATCTTGCTTTGTTCCTTACAACAACTCCAGATTCATCTAGCTTGTTCTTGAAGACCCACTTTGTTCCTATCACACCTTGATGAGATGGTCTTGCAACTGTTTGCCATACTTGATTTCTTTCAAAACCATTTAACTCTTCTTGCATGGCTTGAATCCAGTTGCTGTCTAGCAGAGCTTCTTCTATGGTTTTGTCTACATCCTTGATGATTAGACATCTGTTTTGAGTGTAGCATGCAGTGTTGGTTGCTTCAGCCCAAAATCTCTTTGGTATTTCTGCTTCAGCTATCATTGTCCTCGCTGCTTCCTTGAGAGTTCTGTTTCTCCTCTCAGCTACACCATTTTGTTGAGGTGTTCTTGCAGCAGAGTATTCGTGCTGAATGCCATTGTCAGAACAGAATTTTTCAATGAACTTGTTTGTGAACTCTGTTCCTCTGTCTGATCTTATCTTCACTATACTCAAGCTCTTCTCATTTTGAATCTTCTTCATCAGTCCGGGTAGCTTCTCTTGAGTTTCTGATTTCTTTGCAAGGAAGATCGTCCACGTATATCTTGAGTAGTCGTCAACTACCACTAGAGAGTACTTCTTCCCACTCAAGCTTACTGGTTCTACTGGACCGAATAGATCCATGTTCAGAAGATCTAGTATTCTGTGAGATGATTTCTGTATCTTGTCCTTGAATGAGCTCCTGACTTGCTTTCCTTTCTGACAAGCTCCACAGATATTTTCCTTTTTATATGCCACATCAGGCAATCCTCTCACTAGACCTTTTCTAGCCAGCTTGTTGATAGTCTTGAAGTTCAGATGACTTAACCTCTTGTGCCATAGCCAGCTCAACTCTGGTGGACTCTTCAAAATGAAGCATGTTGTTTGAGAAGAAGAGTTCCAGTCAGCTAGGTAGATGTTTCCTCTCCTAGTTCCTGTGAGCTTGACTTCATTTGAGGTGCTATCCTTGATCAGACATTTGTTGAGGTTGAACTCCACGGTGTATCCTTTGTCACAGAATTGACTGATGCTCAGTAGGTTGTATCTGAGTCCTTTTACGTAGGATACTTCTTTAATCTTTATGTTTCCTTTGACTAGGCAGCCACTTCCTCTTGTGCTTCCTTTGGAATCATCTCCAAAGATGACTTTTGGTCCGTTGCATTCTTGGAAGTCTTTCAACGTTTCTTTACTGCCTGTCATGTGCCTCGAGCAGCCGCTGTCGATATACCATATATCACTGCTGCAACCTGGCACTGAAACCTGCACCAATTTCAAACAGATTTAGGTACCCACTTCTGTAAGGGTCCTTTGGGGTTAGTTGCTTTGGGAACCCAAACTTTCTTGACAGTCATTGTTTTACTGCAAGATTTGTGGGTTCTCTGACTATATGCAGTTTTACTTTTGAACTGCTTGTTGACCGTGTGTGCAGATATAACATGTGTGTTACTAACACTTGTGTAGTGTGGTCTTCCACCATACTTCCCTTGAGCATAGCCTCTTTTAGGTTTAGACATGTATGTCTTAGTATAGGTGGGAAAATTCTTTCTTTGCTGCAACTTTGTTGGTTGCTGCATCCTTGTGCTGTATACAGCAGATGCCTTCTGCTGCAGCCAGCTTCTCGATGCAGTCTTACTCCCTGCAGTTGAGCATAGGGGTTTCTTCCCTTTATCCACTACAGCTGTCTTGTTCAAGATCTTTGTTGAGTTACTTAATAACTCTTTCTCCAGAGGGATCTTTGATTGAACAAATTTTGCAGCTTTGGATGTACTTGCTGTATTCTGAGAGACGTGATTGCTGTATCCTAACCCTGATTTTTCAAGAGGGTCTCTTTGGTTGCTTATGCAATCTCTTGCGTCCTTTGCTGATTTGGTGAATGTGCCAATCTTGGACTGCAAGTTTTCCTTCTCAGATTCTAGCTTAGTGATCAGCAGATTTAATCTAGAGACCTCAAGTTGCAGCTTACTACACTTTGAGTTATCAGACTCTCGTGCAGTGAGCATTTTAGCAATGTCAATGTTTTTGCTTCTGAGGATCTCATTGTCGATTCTAAGGTTCTCATTTTCAACCTTCAGTTCCTCATGAATTGAGTTGATCTGCTCGAATTCACTCATGATCCGTTTTAGAGAGTGGATCATGTTCAGCTTCTCATCTTCAGATATGGACAACGGTTGATAGATTACCTCATCTTCTTCGCTGTCCTCGACATTTTTTGCCATCAGGCATATCAGTGCTTCTTCATCAGAGGATGAGGTTTCAGTGTCACTGTCAGAGGATTCGGCAGCCTTCAGTACTTCCTTTGGTACTGCTGCATCTTTGGTCTTCTCCATCTCTCCTATGAGAGCTCGAAGCTTGTACCTTTCCTCTCTTCTCTTTTCTCTCCTCTATTCTCTTTCTCCTTCTGGATATTTGTGTACTTTTGGATAGGGACAATTTCTTGCATAGTATCCTGGTTTCCTGCAATTATAACACAAGTCAATATCGTCTGTATTCGTTTGTGGAGAAGAGTTTACCTGAGGAGGTGGTTGACTTCTTCTGAAGTCATTCTTTCTGTTGAGGTTGATGTTGCTGCTATTATTGTTGCTCTTTATGAATCTTCTGAACTTCTTCAAAAGCAGAGTCATTTCCTCATCAGTGACTTCTGCTGTAACCTCGGCTTGCTTACTGCAACTAGCAGTTGCTGTATCCTTGGCGCCTCTGGCAGTCAGCGCTGTAACCTTGGAGCTCGACTCCTCGAACTCTTTTTTCCTTCTGTTGATGTCGTATTCGAAGGCTTTGAGGTCGGAAAATAGGTCGAATGTACTCATGGACTTCAGGTCCATAGACACTCTCATGGCAGTGGTCTTGCTATCCCACTCCGCAGGTAGGGCTCTCAGCACTTTCATATTCTTCTCCTTCTGAGTGTAGTGCTTGCCCAGAGCTTCTAGTTCATTCACAATGGATGTGAATCTTAAGTCTAGTTGCTCTAGAGACTCTTCATTCTTCATCTTGAAGAGCTCAAAAAGTTGTGTAGCATTGGAGATCTTGTTATCTTTTGTGAGTTCAGTGCCCTCACATATTTGTTCCAGCTTTTCCCATATTTCTTTGGATGTTGAGCAAGATTTGACTTTGCTGAACGTGCATTTATCCAAAGTGATGAATAGAGCGTTCTTTGCTACGTTGTCCAAGTTTGCTCTTTTCCTGTCTTCGTTTCCCCACTCTTATCGTGGTTTGACCAGGAAGTTAGGTGGTGGCTGCTCTTCATCTGTTCTGTCTCTTCCATACAGTGGATTCACCTTCATAGGGATTATTGGTCCTTCAGTTATGACCGTCCACATTTCGTCGTTCATTGCTGAAAGATGTGCCTGCATTCTTATCTTCCAGTCATCATATTCCTCTATGGAAAACATTGGTAGCTTATGATTGGAGAAATCCATGATATGCTAAAGAATGAGATTTTATGCAGAGAAAACAACAAGGGTTGGATCTGGGTAGAATGCCAGATGTAGGCTTGATAACCCAACTGCTCTGATACCACTTGTTGGTCCCAAGTGGTGTCCGAGGTTCAGAGGGGGGGGTGAATGAACCTTGGTCGATTTTGCAAAATAAAGGTTTAAACTTTCTGTTCTGCAAGTTACTTGAACTTGCAGCGCCAGACAGCTACTGCTTACAGCACTAGGATGCAGTGCTGCACGCTGTAACTAAGAGTTTAAGCGCAGCGGAAATAAATTTAATGACACAAGGTTGTTTTCTCAGAAATGTTCCTTTCTCAAAGATTTTATGCTTATGAAAATAAACAACACAAAGCAAGATAAGCACAAATAAGGAAAGCAATAAAGCACTTATGGTTTATAGTGGTTCGAAGGTGGTATAATCCTTCTACGTCCACTCTACTGCTCCTCGAGCAGGAACTTTTTTAAAGCAAGATTGAATTACAGGCGTTCCCTAACAATCTATCAACTTTTACAAAGAGACCACCTACTGAAGTCCAGAGATCACACAGCAACTGCAACTTCAAAGGCTAACCCACACAGGGTTCTAAGCTCCCACACAGGGATATTGCCTAACTCTAGACAACTTATACAAACAGCAAGGATCTCTCCTATCAACTGTTCGACACCGCTAAAACAACCTAAGCACACAGCAACAAGGTTAAAAGGTATATAAAAAGATCTTCAACTGGTGCGACGAAGTGAGCTTCTGAGTCCTTTAATGGATCTTTCAGCTTGAACTTGCTTCACTTCGGGAGGTTGAGTGACTGAAACTGGTAAGATTTGTATATTTGAATCTTGTAAGCTTGAGAACTTTCGCGCAAGAGTTTTGTATCAATAGTTTCAGTAACCAACTTCTGTCTTCCTCGACCTCTATTTATACTTGATAGGAGAGGATATCCGTTGAAGGAGATATCTCTCTTTTGAATTTGAAGTAGTCTGATCAAAGGCATGGCTCGCATTAAATGCGATTTTGACTTTCCCTTTCGGAGCATTTAATGTGGCAGGTGCGGCTCGCAGCTTTTTATAGTGCGCCAGTCCACGTGGCATTCGCTAATTGGCTCCGTGTCTGCAACTTTGATCTACTCTGGAACGGCTCTATTATTCCTGCTTGGTTCTTCGTTCCTCGTACTGCATTTATGCTTCCTCGTATTTACAGGATGCTTTCTTGTAAAGAGCGTTGTATTAGATTTGTCTGTTGCTGTAATCTTTGCGCTGTATCCTAAGTCTTTGTGCAGCAGGTGTTATCTTGCAGTGCTGCTGTAACTATGACTTTCTTGCAGTACTCCTGTATGCCTTTTCTTGCAGCGATGCTGCACGCCATTCCTTCTTACTTAGCTGCATTACTGTATCTTCTGAATACAGTGCTGTATGTATCATTCCAGCAGCTCATGCTGTATCTGCCTTCTTGCAGCTTCGCTGTTTGCAGTAGCGCTGTATCTGCATTCTTGCAGCAGCTTCTTTCTTAAGGCCTTAGATGCAGCTTTATCCTTGTTTTAACCTCCATCTTTCAGCGATAGACTCAAGACATAACCTAGTCTATATATTCACTTAAACATTGTGAAAAATGGGGTACTTAACACTTCCTATTACATTTGTGGTTTGTCTCATCAAAATCTAAACATTGAAATCCTAACACTGCAGATGCTTTCACCAAAGTTGTACCTGCAACAAAGTTCCAGCTGTGTATGGAACTAATTGGCTTGATGGGAAGAGCAGCCACTGAAGTTACTTGAAAGGATCATGAGAAGAGATGATCCTTAATCAGCAAGAAAGAGGGGAAACAAGGCTAAAGGTGGAGATTTGTGAATGTTAGCCTGTTTCCAACCATTTTGCTAAGTATGGGAAGAATCATTTTTTGACTTAAAGAAACGCAATTTGATAACGTGTTTCCTATTCAATTTGCATTAATACAAAGCAGAGAGAAAAATGCATTTTTACTTATAAAAGTGTGATTCAGATGAGTGCGTTTTCTTGCACAGTGACTGAGATAAAGAAAGTCGTGTCTCAACTTATAAAAGCGGGTTAGCAAAGTCGTGCTTTCTTAACTGTTTTAACAGAAAGCTTGGGAAAGGTTCAGAAACGGGAAAAACAGCTCAGATTCAAGGATTGAAGTTAGCAACTTCCAATTAACACCGCGAATTAGTTAGTTGATCTTTTTACTTTATTTTTGTTGTAATAGTTCATATAAATGTAACTCTCTTGCGAGTTTAGATCAGATTGAAGTTTTCATTTTTCTACAGAAGATAGTTCTTAGAGAAAGAGAGTTAGTCAGGAATTCTCTTGAGTCATTGTAATCTGTAAAGCAAGTTTTGTTTAATACAATCTCTCCCTTATTTCCCCGTGGATGTAGATATATTAAGCCAAACCACGTAAGTTCTGGTGTGTTGAATTTTTATATCGTTCTTAGTTCTCAATTTCTGCTACAAGATTGAAGGATTAATTCTTGAATTAGATTCTTGAAGAAATTGTTTTCAAAGGTGATTTCTAAGTTTTTCTTGAATTTCAAACTGACACAAGTAATAAATAGGATTCTCAAATTGTACATTTTCGGAAACATACACAACTAAACACAACCCTACCAAAAATGTCAAGTCTTCCCCAACATGTTGGATCAAAATAATGGTAAAGATTATCTTGCAGAAATATCGGTCACGTAAGAAACATGTGCTCGCAAGAGAAGTTGAGGCCACGAGCTGGAGCCAGATGCGGTAGAGAGTCAGTGCGGCACAGAGAGGGGTGGTCAATCCTTTGATTGCACCACCAACCATGGGCTTTCCTTCGGTGACGCCAATGCCTCATTTTAGGCCCTTACATGTATGGTGCCATGCCATCCATCTGTCGACCAATCAATGTTGCCCATGTGGCCTCAACATCCATCACCGCCGGCCCCACCCTCCGATACTTCCTTAGTAAGCTTATAGTACACAACAGTCGCAAAATACATAACTTGCAAAACCAAAGCTTTTCTGATTCCTAGAATATTTGGTTTGATAATATTGATCAAATTAGATAATATTCTGTTGCAAAGGTTTCCATCACCGCCAGTTGCCGGCGTGCCCTTTCCGGCTATGTATAATGTGAAGTTTGGCATTGGTGTGCCTGCTAGACAACCACTACCACAACCCCCTTCCGATGTTCATCCGGTGAGCTTTCATTTATTTGCAGAAACTATATTTTATTTGAATTTTGAACAGTTTTGGATGTTACTTAAGGTTGGTTACAACTTACACGTACATTACATAAATGCAGATGTGGTGGGAAGAATGGTTTCATTTTATCCAACGAGAAAGACTGAAAGTAGCAAGAGATTTATGAAAATTATAATTGAAGATCTAGTGTGTTTTTTTTTTTTTGGATATATCTATATATATCAAATAATTTTATTAAATGTAATTATATTATATTAACTGTTTTTTCATAATTATTTGATATATGTTAGAAGACTACAACTCACTCTTACTTAGTGGGAGGATTGCCTATATACAATTTTTCGAGATATAACATTGGAAAATAAGGAGTCTAAAATCGTAACTCTTCACTTTTGTAGGGTGATCAATTGTAGAAGTATACACTGTTATTTTTTTTTTTAATTTCATAATTTAATATGATTTAATTTAGTTTTCTAATTACTATAATCTGATTTAGGCATACATATATTATTTAATCTAATTCAGATAAATTATTTTATGTTGGGAATTCTATTAAATATTTTCACAATTGATTTTCTCTTTCACAATATTAACATGTGGTTCACTAGAAATTAGATTTTTAGGGGTATTAAAAAATTATCCATATTATTGTAAGTAGAAAATAATATTTTAATTTAGTTTTGTTATTACTGTAATTTTAGGAATATTAAAAAATTATTCATATTATTGTAAGTGGACAACAGTTTTTTAATTTAGTTTTGTAAAATTATTCATATTATTGTAAGTAGACAACAGTTTTTTAATTTAGTTTTGTAATTACTGAAATCTGATTTAGGCGCTTATCGATCCGAATAAATTATTTTCTGTTGGGAATTCTATTAAATTATATTGGTGTACATATATATTGTTTAATCTGATCCGGATAAATTATTTTCTGTTGGGAATTCTATTGGATTCTATCGGTGTAGATTGTTAGGAATTTCAGATGGAGACGGTGAAATTGAATAAACAATTATATGTTTATAATTTGAGATTAATTGAGATAGAGATGAAGATGGAGACAGATTTCAAAGAAAAATCTGATTGGTGGAATGATAGGTATCATTCTAATTTTTGTTGGATTCTATCTGTGTAGTTTATCGAAATTCCTTGTGTTGAATAATCAAGTGGAGTTGAAACATATTCTATATGTTAGGAAACTATTATTTTCACTTAAATACATAACTATATATATATATATATATTAGAATTAAATGTATCTAGTTCATTTAATAAAATAGATATTTTCATTCTAATTAGTTCACTTCAAGATAGATATCTTATATTGACTACGAGTTGTTATATATTTTATTATAATATCTTATGAACGGTATTAAATGAAATCAATGTCATTTCAATATCATTTAAATTAATTTCTATTTTTTTGGTGTGATACAATATATGATGTGACATCATAAATGTCATATTGAAATTATCATTTCATTACGTGAAATACATAAATTTCTTGAAATTATATATATATATATGAAAATCATGTATAATTATTCATTACATGAAATATTATTAGAAATTGTGCATCACACGGCAGGTATTACTAGTTCTATCTAGAGATGTTAAACGGGTTGGCCCTATAGGGCCACGAGCTAAACGGGCTAGGGCCTTATCCGGTTCCTTCTTAACGGGCCTCTTATAGTGAGGACCTAACCCTAATCCTCGCGGACTTTGCGTTAAACGGGCCACTAACCGGGTTACTTAAAAAAAATCAATATAAATCTAAAATATAAATCATAAAATTATATTTTTAAAATAATAATACAAAATAAGCATAAAATAATAAAAAAATACTATTTATTTAGTTTCATCAATACATACCTTATCTATATTTATTATCAATTACTAGATTTTAATTAATAAAGTTCAAGATGTATTTAATAGAATAACTGATTTGAAACTATACTTGAAGAAGTTAACATCATTATTTTTGTTTTCTAACATCAACTACATTTTATTTAAATAATATTATAGACGTAAGTAAATATAACAACCAACATTAGCTCAGTTGGTAGAGTGGAGGGCTCAGGTTTGGGGTTTGAATCCTGCTGACTGTGGCTTTAACCGGCGGGTTGGCCCGGTTAACCTGCGGGCTAATAGGGCCGGTTCAAAAAGGCCCAGATTTAAACGGACCTCTCGTATGGAGGACCTAACTCTGCATTTTTTAGGGTTAAACCGGCTGGCCTGTTTAGCCCGACTCGGATTGACATCTCTAGTTCTATCTAGTAAGCATAACAAAAAATAAAAAATACCCATTTCATATTAAAATAAGTTTTTTTTACCTAAAATGAAGATAAAATACTATAAATATTCTTACCCATCACATTTATCACCTCTATCAAATTCAAATAAAAGGGAATAAAAGAAATATAATTATTGGGATTTCAGTGTTTAGATTTTGATGAGACAAACCAACATTGTAATAGGAAGTTAGAGTACCCCATTTTTCACAATGTTTAAGTGAAATCATATAGATTAGGGTTGAGTCTGTAAGTTTTGTTTCTGAAAAATGGAGAATATCAACAGTCGTGCTGTATCAAGAAGATAAAAGTATGAAGAAACTGTAAGTATAAATTGCAGTAATACAACAGTAAGAAAGGAAGTTACAGCAACGCTACAAGCAGAAGTTTCAGCAACGCTGCAAGCAGAAATTACAGCAACACTACATGAATAAGTTACAGCAGTACTGTAAGTTAGAAGCTGTTGCAAGAAGATCGAGGATACAGAGCAGAAGACAAGACTTGCTGCATACTCCAACAAACCTCAACCACAACAAACAGAGGCAACGCCCTACAATCCGAGAAAGTATAAATGCAGTACGAGGAACGAAGATCAAAGCAAGTTTAAATAAAACCGGTTGAAATAAGATCAAAGTTGCAGTTGTAGAGCCAATACAAAGATGACACTAGCCTAACAGGCTGTAGAAAGTTGTGAGCCGCAACCACCGCATTGAATGCACTGAGAAGATAAGTGAAGACGCGTTAAATGCGAGCCATGCTTTTAATCAGAACTCTAATTTCATATGAGAGATATATCCTTCAACGAATATCTTTCTACAAGTATAAATAGAGGTCAAGCTGTTGGAAAATTGGTTGTAAAAAGTGGTGGGTGACACCACTTTGACCAAAAGTTAAGTGGCTAAATGTTAATCCTTTTAAGGGTTGGATGCCAAAAGATTAATCTACATTTGGAGTAAATAATCGAGGCATTTTGAATCACTCAAAACTAATTTTTGGTGAGTGAGAAATTAAATATCTAAGTTGGTTACTTGAAATGGGAATGTGAAAGTCTTGAGTGTGGGAGAGAAGTTTAACTATCCCACATAGGAAGATGAACCCAATAAATGCAAGTATTTAAGAAGTCATGTGAAGTGGTTCAGTAATTAATACACTCTAGGAGTGGTATGCTTGTGCAACACACACGCGCATAGGCCTCACCTCGTCACGGCATGGCTCGGCACGGCACGGTACAGCCCGGCCCGATCCCGAACCCGGACCCAACCCGACCTCGGTCGTGGGCCTTGGTCCTTGGCAATTGGACGTTGGGTTGGACTTGGGCGGATGAGGCGGCTTGGGTTTTCCCGACCCGTTGCTGTGGTTGCTGCATTGCAGCTTCCGGCCGGGAATACAACTACTGTTGTGGTTGCTGCATTACAGCTCCCGGCGGGGGATGGAGCGTGCTACATTGCAGCTCCCGGCTGAGGTTGCAGCATGCTATCTTACAGCACCAGGCGTGCTGCATACAGCTCCCGGTCGAGGATGCAGCGTGCTGCATGCAGTGGGAAACTTACAGCACCCGGCCTAGGTTGCAACGGGAAAATTGTAGCTTCCGACCGAGGATGCAGTGCCAAGTTGCAGCATACGTTTTTTATCGCCGTTTCAAAATTTTGAACGGGACATTTCTTGCATTAAAGACCCGTTATTGGGCAATTACTTCCCATCAATTCTCAGATGTAACCCCCATGGTGGAGACCTATAAATAGAGATCGTCATGCATTATTTTTTGGACACGAAAGAACACGAACGAAAATCTTACAAAGTTTTTCATTCTGCATTTGCTCAGTTCTTCAAAACACTAAAGTTCGCTGGAGCTTTTGAGATTGTGGTGCTATATCTCAAAGGATAAAGTCGTTTTATCTTTGGGAGACGATACGTACGATCCAGTGAGCACTACCCTGAGCGTATCTCGTCTTAAGGATAGAGGGCCTTTCTGGACTCGACTGCAGCTATTCTTTGTAATAGATTAGAATTTTGTTTCTATGTTCGACATATTAGCCTTTACGATGCTCTTGTAACCAACAATCTTAAGACGAGATATCATCATGTCAGATAACAGCAACAACAACGGTAACAATATGGTTCCCCCTGCTATTGCTGCAACTAACGTTGCGCCAACCCCTGCTACTCCAACCTCTGCTGCTGCAACCACCAATGTTGCAACCTTCCATGCAGCAATGTATCCTATTGCATTGCCTACTGCAGAGAAATCTGAGAGGTTTTCTGGAGAGAATTTTAAGAGATGGCAGCAGAAGATGCTGTTCTACCTGACCACTATTGGAGTGGCGATGTATCTGAGGTAAGACCCCCCCAGTCGTAGCCGACGACGATACAAACATGGAGGCACATACAACCCTCGATGCTTGGATGCACATTGACTTCCTGTGCAAGAGCTACATCCTGAATGGGATAAACGACTCACTGTATAATGTGTACACAGGCTGCAAGACAGCCAAAGAGCTGTGGGATACTCTAGAGAAGAAGTATAAAATCGAGGATGCCGAAATTAAGAAATTTATGGTGGCCCATTTCTTCGAATTCCAAATGGTTGACTCTTGTCCCGTGATGGACAATGCGTAAGACTTCCAATTAGTAGTGCACGAGGTTTAAGCTGAAGGGATGAATCTATCGGAACCTTTCACGGTTGCTTGCGTATCGAAAAGCTCCCACCTAGTTGGAGAGACTTCAAGAATTACTTGAAACACAAATAAAAGGAAATGACTCTCGAGGACTTGATTGTCAAGCTCCGTATTAAAGAGGATAATTGGAAGACTGATCCTAGGCCACGTATGCCAATGGATGCTAAAGCTAACCTATTGGAGGACAATAAGCGAAAGTGCCCTAACCCCAATCAAAATTTTGAACGGGACGTTTCTTGCATTAAAGACCCGTTATTAGGCAGTTACTTCCCATTAATTCTCAGGTGTAACTTCCATGGTGGAGACCTATAAATAGAGGTCGTCATGCATCATTTTTTGGACACGAAAGAACATGAACGAAAATCATACAAAGTTTTCCATTATGCATTTGCTCAGTTCTCCAAAATACTAAAGTTCGTCGGAGCTTTTGAGATTGTGGTGCTACATCTCAAAGGATGAAGTTGTTTTATCTTTGGGAGATGATACGCACGATCCAGTGAGCACTACCCTAGGCGTATCTCGTCTTAAGGACAGAGGGCCTTTCTCGACTCGACTGCAGCTATTCTTTGTAATAGATTAGAATTTTGTTTCTGTGTTCGACAAATTAGCCTTTACGGTGCTCTTGTAACCAACACAAGCTATACTGGAGCTGGTTACTGAAATATTTGCGCTCAACAAGTCTAAGCATTATCAAACTATATTCTCAAGCATCCTTACTAGTTTCAGTCACTCAACCTAAGTGAAGTGAACAAGTTTTAACTTGAGAGATTCGAAAAAGGATTTAGAAGCTCACTTCACTGCACCAGTTGAAGAAACAACAACATATACTTTGACCTATTTGATGTGTGCTAGGTTGTTTTAGGTGTCGTTAGTTGATAGGATTTATCCTTGCTGGTTGTATTTAGTTGTTTAGGAGAAAGGTAACTTCCCTGTGTGGGGTTTAGAAATCTTAAGTGGGTTTACCTTTAGAACTTGCAGCAAACTATGTGTACGCTGAGTTATAGTAGGTGTTGACTTGTTAGGTTGATAAATTGTTAGGTTGTATCCTGTAAATCAATCTTACTTAACAAAATTCCTGTTCGGGGTAGCAGTAGAGTGGACGTAGAAGGATTACACCACCTTCGAACCACTATAAACCATAAGTGTTTTTAATCGCTTTATATTATCTGTGTTGTATCTTGTGTTTATTCTATCATAAGCATAAAAGAATCTTCATAAGAAAACATATTTGAGAAAACAAGCCTTCTGTGAAAGTATAATTTTCCGCTGCGAAGAATTCTAAGTTACAGTGTACAGCACTGCATTTTAGTGTAGTAAGCAATACTACTACTCTGTGTTGTAAGTTCAAGTAACTTACAGTATAGTAAGTTTGAAAAGATTTTCAAAATCTATGAAGGTTCATTTACCTCCCTCTAAACCTTCGAGACCACTTGAAACCAACAATAATCATTTTGATTAATTATATTATCCTCAAGTCAAGTCAGTAACATATCGATTACGTATCATTAGTTTATTGCCTAAAAGACAATAGCTACTAGATTTGTTAAAATAATAGATGCTAGACTTCAATATAGTAATTTTTATATTTGAATTTGGTTAATATAAAAAAGTTTAGAGAAAAATTATTAAGAAAAACTAAAATAAATGTGTGGTGGTTGAAAATGATTGTTCAAACCTATTAATTAATAAAATTGTTTTTTTTTTTTTTTTGCAAATATGTATTATAAAAAAAATTGGAATTTGTTTGAATTTTTTGATTTTTACCTTTTTATCACATAAATTTGAGTCATTCTAGATTTAATAATAAAATCAAACTAATAAAATGGTGGGAGAGTTGAATAATATAATAGGTATAGCAACATATATTTCAACAACTAAATAATATATTAGGCAAATTAGGTTATATTTAATACTAATTAGGTGATATGTATTGCACAAAGTCATTAATATATTTGTTTCTATAAAAATAGTATGTAAGTTTTCTATTTGACCAAACTCAATTATTTTTTTAATTTTTTTTGTTAGACTTGTGTATTACACAAGTCTATAGTATAAAACATCTATAATATATTAAAGCAAGAAAGTTGGCTAAAATTATAAGAATGTTAATTTCCATCTAAAAGTGTCTTGTCAATAAAAAAAAATTAAAAATTAGTAAATTTACTTGATAAGCTATTCTATAATAATAATAAAGTGGGGGAGATCAATATTACTAAACAAGTTATTTTATAATCTTTATAAAGCTAAAAATTGAAATATAAAGATACATCAATTTCTCAAATCTATGTAAAACTAAGAAATGGAGAAAAAATAGTGATTTCTTGCCAAAAGAAATTAAATGCACTAAGAATGGGAAAAAAAAAAAAAAAAAGATATACATAGAATGAAGAAAAAGAACAAGAAAAACAAGTAAATATAATGATTTCTCAAATCTATTTAACAAAAATGCAAGATTTGCTAAACATTCGGTAGAATTTTTTTTTTTTTTTTTTCCAGATATGATTGTCTTAGAAGATCTTCAAAGAAATCCCACCAATTTTTTTTGTATACCAAACACAAATTGAACATATAATTTTGTGAGATAGAAATGAAGAAAAAAAAGAAGGAAAACTAAACATGATGATTGAAGTATAAGTGTGGAATATTAATATACCAATAAAAAATATAAAAGCAAAGATTAATTATTATTATAAATAATATTATTAATTTGAAAAAAAATATAAAATCAATAAATAAAATAAAAAATGTTTATGAAATATTGTTACCAATAATGGGTATTGTATTTTTAATCAAATTTAGCCTAAGTAAAAGAAAGATTTATCAAAATTATTAAAGTTATATAATAATTCGTGCAACGCACATAAAAAAATGAAAAATCATTTGTATATAATATGCATATGTTATAAATTAAAATAATAAAAATTATTATAAATAATCTGTTGGTTTATTCGACTTTATTATAGTATTATAATTTATAAATATAAATATAGTAAATAATAAACCACGGATGGTATTTTGCTAGTTATCATTCTCATTACGTTTTTTTAACATCATATTGTAAATTGCTAGCTAAATTTGGTAAGTGTAGAGTTAGTAGAGATTTTAATATTTTAGGTGAAATCGCAAGCTGTTCGCATAGATTATAAACACTCTACACTGATTCTATTTTAATACATTTACTTTTAATAAATACAATGTTTTAATAAAATGTACTCACTAGACTAATACTCGTACCTTTCATGGAGTTTGACCATAATTATTTCTAAGTTTTAAAAAGAAAACTTTTAATATTTTACTAATAATAACAAATTAAATTGAATGCAAAAAATATATATAATTGAATTTTATATATCGTTCATTGTTTATAATTAAGATATTTTGATCCATGATTTTACACCATGCATGGTTACAATTCACTGTTTTATGGTAGACAACAAATATGAACATAAATGAAATCAAACCTTTTTCACAAACAAAAAAAAAAGTTAATTTTTATGGGATTCCGTATTTGAAGTGTTGGAAATTTAATGGGTCTCAAATCGAATTCGGGTCAAATAAAATTTATCTTTTCGATCTAATCAAAAAGTAAGCGATGGATTTAAAAAATCATTATTTGAAATATAAGAGTGAATCATCAATATTAAATCTTTTTAAAGCTAAAAAATTGAAAAGAAATATACCTTTGACAATTTTCTTTTCTCTACTGATATCCAATAGTTGAATCTAAGAATTATTGAAAACACCACAATTTTTCGATTCGATCCTCCCTTTTAATAGTAGTGTGTGGACACCCAAAATATTGTATAGCATTCTAACTTAATTATTCCTACATGTACTCAACTTATGAAATCATAGGATTGGGCTAATTGAGTTGGAAGGATATAGAACTATTCTATTAAATAAACACAGAACAAAATTGAGATCAGATCTCAAATATTACGTGTAGAAAATAGGTGTGTTTTCTACTGTTATAGGCGTGTATTTTTCTCTCTGAAACAGGCGTGTGTTTTTCTCTCTTAAACAGGAGTGTATTTTCTTATTTGATAGAGAAATTGTGGTTTTCTTTTATAGATTTAATTCTATTAATTACGTATCCAGTTGAAATTCTAACCCCAATCTTATTGAGATTTATCTGCAACTAGGAATTTAATTTTATTACATTCATAATCTTAATATAATTGTAGTTGATATAATCTTATAATATCAACTTTATTGATTATATTAATATCAAAAATAAATATTAAAATATTTATTTAATTTCTAATACAGTAATATAGAATATCAAATATTCTTAAAATTAAATGATATTTATATAATTGCCCAAATCATGTGGAAAACTATTTTCCATAAATCATTAGAAATATACAAACTTATATTTAACTCGTTTTACATAGAAAGACAAATCGGGGACCATGGACCCATAATCATAAGCTCCAATAAATCGAATAAACAATTAAACTCTTTAATTAATTCATTCAACTTATTAATTCCGTTATTACTCTAGTAAAAATACGGAATTGCACTCTTACAATTATAAAATATTTTACTCTTTGAAGTTGGGTCGAGTCATCCACTGATATAACCATTACATATAGATTAATCTTCCATAGACAATTCGAAATTAAAGTAGATATTATCCGTCAACTTCTTCAATTACCTATTTTCCTCATTTACCATTAATGCACTAGTGAATGGTTAACTTATAATCCAATTATAGATTAGAGATCTCAAACCATTCAATTCCAAAATTTTCAAAATTAACAAATAAGAGAATTATTTTTCTACTTCCCGCAAAAAAGAATGGATTTCATATCTATAAATTTATATTCTCAGCCATTTAATTTTATGTGAATCTAAAATGCAAGTATTGCAAAAGTCTATAGACAAACAGAAACAAGTAAATTAAGAATCACACCAAACTAAATAGAAGATTAAGATTCATCCATATATGATCATTTTATGATTTAATTTGGATTTCCATATCTAAACGGAATTTGCAGGAAAAACACAAATTAAATAGGTCATAATCTTATCTGATGAAATCATATATAAATGCCCCCACTCAAATGTCTGCACATCGACGATTCGGATAAGACGGCCACATTTTATGTTTTGGACCGCATTAATGATATTTTAATTAAAAATCACATACTTTAATTAATTTCATCATAAACCTAATTTTATTTTATGTTTTGGACGTTAATTTCATCATAAAATTAATTTTAATTTATTATCCATAATGTTAATCATTTTGTATATAACACTTATAGACACTAACATTATGGTTATTGATAGAATAAATTGTAATAGATTTTGATGAGACAAAACGTGTAATAGACTAGAGCATTAATCATCTGGATAGGTTTCCATATGTAAAATAGCTAAGGCAAGGATGCTGGAATAAAGAAGAAGAAGACTCTGCAAAGGAACCTACGCCAAGTCCCTGCTACCTGCATGCTGCACCAAGAGACAGTATCCAAGTATCAAAGGATGCTGTGAGAAATCTGAAGATTCTCAAGTCAAGGAAGCTGACTCACTCAAAAACTACCAGATACATCAAAGTTAGTGCATCCTGACTAGCCGGTAGAGTCACTCCAGTGTCAGCAAATCAGTGATTGCCATGTGTGAAAAAGCAACAAGGACAGAGTACAACAGACTGCAGGATTAAGTCGCGCAGTAAAAGGACAAGACGATGGCAGAACAGAATGAAGGTATTTCAGAGCAGGTGTCAGAAGATCAACAGAACCAATCAGAGCGAGACACCTCACCAAGTGGAAAACTGTCTTCTCAACGGGCAGAATTCTCACTGATGCCTATAAATAGACGACTGAGTGCACCAAAAAAAAAAAGACGAACGAGATTTGAAATATCCTACGCGAAACAGTTCATCTACAAGCTAAAATTCCCCATATCTAAGTCATTCAGTCAAAGCAGCAGCAAGCCAGCTACCTTGTGAAATTTAGAAGTTTAAGGAGCTTGCTGCACTCAACCGTTGAAGATTTCTATATCTTATTTTAACAGACTGTTGAGGAGTTACTTAGGCAGGAGTTTACTCTGCTAAGTTGTTATTCTCTCTGAAGAAGAGAAAAGATCTTGTATGGGTCAAGGAACCTGTGTGGAGATCCTGTGTGGGTCGCTTAGTTGGTCACTGTGCAGCTACCTGTGTGGATAGAGCTGACAGTTTTGTGTAGAGTAGAGTTTGTATTAGCTGAGTCTATTGTAAATCAAACTTACTTTAACAAAATTCCTCCTTGAGAGTAGAGAGGACGTAGAGGGATTACTCCACCCTCGAACCTCTATAAGTTTGCTTGCGCTCTTATTGCTTTATATATCTGTCTGATCTCTTGAGCATATTGCATTAAAGCTTTTCTTCGGAAAACACATTATTTCCGTTGTGCATCTTTAACTCTGTCTAAGTCCTGAAGTCACTGCTCGTGCAGCGAGCTGTCTAGCTACCTGTTCATCAAGGACTTAATATTTTTGGAGAAAAGTTAAAATTTGATAAGGTTAATTTATCCCCCCTCTTAACCTTATATCACTTGGGACCAACAGTTATATCTAAACAAACTAGGATTTGGGCTAGAGTTTGAGTTGGAGTTTAGGCATGAGCCTCATGAAATAAGTGTGTGTGAACGCGTGAGGCGCATAAAATACTCTCGGATTGGATCAACTCAATTGCACGGATTGGGTTGGAGGTCGACTCAGTTGCACGGATCGGGTAGGATCGACTTAGTTGCACGAATCTAAAATTAATTCATGCACCGTGCACACAATATAAATAATTGTGTTTATTAAATTGTCATTTACATGAATTAATTTATTATTTTCAATTATATTTATTGTGTGAATTAATTTATTATATTTATTAATCGTGTGAAATAATACCGGCATGCTATTCCATGTGTGTACACCTTTGTTGTTAGTGATGTCAAGTGGGTGGAAATTGGTGTCAATGAGTAGTGCACATTATACATTTTTGGATTAGGTTTTATGTTGTCTACATGTCCTTTATTTAAGACATGCATTAGGACCCTGTTTAATTATTTGATTTAATTAATGTTGAAGTAGCACTTAGTTATATCAATACTTGATGCAAACCAAAGAACTTGAAACATTAATGAGAAATATACTCTGTTTTATCTAATAAGATAATTGCTTATGGTTTTGCACTACACAAAACACAAAATCATTACAACATATACAATGAAAAAGACACAGCAAAGTTCCACAAATATTTACTTTACGAGCACAGAATACAACGATACAGAAAATATATTTACTTAACCAGAGATGTCAATGGCCTTCACCGCAGGCTTCTTCACTTCCTCCTTTGGCACAGTGACAGTGAGCACCCCATTCTCCATCGCCGCCTTCACCTGATCCAGCTTGGCATTCTCCGGCAGCCTGAAGCGGCGGAGGAACTTGCCGCTACTCCTCTCGATGCGGTGCCATTTGTCGTTCTTCTCCTCCTGCTCCTTGCTTCTCTCCCCACTGATCTGCAGAACATTAGAATCCTCAATCTCCACCTTCACTTCCTCTTTCTTCAACCCAGGAACATCCACCTTGAACACGTGGCTCTCCGGCGTCTCTTTCCAGTCGATGCGCGCATTGGCCAGGGCGGTGGTTTCCCTGGCGGAGGAAGGGAGATTAGCGGCTGATGATGTGAGAGGAAAACCCTCGAAGGGATCCCAAATGTCCAAAGAGAATGGATCGAATACGTTGCTCCGACGGTTGCCAAAGAAGCTCGGAATCAGAGACATTTTAGCTCAGTTTCTGCAAGAATTGATTGATGAAAACTTTGTTTGTAGAATTTGTGAGTGATAATTCGCTGAATAACTAAGGATGGGGGATGAGAATGAAGGAGGTGGGTTGTTTATACTCTAGAGCAGACAATTCTGGTGCTTTCGTGTACATTCTTGGACTAGGCTTTTTCGGGCCAACTCTGGTAATATTCCAGAATATTCTGGGTCTTCCACAAGCGTATGAAGTATGGGCCTAACGAAGAAATAGGTGTTTGATTGGACTAGCTTACTTTTATTGGCCCAAATAAAATACAAGGAGCTTTAATTATGAAGTTTCTTCAAGATGTAATTGTTTCTTTATTAGAGGAGCTCGGAGGCTAAAAGTAGGTGAAAAACAAATACTTATATAATTCATGTTTATACATATAATATTTGTAGTAAATTAATTTACTATAACAATATAACGATGAAAAATAATATTTATAATTGTAAAACATATATATAATTTAAATTAAATAAGCAATATTAATGTCACATAGATTAAATCAATGCAATTGAATAATTAGCACCCAAATCTGGAATTATTTTCTAAACCTGGCTCCAACATTTCCTAAAAACACGTCATATTAGTTAAATTTCATGAAGTTTGACAGTGATTAACCGGGGGGCAGAATGTGATGACATTTATATAGTTCTATGACTATTTAACTCTGAGAGTATCTCCAATGGGATACAAATAAATATTTGTACCCACCCATTTAGTACAATTGTTGTTGGGAGGTTGCGTACAAATAGAAGAGAGGGAGTTTGGGTACATTTATTTGTACCCAACTTTTTAATGTAGTACCCAAACTTTTTAGTGAGACCCATTATATTTTGAGTGTAGTTTTCTAATTTATTTGCATTTTTCCTTTTTTTAGTTTATTTATTGAATTTGGAGTGTACATTTTTTATTTATTTTGAGTGTACATTTATTTTCTTTATTTATTGAATTTCGAATAATGGGATTTAAGATACTATTATTATTCTTTTTTTTTTATATTCAATTTGGAATAGTTGGAGTTATGAGTGTACTATTCCAATGGCAATATGTACCCAAATTATTAATTACTATTCCAACGGTAACTTTTACTATTTAAATTGTATTGTTGGTGAATTTTGAAAAAAAAAAAATCACCTATAAGTACATGACAATTCTTTCATTTATTTTATCAACTTCTACAATTTTCTCCTAACTAGCAGTACACCCGCGTGATGTGCGGCTTGTTATATAAATCTAATAATTTTTAATGTTGAAGACAAATATAATGATAAATCATTTAAATGTAAAATATATATATTATTTTTATTAATATAAATGTTGATATTTCAACTTTAAAACTATGTTATTTTACATAATTATATTTAATAAAATTAGAAATTTTGAATGCAAATAATTTTAAACTCAACACTTTAAATTTGATATAATTCTATATGCAATGTAAATAATTAATTATGAATTTTAAAAATAAATATGAATTTTATATAACATGCATTAAAAATAAAATCTAAATGAAATTACGAATATAATTAATTCGTAAATATAACAAAAAAATACTAATAATTAAATGAATAAAATATTCAATAAATATTTGGACCATAATTTTCTGTTTCATTATTTGTCAAGGATTTATTTTTTCAAATATTTACCTTTTGGGATATATAGACTATTCATTGCATGGTCATAAAATTTATAAATTTAAGCTATTTAACATTATTGTTAGATTTTTGAAATAGATTTATCTTTAAAATTTACATTTAGATTTTTAAAACAACTATCAAAATTTTAAAACAAATTTAAGATTTTTCGAGCAATTTGTAGATTAATTATATCTTTATTTTTACTTTCACTATGTTTTTTATTTTAAATTACCCATCATTGTTAGTAATTTAATTTAATTTGTTGGTTTTTATAATTTTTTTTGAACTTATAATATTTTTTTATTATTAAACAGATATCTACTATTATTGTTGTTCTTGTTGTTGTTAAACATCAATAATTAGTATTTTATATACATATATGTATATGAATTTTAAAATTACAATTTTTTTTATTTTACATTGTTAGATTTAACCTTATGATTTATAATCTTATTATTATAATTTTTTTTCCAGATTCGTTATTGAGATTTTATTAGATTTTTTAACATTTTCTCTCTTCTGTTTATATATATTTATGTTCTATTTAAAATTAATTTGAGAATTGAAAGCTATTTTCTAAATTTGTTTTTTTATATTTTTCAAATAATTTCAAAGTTTTTAATTTTCTATTTAATTTTTTAAGAATTTTTAGATTTATTATAATTTATTTTATTTTATGTATTGATGTTTAGATAATTTGAAATAACTTTTCTGATTTTTAAAATATATATTTTCTATATAATTTCAGCTATGATTGTGAATAATTAATTTTTAAAGTAAAATATAAGCTAAATAAATTATATGTATATCAAAATTATGAAAATCTTAATGTCATTTATAATTAAAAAAAACCTTGTATGATTCTATAATTTTAATATTCGATCTTTTAAAATAAATTACATAAAATGATTATTGTTGAAAATAGTTATTTAAAAATTATTATTATCTTTTTCTACTTAAAAAGACTTAATAATCTCCATTGTATCAAGACTCATTTAAAGTTGGCCTACTTAACCTCAAAATATATAAAAAATGAGATTCTAAATCATATATATATTTGAGGCTTATTATGTAAGATGTGTGAAGCTTATTGTATAAGATACATAATAAAATTTTATTTTTTTATTGCAAGATAGTTTAGGCAGGAAAGTGGCAAATCAGTAATATTTGCCAACTTCTTTCATTTTATATAAAGTATAGATAGATATTTTCTACTATTTATTTTGACAATTGTTATCTTACAATGGAAGGAAATTCTTGGATGAATTGGTTCAATAATTCTTCTAATTTGGAAGAAAATTCCAATCTTCGTCCTGAAAATTCTACCATTGCTTCCCAAAATTCCACCATTCGACCCAACATGATATCGATGGCTACCCCGGATGCTCCAACATTCCCTAAAAACACGTCATACTAGTTAAATTTCATGAAGTTGAGAGTGCTTAACCGCAGGGCAAAATGTGATGACATTTAAATAATTATATGACTGTTTAACTTTGATGAGGCAACATCTTGGGTGAGACCATCTCATAGATCTCATATCGTGAGATGGGTCGGGTCGGGTCAAATATAATAAATTATGTAATATTTTAATATATATTACGTAGTACTTTTATGTATATTAGGTAATACTTTGTATTATAAGATGTGTTTTGAATTGAGTTGAACCATACAAAAAATATATAATATTTTTATGTGTATCTGGTAACACTTTTATGTATATCACATAATACTTTTGTTTTGAGTTGAGTTAGATTATAAGAAAATATGTAATATTTTTATGTGTATCAGGTGATACTTTTGTATTATATGATATATGACCCAAATTGGGATGGGTCGGGTCTTAAAAACATGCGGATCCTAGGGCTTCTAGGTGCTCTTCTCCTCATGCAACATTTAATACTTTTGTGTATATTATGTAATATTTTTCTATATATCATATAATACTTTTGTATTTTACACATATACTACATAATATAATACTAAGTATTACCTGAAATATAAAAAAATATTACCTAATACACACAAAAGTATTACTTAATTATTATGTCCAACCCAACCCTATTCATCTCACGGAATGAAATCCGTGAGACGGTCTCACACAAGACCTACCTTATGATGAGATGAAACTTTCAGGTACTAAAATTTAAATTAGACCCCACTCTGGGACTAAATTAATCCGATATGTTCACTAGCTAACTATTCAAATATTAATTAGATATTCATAAATTTATAAATAATATTCAGATTTGTTTATGTAATTTCATATATTTTTAAATATAATATACTGATTTTATTTTGATATTGATTTATATAATTTTACGGATTTTATTTAATTCTCATAAGGTTTCATCTAATAAAAAATTGATAGGTGTTATTTGTATAGATACATATTTGAAATCTATCACTTTCATTTTAAACTAATTTGGGCAATATGGATGGATTTCAAATGCACTTCGATTTTAGTGGATTTGAAATTCACTAAGTTCAAATTTTGGATTTCAAATATCTCTATATATTCAAATGAAGCCTATGGTAATTCGAATTATATTAAATATATTTTTTTTAAATCTAAATATTCAGTTTCTAATGAACTTTTTTTTTTATAACAATTTTGATAATTATATGTATTATGTTAGTAATTTTGAAATTATTTAGGGTAAAAAATGAAAATTCATCTCAAGTATACATGTTTTTACACTTTACTATATCATTTATAAATATTTTCATTTTACTATATCAAGTACATGCATTTTGTAAAGAACAATAAAGTCGTCTACCACGTCATTTTTAGTTGTCGGATGGAGGTCACGTGCTTCTCACATGGATTCGTAAAGGGTAATTTTATCATTCTATATCAAGGTTATTCTTGTCTTTTTACATCAAGTTAGCAGAGGCAACGGCTAAGGGATTTCTTTTCCCGCACCTGTGATGAAAGGTGGAAAAATTGCAGCCAAAATTATTTGACTTATTCAGTTAGGGTTAAGGTAGAAAAAGGGCAAATCAAAATCTTCCATCAATCTCTCAAATACTCAAATATAAGTGGGATGTAGGGTTTGTTTAGTGATTTTAAGAAGAATGTCGTGGAAGATTCGGTGGGAACATAACATAATTTGCGATGATGATTTGAAACTCATTTATGGTATGTTTTTCTTCTTAAACTTTTCTTATTTGTTGTCGAAATAGTCGATTGGTGTGGGGCAAATATGAAGTTTTCAGTGCATGGTGTAGAAGTTTAGAAGCATGTTAGGGCTTTTTTTATCATTTTAAACATGATCATTTTATCATGCATGTTAGTCGATTGTTGTTTTTTGGGAATTTTGTTAGCAAGTGATGTGAAGAGCTTATGTTTTTTTGTGGGCAGGGATTGTTATTGAATATTTCACAATAAGATTTCACCATTCGGGAAATTTTATAGACTTAGGAAAATAATGTTATGTTGATGGGAAGATTGCGTCAGTGAAGTTCTGCAATTCTAATGAAATTTCATTTCTTGAATTAGAGATATGACAAGTGATTTGGGTTTAAAAGGGGTAACGAGATTCTACTTTAGTAAAAATGGGATGGATGATTGCACTCATTTGGAGTTTATTGAAACTGACAATGATGTGATGAATTTGGTTAAGTTTGTGGATGAAAATAAGATTGTTGGTGTTTTCATTGAGCATATAGATGATAATAAAGTTGATGAGTGTGAAAATGGGATAGATGAGTGTGAATGAAGTAGAAGTTGAGTCTGTACATGAGGTAACAACTAAGCCTGCATTGAATGAACCATTACGGCCAAATGTTAATGAGAATGATGAATTAATTGAGAGTGAGATACCATTTGTAATTGTTGACCAAAATTCTGATCATGAGATTGAAGATGACCAGTCTATAGGGTCTAAATCTAAGCATTCTGATTTTGTGGATAGTGATTGTGAAGTGTCTGATGATGATGTCTTGTTTGATGAAAACATTGATGATGAGGTTGAATGAGGTGGTTTTCAAATGTCAAGTAGAAATGATGAAAGAACTGATGGTGTATCTATATAGTCTGAAGGTGAGTCTAGTAGGATAAAATCACAAAAACATCAGTTTCACAACAACCTACTTGTGTACTGCCTAACTAAGGATGACAAGCCTCAAATTCTTGATGTAGGCACCTCATTTGATGATACTAACGCATTTAGAAAAGTTGTTAGACTTCACTCTATTATTGTGGGTAGAGAGCTTAAATTTCCTCTAAATGACAGAATTAAGTTCAAGCTAAATGCAAGCACAAAACATGCCCATGGGTAGCATATGCTTCTAAAGAAAAAGATGAAGACACTATTGTTGTGAAAACTCACCATCCCAAACATCATTGCCTTAGGAAACAAGCAAATATTCGTGCAAATTCTAAGTGGTTGGCAGAGAAGTATAAGCATAAAATTTTGGACAGATCCTAGGTGGCCCATAGAATCCATGATTGCAATGATTCAAAAAGACTGTAAGTTAGTATTTAACAAAAGTCAAATGTATAGAACATATAAGAGGGTTTAGAGATGAAAAATGGGTGTGATGCAGAATAGTTTGCAGTTTTGTGGTCGTATGCAGAAGAGATGAGGAGAGCAAATTCTGATACAACGGTTAAGATAAAATGCAATCATGTAGATGGAAACTCAATCTTTAAAAGAATGTATATATGTTGGGGGCCATTGAAAAAGGGATTTCTAGAGGGTTGTAAAAGAGTTATTTATCTGGATGAATGTCATTTGAAAGAGACAACAGGAGGGATCCTTCTATCTGTTGTTGGGATGGATGCAAATGGTGTATCCATTCTCATATGCAGTAGTAGAAAAAGAAACAAAGAAAACTTAGATGTGGTTCTTGGAGTTCCTTGTTGAAGATCTTCACATACAAAATAGTGGTGGTTGGACTGTTATATCAGATAAACAAAAAGGCTTAATTGATGCAATTGACACACTACTCCCTGGTTGTGAGCAGCGTTTTTGTGTGGTGCACCTATATAATAATTTCAAAATATCACACAAGAGACTATCTTTGAAAAAACTACTATGAAAAGTTGCTAGAGCGACAAGAGTTGTGGATTACAATCAAGCAATGACTTAATTGAAGGAAAGAGATGAAAAAGCATATGAATGGTTAGCATAGAGACATCCAGTTCACTGGTCTAGGTCTCACTTAAGTGGCCTTGCAAAGACAGACATCTTGTTGAACAATTTAAGTGAAAGCTTCAACTCAATGATATTGCGAGCAAGAAGCATGCCTATTCTGACAATGTTGGAGACAATTAGACTTATACTAATGAGGAGACTGCATGAAAGGAGGGATAAGATAATGAAGTATGATGGTGAATTGTGTCTTATGATTGAAAAATTTTTAGAGGATAATAAGAAAAAGGCTATGGAGTACATCACTCATTGGAATAGGAAAGATCAATTTGAAGTGGACAGCTGTTTTGGGGAGAGATTCAAGGTGCACTTGACTGATAAAACATGCAGCTATAGGAGATGGGAGCTTACTAGGATTCTTTATGCGCATGTTATATGTGGGTTTATATGATCTTTCAAAAAACCCTGAAGAATATGTGGATGAATGTTACAAGAAAAATACTTTTTTAAAGTTATACAGCCACATGATGGGTGCACTTGATGGCATGGATATGTGGCCTACTGTCCATTTCACACTATTGTTGTCTCTAACCATTGAGAAATTACCAGGGGAACCAAAGTTGTATAGTAGAAGATTAGATCAAGATGAAAAGACCAAAAAAAATGAAATGAGAGAGCTAGAAAGAAGACTAGACCTAGAAGAAAGGGGACTCAAGTATTGGTCAAGAAAGGATCTATTATGAAGTGTTCAAACTGTCACCAACCAAACCACAATATTAGAGGATGTCCATTGAAAAAGGACAATAAGGAAGAACATGATGCAGGCTTGGATATACCTGCATCTATTGAGAATGAAGATAATGATGGATGCATTAATATTTCTACCCCTCAAGAACAACATGAAGGCTTGAATATACCTACACCTGAAGAAACACATGTTGATGTCACAAAAATTGCTAAGGAGGTCCCAATTGAAACACCTGCAAGATCAGTACTCATGATTTTATTCTTATATATTTGTTCTTCTATGAATTATTCTTATATGCTACTAATTGTATATTCATTTGTTGTAGGGTAAAAAGTAAAAAACAATTCTAGAAAGCCCACTTAAAAGAGTTACAAGAGTAAGATTTAAGAGAAATACACTTGATAGTTTTCAAACATTGTATACATTGTGTGATCTATTTTTTTGATCATAGGGGATGCTGAGAGCCTGTAATGCCAACACTGAAGTCACTGTTGAGGTAAAATCAACACCAAATAAAGAGCCTGTTAAAGTTGCAACTAAAAGGGTAACTTTTTTTCTCATTCATTCTGATCTTTATTGTAATGAGTTTGAGGTATTCATTTATGATGTCTATTATTTATAAAGGGGAGGCCTAGAAAATTAAAGCCTATTGTTGGGAGTGTTGTATTGAACACACAAGAATCATGTGTAGTAGACATGGAGACTGAAGTTTTAGAAAAATCTATTGTTGGGAAGGTATTTGATCATAACTTCATTTCAACATTCAAGTCACTATATAAGTAGTTTGTTTATTATTGTAAGCTATAAGTAGTTTGTTTATTATTGTAAACTAACTCTGAGATACCATTTTTCAGAAGAAAAAAGATGGATCTTCTACCATATGTGATGTTATCTCTCCAAAAGAAACAGACTTACCAACTCTCCCTAAACACAGTTTATTTAGTAAACAGGGTGCTAAAACTGCTAACATGGTAAAGGCTACATTAATCATTCATATATTAGGCACAACTGATAAGTACAACATCGTAAGATTGTATAACATTCATTATATGTTTATCTTTTAGGTTTCTATTGGAGGGCGATCTATATCCAACAATAGTTTGACTCAAGATGTTAGATTCTGAACCAAGAAAGGACCAACAACTCAACATGCACTTATCCGTGATGATGAGCTAATCTTCAAACAATTGTGATGGTGGAGGCATTTGCATAGTGCAAGTTTTTGAAATCTGATGTATCAAATTAACCTAAAGAATTTGTTTTTGATTTTTAGTGTTGTGATTGTAATGGATGAAGAATAGAGTTTTTGAGATGATATTGAACTAGGTTGACAATAGGTTTACATGCACATCATAGAACAGAAAGTGTTTTGCGGGTTGCACTGATTGAAATGGAAGTTCATTTTGGGTTTTGCAACATATGATCTACAGTGAAGTTTCTTTTTTAGGGGGTTTTGGGCTATTTGCACATGTTTTTTAACTTGTAATCACTCGAACACAATATTGATACATTGTGTGATATTAATGTTATAATCTCTTGAGAATGAATTGCATTGTTCTTTCTTTCTTCTTAGTTGAACTCCATCATATAAAATAAATTGGTGGTAGAAAACATAATGCAGAATTATAAATAATATTTCATAAATTGATAAGATTCAACTACATAAGATTTTGAATCATGTCCAAATTCATGGAAATTTAATGAAAACTAGGACTTGGACAATCTAACAAATTCATGAAAATCTAATACAAACTAGAACTTGGAAAACCTAACATTTAAAACAATACATGACAATACAGAAAACCATCAATGCAAACCAAAGACACTTCTCCACTTTTTTCTTCTTTAATTCATCTTCAAAGTTGTTCACACGTCTTAATAAACTAGGTATGATGAGTCGAGCTCTTTCACACATAGGCGGATCAACCCAAGTAAAAAAGTTGCATCCTCCGTTTTCCTGAATGACAATTAAAAGGGTCACAAATTTCGAACCATGTCAAACACAATCATTCTAACAATATGCAACTATATTTCCTTAATTTTCCCAAAATACAACTGTACTCAATCAATTCAGGAAAAATACAAATACAAATCATTATCTCTAAAATATCAAAAATTAACGTGTGCAAGAAAAAGGCAGAAAAAAACACCCCAAATATAACCTTAAAATGAAGAAATCATTTAGAGAAGTGTAAGGCTCCTAACTTTTTCAAGAATAAACTCTTGAATTCAAAAATCAAAATAATTGAAAAATATGACCGAACATTAAATTTCAGAACTAAATCTCCTCCTCTCAACTCTTACAGCTGCAAAAAATGGTGGATAAGAAATAATTACCCGAAATTTCTCACAAGTCGCATACCTCCTCCTAGGGTGTTGATTTGTCCACAAAGTGAGGTGTTTGGTTGGATTTCCACATAAGCCTGAAGGAATTTGGGGATAACTATATTTTTGAAATCCCCAATTTTGAAGATGAAGAAGAAAAGAATGAATTACAGTTGATGAAGTAGTTGTTGTCTCTGCTAACTTGATGTAAAAAGATAAGAATAACCTTGATATAGAAAGACAAAATTACCCCTTAAGAAATCATGTGAGATTGTTCTTTCCAAAATTCGTGTACTTGATATAATAAAATAAAAATATTTATAAATGATATAGTAAAGTACAAAAACACGTATACTTGAGATGGGTTTTCGTGTTTTACCCTTCATATTATCTCAATCTGTACTATGAAAAGGAACGCTGTTATCACAATGACAACATGAATGCGTCAGAGGACTATGGCAGAAAGGATGCGAAGTCGAAGCCACCGCAATGGACTTTTCAAATCAAAATTTGGATTGTTATATTGGTATAATATGTCAAATCAAATTTTGGATCTTTTCAAATTCCAATAATTCATTTCTTGTGATCGCTTTCAATTTTTCCACGTTCAATCATGATTGTTTCTATCAGATTCAGCTTTCCTTTTGATTCATTGACTGCTTGCATAATAGTTAAACCATTTTTTTCAGATAAGCATAACTCACTTCTAGCAAGTGGGAAGTGCCATTGAGCCTGACATACTCAATGAACACTAATTGTTTGATGAAATGACTAAATGAAAAGTGGAGGTATATGTTTGGTTGATGAACTTAAACTACTAATAAGAGGTGAAATTCGATATCTAAAGTTGGTAAAACAAGAAGAAAAACACGGAAATAAAACAGATTATACATATGATGATGGTAACATGATGATTGATAGGTTAAGAGAGCCACTGATGAATCATTTGACCAGCTGCAAAGACCTCTTAACAGTGGGAATCAGGAGCAAATCTTGTTTCCTTTTAGCACTGAATCCAGAGTCATCTGCCATATCCAGATCTTCGTTCTTGATCCCATTCGGCATTGCCCAGTCGAAATGATACAGAAGCAAAACAAGAGGGGACTCCAAGTTCGCCATCCCAAACGACATCCCAGGGCATATTCTTCTTCCCGCGCCAAAAGGTATGTATTCAAAGTTATTCCCCTTATAATCAATTGAGCTATCCAGAAATCTTTCAGGTATAAACTTATCAGCGTCCTTCCAACGCTTGGGATCTCTACCTAGTGCCCATGCATTGATTATGACTCTGGTTTTAGCTGGTAATTTATATCCATTAACTTCACATTCTTGGCTGCTCTCTCTGGGAACTATAAGTGGCAATGGTGGATGCAATCTCAGCGTCTCTTTGATTACTAATTTGAGGTATTTTAGCTCATCGAACCTGGATTCATCCACATATCCCTTGTCATCAAAAACCTTCCTTACTTCCTCTTGTGCGCTTTTCAGCATTGCCGGATTCGTTATCAACTCCGACATTGCCCAGTCTACTGCAGTTGCAGATGTCTCCCCACCAGCAAGGAACATATCCTGCATGTGAATAATTAATATTTATATTACGTTTTAAAAAAATATTAATGTGGGAGTGTGAAGAGAACGAACCATGAGTACTGCTTTAATATTGTTGTTAGTGAGAGGCATTTCTGATCCATCCTCTTGGTATTTGAGGAGGACATCTGCTAGATCTTCTGTTTTCTCTGTTGAATCATTGTTCGTCTTGTTTGCATTGGCTGCTCTGTGTTGGTTGATCACATTGTTGAAAATCCTATCTGTTCGCCCAAAGATCCTATCAACCCTGACCTTACCTCCACTGATGAGTGGAAGAAATTTGACAGAAGGATAGAGATCAGCAATGGTGAAGCCTGAATTCATCTTCATAACTTCTTTCACGGCTGACATGATTGGTCCATGATCCTCAGTTTTGTTGCCAACTGATGCTCTGGTGGTGATATTGAATGATGATTCGTAAACTTGCTCGGTTAGATTAGCTGGTGAACCTTCCATGGAAGCAATCCATTTGTAAAGATTCAAATTCTCTTCTTCTCTTATGGGCCGGAATGATTTTACTCGTCTCATGCTGAAAAGCTCGAGTGTGCAAATCTTTCTCAGATATCTCCAGTATTCGCCATACGGAGAAAGGCCAATGGTCGTTCGGTCGTAAGTGATGGCCTTTGTTGAAAACCCAAGATTAGGCCTATTGGCGAAGATCTGATCATGGGTTTTCAGCACTTGCTCTGCAACTTCGACTGATGATACAATGATGAAAGGTATTTCGCCTAACTGTAGGCGAAAGATAGGGCCATATTTGGTGGCCAAATCTTTGAAGACATGGTGGAGGGGAGAATTGCCTGCAACAAGGTGCAGGTTTCCTATCAAAGGGAGCCTTCTGGGACCTGGAATCAGATCAAGATCATTGTTTGTATACTTCTTTCTCACTGATTTTACAATCATGAGCAAGAAAACCAGAAAGGAAAGAAGAACAATGATAAACACCATGTCTTTGTAGTGTTTCTTACTGATCTGTATTTACAATTATATATAGTGGAAATATGTCATCCATATCTATATATATATAATAATAGAAGTCAGTTAGGCAAAATGGTAATTTTATTAAAAACTAGTATTACCCGCTATAGGATGTCCGGGTTCTAATAATATTTCATGTAATGAATAATTATACATGATTTGCAAATATATATATATATATATATATATAATTTCAAGATGATATTTACGATCTCATATCATGTATTGTATCACACCAAAAAAATAGAAATTAATTTAAATGACATTGATTTTATTTAATACCGTTCATAAGGTATTAAAATAAAATATATAACAATTCGTAACCAATATGAGATATCTATCTTGAAGTGATAGTTAGAATGAAAATATGTATTTTACTAAATGAAATAGATACATATAGTTCTAATATATATATATATATATATATATATATATTTAAGTGAAAATAATAGTTTCCTAACATATAGAATATGTTTCAACTCCACCGTCTCTAGGAATTTCGATAAATGCAATCTACATAGATAGAATCCAACAAATTTAGAATGGATAATTACAAAATTAATTACAAAACTAAATTAAAAAATTGTTTTCTACTTACAATAAAATGGATATATTTTGTAATATCCTAAAAATCTAATTTCTAGTGAACCACATGTTAATACTGTGAAAGAGAAAATCAATTGTGAAAATATTTAATAGAATTCTCAACATAAAATAATTTATTCGGATCAGATAAAACAATATATATGCCCAAATCAGATTACAACTGTAATTAGAAAACTAAATTAAATCATTTTAAATTACGAAAAAAAAAAAGAGAAATAATAGTGTATACTTACTTCTAAAATTGATCACCCTACAAAAGTGAAGAGTTAGGATTTTAGGCTCCTTATTTTCCAATGCTATATCTAGAAAAATCGTATATATGTAATCCTCCCACTAAGTTGTAGTCTTCTAATATATATCAAATGATTATGAAAAAATGGTTAATATAATATAATTACATTTAATAAAATTATTTGATATATATAGATATATCCCAAAAAAAAAAAACACACACTATAGATCTACAATTAATCTCGTCAAATGGTTTAAAAATGAAAAGATTATTAGGAAAGTCATCGTCTTAAGGTTTTTCCATAAAATTGAAACTTTAGCTTTGATTCAAATGTTCTCAGGGTGGAGTCGTACTTTGAAACAATAAAGTTTGAAAGTACGTACAATCTTCCTTCTACAATCTTGATACGAATCTTTTCAAGGTGAGGGTTTCGAACAACTTCATGGATTGTATAATATGGAATTGTGAAAATTGAAAAGCCAATAATTAAATTGTAATGAGCAACAATTAGTATATCTTTTATAGCTAACCAATAAAGTACATAATAATTATAACACTGCATTTTACTAAAAAAGAAAAAAAAAAAGAGATGAAAGATTCTCTTACAAAAGAAAAT
The DNA here is from genome assembly GCA_028654395.1 of Scutellaria barbata. Lineage (NCBI taxonomy): Eukaryota > Viridiplantae > Streptophyta > Magnoliopsida > Lamiales > Lamiaceae > Scutellaria > Scutellaria barbata. The sequence goes on along the minus strand of CM053649.1, from coordinate 7,663,849 downwards.
TCACCATTCAATCATAACAGCTGATTTTTACAGTCTAAGTTCAATAATGGCAGATGTTGAAACAAGTCAGAAAGTTTTTGGCAGCCCATGGTTTTCTTTTCCTTTGTACATTTTGTCTACAAGTGGAAAGTTATTTGCTGTATCAAGAAAACTTTTTTTACTAATAATGCTCCTACTAATAATTGTGATATAGATTGCAGATATAACACTTTCTTTTTAGAATGCTGATTCTGTGCTTCCTCTATGTCTAAAATTATTGCATTCCATACTGTGGAACTAAAATACAAATTTAGGGATCCACAGGTAATTTTTCCCAGTACATCTTAGGATAGTGACTGCATGTTGCTTACTACAAGGGAAGATTACAATATTAGGAACCCAGGGTCTCTTTAAATGAGGTTTTCAAAAGTAGGATTTTTAAGCAAATCCTAGATTTTGATTTTCCAAAAATACATTGATAAATACAGATTAGGTACAAAGCCAGTTATTTTTGTTTTCTATGGTTTCAATCTTACTTGTAGTCAATTTTTTAAATTTCTATATGAGTGCAATTCAAGGACATTTTTTTGGGCATTCTGCACCCAAGTTGTGAATGTTAGCCTGTTTCCAGCCATTTTGCTAAGTATGGGAAGAATCGTTTTTTGACTTAAAGAAACGCGATTTGATAACGCGTTTCCTGTTCAATTTGCATTAATACAAAGCAGAGAGAAAAATGCATTTTTACTTATAAAAGTGTGATTCAGAGGAGCACGTTTTCTTGCACAGTGACTGAGATAAAGAAAGTCGCGTCTCAACTTATAAAAGCGGGTTGGCAAAGTCGCGCTTTCTTAACTGTTTTAACAGAAAGCTTGGGAAAGGTTCAGAAACGGAAAAAACAGCTCAGATTCAAGGATCGAAGTTAGCAACTTCCAGTTAACACCGCGAATTAGTTAGTTGATCTTTTTACTTCATTTCTGTTGTAATTGTTCATATAAATGTAACTCTCTTGTGAGTTTAGATCAGATTGAAGTTTTCATTTTTCTACAGAAGATAGTTCTTAGAGAAAGTTAGAGAGTTAGTCAGGAATTCTCTTGAGTCATTGTAATCTGTAAAGCAAATTTTTTTTTAATCTAATCACATTTACAAGACCCAAGTACTTACTTCGTCTACTTAAATCCAAAATTGCACTCAGCACAATGCTTGCTTCATCATTAGTCCTTGTTTTCACAAATGAAATACAAGCCTATAACAGCACATGAAGCATAAAAGAACTAATTAATGAATCTCTGATAGATTAAGCTTTGCATGCATATCAACTACAGAATAACAGTTCGTATGAGGTAGAAGCAGTGTTGAAATACTTATCAAAACCAACTTTATGCCGCAGGCGGCACACAAGTTCTTCAAAACATTATGCTTGCGCTATTTAACCAAAAAAAAAATATATATAAAGTCAATAAAGTCGAATATTGTGCTGAACGAAACATCAAAGAAAGACTGCTCCAACCTCCTTCCCTGCAGTCACACTGTTCACACTTTCCTCACCCTTTTCCTCAACGAGACCATCCATTTCCATTAAGAATCTCATTGACTCCATTGGAGCAGCTGCTGCCAAAGCACCCTACTCTATGGTCTGTTCAGCAATCTGTTCAGTATACCACAATTAAGCCAAATCAAGGATTATTATACTGATGGAAAACAAGTTGAAAGGAGGCATAAACCTGGTCAAGTATTAGAATTTCCCTCTTGTTTTCAATGTTCTAATCTCACTAATCAAGAAACCCCTAATAAACCATTCCTTTTTCTACAAATGATGTCCATAATGAAACGAGATATAAATGGTTGAAACAACAAAACAAGAGTATCCCTCCATATCTCTTCTCACTCCCAGTATTTCCGTACGTGAAGTAATCATCAATATACCGCAATTAATTTAACATATATTACATCAGCAGGGAAAAGAATAAAATGACATTTTATTTTTCAGGTCTGCCCTTCACCCCAAAATCATAGAGAAAAATGAGCTGAACATCTGTAAAATAGAAAAATAATCTGATAAATTTGTAGACAGATCATGTACATAATATACTAAGAAGGCAAAAGATTTCTTCTTGCATATAGTACAATTGCTAATTTCTAAAACAACTACCTCAGCTGACTTGGCAGCTCTTTTCATGGCTGGGGCATCTTCTTCAGAAGGGGTGCGAGAAATGGCTCAGGGGCAGGGCAGCGTTCAATGAATCGGGCATTCAAAAGTCTACGAAAGTTTTCACGCACAGCATGAACATCAAAACTAGCTGCAGAAAAATATGTAGAACAGCTTGAGTTCGAGCTATCAAATGCATAGCAAGGAGCTCAAACCATCACGAGCAATTTGGGTTTTATGACTAATAACATAACCTGGTCTTGAATAGTTCTCCAACTTGATCTGTTAATTAGATTTAATTAGAAACATTTAGTTTTGTTTTGTTTACCAATGATAAATTGATAATTATCTGCTATCAATCAGTTTTTTCGTTTTTCCACATGTTTGACTATTTATATTTAGGTTTGTATTTAGAACTGTGAAATGGATCGAAATCTGAGTTCCATGAAAATTCAGTAAAATGTATTCAGAAGTTTCAATTCAGAGTGTTGCATTCCCGATGTCCAAATCCCTAATACAGCTACCTTAACTTAAATGTGTGTATGTTTTAAAATCATATAATTAATAATATACGGATGCATGCAACCCACTGAATTATTTTGAAGAAATTATACCGACATATGCACAAACTACAGAAAATTAGATCAGATTATAAAAGATAGTTCCGCTTTCAAGATGCACCGTACACTGCACAAGTAACATCGAATTCAATTATGAATAATACTAGGAAGCTTGTTCTTCTTCATACATTAATTCATTAAACTGGGCTACTAACTGACTAACTCCTATTTGAAACTTCTTACACAAATTAGTTAAGTTCCGTACCTTTGTTTCTCCGTGCAATGCCCTCACTCCCATCAATAATCTGATCAATTGAAATCCTACCATGCTCAATCATCCCCTGAAATATTTCTAGGCACTATACAAACAAAATAATTGCTCAAGTAATCAACTTTACCATCAAATATAATAAGTATATGAATAAAGAACATCAGCATCAAAACCCAAGTTTCAAGACAAGAATAAATAAGTACTCAGCATGCAAATTGCAAATAAATAACTGATATATTTTTAAATAAAAATTAAAACTGAAGAAAAAATGAAATTTGTGGGGTGAAGGAAGAATTACAGAGCATAGGTCGCCATAAAAGTATGATATTATATGAGCCGCGAGTTGAATTCCATGCAGCGACACCATCACTGCTCGTTTCTGTTGATGAAGAGAGGCAGGAATGTTAGGGGATCATGATTCACTATATACATTTCTTTTTTTATTAATTATAATTCATAATACTAATGCTAATATATATTTAGTGTTTTTACAAATGAAAATACTAAAATATTTAGAATATGTATATATACCCAAGTATTGATCATGAGTAAGCTCTGGTGTGTTGAATTGATTCATCGTTTATTAAGGACACAAGGGTCATTGAATTTTTTGATGCTGGTTTTCCAAAACAGATGTTTGTGTTTTTCAAGGCTTTTAATGAAGCATGTGATGATCAAAATGCTAATGAAATGCAACGGTGGGTACAAAACTTTATTAATCTTTTGTACTGTTTTTATGTTATATTTTTTTATTATTATTAATTATTGTTTTGTCATTGATATACTAACTTATTTAATTTCAATTATCAAAGTATAAAATCTAATTATTGATACGAGACTACATTAATAATGCGTATCTGCTTCTTTGAGATCAACATTGGGTTAAATTTGTGGAAAATTTGTGGTGGAGTTACTAGAAAAACTTCATCAAGGTAATTCTAAATTACATTTTCTAATCCTCTTCTTTTTTCCACAAATATTTATATGCATCAAATGTATGGGTTATGATTCGGGTCATATGATCGGCAGTACTTTTCACGCGCACTTCAAGTGTGTATCCCAAGATTCGCACTCAAACCCTAGTGTTTTTACAATGTATTACAGACTTATAAACATTTATGTTATGATAATATAATCTCTAGTTATAATAATTTAACATTTATGCTATAATAATATTACGTTTATTTTATTATTTAAATACATAAAGGTTATGATATTTGTACATACGATTATAATAATATAACATAAAGATTAAATTGTTATAAAAAATGTCCAACTATGATACATGAATTTTTATATTGAAAAAAGTTTTAAGTTATTCACTTAAAGATTATGATATATGTATATAAAGGTTATATTAATATAACATAAATGTGATAAACTAAATTCATGTATATATATCATAATCGTTATGTTAACATAAAAGTTATATACCATGTAACATCTTGTTTCTTTTGTAAGTAAACCTTAACAAAGACGTTACTTACGTATAAAAACATCACTCTTTTAAGAATAATACAGATAAAAAAATAATTCAAGATTTATTATAAAATATTCATTTTCATAATTTGTGAAATATTACACTTTGAATAAAAATCATTTACAACCTTGTTGGTCCCAAGTGGTGTCCGAGGTTTTGAGGGGGTGAATGAACCTTGGTCATTTTTCAAAATTCTTTTCAAACTTACTGTTCTACAAGTTACTTGAACTTGCAGCACCAGCAGTTACTGCTTACAACACTAGTATGCAGGCTGCTCACTGTAACTTTAGAGTTTGTACGCAGCGGAAATTTAACTTTTTACACAAGGCTGGTTTTCTCAAATATGTTTTTTCCTTTAAGATGATTTTATGCTTATGCCGAGATAAATATATAGAATGCAAAGCAGATATATAAAGTAATAAAAACACTTATGGCTTATAGTGGTTCGAAGGTGGTGTAATCCTTCTACATCCACTCTGCTGTTACCTCTAGCAGGAACTTTGTTAAGCAAGATTGAATTACAGGACTCTCCTAACAATCTATCAACTCAATAAGTTAACACCTACTAGAACCCAGCGTACACACAGCAACTGCAAGTTCTAAAGGCAAACCCACACAGGATTTCACACTCCCACACAGGGAAGCTGCCTATCACCTAGACAACTATACAAACAGCAAGGATTACTCGTATCAACAGTTCGACACCTAAAACAATCTAAGCACACAACAATAAGGTTAAAGTATATAAAATGATTCTTCAACTGGTGTGGTGAAGTGAGCTTCTGAATCCTTCTTTGGATCTGTCAGTTTGAACTTGATCACTTCACTAAGGTCGAGTGACTGATAACTGTAAGAAGGCTTGAGAGAGTATAGCTTTGAATATTTCAGATGTTCAGATAATCAGTTTATCAGTAGTTATCTTCAGTGTTGCTCGACCTCTATTTATAGATATAGAAAGATATCTATTGAAGGAGATATCTCTCATTTGAATTATGTGTACTGATAAAAGGCATAACTTGCATTTAATGCGCCTTGACTTATCTTCCCAAAGCATTTAATGTGGTGGTTGTGGCACGCAACTTTCTGCAGCCCGTCAGTCCATATGTCGTCTTTAATTGCATTGGCTCCGTATCTGCAACTTTGATCTTCTCTCGAACGGCTCTAATATACTTACTTTGTTGTTCATTCTTCGTACTGTATTTATACTTCATCGTATTGCAGAATGTTGGCTTTATTCATTGTTGACGAGATTCATTAAGTGTACAACAAGTTATTGGTCTCTGCTCTGTATCCCTTTACACAACTACTCATTCGGTACAGGGCTACTCTATCTTAGATTAGCTTGCAGCACTTCCTATATAGCACTTCTGTATCTTATTCTTACAGCGTAGTTGTAACCACTTCTTGCAGCGTGGAGTACTTTCCTTTTACAGTTGTATTCTTTCTGTGTCCTATATCTACTACTTGTAGTGGTGCTGCTTGCCATTCTTTCTTACTTGATGCATTACTGCATTCACTTCTTGCAGCGTCTTCATTCTTTCATTTTCTCGATGCAGCACGATCCTTTAGAGTTCTTCCATCTTTTAGCGCCTATAACTAAACTCAATCCTAGTCTATAGTTTCACTTAAACATTGTGAGAAATAGGGTACTCAAACTTCCTATTACATATGCGGCTTGTCTCATCAAAATCTATACACTGAAATCCCAACAAACCTTTTATTATTGGCTACCAGCATCCACCACTCGCACTCCACGTCTTAAACTCTTTAAACTGAAAAATTTAACATAAATGGTGAGTGTTTGAAATACACTCAGTAGGGAAACTCGGGATGACATAAAATAATTTCTAAAATAATAAAATGTATCGCACGTACATTTAAAACTATATGATAAAAGATATTGTTATGCCCCTATTTTAAAATGTTATAAACGTAAAGAATTTCATTCAAATGTCTTACGACTCTTCATAACACAATTTTATCATAAGAAGCTGATTAACATAAAATGTTTATCGATCACATTTAAACATATCACTTTAGTTACGGGTCTTAGCCGCCATGAAAACACAGATCTTATCTGCCATGAAATTATGGATCTTAACCACCATGAAAATCACATTTCATTTATCACATATGCACATATTAACTGGTGCATAATAAACAACAATAAAATATGAAACATAAATTACAGCAATCAATCATTTAGCATACTTGGATCACATGAATGCGAGGTTTAACCCGACTTATCCTTTACTTTGGGACTCAAACCCGACCTATCCTTTACCAGGGGGCTCAAACCCGATTTATCCTTTACCTCGGAGCTCAAACCCGATTTTATAGGGGCTAAAACCCATTCATTATATAGGGGCTCAATATCATAAACACACATAATAAGTGCATTCAATCATATCATTTCACTTTATTTACGGTTCTCAGCCGCCATTGATACGACTCTTAGCCGCCATAGATACGATTTTCACCGCCATTCACATAATTCAAGTACATCACATATTTTCATACTTATATTGCATAAAATAAACATTTAATCTTCCATTCATCATATTATATCATTTTACTTCATAACACTTTATTCATATATCACTTAAACAGGTCTCATTTCATATAATATAATATTTCGTATTTGTAAATAATTCGAAAGAAAATATAAATACCGTAATAAGTAATTTTCCTCACTCATCATATCATAATATCTTAGCTCATAGCACCTTATTCATATAACATTATATCGACCTCATATCATTCAGGTATAAGATTTTATATTTTAAATACTTTGAAAGAAATATAAATACCGAAATAAGCAATTACCCCCACCTTTCAAAGACGAAGCTTGTAGAAATTATACTTTTATACGAGATTAATTCATTCCTCCTTTTGTGTTTCCTATAAAGTGTAATTGCTTATTTTAAAATTTAATCAAACCATTAATGATTTAAAATAAATTCTTTAGGGTAAAACTCTCTTTCGTAAATAAACGTATAAATCATAAGATAGAAATTTCAATTTGAACTTAAGTTATGGGGTTACCGAGACGTGAATCTAGGGTTTCATACCCTAGATTTGAGATAACGACTATATCGTACATACTTTAATTATTATAATATTTCTAGGGTTTACTTGTAACTTAAATTCACTTGATTGAGTCTAACACGTCATTTTGTCTATGTATTGGTTCTCAAAAGTAATACCGGCAACTTCTAGGGTTCGTTTCATAAATTTAACAATTTATGGGGTAAAACTGAAATTTCAACAATTCTAGGGGTGTTCTTGTAATTTCAGCATATTCTAAGGGTCATAATATCCAGCAACTCTAAGGTGCAATACATAATATCATCAAATTTTAAGGTGTATTATGTAATTTTAGTAAGTTTGGGGTTTTAAATGTCATATTCTCAAAATTCAGGGGTCTTGTTGCATATTTAAATTTAGGGGTTGATATGTAATTTCCATAAATGTGAGGGGTCAACATTAATTTTAAATAAATCTAGGGTTTGCAATTTAGTCCTCCATTATATCAAATTTGCAAAATTAAACCTTACCCCCAAACCCAAACCCTTGCCGCCGCTACTCTTCGTCGCTGCCGGTGACTCCATGTCGCCGACGAACACCCGACTACCATAGCACGCACCCAGACACATCCCGACTCACAACACGTACACACAAACTATAAACGGTGCCGCTGCTCATGGTGGCGCCCAACACCACTTGCCGGCACAATCCCGACACCGGCTATCCTCACCAAACCACACTCTCTCACACACACACCCTACCTGTACACACGCACATACCTCCTGCCGCCACTGCTCACGGCGGCAGCTCGCACACATGCACACACACCTGTCATCGCCATTTACGGCGACGGCCTGCACACACACACCACACCATACTCCGGTGCAACCTTACGCCGGCAACCCACAGAGATATCGAACCAGCGGCAACAGAGGAGCTGGAGAAAATAGGGAGAGAGAGAGCGTAGAGAGAGAGAAGAGAGATACACTTTTTGTTATTTTCTTCCCACTTTGACTTATTCTTCTTCTAATACAAAAATAGGTGAGAAAAGAATAGGTATGCATTTATGATGATGATAAAAATAAGAGATGACAATGACATAACTATATTTATCCATAACTATGCTTATCAATTTATAACATAATGCCAACCTTATTATTTCTATTTAACTTATATCATTAATATTATAAAAAAAATATTTGTGTGTTACATCCTTCCCTTCTACAAAGAAATTTCGTCCTCGAAATTTAGAAACATACTAAAACTTAATAAATTTGGATATTTTGTCAAGATTTCTTCTTCTTCTTCTTCCCAAGTTGTTTCTTTAGCATCATGAAGGTTCCATTGGACCTTCACTAAAATCACTTCTCGATTTGTTAGCTTATGAATCTTTTTATCCTAAAATAGCTACATGAACTTCTTCATATGATAAATCTTTCTTAAGCCCGATTTGTTGTTGATTGATAACATGACTTGAATCGAAAACATATTTCCTTAGCATAGACACTTGAAAGACGATATGTATACCAGCATAATCCGCTACTACATTAGCCTTACCAAGGTGGTATAAAATTGAGCAATCATAATCTTTCGGGTAAAAAATGAAAACCCACCTTAGGTATACGTGATGTTGCACTTTACTATATCATTTATAAATATTTTCATTTCACTATATTAAGTACATGGATTTTATAAAAAATAATAAATCCGACTGCCACTTCATTTTTGGCAAATGATTGAGAAGCACGTGTCCTCCTTCTAACGAGAAAAAATGACGTGGCAACCAGATTTATTGTTCTTTACAAAAGCCATGTACTTGATATAGTGAATTGAAAACATTTATAAATGATATAGTAAAGTGCAAAATCACGTATACTTGAGATGAGTTTTTGTTTTTAACCCTAATCTTTCACCAATTCCAACCATCTACTCTGTCTCATGTTGAGCTCCTTTTGTTCGAAAAGTACTTCAAACTCTTATGATCGGTGTAGATCTCACACTTCTCTCTATACAAATAGTGTCGCCAAATCTTGAGGGCGTACACTACAGTAGCTAACTCCAGATCATGTTGTTCATGCATCCTTAATTGTATCGATGCATTGGCTACCACTTTCTCTTATTGCATCAGTTCATATCCCAAACTTTGCTTGGATGCATTACTATAAATGATGAATTCTTTCGTCGGACTACTAAAACTGGAATAACCATTAATCTTCTCTTCAATTCTTGGAAACTTTTCTTTCACTGCTCCGTCCATTGGAATTTCACTTCTTTATGGGTTAGTCGCATCATAAGGATAGAAATTTTTGAAAATTCTTTGATGAATCTTTTATAATATCCAACTAACTTTAGATATTCACCCTTTCAATCTTATTATTATTTTCATATATTTACATTGTTATAGAAACTGTCAAGTTATGGTTTGAATCTTAATGCTTATATGATTTTAGCATCATAGGGAAAACTTCAAGTTGGAGCATGTCTTAAGAAAAAGTCTAAAGAAGAAGAGAACTTAGCGTGTAACGTTCGATTCACGTTAAAGAGAAAAATTAGGTAGCGTATTTTCGATCCGATTTAGCTTATCATGATTGTAGTCATTGTTTTTCCTCCAAGGTCATCTTGTCCATGGTTGATCAATGGTAAGTCCAAAACATGTTATTATCAAGAGCGTAAGCCTAGAGATTTTATCATGAAATTTTTCAGTGTATTTCTATTCTTGAAGTTCAAATCATGTGAAGTCCATTTTGAGCATTTATGTTATTCTAGCTATCATCACATTTTATGTAAACTATGTTTTACATTAAAGTCTATATGATATTAGAACACTTAAGAAACATTCCACTCAATAAATAACACGATTCTAAAAATCACATAAATACCTCAATAAATTTCTCTATTATCATTTGCCATCATAGCCTTATTTATCACATTGTAAGATAACATATAATCAAATTGCACAATTCACGAAATCACATCATAAGTTAAAATCATCATAAAACATAACATAAATTATCCACATATGGTACCCATAAACCTTAGGCATTAGTCGTGGTTTTACGTATCACGCCCCTGTACTAGGGAAATCACACCCATTGGCTCATCCTGTCATATACAAGGGCCTATAGTAGTCTCAACCCCATGTAAACCAACGAATTGGCAAAACATACGCAATAGCTCACCTGACACTTAGTGGCTAGTGGCAGTGTTCATCAATATAACAATTCTCACAAATAGCATAGCTTAAAATAACATAACCCATCACATAATACGCACCAACCCCTGCCATAGCTATTTACGCACACGAGCTCATGCTGTTGCAATCAGAGTGTTAGGATATCAATGTTTAGATTTTGATGAGACAAAGCATGAATGTAATAGGAAGTGTTAAGTACCCCATTTTTCACAGTGTTTAAGTGAATATATAGACTAGGTTGAGTCTTGAGTCTATCGCTGAAAGATGGAGGTCTAAACAAGGATAAAGCTGGATCTAAGCCTTAGAGAAAGAAGCTGCTGCAAGAAGGCAGATACAGCATAGCTGCAAGAAGGTGAATACAGCATCATTGTACTCAGACGATACAGCACTGCAGCTAAGTAAGTAGGAATGGCGTGCAGCATCGCTGCAAGAAAAAGGATACAGGAGCTCTGCAAGGAAAGGGATGCAGAAGCTCTACTTAACAATACTACAAGCAGGTCATATTTACTGCAGCACTGCAAGATAACATCTGTTGCACAAAGACCCAGGATACAACGCAAAAGTCTTCAGACAGAAAGGACTATCAGCACATGCAATGCAGCAAAGCATCCTGCAAATACGAAGAAGTATAAATGCAATACGAGGAACGAAGACCCAAACAAGAAATAAGAGAGCCGTTCCAGAGTAGATCAAAGTTGCAGACACGGAGCCAATACGAGAATGCCACGTGGACTGACGCGCTACAGAAAGCTACGAGCCGCAACTGCCGCATTAAATACTCCGAAAGGAAAAGTCAAGTCGCATTGAATGCGAGCCATGCCTTTGATCAGACTACTTCAATTTCAAAAGAGAGATATCTCCTTCAACGGATATCTTCTCCTACAAGTATAAATAGAGGTCGAGGAAGACAGAAGCTGTTTACTGAAAAACTGAATCTACTGATACTAAAACTCTTGCACGAAATCTCTCAAGCTTACAAGATTCAAGCAAACAAATCATATCAGTTTCAATCACTCAACCTCAAGAAGTGAAGCAAGTTCAAGCTGAAAGATCCATTGAAGGATTCAGAAGCTCACTTCGTCGCACCAGTTGAAGACCCTTTATATACCTTTTAACCTTGTTGCTGTGTGCTTAGGTTGTTTTAGCGGTGTCGAACAGTTGATAGGAGAGATCCTTACTGTTTGTATAAGTTGTCTAGAGTTAGGCAATATCCCTGTGTGGGAGCTTAGTACCCTGTGTGGGTTAGCCTTTGAAGTTGCGGTTGCTGTGTGAACTCTGGACTTCAGTAGGTGATCTCTTTGTAAAAGTTGATAGATTGTTAGGGAACGCCTGTAATCCAATCTTGCTTTAACAAAGTTCCTGCTCGAGGAGTAGTAGAGTGGACGTAGAAGGATTACACCACCTTCGAACCACTATAAACCATAAGTGTTTTATTGCTTTCCATATTTGTGTTTATCTTGTTTTGTTAAGTTCATTTTCATAAGCATAAAATCTTTAAAAGAAGCATTTCTGAGAAAACAACCTTGTGTCTTAAAACATAATTTCCGCTGCGCTTAAACTCTTAAGTTACAGCGTGCATACCGCACTCTAGTGCTGCAAGCAGTAGTTGTCTGGCGCTGCAAGTTCGAGTAACTTGCAGAACAGAAAGTTTAAACCATTGTTTTGCAAAATCGACCAAGGTTCATTCACCCCCCCCTGAACCTCGGACACCACTTGGGACCAACACAGAGGCTTAATGGCGGCGTTTAGCAAGCAGTATGTCGATAACAATGACATCAGACAATAACAAGATCATAAACCATTTAAGCGATTTAACGAGAAAATATTTATCAGCACAATTTCTAGCCTTAATGCTCATACTTGTATAAAAAAATTGTAATTACAATTTAATGCAATCTTGTAGCCATGGAAGATATAAATTTTTTATATATGATCATATAAACATATCACTGTAACATAACATCGAAATTTATATAAATTCATAATTTCCACTTCCATATAGATTCATGGTTATAAAATAATTAAACATCATTATATAGCATACCTTAGCGGAGGCGGAGCAATAGATTAGAATCGGATGCCAGTAGCTAATAAAATATTTCTTTTTCAAAAAAAATATACATTTACTTTCCTTTAGATTCACTTTGAATCAAATAATTTTAGAAAATAAAACATTTTAACGAGTCTACAGAATCACAGACCCGCTTTGTTACTACCTGTAACATCCCGTTTGTTTTGTAGGTAAACCTTAACAAAGATGTTATTTACGTATAAAAACATCACTCTTTTAAGAATAATAAAGATAAAAAATAATTCAAGATTTACTATATAATATACATTTTCATAATTCGTGAAATATTACACTTTGAATAAAAATCATTTACAACCTTTTATTATTCTGTACCAGCATCCACAGCTCGCATTCCACATCTTAAACTCTTTAAAATGAAAATATTTTAACATAAAAGGGTGAGTGTTTGAAATACACTCAGTGGGGAAACTCGGGATGACATAAAATAATTTCTAAAATAATAAAACGTATCGCACGTACATTTAAAACTATATGATAAAAGATATTGTCATGCCCCTATTTCAAAATGTTATAAACTTAAAGAATTTCATTCAGATATCTTACGACTCTTCATAACACAATTTTATCATAAGAAGCTGATTAACATAAACTGTTTATCAATCACGTTCAAACATATCACTTTAGTTACGGGTCTTAGCCGCCATGAAAACGCAAATCTTATCTGCCATGAAATTGTGGATCTTAACCACCATGAAAATCACATTTCATTTATCACATATGCATATATTAACTGGTGTATAATAAACAACAATAAAATACAAAACATAAATCATAGCAATCAATCATTAAGCATACTTGTATCACATGAATGCGAGGTTTAACCTGACTTATCCTATACCATAGGACTCAAACCCGACCTATCCTTTATCTTAGGGCTCAAACCCGATTTATTCTTTACCTCGGGCCTCAAACCCAATTTATCCTTTACCTCGGGGTTTAAACCCAATTTTATAAGGGCTCAAACCCATTCATTATATAGAGGCTCAATATCATAAACACACATAATAAGTGCATTCAATCATATCGTTTAACTTTACTTATGGTTCTTAGCCGTCATAGATACGGTTTTTAGCCACCATAGATACGATTCTCAGCTGCCATTGATACGATTCTTAACCGCCATAGATATGATTTTCACCGCCATTCACATAATTCAAGTACGTCACATATTTTCATACTTATATTGCATAAAATAAACATTTAATCTTCCATTCATCATATTATATCATTTTACTTCATAACACTTTATTCATATAATACTTAAACAGGTCTCATTTCATATACTATAATATTTCATATTTGTAAATAATTCGAAAGAAAATATAAATACCGTAATAAGTAATTTCCCTCACTCATCATATCATAATATCTTAACTCATAGCACCTTATTCATATAACATATATATCAACCTCATGTCATTAAGGTATACGATTTCATATTTTAAATACTTTGAAAGAAATATAAATACCGTAATAAGCAATTACTCCCACCTTTCAACGACGAAGCTTGTAGAAATTATACTTTTATAAGAGATTAATTCATTCCTCCTTTTGTGTTTCTTACAAAGCGTAATTGCTCGTTTTAAAATTTAATTAAACCATTAACGATTTAAAATAAATTCTTCAAGGTAAAACTCTCTTTCGTAAATAAACGTATAAATCATAAGATAGAAAGTTCAATTTGAACTTATGTTATGAGGTTAACGAGACGTGAATCTAGGGTTTTATACCCTAGATTTGAGATAACGACTATATCGTACATCCTTTAATTATTATAATATTTCTAGGATTTACTTGTAACTTAAATTCACTTGATTGAGTATAACATGTCATTTCATCTATGTATTGTTCTCAAAAGTAATACCGGTAACTTCTAGGGTCCATTTCATAAATTTAGTATTTTATGGGGTAAAACTGAAATTTCAGCAATGTTAGGGGTGTTCTTGTAATTTCAGCATATTCTAGGGGTCATAATATCCAACAACTCTAAGGTGCAATACATAATATCATCAAATTTTAGGGTGTATTATGTAATTTCAGTAAGTTCAGGGTTTTAAATGTCATATTCTCAAAATTCAGGGGTCTTGTTGCATATTTCATGAATTTAGGGGTTGATATGTAATTTCAAAAAATGTGAGGGGTCAATATTAATTTTAAATAAATCTAGGGTTTGCAATTTAGTCCTCCATTATATCAAATTTGTAAAATTAAACCTATCCTCAAACCCAAACCGTAGCCACCGCCGCCGCTGTCGGTGACTCCATATCGCCGATGAACACCCGACTACCATAGCATACACCTAGCACACATCCTGGCTAACAACACGTACACACATAGCACAAACGGTGCTGCTACTCATAGCGACGCCCAACACCACTTGCCGGCATAACCCCAGTGTGGGCTACCCTCACTAAATCACACTCTCTCACACACATACCCCACCTACACACACGCACATACCTCCTGCCGTCGCTACTCACGACTGCGGCTCGTACACATGCACACACACCTGCCGCTGCCACTCACGGCAGTGGCTTGCACACACACACACCACACCATATGCCAGCACAACCTTATGCCGGCAACCCACTGAGATATCGAACCAGCGGCAGCATAGGAGCTGGAGAAAATAAGGAGAGAGAGAGTGTAGAGGGAGAGAGTGCAGAGAGAGAGAGGAGGGAGAACGTAGAGAGAGAAGAGAGATACACTTGTTGTTATTTTCTTCTTCTAATACAAAAATAGGTGGAAAAGAATAGGTATACATTTATGATGATGATAAAAATAAGAGACAACAATGACATAACTATATTTATCCATAACTATGCTTATCAATTTATAACATAATGCAAACCTTATTATTTCTATTTAACTTATATCATTAATATTTTAAATTTTTTTAGAGTGTTACATACCATGAGCCTTATAGCTCAATGATATCACACCTTTTTATAAAGATGTAGATTGTGATTATCAGAGTTCGAATTTGGATTACACAACTCTTTCTAGTTTTTATTCTCTCTTCCACTCCCTTTGACTCGTTAAAAAAAGATTTTTCTAATCCTTATTTCCTTCCTTCCATTCCCTCTAGCTCATTAAAAAAAATGTTTGACTTCACAAGTTTTTCTAGTCCTTATTTCTGCCTTCAACTCCTCTAACTCATAAAAAAAACATAAATATTATATTATTATAACAGAAAAGTTAAATTATTATAACATAAATGTTAAAAGGTATTATATGTCTGTAATATAATCAAAATAGATAAAGGTCCAAATAACCACAATTGATATAACAAATAACCTTTTCTACCACAAAAGACATAACATATCCCTTTTCTACCATAAAGTACACATTTGACTCAATTTGGGGCCCACTGATTGAATGAAATTGACAAAGCTGACTTTCAGTCAGAATTGTCGGTCCCACCAGCCTTTATTTTGTCAATTAAGTGGGTGAAATTGTTTGGCTTTTAGCACCACATTTACTGCCCTAATTTTTACTATTGTCGTGTACCCCCATTATTTGGCTTTCAAAATTTGTTTGTTTTTGTTCCTCCCTCACAGTAAACGGGAATTTTTCAACCAGCCATTATAAACAGGAATTTTTCAAAATTTCATGAAGTATACCAGCCATTGTACGATGGGTGATGAGGTTAGTAAACGGTAATTTTTTCCCAAGACTTTTTTTCCCAAATTACTGCAATTTATTCATGAAAGTAGGGCTGCAAGGGTGTCTTCTATTTCTGCAATTTTTGTGATGAAATAGGGCTGCAATGATGTTTTATATTTCTGTAATTTTTGTGATGAATTAGGGCTGCAAGTGTATGAATGAATGTGTTGTTATTTGTAAACGGCAATTATGGAATATGTATATTCGCCGTGTTAGGGTTAAACTATAGTTTAAGGGGTAGAAGACCGAAATTAGATGTTTAAAGGGGTAAATGACAATTTTTATCGTTTACCTCTAAAATAGTGAAATTAGGCAGAAAATTGTCATTTCAGGGGTAAACGGTAATTTTAAGCATTAAACGGCAATTTGGTTAATTATCGTTTAACGTCTAAAAATTGTTGTTTACCCTTGAAACGGCAATTCAGCACCTAATTTCATCATTTTAGGGATAAATGGCAATTTCAAGCGTTAAACGACAATTTTGGCTAATTGTCGTTTAATGCCTAAAAATTATCGTTTACCCCTAAAATGACAATTTTCTGTCTAATTTCACCGTTTTAGGGGTGAACGGTAATTTTAGGAGTTAAATGCCAATCCGCTTAAAATTTAGAGATAAAATTGAAAGACGTAAATGACTATTTAAGGCCTTAGAATGGTAATTTAATCTGGTAATTGGACATTTTGGGCCGTAAACTATCTGTCGTAGGGCTAATTGAACATTGTAGGGTAGGTTGGGCAAATTAGTTAAAACGGTATTGGTAGCGGTAATCAGTCATTCTAGATAGTAAACAGACATCTTTTTCATAAACTGGGTGTTGTAAGAAAATGTGAAATCAGGGCCTGGTTGTTGCCCTAATTTTTTTTTATAAATTCTACTGCTACGATAAATACTTGTATATTTAGTGTAATGTAAGACCATTTTTGATTAATAAGTAATAAGATATTTGTGTACATTTATTATAGATGTTTTGCATTGAGTTCGTGTGGACTGTTAGGGCCGTTTAGCCTACATTAACGGGTATACTCATTTGAGTATACTATCCGACATTAGACTAGGTTTGCAAGAGCACGGGAGAGACTGTGTTAGTAGTTTCTACAGGATATGTTTCGACCATTTTCTATAGTGGGAGACCTCGCTGAGACATGTAAGTCGTTTCTGCATGTTCTTATGTCGAGGGAGGTGCGTGGTATGAATACCTCCATGCACGAGAGATGGTTTACAATCGGCAAGGAGCGTCGTCTTTATCGATTTTTGAAGAGAGAGTTTGCTCTTATCATTGGTCTGAGGTTTGACGACTTCGATTTTAGCCCAGCTGGGGGTTACCATCCACTTGTAGGTGGAGTGTACTACAGAGTGTATGTCGATGCTACACACGTGACGCTTCAAGAATTCCTACGTAGATTTAATCAAGGGGAGTTTCGCCAGAGCGTAGATGATACGGTAAAGATCTTGAAGATCCTCCTTCTATACTACATCTTGTTTGGAGTCGATCCTAGAAGGAGTACGGTGGATACGTGGGTATGGGTGTTAGTGGAGCAGGAAGAGTGATGGGAGACTTTTCCATGGGACAAGATATCTTTTCTAACGTTGCTGAAGTACATGGACATGGTGCCAACTACTATTTTGCCCCAGACTGACAGTGATAGAGCCTCCGCGTACCACTTCTACGGGTTCTCAATTGCTCTACTGGTAAGCATAATTAATTTATCTCCATTTCATTCGTTTAACTTTTTGAATTATGTTATAATCATTTTTTGCTCACACATTTATTCGATTTGTTCACAGTCAAGATATGGATATACGAGGCCATCCCCATAGTTGCTACATTGGCTGGTTGGCGAGTGGATACTGGAATGCACATGTCGAGGTGTTTGAAGTGGTCCACGGAGAAGTCCATTGTGGATATCACTTATGCATTATCTGGTGAGGTATTTTTAATTTCAGTCGTGCTGCATAAACATAATTTAACGTCATTTTTTTATTATATGATATTTGAGACTTGTTTTGTAGATTGAATGCGTGGAGTCCCTTATCCCGTCTTTTGAGAAGACTTGTCAGTCGTTTTGGCAGAGTATTGATGCGGACCTCGACGAGGGCATGCAAATTGCTCCAAGAAGATGTGGTTCTCCACGTACGCCAGCTCTAGCTCCACCACGTGACCCTAGACCTGTAGTTGATACACCGGGTCCATCCACATCTCAGAGTCGGGTGATGCCGAGAACCAGACATCATGTTTGAGATAATAGGCCACACATACAAGCGAGCCTCCTAAGGAGCATCTGGAAGGAGAGTCAGAGCAATGTTACACGGAGCCGTTCGCCGACCTGCCTGGACATGAGCCAGTTCGGGATGTCTCGCCAATTAGCTATGTACCTCCTTCCGATCACATACCGTCAGAGACGACGTATCCAGATCAGAGGTCTAAGCACGATGACCTAATGTAGTGCATCACTGGATTGTTCGATACCCACTTCAACGAGATGTGAACTTATGTTGATCGGCAATTTACTGACTTGCGAGGCCATGTTGATTGGCAATATACTAACTTGCGAGGCCATGTTGAGGAATTCGTGCAGACCGCAGTCAGGGATAAGATGCAAAGATTGGAGTTGTGGATTCCATCCATCGTTGGTGATGAGCTGAGAGCATTCTACAGCTTCTGAGCGGGATATCATGACTCCTTCTACCCACCTGGTACTGGGTATTGGCTGGGAGATCAAACAGCTTGTCACAGGTTTACGGCTGATTTTCAGTCGTTTAGTCAGTATCGACCTATGATACTTCTCTAGTGCCATTTGATATACGCATCTGGCAGACACCGGAGCAAGCAAGATCTAGCAACGGATTTTAACACAGTTCACCTGCATCGACGAGCGACCTCGCTACATCACCTATGCCCAATATCCCCAAAATGAGTACCGGTATTTGAGTCGTACGACAAAGAGCTCTTTCTCGATATGTACGTAGTTCTTTCGTTCGGGGATCTGCAAGAAGACCAAGTTGCAATTAGCTGACCTGGAGAAGTTCATTACCGATGGGTTGGCTGTAAAAGCTCGAAAGGCCGAGCTGGAGTAGTAAGTAATCGTGAATTCGGCGTTATATTAATATTAGCCGGTGAAATTGGATTGTATTCTGATCTGGGTTGTTTTTTTTTTTTTTTATAGATGCAATGTTGGAATAGGTTATGCTGTTGGGTCAGAATTCTTTAGCACGTTTCTGGATCCTAAAGAGGACATGTCCTTTAAGGTTTATTTTCAATCTTTTATATACCTGCTCCTGATTTATCTATTTTGCGTTTTTTAATTATTTATTTGATTATTATTATTAAAGGCCCTAATTTGAACTTTGTATTCTGGCAGGCACTTGATGCCTACTTGGGTATTCTTCAGAGCAATGCAAGGTTTGCAGGGGTTCGAGTTCATGCTGACATCGAACACAAGTTTCAGATATTAGATGTCCACTTCTTCGTAAGAATCTTCTTATGTTACCCACATCTTGAAATACACAAAAAATTGTTATCTATTGACCATATGTGAATATTACTACTGTTTACTGCAGACTACTTGTGAGGTAATCTGGAATGAGGACCATCGAGGTGAGTCGGATGTGACCAAGTACCGGGGACCCCTAAAGGAGACTTTTGCACCTGAGCAACTCGATCGACTTGTCCCCTACGTGATAGGGCAAAGGCCCAAATGGCGTAGTGTAATTACTGAGCATAATATTCACTGAGCCGTAAATCTGTATTTCATCATTATATCTCGTGTTCTTATATTACGTGCAGTTGCTGACTGTCATGAACCTGGACGGTCACTGGTAGTTTATGTTATCTTCTTGCGAACAAAGAGGATCGTGTTTTTTGATAGCATGAGATAGACATGGAACGAGCACAAAGTACTGTGGCATTTGTTGGTCCCAAGTGGTGTCCGGGGTTCAGAGAGGGGGTGAATGAACCTTGGTCGATTTTGTAAATCTTTCGAAAAACCTTTCTATTCTGCAAGTTACTTGAACTTGCAGCGCCAGACAGTTACTGCTTACAACACTAGAATGTAGTGCTGCACGCTGGAACTAGAGTTTATACGCAGCGGAAAATTGTGATTTATAACACAAGGCTGGTTTTCTCAAATATGATTCTTTTGAAAATGTTTTATGCTTATGAGAGATATATATAAGAATATAAAATAAGTACAGATAGGAAAATAATAAAATACTTATGGCTTATAGTGGTTCGAAGGTGGTGTAATCCTTCTACGTCCACTATACTGCTACCTCGAGCAGGAACTTCATTAAGTAAGATTGAATTACAGGACCTTCCTAATAATCTATTAACTTTACAAAACAACAATCTACTAGAGTCCAGCATAGACACAGCAACTGCAAACTTCAAAGGCTAACCCACAAAGGGTTCTAAACTCCCACACAGGGAAGTTGTCTAACTCTAGACAACTTATACAAACAGCAAGGATCTCTCCTATCAACTGATCGACACCTCTAAAACAACCTAAGCACATAACAACAAGGTTAAAAGTATATAGGGTTTGTTCTTCAACTGGTGCAGTGAAGTGAGCTTCTGAATCCTTCGAAGGATGTTTCAGCTTCGAACTTGCTTCACTTCACAGAGGTTGAGTGACTGAAACTGAGAGTAGATTTGAATGATCGTAGCTTGAATGCTTGTGAGTTTTCACGCAAATGTTTCAATAACCAGCTTCAGTATTTCTCATCCTCTATTTATACTTGTATGAAAAGATATCCGTTGAAGGAGATATCTCTCTTTTGAATTTGAAGTACTTGATCAAAGGTATAACTCTCATTTAATGCGACTTGACTTTCTCTTTCAGAGCATTTAATGTAGCAGTTGCGACTAGCAGCTTTCTGCAGCGCGTCAGTCCACATGGCATCTTTGCATTGGCTCCGTGTCTGCAACTTTGATCTTCTCTAGAATGGCTCTATTTATTCTTACTTGGATCTTTGTTCCACATACTGCATTTATCCTTCCTCGGATTGCAGGATACTTCTTTATTTATAATAGGCACTGTTTGACTTGTCTGGACAGTAAGCTCTGCGATGTATCCTAGGTCTTCTTGCAGCTGTTACATCTTTGCAGTGCTGCTGTAACTAAGACCTGCTTGCAGTATCTTCGGGCAGTACTACTGTATCTTTTTCTTACAGTACTCCTGTATCATTTTCTTGCAGCGATGTTGTACGCCGTTCTTTCTTACTTTGCTGCAGTGCTGTAACTGCTTCCTTGCAGCGATGCTGTATCTGCTTTCTTGCAGCAGCTTCTTTCCGATACAGTTGATGCAGTTATGTAACTTATGAGAACTTCCATCTTTCATCACCTATATCTAGACTCAAATCTAGTCTATATTTTCATTTAAACATTGTGAAAAATGAGGTACTCAAAACTTTTTATATATTTTGTCTCATCAAAATCTAAATATTGAAATCCCAACAATTTCCCCCTTTTTAATGATGACAAAACCTTTACATTATTTCGTTCATGAAGAAAGATTTTATTTTTACATTATATCATATGTCATCAGGATTACATGCTTGAAAAGCTTTGATAAGGCAAAAAGAAATTCTGGATTCATCAAAGATGCATCATGTTATTTCTTTGTCACATATCTTCAGAAAAACGTAAAAGCATGCAAGAGTTCATAATCGATGAACTTGACCAAAAACAGTAAACTAAAATTTCTTCATTAGCTGATAGAAATTTTACAAGGATAGAGAAAATACAACAGAAAGAGTACAGAGAGCATGCATATAAAGACTACTAAAATAGGGACCTTCGTGATGATGATTCTTCAGGTCTGCTTTCAGCATCCATCCTTTCCTGCTCAGCTCTTTCTCTCGATCCCTTCCACTAATCTCGAATGGACTCCTGATAGGATTCTTCAAGTATCTGCTGTATTTTTGGAATCTTAATCCATCTTAGCCAGAAGTCCTCACAGAACGGCACTATCCTGCCTCGTTTCACTAGGTCGGTGTAGAAGTTCTGAATCTCAAGCTCTCCGTGCCTAGTAAGCTCTTCATATCTCCTTAGTGCAGATTGGCATGTTTGGAATTTACTGAATTTGTCCTTTCTGTATAGAAATCTAAAGTTTCTGAGGTATTCAGATCTCTTGTACAGTGTGATCATCTCGAAAGATGGATTGTGATTAGTAGGTAGCTTGACGTGCTTGAAGATACTCAAGTTCCATGCAATGTTCTCTCCACATGGCCTCTGATCCATCAGCACTGACACTTCGGTAGATATGTTGTTTGTGTCGAGTCGGGGAATTTCTTGAGGAGGGTACTGGTAGAAGTCTTTGTCAAAGAACTTCCTTTCTCCAATCAGCCCAAACCTCTGCATCCAGGCATTTTCATCAGCTTCAGCTCTAGCTTGCTCCACTCTCTGAGCAACCATCATTTCATTGTAATGTCTTTCTGCTTCAGCTCTGCTTATCTTTTTTCTCGAGCCTTGCTGTTGGCTCTCTCTTCCTCTCTTTGTATGATGAGAAGAGGGAGGTGCTGCATCCTTTCTTGCAGCAATGCTGTGTGCAGCACCTGATGCTGATTTGCTTCCAGAAGCTGCACCAGCTCCTCCTGCTCCACCTTCATCATCTCTTTTCCAGCGCTTAGGAGAGGAAATGTCAGCAGCAACAGATGAACCAGAACTCCTTCTTCTCCTACGGAGAGGTTGGTCATCTTCATCTTCTTCTTCTTCAGCTTCCCCTGAGCTCTTGTATCTATCTTCAAATCCTTCCCCCTTTTTGGCATCATCAAAAGCCGGGGGTGGAGCAGGGACAGCTGGGACCACCTTAGAACGTGGTCTCCAGGTTGGTTCTGGGGCTTCCTTGGAGGCTTCTATATACTAAGGGAACGCACGGTACATGATATCCCTCAGTCATGGTTTCAGCATGGAATTGGGCGGCGACCCTGATTTTGTTCTGCATGGTAGACTCATGCTCCTAGAGAGCATTCACCAAGTGTTTAACAGCGGCTTCTACTCTGTCGATCGATTCGTCAGGAGTCAGGCCCGAATTCCTTCTTATTATTGAGGCGACAGTGGATACAGTGTAAGGGATTACAACTTGGG
Source organism: Scutellaria barbata (assembly GCA_028654395.1). Lineage (NCBI taxonomy): Eukaryota > Viridiplantae > Streptophyta > Magnoliopsida > Lamiales > Lamiaceae > Scutellaria > Scutellaria barbata. The sequence continues at coordinate 7,640,350 of CM053649.1, read as the reverse complement.
GGTTCAGAGCTGTATCCTGTCTTGGTGCCTCAGTAGCAACCTCATCCTCATGGTTGCTGGGTTGGGAGCTTGTCGATCTTGAGGATGGGTGTTTTTCATCTTCTGCCTCTTCTTCATCGGATGAGATAGTTACAGGTTCTGCTTCGCTATCTTTCAGTCCGTATGCAGCCATGTTTCGCTCCTTCATCATCCTGGCAAATTTGGCATGTTCATCTTCAGTGTCCTCAGTAACCTCTGCTGCTGTAACCTAAGAAGGTTCTTTAGAGCATGTAGCAGCTGCAGCATCAACCTCCTCTTGAGGTGTCTCTAGCTGCACAGAGGTTACCTCTGTTTTCTCTCTAGTATCCTCTGTGGGTACTGTCTCAACAGCCTCCCCAGTAGAGGTCTTCTCACCATCATGAAGTGTTGTCAGAACAACAACCTCGCTTGAGGTCTTCAGTAAGGACCCCGTCTCCTCGGCCGGTCCTGTAACTTGGACAGCTTCTGCTGCAAGAATGGGTTCTTGCAGCTCTGGTTGGTTTCTTGCAGCTTCCACAGCATCCAACACTGTAAGTTCTACTACTGCAAGAATCTCAGCGTCCACCCTCCTTGTTTCTTCAGCAACTTCTTCAAGGGTGGCTGCCTGCTGTACTGTTGTCTCCACCAGTATAGGGAGTCCAGCCTCTGCAACTTTCTCTGAGGTTGCATCATCGGTGATCTCAGCAATGTCAGAGATCATATCTCTGATGATGGCTGTCGGTTCCCTTTAAGAATCTACAGCTGCAACATCCATGCGTACAGGGGAATCGCAGTAGTCCACCAGTTAAGGCTCCTCCTCTTCCAAAGGATCAAGCGTGACAATGTTGGAGAGGCCTTCAACCATTTGCTCGTATGCAGGGGAGTTTGCATGATGTTGGCTTGAGCTTCCTTCTCCCCGCATCCTCCAAGGAGTGTGATGCATCTTAGTCTCTTTAACACTTGCTTGCAGTGCCTGTTGTAGCATAGTTTCTTCAGCCTACTCCACTCTCAGGGTGTCGATTTGCTCTAGAGCAAAAGTGACGTCATCATTCATTCTTACTTCCTCCGTAGCCGGGCCAAGGAAGACCTGGACGTCTTCCAATGCTGCTCTCATCGGCAGCTCTGCAGAGTCAGATTCTGCAAGAGCTTTTCCCTTTCCCTTATCCTTTGCTCTCTGAGCAGCAGTGCTTGCTAATTGATCTTGCACCATTGCTGCATACTCAGGTTGCAGGAGTGCCAGAATGTCTTCTGAGTTGGCCCACTCCAGGACTGCTTGCTCGACTGTCAGGAAATCCTTCCACTTCAACAAGATTTTCCCCTTAGACAGTCGCATCTCCCTCCAGAGATTGTACTGCTGCTCCATGTTCCTAGCAGTAGGAAAGGTGGGATCGAGCACTGATGTGTCAGCTCCATAATCGAGCGAGGAAGCTGAGTCAGCAGACCCTTATAGACGAGCCTCCACACTAGTTTCTCTGTCACTTTCTGGCAGATGTGACTCATCCTCAACTGTAACTACAGCCAAACTTGCTGTAGAGAGTTAGGAATTATCAGCTACGGCAGCCTTCTTCTTACTACGTGGGGCCCTCCTGACCAAGAGTGCATCGTCATCCGAAGAAGAGGCTTTAGGGACAGGAACAGCTTCTCTTGAGGTCCTCTTAATGACAGGAAGAGGACTCTCAACATCCTCAGCTTCCTCGTTGTCCCCGCTGCCTGCAGCTTCATCTTGTAGTGCTAGGGTTGCATTCTTTTTATCTTTAGATTTCTTCCTTGCAACCCCAGCTTCTGTTGTCTTCTGTTGGGTCTTACTCTTCTTCTTCTCCCTGAGATACTTCCCAATGGGGATAGGGATGGGTGTTGCAAGCTAAAGACCAAGCTTGCAGAGCTGAGAATAGATGATGATGCCAAAACTCCTTTTCACTGTTATCTTCTCTGCCTCCTCCCATAGCCTCTTCCTGATGAACCTCGCCCAGTTCACCTTTTTTCCGGCCATGATGGCAGACATGATCCGAAATCGGAGATCTGTGCACTTGTCGTAACTCTTCGTCCTGTCTTCGATGCAGTACGCACAGATGTCATGTACGAGTTCAAAATCTGGTTTGAAGAGCTTCTTCGGGGTGCTTCTCTTGATCTCTACCTCGATGTCTCTTGCTCGAAAGAGATCCCACATCTCTTGAGCATTGTGCTCCCCGTAAGTCACAAGCTGACTAGGGGTCATTCCTCCGACAGAAATGCTGAAGGTGGTGGTGATATCTCTGATGGTCAGAGATCGCTCTTCCTCATCTGTATCCATCTTAAATAGGATGTAGTTCCTCTCCTCCGCTGTCCTAGCATAGGAGTAAAAATGTTGAATTGACTCCGTCGAGAAACCAGCATAAACGGTGGTTAGTAGCCCTAGGACTTAGGTCCTCTCAAGGACGTCGAAGATCCTGCGGATCAGCGAGTTGTCATACAACCCAGAAGCATAGACGTGCTCCTGGTTGATCAGACGTCCTTTCAACATAATAGATTTCCTGGCTGCCATTGATTTTTCAGAGAGAGAGAATGAAAAACTTTGAAGGCTTTGGATTTAGAGAAAATTTCGCGAGAAATGAAGCTTCTCTCCTTGGGTGATGGTGAAAATAAATTCAAAAAATACGGTTATGGGGGTTATGGCGGATCTCAAGGGACGTGTAGTAAGATCAACGATTGAGATAAATCAGAGGGAATTGATCTTACAGTTAACAGAAAAAGGTGGAGGGGTCAAATTGTCAATAATCATTACTAGGCGCGTGGGCTTCTGAACGTGCCTCTTTCACTTCTGACACGTGCAAACATACATTAAATGCTGAAAGACATACAATTTGCCACTCAAATAAATGCCTTTTTAAGGTTGCAGCATCCTTGGTATGAGGTTACAGAGCAATGAATACTTTTAGAAATAAATGTTGTAACCAGGTGCTGCTTACACTCCTATTAACTGCTGTACTGTAAGAATAAAGGATGCATCACTGTTTGAACCCAGCGCTGTATGAAGACGCAGCTTATAGTACTATACTTACTGTTTTTCGCAAGCATGCAGAGGTTCCCCCTAGGCTTTTGCACCATCTTTTTCACCTAATAACTTAAGAATTCCCAGCTCGTTTCTAAGCATAGAAAACCTCGATTCACTCAAAGGTTTAGTGAATATATCTGCAAGCTGGAGATCCGTGTGAACTTTCTCAAGCATAACATCTTTCTTCTCCACGTGATCTCTTATAAAATGTTGTCGTATGTCGATGTGCTTTGTTCTTGAGTGAAAAATAGGATTATGAGTAATTGCTATCACACTTGTATTATCACAGAGAATTGGAGTTTCTTTTTCTTCAATCCCATAATCTCTAAGTTGCTGCTGCATCTAGGGAATCTGCGCACAACAACTTTCTGCCGCAACATACTCTGCTTCTGCTGTAGAGGTTGCAATTGAAGATTGCTTCCTGCAGAACCATAAAACAAGTTTATTTCCTAGAAATTGACAAGTCCCACTGGTACTTTTCCGATCAATCTTGCAGCCTGTATAATCTGAGTCAGAGTAGCTTTTAAGCTTGAATCCTCCTTCCTTGGGATACCATAGGCCTACTTTCTGAGTTCATTTCAAATATTTGATAATTCTCTTGACAGCTGAAAGATGTGACTCTTTCGGTGTTGCTTGGAATCTTGCACAGACTCCTACTGCAAACATAATGTCTGGCCTGCTTGCTGTGAGATACAGTAAGAATCCAATTAACCATCTGTACTTTGTGATATATACATCTTTACTGTCATCATCTTTGTCGAGGCTTATGGATATAGACATAGGTACGGATGTTGCTGCACCATTCTCCATGCCAAATTTCTTGATAAGCTCATTTGTATACTTGACTTGGCTTATGAAGGTTCCTGCAGTCAGCTGCTTTACTTGCAGCCCGAGAAAGAAACTTAATTCTCCCATCATACTCATCTCAAATTTTGACTGCATCAGGTTGGAGAATTTCTCACACAACTCTTTGTTGATGGATCCGAAGATGATATCATCCACATATATCTATACGAGCAGTACACTGTCTCCATCCTGTATCCTGAACAATATCTTATCGACCGTTCCTTTCTGGAAAGCATTTTCTAGCAGATAGAGAGATAGGGTGTCATACTAAGCTTTTGGTGCTTGCTTAAGTCCATACAGGGCCTTGTGTAATCTAAACACATTCTCTTCTTCTTGATCTTCAAAACTTGGAGGTTGTTTAACATACACTTCCTCTATAAGAAGACCATTCAGGAATGTATTCTTCACGTCCATTTGATAGACATTGAAATTAATGTGAGCTGCATATGCCAGAAAAATTCTTATAGTTTCCAGCTTTGCTATTGGAGCAAAAGTTTCATCAAAATCAATCCCTTCTTCCTAGCAATATCCTTTAGCAACTAATCTTGCTTTGTTCCTCACAACAAGTCCAGATTCATCTAACTTGTTCTTGAAGACCCACTTTGTTCCTATAACACCTTGATGAGTTGGTCTTGCAACTGTTTTCCATACATGATTTCTTTCAAAACCATTTAACTCTTCTTGCATAGCCTGTACCCAGTTGCTATCTTGTAGGGCTTTTTCAACATTCTTGGGCTCTGTTTGAGATATGAAGCATGCAAACATTGTTTCATGAGGGATTGACCTTCTTGTCCTCATTCCTATGGATGAATCTCCTATTATAAGATCCCTAGGATGATTCTTCAACCACCAAGGTGTAGGAACCGCCGGATCGCCGACCCTATACGATTATCTGATTTGGGGTCCATGGAAATATGATAACGCGCAGCGGATAAACGAATCATACCTTTTCCACCGATATTAGTTCTAAGGTCAGAACTGTAGATCGAAGAATCGATGAAGCCGAGACCTCACGATCTTCTGCTGTATTCCTAGCCTTTCTCTCAAACGTTGTGTGGGCAACGATCTATCGAGACTTTCAGCCGTCTTCTACTCTAAAACGATCTCAAAAAAATTCTGCATTTTTTTGTGTGTTTTTTGTATATGGAAAACGGCTGACTTGAGGCTTATTTATAGGCTACAACAGGGACCTTGAGGAGGATTAGGAATCGGTCTCCTGATAGGCTTAGGAGTCCTTAATTCGATCTGAATATATCTCTTAAACCTATCAATAATATCTTAATCCACTAAAAAGCTATTATTGAACTACCGTCCCTTATCCATATTTGATATGGGCTCCTATTTATTATGTGCACGTTTTTCTCCCCATGTTTAAGATATCGAATGTCCATTAATTAAACGAATTACTGACAATTCAATTAATTAATATTTAATTCCAAGAGTAGTACCACTCAACTTTATTATCATGCCGGAATAAATCCACCTGCAGGGTTTTCATGATAATCCTTATGAGCTCCTCAAGGGGACATCATCATCCTAAATAATTAGGACACGGTTTCATTATATAATCAACAGCACACCATATAAACAACATTGTATCCTAATTTACCGAGCTTATTGATTTAATAAATAAATCTCACCCATTGGTAAATTAAAGAAACATATATCGAGTATATATGTCCGTCATCATATAATGATTAAGAGGACGCACATCCATAATAACAGAGGTCTTGTTTTATTTACGTAGTCAGTATAAATAAAATAACCTCAATTGGTCCTGCTCAATACATACAAAATGTACTAGTGTAATTTTATAATCAAGATAGATTAATATCAAATTACACTACAACCATTCCGATAATTTGTCCAAAATTATCTCGGTTGTGAGCTATCATTTATAATTTATAAGGAACTGATAACATGATCTTCTGTGTGGCACCACACACCATGTTATCTACAATATAAATTAATTGGACAATTGCAATAACATATATAACAAATATATAAAATGCAAGCATTTGACCATAAAAGATTCTCATATCATAAAAAGATGTTTACACAAAAGCTAGGCTTATAGTATACATCCTAACACAAGGATCTCTCCTATCAACTATTCGACACCTCTAAAACAACCTAAGCACACAGCAACAAGGTTAAAAGTATATAGGGTTTGTTCTTCAACTGGTGCGGTGAAGTGAGCTTCTGAATACTTCAAAGGATCTTTTAGCTTCGAACTTCCTTCACTTCACAGAGGTTGAGTGACTAAAATTGAGAGTAGATTTGAATGATCGTAGCTTGAATGCTTGTGAGTTTTTACGCAAGTGTTTCAGTAACCAGCTTCAGTGTTTCTCATCCTCTATTTATACTTGTATGAGAAGATATTCGTTGAAGGAGATATCTCTCTTTTGAATTTGAAGTACTTGATCAAAGGTATGACTCTCATTTAATGCGACTTGACTTTCTCTTTCGGAACATTTAATGCGGCAGTTGCGGCTAGCAACTTTCTGCAGCACGTCAGTCCATGTGGCATCTTTACATTGGCTCCGTGTCTGCAACTTTGATCTTCTCTAGAACAACTCTATTTATTCTTGCTTGGATCTTTGTTCCTCGTACTGCATTTATCCTTCCTCGAATTACAGGATACTTCTTTGTTTGTAATAGGCACTGTTTGACTTATCTGGACAGTAAGCTCTGCGCTGTATCCTAGGTCTTCTTGCAGCTGTTACATCCTTGCAGTGCTGCTGTAACTAAGACCTGCTTGCAGTATCTTCGGGCAGTACTGTTGTATCTTTTTCTTACAGTACTCCTGTATCCTTTTCTTGCAGTGATGTTGCATGCCGTTCTTTCTTACTTTGCTGCAGTGCTGTAACTGCTTCCTTATAGCGATGATGTATCTGCTTTCTTGCAGTAGCTTCTTTCCGATACACTTGATACAGCTACGTAACATATGAGAACTTCCATCTTTCAGCACCTACATCTAGACTCAAATCTAGTCTATGTTTTCACTTAAACATTGTGAAAAATGGGGTACTCAAAACTTCCTATTACATATATATTTTGTCTCATTAAAATCTAAACATTAAAATCCCAACAACATTATAAACAAATGATGCCTATTCGCCACGTAGAACCTGCCTACTAGAGTACATTAGATTCTACGACCGCCTGGCATAGGAGGGTATTCAAGTGGAGCCTTGTAAGGACGAACTATCGATGGCCTCGGGACATGAGGCATTTTGTTATGAACAGAGGGAGAACCATACCTGTAGTGTATTTGCATTGATGGTGATCGAGAGTTGCCTTAGTTATCGATGGCCTAGCTATTTGTTTGCGAGAGGGCTCACGGTTGCGAGAAAGCAGATGGCGTTGACCGTGTTCAGGTTTTTGAGTGATCCGAGCACCATCACGGTTGCAGATATGGACGATTAGATACTATAGAATTTTCTAAGTTTATATTACCCCAAGTTGGGTGAGAAATTATATGATTGAATTATCGGATGTTCTCCTATATTGTATTATTACATGTTTTGGTCGATACTTGGATATTTCGGAATTGTGTTACATATTCCCTCTACGACACGAATTTCATTTTTTTTATTTTTGTGAACTATATAGGTAGATAGATTGGTGATGAATTTTTTGAAGGGCTGATGAAGTTATCAATTCTTATCTACACTGAGATTAAAGTACAAGGTTTACATTATACATTGGACTAGTACAATTTATCTTAATTGGCGTACAGGTGGCACCTTCTTCTCGTATGACTGTCCGAATCATACAATGAGCATTATTTCTTTTTTCTGTGCTTGGCGCTTTCGTCAGTTGGAATCGTATTTTTTTCACCATATTCATCATCAAACTCACTTCTATGAACAGGGGGTACGTATTCAGTACATGTTGCTCTATTGTGGCCATTGCCGCCACATCGACTACATGTTCTCCGCGTAATCGTTGGTATCCATATCTAGGTATCCGTTTACCTCTTGGTCGTCCGACTTATTTTGGTCGATCTGGTGCAAGGCAAACCCAATTTTGAATCTCGTTAGATACAACTCAATCTTGTGGATTGGGTACAGGGCTAACCTCACCAGCCCACATCCCTCGCAACACTCTGTGATGTAGTAGGAGCCAACGTATGAAGTCACCGATAACTTTGCAAAGCTGCATGACATGGAAAAACAAACAAGATCATTATAACGCAAGCCCATTAAGGTAATATAGTTCACGTCCAAATGTGAAGCTTACCTGATTACTGCACATACATGGGCGCACGGGATCAACTCATTTTAAAAAACTAAACACGTACACATTTGATGATTGAACTCGACCATATAAAATTTTCTTCTATCCACTACATTAAATTTGTACTGTCCAAGCTTATCAACATGCATTTGTCATCCCGTCTCACGGCATCAACTAATCTATCATGTGTGGACTTTGTGAGATCATTTTCCCATTCTTCAGCGTTTATCCTCCTCTCATAAAACTATTTTTCTTGGATTCATTGAGCACACTATAAAAATGAACAAACTGGTAGCTTTCTTGCCCAAAGGAGACGAGCATTCCACATCTCGGTAGCGTTAGAGGTCATGAAGTTAAATCTTCGAATGGGACATTTAACGCGAGACCATCTCGAAGCTTTTGCTTTGCTCAACGTATCCAAAACACCTAGAATATCCACTTCCACAAGCAACGTCATGTATCTGAATCACACAATATATTAGATAACATGACATTCGCCCAAAAATTTACGACTGTAAATAAACCCAATTTAAATTTCTTTCGATGACACATTCGCATACGTCTCAAAAAGCACACCGTCATAATAATATACCACCTTTTGGAAAAGTCCTACAAGATGTGATCCATGTTTCGCTAGATTTTGCTGAAGGTGGAAACAATATAAACTATGAGTTGCATCTGGATAGACTTTGCTGATGGCATTTGTGATGCTTTTATGCTGATCAGATACGATAAGCAGCTCATTTACGCATCCAAACGCATTTCGAACATGACCCAAAAACCACGTCCAAGATTCATCATTCTCTACATCTCCTATCCCGATTGCCAAAAGAAAAATCTAATCGTTTCCATCTTTTGTCACAGCTACAAAGCCAATACCTTTGTACTGACCTTTCAAGTGAGAACCATCAACCACTATAGCAGGGTGTGAATATTGACAAAATTCATTAATGGATGCGGCCAGAGCAAAAAACACATATTTGAATTTTCCACTATTGTGTGTTTTCAAAGCAATATACGATCTCGGATTGATTTTTTTCAAGACCTCTAAGTAAGATGGAAGCATACAAAATGAGTTCTTCGGATCACCATACGCAAGCTGCATTACACGACATTTTACCGTTAATGCAAACTTATAAGTAAGCTGCAAACCATGTCGATGGTTCATTTCCTCGATGATGCCCCTAGGATTGATCACAGAATTCTCTTTTCGTAGTCTATCAGTATAGTACTCACCGATCAAAATAGATAAAATTCGATGAGGAGCAGATGTGTTCAGATCATAGTTACAACTGTGAGGCAATTGAATTGTGGAGATCTTCCAAATTCCATATTTCTGCTAGGCATGGAGCTTGAATGGACAATCTTTTTGCTTGCATTTAACGAACCATCTTTGTTTGTTCGAATGTTCCACTCTGTATTCAACTCGATTATTCAAGTAGTAAAATCCAACTGTATTCTTCAGTTCGACTTTAGTAGAAAAAGTGGTACCTTTTTGTAAATCGCTTTGCGCTGGGTTGTTATTGTCCAAATCTGTAGAATAGGGCGACTCGAATGGTGGAATCTCGGGGATATTCCATTCAGATCTCAATATGTATGTTAGAAATTACTGATAGACCTCTCGTTACTCCTCATCCAAAACGTCCGCATCTTCTTCATCTAACTCGAAGTCATTTATCATCTCATCCAGTTGAGCCGTTTCATGGTCGTCACTGTTATTCGAGCCTACAAGAAGGTAGAATTAAACAATTATTCAACAGCCCTACAGGATAATAATTTCATACGTATACACAATATTTATATTTAAAATTACCTACCTCATTCGTGCCGATCCTCAGGTCATTCTTGTCCTCCTTCATGATCATACGTGTGTGCACCTTCTTCGTGAGAAACTTCAACGTTTTCAGGATACAATGTCGAAGACACGTTTAAGTCTAGAAAGTTAAATCTACCATAGTTTACACGACCACTTTCGGATGGCCAAGGTGACCAAGGCTCAGCTGAAGTTGTACCTTTTAATGGGCCTCTCATCTAACTAAGATTTACCATAAGTCTCCTCATTCTAATTAGGTATACCCCATGTTGCATAAAATGCCTCGTCATTATGAAGTCCAATGGGAACATTTGAATTCTCTAAATTGAACTTGGTATGGGCCTCCGATTCGGCACATTCACATCATATGTGTCCCAACAAAAACTTTGACGGCCCAATTCAAATACTTCATCAACTGTATTATTTTGTTTCGAATAAGAGGATCCTATTTTATGGCGCTCGGTCGAAAAACCACCAGGGCTGTTATAATCAGTTGTACTTGACACCATAAGATCGGATACTCCAACATCCATCCTTTGAAGGGAGACGAAAACAACATGATCGTCTGCATATGTGGATAATATTCGTTTCAAATCGTAGTCATTCTTTATTTTGATCCTTCTCACTTTTTCCTTCGTCTCAACTAATAAGTGGATCACATATCCCCATTAATTCATGTCTGCACGTACAACTCCATGAATTGAGCCAACAAATCACAATATGTGATTCTTTAAAGATAAATCACCTCTCGATAACCGTTTACGTACTCTAAGCCTTACCAATAACCTCCAAACCAAATATTAACAAGTCTCAAACTCATCTTGTTCTTCACAGTTCGAGTCTAGGAAAATAAAATCATCAGTATTCAGTGCAAAAAATAATTTTAAATGAGGAAATGCAATACGAGACATAAATTGCTTAATTATATATTTTGCAACTCTTAAAAAAAATATCGTTAGATACTATTAAATTAATAAATCCACATAAACCAATTGTTACATGTATTGGAATTGTTTCAATACATATCATCGTATATATATTATATAATTACAATTTCATATCAGCTCCAAGCAGAACAAATGTTGTTTACCCTTCATTGATGCATGTTAAATCGGTTAACACTAAAATCGAATTTAAAGCCAATTTTTCCGTAATGTATGGCTAAACGCCAATTTTAATAAAAAATTGGGGTACACGACATTTATTTTGAAATTGCCATTTAATTTTACATTTTCGTAAAAAATTGTCGTTTTGGGCTACATTTGAATTTTTAACCTTTTTCACTAATTAGGGCTAAACGGAATTTTAAACCAAAAAATTTAGGGGTAAACGACATTTTTGTAAAATTATCGTTTACCCCTCAAATTTTTTCTTAAATTGCCGTTTAGCCCTACATTTGGATTTTTAACATTTTTTCCACTAATTAAGGTTACATGGCAATTTTAAAAAAAATTAAGGGATAAACGACATTTATTGTACAATTGTCGTTTACCCCTCAGATTTGGGTTAAAATTGCCGTTTATCCATGCATTTGAATTTCGAACCTATTTTCCCTTAAATAGGGGTACACGGCAATTTAAATAAATTTTGGGGGTAACGACATTTATTGCAAAACTGTTGTTTACCCCTCAATTTTTTTTTAAATTGCCGTTTACCCCACAATTTTTTTTACAATTGCCATTTAGCCCTACATATGAATTTTAACCATTTTTTCCACTAATTAAGGTTAAACGGAAATTTCAACACAAACATAGGGGTAAACGACATTTATTGAAAAAATGTTGTTTAACCCTCAAATGTTAGTAAAAATGTCGTTTACCCCTGCATTTGATTTTCAAACCTATTTTGCCATATTCTAGGGCTAAAGGGCAATTTCAGCATAATTGTCTTATAAATTGAGGGGTAAACGACAATTTCTACCAACAATATGCACAACTATAAAAATGTAATTTACTAAATAATTGTGAGGGAATATTACCTAAAATCTCTTCAATTCACGACAATTTCTTTTTACAAACCCAATAGAATTTCACTTATATGTGAAGATGAAAAATGAAAATGAGGAAAATTACCATGCAATGTAATGGTTAAATAGACCAAAAAACATACACTATTCACAAGTCGTTTCAGTCAATAATGCACAAGTACAAATCATCAATCAAACATGGTCCACATCTACTATTCACATCACCACTAGTCAAACAAAGTGGTAAAAAACAACCCAAACTATAATTTTGTAGTAGAAAAGGTTGCTCTTATATCAATTGTGGTAGAAAAGGGTTGCAACTATATCAATTGTGGTATTTTGGGTTGCTCTCCCTAATGAAAATCTTAAACTAACATAACATTAATGTTACATCAACACAACATATAGATTTTGGAACGTAACACAAAAGTTAAGCATGTAGGATAAGAGTGTGGGTGTGGATATATGCAGACGTGTGGGAGCATGTATGGACACTTTTGAAATGTGAAATTCACCTTTCAAGTCATATAACCTGAATTACACGGATCATGATCGATATACCTAGTGTAAAAAACAATTGTGAAAAAAAAAATTGTCATATCAAGAATTACAGGTTAGGTTAAAAGTAGTAGGACATTTTCATCAAATTTTTCAAAATTAAAATGCATTATCATAAAATTGTAAAGTAAATTGAGTATTCTTATCAATAGTGCACCATTAATGGACATTTCAAACAATTGTCCCCCCTCTTAAATTTAGAGGACTGAAACTATAAAGAGAGAAGTGTTCAAAATACCACATTTGATATAATAAATACACTTTTCTACCCTAATAGATATAACTTGTATGTTTTTTGCCCTAAAGTACAATTGAAACATTGAAGTGACATTTCAAGTACAAAAGAAGTCAAAGCATGCATGACACATATGACACAATTGCATGCATGACACAAACTTTTGGCATTTTATATGACATGTGATTTTTTTAAAATTGTCGTGTAACCCTAAAACAGGGTTTTTTGCAAAAAAAACCCTATTTTAGGGTTACACGGAAATTATAGGGGGAACTTGTATTGCCGTGACACCCTCGAACCGTCATTTTTTTTGTAACGTGTAACCATTTGTGATTAATAATTAATGAGATATTTGTGTACATTTGTTGTAGATGGCTTTGCAGTGGGTGCGTGAGGATTGTCAGGGCACTCTAGCCTACATTAATGGGTATACCCGTTTGAGTATACTGGGTGATATTAGACACGCTTTGCGACAGCACGGCAGAGAATGTGTTGGTGATTTCACTCGGACATGTTTTGGACATTTTCTAGGTTGGGAGACCTCGGCAGAGACATGCAAGTCGTTTCTGCATGTTCTCATGTCGAGAGAAATAAGTGGTCCGAACACTTCTGTCGACGAGAGATGGTTTGCAATTGGAGAGGATTATCATCTTTGTCGGTTTTCGAAGAGAGAGTTTGCTCTCGTCACCGGTTTGAGGTTTGGGGACTCCGACTTCAACCCGGCTGGTGCTCACCATCCACCAAGCACCGGCGTGTACTACAGAGTCTATAAAGACACTACGCACGTGACACTCCAAAAGCTCCTGTATAGATTTCAGCGAGGGGAGTTTCATCGAAGTATGGATGATACGGTGAAGATTTTGAAGATCCTGCTCCTTTACTTCATCTTGCTCGGGGTCGACTGTAGAAGGAGTTCAGTGGACATGTGGATGTGGGCATTGGTCGAGCAGGAGGAGCGATGGGAGTCTTTTCCATGGGGCAAGATCTCTTTCCCAACATTGCTTAAGTACATGGACCAAGTGCCCCGCTCTCGACCGGTCCAGACCAACATCAATAGATCACCCACGTACCACTTCTACGGGTTCTCAGTTGCCCTACTGGTAAGTATAATTAATTTACCTGAATTTCGTAAATACAATATTTTGAATTATGTTATTATAGTGCTTTGCTCACCCATTGTCCCATTTTGTTCACCGTGTAGATTTGGGCGTACGAGGCTATCCCTATATCTGCGACTTTGGCTGGTCGCCATTGGATACTGGACTTCTACTTCCGAGGTGTTTTAAGTGGTCCACGGCGAAGTCCGTCGTGGATGTCACCGATTATTTATCCGGAGAGGTATTTATATTTTCAATCATTTGGCATAAACAACATATTGTAAATATCTTCATTATAAATGATATTTGAGGCTACTTTTGTAGGTTGAATGCGTGGAGTCCCTCGTTCCCACTGTCGAGGAGATTTCTCAGCCGTATTGGCAACATATTGATGATGAATTGAACGAGGGTGTGCAAGCTGCTCCAAGAAGGCGTGGTCATCCACGCATGACAATCGTAGCTCTTATACCTGAGCCAGATGTACCGGGTCCATCCACGTCTCGGGCCCAGGCTCCTCGGGGACCGAGGACCTCACGCTCGAGGAGACCGGCCATGCCTCCGAGCGAGCCTCTTGAGGAGCACCCCATTGGAGGGTCCGATCAGCCTTACCCGGAGCATGAGGCCGAGCAGCCTATCCATGAGTCTCCTAATGAGCACCCACCGAGGCAGTTCGATCAGTGTTACGACATTCCGCCCGCCGACCATGATGGATATGAGTCGTATCGGGATGCCTCGCCTATTAGCTATGTGCCTCCACCCGATCACATACCACCAGGGCCTTCGTATCGGGATCAGAGCTTCGATCAGGATGACCTGTTCCAGCGCTTCTCTGGTTTTTTTGATACTCGGTTCGACGAGATGTCCCACAACGTTGAGAGGCAGTTCACTAATTTTCATGCCCATACTGATCAACAGTATACCGACTTACTGGGTCATGTTGAGGACTTTGTGCAGACCACTGTAAGGGATGAGACTCAGAGGTTGGAGTAGCGCATACCGGAGATCGTTGGTGATGAGCTCAGTGCATTCTTCGACCAACGACGATCATACCATGCCTCCTACTATCCTACTGATGCTGGTTGCAGGCCGGGGGATCAGATCGTTGGTGAGCAGTGTACTCCGCACGTTCAGCCGACTGGTGGTCATCCATCTTGGGAGCCTTCTCCAGTGCCATTCGATATGGGCATCTGGCCGGCTCCGGTGCAGGCAGGATCCAGCACCGACCCTGGTTCAGCAGAGTCACCTGCCTCGACGAGTGAGTATACTGAATCTACTGTGACGTCGATCCCTAAGACGAGTGCCGGCATTCGAGCGATTCGACCGAGGGCACCATCTCGATATGTACGATCTCCTTTTGTACATGGATCAGCTAGGAGGCCGACTCTGCAGATCGCAGACATGGAGAAGTTCATTGCAGATGGGATAGCTGCAGTAGCCAGAAAGGAGACCCCGAGATGTAAGTAATCGTGAATTCTGTTGTTGTATTATTCTCAAATAGATCATTCTGATTATATTCTGATCCATACCTTGACACTTATTTTTTGCAGGCGCAATGTCGGAGTTGGTTACGCGGTTGGGCATAAATTTTTTAGCTTATTTATGGATCCAGACGAGGACATGACCCATAAGGTATTTTTCTTCTAGTGTAGTTTATCCATCGAAATTACGTTGGTTACTGTCGATATTTAACACTTTGTCTGCCGGCAGCATCTTGACTCGTACTTAGGGATTATTCAGAGCAATACAAGGTTTGTAGGGATTCGGGTCGACGAGCTGATAGCTAACAAGTTTCAGGTGTTGGATGCCCATTTCTTTGTAAGTCCGATGACCTTATTTGGTCGATAATTTTTTTGAAGTAACAAATCCGGTGTTGATATTCCACTTTTGCTTCTTTATGATGCAGACTGCTTGTGAGGAAATATGGAATGAGACCCACAAGGGTGAGTCGGAGTACAAGAAGTCCAAAGCTCCGACAAATGAGACTTTTGCTCCTGAGCTCCTGGATCGCCTTGTCCCCTACGTTTTGGGTCAGCGTCCCAAATGGCGACATGTTAGGCCCTGGTGGAAAAAACCAAAAAATGTAAGTTCTTATTTAGTTATGTCCTAATTAGCATAATAAATTTCCAGCTTAACTCCATAAACATCTTATTTGTTTAATGTTGTACTTTTATTATTTTGCAGTTTCTCACCATCCTGAATCTGGATAGACATTGGGTCACCTGCGTCATTGGAATACCTAGTAGGAAATGCATTATATTCGACAGCATGCATTGGACATGGAATAAGGCCAAGGAACAGCGTCGTTACCGACAAACGATCCCTATTCGACGTGTCATCCCTGCCCTACTACAACACACCTGCTTCTACGATATGATGGCAGCACAGGGTACTCCGATGCAGCCGTTGGATACAGAATTGGATTTGATCTCGGGAACTGAGGCAGTATGTTAAGAGCAGCACGAGGACCATACCTGCGGCCCTTATGCCCTTCTGGCCATCGAGAGTGCACTGACGTGTGAGTGGCCCAGCCGGTTATTTGCATTGGGCCTCAAGAGGGCCCGACAGCAAATGGCGCTGACCGTTTTCAGATACTCCAGCGATGCGAGCACCATTACGACTGAAGATATGGATGATTAGATACATAGTTGAGGGATCTCGAACACTGATGTTCTACTTGATCTTATTTTTATCTCGCACATGTTGAATTTTTGCTATTGCATTCATGTCTACACGTACAACACTTACAAAAATGTTAACAACATATTCAGTGAAAGTGTGGTTGTTTCAGTGTTGTCTATTGCTTAATCGGTGTAAACACCAATTATTCTATTGTTTAATTCTACATTTTTTGAATATAAATTGCTTAATTATATTTTAGAGCAACTCTTACAAAAATGTTAACAACATATTCAGGATTAAAGGCAATTTTTAAAAAATATAAAGGGGTAAACGACAATTTACAATAATTGTCGTTTACCCCTTTATTTTTTAAAAATTGTCGTTTACCCCTATATAGGTGCAAAATAGGTTGTAAATGCAAATGCAAGGGGTAAAGGCAATTTTTGAAAAATATAAAGGGGTAAACGGCAATTTACAATAATTGTCATTTACCCCTTTATTTTTAAAAAATTGTCGTTTACCCCTATATAGGTGCAAAATAGGTTGTAAATGCAAATGCAAGGAGTAAAGACAATTTTTGAAAAATATAAAGGGATAAACGGCAATTTACAATAATTGTCGTTTACCCCTTTATTTTTTAAAAATTGTCGTTTACCCCTATATAGGTGCAAAATAGGTTGTAAATGCAAATGCAAGGAGTAAAGGCAATTTTTGAAAAATATAAAGGGGTAAACGGCAATTTGCAATAATTGCCCTATATAGGGGTAAATGACAATTTTTAAAAAATAAAGGGGTAAACGGCAATTATTGTAAATTGTCGTTTACCCCTTTATATTTTTCAAAAATTGCCTTTAATCCTTACATTTCCATTTATAACCTATTTTGCACCTATATAGGGGTAAATGGAAATTATTGTAAATTACCGTTCACCCCTTTATATTTTTCAAAAATTGTCTTTAATCCTTGCATTTCCATTTACAACCTATTTTGCACCTATATAGGGGTAAACGACAATTTTTAAGGAAATACTATACACACAACTATAAACATAGAATTTACTAAATAATTGTGAGGGAAAAAAAATTACCTCAAATCTGGGTTTGTTCTCGGCAATTTATTCTTATAAATGCAAAAAAAAATCACTTGTATGTTGAGATGAAAAATGAAAGCAATTCAAGTAAAATTGCATTAAAAAGAACAAAAACATACATTATTCATTTAATCAATGAGTCAATGATTAGTAAGTACAAGTCATCAATCATTTGTGGTCCACATCCACTATTCATTTAATCAAAAGTAAAAAAAAATGGTAGAAAACAACCAAAGTTATAATTTTGTGGTAGAAAAGATCTACTTTATATCAATTGTGGTAAAAAAGAGTCACCACTATATAAATTAGGGTATTTTGGGCTCTTGACCCAACAATAAAAGGTAAAAATTAAATGATGAAAATTAAAATCAGATAAATATAGAAGGCTAAAATTAAAGATGATACAATTGTTACTTAATTTCCCATTTTACTAATTATATATTTTAATTGCAGTCTTATATGTTTACAAGACTTTTACTATTGCAAGTAAATTGACAAATGTACACTTCATAAAAAGAAGAAAGAAGATTTATATATATATATATATATATATATATATATATTGTGTATATTATACAATTAAAGAAATAATTGTAACTACAAGAAAAATAATTGTTTGCGACACACAATTTTTCATGCGAAGTCGAGTTTTTTGTGAAATATATTATTGTAAAGATAGATAATATAAATTTATAATAATTTATTAAAAAAACAATTAACGAAAATATTTTTGAAATATTAATTTAACGACAAAATAATGTCGCAAGAGTATCTTTTGGGGGACTATCAATTTATAAAGGATAATATTTTGTTGTTACAAATTTTTTTTTTTTTTTTAATGTAGTGTCGCTAAATTTTTTGTAATATATTTTCAGTGATATATTGTTGATTAATGCCATGATTTATTAGCAAGTTGAATTAATGATCCATTAAATAATGGAACAAGTGGGAAATAAAAATGATTACCTTCAATGGTGGTCGGCCACTGGTTATTGCTCGATTCAGCTGCCCATTTATTTGGTCAAATAGTTTTTAACTAAGACCATGTTTATTGGGGGTTGTATGACCATGTCATGAATATTATAGTATTAAAAAAAAAAAAAAAAAAAAAGAAAGCAAGGAGGTTGCACAACCGGGGTGCTCAACCAACCGGTTTGTGCTCCCTTTTTTTAATAGTTTATTATCCCCAATATTGCCACGTGGCATAGATATTGTCATGTGGCATTTTCTGATTCATTCATTTAATTTCGTTTATATCTTTTACACATTCAATTATTTATAAAAAGAAAAATACCAAAATTTATGAATTTTTTTTTTCTCTATAAATAGAGACTAATATTGATACATTTTGAATCACAATCTCAAATTATCTCTTTTGTGTACTATCTTTCCTCTCATAATTTATATCATATTCTACTATTTCTCATAATTT
Source organism: Scutellaria barbata (assembly GCA_028654395.1). Taxonomy (NCBI): domain Eukaryota; kingdom Viridiplantae; phylum Streptophyta; class Magnoliopsida; order Lamiales; family Lamiaceae; genus Scutellaria; species Scutellaria barbata. Next base: position 7,621,424 of record CM053649.1, on the reverse strand, counting down.
CCTAAGTTGGTATTTATTTTTAATTACGAATTTGGAATATTATATAATTTAATATATTTTGTACATAATTCAAATAATAAAAAATTGATTATAAAATATATATATATGTAATTATTAAATCATTAAATTAATAATTATTATAGGTTGGGTTGATGTTATTGATAAAGTGTGAAAATTGTAAAAATTGGGTTGTGTTGTAGGTTATGTATGTGGAGGAGAGAGAAATGAATTTTCTATTAAAAGGTTGGGTTGTGTGGGGTTGTTGATAAACATGGTCTAAGTAAATTTCATAACAAAAAGTGTCGGCAGCTGGTGACGAAGCACAGTAGAAATTAAATATTGATTTATAGTTGGTGACAGCTAGCTCCAACTTTTGTAAAATAATTGAAATGATATATCATTGATTAATTAATGACCCTGTGGATGCAGCAATTTGTAGATTAAAATAATAATAATGTAAGGTTGACTGACTTAATTAGTAATGTATCGATTATTGATTGGAAAGCATTCGTTTATCATAATTATTTGAGTAGCACAGCTTGGTGTTTGAGGGAAAATTAAAAGCAGAGAGATCAGATGGCGGCTTATGCTTCTCTTTCGAATGTGGATTTCATGATAACCGCGGCGGTAGAGTATGCTGCTACTTTGTTTTCTGGTAAACCCGTGGTTGTGGAAATCTTAGAAACCGTACAGAAAAAGATAAAGTCCTTTGAAGTATTTATGGATAGATTGGATTTGAGCAGCAGGATTAAATTGAAGGCTTCCCATCTACGAGTCCAAGAGGCAGCAGATGAATTTTTTGAGGCAGTTGGTTCCTATGATAGAACACTTGAGGAGCTTGACGTGATGTCGGATTAATACTTAAGAGCTCAGCAGACTTTGAAAGAAGATAGTGATTCCTTCATAGACGCATTGGAAAGGATGGAGAAAGAGTATCTAAAACAACATACTCATTATTTACCTCATCATCAACTCCTTCCTTCCAAGTCAAAGATGGTTGGATTATCTAATGAGTATACTAAACTCAAAAAAGACATTGTTGGTGGTTGGACGCATCAACTCATTTTCTCACTTGTTGGGATGGCAGGTATTGGCAAGACTACTCTTGCTAATAAGCTTTATGAAGATTTAGATATCTTGGAATGGTTCGATTGTTGTGCTTGGGTGACGATTGGAAGAGAATATCAACCAGAAGATATTATTCAACACATTCTAGCTCAATTGGGAGTTGATGAGCCTGAAATGCTCACAGAAGATTTCTTGAGTGATTATTTGAGAGGTAAACGATGTTTCATTGTGTTGGATGATGTCTGGGATATGAAGCTGGTCGAAAGATGCTTGAAAATCCCATCTCCATACGAAGAAAGTAGAAGTCGGATCTTAGTTACAACAAGGATTCAACATCAGTACTCATTCTCTTATCATCTCATAAATGTACGCTTACTAAATAAACAAGAAAGTTTGAATCTTTTGTGTGAGAAGATCTTTGCTCAAAGCTTCTGCCCACCTGAATATGAGAAAGCTATAAAGATGATAGCTGAGAAGTGTGATGGCCTTCCTCTTACAATCGTCACAGTCGCCGACCTCCTATCGAGGACACCTAGATCAGAATGGGTTGATGTAGCAACACGAAAAAAACATCAAGTTTTCACCTCTGCATACCATCAAATATCAAAGGTACTATATCCAAGTTATGACAATTTACCTAAAGCTTTGAAATCATGCTTTCTCTATATGGCAGTTTTCCCACACAATGTTGAGATTCGCAAATCCAAACTCATTAATCTATGGATTGCTGAGAAAATCATTGAGAAAGGATGTTTTCAAACTTTAGAAATTTCTTGTGTAGAATGCTTGCAACATCTTGCTTTGCATAATGTAGTTATGGTCTACCAGAGAAGCAGTACCCCATTGAATGATTTATTTGAAAGAATAAAATCATGTGCCCTTCATTCTTCCTGGTGGCACTTCTGCTACAAAGAAGCTAGGAAGAATAACTTTTTTTATGTCCTGGATAGTGATACGGATGCTTCAAGGGAACTTATAGAAAATCAGAGCAGATTGACCATTCACAACAACGTTTTGTTTGGCATTAAAGTTGTGTATAAATCAATGGAGGAAAATTGTGCATCTACAACCCACTCTCTCTTATGTTTAGGTCCATATCATCAATATTCAGTACCAATATGTTATGGTTTAAAGTTGCTAAAAAGATTTGATGCTCTTAATATCCGTTTTTATGAGTTTCCTTTGGAAGTGCTCAAGTTAGTTAAATTAAGATATCTTGCTCTCACGTGCAACACAAGTCTCCCTCCTTCCATATCCAAACTTTGGAAACTTGAATACTTGATTGTCCATCGACATTTGATAATGAAATATGAAGCTCCATCATATTTACCTGTAGAGTTATGGAATATGAAAAGATTGAAGCATCTTGAGGTCACAGGTAGCGACCTACCTGAATTAGGTGACATTTTTTTGCCAAACCTCTTAACTTTATTAGATGTGAGTTTTAACAGCTGCACTAATGGTGTTATCGAAAGGATCCCTAATATAAAGAAGTTAGGAATTCGAATTGATATAATGCCTGATGCAGTAGAGCCCTTGCTATGTTTTGGTCATGTTTCTGATCTGAGTGAACTAGAATCACTCAAATATGTCATTGTAAATCCTTCATGCAAGTTTGATGTTGTTGCACAACTTGTTGATCTTTCAATGCTCCCGTTAAATCTGAAAAAGTTGACTTTGAGTGGATTGGGTTATCCTTGGAAAAACATGAGCACGATTTCTTCAATGCCAAATCTTGAAGTGCTTAAGTTGAGATGTAATGCTTTTCAAGGGCCACTCTGGGAAGTCAAAGATGAAGAGTTCCCAAAGCTTTCCTATCTTCAAATGGAAGACATCGATCTAGAGATATTGGAGGGGGGAGATGGCTTTAATTGTCTTAAGAAATTAAGCATAAAATACTGCTATAGGTTGAGAAAACTTTGTTTCCCATTGTACCCTGAATTTATTTCTAATTTTGAAGTCATCGACTGCAATCCTCTGATTCAAAAGGATATACAACAGAGACTAGTGGATACATTTGACGAATTAAGCCCCTTGATGATCCAATTTTCATTTTCATGGAACTCTTGAGTGGCAACTTTGATCATAAGGTTAGTAATTCAGTTTTTCTATTCAAGTGTTGAACCATAAATTTTTTATTCTGCATCTTAAATAAGTTATAACATCTTTTATATATATATATATATGAGAGATTATAAGACATTTATAAAAAAGTTTATCTGATTACTCCCTCATAACATATATATCAATCTCTTATGTTAGGAGAAGATAAAGAGGAGTAAAGATTCAAAATGTTGTTCAAGTGCTAGATTAAGGTTTACATAGGGAGACATTGAAGAAATAACACTTGCAAATCATATGGTGGGGAGATTATTTTGAAGAAATAATATTTGATGGCAAGTTGCATGCTATGATTTTTGCAGTTGAGCTAGTTGTGGCCAAAGGTTTGATGCAGTTGTGGCTGGAGTCTGATTCATCTTATGTAGTGTGCCTTCTTATGCATAAATCGGTTCAAGTGCCTTGATACTTCAGAAATAGATGGACTTCGGTATTGCATTCTATTGAGCAGATGAGCTTTCGTGTTTCTCATATTTATAAAGAGGGAAATTAGGTGACTGATAATCTTTCATAGTTGGATGTGTCTTTCAAATGGTGGAGTTCGCCACCTCAATATTTTCATCATTATATGTTCTTAAATTATTCAAGACATACATATTATAGATTTTGTTAGTGCTTGTATTTTTTTTTCCCTAATATAGTTTTTTCCCATTGAATTTTACTATGTTGGGATTTTAATGAAGCCAACACTTTGGGTTTTGTTTATTCTCTTGATATACATTTGAGGTTCTTTTATTTTTATTTTATAATAATCCATTATTTCGTTAAAAAAATATGGTGAGAAGACTGTTCTTTCTACATATATGTGTCTCAAATATTGGAAATATGGAGTTTCTTTAATTGGATCAAAACAAACAATTATTATAATTCACTAACATTGTGTATCTTTTTCGGCTTATAGCATGATTCAAAGTTAATGTTGTGGACTGTCGATTACATTCATCATTTTTTAAATCCTCTTTATATTTGAGCTTATTTTGAACTGCAAAAATTGCTTTAATAGTTCAATAACTAGTAGCTCTGCCGATTTCCACCGATTAAAAAATAATCATTTTCATTCATTTTTAGGTTCCACCATTTAATGTGATGTATGTTCTATATCTTTTCTTTCTTTTTTTCTTAATCTTTTTTAATTATTTAAATGATAAATTTTATCTCTCTCTCATACACATACATATATTGGACTATTGGTATCTGATTGAACTATATTATGTGTTTTTTTAATAACATCTATAAGCTATTTAATAGTGCTTATAATTGAGACCCATAAACTGTTCAACAAAGTTTTTTAAATAAAATATAAAATGCCTTAGAAAATTTCATCTTATTTCAAAATAAGATCATATCTTAATATATTTTTTGCAAAGTAACCATTTAAACTACACAATACAAATTAATATTATTTTAAAAACCTTCATCATCTTATTTGTGCTAGTGAATTCCACGTGTACCTGTTTTATTTATATTTTTCATTGTTTTATATATAGGGTCTTTCATTAATTTTTGAAATATCTTCATTGTTTTGAAATTTTTCTTACACATTTAATATATAACATCTCAAATTAAAATTTAATTATATAATACATGATAAGAATGTTCATTGTAATGCTAGACCCAAATAATAGTGTAATATTAAATACCAACATTTTGAGTGGATCATGGTTCAAATACATAAAGATAGATTTTGGACACATTAAAAGACGATGGTTGAGACCCAATGTACTTAGGATATGCTCTACCTTTCTTTTATTTTTTATTTTTATGTTTAAACAACTTGCAAAGGATTATGATAGGAATGTTGTCCCTTTCTCTCACCATGTTTGCTGCCTTCACAGCCACCACCTCCTTTTTGGTTGATACTTGTGTCAAAACGTAGTCCTCACCGAGTCTATCCTAGATCCACCCTGTTCGAGTCAGGGCGATAGTGCATCATGTTTGAGCTAGTGTTGGTTAGGGTCTTTATATTTTATTATTCAACATTTCCATCACTCTTTAATTTGATTTTTATTATAAAAGTCTAGAACTGATGCTGATTTTAATTTTCAATTAAATGATTGAAAGAAAAAAACTTCAAATTTTCAAATAAATTTCATAATTTATTTAAAATATATATTCATAAAAAATTATTCAATTTCATTAATTAAAAAATTTGAACATTTTTTTGTTTATAATTTGTCAAACTATTTTCAATTACACAAATTTCTAATATATAAAATAATTACTAAATTTGAAGTATAGTATATGCTATTTTAACAAATCTAGCTAAAATTATTATATAATTAGTAATGTTATTAATAAACGATCATCTATTTTAACCATGTTGATGGTCAATGATTGTCAACAATCAACGTCGACTATAGTTAATACTGTTGACCCAAAAATATTATATATATATAAAAGTATACTAATACTTATTATGTGATACTTCAAAAATAAAATTACATTGTACACATAAAAAAAATACATGGTACGTACTTTTATTCTCATAATATAATATTTTTATTCTCATAACATAATAATTTTATATATATTATATGGAACTTTCAAAAGTATTATATGGTACTCATAAAAGTATTATATGATACCCGTAAAAGTATTACATGATATATGTATAATGTGATACTTTCAAAAGTATTATATAATATACATAAAATATTACATTATGATAATAAATTATTACTTATCAAGTTACAATTTTTCAAATTAATCAATGATTTGAAGTTATAGAACAAAAAATAGTACTCGTTACATACAAAAGTATTACCTTACAAACAAAAGTATTATATAATAATATTTATCAAATTATAATTTTTCAAATATAATACATGATACGCAAAAAAATATTACATATCACACATAACATATTATTTGATACACTTGAAAGTATTACTTATAAGATTATTAATTGTTAACTTATTGTTTCGTAAAAATATTAATTCATACACATAAAAATAGGGTTAATTGTGTGAAACCCCTCGTGGTTTGAAAATTCGGCATGAAATCCCCACGTGCTTTAGAAATTGTGTGAAACCCCTTATGATTTGTTAAATGTAGCCTGAAATCCCCAACTCTATTAATTGTTAACGAAAGTGTTAAACATGTGTCTTTCTTACGATTTTTGGTGTTTTTTTCACTTTAAGGGTGCATAAATATCTATTTACCTTCATTGCGCTTCTTCTATTGTGAATAGGGGTGGAGATTGGAACAGAAATTTCCGATATCCGCCGAATCCGATCCGAAATTTTTCGATTTTGGAACGAATATTTTTAATCCGAATTCTGATTTTTCCAAAAATTTTCGGATGGAAATTGGAATTAGTTTTGAAATTTTTGGAAATTCCGAAATCCGATCCGAAATATTTCCGAAATTCAATGTTCGGAAATTCCGATTTTCGATTTATTTCCGAAATAATAGTATATAGTATTCTTCTATAGCAAATAGTATATAGTATAAAACGTTTGAATTATATTATATAATATAATATATTGTATATACATTTACTATATGTAAATATAAATATACATATTATAGTATATTTTATAATACTATATATTATATAATATATTTTATATACTTTATACTATGTGTATATACATATTATAATATACTTTATAATACTATATACTATATAATATATTTTATATACTTTATACTATATGATAGTATATAAATATATTATATACTATATGTATATAGCATAGTTTACACTATAGTTTTATTTTATACTATATACTATAGTCTATAGTTTATACTGTAGTTTTTTAGTATTATTTTATAATATATACTATATACCATAGTTTATACTGCAGTATCTTAGGTCATATTATTTCTTAGGATATTAGAAAAGGTAATATAGCTAATAGACCAATTAAATAATTTCGAAAATTCCGAAATTTCGGAATTCTGAAAATTCCGAAATCGGATTGAATTTCACATTTCCAAAAAATTTTGGATGGAAATTGGAATTGGTTTTTCATTTCCGAAATTTTTTGGAATTTTTCCGAAACACCCTATTTCCGAATTAGGAATATAAATCTTATACCAGATGTGGAAAATACAAAATATAAATCTTATACTGAATGTGGAAGACACAAAAAATAAAAATTCTCAAAACATAAAAGTGAAATCAGAGAACAAAAATCATGTACCAAATAACTTAGACAAAAAGAATATAAATCACCTAATAACTTAACTAAACCCTAGAAATAAACTCCAAATCTTTCTTCTCTTTATTTATTTATTTATTTATTTTTTTTTTTTTGGAAAACTTCACATTCTAAAGTTAACCCTAACAAAACCAACCCTATTAACAAATGATTAACATACTAAATTTGTAAGACCCAAACATACCTTATACCCGGGTTCACTTTATACTAAAAATCCTGCAGCAGATTTATACTTGTTTATTTCTTTAATCGTCCACTTCAAGCAAATTTCTCAAAGAAATCGATAGATTTTAACATTTTTGTTTTGGGGAGAAAACCTTTGTTTCACTTACGCGCACTCTCTCTCTCTAATGAACTGTTTTTTTTTTCCTAAATGAACTCAACAGTCAAACTATATGTATGAAGAGTATAACGAGAAATAAAAGTGAAAAATTAATACAATTTGTAACACCCCAAAATAATAAAATGGATGAGAAAATATATATATATATGTATTAAGTATACACGCACACAAGATATATCACACAACATATATAACATATATAATATATATATAAGTATGACATGTTTGACTTATATATGAATAAGTTAAGAAAATATTTAATTATAATAATATAAAAATATCAATGTGTGGTGAGGATTTAAGCAGGACACATTTTTCTCTCTCTCTGCACACACTTATTCTTCTTCAACTTTTGTTTCTCTCTCTTCTCTTATTTTATTTTCCCTCTGCGTGCACTTGTGGAGCTGTGTTGATGGGTGTGTGGTTATTGAGTTGAGGAGGGGAAATATCGAGGTTTCCGGCGTTGGACGGGATGGTGGCCGGTGCTCATTTCTACCGGCAAATGGAGATGGTCGAGCCGCCATGGGAGCAGTGGTGTTGCTGCTGTATATTTATGTGTGTTGATGGGTTTATGTGCGTGAGTATGAGGATTGTGTGTTCGATGGTGGGAATCGCCGGCGATATGGTGTCGCCGGCAGTGAGGAGCGGTGGTGCGAAGGGCAGCGAACGGAGGCTGGGCTGCTGCAGAGTTGCTGTGCGTGTGGCTATGAGCTTGTGTATAAGGGTGTGTATATATATATATATGTATTTGTGCTGGGTGTGGGGGGTTCAGGTGTCGCCGGCGAAGCAAGCCGCCGGCAGCGGCGGTGGCCGGACAGCTGCAGGAGGGAAGCAAGGCAGTGGCTGCAGGGGTGGTTTGGGTAAGGGTTTTATTTTGAGAATTTGATTAAGTCTAGGGGCTAAATTGCAAAACCTATAATTATTGGAACTTAATGATTTAATCCCTAACATTAATAGGTATTACAATTTAATCCCATAAATTTATGATAATACACTTTAAGACCTATAATTTATGAATCACAACAATTAAAATTCCCATTGTTATAAATATTACATTTTATACCCTTAAGTTTATGAAAATATGTTTTAAGCACCTTAAATTATAATTAATGATATCGTACCCCCAAATTTTACTGAAATTACATTATGTACCCTAAAAATCAATGACATTAAGTATTGCATATTATATATGGCTTTCGAGAATTTATATATATATTAAATGACGAGTTAAACCTAAATAAATGAATTAGGTTACAAATTTACATTAGAAATGTAACATCCCGAAATAAAATTCAACTATATAAAATATCCCGAGAAATTTCTACAATTTAAAAGAAATTTAAATAAAAATAATAATAATTATTATACTAATTAAATATGAAAGAAAAAAATAAATGTAGTGATGACACCTTATAATGTTTACCCAACTTAAATATTAGAGACATGACTTTATCTCTTTATTAGGTAGTATTATGATATAAATTTTATAGTTAATAAAATAACATTATGTTATAAGATGATAAATATAATTATATTCTTATCAATACTACTTTATCTCTTCTTCATAAATGCATCCCCATTCTTTTCTCACCTAGTCTAGTGTTGGAAGAAGCAATAATTGGGGAAAATAATTGAACTCCCCTCTTTCACTCTTTCTTCTCTTTTTCTCTCTCTTCGGTTCTCTCCCCATCTGCAAGCTCTCTCTCTTCCCTCCCTCCATTCCAAGTCTTTTTCTCTCTCTATGTTCTCCTTTCCCCTTTTCTGCTATTTGTTGTAGTGTGCTGTGGGCATCTATATATATATAAATATGTTGTTGTATGTGTGTGTTGTGTGGTGAGGGTTTGAGTTCTTGGATGGTTGCCCGTGACGGAGAGTCGCCGGCAGTGGCGAAGAAGCAACAGGGGAGGGCGGCAGGGGGCGGCGAACGGCGGCTGGGTTGTGGAGAGAGCAGCGGTGCTGCTGCCGCTGCAGTGTGTGTGTGTGCTGCCATTTGTGCTTTGGGGAGACGGGTGTGTGTGTGGCGGTGAGTATGCTTGATGGAGGAAGCCGGCGCCGACAGCTGAGCTGGACGGGCAGCCGCGAGCAGCAGCGGTGCTGCCGGGTTGAGCGGCGGCAGTGGCAGCGGTGGTGGCCGGAAAAGCAGCGGGAGGAAGGGCAGGGAAACGGCAGCAGGGGTGTGATTTGGGGTGAGGGTTATCTTTGTAAATTTGATATAATTAAGGACCTAATTGCAAAACCATAACTTTAGGATAATTAACAAATCAACCCTTAAATTTTATGAAATATGCTATAAGACATATAATTTATGAATAATGGCATTTAAAATCCAATAATTTCAAATATTACATTTTATTTCCTTAAACTTATAAAAATATGTTTTAAGCTCCCCAAAATAATGAATAATGATAACAAATCCCAATTATGTTGGATTTACATTATGTACCCTAAATATTTATAATATTATGTATTGCCTATTAGAATTAATGTATATTGCTAAAACGATAGAATATGCTGAAATTACAAAGATACCCTTAGAGTTGTGGAAATTGTATTTTAATTAACCATAATTGGTTGAGATGATAAAACGAACCCTAGATATTATAGATATTACTTTCGAAAATTAATATATATATGAAATAATGAATTAAACTCAAACTAATGAATTAGGTTATAAATTAAACTTAGAGATATTATAATAATTAATGTATGTGCAATTTAATAGTTATTTTAAATGTAGGTTTTAAAATTCTAGATTCAAGTCTCGTTAACCCCATAACTCTTGGGAAGTTATAAATATGGACCTAACAATAACCATGGACCTTATGTTCTGATATTCATAATTTAATAAATAAATCCAAGGCTTAATTATAAATATCAAAGTAAATATCAAATTCAATCCTCTTAAATAGAAATTAACTAAACATGTTATGCAATTAAATATATTCCTAAATCTACTTATAATTTCAGTTAATTGAATTCATTTTATAAATTAAAACTTTATAGTTAATCTAAATATGTTATAATCATAAATATATTCAAATTTCCTAATATCTAAGTTAAACCGTAAATTATATAATTAGATTTTTAAGAGTATTTTAAAGATCCTTAAGAATTAATTTAGGCTAAATCTTTATAATTTACTTATTGTAGAATTATTCTCAAGTCTTCAATATTTAAACCAGATCAAAATATTATAATTTAATTCTCCTGGAACTAAGTTCAGTATTTCAAGATCTAATTAAAGTCTAATTAAGCTTTCTAATATTTTAATAAACACATTTTATTTCAAATTCACTTAAATATTATACTCATCTTAAAATCATTTATTTTATTCTTTAGATCACAACATCGTCAGAAGCTGTTCCATTCTTATCAACGAAAACCATTAAAGGACATATTTTAATTATTAATGACCTTAACTAAAGAAATTATAGCTAGATTATGTATTAAGAAATATTGTTAATGTTCGATGTAGGAAACAAGGAAAGAGGAAGATGATCGACAACTTATGAATATAAGCTTCAGTTTCCTAAGGTGGGGAAAAGTGCTAAATCGGTATTTATATTACTTTCGAAATATTTAAATTACGAATTTTATTATGCTATATGAATGTGTTGGGTTTATGTGCTGAATGTATGAAATGTTATTATATGATGAAGGTGATTCTTATTCTATGTGAAATGTAACATACAGAAGTGCCTATGAATGAACTTGTTATGAAGTATGATGACTGGTGTGTTGGGTTTATGTGCTGAATGTATGAAATGTTATTATATGATGAAGGTGATTCTTATTCTATGTGAAATGTAACATACGGAAGTGCCTATGAATGAACTTGTTATGAAGTATGATGACTGGAAAATTAGTGTTTTGTTCAGTACATGTGCTTCTATGTGTATGTTTGATATGTGAATATGTGATGAAATTATGTGCGCATGTGCATGCGTATGCAAGGCGGCTAGGGCTCGCATATGACGGCTGATCACCGTATTACGACGGCTAACGATCGTATTACGACGGCTAACGACCGTAAAAAGGCGGTTAAGACCCGCAAATGTTTTCATGGCGACTGAGAACCGCAAAATGCTTTCATGACGGCTAAAAACCGTAAATGTGAAAATGAAGTGACATGTGCTTGTGCATGCGTATGCAAGGCGGCTAGGGCTCGCATATGACGGTTGATCACCGTATTATGACGGTTAATAACCGTAAAAATGTTTTCACGGCGGCTAAGAACCGCAAAATGCTTTCATGGCGGCTAAGCACCGTAACTATGTGAAAAATGATATTTGAATGTGAATGATGGATTATATGTTTCCATAGCAGCTAAAAATCGCATATGTTGCAAGACGGTTAAAGACCATAAATGTGGGAATGAAAGTGACATGTTTGAAGATGAATGATGTTTGATTTGTGAAGAATGCTTACTTTTAGATTTATTATAAGTCACGTGATTGAAATGATATATTTTATGTTGTTTTTATTAAATGATAAACGTTCTATGTCAATTGGATTTTCTGATAAAAATTGTGTTATGATGAGTTGAGGAATTTACGATCGAATTCTTTTAAAATTATATCGTTTTGAAATAAGGGCATGAAAATATGTTTTATCAAATGTTTTAATGTTGGAAATTATTTTAAGTCATCCCGAGTTTCCCCACCCCACTAAGTGTATTTCAAACACTCACCCTTTCTTTTAAAAATGTTTTCAGTTTAGGGATTTTTATGGCGTGGAGTGCGAGCGGTGGATGCTGGTAGCCGATGAGCAGAGGTTACAGAAGTTTTTTATTTAAAATGATTAATTTCATGAATTTAAGAAATGTATATTTTATAATTATTCTTGATATTATTTATATTTTATTCTTTTGAAGAAAGTAAAAATTTATAAGTAACGTCTCGGTTAAGATTTATTCATAAAAGAATCGGGACGTTACAAGAAATATTATAATAATTAAAATACGGTAAAATCATTTACCTCAAATTTAGGATATAAAACCTTAAATTCACGTTTAGTTAACCACATAACTCTTGAGAAATTATAAATATAGACCTAAATATAATTATGGACCTTATGTTTTGATCTTCATAACTTAATAAATAAACCAAAGGCCAAATCATAAATATTAAACATTTAAATAAATCCCCTATATTGTTAAAAATGATCTAATGATGTTAAATTAATTATGAACTTTACAAGTTAATTTCCCAAAGTTAAGTGTCAACATAAATATCAAATTAAATATCAATTTTAATCCTCTTAAATAATAATTAACTAAACATGTCATGTAATTAAATATTTTTCCTAAATTAACTTATGATTTCAGTTAATTGAATTCATTTTTATAAATTACTTTATAGTTAATCTAAATACGTCATAATCATAAATATATTCAAATTTCCTAATATCTAAGTAAAACCATAAATTAGATAATTAGATTTTCTAAGATTAGTTTAAAGTTCTTCAAGAATTATTTTAAGTAAAAACTTTATAATTTAATTATCTAAAATTAATATCAAGTCTTCAAGATCAAATCTAAATCATAATGTTAGAATTAATTTTCCTGAGAAATAAGCCAAGTCTTTCAAGATCTAATTAAAGTCTAATTAAGTTTTCTAATATTTTAACAAACATATTTTATTAGAAATTCACCTAAATCTTATATTCACCTTAAAATCATTTAATTTATTCTTTAAATCACAACATCGTTAGAGACATGTTCCAACTTACTAAAGAAAACCTTAAAGGACATATTTTAATTACTAATGACCTTAAATAAAGAATTTATAGCCAGATTATGTGCTAAGACATTTTAATGATGGATGTAGGAAAAGAGAAATGATGATTGCTCGACAGCTTATGAATATAAGCTTCAGTTTCCTAAGGTGGGGGAAAAATTGCTATGTCGGTATTTATACTTCTTTCAAAATATTTAAATTACGAATTATTATACGATATGAAATGAGTTGGGTATATGTGCTGAACGCATGAGATGTTATAGGTGATAATGTTATGATATGATGAATGTGAATGTGATTACTGAATGATTAAGGTTAAGTGACGGATTTTGATTATTAATTGTTTTAGTTGATTGATGGAAATTATGAGGACTGATGAATGCTTGTATAATTGAAATACGTAATTATGGATTGTAATTGTTTTCGAAATGTGAACATTTTACTGTGAATGCAAAGGTGAAGGATGATGTGAAGTTGATATTTGCATATGTGCAAACAAGATGTGTCTTTATGGCAGTTGAAAACTACAACTAAGTGCTTTGTTAAAATAATGTGCTTTTATGTGTATATTGATGTGTGCATGTGCATGTGTATGAATAACGGCTGATCACTGAAAAAGGCGGTTAAGACCCGCATATGTTTTATTAGTAGCGGCTAAGACCCGCAAATTGCTTTCATGGCGGCTAAGCACCGTAAATTATATGAAAAGTGATGTTGAATGTGAATGATGGATTATATATTTTTAGGGCGGCTAAGACCCGCATATGGTTGCAAGACGGCTAAAAACCGTAAATGTGATAATGAAAGTGATATGTTGAATGTGAATGATGATTGATTTGAGATGGATGCTTACATTATAAAATGATTTAAGTCACGTGATGGAAATGATCTATTTTCTATGATTTTTATTAAAAGACAAACGTTTTAAAGAAAATCTGTTTTATGTGACAAATGGTGGTTTGGCATGTGTGTTTAAAATCTTTAGAAATTATTTTATGTCATCCCGAGTCCCCACCCCACTGAGTGAACTTTTGTCACTCACCCCTATTTCTAAAATGTTTTCAGTTTAAGGATTTAATGGCGTGGAAGGCGAGTGGTGGATGCTGGTAGCCGATGAGTAAAGGTTACAAAACCTTTTTATTTAAAATGATTAATTTCATGAATTTAAGAATTGTAGATTTCAGAATTATTCTTGATTTTATTATTTTATTTTATTGAAAGTGTGAATTTTATAAATGAGTAACGTCTCAATTAAGATTTATTTACAAAAGAATCGGGGCGTTACACAATTAGCTCTCTTTAGAAAAACACAAAAACTTTTATACAACTGGTGTACGGATCCTAGATCCGTACACCTGACCCGACCCGGCCCCCACGCGCCCCACGTGCCTGGGTGGGTGCGCTCAAACCCACCCAAAATTCACTCCAGGTGCTAGACCTTTATGTTATGTTAAGTATATCTTTATGTTATGTTAGTCATACCTTTAGGGCCTTTTATATTATATTAAGCATACCTTAATGCAAGTCTTTTAATACCTTTATGCAACGTTAAGCATACCTTTATACAATGTTAAGCATACCTTTAGGGTTATAATGTTATGTTAAACATTCCTTTATGTTATATTAGTCATACCTTTTAATTATGTTAGTTGTACCTTTATGTATTATATAAAAGTATGACTAATATTAATTAAAGGTATGCGTAATATTTATATAAAGGTATATATGTACAAATTAGGGTTTTTTTATGCTGAAATTATAATTTTTTCGTCAAAATTAGGGCTTTTTTGCCAAAATTAGGGTTTTTTTTAAAAGCTAAACTGTTACATAAAGGTATGCTTAACATAATATAAAGGTATGACTAACACAACATAAAGGTCAGGATAAGAAAAAAAAAAAAAGGAAATGCGTGGATCCGGGTCGGATTCAGCTTGACCCGACCCGCGTTGTACGGATCTAAGATCCATACAACATTTGCACACAAGTGCAACTCTTAGAAAAATAGGAGCGTCAACTACATTTAACAAACCACAAGGGGGTTTCGCGCAATTTCTAAAGCATAGGGGGATTTCATACCGAATTTTCAAACCACAAGGGGGTTTCGCTCAATTATCCCCATAAAAATATTACATGATACAAAAATATTATTTAATATATATATAAAAATATTGCTTTTAATTTTATTGATCAGACACTTTGACTATGTTGACCATTGACCAAAGTGTTGACAATTGACTATTGATTGTTGACCGTGGATCAAATCAAACACGATATATCAACAAAATCGGATCTATAATAATGTCTTAACTAAGAATTTGCATTCTTTTAATGTGCCTTCTTAAAATTTAGGTAGGCTAATCAACTTGTTTGATCTAGAAAATGAGTATCGTATTTCATTAGATGCTTATGGGAACATAATAATTTTAGGTACTTATGAATTAACTTTGATTCATTAATTTCAATCTCGATCCTCTACAATGATGTTATTTTTATATTATTCGATCTGTCCCAGTTATGTAGGTTTGTATTTTTTTTAGAATGTCCCAATTATTTAATTCATTCACTAATATACCCTTATTAATTAGTTTTGAAAAAATAAATTTGAAAAACTAAACTCATGATTAAATATGGGCATAATAGGAAATTACTTGTTTTACCTATCATTTTCTTAATCTCCATGAAAAACCCAATCAACCTATATAATTGGGATGAGAGTAATATATTTTATTATCTTTAATATACCATACATGTTAATAAATGATATCATTATATGTAATATGTTTAAATACTTAATGAAATAAATAAATTGTTATATATACTCCTAAAAGTAATATAACTGAATTGCTTAAAAAATTATTATATGGCACTATAAAAAGGTTGTCCCCCGTACAAATTTATCTCATAAGCCGCAAATAAATTGGCTACTATTACAGGCACTCAAGCACAAGCTTTTGAAGTTATTGATAAGATTGATGGATTCCATAATTAATGAAACACAAAAACTTATTGTCCCCGCAGCAAAAATCAGTGCCCGACCCATTTCGGCCCGACTTGATTACAAAATGGGTCGGTATATATAGTTTTTAATTTTTTTATTATTAATTTTTTCTTTCATTTCGTCTGCTCTCAGCACGAGTTTTCATTTCATCATCTTCATCAACGGTTTCTTTTATATTCATCTCTACTTTTGTCGATTTTTATACGTTTTCTTCGGATTGTTGTGATTTACTTGCTATAGTGTTGAAGATAATTGATACTTTCGAAGATTTTGTGGAGAATTTCGCTTCAAATAAATTTCATTGGTAAGTGTACTTGTTTTTGTTGAAGTTTCTTTTATAGTTTTTGTTTTAGTTTTTTTATTAGTTGTTTTTATTTTCATTTTGTTCGTTGTGTACTTATTATTTTTTGGTTTTATGTTTGTGCTCGATTTTTTAAGGTTTTTTAGTTTTTGATATTTTTCTACATTTTTGAATGTATAGTTGTTTCTTTTGAGTTTATTGACTTCTTTGTTATTTTGCATGTTTGATTTTGTCGAGTTTTAGGTGTTGTACATTATTTTTGTATGTTTTATTGTCACATTTGTCAATAGAAATCATTGTTGATGTTGAAGAACAAATTAAATGTAGATGCATGTTCTAGTTAATACATAATGATGTTTTGTAATTTTATTTTGTTTGTGTTAGGATAATGTTGTGAAATCAGCCCAGGAAACCAAATTGATCAAGAACTCACATAAAATGACAGAACCCTAAACCCAAGAAGAGAAAAAGAACAAGAAATCAAAGAGAACACACAAGGATTATAGTGGTTCGACTATAATTAGTCTACATCTACTTGTTGAATCAAAGCCCTTTATTTATTTCGAAAATTAACAAGAGAAAAGCACTCAATTGAATAAAAGTGCAGATTAGGGTTTCTATCGAGCCAAGAACCCTAATCTTTTCAATCGAAAGAATTACAATGAATTAAGCTACAATACTAGAACCCGTTGTGCGCATATATACCAACAGCAAAACCCCTCAACTGATTTCAAAAAATGGTTTGTGGAACACGACGATTTTGGCCGTTTATTCCAACAGATTTAACAAATACACAGTGGTGGTTCAAGTCTGTTATTTCCCAACTACCGTGACTTGGGTAGGATAAAACCCTCCGGTTCTACCTCATCCACCCCAGTTTTCCTCAGTCTGATCCCGGTTCTGTGATTTATGCTTGAATTCCGAGTTAACACATGCCTGCAACTCTCAAATCTCCACCTTAACTCCGAATGAACAGCATAAGACTTTGATGCAGCAACTCAGCCCATTCTAAGTGTGACCTTTTTCCCAGTTGGTTAATTGCACCAGCTCCTTATAGTATTCAAACTTAGATCTTGGTAAAACTTTAGTGAGCATGTCTGCTGGATTGTCTACAGTTCCCACCTTCTTTGCTTCAACTTCTCCTCTCTCAATTAAATCTCTCACAAAATGGAGTTTAATGTCTACATGCTTGCATCGGCTGTGAAACATCTGATGTTTACTCAAATGTAATGCACTTTGGTTGTCACAAAACACTTCAACCCTCTTCTGTTTTATGCCTAACTCCCTGAGAATTCCCCTCAACCACACAACTTCTTTCACTGCATCAGACATGGCAACAAATTCAGCCTCGGTTGTGGATAATGCAACTATAGACTGTTGCATTGCTCTCCAGCTTATTGTTGTCCCATAGAGTGTAAAAACATACCTTGTTATCGATTTCCTATTATCGGGATTTCCAGTAAAATCTGAGTCAACAAAACCTTGAAGAGAATTGCTTGGACCAGCTTCTGATTTCTTAAACAACAAACCTAAATCAGCTGTGCTTCTCAAGTATCTTAACATCCACTTCAATCCTTCCCAATGTTGCTTTCCAAGATTGGCCATGAACTTACTCACCTTGCACATGACATAGGCTAAGTCAGGCATACTACATACCATTCCATACATAACACTCCTAACCGCATTTGTATATGGAACTTTAGCTATCTTCTTAACTTCATAATCTGTAGTAGGTTGCTGATCTGCTATCATTCTAAACTGGACTCCAAGAGGTGTAGTCACTATTTTAGAATTATGCATCTGAAATTTGTGAAAAACCTTCTCTAGGTATTCTGATTGATGAAGAAATACTAGCCCTTTCTCTCTATCTCTCCTTATATCCATGCCAAGTATCCTCCTTGCTTCTCCCAAGTTTTTCATTTCAAATTTAGATGCTAGCTTACCCTTTAAGACATTAATCCGAAATAAACTCCTTTCTGCCAATAACATATCATCTACATACAAGAGAAGATAGGTATGTACCTATCTTCCTTCTTTCTCCATATATATGCAGTTGTCAAAGCTGCATCTTTCCAAGCCAATACTTGTCATGAAGCTATCAAATTTTCTATATTATTGCTGGGGACTTTGTTTTAAACCATACAAGGACCTCTTTAGTAGGCACACCTTTCCAGTGTCTTCAGGAAGTATAAACCCCTCGGGTTGTTGCATATAAAGGACCTCTTCTAGATCTCCATGTAGAAAAGTTGTTTTCACATCTAATTGGTGTAATTCCATGTCTTCTTGAGCAACAAGAGCAAGTAAGATTCTGATTAAGACATGCTTAACCACAGGTGAAAATATTTCATTATAATCCACACCCTCCTTTTGTGTATAACCTTTAGCTACTAACCTAGCTTTGTACCTCACATGTTCATCTCCAGCCACTTCGATTTTCTTCTTCAAAATCCACTTGCAACCTATGATTTTTCTGTCCTTAGGCTTCTCCACCAATTCCCAGGTATGGTTCTTGTTTAGAGACAGCAGCTCCTCAGGCATTGCTTGCAGTCATTTCTCCTTTTCCATTGAGTTTATAGCTTCTTTATAAGATTTTGGGTTTTCATGCTCCAATTCCAAGGCTACATTAAACGCATATGGACTGAATCAACCTCACCATATCTTATTGGCGTCTTGATTTGTCTCCTTGTTCTGTCTCTAGTCAGCTGATAACCTGTAAGATCTAACCCTGGACTCTGATCTGAATCTTGTTCTTCCTTAGACTGCTCCTTTTCTAATTGACCCTCATCAGCAACCTTTTTATTCTTCCTTGGTTCAGGCCTTAAGAGATCAGATAATTCAGGCTCCTCCTTGTGTTTTCCAGCATCTAAATCAGTGTCCTCTTACAGATCAAGTTTTCTAGTTCCAGAATATCCATATCCCATTACATCCTCCTTAAAAGTCACACCTCTACTCACAAAACATTCAGGTGTTATTGGTTCCACACTCCAAAGTCTGTTTCCCTTAATACCTTATGGATAACCCAAGAATACACATTTAATTGCCCTTGGTTCAAGCTTATCTCCTCTGGTATATGCATAAGCTAAACATCCAAACACCTTTAGATGGCTTTAAATAGGTTTCACTTTATACCATACTTCATTCGGTGACTTGTACTCAATACTTGATGAAGGACTTCGATTAACTAGATAGACTGTTGTATTAAGTATTTCACCCCAAAACCATTTTGGTAATATTGCATCTGAGAGCATACACCTTACTCTCTCAAGTAGGGTTCGATTCATCCATTCTGCAATCCCATTTTGCTGTGGCGTGTGAACTGTGGTTTTATGCCTGGTAATTCCTCTAACTTTGCATATTTCTTGAAACTCTTCTGAGAGGTATTCCAAGTCATTATCAGTCCTCAAGAACTTCAACCGTTTTCCTATCTGATTTTCTTGCAAGATCAACCACTCTTTAAACCTATCAGCAGCTTCACTTTTATGCTTGAGGATATACACCCATACTTTCCTAGAGTAATCATCTATAAAAGAGATACAATATCTCCCTCCTCCCATTGTTTCAGTCCTATATGGACCCCAAATATTCGAGTGAACATACTCAAATATATCAAAAGTGATATGTTTCCCTTTTGAAAATGGTGTCCTTGTAGACTTACCATATATGCAATGCTCACAATCCCGAACATGTGTTATCAGTTCTGACCCCAGGAGCTTTTGCTTTGATAACTCCAGCAGTCCTCTTGATCCTATGTAACCCATGCATTTATGCCACAACATGTTTTCATGATTTGAATGTGCTATAATGACAGCTCCACCTACAACAGTCATTCCACACAAAAGGTATAATCCATTGGACTTTCTTTATTTTAGGACAACTCTACCTTTTTTTGTTATCAAGATCTGCTCACTTTGTGTGTGGAACTCATAGCCCCTTTCATTGAGTAGTCTAAGAGAGATCAAGTTTCTCTTTAGCTTAGGAATATATCTCACTTCATTTAGGACTTTAATCGATCCATCATACAGCTTTAATTGAACCATGCCAATTCCCTTTACCTTGTAAGAATAATCATTTCTAAGAAGAACTGAGCCACCATCTTCCAATCTAAGGTTTATGAACTAGGACCTTACTGGGCACATATGAAACGAACACCCGAAGTCTAAGACCCATTCATCTTGCATCTGAGTATTTACAACACAGCATATCAGCAGCTTCAAAACCCTTTTGTTCCTGAGCTAAAGCAACTTGTAGATTAGGTGGAATCGATTTCTTCTTCTTCTCAGGGCAGTTTCTTTTGAGATGGCCAGGCTTATGGCAAGCAAAGCACTTTCTTGTTTCCATCTTTTCTTGATTCCCTGCAGTAGCTTGTGGATTACTCTTATTCTTGAACTGGTTCTGATTATTCTTAGGGTGAGCTTTGAATTTCATGTGTAGACCTTCTCCCATGCTAGATGTCTTAAAGTTTGATTCTCCTGAAAGAGCCCTTGAACGTATGGTAATTTAAACAGATTCAAGAGACATGGTTGTCATTCTTCCATAGATCAGTGCATCCTTGAAGGATTGATAAGATTTCAGAAGCGTATGTAGCAGTAATAATACAAGATCTTCATCCTTTTATTTCTCACAAATGTTAGCCAAATCGTCTACCAACTTGTTGAAGTCATCCAACTTTTCAAGAATTTTCTTTTCATCGAGGATCTTGAACGCTATTAGCTTCTGTTTCAGGAATAGTCGGTTGGTTAGAGACTTAGTTTGATACAAGGATTCGAGCTTCTTCCATACGTCTAGAGTAGTCCTTTCTTGATACACTTCCCTAAGTGCCTTATCCGCAAGACAGAGGATAATCGAGCTACGAGCCTTCCGATCAATCTTCAATCTTGATTTCTCAGTCTTTGAGAATTCACCTTTTTCCTCTTCAGATGAATCAGAGTCAATGCCATCTGAAGTTATCGCACTTTCCAACCCTTGTTGAATAAGGATGGCTTCCATCTTGGCCTTCCATAGGATAAAGTCACCATTTTTAATGAATTTCTCCATATCAAGCTTCAGTGATCCCATCTCGATCGGTTGCTATTCCCACAGACGGCGCCACTAGTTGTGAAATCAGCCCAGGAAGCCAAATTGATCAAGAACTCACATAAAATGATAGAACCCTAAACCCAAGAAGAGAAAATGAACAAGAAATCAAAGAGAACACACAAGGATTATAGTGGTTCGACTATAATTAGTCTACATCCACTTGCTGAATCAAAGCCCTTTATTTATTTCGGAAATTAACAAGAGAAAAGCACTCAATTGAAGAAAAGCGCAAATTAGGGTTTCTATCGAGCCAAGAACCCTAATCTTTTCAATCGAAAGAATTACAGTGAATTAAGCTACAATACTAGAACCCGTTGTGCGCATATATACTAGCAGCAAAACCCTTCAACTGATTTCAGAAAATGGTTTATGGAATGCAATGATTTTGGCCGTCAATTCCAACAGATTTAGCAGATACACAGTGGTGGTTCAAGTTTGTTATTTCCCAACTACCGCGACTCGGGTAGGATAAAACCCTCCGGTTCTGCCTCATCCACCTCGATTTTCCTTAGTCTGATCCCGATTCCATTATTCTAAGTTAACACATGCCTGCAACTCTCAGCTAATGTATATAAAGGAAGTTGTTGGAGGAAAGAAGAAGACTATATTAATGGATTATACAATTTTTAACAAGAAAAGAACTAAGGAACAAATTTTGGGTAATTTAAAAAAGAACTTCTTGTTGGTAAGAAGAAAATGTGAAAGAAGGAGATAGTGGATGTTGTTGACTAGTATTTCCCTTATAATATGTTAATGATGTTTTGCTTTCTATTCTGTTAGTATTTGTTTTTTTACAATTTCTTTTTTTTTACTTTTTTTGGTTCACTTGCAATTATAGATTCATCGTTTCTGCATGTGAGATTTACTTCGTTTCCCCAAAAAGAAGAAACCCTATAAGGAACAAATATATTATATAAAAAAACTCTTCAATTTTCTGCACAAAGCATCGAAACAGCTATATTTTAAAAAAAAATTCTTTAATTTTCTACACAACATCACATATGTAAAAAAAAAAATAGCATTAAATGATAGTTTCCCAAAGAAGAAAGTGTCAATGGGTGGGAAAATCCATATTGCCATTTTTGCCAATGATTCTCTTTATATATATATAATCAATATTTTGCGATATCTAATAGTAACATTTATACTCCATTTTCATTAATATTAGATATCGCAAAATATCGATACTATATATATATATCGCGATATTTAATAGTAATGAAAACGGAGTATAAATTGAAAGTATATAAAAATAATAATAAATTTTGTATTCAATTGGATATTTTTATTAAATATCATAAGTAATCCAATCCTTCTATCCTTAATATACCCAATAGGTTTCTTCTTTTTTATTTCAAACGAAGTAAATCCAAAATTGCACTCACCACGTAAGCTCTGGTGTGTTGAATTTTTATATCGTTCTTAGTTATCAATTTCTATTGCAAGATTGAAGGATTAACTCTTGAATTAGATTCTTGAAGAAATTGTTTTCAAAGGTGATTTCTAAGTTTTTCTTGAATTTCAAACATCTTGAATTTCAAACTGACAAGTAGCGTTGTCTGTGGGAAGCGCTTGAAGATTCAAGGAATGGCAGCAACAAGATTCGATGTAGAAAGGTTTAACGGTGAGCGGGATTTTGGCCTTTGAAGATTGAAGATCAGAGCCCTATTAGTTCAACAAGGGTTGGCTATTGCACTGAAAGGGATGGCTTCTTTCCCTGAATCTATGAAGAATGAAGAAAAGCAGCTGATCCTGGAAAAGGCACACAACACTTTCATTCTAAGTTTAGGGAACAAAGTTTTGAGAGAAGTTTCCAAAAAAGACACTGCTAAAGGTATATGGGATAAGTTGGAAAGTTTATACATGGTAAAAACTCTAGCAAATCGTCTATACATGAAAAAGAAGCTTTATGCTTACAAAATGCTTAATGAAAGATCATATACAAGTCAACTTGGAGAGTTTTTGAAGATCCTTGATGATTTGGAAAATATAGGAGTCTCATTGACAAAAGAAGACAAGACCCTTATGCTGCTTAATTATATGCCAAAATCTCTGGAAAACTTCACTGATACCATTCTATATGGAAGACAAAACACAATTACACTTGATGAAATAATCATTGCTCTCAAGTCAAAGGAATTATCAAAATGCAGTGAAGGTAAGAAATAACCTGTTGGTGAGGGTTTGGCTATAAAGCAAAATGTACAGAAGAAGAAGTTTTAGAAGCAAGAACATAAGGCTGCTCCCAAGCAACCTGATAAGGAATCTCAAGGCTCCATTAATGATGTTGGAAATAACACATGTTTCCACTGCCATAAACCAGGCCACTACAAGAAGGATTGTATCAAATATAAGCAATTCAAGAAGAATCAAGGAAAGAACCAATCAAACCAAGCAAATCAAACTATAGAAACTTCTGCATCTGCTGCTGGTTATGAGTCAGCTGAAGTGTTGTCAATCACAACAAGTAGCATCACTTCAGAGTGGATTTTAGACTCAAGGCATTCTTTTCATATGAGCCCAAAGAAAGAATGGTTTCAAGACTTGAAGTTGCAAGATATTGGATCAGTGCTTATTGGTAATGATAAGTTTGTATGGTAAAGGGTATAGGATCAATTGGATTGGTAATGCATGATGGAGTGGTAAGGATTCTATCTCAGGTTAGATATGTTCCTGATCTCAAAAGAAACTTAATCTCACTTGGAATGCTAGACTCTCAAGGCTACAAGTTTCAGTCAGAAGCTGGTTGTTTAAGTGTGTCCAAATGATCAATCACTGTGATGAAAGAGTGCAAGGTGAATGAGCTATACTTTCTGGTTGGTATGATATGTCCTTCACAGACAAATTCAGCACAAGAGATGGACAGAACTCTACTTTGGCATAAAAGGTTATGTCATATCAATGAGAAAGGCTTGCAAGAACTTTCCAAGAAAAATGTGTTTGGAAGGGATAAACTATCCAAGCTGGAGTTATGTGAATGATGCATACTTGGAAAGGCCAAGAAACAAAGTTTTAAGCCTGGAATGCACACTACTAAGGCTCCTCTAGATTACATACATTCTAATCTTTGGGGACCCGCAAGAACCAAGACAAGGAATGGAGGGAGTTACTTCTTATCTCTAATTGATGACTACTCCAGAAAGGTTTGGGTTTATATCCTGAAAACCAAAGATGAAGCTTTTCAGATGTTTAAAACTTGGCTTGGAGAAGCAGAAAATACCACTGATAGGAAGCTAAAGTACCTCAAAACAGATAATGGTCCAGAGTTTACATCTGATGAGTTCAATAGCTTCTGCAAAGAAAGAGAGATTGAAAGGCATAAGAAAGAGGGATTGCAAGGCATAAGACAGTTCCTGGCACTCTTCAGCAAAATGGCCTTGTTGAGAGAATGAATCAAAACCATTCTCAACAAGGTAAGGTGTATGCTCATCAACTCTAGAATGTCTAAAATTTTTTGGGGTGAGGCTGTAGCTACTGTAGTCTATCTAATCAATAGAAGTCCTTCTTCAGCCATAGACTTTAAAACTCCAAAAGAAGTATGACATGGATCACCTGCAGATTACAGTAGTTTAAAGGTGTTTGGTTGTCTGGCTTTTGCTCATATTAAGCAAGATAAGTTAGAGCCAAGGGCTCTAAGATATGTTTTTCTGGGATATCCAAAGCAAGTGAAAGGTTATAAGCTATGGTGTCTTGAGAAAGATAAGCAAAAGTGTATAATCTGTAAGGATGTGGTCTTTGATGAAACTAAAATGCCAGTCAAAGGTGATAATACAAGAATCAACTCATCTAAAGTTAAGGAGGGATCTGAGTTTGAGGTGGAGCTTCTAAAGATCAAAGATAATTCTCAAGAAACTGAGTCTGATCATGAAGTTTCTGAAACCAATGATCATGAAGAAAAATCTGCTGAGCTAGCTAACTATCAACTAGTTAGAGACAGGTCCAAAAGGTTAGTTAAACCACCTAATAGGCTTGGTTTTGCTGATAATATTTCATTTGCTTTGTTTGCAACTCAGGAAATTGATACTCAAGAACCTAGAGACTATCATGAAGTTGTGAGTTGCAAACAAAAAGATCGGTGGCTGGTTTCTATACAGGAAGAGCTTTGCTCTTAGACAAAAATAATATTTGGAAGATAGTTGATAAGCCAAAGCATCGGAAACTAATTGAATGTAAGTGGATCAGGCCAGACCTTGCTTATTCAATGAGCATAATTAGCAGATACATGGCTGAACCAGGCATTGATCATTGGGTAACAGTCAAGTCAGTGATGAGATACTTGAATGGCTTTGTGAATCATGGATTAATGCTGACTATACTTCTAATATAGACACAAGAAAATCACTCACTGGATATGTGTTTACTTTGTTTGAAACTACAATAAGCTGGAGAACTTCATAGCAATCAGTGGTGGCTCTTTCAACTACAGAGGCTGAATTTATAGCACTAACTGAAGCAGTGACAGAGGTGGTTTGGCTCAAAGGCATTTTGAAAGAGTTTAATTGGCTTATTCCAGAAATGTGTGACTATCCATTGTGATAACAACAGTACAATTCACTTATCAAAACATCAATGTTATCATGAGAGAACCAAACATATTGATGTTAGACTATACTTTATAAGAGATAAAGTGGAAAAGGAATTTGTGAAGTTTTGCAAGATCCCATCTGAGATGAATCCTGCAGATGCTTTCACCAAAGTTGTACCTGCAACAAAGTTCCAGCTATGTATGAAACTAATTAGCTTGATGGGAAGATCAGCCACTGAAGTTACTTGAAAGGATCATAAGAAGAGATGACCCTTAATCAGCAAGAAGGAAGGGAAACAAGGCTAAAAGTGGAGATTTGTGAATGTTAGCCTGTTTCCAGCCATTTTGCTAAGTATGGGAAGTATCATTTTTTGACTTAAAGAAACGTGATTTGATAATACGTTTCCTATTCAATTTGCATTAATACAAAGTAGAGAGAAAAATGCATTTTTACTTATAAAAGTGTGATTCAGATGAGTGCGTTTTCTTACACAATGACTGAGATAAAGAAAGTCGTGTCTCAACTTATAAAAATGGGTTGGCAAAGTCATGCTTTCTTAACTGTTTTAACAGAAAGCTTGTGAAAGGTTCAGAAACGGGAAAAACAGCTCAGATTCAATGATCGAAGTTAGCAACTTCCAATTAACACCGCGAATTAGTTAGTTGATCTTTTTACTTCATTTTTGTTGGTTCGGTCCTTGTATGGACTTAAACAAGCGCCTAAACAATGACACATGAAATTTGACAATTCTATGTTGTCAAATGGCTTCAAAATCAATGAGTGTGATAAGTGCATCTACATTAAGAGCACACCTAAGACATGTCATTGTGTGTCTTTAGGTGGATGACATGTTGATCATGGGTAGCAACCATGAAGTCATAGTTGAAATGAAGTGTATGTTGAAACGAAATTTCGATATGAAAGATATGGGTGTGGCAGACGTGATTCTTGGAATCAAAATACTTAGGACGTCTGAGGGAATAGCACTAACACAATCTCACTACGTTGAGAAAGTGCTTAGAAAATTCAATGCTTATGACGATCCACCTGCCAAAACACCTTTGGAACTCAACGTACACTTGAGTAAAAATAAAAGTGAGCCTGTAGCTCAAGTTGAATATGCATGGGTCATAGGAAGCCTAATGTACATAACTAATTATACAAGGTCTGATCTTGCATGCTCGGTGAATAAATTAAGTAGATTCACAAGTAATCCCAGGAGTGAGCATTGGAAGGCTCTCGTACGAGTCTTGAGATACTTAAAGTATACTCTTGACTTAGGCTTGCATTACTCAAAATATCCTATCGTACTTGAGGGATATAGTGATGTAAATTGGATTTCAGACACAAAAGACTCCTTTTCCACGAGTGGATACGTATTCACTATAGGTGGTGGGATCGTGTCATGGAAGTCCACGAAGCAAACTTGTATAGCTCGTTCCACCATGGAATCCGAGTTTATAGCCTTGGATAAGGTGGGAGAAGAGGCAAATGGCTTCATAACTTTCTCGAGGATATTTCTTATTGGAACAAGCCTGTACCAACGGTGATGGTACATTGTGATTGCCAAGCTACCATAGGTAGGGCAATAAACAAGATGTATAACAGTAAGTGAAGACATATACATCGATGACATAATACCATGAGGTAATTGATCTCGACCGATGTGATATCAATCGATTATGTAAAATCGAAAGATAATTTGGTCTATCATTTAACAAAAGGGTTAAATCGAGATCAAATGAACAAGTTGTTAGGGGGAATGAGATTAAAATCCACAACTTAAGAAAACTTTCTTAATGGAAACCCCACCATGGAGATTGGAGATCCCAAGAACATGATTCAATGGGAAAACTAAACTATGAAAGTTGGTTGGATAACATTTGAAAAATAAACCCTTCCTTAGAAAGTGAATCAAGTGTTGAACCTGCAAAAGTGGTGAGGATAAGTCGTAAGACTTTTAATGATTCTTAAAATGCCTCAAGGAGGTAGAGTATGGTTGGATACTCAAAAGGATATCACCTATATAAGTGAGAAGTGGTGGCCGCTTCTAAATGAACACTTATGAACCAAAGATGTGTCTATGGCCGAAAAAGGACAAAAACGTGAGAACAAAGGTGTTGAGGCTTTGTTGTGTGTGCGTTATTGACTTGGTGTACACCAAAGTGGAGTAGTTCAATGCATTGTGTCCACTAAGCCGTCGGTACATCTGATGACGTTCACTATGAAAAGGTTCAAGACCAAAAGTCACTTATCCATATGCAACACGGTCTCTCGAGGACTGAGCTTCGAGTCTACATTCATGCATTAATTTCCACTCATGTGGGGGATTGTTGGAAAATTGGTTGTAAAAAGTGGTGGGTGACACCACTTTGACCAAAAGTTAAGTGGCTAAATGTTAATCCTTTTAAGAGTTGATGCTAAAAGATTAATCTACGTTTGGAGTAGATAATCTAGACATTTTGAATCACTCAAAACCAATTTTTGGTGAGAAAGAAATTAAATATCTAAGTTGGTCACTTGAAATGGGAATGTAAAGGTCTTGAGTGTGGGAAAGAAGCTTAACTATCCCACATAAAAACATGGACCCAATAAATGCAAGTATTTAAGAAGTCATGTGAAGTGGCTCAGTAATTAATACACACTTGGAGTGGTATGTTTGTGCAACACACACACACGTACGCGCGTCTAGCCTTGTCACGGCATGGCTTGGCCCGGACCCAGACTCAACCCGACCTCGGCCGTGGGCCTTGGTCCTTAGCAATTGGATGTTGGGCTCAACTTGGGTGGATGGGACGGCTCGGGTTTTCCTGACCCGTTGCTGTGGTTGCTGCATTGTAGCTCCCGGCCGAGGATGCAGCATGCTGCTTACAGCTCCCGACCGAGGATGCAGCATGCTGCATGCAACGGGAAACTTACAGCACCCAGCCTAGATTGCAGTAGGAAAATTATAGCTCCCGGCTGAGGATGTAGCATCAAGTTGCAACATACGTTTTTTATCGTCATTTCAAAATTTTGAACGAGATGTTTCTTGCATTAAAGACCCGTTATTGGGCAGTTACTTCCCATTAATTCTCAAGTGTAACCGCCATGGTGGAGACCTATAAATAGAGGTCGTCATACATCATTTTTTGGACACGAAAGAACATGAACGAAAATCATACAAAGTTTTCCATTCTGCATTTGCTCAGTTCTCCAAAATACTAAAGTTCGTCGGAGCTTTTGAGATTGTGGTGCTACATCTCAAAGGACGAAGTTGTTTTATCTTTGGGAGACATTACGCATGATCCAGTGAGCACTACCCTAGGCGTATCTCGTCTTAAGGACAGAGGGCCTTCCTCGACTCGACTGCAGCTATTCTTTGTAATAGATTAGAATTTTGTTTCTGTGTTCGACATATTAGCCTTTACGATGCTCTTGTAACCAACACAAGCTACACTGGAGCTGGTTACTGAAATATTTGCGCTCAACAAGTCTAAGCATTATCAAACTATATTCTCAAGCATCCTTACTAGTTTCAGTCACTCAACCTAAGTGAAGTGAACAAGTTTCAACTTGAGAGATTCGAAAAATGATTCAGAAGCTCATTTCACTACACCAGTTGAAGAAACAACAACATATACTTTGACCTATTTGTTGTGTGCTAGGTTGTTTTAGGTGTCGTCAGTTGATAGGATTTATCCTTGCTGGTTGTATTTAGTTGTCTAGGAGAAAGGTAATTTCTCTGTGTGGGGTTTAGAAATCTTAAGTGGATTTGCCTTTAGAACTTGCGGCAAACTGTGTGTACGTTGAGTTATAATAGGTGTTGACTTGTTAGGTTGATAAATTGTTAGGTTGTATCCTGTAAATCAATCTTACTTAATGAAATTCCTGCTCGGGGTAGCAGTAGAGTGGACGTAGAATGATTACACCACCTTCGAACCACTATAAACCATAAGTGTTTTTAATCGCTTTATATTATCTGTGTTGTATCTTGTGTTTATTCTATCATAAGCATAAAAGAATCTTCATAAGAAAACATATTTGAGAAAACAAGCCTTCTGTGAAAGTATAATTTTCCGCTGCGAACAACTCTAAGTTACAGCGTACAACACTGCATTTTAGTGCAGTAAGCAGTACTACTACTCTGTGTTGTAAGTTCAAGTAACTTACAGTATAATAAGTTCGAAAAGATTTTCAAAATCTATGAAGGTTCATTTACCTCCCTCTAAACCTTCGAAACCACTTGAGACGAACAATAATCATTTTGATTAATTATATTGTCCTCAAGTCAAGTCAGTAACATATCGATTAAGTATCATTACTTTATTGCCTAAAAGACAATATCTACTAGATTTGTTAAAATAATAGATGCTAGACTTCAATATAGTAATTTTTATATTTGAATCTGTTTAATATAAAAAAGTTTAGAGAAAAATTATTAAGAAAAAAACTAAAATATATGTGTGGTGGTTGAAAATGATTGTTCAAACCTATTAATTAATAAAATTGTTTTTCTTTTTTTTGCAAATATGTGTTATAAAATAAATTTTGGAATTTGTTTGAATTTTTTGATTTTTACCATTTTATCACATAAATTGGAGAGTCATTCTAGATTTAATAATAAAATCAGACTAATAAAATGGTGGGAGAGTTGAATAATATAATAGGCATAGCAACATATATTTCAACAACTAAATAATATATTAGGCAAATTATGTTGTATTTAATACTAATTAGGTGATATGTATTGCACAAAATCATAAATATATTTGTTTCTATAAAAATAGTATGTAAGTTTTCTATTTAACCAAACTCAATTATTTTTATAATTTTTTTAGTTAGACTTGTGTATTACACAAGTCTATAGTATAAAACATCTATACTATATATTAAAGCAAGAAAGTTGGCTAAAATTATAAGAATGCTACTTTCCATCTAAAAGTGTCTTGTCAATAAAAAAAAAAATTAAAAATTAGTACATTTACTTGATAAGCTATTCTATAATAATAAGAGGGGGGGGGGGGGGGAGATCAATATTACTAAACAAGCTATTTTATAATCTATATAAAGCTAAAAAAAGAAATATAAAGATACATCAATTTCTCAAATCTATGTAAAACTAAGAAATGGAGAAAAAATAGTGATTTCTTGCCAAAAGAAATTAAATGCACTAAGAATGGAAAAAAAAAAAAAAGATATACAAAGAATGAAGAAAAAGAACAAGAAAAACAAGTAAATATAATGATTTCTCAAATCTATTTAACAAAAATGCAAGATTTGTTAAACATTCGGTAGAATTTTTTTTTTTTTTTTTTTCAGATATGATTGTCTTAGAAGATCTTCAAAGAGATTCCACCAAAAAAATTTTGTACACCAAACACAAATTGAACATATAATTTTGTGAGATAGAAATGAAGAAAAAAAAAAGAAGGAAAACTAAACATGATGATTGAAGTATAAGAGTGGAATATTAATATACCAATAAAAAATATAAAAGGAAAGATTAATTATTATGATTGAAGGAATTATTATTATAAATAATATTATTAATTTGAAAAAATATATAAAATCAATAAATACAATAAAAAATGTTTATAAAATATTATTAATAATAATGGGTATTGTATTTTTAATCAAATTTAGCCTAAGTAAAATGAAAGATTTATCAAAATTATTAAAGTTATATAATAATTCGTGCAACACACATTAAAAAAATGAAAAATCATTTGTATATTATATGCATATGTTATAAATTAAAATAATAAAAAATATTATAAATAATCTGTTGGTTTATTCGACTTTATTATATTATTACAATTTATAAATATAAATACAGTAAATAATAAACCATGCATTTTGCTAGTTATCATTATCATTATCATTACGTTTTTTTTAACATCATATTGTAAATTGCTAGCTAAATTTGGTAAAGTGTAGAGTTAGTAGAGATTTTAATATTTTAGGTGAAATCGCAAGCTGTTCGCATAGATTATAAACACTCTACACTGATTCTATTTTAATACATTTACTTTTAATAAATACAATGTTTTAATAAAACGTACTCACTAGACTAATACTCGTACCTTTCATGGAGTTTGACCATAATTATTTCTAAGTTTTAAAAAGAAAACTTTTAATATTTTACTAATATTAACAAATTAAATTGAATGCAAAAAATATATATAATTGAATTTTATATATCGTTCATTGTTTATAATTAAGATATTTTGATCCATGATTTTACACCATGCATGGTTACAATTCACTGTTTTATGGTAGACAACAAATAATAAGAACATAAATGAAATCAAACCTTTTTCACAAACAAAAAAAAAAGTTAATTTTTATGAGATTCCGTATTTGAAGTGTTGGAAATTAAATGGGTCCCAAATCGAATTCGGGTCAAATAAAATTCATCTTTTCGATCTAATCGAACAGTAAGCGATGGATTTAAAAAATCATTATTTGAAATATAAGAGTGAATCATCAATATTAAATCTTTTTAAAGCTAAAAAATTGAAAAGAAATATTCCTTTGACAATTTTCTTTTCTCTCTTACTTTAACTGATATCCAATAGTTGAATCTAAAAATTATTGAAAACACCACGATTTTTCGATTCGATCCTCCCTTTTAATAGTAGTGTGTGAACACCCAAAATATTGTATAGCATTCTAACTTAGTTATTCTTACGATGTACTCAACTTATGAAATCATAGAATTGAGCTAATTGAGTTGGAAGGATATAGAACTATTCTATTAAATAAACATAGAACAAAATTGAGATCAGAACTCAAAAATTACGTGTAGAAAATAGGTGTGTTTTCTACTGTTATAGGCGTGTATTTTTCTCTCTGAAACAGGCGTATGTTTTTTTCTCTAAAACAGGAGTGTATTTTCTTATTTGATAGAGAAATTGTGATTTTCTTTTATAGATTTAATTCTATTAATTACGTATCCAATTGAAATTCTAACCTCAATCTTATTGAGATTTATCTGCAATTAGAAATTTAATCTTATTACATTCATAATCTTAATATAATTGTAGTTGATATAATCTTATAATACCTTCATTGATTATATTAATATAAAAAAATATTAAAATATTTATTTAATTTCTAATACAGTAATATAGAATATCAAATATTCTTGAAATTAAATGATATTTATATAATTGCCCAAATCATATGGAAAACTATTTTTCATAAATCATTAGAAATATATAAACTTATATTTAACTCGTTTTACATAGAAAGGCAAATCGGGGACCATGGACCCATAATCATAAGCTCCAATAAATCGAATAAACAATTAAACTCTTTAATTAATTCATTCGACTTATTAATTCCGTTATTACTCCAGTAAAAATACAAAATTGCACTCTTATGATTATAAAATATTTTACTCTTTGAAGTTTAGTCGAGTCGTCCACTGATATAACTATTACATATAGACTAATCTTCCATAGACAATTTGAAATTAAAGTAGATATTATCCGTCAACCTCTTCAATTACCTATTTTCCTCATTTACCATTAATTTATTAGTGAATAGTTAACTTATAATCCAAATATAAATTAGAGATCTCAAACCATTCAGTTTCAAAAAATTTAAAATTAACAAATAAGAAAATTATTTTTCTACTTCCCGCAAGAAAGAATGGATTTCATATCTATAAATTTATATTCTCAGCCATTTAATTTTATGTGAATCTAAAATGCTAAAAATCACACCAAACTAAATAGGAGTGTATAATCACTCAGGATTAAGATTCATCCATATTTAATTTGGATTTCCATATCTAAACGGAATTTGTAGGAAAAACACAAATTAAATAGGTCCTAATCTTATATGATGAAATCATATATAAATGCCCCCACTCAAATGTTTGCACATCGACAGTTCGGATAAGATGGTCACATTTTATGTTTTGGACCTCATTAATAATGTTTTAATTAAAAATCACATACTTTAATTAATTTCATCATAAACCTAATTTTATTTTATGTTTTGGACGTTAATTTCACCATAAACTTAATTTTAATTTATTATTCATAATGTTAATCATTTTGTATATAACACTTATATACACTAACATTATGGTTACATCTAAACAAACTAGGGTTTGGGCTAGAGTTTGAGTTAGGGTTTAAGCGCGTGTAAATGCACGAGGCTCATGAAATGAGTGCGTGTGAAAACATGAGGCGCATGAAATACACCCTCGGATTTGATCAACTTAGTTGCACAGATCGGGTTGGATTGACTTAATTGCACGAATCTAGAATTCATGCACCTAATGCACGAAGCGCATGAAATACACCCTCAAATTAGATCGGCTCAGTTACACGGATCAGGTTGGATTGACTTAATTGCATGGATCTAGAATTCATACATCTAGTAAACATAAATAATTGTGTTTATTAAGTTGTCGTTTACGTGAATTAATTTATTATTTTCAATTATATTTATTATGTGAATTAATTTATTATATTTATTAATCGTGTGAAATAATACCGGCATGCTATTCCATATGTGTACGCCTTGATGAAGTTTTGTTGTTAGTGATGTCAAGTGGGTCGAAATTGTTGTCAATGAGTAATGCAAATTATACATTTTTGGATTAGGTTTTATGTTGTCTATATGTCCTTTATTTAAGACATGCATTAGGACCACTGTTTAATTATTTGATTTAATTATCGTTGAAGTAGCACTTAGTTATATCAATATTTGGTGCAAACCAAAGAACTTAAACATTACATGAGAAATAAGGAAATTTGGTAAAAATACTAGGAAAATAACCACTATATATTGGTATTTTTATATATTGATATTTTTAAAATTAACCCGTAACTTATAAAATGTTGGTAAAAATATCATTTGACAGTCTTCAATGGATAACCGTTCCGATGTTGGTAAAAATATCATTTGACCGGCTTCAACGGATAATCGTTTCGATTACCAGCTTACATGTCAGCTTATGTATGTGACATGTAAACAGATTATCGGAAGGATTACCTGCTTCAACTGGTCATTGGTCATTTTTACCAAAATTTTTTAAAATTACAGGTTAATTTCAAAAATATCAATATTTAGATATCATTTTCCTAATAAAGGCAAACTTAGAAGTTATTTTTACTAATTTTCCCTGAAAAATATACTATGTTTTTTCTAATAAGATAATTGCTTATGGTTTTGCACTACACAAAATCATTACAACATACAATGAAAAAGACAGGGCAAAGTTCCACAAATATTTACTTTACGAGCACAGAATACAACGATACAGAAAATATATTTACTTAACCAGAGATGTCAATGGCCTTCACCGCAGGCTTCTTCACTTCCTCCTTTGGCACAGTGACAGTGAGCACCCCATTCTCCATCGCCGCCTTCACCCGATCCAACTTGGCATTCTCCGGCAGCCTGAAGCGGCGGAGGAACTTGCCGCTGCTCCTCTCGACGCGGTGCCACTTGTCGTTCTTCTCCTCCTGCTCCTTGCTTCTCTCCCCACTGATCTGCAGAACATTAGAATCCTCAATCTCCACCTTCACTTCCTCTTTCTTCAACCCAGGAACATCCACCTTGAACACGTGGCTCTCCGGCGTCTCTTTCCAGTCGATGCGCGCATTGGCAAGGGCGGTGGTTTCCCTGGCGGAGGAAGGGAGATTAGCGGCTGATGATGTGAGAGGAAACCCTCGAAGGGATCCCAAATGTCCAATGAAAATGGATCGAATACGTTGCTCCGACGGTTGCCAAAGAAGCTCGGAATCAGAGACATTTTAGCTCAGTTTCTGCAAGAATTGATTGATGAAAACTTTCTTTGTAGAATTTGTGAGTGATAATTCGCTGAATAACTAAGGATGGGGGTTGAGAATGGAGGAGGTGGGTTATTTATACCCTAGAGCAGACAATTCTGGTGCTTTCGTGTACATTCTTGGACTAGGCTTTTTCGGGCCAACTCTGGTAACATTCCAGAATATTCTGGGTCTTCCACAAGCGTATGAAGTATGGACCTAACGAAGAAATAGGTGTTTGATTGGACTAGCTTACTTTTATTGGCCCAAATAAAATTCAAGGTTAAATGATGAGCATAAGCTATAAGAGAAGCCCAATCAATATATATTACATACTCTAAATTTAGAAATATAGGTTTTAAAGCTTAATAATCTTAATTAATCAAAAAGATATTTGTTAAAGCTTAATAAGTTTCGATATTGTCATATGAAGATTGACAGAAATATTGTGATAATTATAGTTTGATGTAGCTTCTGGATGAGCGACCGCATTGTGGTAAAGCAGAAAATTATCAAACTAGGTTGAAAGCGAAAACAATTGAATAAAAAACAAATAATAAGTAAATAAGAAATAATAAAAGAAATTATTTCAGTTATTAGCTCAATCATCCCCAATACTAATTATCTTAGAACCAATGCAACATTTATTTCACTCAATGTTGGAATTAATACACATAGCTTAACATGTTTTGTTAAGCTGAATCGTTTTACTCGAACAACCTAAAATAAGTTCAATAAATTTAATTCGTTAAATGCATTAAATCACCAAGCTGATAAAGTAAACTAAACTTTGAATACACAAGTTTGATTCAAATAATCTAAATTCATGCTACCTAAAGTTACACGACCATAATTTACTACTTGTGAAATCGAATCGCAACAAATATAGATTATGATCCAAATTCTAGCAATGCACAATGATCATGTTCCTTATTCCAAAAACTCTCCATGATAACTACTAATAACACAAAAACAAGATTTGGAGTATTTTGACACCAAATGTGCAGAAAAGTAGGAAAGCTAATATGTGCTAACACAATTAAATGCATAACTTGTAAAATTTCAAATCATGCGCATTTTTCCTACTTAACAAGGAGCTTTAATTATGAAGTTTCTTCAAGGTGTTATTGTTTCTTTATTAGAGGAACTCGAAGGGTAAAGTAGGTGAAAAACAAATACTTATATAACTCATGCAAAATGAGTTAAAAATTTACTATAACAATATTATGAAAAATAATACTTGTAACTGTGGTTTAAATCAAATAAGCAATATTAATGTCACATAGATTAAATCAATGCAATTGAATAAATAGCACCCAAATCTGGAATTATTTTCTAATTCTGGCTCCAACATTCCCTAAAAAAAACCTCATATTAGTTAAATTTCATGAAGTTGACAGTTTTTGAACGGGGGCCAAATGTGATGACATTTAAATAGTTAAATGACTATTTATGATGAGATGGAAATATTTGGTTCTAAATATAAATAATTGGGGACCAAATTAATCTGATATGTTCACTGGCTAACTATTCAAATATTAATTAGATATTCATAGATTTATAAATAGTATTCTGATTTGTTTATGTAATTTCATATATTTTTAAATAGAATATACTGATTTTGTTTTTATATTGATTTATATATTTTTACAGATTTTATTCAATTGTTATAAGCTTCCATTTGGATGGTTAGAATTGAGGAGAGGTGTGAAATTACTAGTAAAAATTGATAGGTGTTGTTTGTATAGATACAGAGTTGAAATCTATCTCTTTCATTTTGAACAAATTTTAGGTAATATGGATGGATTTCAAATGCACTTCGACTTAAGCGGATTTAAAATTCATTTAGTTCAAATCTTGGATTTCAAATATCTCTATATGTCCAAATGAAGCCTATGGTCATTCGAATTATATTAAATATTTTTTAAGAAATTCTAAATATTCAGTTTCTAGTGAACTTTTTGTATTTTTTATAACAATTTTGATAATTATATGTATTATGTTTTGAGTAGCACTTATGTGCCCCAGGGGCACGGATCCTAAGACTCGTGCCCCCAACCCGACCCGGCATCCCATATAAATGTTTTTTTTTTTTTTTTTCTCTTCCTTCCTTCCTTCTTGCACGCTGCTACTGCTGTTTTTTTTTTCTTTTTTTTTCCTCTCACCTTTTCTCTTCTTCGTAGAGCCCCTCCTTCCATCTTCTTCTTCCTTTTTTTTTCTTTTTTCTCAACCATATGATTTGTGAATAGATCTACTCAACCATTTTCTTCTCCTCCCATCTTCTTTTTTCTTTTTTTCTTTCTTCTTCTCAACCATATGATTTATGAATAGATCTACTCAACCATTTTCTTGTCTTAATTTATAGTCTTATTATTGTAATTTTCTATTTCTGAAAATGGTCTTGAGAGTATAGACAAGCTGCGCAAATTTGTTGGCATCTTTATTCCACTCCACTACATTTAAACTAAAAAGCCCAAGAAGTGAGGTTGTTGTCGCTGATGACTAGTTACCAGTTTTTTTATCTCTATCTCTTGCTTTTATGTTGTCATTATCATATAAATATGTTGTTTAGTGTAGCCCATTTTGAGAATCATTCATTCATGCATATATGAATTTGTGTATATAATATATATGTAAGTAATATTTTTGAGGTATTACTGATTTGTTCTATAGGTATTAGACATATGCTCTGTAGGTATTACAAAATTAAATGCTTGAATGATATGTAAGTAATACCTTCAAGATATTATGAAAATACTTTTGAGGTATTATTGATTTGTAATACCTGAAAAGAACATATGTAATACCTGTAAGGTATTTATGTAATTTTTGAAAGGAACATATGTAATACATATAAGGTACTTATTTAATACTTGAAAGTGACATGTGTAACACCTATAAGATACTTATATAATAACTGAAATGAACATGTTTAATACTTGTAA
This sequence comes from Scutellaria barbata, assembly GCA_028654395.1. Lineage (NCBI taxonomy): Eukaryota > Viridiplantae > Streptophyta > Magnoliopsida > Lamiales > Lamiaceae > Scutellaria > Scutellaria barbata. The sequence goes on along the minus strand of CM053649.1, from coordinate 7,582,372 downwards.
GGTACTTATGTAATATTTGAAAGGAACATGTGTAATACCTATAAGGTACTTATGTAATACTTGAAATGAACATGTGTAATACCTTTAAGGTAATTATGTAATACTTGAAAGAACATGTGTAATACTTGTAAGGTATTAATGTAATACCTGAAATGAACATGTGTAATACCTGAAGAACATACAACTAATATCTTTATTGAAAATCTTAAGAATTCAAATGTATCACCTTCTTCCACAAAAATCGGCAAATCGTGATTTCATATTATTTGAAATAATTGATTTTCAATGTTTTAAAATTATTGTAATAAATTGTGATTTGAAATCAATTATCTAAATCTATGAAAATGAGTAGAAGAGAAGAGGAAGAAGAAAAAACCTCATAAATGACTCTATGGAGATTTGAAGAAGAATAAGAACAAGAAGATAGAGAAGAAGAATAATGTACAAAACAAATAAGAAGAATAACAAATTGATAAGAAAAGAGATTAAGAAGGAGGGAGAAGAAAAAAAAAGAGGAAAAAGAAGAAAGCAGCGCTGTTTTTACATTAATACCTGAATGATAACAGTGTGATACTTTAAGAATAAATGTGTGATACTTTAACAGTAAATGAGTGATACCTTAAAGTATAAAATTCAGGTGGTGCGCGGCGCACACCAGCTATGGTGTGGCTGCGCGGGGGGCACGTGGATGCTCGTAAAAGCGGCCCACGCACCGGTTCAGGTTGGGGGCACGGATCTAAGATCCATACCCCTGATGCATATAAGTTTTAGCCTTATGTTTTAGTAATTTTAAAATTATTTATGACAAAAAAATACTTAGAGAAATAGTACAGAACAAATCCACAAAATAATCGAATATTATACACCATCCAGGATAATTTGCATTGTATACAGGTTCCACAACCTATAAAAAATTTCGTGAATACATAGGAAAGTTATGAAATTAAAGAAATTCTTTCTAACAAAAAGATGCAAGTTAATTTATTTATTATCTATATAAAAGTATGAATGTTTCTTATAAATTTTGAATTGCCTAATATATTCTTATTTAAGATTATAATAGTAATATAGTAATTAATAACTTTAAATATATATAGTTTTAATAAATTGTAATTTAGTACTTTTACATTGTATGAACTCTTCTAAATCGATCTACACCAAATAATCCTAGAGAAGGTCTTCTATGCACACTTACATCGGGTCGGGCCGAATCCAACCTGGATTTACTCTTTTTTTTCCTTGATCTAACTTTTATACTATGTTAGTCATACCTTTATATACAGATAAATACCCTTAGTGCAATACTTTCACTTTTAAAAAAAACATTGTACTATGCTAGTCATATCTTTACATAATAATAGTCATATCCTTATGCTATATTAGTCATACATTTACGTACAAATATCATATTTTTATGTAATACTTTAATTTAAAAAAATCCTAATTTTGGTACAATTTGTATATGTATACCTTTATGTAACATTACTTATACATTTATATCAACATAATCATATATTTATGTAATATATAAAAGTACAACTAACATAACTAAATGGTATGAATGATATTAATGGCTATCTAAAAAAAATATTAAGCTACAACTGAAATCCCTAAAGGTATGACTAATATAATATGAAGGTATGAGAGGTACAACACCTAGGAGCAGTTTGGGGTGGATTTAGGAACACCCACCCAAACGTGTGGCGGTGCATGAAGATATGTGGCCAACGCATGAAGACGTGTGGTGGTGCGTGAAGACATGTGTCCAACGCATGAAGACGTATTCTGACGGGTTTAGACTGGATCAGATCGAGTACATGGATCTATGATCCATACACCTGGTGCATAAAAGTTTTTGTCATAATCCTAATGTTAAATCCTATAAATCCTAATAACCCTATGCATGTATTTTAATAGTTTAATATTTATTATTTTATATCTAATACTATTAAATTATATAATACGTTATATTAATTTGTTTCTTATATATATCACATAAAACTATATTTTATCACTTACAATATTATATTTTATCTGATTTAAATCACCTAAAATTAGCAAATAAGTGTCAACTTATTCCAATAAATTAAAGAGTTAATAATATTTTCTCGTCCGAACTATACGTGATTTTTCATTTTTTTTGTATAAATTTTGAAAAGTTGTAGTTTTCCATATGAACTTTAAATTTATTGCATTTTACGGTATTGAACAAATCATAATCGTACACGTGTCCTAAATCAATGATTATGATTTGCCTAATACCGTAAAAATGCATCGAATTTAAAGTTCATACGGTAAAATACAATATTTAAAAGTTTATACCAAAAAACGTAAAATCACGTACAGTTTGGATGGGTAAATGTTTTTAACCCTAAATTAAATGAGCTTTATCAAAACATATGCGTATGTAAAAGGAACAATATCAATTCGTTTCTTATCCTTCATACACTACAAAAATTAAGTGATATTCTGACATAATCCGTCGATAATCACCAACGGAAGTTCGTTGATAGAAGCAGAATATATCTTCTAAAAAATCAGATAGTTTACTAATGAATCTTCAACGAACACTCATCGATACTTCTCAACAACGGAGAAACTATCGGAGAATTACAATTGTCGACAAGTTTTCCAACGGAATTTCATCAGAAAATTACCGGTGGAATAATCCTTCAAAAACTAGAGGTGAAATGTTATTATTTTAGTAACCATCGATTCCCAAGAAGGAACGACATCGTTTTTGGCAAGAATACTGATGAAAATTCTGTTGGTAAATCATGTCAACATTTTATTTCGTATTACCGACGAAATTTCATTGGTAATTTGAGAAATAAAACATGTGTTGGTAATTCCGTCCGAAAATCCTAAATTTAGAGTAATTTTAAAACAAAACTTTATTTTGATGATAGCTTCAACAGGTTGCGGCGCCGCCTCCTTTGCCTTGGAGCAAGTTAGTTGCGCTGTCGCCTTCAGCCGTCTGGAAATGGCGCGGTGGTTGTGGCGCTGCCTCTTTTGCTTCTTAACTTACGCTGTTTGCTTCTGAAACTCGCAGTGGTCGACGAGCTGCCTTTTCCGTCTCTCAACTCATAGTGGTCCTTTGAAAATTTGGAAATGAAGATTTGTTTCTCTAGAAATCACAATAGATAGGTAGATCTCTTGAAAAATTTCAGCATTTTTCAATGAAAGCTTATTGTGCCTAAATCAATGAAATTCAGAGAGACAATGGAGATATTTCAAGATACAAGCAAGAAAGTTTTAGAGAAAGGATGGAAATTTTGAGAAAATGAAAGAGAATCGAATTCAAATTAGAATATATCTTGAAAGGGGAAAAAATTTGGGGATCTAGAGAGAAAAAACGTCAATTTCCCCCTCAAAATATCAGGGTTTGATAATTTCTAATATGGACAGAAATTTAATGGAAAGTACAAATATGTTAATTTTTTAAATATTGGATATCAATCTTGAAAATCACAAAAATAGGGGTATCAAAATTAAAATAGGACTATAATTTTAGATACCAAAATTAAAAAATATATTTTTATAATTTTTCTTTCATCTTTTTTAGATTGAATAAATTGTATAAAAAATTCAATTTATAAATTAATTCTCAATTCTGAACTCAAATTTTTAAGTTTTAAAATAAGTGGCTCAATTTTACATTTGTTTCTCAATTTAAGATTTTAAATTAGATTAAGTGCTCAATTCAATATAAAATTTCATATTCTTTTTTTTTTTAATATTTACAAATTTATTTATATTTCAATATGTATTCGTATTTTGAATAAATTAAGATTAGTTAATGCACTTTAAAAACAATCTTCATCCGATTTATCTTAATTTATATGAAAAAAAAATAAAAAAATATAATTAATTCAATTCATAAAATATAATTTATATTAAACTGATTAATATACTCATTTTCATAATGTAAGGATCTTTTATATCCCATTTTTATGAAAATAATTTTTTTACCAATTTTTAAGGTATTTTGCTAAATACATTCCAATACTATCCCTTACCTATATTTAAATTTTAAGTAATAAATAAAATTCAAATACACTATTTGAATACAAAATTTAATATTTCAAAATACATAAAATTTTATAACCCAAAATTTTGAAAAGTTCAAAATTCATTTTCCCCCTCCCCTCATCCCAAACTCCACTAAAACTCAAATTTCCACCATTTCAACATCAATGATAGATGAAAATCCTAAGCCAAAGCTCGGATTTTATTAAAGAATCTGAAGATGTTATGTGCGACAATGATCAAATTTGAGATGAGAATGGGGTTATAGGGAGATGAGATAAACTGAAATGAGAATGGGGGTAGGGAGATGGGGAAACGGTGGTGATTCTTGTTAGAAATGACAAAAGAGTGGTGAATGTCAGATTTGCACGGACAAATCTAGATATTGGAGTTGAGATGGTGGAAGCGCGACGTTGTTCGCACTCGAAGATGAAAGCATCGGGATAAGTTAAGAAGGTTGGAGAAGACAAATGAAAGTTGATTTGCACGATGGTCTGTGTTATTTGAACTTGGAGATGAAACAACGGACTGTTCGAAGAGAGAGACAAGAGTATGGGTTACAATTTTTTATTTTTTATTTCTTAATTTTGAATTATGAAGTGATTTTGAATTTGATGATTGAATGTTCAGTGAATAATTGTGAAATTTTTTGAATTTTTTGATTTTGTGTATAATTACTATCATAATCGTGTATGTACATGAACAAGTAGGAGAAAATCGTCAATATCATGTGTCATTTAATATTTTGATATATGCACACAATATGTATCTTACTACATGTAAACGATAAATTGTGTTCTGATATATATACACGATATATCGTGTACACATAGTAAGATACATATCGTGTACATATATCAGAATATAGATATGTATACAATGTATATACGATGACTCGTGTTTATCTTACAACATGTACACGATTATAATATGTACACAATATATATCTTACAACGTGTACACGATTATACAATATATATTTTACAACATGTACACGATAATTATAATCTGTTACGTTATGAATTGTGTACACGATACCTACATACAATCACATAAAAATTGTGTACATAAAATATACTCGTATACAAAAAAAAATAAAAATTATATGGAATGGATCATATTGAAATCTAAAAAGATAGTATTTAAATGTTTATTAAATCATAATTATACATACATATCTTCATACATAAATATAAAAAAAAATCCTCAGATGGGTATGGTTGAAGCGCAATATTCAAATTTTAGATGATTTTTCCGAAATAGAGGGTTTTGATTTAAGTGCAGTGTTCAGATCTTTAAAATCTTTTTTCTCAAATAAACATACCTTCACTGGATAAACAAAATTTTCAAATCTTTTTTCTAAATAATTAGATTTTTAAAAAACATTTACATGTTGTGTTTGAAGAGTAATTGTTAGAAACTCACGTCTATCAAAAATATTTGTAAAAAAATTGGATATAAAATATAATATAGTATATTTATATTTAAATTTTAAATATATAGATATGAAATACATTGTAGGTAAAGTTGAGGACAAATTGAACTTTTTTTTACTAAATTGGGTAAAAAAATTATTTTCATAAAAAAAAGGTAGAAAAATTCTTTTGCCTTATAAAATAGGATAATGAAAGGCATTTACACTTAATATAATAATAGATTTTCTATATTTTTATTCATAAAATTTAAAAAATAAAAGAATCTTAATTTTTTAAATTACATTTATATACATATATATATAAATTAATATAAATTAAATGAAAATCATTCCAAAATTATACAAACTTATCTTAATTTAACTTAAATAAAAATATACATTAAAATATAAATACAAAAAGTAAAATTATCTTTAACTAAAAACTCAATCTAAATTATAAAAAAAAAAAAATTAAAATTGAGCCCAGAGTCCCTTATTGGAAAAGGTGAAAATTTGAATTCAAAATTAAAACTATCATAAATGTGATCTTATTATGATTGAAAAAGATAAAAATTTGAGTTCAAAATAAAGAATTACTATAAATGTGATCTTATTATGAAATTTATGCTTTTAGATTTATTCTTAGCAATTTAGTTAGATATTTTTAATGTCGACATTTAATTTAGAATATAAAATATTACATAATTTGAAAAATTTATACAGATCAATGAAAAACTAAAAAGACAAGTATTAGGTATAAACCAATGCGAAGAATTTGAAACATTACATGAGAACATGCTCTGTTTTATCTAATAATTGTTTAGTCCACAATTACACTCACCCTCAAATACATTATTCCATAACAATAACACAATTTACGACCCGCCAAACAACATACAGAAAATATATTTACTTAACCAGAGATGTCAATGGCTTTCACCTCAGGCTTCTTCACTTCCTCCTTTGGCACAGTGACTGTGAGCACCCCATTCTCCATCGCCGCCTTCACCTGATCCAACTTGGCATTCTCCGGCAGCCTGAAGCGGCGGAGGAACTTGCCGCTGCTCCTCTCGACGCGGTGCCATTTGTCGTTCTTCTCCTCCTGCTCCTTGCTTCTCTCCCCACTGATCTGCAGAACATTAGAATCCTCAATCTCCACCTTCACTTCCTCTTTCTTCAACCCGGGAACATCCACCTTGAACACGTGGCTCTCCGGCGTCTCTTTCCAGTCGATGCGCGCATTGGCCAGGGCGGTGGTTTCCCTGGCGGAGGAAGGGAGATTAGCGGCGGATGATGAGAGAGGAAAACCCTCGAAGGGATCCCAAATGTCCAATGAGAATGGATCGAATACGTTGCTCCGACGGTTGCCAAAGAAGCTCGGAATCAGAGACATTTTAGCTCAGTTTCTGCAAGAATCGATTGATGAAAACTTTCTTTGTAGAATTTGTGAGTGATAATTCGCTGAATAACTAAGGATGGGGAATGAGAATGAAGGAGGTGGGCTATTTGTACTCTAGAGCAGACAATTCTGGTGCTTTCGTGTACATTCTTGGACTAGGCTTTTTCGGGCCAACTCTGGTAATATTCCAGAATATTCTGGGTTTTCCACAAGCCTGTGAGCATGGGCCTAATAAAGAAGTTGGTGTTTGATTGTACTAGCTTACTTTTATTGGCCCAAATACGACTCACGGTTAATGATTAACATAGGCTATAAGAGAAGCCCAATTAAAAAAAAATTTGTCTAACTTTTTTTTTTTTGTTATTTCTATAATAACCTTATAAATATTAGATTCAAGGATTTGGAAAATAACTTAATTACTTATTTTTTTATTTCACTATATAAGTTTTGGCCATTAATTGGCTGGATTTCGAAGTTTACATGTCCGAAAACCAAGAAATTCGAATCCTATGACATGCATAAAATAAACACATAATTTCTTTACTAACCCTACCACCTATTTAACATAGAATCATTTGGGATTAAAACCCCTCATTCAATTTTGTATATGCATATATGCATGAATTTGGGTATTAAGGAAATGTGTTTGAGGTGTAAATTTTCAAATAATTTTGAATTATTTGAGGGTCGATTTAAACAATAAACATTAAATTGATATGTGATTATAGTAGTAGTATTTATAGAATGTAGGATTTTATTCTAATTTAAATGTTGTTATTTTAAAATTATTAGTATTTATAGAATGTAGGATTTTATTCAAATGATGGGTTTAATCTAGATTAAGGTGTTATTGTTTCTTTATTAGAGGAACTCGAAGGGTAAAGTAGGTGAAAAACAGATACTTATATAACTCATGCAAAATGAGTTAAAAATTTACTATAACAATGTTATGAAAAATAATACTTATAACTGTGGTTTAAATCAAATAAGCAATATTAACGTCAGGTAGATTAAATCAATGCAATTGAATAAATGCGAAAATAACCTTTTATATCCATTTTTATAAAAGTTGATTCTTTTTTGTCCATTAATATAACAATTGATCCCTAAATATCCCTAAATATAACAATTGATCCCAAAATACCCATTTTTTGAGTCAAGTCAACTTTCAAATGGGCCCCATAAGTCCAATCAAACTCATGATTTAGTTATTTATCTTATTATTATTTTGTTAAATAGAAAATTATTATTTTGTTAAATACTAATAATAACATTACTAATTAGTAATGTTCCAAAATATTAGTAATATTACTATAGTAATAATTTAATGTTTTCAAACATTAAGAATTATTATTTTCGAAAATAATTGTTTTACTAATGTTCGAAAATCACATCTTTTCGAACATTATTGATTTTCGAACATTTTGAATATTAATGTTCGAAACTATTATTAGTAATATTAATATAGTAATAATTTAATGTTCGAAGATACTATAGTAATATTATTAATATTTATTCTCAATTTTCGCCAATTTCTCACTTCCTCAATTTTCGCCCAATAATATTCGAAAATAATATTTCGCCAATTATAATGTTAGTATAATTTTCAAAAATGTTTGTATAATTTGGGGTCATGTTAGTATTTTCGCCAATTTGTAATGTTAGTGTAATTTTCGAAAATATAATGTTAGTAAAAAAAAAATTCGCCAATTATCTATTCATGGTAATAATGTTCGAAAATTTTAGTTAGTATTAATGTTAACATTATAATATTAATTAGTTAATATTACAGTAATGTTATAATGTTAGTTATATTTTCAAACATTATGTATTAATTAAGGTTTTCAAACTAATATATTAACATTACTTAATATTTAACACTATAATATTACTCTAACATTACTTTAATATTATAATGTTTTCGAACTTTACTTATTGAACTAAAGTTTTCGAACATTACTTTAATATTATAATGTTTTCGAACTAATTAATATTAAAATATTTTTGAAAAGATTAATTTTCGAAAATTAATCTTCAATTTTTGAAAAAATATATTAATTTTCAAAAATTAATGCATTACTATTAATGTATATTAATACATTAATTTTCGAAAAAGCATATTAATTTTCAAAAAAACATATTAATTTTTGAAAATTAATGCATTAATAGTATTAATACTATTAATGCATTACTTTTCGAAAAAGCATATTAATTTTCGAAAATTAATGCATTTTCAATATGTATTAATTTTTGAAAAAGCATATTAATTTTCGAAAAAGCATATTAATTTTCGAAAATTAATGCATTTTCAATATGTATTAATTTTTTAAAATGCATATTAATTTTTGAAAATAAATGCATTTATAGTCATATTAGTTAATAATGTTCGAAAATAATGTTTGAAACATTAGTGAACCTTAGTTTCGAAAATAGTAGTAAATATTAGTAATATTACTATAGTAATAACTATTAGTAAATTATTTTCGAACATTAATAACTAATATTTTTGAACATTATAAATTATTTTCGAACATTACTAATGTTATATTAATGTTAAAAAATACTATAGTAAAATTATTAATTTTCGAACATTAGTAATTTTCGAACATTATGTCATAAAATATGTATTTTCGAACATTATATTGTTAATATATTATTTTCGAACATTATATTTTTTTGAATTTAGTTTTCGAACATTATTAATAAAATTGATATATTAACATAATAATGTTCAAAAATTATTTTATAACATAATGTTAATATATTATTTTCGAAAATTTATGTTATTATAATGTTGTATGAACATAATGTTCGAAAACTAAAGTTGCATGAAAATGTTGGAAAATAAATTGGAACATGGTAATGTTCGAAAAACAGTAGTAAATAATAATGAAAAGATCTTGATCCACAAGAATATTTGAGATATGATCTCTCTTTTCTTCTAGTTAGCAGTGGCCACATCATAAAGTAGATATGTTATAAAATAATTTTCGAACATTATTATGTTATAATATGTTAATATATCAACTTTAGTAATAATGTTCGAAAAATAAATTCGAAAACAATATAATGTTCAAAAATAATATATTAACAATATAGTGTTCGAAAATACATATTTTTTAATTTTCTAATATATTAATAATATAGTGTTCGAAAATACAATATAATGTTCAAAAATAATATATTAACAAAATAATAATAGATATGTGGGAATCATGGGGATGATTGGATTCGTGGAGCCATTGGACAGTTGAATTGACTTAAAAATAGATATTTTAAAATCAATTATTATATTTAAGGATATTTAGACATCAATTATTATATTGATGAATAAAAAAAATCTAATTTTATAAAAATTGGTATAAAAGATCATTTCCCCTTAAATAATAATTCTGGCTCCAACATTCCCTAAACAAAACGTCATATTAATTAAATTTCATGAAGTTGACAGTTTTTGACCGGGGGCCAAATGTGATGACATTTAAATAGTTAAATGACTATTTATGATGGGATGGAAATATTTGGTTCTAAATATAAATAAGACCCTTCTTTGGGGACCAAATTAATCTGATATGTTCACTAGCTAACTATTCAAATATTAATTAGATATTCATAGATTTATAAATAGTATTCAGATTTGTTTATGTAATTTCATATATTTTTAAATAGAATATATTGATTTTGTTTTTATATTGAATTATATATTTTTACAGATTTTATTCAATTTTTATGAGGTTCCATTTGGATGGTTAGAATTGAGGAGAGGTGTGAAATTACTAGTAAAAATTTGATAGGTGTTGTTTATATAGATACAGATTTGAAATCTATCTCTTTCACTTTGAACAAATTTTAGGCAATATGGATGGATTTCAAATGCATTTCGACTTAAGTGATTTAAAATTCATTTAGTTCAAATTTTGGATTTCAAATATCTCTATATATCCAAATGAAGCCTATGGCCATTCGAATTATATTAAATATTTTTTAACAAAATCTAAATATTCAGTTTATAGTGAACTTTTTGTATTTTTTGTAACAATTTTGATAATTATATGTATTATGTTTTAGTAATTTTAAAATTATTTATGACAAAAAAATACTTAGAGAAATAATACAGAACAAATCCACAAAATAATAGAATATTATCACAATTATTTCTATACACCAAGTGCATGGATCCTAAATCCGTGCAACTGGGTTGACCCGACTCGAAAGTGCATTTCATGCATTCCACGTGCGCTTCACGGGCCTACACGCACCTTCAAGCGCCCAAACCCTAGCCCAAACCCTAGTTCTGCTGTTATATTGACATAACCTTTTTGTTTAGCGAACTTAATCTTTTAGTTCTATCCTTATAACCTTTTAGTTATATGCACATAACGTTTTACAGTGCTGAATAGTGAAAAAAGTATAAGTTATTCACTGAAAGTGTTATAAAATTTGTACATAAAGGTTATATTATTACAACATAAAGGTTATATCATTACAACATAAAGGTTTCCGGCTATATTGAATTTCTATAGTGAAAAAATTATAAGTTATTTATTAAAAAGGTTATGAAATCTGTATATAAAGGTTATATTATTACAACATAAAGGTTTTGGCTATATTACATAAATTTTTATAGTGAAAAAAAGTATAAATTATACACTGAAAAGGTTATGAAATTTATACATAAAGGTTATACTATTACAACATAAAGGTTATATTATTACAGCATAAAGGTTATGACATAAATTAAAAAAAAAAATTGGGAGCGGATCCGGGTTAAATCGGACCCGACCCGACCCGTGTGCCCAATTGCATGGATCATGACCCATACACTTGGTGCACACAAACACTACCCGAATATTATATACCATCCAGGGTAATTTGCATTGTATACAGGTTCCACAACCTATAATAAATTTCGTGAATACATAGGAAAATTATGAAATTAAAGAAATTCTTTGTAACAAAAGATCCAAGTTAATTTATTGTCAATATAAAAGTATGAGTGTTTCTTATAAATTTTGAATTGCCTAATATATTCTTATTTAAGATTATAATAATAATATAGTAATTAATAACTTTAAATACGTATAGTTTTAATCCATCTACACCAAATAATCCTAGAGAAGGTCTTCTATGCACACTTACATTGGGTCGGGCCGAATCCAACCTGCATTCACTCTTTTTTTCCCTGACCTAATTTTTATACTATGTTAGTCATATCTTTATATACAAATATATACCCTTAGTGCAATACTTTTACTTTAAAAAAAAACATTGTACTTTGTTAGTCATATCTTTACATAATAGTCTTTAAAAAAACATTATACTATGTTAGTCATATCTTTACATAATAGAGGTCATATCTTTATGTTATATTAGTCATACATTTAGATACAAATATCATATTTTTATGTAATACTTTAATTTAAAAAAATCCTAATTTCGGCACAATTTGTATATGTATACCTTTATATAATATTACTTATACATTTATATCATCATAATCATACATTTATGTAATATATAAAAGTACAACTAACATAACTAAATGGTATGAATGACTATCTAAAAAAAAATTTAGGTACAATTAAAATCCCTAAAGGTATGACCAACATAATATGAAGATATGAGAGGTACAACACCTGTGAGCAATTTGGGGTGGATTTAGGAACACCCACCTAAACGTGTGGCGGTGCTTGAAGACATGTGGCCAACGCATAAAGACATGTGTGGCTGCGCGTGAAGACATGTGGCCAACGCATGAAGACATATTCTAACGAGTTTAGATTGGATCCGATCGAGTACATGGATCTATAATTCATACACCTAGTGCATAATTTTTTTTGTCATAATCCTAATGCTAAATCCTATAAAATCCTAATAACCCTATGCATGTATTTTAATAGTTTAATATTTATTATTTTATATCTAATACTATTTAATTATATAAATACGTTATATTAATTTGTTTCTTATATATATATCACATAAAACTATATTTTATCACTTACAATATTATATTTTATCTGATTTAAATCACCTAAAATTAGCAAATAGGGTTCAACTTATTCTAATAAATTAAAAGGTTAATAACATTTTCCCATTCGAACTATACGTGATTTTACATTTTTTGTATAAATTTTGAAATGTTGCAGTTTTCCGTATGAACTTTAAATTTATTGCATTTTATGGTATTAAACAAATCATAGTCGTACACGTGTCCTAAATCAATGATTATGATTTGCCTAATACCGAAAAAATGCATCAAATTTAATGTTCATACTGTAAAATACAACATTTAAAAGTTTATACCAAAAATAGTAAAATCACGTACAGTTTGGATGGGTAAATGCTTTAAAGTAATTTTAAAATAAAACTTTATTTTGATGATAGCTTCAACAGGTTGCGGCGCCGCCTCCTTTGCCTTGGAGCAAGTTAGTTGCGTTGTCGCCTTCAACCGTCTGGAAATGGCGGGGTCTTACTAATTATTAGGAATAAAAGAAATAGAGGAATTACAAATCTTACCGGCGGGCTTTACTTAAAGTGAAAGACTAACGTGCGTACGCGAGACCAAGACGACGGGAAGCAGCTTTGTTACGACTCGTGGATCAACTCGTAAAAGCGCTGAACTCGATATTGATCAATTTTGACCTCTTTTACCTAACAATGCTAGAATGTCCCCCTTTCTCCCAAGGAATCCTGTGATTCGGCTCTCTAGAAAGAAGTAAGGGCTAATTCTCATCCCGGTGCCAAGTTGCACATTCAAAAGTGAGTTAAGTTTCCCTCGGGGAAGAATAGACAGCTGTTAGAGTAGCGGTCGGTGGGAATAGGACTAGCTTTCTTTACAGAACAGATTAATGTAGTGAACCATTGAATGCGATGGGGAACTTCTTGATGATAAAAGTCTTGTATCGGTAACGATGAGAAATTGGACATGCATTTTGCGGATTAGAAGGAACCCTAGACCCAATGCATCTTTGACGGTCTCCAAGTTTTTGCTGCTCTCAACCATTCGATCCAGCTGCTGCGATTCTCTTCTTCTTTCTCCATCAATGGAAGTCTCTTTCGCTTCTTCTGCTCATTCCCCAAAGCAGGGGTTATTCCATTTTTATGGCTGGATAATCACTTTACTTCAAAAACCTTTGAAGCCATGGAGAGGAGTAAGCGGCTTATGCGCCCAATGTGTGAATAAGCGAATTCATCTTCTTTGCTTCGAAAATCTTTTTTTCTTTTGTTTTGACTCTCTAAGGAGATTTCTTGTTCGAGTCATGTCGAAAGTCCAAGTGATCACTCGTTAGCATTTGGTAATGTGATCTTATACTGGAACTTTCTATATAAGTATAAGATCTCTCGGCGTGAATCCTATTTATGATAAAGCGTGTACTGATAGAGCCTACCCATGTACAACATGATTAGGACCTGATCATAGAAATTCTTTTCTTCAAGCGAACCAGCACTTTCCGGTGCGGATTTCAACCTTGTCCTTAAGGAGCTTTGACTCTTCTTCCTTCTTTCGCTAGTGATTCTCGGGTGAGGAGAACAAGTCGACTATTGAGCATATAGCTCGGTTCTCGGTCCAGTGCGGGTAAACTGGGTCCAAGGACTACCTCAAGTTGAGGCTGTTTGCCAACTCTCTTACTAAATCGGCCTTACCCTGGTATCCCTCCAAACTCTATTAACAGTTGGTACGATCTGGAAACCAAGTTCCATGAAAAATTTAATAGGACGGTGTTAGGATTTCAATGTTTAGATTTTGATGAGACAAAACATATATGTAATAGGAAGTGTTAAGTACCCCATTTTTCACAATGTTTAAGTGAATATATAGACTAGTTTGAGTCTTGAGTCTATCGCTGAAAGATGGAGGTTCAACAAGGATAAAGCTGCATCTAAGCCTTAGAGAAAGAAGCTGCTGTAAGAAGGCAGATACAACATAACTGCAAAAAGGCAGATACAGCATAGCTGCAAGAAGGCGAATACAACATCGCTGTATTCAGATGATACAACACTGCAGCTAAGTAAGAATGAATGGCGTGCAGCATCGCTGCAAGAAAAAGGATACAGAAGCACTGCAAGAAAAAGGTTGCAGAAGCCTAGTTACCGATACTGCAAGTAGGTCACAGTTACAGCAGCTCTGCAAGATAATATCTGCTGCACAGAGACCCAGGATACAGCGTAAAAGTCTTCAGACATAAAGGACTATCAGCGCACGCAATGCAGCAAAGCATCCTGCAATACGAGGAAGTATAAATACAGTACGAGGAATGAAGATCCAAGCAAGAAATAAAAGAGCCGTTCCAGAGTAGATCAAAGTTGCAGACACGGAGCCAATACGAGAATGCCACGTGGACTGACGCGCTACAGAAAGCTGCGAGCTGCAACTGCCGCATTAAATGCTCCGAAAGGAAAAGTCAAGTCGCATTGAATGCGAGCCATGCCTTTGATCAGACTACTTCAAATTCAAAATAGAGATATCTCCTTCAACGGATATCTTCTCCTACAAGTATAAATAGAGGTCGAGGAAGACATAAACTGGTTACTGAAACTCTTGCACAAAATCTCACAAGCTTACAAGATTCAAGCAAACAAACCATATCAGTTTCAGTCACTTAACCTTAAAGAAGTGAAGCAAGTTCAAGCTGAAAGATCCATTGAAGGATTCAGAAGCTCACTTCATCGCACCAGTTGAAGATCTTTTATATACCTTTTAACCTTGTTGCTGTGTGCTTAGGTTGTTTTAGCGGTGTCGAACAGTTGATAGGAGAGATCCTTGCTGTTTGTATAAGTTGTCTAGAGTTAGGCAATATCCCTGTGTGGGAGTGTAGAACCCTATGTGGGTTAGCCTTTGAAGTTTGCAGTTGCTGTGTGGACGCTGGACTTTAGTAGGTGGTTTCTTTGTAAAAGTTGATAGATTGTTAGGGAACGTCTGTAATCCAATCTTGCTTTAACAAAGTTCCTGCTCGAGGAGCAGTAGAGTGGACGTAGAAGGATTACACCACCTTCGAACCACTATAAACCATAAGTGTTTTATTGCTTTCCATATTTGTGTTTATCTTGCTTTGTTAAGTTTATTTCATAAGCATAAAACCTTTGAAAAGAAGCATTCTTGAGAAAACAACCTTGTGTCATAAAACATCTTTTCCGCTGCGCTTAAACTCTTAAGTTACAGCGCGCAGTACTGCATTCTAGTGCTGCAAGCAGTAGCTGTCTGGCGCTGCAAGTTCAAGTAACTTGCAGAACAGAAAGTTTAAACCAAAGTTTTGCAAAATCGACCAAGGTTCATTCACCCCCCCTCTGAACCTCGGACACCACTTGGGACCAACAGACAGACCCAGACATTCAAGTTGCCAATTTGGTAAGATTGACCCAGCTCCAAGGCGAGTAAGTCGAAAAGTACATCGCAAGGTTTAGGAAGCTTAGAACTAGATTTCAAACCTCCTTGACCGAAAAGGAGTGTGTTAGTTAGGCTCTGAGAGGTCTGAACTTAAATATGAGGGAGAATTCACCGATCTTTTACACCTGGCCACTAGAGCCGCTAGTTATGAGCGGTTGATGATAGAAAATAAAGAGAGAAAGACTGACTCCAAGGACACTTACTACAAGGATCCAAGTCTAGAAATAGCTGTGGTAGAATAGTATTCGACCTGCTTCTATTTGTCTAGATGTGATCCAAGCGGGTTCAAGTGCCCGAAGAGCATATTTACCGAAACATATAAAATTCCCTCGATAAGATATTCCTTTCATTCTTCCTCTGTGTTGTTTACGGAATCTGGTTCTTTTGGGGTTCTAGTTGATGGTTATTTCTGAATTCCATCTCTACTACAGAACCATACATGAGAATTTATTCTCGGAGTTTTTCTTTGATAAAGTCAGGTTAAAGCGACTAGTCTTTATTATCTGAAGGCAAGCAAGAGAACAAGGGGGTTTTGGGCAACTCGCTGCTTTCGAGATGGCTTTCCCAGCGGGTGTGTCCACTTTTCTTCCTATTCAAGAAAGTTCAGATTTTCATTTCCACCACTCGACCTCTATAAGCCTACTCTTACTGTTCAGTGAGTTGAGCGAGAAAGCTCGTCAGCGGAGATTGTCAAAAGTATTGATTCCGAGGAAGGTGTAGTCGGGGTTGACCACAATTTCCCAAGTAAGAGATAGAATCTCACTAATTGGAAGGAAAAGAGGGGCTTCGATCCATTGTGATTCGGTTTCTTGGTGTGGAGAGATTTCTGCCATAAAAGAGAGAGCTCCTAGCCCTTTTTCTGCAGATCAAAGAGCGACGTAATTCCCCATTCATCCTAAATAGTTTAGTATATAACAGAGGCATTCTGGGGACCGACTACTACGACTACACGCCCATCTAGAATTGTGGCTCGGAAGCAAGCTACCTTTCAATCCTTATTTGAGGGGTGTTTCCTTATTAAGATAGGAAGCCAAGGGCAGCGCCTCTATTTGACGGTAGGAAAGATTTCTTAGAATGGTCCACTATGGGTTAATTAAGGGCTGGCTACGGTACTGTCGATGGAACTACTGTACCCTACAGAACCCTGATGTAAACATCAAAGAGTTTTCAATGCACCTATTGTAAATCGGAAATGGAAAATCACTCGGACAGATCCTCATCTTGTTCGATGTTGTCACCACTTACCGTTATCGATATGGCTAGTTTTCTAGCGATACGATATTTCTAGCTTTCATTAAGGCTTCGAAGCCCCTCTCCTCTCTAGTTGAGGTAGGCAAACCTGAGTTTAGAGCCACCTCGATTCGGGATGTCGGAACACCAACCGGATCGGAAACCGAATCCTAAACTGACTTCGGAACAGCTTCGAGAGCTTCGATCGAAACCCTTTCCTATCTAGTGTAAAGCTGCTTTGACAAAAACATAAGGTGGAGCGCGTCCCGTGTTGGAAAAAATTCCAACATTCCTTAAGGGCCTTAGTTGTCATGCTTACTCTCATCTGAGAAGAAGATAGCCAGACGGGAACCTTCTCTTTCCGTAACGAGTTTGACCACCTTCGCCTACTACCGTAAGAACCGCAGCGTGAAACCAACCTATATGAAAGACCTCCTTGATTTGTCACGAGAAGGAATAGACAAAGTAAGAAAATAGATAGGTGAGCCAGTTTTATTTGCTTTTCTTTTGGTTGGAGTCCGTCCGAGAAAAGCCTATGTGCTGCCTTTGACTCCCACATGAAACGCCTATTTTCGGGGATTCATGAAATGAGGCTGGCTTCTCAGGAAAGAAGGATTTGTCGTCGATAGAAGAAATCGGCCACGAACGAAGGGAAGGAAAGATTTGTTTGATTAATCGCCTGAACCTGCAGTGAGCCCGCAGGAGGATTCTAGGGGAGGGACTCTTTTTGAGCCCGGACGATGGCGGGTGAGGGTCCTGCTCCGCGGTAAACTAACCTTCTCTTGTCCGCTTTGGCTATTGAACTAATCTTCTTCGAACTCCCAGGCCGAACTCGGAAAGTCCAACCAATGTATGATACACCCGACACTGCAACCGTCTCTTCAATCGGGTCAAGGGAGGATGAATTAGCTTCACGAATAGCTGCTAAAAAGAAATGCAATACAAATACAATAGGCTATGAGGCAGTTGCATTCTCAAAGATGGAACGGTTCCGACAATACCAAACCGTCCACAAACAGGTGACAAATGCTGCTCTCCATAAAGAATTGAGCTGCGGACTGAACTGAAAGAGAGTCTCATAGCCGGAACAAACATATTATGAAAGCCTGCAGAAAAATCCAAGGATATATGGAAAGTGGTCTGAAGCCAATCCCAGATTGAACGGGTTCAAGTGCAATCAACAAAACAATGATCAATGGATTCAGCTGCACAATAACAAAGCGAGCAAATGTTCGGACCAACAAAACCCCGAGAACGAAGGGTATCGAGCAATGGAAGTCGCCCATGAATAAGCCTCCAAACAAAGATGGAACGTCTCACAGGTATGCACTTCGACCAAATCCATTCACCCCAGTTGACGCGTGGAAATGAAGGCCGCAACTTCTCATAAGCAAGGCGAGAGTGAACCTCGCCATGCACAGAGTCACACCAAATCCGAATATCTGGACTGTCCGATGGGAAAAAAAGAGTCAGGATGTACCGAACAATATCTTCATAGTACATAATGAACTCCCCCAGTAAGGTGCCAAGCCCCATCGTCAAAATAATCCGAAACTGTCTGCATGAAGTGACACCTGAGCTGGTGAGGAATGCCAATGCGATCAGCAATAGGCGTACCAATCCAATTATCCCACCAAAAGAGAACATTGGAATTAGCCCCGACAAGCCAACCAGAAGAGGAGCGCAAGTAAGAAATATGCTGGCGGATGCCCGACCAAATGGATGAGGAAAGATAGCGAACTCTGAGAGCATCAAAGTGATTCAAGTAACGACTACGAAGAATGGCCATAACATCGGATTTGTAAGCCAGAAGATCCCATGCAAACCGTAAAATAAAGGCATCATTCACAGCAGCACTGCTCAGAATACCAAGCCCCCCTTCCTCTTTGGGCGCACAACAACGAGACCATGCCTCTTCGTCTAACATCCCCGGTCCAGATGAAATTATTAATGGCTGCATCTAAATCCTTAAGCAAAGTACCCGGCCAACGATAGACCATCATGGAGTGGACGAATGAGCTCATAATAACAGATTCCACCAGGCAAATCCGTCCTGCAATAGAGAAGAGAAGACCCTTCCAATGTTTAAACTTCGCAAGAATGCGATCCGCAAGACTGTGAAAAACAGCCCGTCTCAGAATGCCATGAAATACGGGGAACCCCCTTTAAAATAAACGGAAGTGATCCTTGATGAATACCCGGAATCCGCTGCACAGTGCGACAAGTGCTCGAAGGAACACAAGAGCCAAAGAATACCTTGGACTATGTTTGCAGGATTAGAGTATTGGCCTGAAATCACAGCATAGTCCGTCAGAATCTTAAGGATTTACCTGGAGTTGGAAGGAGAAGCTGCACAAAAGAGCAAAATATCATCAGCGTATAATAAGTGAGACGGAAAGGAAAGACCACCGCACGAAAAGAACCCTGAGTAATAGAGTAATCCATATATCTGCCAAGAACCTCTTCCGCAACACAAAAAAAGAATGGCTTAAAAGCTCCTTGTCGAGCACCCCGCGAGCAGGAGAAAAATCCATCGGGGGATCCATTAATAATAATAGAAATACAGGCGGAACGAAAAAATCCACCCAATGAGTGAAAACCTGTGAAAATCCAAAACGATGCAAGAGCGCCAGAATAAAATCCCAACAGAAAGTATCAAACACCTTATGGGTGTCCCATTTTAATGGTAATGTTTTCGGCGTCGGCGAACAACCCGCCACCATGGGGCAGCCCAATAATTTCCGACATCCTTGGGATTCTTTTTTTCTATGTAAACTAGCCGAGGATTCTCCTCCATCGACTAGTTCTGGTAATTCTACGCAAGTCCAACCAAGTTCACGGTCTATCCATGACCTACCATCGAAATCTTCTACGCATCACTCGGAGTAGGCCAATGCTGAAGTCGTTAATGTTATGACGGGTTTAACGTCTTCTGAGGCGGAAACCCTAATTCTCCAGGCCATACATCTATTGCACCAACATGTCACAGGGGAGGGAATTTCATCAGGCTTTGCCTGCCCGTTCTTCTCCCTCCTACGGCGGCAGGCGTGCCAGCGGATAACCTAGGGACAGCATAGTTCGCACAGGTTTTTTTAACAAACGACTTCACACTTGGAGCTTTGAAGAGGCACTCAAATGCTTGAAGGAGAAAAAAGAGAAGCCCATACTGTTGGAGTGCTAGGCTAAGCCCTTTCCCTAAAGAGTACTTTCGAATGCATAACCTGTTCTTTCCTATGGCTAAACCATGGAATCCTATGGACGTGGAAGACTATAGATAAGCAGTGGAAGTTTGATCGGTTGCTTAGGAAGATGCTTTTAGAAGTTCCCTGCCATGCATTTCCTGGACTCTGATAGCCCTACATATGATTCTATTGCTGTCTAGGGGGAGTTCGCCGCAGCCTATATATAAAGCTATATAGTTTTCAATGGCAGTTGCCTTCGGTGCATTTTCAGTAAAAAGAATATAAAAATACCTAGCCAGCTTATCTAATCTTTCATACTTTTTTGAGCCAGTTCGAGGGGTTGTAGTTCCACCCATCCTTACTAAGCTCTTCAATTGCTAATGCCGTACTCGGGGTTTTAGAAGGAGTGGAAATTCTAGATTGAGTTCTCTTTGCTCTTCTGCCTCTCGCCCTTCCAGTCCATCGATTGTTAGTTCTCTTGAGACTTTTGTTACATCCCTTAAGTCAGTCTTAAGGGTAGATAGCATTATAGGCTAACGATAAGATTAAAGGGCCTTCTATTTAGATTTAGTCGATGCTTGTTTTTCTTTTGATGAAGAAGTAGTAGTTGCTTCTCTCTTCAAGTTCAAGCGAGTTGTTGGAGTGCTCTAAAATTGAATTTGAGTGATAGGCCAATGCTAAGTGTTCCATATCGTTGGATAGTCGGTTCGAGGGCAAGGAAGGAAGTTATCATTTTTAAGCCTGCGAGCTAGTAATTCTTCTCCTCGAGAAAATGGGCATACCTTTCTTCGAACCTTCGCTTCGTTAAGTTAACGATAATGGAAAAAGTGAAAAAAAGAGTGGATGGATCCCTTCCATGCCTAGGGTTCCAATTTGAGTTTGAGGTTACATTGTAGTCTCTTACTAGTCCATTTCGAATCCTTTTAAGCAAGTTTCCTTCTAGCCCATTGAAGTAGTTGTACCAATTGCAACAGTCTTAAGGCCATTAGTTGGTTATTATATTTCCTATTTTGTAGTCGAGTTTTTTCTTACATCCAGTGCTACATCTAGAGGTTCAGTCCCCTAGGTCATTTGATATCTATAGTCTGAGTTCCGTTAAACAAGCTAGAGTGTAGGATTGCTGGATACGTGATCAAGGGTCCTGCGATACGTCAGCTAAGGAATCGGCTCGGGAGGAAGAATTCATTACCAGCCTAGAACTAGGAATGCTTCTCAAGTACGGGCTGGACGTCAACTCTTTGAGAAAATATGTAGTAAATATAGGGCTGAAGTCGAGAAAAGTGAATTTGACCTTCTTCCTCACTCCATCAAATGGAAGTCAGCGCTTCATCTTCGGTGACCGTCCGTCGCGGGACTGCAGTCCAACACTCGAGTGTCTTAGCCAAGGTATGCCCCCTGGAAAAGAGCTTGTAAGACTCACTGGTTAGGGAGCTTTGGGCGAAAACTACTCCAGCGTATATCCTCTAGTTGATAGAGTGAGATTTCAGTCGAATCCTCATCTCTTGTCATATAAGATAAAAAAATATAACGGGGAATTCCAAAATCTCGTAAGAGAAGCTACCATGCATTTAGCTCATTTTATCTTTCTTAACGGTAAGTGCAGTGCACTCTGACGATAAGTGTAGCTCTTCTTGAGCCTTGATCAAGTATACTAGTTTAGTCTTTCTTCCTTATTAGATTAGAAAAAGGAGAAAAGCCTTAACACTACACTGTGGGGAATTTGCACATAGGTGGGGAAGTTCCCAATGCCAATGCCACGGAGAAGAGGCCAGAGAGGAGCTTCATTTCCCCTCTCCCGTAACTTCACCCTTATATTCCGAAAGAGATTTCACCCGGTTTTACCTTTAGCTGGAAGTTCGACATAAGAAAGTGTGCAGCCTGTAACACCCCGTTTCCTCTTTAAAGATAAGTCTTGACCGAGACGGTACTTACAAATCAAATTTGCTCATTTAAGAAATTAAAGCTAAATAAATTCCAGAAAAATTATTATAAAACATACATTTTTGAGTTAAAACTTTCTTCAACATTTAATCATTGGCTACCAGCATCCATCGCTCCAGCGCCACGCCCTAACTTCTTTAAACTGAAAACATTTTACATAAAAGGGGTAAGTGCCAAAAGGACACTTAGTGGGATTGATTTGTACAGTGAAAGGGGTACACATAATATTACTTGAATACTATACATATAATACACGTTGTAGACTCCCGAAGTGCCCCAATGGAAACTGTGGATAGGTTTTCGAAGAATACCTATCAGGGCCCCAAGCCGACCCGATTTGGGTTGTTACACCCCATAGTGTTGGGAATTCCGTAGAATATCCCCTATTGATGGGTTTCCAAAAAGGAATACCCTACTTGGCGTGGCACACGCATGCGCAGTTAAGTTTCACATAATAGTTCTCACATAACACATAGTGCACATTGGTTACGTTCACGTTGACCACATAATTCACATAACACATAGGTACAGAAAACCTTTGACATATGTTGGTTTCTAAAGAAACCCCTTGTTAGCGGGTATTATCCCGACTTATCATCATTTGAAATCTTTTGCATTTGCGTAATTTGAAAATCAATAGCTCTCAAATTCATACAATTTACTCGAAATACTGTTCACGTAATGAAAACATTTCCATTGAAAACAACAACACATAATGATGGAATTTAAATCACTTAGTCACATAATTTTCCTTAAAACTGTAAGATTTAAAACATAACAAAAGTTTTTACCCCCACCTTTAGAGCAGCTGATCAAAAAGCTTCTAGATTCCAAATATACTTAGGGTGCGTACTCCTGCGTATCGCCTACAATCATAAGGGTTCGACTTAGAATCTAATCGAACTATCATTCATTTAATAAAATAATCTCTTTAAATTAAATCCTAATTCAATATAAATTATATAATTCATAATATAGAAAGTTCAATTTGATCTTAATATTACAGGTTTTATTGGATGTGAATTTAGGGTTTTAAACTCTAGACTCGAAATAATAATTAAATTGTAAATACCTTAATTGCTATAATATTTCGAGGGTCTAGATTTTAGTCTCAAAAGCAATCTTACTAACTATAGGATCTAACTTATAATTCCAAATAAAACTTGGTTAAATTATAATAATTACTATAAAATCCCCAAATCCAAAATTGAGTCCAAAACTATATTTGCTTAGTTAATTCGATAAAAACCTAGGGCTTCATACCCTAATCGATCATATAAAGAGATCTAAATAATATAAATTAATTAACATAACCTTTCTTTATCATTTAATTAAAACTCGGTTTCATTTACCAACTCTATTTATTATATGATAACATCTAGAATTTCAATATATATTCTAATGTCCAAAAATATCATTATCATAAATTTCATAATTCTAAGGAGACATGCATCATATTATTAAATATTTGGGAAAGCTATGTAATTTAAATAAGTTCAAAGATTCTTTTGTCATTAATCATATTTCGTTAGCCTTAAAGCATAATTTCATAAACTTAAAATTATAACTTATGCTATTTACAACTATTGGGATCATTGTTGAATTTCTAATAATTTTTTAGGGTTCAAAAATATCATTAAAACAGAATTTAGGGCCTCAAAGCATGCTTTAACTAATTAGAGGAGTAATATGTAATTTCCTAAAAGCTAAGGATTCATTTTCAAGTCCATCAAAGCTCAATATTGCAAATTAGCCCTTGGATTTTATCTAATTCCCAACATGAAACCCCCAGCCCAAACCCTCCTTCCCAAACCCCTGCTGCCCGTCACCTGCCTCCCTTCCCCCATTTTCAGCTTTGGTTCTGCCATGGCCGGCGACGGCGTAGTCGCCGACGACCCCCAACACCAACCACAACTCCCTCAACACACACACCAACACCAAACTCACACACCCATATATATACACAGCAACACGTCTACATACCTATATATATATATATATATATATATACCTTCCGAAATTTCAGAGATGCCGCCGCTTCTCGCGGCGGCGCACAGCCTAGCTCGCCGGCGCAACACCAGCGCCGGCTTCCCCATCCACCATTCTCGCCGGTCCCAACCCAGCCACACCAACACAAACCCAGCAGAAATTTTGCAGCAAAGAGAGAGGGAGGGAAGAGATATAGAGTAGCAGATAGAGGGGAAAAGAGAGAGCTAAAGAGTAGAGAAAAGGAGAGAGTGCAAAGAGAAAGAGAAGAGAGCTTGTGCAGAGAGAGAGAAAAGATAGATACAAAGAAGAAAAAATAAAACGTGAGGGAGGGAGAAGAGCGAAAAGAAAGTTCCTTTTGTTGACTTTTGAATCAATTAATTCCTCAAATTGTGGCTTTTCCTCCCAATTGATAATGACAATAGTATAGTAATTGATCTTTATCATTTTCTCTTTAATAACTTTAAATTACTATTATTATGATTTTTAATATTATTAATTATTAATGGCATGAAATTTTTTTGGATGCATATACACGTTTAAACATCTTATAATGTATATAACATATAAAGTATACACTATACATTATTTATTTAATCACTAAAGAAAATTATTAGGTATATATATATATCAAATAAATTTTACATCTATTTATTTATTTTTCTCTTTCTTTCTTTCTTGTATTCTTATCCCCAATTAATTTCCAAAACTAGCCAATACTACTCATTTATCACCTTATATTATAATATTACATTAATACTATATAATTTATATTTAAATTAATTTATTTATAAATTTTAGGGTGTTACATCTTTCCCTCCTTCAAAGAAATTTCGTCCTCGAAATTTAGAGACGTAACAAAATTCGATAGAGTTGGATATTTTGCAAAAATTTCCTTTTCTTTCTCCCAAGTTGCTTCTTTCGCGTTGTGCTGGCTCCATTGAACCTTTATCAAATTTACATTTCGATTTCTCAGCTTATGGACATTTCTATCTATAATAACGATAGGAGATTCCTTATAAGGTAAATCTTCTTCGAGTCCAATATCTTCTTGGTGGATTATGTGACTCGGGTCAAACACGTACATTCGCAGCATCGATACGTAGCATACATTGTGAATGTTAGCGAAATCAGGTGATAGCGCTTCGTATGTTGCCATTCAAATCGTTAATCGATAACTATTATTGTAAGCGAACTCCACCAAATATAAATTGTTTTCTCAGCTTCCATGCAGATCCAAGGCGCTGACTCTCAGCATGTCCTTCGGAATTTATATTGTTCGTTCCATTTGACAACCAGTCTGGGATTGAAAAGCAGTGCTGAAGATTAATTTGGTGCCTAATTCCTTTTGGTAGGCTCTGCAAAAATCTAGATGTTTTGCTTTTACTTGCTGGCAAATGAGACATCTCTTGACGAAAAGTTCAATGTTCATCTTCATATTTCTCCACCACTCTTCCGCTGCGCCTGAAGATCTCTTTTAAATCTATATACATTTTCGTACCTCCAAGGTATGCAGGGTATGGGGTGTTATTCGTTTCTTTTAGTATTCTTTCCCTTAGTCCTTTATCATTCAACACACGAAGTCTTTCTCTAAAATTGAAGCGTCTTCTACTAACCTCGTAATACGTTCCATAATGACCAGCCAAGCCTAGAAAGCTTCGCACCTCGTTTATGTTAGTCGGTATCTTCCAGTTATTAACTACTTCCACTTTAGTCAGGTCTATCTCAGTTCTTTTTGAAGTGACGATATGCCTGAGGAACGTAATTTTATCCAGCCAAAATTCACACTTCTTGAACTTCTGCATATAACTTTTCTTTTCTCAAAGTTTCCAACGAAATTCTCTATTGTTCTTCATGTTGGAGTTTATCGTGCGAGTATACTAGAATGTCATCGTCAAAATATTATGTGAAACGATCAAGGTATGGATGGAAGATCCGATTCATCATATCTATAAAATTGTTTGCGCTTTACTAAGTCTAAAATGTATGACTACGAATTCAAAATAGCCGTCTCTTGTTCTGAAGGCTGTCTTAGTTATATCTTCTTACTTGACCTTCACTTGACGACATCCCGATCTTCAATCTATTTTCGAAAACATGTTTGCGCCTATTAATGAGTTAAATTAAATTTTCTATTCGAGGTAGCGGGTATTTATTCTTGATAGTCCTTTTGTTTAGCTCGCGATAATCAGCACACATTTGAAACGTTCCATCATCTTTTCTTCGCGAACAACACCGGAGCTTCCCAAGGAGATACGATGTGACTCATAAATTTTTAAATTTTTTTTTTTCAAAAGCTCTTGTAATTGCATCTTCAATTCTTCTAACTCCTTTAACGACGTTCGATATGGCGCTTTTGACACTAGTGCCGACCCGAGAACCAAATCTATGCCGAACTCAGCTTATCGATCAGGTGATGGTCCAAATAAATCTTCTAGGAAAACATCCACGTACTCCCTTATTATCGACACTATTTCGATAGAGTTCGTTTTCTACTCGAGATTTACAATATTTATCGAAAATGTCTCATAATTTCCCCTTTTAAGCATCTTGGTCGTTTGTTGTGGTCTCCAGCCCTTCGGCAGTCTCATTTCGAGTGAGAGCGAAAGCTCGTGCTTTTCCTGCTTCGTGTCTTGGTTTGAAACCTGGTCTAACGATCCTATTTTTAGGACTAGCGTTCGAATTATGGTCAGATTCTTAACATCGATGGCAATGTCCAGTCCTCCAGAGGTATTGTCCGGTGTGAATTTGTTCGTATCTCGAACAGGTGACTCTCATTCCAAGAATAAAGGCGTTCAGAGTGCCACTCACCGTCGGTCGTTTTATTTGGTTGAAGATGTAGTTTGATCTTGATTTCGATCATCCCATTTACTTTTCCCAGACGTCCTAGAAGTTTTTTATTTTTTTTAAAGGATAAAATTCTATCACATAATTTCCGCAAGAAGCTCACCTCCTTGATGAATTGAAACTAACGCATGAAATTTTATGCTCGTTGGTACGGATTAGGTGAGTAGAAAGTTTATCTGGGCCCATCAACCATTCTTCCGCATCTGCAAGTTCTCCTCTTCCATTGAAGGTTGGCGGATTAAATAATCGAACTATTTGATAAAGAAAATTAAGGATAGCGTGCTTTCGATTTGATTTAAATCTTAATTGTTTAGAATCTATTATTTATATGAATCGCTGTCATTCTGTTAATCATTTCTCCAGTCTGATTTTAGCGGAAGAAGAAAGAGAGTTTAGCCCGAAAGCCGGTCTTTGAGCAATAAATTTAAATTCATTTCCTTGACTCTATTTTCTTCATCTTCGGCGAAGGTCGCACGTAGAATGGTTTCAGTTTATGAGCAGGTAACGTCAGTTGGCGAAGTGGCGTTAAGCATTCTTAGCGGTACGAAAAGAGAAGTTGTGATTATATCATCTACATCTGAAACGCTCCTCGTGGAGTAGAAAGAGAAAACGCATTTTTTTTTCCATTCGAAAAATGAAGAAAGCGAGCTGAGCTGGTGGTCAAGGGAGTGCCTCCAGTATACTTTTATTTTCTCCAGTTTACCTTTCGTTCCGGGACTGTTTCGTATAAAAATGCTTGGTGTAACCGCAGTTGAGTAAATATTCACCGTTGTTAAATCACTAAGCTGTGGTAGTGCTAGCTTTTCCCCAAACAAAAAGGTTGAAATCGACTTCGTATTCCTATGAATATTTCCGGGTGTAGAAAAGAAAGTTGTCAGGCTTCAACATTTAATAAGAGATTTTTGAACATTTTTTATTTTTGATTTTTTTCCAAGGTCATCTCCCGTGATTAATTGGTCGTAAACCCAAAACGTGTTATTATTATCACGTACGTAAGACTAGAGAATCTATCATGATTTTTTTTTTTTAACATCGTTCTATTCCTAAGGTTCAAAGCATATGAAGTCCATTCTGAGCATCTATGTTATTCTAGCTATGGTCACATTTTATGGAAACTATATTTTACATTAAAGTCTATGTGATATTAGAACCCTTGAGAATCATTCCACTCAACTTATAACATGATTCCATAAATCATGTAAATACCTCAATAGATTTTCCTATCCTCATTTACCATCATAAAATTATCGCACATATATCATAGCTTAACTTGACATAACCCATCACATAACACTGTACCAACTCCTGCCACGACCATTTACGCACACGAGCTCATGCTGTGGCCATCAGCGACTCAGTGGCGGCGTCTAGCAGCAGTGCGTCGATAACAGTGATATCCCACAACCACATAATCATAAACCATGCATTAAAGCAATAATAAGAAAATGTCTATACGACCTCATTTTTCATATAAATTCAACGTCATAATGTAATTAAACACCTGAACATAGCATACCTTAGCGATGGCGGAGTAGAAGGTTAGAAGTGGATGCCGGTAGCTAATAAGAATTTTTCTTTCAAAGAAAAGATATACTTTGATTTCTCATTGAATTCATAATATGACAAAAAAAATATATTTTTTTTTTTCAAAAAACAAAATATTTTAGCAAGTCTACAGAATCATAGACCTGCTCTGATACCTCCTGTAACACCCCGTTTCCTTTTTAAAGATAAGCCTTGACCGAGACGTTACTTACAAATCAAATTTGCTCATTTAAGAAATTAAAGCTAAATAAATTCCAGAAAAATTATTATAAAACATACATTTTTGAGTTAAAACTTTCTTCAACTTTTAATCATTGGCTACCAGCATCCATCGCTCCAGCGCCACGCCCTAACTTCTTTAAACTGAAAACATTTTACATAAAAGGGGTAAGTGCCAAAAGGACACTTAGTGGGATTGATTTGTACAGTGAAAGGGGTACACATAATATTACTTGAATACTATACATATAATACACGTTGTAGACTCCCGAAGAGCCCCAATGAAAACTGTGGATAGGTTTCCGAAGAATACCTATCAGGGCCCCAAGCCGACCCGATTTGGGCTGTTACACCCCATAGTGTTGAGAATTCCGTAGAATATCCCCTATTGATGGGTTTCCAAAAAGGAATACCCTACTTGGCGTGGCACATGCATGCACAGTTAAGTTTCACATAATAGTTCTCACATAACACATAGTGCACATTGGTCACGTTCACGTTGACCACATAATTCACATAACACATAGGTACAGAAAACCTTTGACATATGTTGGTTTCTAAAGAAACCCCTTGTTAGCGGGTATTATCCCGACTTATCATCATTTGAAATCTTTTGCATTTGCGTAACTTGAAAATCAATAGCTCTCAAATTCATACAATTTACTCGAAATACTGTTCACGTAATGAAAACATTTCCATTGAAAACAACAACACATAATGATGGAATTTAAATCACTTAGTCACATAATTTTCCTTAAAACTGTAAGATTTAAAACATAACAAAGGTTTTTACCCCCACCTTTAGAGCAGCTGATCAAAAAGCTTCTAGATTCCAAATATACTTAGGGTGCGTACTCCTGCGTATCGCCTACAATCATAAGGGTTCGACTTAGAATCTAATCGAACTATCATTCATTTAATAAAATAATCTCTTTAAATTAAATCCTAATTCAATATAAATTATATAATTCATAATATAGAAAGTTCAATTTGATCTTAATATTACAGGTTTTATTGGATGTGAATTTAGGGTTTTAAACTCTAAACTCGAAATAATAATTAAATTGTAAATACCTTAATTGCTATAATATTTCGAGGGTCTAGATTTTAGTCTCAAAAGCAATCTTACTAACTATAGGATCTAACTTATAATTCCAAATAAAACTTGGTTAAATTATAATAATTACTATAAAATCCCCAAATCCAAAATTGAGTCCAAAACTATATTTGCTTAGTTAATTCGATAAAAACCTAGGGTTTCATACCCTAATCGATCATATAAAGAGATCTAAATAATATAAATTAATTAACATAACCTTTCTTTATCATTTAATTAAAGCTCGGTTTCATTTACCAACTCTATTTATTATATGATAACATCTAGAATTTCAATATATATTCTAATGTCCAAAAATATCATTATCATAAATTTCATAATTCTAAGGAGACATGCATCATATTATTAAATATTTGGGAAAGCTATGTAATTTAAATAAGTTCAAAGATTCTTTTGTCATTAATCATATTTCGTTAGCCTTAAAGCATAATTTCATAAACTTAAAATTATAACTTATGCTATTTACAACTATTGGGATCATTGTCGAATTTCTAATAATTTTTTAGGGTTCAAAAATATCATTAAAACAGAATTTAGGGCCTCAAAGCATGCTTTAACTAATTAGAGGAGTAATATGTAATTTCCTAAAAGCTAAGGATTCATTTTCAAGTCCATCAAAGCTCAATATTGCAAATTAGCCCTTGGATTTTATCTAATTCCCAACATGAAACCCCCAGCCCAAACCCTCCTTCCCAAACCCCTGCTGCCCGTCACCTGCCTCCCTTCCCCCATTTCCAGCTTTGGTTCTGCCATGGCCGGCGACGGCGTTGTCGCCGACGACCCCCAACACCAACCACAACTCCCTCAACACACACACCAACACCAAACTCACACACCCATATATATACACAGCAACACGTCTACATACCTATATATATATATATACCTTCCGAAATTTCAGAGATGCCGCCGCTTCTCGCGGCGGCGCACAGCCTAGCTCGCCGGCGCAACACCAGCGCCGGCTTCCCCATCCACCATTCTCGCCGGTCCCAACCCAGCCACACCAACACAAACCCAGCAGAAATTTTGCAGCAAAGAGAGAGGGAGGGAAGAGATATAGAGTAGCAGATAGAGGGGAAAAGAGAGAGCTAAAGAGTAGAGAAAAGGAGAGAGTGCAAAGAGAAAAAGAAGAGAGCTTGTGCAGAGAGAGAGAAAAGATAGATACAAAGATGAAAAAATAAAACGTGAGGGAGGGAGAAGAGAGAAAAGAAAGTTCCTTTTGTTGACTTTTGAATCAATTAATTCCTCAAATTGTGGCTTTTCCTCCCAATTGATAATGACAATAGTATAGTAATTGATCTTTATCATTTTCTCTTTAATAACTTTAAATTACTATTATTATGATTTTTAATATTATTAATTATTAATGGCATGAAATTTTTTTGGATGCATATACACGTTTAAACATCTTATGATGTATATAACATATAAAGTATACACTATACATTATTTATTTAATCACTAAAGAAAATAATTAGGTATATATATATATCAAATAAATTTTACATCTATTTATTTATTTTTCTCTTTCTTTCTTTCTTGTATTCTTATCCCCAATTAATTTCCAAAACTAGCCAATACTACTCATTTATCACCTTATATTATAATATTACATTAATACTATATAATTTATATTTAAATTAATTTATTTAAAAATTTTAGGGTGTTACATAGCCGGCTGCTCTCAACCGACCCGCCCGTGTTCTCCATATCAGTTATGTCCCTAAACTGCCATGTAGCGTATCTCTACGAATCTCTCTTTTCAATTCCAATTGTAGGGGATCCCCCAGACCATGAGACTTCCTCTACGCCTAGCCCTTTACTAAACCTCAAAAATTCTCTTTCTTCGGTTCGATTTCAACAAAGGACCTGGTTAACGACCCTATTGATGACTTTCAGAAGGATCGTGGGTAACCGGAAAGCTGAACTCTGTATCGTAGTATCGTATCGACGAAACCCGCTTTTATCTTATCTGAACTTTTCTTCTCTTATGCTATTTCTTGATTCAACAGTAGCATATCGTCATGATGATTGTGGAGATTGTGATTACTGACCGAAACAACGTCTCCAAGCTTTCTGCCTTAAAGGTAGGGTTTTCTTAGTGAAGGTATGGTTAGTGATTCTTTCTGGGGAAGTGTTTGTGAACCAATGTTCCAACTAACCACAGCCCAGTGATTCATTAATAGATTACCCTGGGTAGTTCCAGTGTATTGTGAAACCAATTTGTTTGTTTGATTGACTGTATTAACATGGATTGGTATATCCACTCACACTGATTATATTCTATCCCACTAACGGGGGATACACTGATTGATTACATTGACTGATAGACTGAATACACATTGACTGGCCCAATCTTATTCTCCAGACCCGTGTTGTTCAGTTCTGTCTTGTGCAATCGAAGAATTGAGAAGGCTTGGAATGTTCAGTTCACCTAAAGCGGATTGGAGCATTTCGCAGGTAGGATATAGCACCTAGAGTTGCAGAGTCCTTTGCCTTGGAGCAAGTTAGTTGCGCTGTCGCCTTCAGCCGTCTAGAAATGGCGCGGTGGTTGTGGCGCTGCCTCTTTTGCTTCTTAACGTACGCTGTTTGCTTCTGAAACTCGCAGTGGTCGATGAGCTGCCTTTTCCGTCTCTCAACTCATGGTGATCCTTTGAAAATTTGGAAATGAAGATTTGTTTCTCTAGAAATCACAATAGATAGGTAGATCTCTTGAAAAATTTCAGCATTTTTCCCCGATTCAAATCTTAAGGGTAGTTGGATAATTTTAACTTCATTTTGGTTTTAGTACTTAGTTTCTAACCCGTTTCTTCGACAAAGGAAAGAGGAGCATGGGAAGGAGGTATCATTATAAGATATGGAGTTGAAATAATATATCTATAATGTTAAAGATTAGTTACTCACAAAATGATGAATTGAATTTTCCAGCAAACTTTGTGGGAACTGTGCCAAAGAGGTTGTTAACTGAAACATTGAAGGAATCAAGATTGGGCAAATTATGAATAGAATCAGGATTCCTCCATCAAACGTCAAAGATTGAAGCTAAAACATATTTTCCCCATCACCATGCCAAGAATCTAGAATAACTTAGAAAGCTTATTGTGCCTAAATCAATGAAATTCAGAGAGACAATGGAGATATTTCAAGATACAAGCAAGAAAGTTTTAGAGAAAGGATGGAAATTTTGAGAAAATGAAAGAGAATCGAATTCAAATTAGAATATATCTTGAAAGGGGAAAAAATTTGGGGATCTAGAGAGAAAAAACGCCAATTTTCCCCTCAAAATATCAGGGTTTGATAATTTCTAATATGGACAGAAACTTAATGGAAAATACAAATATGCTAATTTTTTAAATATTGGATATCAATCTTGAAAATCACAAAAATAGGGGTATCAAAATTAAAATAGGAGTATAATTTTAGATACCAAAATTAAAAAATATTTTTTTATAATTTTTCTGTCATCTTTTTTAGATTGAATAAATTGTATAAAAAAATTCAATTTATAAATTAATTCTCAATTCTGAACTCAAATTTTTAAGTTTTAAAATAAGTGACTCAATTTTACATTTGTTTCTCAATTTAAGATTTTTAATTAGATTGAGTGCTCAATTCAATACAAAATTTCATATTCTTTTTTTTTTAATATTTACAGATTTATTTATATTTCAATATGTATTCGTATTTTGAATAAATTAAGATTAGTTAATGCACTTTAAAAACAATCTTCATCCGATTTATCTTAATTTATATGGAAAAAAAATAAAAAAATATAATTAATTCAATTCATAAAATATAATTTATATTAAACTGATTAATATACTCATTTTCATAATGTAAGGATCTTTTATATCCCATTTTTATGAAAATAATTTTTTTACCAATTTTTAAGGTATTTTTCTAAATACATTCCAATACTATCCCTTAACTATATTTAAATTTTAAGTAATAAATAAAATTCAAATACACTATTTGAATACAAAATTTAATATTTCAAAATACATAAAATTTTATAACCCAAAATTTTGAAAAGTTGAAAATTCATTTTCCCCCTCCCCTCATCCCAAACTCCACCAAAACTCAAATTTCCATCATTTCAACATCAATGACAGATGAAAATCCTAGGCCAAAGCTTGGATTTTATTAATGAATCTGAAGATGTTATGTGCGGCAATGATCGAATTTGAGATGAGAATGGGGTTATAGGGAGATGAGACAAACTGAAATGAGAATGGGGGTAGGGAGATGGGGAAACGGTGGTGATTCTTGTTAGAAATGACAAAAGAGTGGTGAATGTCAGATTTGCACGGACAAATCTAGATATTGGAGTTGTGATGGTGGAAGCGCGACGTTGTTCGCACTCAAAGATGAAAGCATCGGGATAAATTAAGAAGGTTGGAGAAGACAAATGAGAGTTGATTTGCACGATGGTCTGTGTTATTTGAACTTGGAGGTGAAACAACGGACTGTTCGAAGAGAGAGACAAGAGTATGAGTTACAATTTTTTATTTTTTATTTCTTAATTTTGAATTATGAAGTGATTTTGAATTTGATGATCTGAATGTTGAGTGAATAATTGTGAAATTTCTTGGATTTTTTGATTTTGTGTATAATTACTATCATAATCGTGTATGTACATGAACAAGTAGGACAAAATCGTCAATATCATGTGTCATTTAATATTTTGATATATGTACACGATATGTATCTTACTACATGTAAACGATAAATTGTGTTCTGATATATATACACGATATATCGTGTACACATAGTAAGATACATATCGTGTACATATATCAGAATATAGATATGTATACGTGTATACGATGACTCGTGTTTATCTTACAACATGTACACGATTATAATATGTACACAATATATATCTTACAACGTGTACACGATTACACAATATATATTTTACAACATGTACACGATAATTATAATCCGTTACGTTATGAATTGTGTACACGATACCTACATACAATCACATAAAAATTATGTACACGATAATCGTGTACTCCATAAAATATACTCGTATACAAAAAAAATAAAAATTATATGGAATGGATCATGTTGAAATCTAAAAAGATAGTATTTAAATGTTTATTAAATCATAATCATACATACATATCTTCATACATAAATATAAAAAAAAATCCTCTGATGGGTTTGGTTGAAGCGTAATATTCAAATTTTAGATGATTTTTCTCAAATAGAGGGTTTTGGTTTAAGTGCAGTGTTCAAATCTTTAAAATCTTTTTTCCCAAATAAACATGAGAAGGACTTATGTGCACCGGAGGCACGGATCCGAGATCCATGCCCCCAACCCGCTCCGCCAGCTCATGGATCACTCTATTTTTTTTTTTAATTTTTTTTTCTCTCCAGCCCCTTTCTTCTTCTTTTTTTTTTTTTCTACTCTATTCTTTTTTTTTTAATTTTTTTTCCTCTCCAGCCCCTTTCTTCTTCACTTTTTTTTTTCTCTCTTCCTTCTTCCTATGCGTACTGTTCTCTTCCTTCTTTTTCTTTTTTTCTCTCTCTTTTCAATTTATTCATATGATTGCTTTTCAATTTTTGCTTAATTTCTTTTCCATTTTTACCCTTGATCAACAATACTATAAATTTATCCTTTTAAATATCTAGAATTCTTATCATTCTAATATTTAGGGTTCCTTTTATCTTGCAATCAAAAATACTCAATCACCAATAGAGGAGATTTGAACAATGAGTAAGGTAAAATATTTTGATGAAAACAGTTTCAAGAATTTATAACATCAACTTTTCTAAATTATATTGTTGAGACAATAAATTAATGTAATAGACTGATTTTGTTTCATTTCAGTGATTTTCTGAAATTTTATTGACTTTACTTTTGAGGTAGTACTGATTTGTTTAACAAGTATTACGCATATGATTTACAAGTATTACAAAATTACATGCTTGAATGATATATAAGTAATACCTTCAAGATATTATAAAAATACTTTTGAGGTATTATTGATTTGTTCAACAGGTATTACACTTATGCTCTGCAAGTATTAAAATTACATGCTTGAATGCTATATAAATAATACCTTCAAGATATTATGAAAATATTTTTGAGGTATTACTAATTTCTTCAACATGTATTAGACATAACTCTACAATTATTACAAAATTGCATGCCTGAATGATATGTAAATAACACCTTCAATATATTATGAAATTACTTTTGAGGTATTACTGATTTGTAATACCTAAAAGGAACATATGTAATACCTATAAGATACTTATGTAATACCTCATAAATGACTTCATGGAGATTTGAAGAATAATAAGAGCAAGAAGATAGAGAAAAAAAATAATGTACAAAACAAATAAGAAGAATAACAAATTGATAAGAAAAGAGATTAAGAAGAAGAAGGAGAGAGAAGAAAAAAAAAAGAGGAAAAAGAAGAAAGCAACGCTGTTTTTACATTAATACCTGAAGGGTAACAGTGTGATACCTTAAAAGTAAATGAGTGATACCTTAAAGTATAAAATTCAGGTGGTGCGCGGCGCACACCAGCTATGGTGTGGCCGCGCGTGGGGGCGCGTGGATGCGCATAAAGGCCTAAGCACCGGTTCGAGTTGGGGACACGGATCTAGGATCCATGCTCTTGGTGCATATAAGTTTTAGTCAATTAACATACCTTCACTGGATAAACAAAATTTTCGAATCTTTTTTCTAAATAATTAGATTTTTAAAAAACATTTACATGTTGTGTTTGAAGAGTAATTGTTAAAAACTCATGTCTATCAAAAATATTTGTAAAAAAATTGAATATAAAATATAATATAGTATATTTATATTTAAATTTTAAATATATAGATATGAAATACATTGTAGGTAAAGTTGAGGACAAATTAAACTTTTTTTTACCTAAATTGGGTAAAAAAATTATTTTCATAAAAAAAGAGTAGAAAAGTTCTTTTACCTTATAAAATAGGATAATGAAAGGCATTTACACTTAATAAAATAATAGATTTTTTATATTTTTATTCATAAAATTAAAAAAATAAAGGAATCTTAATTTTTTAAATTACATTTATATATATATATATAAATTAATATAAATTAAATGAAAATCATTCCAAAATTATACAAACTTATCTTAATTTAACTTAAATAAAAATATACATTAAAATATAAATACAAAAAGTAAAATTATCTTTAACTAAGAACTCAATCTAAATTATAAAAAGAAAAAATTTAAAATTGAATCCGGAGTTGCTTATTGGAAAAGGTGAAATTTTGAATGTGATCTTATTATGATTGAAAAAGATAAAAATTTGAGTTCAAAATAAAGAATTACTATAAATGTGATCTTATTATGAAATTTATGCTTTTAGATTAGTTCTTAACAATTTAATTAGATATTTTTAATGTCGACATTTAATTTAGAATATAAAATATTACATAATTTGAAAATTTCATACAGATCAATGAAAAACTAAAAAGACAAGTATTAGGTATAAACCAATGCGAAGAATTTGAAACATTACATGAGAACATGCTCTGTTTTATCTAATAATTGTTTATTCCACAAATACACTCACCCGCAAATACATTATTCCATAACAATAACACAATTTACGACCCGCCAAACAACATACAGAAAATATATTTACTTAACCAGAGATGTCAATGGCTTTCACCTCAGGCTTCTTCACTTCCTCCTTTGGCACAGTGACTGTGAGCACCCCATTCTCCATCGCCGCCTTCACCTGATCCAACTTGGCATTCTCCGGCAGCCTGAAGCGGCGGAGGAACTTGCCGCTGCTCCTCTCGACGCGGTGCCATTTGTCGTTCTTCTCCTCCTGCTCCTTGCTTCTCTCCCCACTGATCTGCAGAACATTAGAATCCTCAATCTCCACCTTCACTTCCTCTTTCTTCAACCCAGGAACATCCACCTTTAACACGTGGCTCTCCGGCGTCTCTTTCCAGTCGATGCGCGCAATGGCCAGGGCGGTGGTTTCCCTGGCGGAGGAAGGGAGATTAGCGGCGGATGATGAGAGAGGAAAACCCTCGAAGGGATCCCAAATGCCCAATGAGAATGGATCGAATACGTTGCTCCGACGGTTGCCAAAGAAGCTCGGAATCAGAGACATTTTAGCTCAGTTTCTGCAATAATCGATTGATGAAAACTTTGTTTGTAGAATTTGTGAGTGATAATTCGCTGAATAACTAAGGATGGGGAATGAGAATGAAGGAGGTGGGTTATTTGTACTCTAGAGCAGACAATTCTGGTGCTTTCGTGTACATTCTTGGACTAGGCTTTTTCGGGCCAACTCTGGTAATATTCCAGAATATTCTGGGTTTTCCACAAGCCTGTGAGCATGGGCCTAACAAAGAAGTTGGTGTTTGATTAGACTAGATTACTTTTATTGGCCCAAATACAACTCACGGTTAATGATTAACATAGGCTATAAGAGAAGCCCAATTAAAAAAAAAATTGTCAACTTTTTTTTTTTTGTTATTTCTATAATAACCTTATAAATATTAGATTCAAGGATTTGGAAAATAACTTAATTACTTTTTTTTTTATTTCACTATATAAGTTTTGGCCATTAATTGGCTGGATTTCGAAGTTTACATGTCCGAAAACCAAGAAATTCGAATCCTATGACATGCATAAAATAAACACATAATTTCTTTACTAACCCTACCACCTATTTAACATAGAATCATTTGGGATTAAAACCCCTCATTCAATTTTGTATATGCATATATGCATGAATTTGGGTATTAAGGAAATGTGTTTGAGGTGTAAATTTTCAAATAATTTTGAATTATTTGAGGGTCGATTTAAACAATAAACATTAAATTGATATGTGATTATAGTAGTAGTATTTATAGAATGTAGGATTTTATTCTAATTTAAATGTTGTTATTTTAAAATTATTAGTATTTATAGAATGTAGGATTTTATTCAAATGATGGATTTAATCTAGATTACAAGTCAGACCTTACTAGATTTTTCTTTTAGTATGAGCCCAAGAGGTTAGGAATTTAAATGTTATTTTAAAATTATTAGTATTTATAGAATGTAGGATTTTATTCAAATGATGGGCCTAATCTAAATTACATGTCAAACCTTACTAGATTTTTCTTTTAGTATGAGCCCAAGAGGTTAGGAGGCTCATTACATCATTATTAGGTTTAGAACCTCTAAACTTCATCATATAAGTAAGGAAAAATATGATACGCTAGGGTTAGGATTTTCAAACGCTCTTAGAAGGTACGTATTTTTCTTTTTTCTCATAATCTTTTTTTCATGTCTTATTTTTCCAAAAAATTAAAGAAGTTCTCATTTATCCTTCAAGATGTCCTAAGACCATTTTAGTGTATTAAATTAATTAAAATAATTATTGAAGTTTTCCGTTAGGCCATTAGATATTAAGTTTAGTTGTTCGTTTTCATTATGGATGTTTAGGTGACGAAGAGGGTGTGACTTACAAGAGATAGGATTTCATTCATTTTTCTTCTGCTCAAAACTTTTAACTTTTAAGGTGGGGATTCTTTTCATGTATTTGTCTTTAGTAAATATTTTGTGTGGAAGTAATTGACTAATTGATGCAATGTGTCATGAGAAAGTTTTTATGAAAATGCTTGCTATGTTCTATGATCTATGCATGAGAATTAGCTAGGGACCTCGAGGTTCAATGATCAAAAGTTAGATTTTCGGGTATGCCCGCCGTGCTCAGAATAGATTGGCCAATCACAAGATGAGGAAATGTTTATTTGCTTGCATGTTGTGATATTTGTTTTGCTATTACATGAGGTCTTTAATCTTGACAAGCATGTCCCCATTGAGCTAGAGTTTTGCTCATCCCATATATCAAATCAAACTTTACAGAATAAAATGTTTGATGTGGAGCGGAGTGGATGTGCGGTAGCTGGTGATAAGAAGTTTATTTAATTTAATTATCATAATTTTATGAAAACATCTTCTGTGTTTGTTATTTATAGTTTATCTTTTGACGTTAAGTCATTTTGATGAAGTTTAATTAATTATTCAAACCCATCATTAAGTCTTCCACTACATATTCATGAAGTTTCCTTTTATTTAATGTATATAATTTTTCCACTGTAAATTCATGAAATTCTATTATTTAATGTTTCCAAAAATCGGGATGTTACACATTGTGTTTTTGGTCAGTTTTCTTGATGGAAGGTGTAGAATTTAATTTGTTCAAAAAAGGAAGATATGAGTAGGAACTTTTAGTAGCACCACCAGTGGATTTACTATTATGGATTTCACATGATAAAACTCTCATAAAAAAATTAAACAATTTAATAGCACTTCAACTCGAAAGCATACTATAGCATACTATAACACCACCTTAACTTTATTTGCTCAAAATATAAGTAAAAGAGATAATATTTTTTCTTTTTAAATGATTTTCGTAAATAAACTTAGCGGAAGACTTTACTAAACACGTGTATTTTTTTTACTTTCTGTTGTAAATCGAAAAGCTTCGCATGCAAGTAACTAACTCGTGTTCTACCCACATTTATAAATCAAAACCTCGACATTTTTAAGACATTTTAAAAGTTTACTTAAGCCAACATCGGAAGTGTCAAAAGGAGCATTAAACATATTAATTTCATACATATTAACATATATTAAAAATATATAATATATATGCTTTTAGAGAGGGGTCCGTACAACCGGCTACACATTCACTTCGTCGTAAGGGGGTCCTAAAAATGTTTAAACATAACAATATAATATTTGAGAAATCTTAGTGGATAACGCTTATGAACTATTACGTTAAAAAGATTAACCAATACACTGAAATATCATCTTTCAAGATTCGAAAACCTGGCATAAACATTCAAGATGCGAAGACTTGGCATAAACATCCAAAATCCAAAGACCTAGCATCCAAGGTTCGTCAACCTGGTACTTCACCCGAAGGTGTCATTTCATTTTATCATACTCAACATAGGAGTTATTCTATGTAATTGTAAATAAATGTTACCCACTATTGACATTGATTTGAAAGTTAGGCTAGCTCCTGAAGTATCCGATCGCTCATACTGCACTCGGCACGTTCATAAATTCTTAGTCTTTAAGTTGCATTTCAATTGTATCATACATATCTAACCTATCATGCTTATCGTACATATAACATATGTATATCACAAAAACATAATTACTGATTTAGGAGAAATTTTAAAGCATACTTTCAAACAAGCATCAATTGTACCTTAAAGGGAATAAAAATCGTATTTTACATCTTAACTCATAAAACTCTAATTCATATGCTAAAGACTTAAATTATTTGTTAGGATTTCAATGTTTAGATTTTGATGAGACAAAGCATGAATGTAATAGGAAGTGTTAAGTACCCCATTTTTCACAATGTTTAAGTGAATGTATAGACTAGTTTGAGTCTTGAGTCTATCGCTGAAAGATAGAGGTTCAACAAGGATAAAGTTGTATCTAAGCTTTAGAGAAAGAAGCTGCTGCAAGCTAGACAGATACAGCATAGCTGCAAGAAGGCAGATACAGCATAGCTGCAAGAAGGTGAATACAGCATCGCTGTATTCAGATGATACAGCACTGCAGCTAAGTAAGAAGGAATGACGTGCAGCATCGCTGTAAGAAAAAGGTTGCATAAGCTCTAGTTACCGATTCTGCAAGAAGGTCATAAATCACTGCAGCACTGCAAGATAACATCTGCTGCACAAAGACCCAGGACACAGCGCAAAAGTCTTCAGACAGAAAGGATTATCAGCGCATGCAATGCAGCAAAGTATCCTGTAAATACGAGGAAGTATAAATGCAGTACGAGGAACGAAGATCCAAGCAAGAAATAAAAGAGCCGTTCCAGAGTAGATCAAAGTTGCAGACACGGAGCCAATACGAGAATGCCACGTGGACTGTCGCGCTGCAGAAAGCTGCGAGCTGCAACTGCCGCATTGAATGCTCCGAAAGGAAAAGTCAAGTCGCATTGAATGCGAGCCATGCCTTTGATCAGAGTACTTCAAATTCAAAAGAGAGATATCTCCTTCAACGGATATCTTCTCCTACAAGTATAAATAGAGGTCGAAGAAGACAGAAGCTGGTTACTGAAACTCTTGCACAAAATCTCACAAGCTTACAAGATTCAAGCAAACAAACCATATCAGTTTCAGTCACTCAACCTCAAAGAAGTGAAG
This sequence comes from Scutellaria barbata, assembly GCA_028654395.1. NCBI lineage: Eukaryota > Viridiplantae > Streptophyta > Magnoliopsida > Lamiales > Lamiaceae > Scutellaria > Scutellaria barbata. Next base: position 7,539,888 of record CM053649.1, on the reverse strand, counting down.
CAAGTTCAAGCTGAAAGATCCATTGAAGGATTAAGAAGCTCACTTCATCGCACCAGTTGAAGATCTTTTATATACCTTTTAACCTTGTTGCTGTGTGCTTAGGTTGTTTTAGCGGTGTCGAACAGTTGATAGGAGAGATCCTTGCTGTTTATATAAGTTGTCTAGAATTAGGTAATATCCCTGGGTGGGAGTGTAGAACCCTGTGTGGGTTAGCCTTTGAAGTTGCAGTTGCTGTGTGGACGCTGGACTTCAGTAGGTGGTCTCTTTGTAAAAGTTGATAGATTGTTAGGGAACGCCTGTAATTCAATCTTGCTTTAACAAAGTTCCTGCTCGAGGAGCAGTAGAGTGGATGTAGAAGGATTACACCACCTTCGAACCACTATAAACCATAAGTGTTTTATTGCTTTTCATATCTGTGTTTATCTTGCTTTATTAAGTTTATTTCATAAGTATAAAACCTTTGAAAAGAAGCATTTTTTAGAAAACAACCTTGCGTCTTAAAATATATTTTCCGCTGCGCTTAAACTCTTAAGTTACAGCGTGCAGTACTGCATTCTAGTGCTGCAAGCAGTAGCTGTCTGGCGCTGCAAGTTCGAGTAACTTGCAGAACAGAAAGTTTAAACCAAAGTTTTGCAAAATCGACCAAGGTTTATTCACCCCCCCTCTGAACCTCGGACACCACTTGGGACCAACAAGTGGTATCAGAGCAGTTGGGTTAACAAGCCTATACATCTGGTATCCTACCCAGATCCAACCTTCTGTTGTTTTCACTGCATAAAATCTCATTCTTTAAGCATAACATGGGTTTCTCCAATCATAAGCTGCCTATGTTTTCCATAGAGGAATATGATGACTGGAAGATAAGAATGCAGGCACACTTATCAGCCATGAACGACGAAATGTGGATGGTCATCACTGAAGGACCAATCATACCCACAAAGGTTAATCCAATGTTTGGAAGAGACCTAGGTGAAGAAGAGCAGCCACTATTGAACTTCCTGCCCAAACCACGACAAGAGTGGAACAATGAAGATAGGAAGAGAGTAAACTTGGACAACGTGGCAAAGAACGCTCTATTTATCACCTTGGATAAAGGCACGTTCAGCAAAGTTAAATCTTGCTCTACATCCAAGGAGATATGGGAAAAGTTGGAGCAGATATGTGAGGGAACTGAGCTTACAAAAGATAACAAAATCTCCAATGCTACCCAACTATTCGAGCTCTTCGAGATGAAGAATGAAGAGTCTCTAGAGCAACTAGACTTAAGATTCACATCCATTGTGAATGAACTAGAAGCTCTGGGCAAGCACTACACTCAGAAGGAGAAGAATATGAAAGTGCTGAGAGCCCTACCTGCGGAATGGGATAGCAAGACCACTGCCATGAGAGTGTCCATGGACTTAAAGTCCATGAGTACATTCGACTTATTCTCCGACCTCAAAGCTTTTGAGTATGACATCAACAGAAGGAGAAAGGAGTCCGAAGAGTCGAGCTCCAAAGTTACAGCGCTGACAGCCAGAAACTTCAAGAATACAGCAACCGCCAGTTGCAGTAAGAAGATGGAGGTTACAGCAGAAGTTGCTGAGGAGGAAATGGCTCTACTTCTAAAGAAATTTAGAAGATTTATCAAGAGCAACAACAGCATCAATACAAACCTCAACAAGAAGAATGACTTCAGAAGAAGTCACCCATCTCCTCAGGTATCCTCCTCTCCACAGTCGAATTCAGAAAATCTTGACCTATGTTATAACTGCAGGAAACCTGGACACTATGCGAGGAACTGTCCATATCCAACAGTGCATAAATATCTAGAAGGAGAGAGAGAGCAGCGGAGAGAGAAAAGAAGAGAGAAAAGGCACAAGCTCCGAGCTCTCATTGGAGAGATGGAAAAAGCTAAGGATACAGCAGTACCCAAAGAAGTACTGAAAGCTGCAGAATCCTCAGGCAGCGACACTGAAACCTCATCCTCAGACGAAGAAGCGCTGATATACCTGAGGGCAAAAGACTGTGAAGACAGCGAGGAAGATGAGGTAATCTACCAACCGCTGTCCATACCAGAAAATGAGGAGCTGAACATGATCCACTCTCTGAAGAAGATCATGAGTGATTTCGAGCAGATAAACTCCATCCATGAGGATCTAAAGGTTGAAAATGAGAACCTAAGAATCGACAATGAGATCCTCAGAAGCAAGAACATTGACATTGCTAAAATGCTCACTGCACGAGAGTCTGATAACTCAAAGTGTAGTAAGCTGCAACTTGAGGTCTTTAGATTAAATCTGCTAATCACTGAGCTAGAATTTGAGAAGGAAAACTTGCAGTCCAAGATAGGCACTTTCACCAAATCATCAAAGGACGCAAGAGATTGTATAAATAATCAAAGAAACCCCTTTGAAAAATCGGGTTTAGGATACAGCAATCATGTCTCTCAGAATACAGCAAGCACATCCAAAGCTGTACAATTTGTTCAAGCTGAAACCCCAAGGGAGAAGGAGTTACTAAGTAACTCAGTGAAAATCTTGAACAAACCAGCAATGACGGATAAAGGGAAGAAACCCCTATGCTCAACTGCAGGGAGTAAGACTGCATCGAAAAGCTGGCTACAGCAGAAGTCATCTGCTGTATACAGCACCAGGATGCAGCAACCAACAAAGTTGCAGCAAAGAAAGAATTTCCCCACCTATACTAAGACCTACATGTCTAAACCTAAGAGAGGATATACTCAAGGGAAGTATGGTGGAAGACCACACTACACAAGTATTGGTAACACACATGTTATATCTGCACACACGTTTAACAAGCAGTTCAAAAGTAAAACTGCATATATTCAAAGAACCAACAAATCTTACAGCAAAACAGTGTCTATCAAGAAAGTTTGGGTTCCCAAAGCAACTAACCCCAAAGGACCCTTACAGAAGTGGGTACCTAAATCTGTTTGAAATTGTTGCAGATTTCAGTGCCAGGTTGCAGCAGTGATGTATGGTATATCGACAGCGGCTGCTCAAGGCACATGACAGGTAGTAAAGAAACGTTGAAAGACTTCCAAGAATGCAAAGGACCAAAAGTCATCTTTGGAGATGATTCCAAAGGAAGCACAAGAGGAAGTGGCTGCCTAGTCAAAGGAAACATAAAGATCAAAGAAGTATCCTATGTAAAAGGACTCAGATACAACTTACTGAGCATCAGTCAATTCTGTGACAAAGGATACACAGTGGAATTCAATCTCAACAAGTGCTTGATCAAAGATAGCACCTCAAATAAAGTCAAGCTCACAGGAACTAGGAGAGAAAACATCTACCTAGCTGATTGGAACTCTACTTCTCAACCAACATGTTTCATTGTGAAAAGTCCACCAGAGCTGAGCTGGCTATGGCACAAGAGGCTAAGTCATTTGAACTTCAAGACTATCAACAAGCTGGCAAGAAAAGTCCTGGTGAGAGGACTGCCTGATGTGGCATATAAAAAGGAAAATATCTGTGGAGCCTGTCAGAAAGGAAAGCAAATTAAGAGCTCACTCAAGGACAAGATACAGAAGTCATCTCACAGAATCTTAGATCTTCTGCACATGGATCTATTTGGTCCTGTAGAACCAGTAAGCTTGAGTGGGAAGAAGTATTCTCTTGTAGTAGTTGATGACTACTCAAGATACACATGGACGATCTTCCTTGTAAAGAAATCAGAAACTCAAGAAAAGCTACCTGGTCTCATGAAGAAGATTCAAAATGAAAAGAGCTTGAGCATAGTGAAGATAAGATCAGACAGAGGAATTGAGTTCAAACAAGTTCATTGAGAAATTCTATTCTGACAATGGTATTCAGCATGAATACTCTGCTGCAAGAACACCTCAACTCTCAAGGAAGCGGCAAGGACAATGATAGCTGAAGCAGAGATACCCAAGAGATTTTGGGCTGAAGCAACCAACACTGCATGCTACACACAGAACAGATGTCTAATCATCAAGGATCTAGACAAAACCCCGTATGAAATCTGGAATGGATATACACCGAATGTTTCATATCTATACATCTTTGGGTGCAGGTGTTATATTCTCAACAATGGAAAAGAGCATCTGAAAACCTTTGATGCAAAATCAGATGAAGGAGTCTTTCTAGGTTACTCTGCAGTAAGTAGAGCCTTCAGGGTGTTTAATAAAAGGACTTTAGTTGTTGAAGAATCTATTCATGTGGTGTTTGATGAACCACATTGTGACTCGAAAAAGTTAGAAGATTCAGCTAACGATACAGCACCAAAAGTTGAGGATGTTGTTCCCTACGTAGAAGAAGTTTTGCCTACAGGAAAAGACAGAGAAGAGGAAGCTGCAACTATGGATACAACAGATATTCTTACAGCAGCCGAACCTCCTGTATTACTGCATCAAGAAGAACAACCTAGACCTGCACATGTTCTTGAGCCCGATAGAACATGGCTGAGGAATCATCCAAGAAATCTTATAATTGGAGATCCAGCCATTGGAGTAAGAACAAGAAGATCCATTCCTCATGAAGCTATGTTTGCATGCTTTATATCCCAGACTGAGCCTAAAACAATCTTAGAGGCTCTACAGGATAGCAACTGGGTACAAGCCATGCAGGAAGAATTAAATGGTTTTGAAAGAAATCAAGTATGACAAACTGTCTCAAGACCAACTCATCAAGGAGTGATAGGAACTAAGTGGGTGTTCAAGAACAAGCTAGATGAATCTGGAGTTGTAGTAAGGAACAAGGCAAGATTAGTTGCCAAAGGATACTACCAGGAAGAAGGAATTGATTTTGATAAAACTTTCGCTCAGTAGCAAGACTGGAAGCAATACGAATATTTCTGGCCTATGCAGCTCACATGAACTTCAATGTTTATCAAATGGATGTCAAGAGCGCATTTCTAAATGGTCTCCTTACAGAAGAAGTATATGTTGAACAACCTCCAGGTTTTGAAGATCAAGTAGAAGAGAAAGTGTTTCGTTTACACAAAGCCCTTTATGGATTCAAGCAAGCACCAAGAGCTTGGTATGACACCTTATCTCTCTATCTGCTAGAAAATGGCTTTCAGAAAGGAATAATAGACAAGACGCTGTTCAGGATACAGGATGGAGAAAGTGTACTTCTAGTACAAATATATGTGGACGACATCATCTTCGGTTCCACTAACAAAGAGCTATGTGAAAAGTTGTCCAACCTAATGCAGTCAAAATTCGAGATGAGTATGATGGGAGAATTAAGTTTCCTCCTTGGACTGCAAGTAAAGCAGCTGTCTACAGGAACGTTTATAAGCCAAGTCAAGTATACGAAAGAGCTTATCAAGAAGTTTGGCATGGAGAATGGTGCAGCAACATCTGTTCCTATGTCCACATCAATAAGCCTGGATAAAGATGAAGATGGCAAAGATGTTGATATCACCAAGTACAGACGCCTAATTGGATCTTTACTATATCTAACAGCAAGCAGGCCAAACATCATGTTTGCAGTAGGAGTCTGTGCAAGATTCCAAGTAGCACCAAAAGAATCACATCTCCTAGCTGTGAAGAGAATCATCAAGTATCTGAAAGGAACACAGGAAGTTGGCCTATGGTATCCAAAGGAAGGAGGATTCAAGCTCAAAGGTTACTTCGACTCAGATTATGCAGGCTGCAAGATTGATCGAAAAAGTACCAGTGAGACTTGTCAATTTCTGAGAAATAGACTTGTCTCTTGGTTCTGCAGAAAGCAAACCTCAATCGCAACCTCTACAGCCGAAACAGAGTATGTTGCAGCTGGAAGTTGCTGTGTGCAAATTCTCTGGATACAGCAGCAACTAAGAGATTATGGGATAGAAGAAAAAGAGACTCCAATTCTCTGTGACAACATAAGTGCAATAGCTATAACTTATAATCCTGTATTTCACTCAAGGACAAAGCACATCGATATTCACCATCATTTTATAAGAGATCACGTTGAAAAGAAAGATGTGGTGCTTGAGAAAGTTCATACGGCAGCTTGCAGATATTCTCACTAAACCTTTGAGTGAATCACGATTTTCTATGCTTAGGAACGAGTTGGGAATTCTCAAGTTATAAGGAGAAAAAGAAGGTTCAGTAACCTAGGAGGAACCTCTGCATGCTTGGAAGAAGCAGTAAAAAGTGTACTGTAAACTGCGATCGCTTACAGCGCTGGGTTCAAACAGCGCTGTTTCACATTCTTACAGTGCTGGGTTCAAACAACGCTGTTTTATATTCTTACAGTACAGCAGAAAGCAGAAGAGTAAACAGCACCAGGTTACAGCATTTATTTCAAAGGAGTAGTAATTGTTCTGTAACCTCGTACCAAAAGGTCTCTGTAACCTTAAAAAGGAAATGATTTTGGGCGGCAAAAGGTATATCAATCAGCATTTAATGCAAAGTCTGCGCGCGTCAGAAGTGGAAGAGACACGTCTCAAGTCCACGCGCTAAGTAATGATTATGGAAGATTTGACTCTTCCGCCTTTTTCTAAGGACCGTGAGATCACTTTCCTAGAGTTAATCTCAGCCGTTGATCTCCTTCACGTCCCTTAATCTCCATAACCCCCAGAATTCAAATCATTTTCTCATATATTCCCTAAGGCAAGAAAACTCTTTGCAATATTTTCTTTCTAAGTTCTCCTTCGAAACCCTCAAAGCTCTTCTCAGAAATCATCGATGGAGGCTAGACAGACCATCGTCTTGGAAGGAAGACTTGTCAACCAGGAGCACGTTCATGCTTCAGGGTTGTATGACAACGCCCTCATCCACAGAATCTTCGACGCCCTCCAACGGACTCAGATCCTAGGGCTTCTGACCACTGTATATGCTGGCTTCTCCATAGAGTCAGTACAGAGATTCTACGCCTACGCCAGGCAGGCGGAGGAAAGAAACTGCATCCTGTTTAGGATGGGTGCAGATGAGGAAGAACGGTCCATAACCGTTAGGGACATCTCCACCACCTTCAGCATCTCTGCTGCAAGTCTTACCCCCAGTCAGTTGGCGACGTATGGGGATGGAAATGCCCAGGAGATGTGGGATCTCTTCAGAGATAGGGATGCTGGGGCTGAAATCAAGAGAAGCGCCCCCAAGAAACTCTTCAAGCCGGAGTTCGAACTGCTTCATGATATCTGTGCATACTCCATTGAAGGTAGATCAGGGAGTTATGACAAATGCACTGACTTCCGGTTCCGGGTCATGTCTGCCATCATGGCCAGAGAGAAGGTGAACTGGGCGAGGTTCATCTTGAAGAGACTGTGGGAGGAAGTAAAGAAGATCACGCCAAGGAGGAGCTATGGCATCACCATCTGCTCTCTGCTCTGCAAGCTTGGTCTTCAACTTGCAGCACCCACCCCTATTCCCATTGGGAAGTATCTCGGAGAGAAGAAGAAGGGTAAGACCCAACCGAAGGTAGCAGAAGCTGGGGTAGCACGGAAGAAAACCAAAGATAAAAAGAAAGCTACCCTGGCCCTGCAAGATGAAGCTGTTGGCAGCGGGGAGAACGAGGAAGATGAGGATGTAGACAATCCTCTTCCTGTCATCAAGGACACCCCAAGAAAAGGTGCTCCTGCCCCTGAAGGCCCCTCCTCTGATGATGAGCTGATAATAGTCAGGAGGGCCCCACGCAGCAAGAAAAAGGCTGCCACAGCTGTTTATTCCCAACTTTCTACACCTCCTCTGGTGGTTGTAGACGTGGAGGATGAGACGCAACAGTCCCGGGATTAAGAATGAGCCCTTGATACCCACATCTCTACACCTTTCAAGGTGGTAGAACAATCTGGGGATGTGTCTCATAAGGATCGGTATCCACATCAGCTCCAGGACCAGCCCATTGAAGGGGAAGCTTGTCTACAAACAAAAGCTTCAGTGCTGGATCCAACCTTCCCAGCTGCTAGAAATATGGAGCAGCAGTACAGTCTCTAGAGAGAGATGCGACTTGCTAAGGGGGAAATCTTACTGAAATTGAAGGATTTCCTCACAGTCGAGCAAGCTGTCCTGGAGTGGGCTCGATCAGAAGACATTCTGGCACTCCTGCAACCTGAGTATGCAGCACGAGTTCAAGAGCTTGAAGAAAGCAGCACTACACAGGGAGCGAAGGACAAAGGGAAGGGAAAGGCTCTTGCAGAATCTGACTCTACAGAGCTACCGATGAGAGCAGCAGAGGAGAACATCCAGGTTTTCCTTGCCCCGGCTGCGGAGGCTGTAAGAAGGGGCGATGACGTCGCGTTTGCTCAAGAGCAGATTGACACCTTGGGAGTGGAGCAAGCTGAGGAAGCTATGCTGCAATAGGCACTGCAAAGAAGTGTTTTGGAAACCAGGATGCAGCACACTCCAAGGAAGATGCTGGGAGAAGGAAGCTCAAGTGGTCATAACTCTAGCTCCCACGCATATGAGCAAGCAGTAGAGGGTCTCTCCAATATAGTTCTGCTGGAACCTCTAGAGGAGAGAGATTCTGAGCTGCTGGACTATGGCAATTCCCCTGTCCACATGGATACATCAGAAGCTGAATCAGGAAGGGAACCATCAGCCATCATTCAGGGAGTAATCTCTGATCTTGATGCAGTCGCCGATGATGCAACCACGGAGGAAGTTACGAAGGCAGGACTCCCTGTACTGGAAGAGACAGCAGTACAGCAGGCAACCATCCTTGAAGACACAGCTGAAGAAACAAGGAGGATGGAAGCTGAGATTCTTACAGCGTTGGAGGATACAGTGCTGAATGCTGTTGAAGCTGCAAGAAACCAAGAGGCACTGCAAGAACCCATTCTTGCAGAAGCTGTCCAAGATGCAGGACCGGCTGAGGAGACAAGGTCCTTGAAGAAGACTTCAGGTGAGGATGTTGTTTTGACAACACTCCCTGAAGGTGAGAAGACCTCTGCTGGGAAGACTGTTGAGACAGTACCCACAGAGGATAATGAAGAAGTTGCTGAGGTAACTGCTGTGCAGCTAGAGACACCTCAAGAGGAGGTTGATGCTGCTGCTGCTGCATGCTCAAAGGATCCTTCTCAGGATACAGCAGCTGAAGTTACCAAGGAAGCAGAAGAAGATGAAACTGCCAGGTTCGAGCGGATGATGAGAGAACGCAACGCTGCTGCTTACGGGCCAAAAGCTGGCGGAGTAGATTATGAACCATCCTACGAAGAACTGGCAAAGGAAGAAGAAGAAGAAGAAGAGCAACCATCCTCGAGTTCTCCAAACTCTGCACCAATCAATGGGGATGAAGTTACTGCTGAAGCACCGAGGCAGGATACAGCGCTGAACATTCAAGCGATTATCCCATACGTTGCATCCACTGCTGCCTCACGAAGACGGAATTCGGGCTTGACTCCTGATGAATCAATTGACAGGGTTGAAGATGCTGTTAGACATCTGATACATGTTCTCAGTGAGCATGAGTCTACCATGCGGAACAGCCTCAAGGTCACTGCCCAATTCCATGCAGAAACAATGTCCAACTTCAAGAAGGATCTTGAAGTTCTGCCCAGAATGATCAAACAAACCCTGTGTGATCATTCTAATAGCCTTTACAGGGAAAGAGTCATGATGGAGGGTGAACTGAAGATAGATGCTGCTCAGACACGGTAGGAAGTGAGGCGCTGCAGAGTCTTTGCTGAAACCACTTCTGAAAGGATGAACACTCATTTCCTCGTCCTTGAATCGCTTCTGACTAGGACAGCTGCTATTGATCATACAGCAGAGCAAACGTCCTCGAGGACCAGAAGCATAGATGACCGCCTGGGGAATCTAGAGCTCATTGTTGGAGAGCTGAGGGATATCATGTTCCGAGCATTCCCTCAGCATATTGAAGCTCCCCAGGAGGCCCCCAAACAGTCCAGACAACCACGCTCCAAGGTGGTTCCAGTTGCCCCTGCTCAGTCCCCGGCTTTTGATGATGCCAAATAGGGGGAAGGATTCACTGATAGATACAGGAGCACTGGGAAAACTGAAGAAGAAGAAGATGATGACCAACAACCTCTCAGCAGGAGAAGGAAGAGGTATGGGTCATCTGCTGCTGCTGACATCCCTTCTCCAAAACGCTGGAGAAAAGATGATGAAGGAGGAGCTGGTGGAGCTGGAGCTGCAAGAAGATATGCAGCAGGCGCTGCACCCAGCAGAGCTGCAAGCAAGGATGCAGCACCCCCCTCTCACCATCATACCAAGAGAGGGTATGAAGGCCAGCAGCAAGGGTCAAGGAAGAGGTCGAGTAGGGAAGAGTCTGAGGACCAAAGGCGCCAAGAAGTAGTAGTAGATGAATGAGCCTGGTTACAAAGACTAGGAGTAATCGGTCAGAGGAAAATTTATTCTGAAGACACCTACCGATACCCTCCTCAAGAAATTCCTCGCCTTGATACTGATAACATTTCTGCTGAAGTGTCTGTACTGATGGATCAGATGCCAGTCGCGGAGAACATGGCATGGAGATTCGACATCTTTAGAGAAGTACGACTGCCTACTGACAGAAATCCATCATTTGAGGCGATCAAGGTTTTTAAACGATCAGAGTACCTCAGGCACTTCAGGGAGCTATGCAGAAAGGGCAAATTTCAAAAGTTCAATACTTGCCAATCTGCATTGAAAAGATACGAGCAGCTTACTAGGCAGGGAGAGCTGGATATTCAAGAATACTACATCAGCCTAGTGAAGCAGGACAGGATAGTGCCCTACTGTGAGGATTTCTGGCTGCGATGGATTGAGATTCCTGTATTCCAACAGAAGCTGGCAGAAACCTATCAAGAATCCATCAGGGATTGGTGGAAGGGCTCAAGAGGAAGAGAAGGAATGGAAAGGTTTGCTGATAAAAGACCTGAAGAATCTTCAACAAAGAGGTCCCTGTTTCAGTAAATCTTTCTCCCTTGTATTATTCATATGTACTCCTTCTCTGCTGTAAAAAATTATTTCTCCTTAATGAAAGATTTTTTATGTTTCTATCCCTTAAACAAGTTCAAACCTTATGAACTTCTGCATGCTGCTTTTTATTTCCTGTTGTTGATATAATAAAGGAATAGCATGATACATCTCTGATGAATCCAGGAAGTTGATTTATGTTAAGTATGAAAGCTGTGCAAAGCATGTAACCTTGAAAACTTCCATAATCCTTAAAGTATATATCTCTTCATGAACGAAATTATGTAAAGGTTTTGTCATCATCAAAAAGGGGGAAATTGTTAGGATTTCAATGTTTAGATTTTGATGAGACAAAACATGAATGTAATAGGAAGTGTTAAGTACCCCATTTTTCACAATATTTAAGTGAATATATAGACTAGTTTGAGTCTTGAGTCTATCGCTAAAAGATGGAGGTTCAACAAGGATAAAGCTGCAGAGCCTTAGAGAAAGAAGCTACTGCAAGCTAGACAGATATAGCATAGCTGCAAGAAGGCAGATACAGCATAGCTGCAAGAAGACAGATATAGCATAGCTGCAAGAAGGCGAATACAACATCGCTGTATTCAGATGATACAGCACTACAGCTAAGTAAGAAGGAATGGCGTGCAACATCGCTGCAAGAAAAAGGTTGCAGAAGCTCTAGTTACCGATTCTGCAAGAAGGTCATAAATCACTGCAGCACTGCAAGATAACATCTGCTGCACAAAGACCCAGGATACAACGCAAAAGTCTTCAGACAGAAAGGATTATCAGCGCATGCAATGCAGCAAAGCATCCTGCAAATACGAGGAAGTATAAATGCAGTACGAGGAACGAAGATCCAAGCAAGAAATAAAAGAGCCGTTCCAGAGTAGATCAAAGTTGCAGACACGGAGCCAATACGAGAATGCCACGTGGACTGTCGCGCTGCAGAAAGCTGCGAGTCGCAACTGCCGCATTGAATGCTCCGGAAAAAAAAGTCAAGTCGCATTGAATGCGAGCCATGCCTTTGATCAGACTACTTCAAATTCAAAAGAGAGATATCTCCTTCAACGGATATCTTCTCCTACAAGTATAAATAGAGGTCGAAGAAGACAGAAGCTGGTTACTGAAACTCTTGCACAAAATCTCACAAGCTTACAAGATTCAAGCAAACAAACCATATCAGTTTCAGTCACTCAACCTCAAAGAAGTGAAGCAAGTTCAAGCTGAAAGATCCATTGAAGGATTAAGAAGCTCACTTCATCGCACCAGTTGAAGATCTTTTATATACCTTTTAACCTTGTTGCTGTGTGTTTAGGTTGTTTTAGCGGTGTCGAACAGTTGATAGGAGAGATCCTTGTTGTTTGTATAAGTTGTCTAGAATTAGGCAATATCCCTGTATGGGAGTGTAGAACCCTGTGTGGGTTAGCCTTTGAAGTTGCAGTTGCTGTGTGGACGCTGGACTTCAGTAGGTGGTCTCTTTGTAAAAGTTGATAGATTGTTAGGGAACGCCTGTAATTCAATCTTGCTTTAACAAAGTTCCTGCTCGAGGAGCAGTAGAGTGGACGTAGAAGGATTACACCACCTTCGAACCACTATAAACCATAAGTGTTTTATTGCTTTCCATATCTGTGTTTATCTTCCTTTATTAAGTTTATTTCATAAGCATAAAACCTTTGAAAAGAAGCATTTTTGAGAAAACAACCTTGCGTCTTAAAACATATTTTCTGCTGCGCTTAAACTCTTAAGTTATAGCGTGCAGTATTGCATTCTAGTGCTGCAAGCAGTAGCTGTCTGGCGCTGCAAGTTCGAGTAACTTGCAGAACAGAAAGTTTAAACCAAAGTTTTGCAAAATCGACCAAGGTTCATTCACCCCCCCTCTGAACCTCGGACACCACTTGGGACCAACATTATTTAACACTTCACACATAATAAGCACACATTTAATCATATAATATAAGTTTCAAAATATGGTCAAATTATATTCTTAAATCATAGATAAAATTTTGATCTTGAGGTTGGTAATATGTAGAAAGAAAAGACACTCTTTACCACAATAATTTTCATGATTTAAACGATCATCCAAAATTCATCAAATTAAGCATGCATTTACATAACAACTCTTAGTTATCCATGCTAAAATATTAGGGATAAATTCAAATCACAAAAGTTTTAATAAATCATTTACTATAATCAAAAATTGTTCGAAAATGCTCTAAAACCAGTATGTGTTATAAAATTCACCATAAATTTTATATTTATTGAAAACTTATGAAATTAATAATTTAGACTTCTAACATCATTTACTTAAACATAATAAAACAGTTTTGACAACGTATAATGGATCGATTTTATATAATTAATTTTCTAAACTCCAAAACTGCAGAATCTTAAATTCGAAATTGGACTTATTTTGAAAATTCATTATAATTCGTAAACTATTTCAAAAATTACCAAATTTCAACCATAAACTCAAAATTCATGTAGTATAACATACCAAAACAGTTTTGAAAAATTGCAACAGACTCAATTTATAAAATTATATTTCTAATGTCTGAAACTGCATAATTTCAACTCAACCTGTACTATCTTTAAAAAATCATCATAATTCATAAACTATTCCAAACATTATCAAATTTTAACCATAAACTCAACACTTCATGTAGTATAACATACTAAAATAGTTTTAAAAAACTCCAAGTATACATTTTTATAAAAATTGACAAAGTAGACTGCCATTTGCAAAAAAAATCACAACTTGATTAAACCACCTATTTTCATAATTAAAATGTAGATTCGACTTTTATAACTCTATAAATTTCAAATAAACCATCTTGACTCAATTTATCACACATGCAATGAGTTTATAAAGATAATCAAACATGAAAGGACTAAATCAACATGCAATTGCACAATCAACTCCCAAAAGTGACATATTTTAAAGATCAACCATATAAAACAAGACTTTGAATAAATTTCTTCTCATTAGTAGAAAATCACCCTTGGATCATACATGCAATGATTTTAGATAAAGAAATCAAACAAAAAAAGTTAATCCAACATGCATTTGCTCAATCAACACTGAAAATATCATATTTTTGAAGATCCACTACTTAGAACAAGGTATCCAACCATTTTATCACATTTGTAGGAAATCTCACTCAAATCTTACATGTAACTCAAAATTAGAATTTAATCATGCTCCTAAGGAAGAAGATGGGTAAGAAATAGCCAAAATACCTTTTGGGCACACAAAAGAATTCTTGAACTCTACTTAGCTTCTTCCCTTGAGGGATTCCTTCTCCTTTCTTCAATCTTGATTTTCCAACTCGTTTAAGGTGAAGATGAGGGTTTTTTGGATGAGAAGAGTTGTAGAGAGAAGGTGGAGTATGCTAGAGAGAGTTTCAAATGGAGGGGGGAGAGAGACATGTATTGTTGCATTTGCAATATCAGGAGCAAAATACTGATATAGCATACTCTAATATAATATATAATGATACATGTATATAGATCATAACTTGTAGTGTATATCAACTTGATGTGTGATGATTAGCAACATTGAGATTTATGGTGAATTTGATGGAGACATGAGGGATTGAATGTAGCCCTATCTAATGTGATATATATGAATAATTTTAATTATAACAATTATGCATGAAATTATGTCCAAATTAACACATCACATTAATCATATAAATATGTTTGAAAACATATTTATAGAAAGATGAATTATGTCCAAATTAGCACATCACAAAAGAGTCTTTTTCATAAAAAATAACATTTCGTTGTCCAAAAGCGGTGATAGAAAGATAGAATTTTGTTGGTCTCTTCTTTCTTCCTCATCGATCTAGTATCTTCTTGTTTGATAAGAGATCATTTTGTTTGGAAAACCTTTGAAGCTGCTTAGATTTTGTATAGTGCAAATGGCTTATGCTGCTCTTGTTTCACTTGCACAAACACTAGATCAAATTGTGGTTCGTCATTCCTTTTTTGCTCAGCGTGAGAAGCAACAAATTCAATCTCTACATGACAAAATTGTTTTCTTGTCAAATTTTCTTGAGGAGTTTCCAAGGGACGCTACCAAATTAGAAGCACGAATCACAGTCGCAGCAAATCAAGTAGAAGACGCCTTTGAGCTCCATATTTTGAATAAATTTCTTGGTTCAAAATATGGAAAGCGTCGTTCCAATGTTTTAATCTCTTTTCCGTCTCTCCTGAATTCCTTATTTGCAGGCCGTAACTTGAAAAAGTTATACAAGGATTTACAGAAGCCCACTAAAGTAATCGATTCCATTTTGAAAGAAGGGATGCAGATCAAAAGTAGCAGTTGTACAAGTGAAAATGAGATGATGTCAAGCCATTATTCAGCTTCATTTTCATCTGTTGTGGAGTCGGCAAAATATATTGAAGAAGAACAACATAGCTTTGGAAATGACCTCCAACTTCATCTCAAAATGCCACCTATTTCTTAAATGGGTCCTTCAACATCAGGTATTAATTCTAAACGAAATAGATATTAAGGGTGGATTTGGTTCTATTCCTAATTTCAAGTATTTCCCGGTCGTTTAAAGGCCTATGTAACATATTTCACAAAATATGCAACGTTTTCTAATCATGAAAAAATTATTGGTAAGGCAGGTCCCTTTATTTGAACAAAACGTTGGTGTTAACATACTGATATGAACCAGAAAAGCATCTAAAAATGTAAATAAACTAACCTGCCATGTTGATCTCACACTTTGCAAGTGCACATTCAAAAAAAAAAAAGAATTATCCACAATCAAAGAAGTTTTGTCGAAGAGATAAAGTTAGGAAATCAACAAAAAAAGTCGTTATAATTTTGTAAGTTCTAAAACCTGGATTGCAAACTAGGCAATGTCAAACAAGAAAGATTTGATACTAATATCTCATCTAAAAGCTATGAGAATGAACTCAGTTGACTTTGGAAAGCTACAGAATATATAAAGAGAATATACCAATCCTAGGATCCACAGGTTTAAATGTCAAATGAATATGTCAGGTTTAAGACTTTTAGAAGATCATATACATTACAGACAATAGTGTAAAAACTATTATAAAATCCTAATGGAATATAAGTTTAAGCCTGAGACAATTCTAAAATCCTTAAAAAACATAAGGAATTAAGTCGAACTAGAGAAGCAAGAACCAATATGTGAGAAATATATATACTCGGATTTGTCAAAAAATTGTTTATTCAACCAATACATGAGAAATCACAAAGTAGCCCACATCTTTTACAACTGATTTTTTCTGCACTCTTTCTCTCTCAATATAATGCCAGCCACAACATTATACATTCAGCACAAGCAAACTGCAACAGAGAATCTGAAGTATAGACTAACAGAGAATTAGTTAGCCAGAGATGTCAATGGCCTTCACCTCAGGCTCCTTCACTTCCTCCTTTGGCACAGTGACAGTGAGCACCCCATTCTCCATCGCCGCCTTCACCTGATCCAACTTGGCATTCTCCGGCAGCCTGAAGCGGCGGAGGAACTTGCCGCTGCTCCTCTCGACGCGGTGCCATTTGTCGTTCTTCTCCTCCTGCTCCTTGCTTCTCTCCCCACTGATCTGCAGAACATTAGAATCCTCAATCTCCACCTTCACTTCCTCTTTCTTCAACCCGGGAACATCCACCTTGAACACGTGGCTCTCCGCCGTCTCTTTCCAGTCGATGCGCGCATTTGCCAGGGCGGTGGTTTCCCTGGCGGAGGAAGGGAGATTAGCGGTGGATGATGTGAGAGGAAAACCCTCGAAGGGATCCCAAATGTCCAATGAGAATGGATCGAATACGTTGCTCCGACGGTTACCAAAGAAGCTCGGAATCAGAGACATTTTAGCTCAGTTTCTGCAAGAATTGATTGATGAAAACTTTGTTTGTAGAATTTGTGAGTGATAATTCGCTGAATAACTAAGGATGGGGGTTGAGAATGAAGGAGGTGGGTTATTTATACTCCAGAGCAGACAATTCTGGTGCTTTCGTGTACATTCTTGGACTAGGCTTTTTCGGGCCAACTCTGGTAACATTCCAGAATATTCTGGGTCTTCCACAAGCGTATGAAGTATGGGCCTAACGAAGAAATAGGTGTTTGATTGGACTAGCTTACTTTTATTGGCCCAAATAAAATTCAAGGTTAAATGATGAGCATAAGCTATAAGAGAAGCCCAATCAATATATATTACGTACTCTAAATTTAGAAATATAGGTTTTAAAGCTTAATAATCTTAATTAATCAAAAAGATATTTGTTAAAGCTTAATAAGTTTCGATATTTTCATATGAAGATTGACAGAAATATTGTGATACTTATAGTTTGATGTAGCTTCTGGATGAGTGACCGCATTGTGGTAAAGCAGAAAATTATCAAACTAGGTTGAAAGCGAAAACAATTGAATCAAAAACAAATACAAACAATAAGTAAATAAGAAATAATAAAAGAAATTGTTTCAGTTATTAGCTCAAGTATCCCCAATACTAATTATCTTAGAACCAATGCAACATTTATTTCACTCAATGTTGGAATTAATACACATAGCTTAACATGTTTTGTTAAACTGAATCGTTTTACTCGAACAATCTAAAATAAGTTCAATAAATTTAATTCGTTAAATGCATTAAATCACCAAGCTGATAAAGTAAACTAAACTTTGAATACACAAGTTTGATTCAAATAATCTAAATTCATGCTACCTAAAGTTACACGACCATAATTTACTACTTGTGAAATCGAATCGCAACAATTATAGATTATGATCCAAATTCTAGCAATGCACAATGATCATGTTCCTTATTCCAAAAACTCTCCATGATAACTACTAATAACACAAAAACAAGATTTGGAGTATTTTGACACCAGATGTGCAGAAAAGTAGGAAAGCTAATATGTGCTAACACAATTAAATACATAACATGTAAAATTTCAAATCATGCGCATTTTTCCTACTTAACAAGGAGCTTTAATTATGAAGTTTCTTCAAGGTGTTATTGTTTCTTTATTAGAGGAACTCGAAGGGTAAAGTAGGTGAAAAACAGATACTTATATAACTCATGCAAAATGAGTTAAAAATTTACTATAACAATGTTATGAAAAATAATACTTATAACTGTGGTTTAAATCAAATAAGCAATATTAACGTCACATAGATTAAATCAATGCAATTGAATAAATGGGAAAATAACCTTTTATATCCATTTTTATAAAAGTTGATTCTTTTTTGTCCATTAATATAACAATTGATCCCTAAATACCCCTAAATATAACAATTGATCCCAAAATACCCATTTTTTAAGTCAAGTCAACTTTCAAATGGGCCTCATAAGTCCAATCAAACTCATGATTTAGTTATTTATCCTATTATTATTTTGTTAAATAGAAAATTATTATTTTGTTAAATACTAATAATAACATTACTAATTAGTAATGTTCCAAAATATTAGTAATATTACTATAGTAATAATTTAATGTTTTCAAACATTAAGAATTATTATTTTCGAAAATAATTGTTTTACTAATGTTCGAACATTATTGATTTTCGAACATTTTGAATATTAATGTTCGAAACTATTATTAGTAATATTAATATAGTAATAATTTAATGTTCGAAGATACTATAGTAATAGAACATTAAATTATTACTATATTAATATTACTAATATTTATTCTCACTTCCTCAATTTTCGCCCATTTCTCACTTCCTCAATTTTCGCCCAATAATATTCGAAAATAATATTTCGCCAATTATAATGTTAGTATAATTTTCGAAAATGTTTGTATAATTTGGGGTCATGTTAGTATTTTCGCCAATTTTTAATGTTAGTATAATTTTCGAAAATATAATGTTAGTAAAAAAAAAATCGCCAATTATCTATTCATGGTAATAATGTTCGAAAATTTTAGTTAGTATCAATATTAACATTATAATATTAATTAGTTAATATTACAATAATGTTATAATGTTAAAGTTATATTTTCAAATATTATGTATTAATTAAGGTTTTCAAACTAATATATTAACATTACTTAATATTTAACACTATAATATTACTTTAACATTACTTTAATATTATAATGTTTTCGAACTTTACTTATTGAACTAAAGTTTTCGAACATTACTTTAATATTATCATGTTTTCGAACTTTAATATTAAACTTTCGAACTAATTAATATTAAAATATTTTTGAAAAGATTAATGTTCGAAAATATTACTTTAATATTATAATATTTCGTACATTAATACATATAACATTAGTAATTTTCAAAAAAGAACATTAATTTTCGAAAATTAATGAATTTTCAATATGTATTAATTTTCAAAAAAGCATATTAATTTTTGAAAAAACATATTAAATTTCAAAAATTAATGCATTACTATTAATGTATATTAATACATTAATTTTCGAAAAAGCATATTAATTTTCAAAAAAACATATTAATTTTTGAAAATTAATGCATTAATAGTATACTATTAATGCATATTAATGCATTACTTTTCGAAAAAGCATATTAATTTTCGAAAATTAATGCATTTTCAATATGTATTAATTTTTGAAAAAGCATATTAATTTTCGAAAATTAATGCATTTTCAATATGTATTAATTTTGGAAAATGCATATTAATTTTTGAAAATAAATGCATTTATAGTCATATTAGTTAATAATGTTCGAAAATAATGTTTGAAACATTAGTGAACCTTAGTTTCGAAAATAGTAGTAAATATTAGTAATATTACTATAGTAATAACTATTAGTAAATTATTTTCGAACATTAATAACTAATATTTTTGAACATTATAAATTATTTTCAAACATTACTAATGTTATATTAATGTTCAAAAATACTATAGTAAAATTATTAATTTTCGAACATTAGTAATTTTCGAATATTATGTTATAAAATATGTATTTTCGAACACTATATTGTTAATATATTATTTTTGAACATTATTTTTTTTCGAATTTAGTTTTCGAACATTATTAATAAAGTTGATATATTAACATAATAATGTTCAAAAATTATTTTATAACATAATGTTAATATATTATTTTCGAAAATTTATGTTATTATAATGTTGTATGAACATAATGTTCGAAAACTAAAGTTGTATGAAAATGTTGGAAAATAAATTGGAACATAATAATATTCGAAAAACAGTAGTAAATAATAATGAAAAGATCTTGATCCACAAGAATATTTGAGATATGATCTCTCTTTTCTTCTAGTTAGCAGTGGCCACATCATAAAGTAGATATGTTATAAAATAATTTTCGAACATTATTATGTTATAATATGTTAATATATCAACTTTAGTAATAATGTTCAAAAAATAAATTCGAAAACAATATAATGTTCAAAAATAATATATTAACAAAATAATAAAAGATATGTGGGAATCATGGGGATGATTGGATTCGTGGGGCCATTGGACAATTGAATTGACTTAAAAATGAATATTTTAATATCAATTGTTATATTTTAGGATATTTAAACATCAATTATTATATTGATGAATAAAAAGAGATCAAATTTTATAAAAATTGGTATAAAAGATCATTTACCCTTAAATAATAATTCTGGCTCCAACATTCCCTAAAAAAACGTCATATTAATTAAATTTCATGAAGTTGACAGTTTTTGACCGGGGGCCAAATGTGATGACATTTAAATAGTTAAATGACTATTTATGATGGGATGGAAATATTTGGTTCTAAATATAAATAAGACCCTTCTTTGGGGACCAAATTAATCTGATATGTTCACTAGCTAACTATTCAAATATTAATTAGATATTCATAGATTTATAAATAGTATTCAGATTTGTTTATGTAATTTCATATATTTTTAAATAGAATATACTGATTTTGTTTTTATATTGAATTACATATTTTTACAGATTTTATTCAATTTTTATGAGGTTCCATTTGGATGGTTAGAATTGAGGGGAGGTGTGAAATTACTAGTAAATATTTGATAGGTGTTGTTTATATAGATACAAATTTGAAATCTATCTCTTTCATTTTGAACAAATTTTAGGCAATATGGATGGATTTCAAATGCATTTCGACTTAAGTGGATTTAAAATTCATTTAGTTCAAATTTTGGATTTCAAATATCTCTATATATCCAAATGAAGCCTATGGTCATTCGAATTATATTAAATATTTTTTAGCAAAATCTAAATATTCAGTTTATAGTGAACTTTTTGTATTTTTTGTAACAATTTTGATAATTATATGTATTATGTTTTAGTAATTTTAAAATTATTTATGACAAAAAAATACTTAGAGAAATAGTACAGAACAAATCCACAAAATAATCGAATATTATCACAATTATTTCTATACACCAAGTGCATGGATCTTAGGTTCGTGCAACTGGGTTGACCCGACTCGAAAGTGCATTTCATGCATTCCACGCGTGCTTCACGGGCCTACACGCACCCCCACGCGCCCAAACCCTAGCTCAAACCCTAACACAGACCCTAGTTCTGCTGTTATATTGACATAACCTTTTTGTTTAGCGAACTTAACCTTTTAGTTCTATCCTTATAACCTTTTAGTTATATGCACATAACGTTTTACAGTGCTGAATAGTGAAAAAAGTATAAGTTATTCACTGAAAATGTTATGAAATTTGTACATAAAGGTTATACTATTACAACATAAAGGTTATATCATTACAACATAAAGGTTTCCGGCTATATTGAATTTTTATAGTGAAAAAATTATAAGTTATTCATTAAAAAAGTTATAAAATCTGTACATAAAGGTTATATTATTACAACATAAAAGTTTTGGCTATATTACATAAATTTTTATAGTGAAAAAAAGTATAAATTATGCACTGAAAAGGTTATGAAATCTGTACATAAATGTTATACTATTACAACATAAAGGTTATATTATTACAGCATGAAGGTTATGACATAAATTAAAAAAAAAAATTGGGCACGGATCCGTGCTAAATCGGACCCGACCCGACCCGACCCACGTACCCAATTACATGGATCATGACCCATGCACTTGGTGCACACAAACACTACCCGAATATTATACACCATCCAGGATAATTTGCATTGTATACAGGTTCCATAACCTATAAAAAATTTCGTGAATACATAGGAAAGTTATGAAATTACAGAAATTCTTTGTAACAAAAGATCCAAGTTGATTTATTGTCAATATAAAAGTATGAATGTTTCTTATAAATTTTAAATTGCCTAATATATTCTTATTTAAGATTATAATAGTAATATAGTAATTAATAACTTTAAATACGTATAGTTTTAATCCATCTACACCAAATAATCCTAGAGAAGGTCTTCTATGCACACTTACATTGGGTCGGGCCGAATCCAACCTGCATTCACTCTTTTTTTTCTGACCTAATTTTTATACTATGTTAGTCATATCTTTATATACAGATATATACCCTTAGTGCAATACTTTCACTTTAAAAAAAACATTGTACTATGTTAGTCATATCTTTACATAATAGTCTTTAAAAAAACATTGTACTATGTTAGTCATATCTTAACATAATAGTAATCATATCTTTATGTTATATTAATCATACGTTTAGATACAAATATCATATTTTTATGTAATACTTTAATTTAAAAAAATCCTAATTTCGGCACAATTTGTATATGTATACCTTTATATAATATTACTTATACATTTATAACATCATAATCATACATTTATGTAATATATAAAAGTACAACTAACATAACTAAATGGTATGAATGATATTAATGGCGATCTAAAAAAAAAATTTAGGTACAACTAAAATCCCTAAAGGTATGACCAACATAATATGAAGGTATGAGAGGTACAACACCTGTGAGCAATTTGGGGTGGATTTAGGAACACCCACCCAAACGTGTGGCGGTGCTTGAAGACATGTGGCCAACGCATAAAGACGTGTGTGGCTGTACGTGAAGACATGTGGCCAACGCATGAAGACATATTCTAACGGGTTTAGATTGGATCCGATCGAGTACATGGATCTATAATTCATACACCTAATGCATAATTTTTTTTGTCATAATCCTAATGCTAAATCCTATAAAATCCTAATAACCCTATGCATGTATTTTAACAGTTTAATATTTATTATTTTATATCTAATACTATTTAATTATATAAATACGTTATATTAATTTGTTTCTTATATATATCACATAAAACTATATTTTATCACTTACAATATTATATTTTATCTGATTTAAATCACCTAAAATTAGCAAATAAGGTTCAACTTATTCCAATAAATTAAAAGGTTAATAACTTTTTCCCATCCGAACTATACGTGATTTTACATTTTTTTGTATAAATTTTGAAATGTTGCAGTTTTCCGTATTAACTTTAAATTTATTGCATTTTACGGTATTGAACAAATTATAGTCGTACACGTGTCCTAAATCAATGATTATGATTTGCCTAATACCGAAAAAATGCATCAAATTTAATGTTCATATGGTAAAATACAATATTTAAAAGTTTATACCAAAAAGAGTAAAATCACGTACAGTTTGGATGGGTAAATGTTTTTAACCCTAAATTAGATGAGCTTTATCAAAACATATGCGTATGTATAAGGAACAATATCAATTCGTTTCTTATCCTTCATACACTACAAAAATTAAGTGATATTCCCACAGACATAATCCATCGATCATCACCAATGGAAGTTCGTTGATGGAAGAAGAATATATCTTTTAAAAAATTAGATAGTTTACTAATGGATATTCAACGAACGCTCATCGACACTTCTCAACAACAGAGAAACTGTCGGAGAATTACAATTGTCGACAAGTTTTCCAACGGAATTTTATCAGAAAATTATCGACGGAATAATCCTTCGAAAACTAGAGGTGAAATGTTATTATTTTAGGTGTCATCGATTCCCAGAAAGGAACGACATTATTTTTGGCAAGAATATCGATGAAAATTTCATGGGTAAATCATGTCAACATTTTATTTCATATTACCGACGAAATTTCATTGGTAATTTGAGAAATAAACATATGTTGGTAATCCGTCCGAAAATCCTAAATTTAGAGTAATTTTAAAACAAAAATTTATTTTGATGATAGCTTCAACAGGTTGTGGCGCCGCCTCCTTTGCCTTGGAGCAAGTTAGTTGCGCTGTCGCCTTCAGCCGTCTGGAAATGGTGGGGTCTTACTAATTATTAGGAATAAAAGAAATAGAGGAATTACAAATCTTACCGGTGGGCTTTACTTAAAGTGAAAGACTAACGTGCGTACGCGAGACCAAGACGACGGGAAGCAGCTTTGTTACGACTCGTGGATCAACTCGTAAAAGCGCCGAACTCGATATTGATCAATTTTGACCTCTTTTACCTAACAATGCTAGAATGTCCCCCTTTCTCCCAAGGAATCCTGTGATTCGGCTCTCTAGAAAGAAGTAAGGGCTAATTCTCATCCCGGTGCCAAGTTGCACATTCAAAAGTGAGTTAAGTTTCCCTCGGGGAAGAATAGACAGCTGTTAGAGTAGTGGTTGGTAGGAATATGACTAGCTTTCTTTACAGAACAGATTAATGTAGTGAACCATTGAATGCGATGGGGAACTTCTTGATGATAAAAGTCTTGTATCGGTAACGATGAGAAATTGGACACGCGTTTCGCGGATTAGAAGGAACCCTAGACCCAATGCATCTTTGACGGTCTCCAAGTTTTTGCTGCTCTCAACCATTCGATCCAGCTGCTGCGATTCTCTTCTTCTTTCTCCATCAATGGAAGTCTCTTTCGCTTCTTCTGCTCATTCCCCAAAGCAGGGGTTATTCCATTTTTATGGCTGGATAATCACTTTACTTCAAAAACCTTTGAAGCCATGGAGAGGAGTAAGCGGCTTATGCGCCCAATGTGTGAATAAGCGAATTCATCTTCTTTGCTTCGAAAATCTTTTTTTCTTTTGTTTTGACTCTCTAAGGAGATTTCTTGTTCGAGTCATGTCGAAAGTCCAAGTGATCACTCGTTAGCATTTGGTAATGTGATCTTATACTGGAACTTTCTATATAAGTATAAGATCTCTCGGCGTGAATCCTATTTATGATAAAGCGTGTACTGACGGAGCCGACTCATGTACAACATGATTAGGACCTGATCATAGAAATTCTTTTCTTCAAGCGAACCAGCACTTTCCGGTGCGGATTTCAACCTTGTCCTTAAGGAGCTTTGACTCTTCTTCCTTCTTTCGCTAGTGATTCTCGGGTGAGGAGAACAAGTCGACTATTGAGCATATAGCTCGGTTCTCGGTCCAGTGCGGGTAAACTGGGTCCAAGGACTACCTCAAGTTGAGGCTGTTTGCCAACTCTCTTACTAAATCGGCCTTACCCTGGTATCCCTCCAAACTCTATTAACAGTTGGTACGATCTGGAAAGCAAGTTCCATGAAAAATTCAATAGGACAGACCCAGACATTCAAGTTGCCAATTTGGCAAGATTGACCCAGCTCCAAGGCGAGTAAGTCGAAAAGTACATCGCAAGGTTTAGGAAGCTTAGAACTAGATTTCAAACCTCCTTGACCGAAAAGGAGTGTGTTAGTTAGGCTCTGAGAGGTCTGAACTTAAATATGAGGGAGAATTCACCGATCTTTTACACCTGGCCACTAGAGCCGCTAGTTATGAGCGGTTGATGATAGAAAATAAAGAGAGAAAGACTGACTCCAAGGACACTTACTACAAGGATCCAAGTCTAGAAATAGCTGTGGTAGAATAGTATTCGACCTGCTTCTATTTGTCTAGATGTGATCCAAGCGGGTTCAAGTGCCCGAAGAGCATATTTACCGAAACATATAAAATTCCCTCGATAAGATATTCCTTTCATTCTTCCTCTGTGTTGTTTACGGAATCTGGTTCTTTTGGGGTTCTAGTTGATGGTTATTTCTGAATTCCATCTCTACTACAGAACCATACATGAGAATTTATTCTCGGAGTTTTTCTTTGATAAAGTCAGGTTAAAGCGACTAGTCTTTATTATCTGAAGGCAAGCAAGAGAACAAGGGGGTTTTGGGCAACTCGCTGCTTTCGAGATGGCTTTCCCAGCGGGTGTGTCCACTTTTCTTCCTATTCAAGAAAGTTCAGATTTTCATTTCCGCCACTTGACCTCTATAACTTACTCTTACTGTTCAGTGAGTTGAGCGAGAAAGCTCGTCAGTGGAGATTGTTAAAAGTATTGATTCTGAGAAAGATGTAGTCGGGGTTGACCACAATTTCCCAAGTAAGAGATAGAATCTCACTAATTGGAAGGAAAAGAGGGGCTTCGATCCATTGTGATTCGGTTTCTTGGTGTTGAGAGATTTCTACCATAAAAGAGAGAGCTCTTAGCTCTTTTTCTGCAGATCAAAGAGCGACATAATTCCCCATTCATCCTAAATAGTTTAGTATATAACAGAGACATTCTGAATTGACTACTACGACTACACGCCCATCTAGAATTGTGGCTCAGAAGCAAGCTACCTTTCAATCCTTATTTGAGGGGTGTTTCCTTATTAAGATAAGAAGCAAAGGGTAGCGCCTCTATTTGACGGTAGGAAAGATTTCTTAGAAAAGCCTATGTGTTGTCTTTGACTCCCATATGAAACGCCTATTTTTTGGGATTCATGAAATGAGGCTGGCTTCTCAGGAAAGAAGGATTTGTTTGATTAATCGCCTGAACCTGCAGTGAGCCCGCAGGAGGATTCTAGGGGAGGGACTCTTTTTGAGCCCAGACGATGGCGGGTGAGGGTCCTGCTCCGCGGTAAACTAACCTTCTCTTGTCCGCTTTGGCTATTGAACTAATCTTCTTCGAACTCCCAGGCCGAACTCGGAAAGTCCAACCAATGTATGATACACCCGACACTGCAACCGTCTCTTCAATCGGGTCAAGGGAGGATGAATTAGCTTCACGAATAGCTGCTAAAAAGAAATGCAATACAAATACAATAGGCTATGAGGCAGTTGCATTCTCAAAGATGGAACGGTTCCGACAATACCAAACCGTCCACAAACAGGTGACAAATGCTGCTCTCCATAAAGAATTGAGCTGCGGACTGAACTGAAAGAGAGTCTCATAGCCGGAACAAACATATTATGAAAGCCTGCAGAAAAATCCAAGGATATATGGAAAGTGGTCTGAAGCCAATCCCAGATTGAACGGGTTCAAGTGCAATCAACAAAACAATGATCAATGGATTCAGCTGCACAATAACAAAGCGAGCAAATGTTCGGACCAACAAAACCCCGAGAACGAAGGGTATCGAGCAATGGAAGTCGCCCATGAATAAGCCTCCAAACAAAGATGGAACGTCTCACAGGTATGCACTTCGACCAAATCCATTCACCCCAGTTGACGCGTGGAAATGAAGGCCGCAACTTCTCATAAGCAAGGCGAGAGTGAACCTCGCCATGCACAGAGTCACACCAAATCCGAATATCTGGACTGTCCGATGGGAAAAAAAGAGTCAGGATGTACCGAACAATATCTTCATAGTACATAATGAACTCCCCCAGTAAGGTGCCAAGCCCCATCGTCAAAATAATCCGAAACTGTCTGCATGAAGTGACACCTGAGCTGGTGAGGAATGCCAATGCGATCAGCAATAGGCGTACCAATCCAATTATCCCACCAAAAGAGAACATTGGAATTAGCCCCGACAAGCCAACCAGAAGAGGAGCGCAAGTAAGAAATATGCTGGCGGATGCCCGACCAAATGGATGAGGAAAGATAGCGAACTCTGAGAGCATCAAAGTGATTCAAGTAACGACTACGAAGAATGGCCATAACATCGGATTTGTAAGCCAGAAGATCCCATGCAAACCGTAAAATAAAGGCATCATTCACAACAGCACTACTCAGAATACCAAGCCCCCCTTCCTGTTTGGGCGCACAACAACGAGACCATGCCTCTTCGTCTAACATCCCCGGTCCAGATGAAATTATTAATGGCTGCATCTAAATCCTTAAGCAAAGTACCCGGCCAACGATAGACCATCATGGAGTGGACGAATGAGCTCATAATAACAGATTCCACCAGGCAAATCCGTCCTGCAATAGAGAGAGAAGACCCTTCCAATGTTTAAACTTCGCAAGAATGCGATCCGCAAGACTGTGAAAAACAGCCCGTCTCGGAATGCCGCGAAATATGGGGAACCCCCTTTAAAATAAACGGAAGTGATCCTTGATGAATACCCGGAATCCGCTGCACAGTGCGACAAGTGCTCGAAGGAACACGAGAGCCAAAGAATACCTTGGACTTTGTTTGCAGGATTAGAGTATTGGCCTGAAATCACAGCATAGTCCGTCAGAATCTTAAGGATTTGCCTGGAGTTGGAAGGAGAAGCTGCACAAAAGAGCAAAATATCATCAGCGTACAATAAGTGAGACGGAAATGAGAGACCACCGCGCGAAGAGAACCTTGAGTAATAGAGTAATCCATATATCTGCTAAGAACCTCTTCCGCAACACAAAAAAAGAACGGCTTAAAAGCTCCTTGTCGAGCACCCCACGAGCAGGAGAAAAATCTAGCGGGGGATCCATTAATAATAATAGAAATACGGGCGGAACGAAGAAATCCACCCAATGAGTGAAAACCTGTGAAAATCCAAAACGATGCAAGAGGGCCAGAAAAAAATCCCAACAGAGAGTATCAAACGCCTTATGGGTGTTCCATTTTAATGGCAATGTTTTCGACGTCAGTGAACAACCCGCCACCATGGGGCAGCCCAATAATTTCCGGCATCCATGGGATTCCTTTTTTCTATGTAAACTAGCCGAGGATTCCCCTCCATCGACTAGTTCTGGTAATTCTACGCAAGTCCAACCAAGTTCGCGGTCTATCCATGACCTGCCATCGAAATCTTCTACGCATCACTCGGAGTCGGCCAATGCTAAAGTCGTCAATGTTACGACGGGTTTAACGTCTTTTGAGGTGGGAACCCTAATTCTCCAGGCCATACATCCATCGCACCAACATGTCATAAGGGAGGAAATTTCATCAGGCTTTGCCTGTCCGTTCTTCTCCCTCCTACGGCGGCAGGCGTGCCGGCGGATAACCCAGGGACAGCATAGTTCGCACAGGTTTTTTTTTACAAACGACTTCACACTTGGAGCTTTGAAGAGGCACTCAAGTGCTTGAAGGAGAAAAAAGAGAAGCCCATACTGTTGGAGTGCTAGGCTAAGCCCTTTCCCTAAAGAGTACTTTCGTATGCATAACCTGTTCTTTCCTATGGCTAAGCCGTGGAATCCTATGGACGTGGAAGACTATAGATAAGCAGTGGAAGTTCGATCAGTTGCTTAGGAAGGTGCCTTTAGAAGTTCCCTGCCATGCATTTCCTGGACTCTGATAGCCCTGCATATGATTCTATGGCGGTCCAGGGGGAGTTCGCCGCAGCCTATATATAAAGCTATATAGTTTTCAATGGCAGTTGCCTTCGGTGCATTTTCAGTAAAAAGAATATAAAAATACCTAGCCAGCTTATCTAATCTCCCATACTTTTTCGAGCCAGTTCGAGGGGTTGTAGTTCCACCCATCCTTACTAAGCTCTTCAATTGCTAATGCCGTACTCGGGGTTTTAGAAGGAGTGGAAATTCTAGATTGAGTTCTCTTTGCTCTTCTGCCTCTCGCCCTTCCAGTCCATCGATTGTTAGTTCTCTTGAGACTTCTGTTACATCCCTTAAGTCAGTCTTAAGGGTAGATAGCGCTATAGGCTAACGATAAGATTAAAGGGCCTTCTATTTAGATTTAGTCGATGCTTGTTTTTCTTTTGATGGAGAAGTAGTAGTTGCTTCTCTCTTCAAGTTCAAGCGAGTTGTTGGAGTGCTCTAAAATTGAATTTGAGTGATAGGCCAATGCTAAGTGTTCCATGTCGTTGGATAGTCGGTTCGAGGGCAAGGAAGGAAGTTATCATTTTTAAGCCTGCGAGCTAGTAATTCCTCTCCTCGAGAAAATGGGCATACCTTTCTTCGAACCTTCGCTTCGTAAAGTAAACGACAATGGAAAGAGTGAAAAAAAGAGTGGATGGATCCCTTCCATGCCTAGGGTTCCAATTTGAGTTTGAGGTTACATTGGAGTCTCTTACTAGTTCATTTCGAATCCTTTTAAGCAAGTTTCCTTCTAGCCCATTGAAGCAGTTGTACCAATTGCAACAGTCTTAAGGCCATTAGTTGGTTATTATATTTCCTGCTTTGCAGTCGAGTTTTTTCTTACATCCAGTGCTACATCTAGAGGTCCAGTCCCCTACGTCATTTGATATCTATAGTCTGAGTTCCGTTAAACAAGCTAGAGTGTAGGATTGCTGGATACGTGATTAAGGGTCCTGCGATACGTCAGCTAAGGAATCGGCTCGGGAGGAAGAATTCATTACCAGCCTAGAACTAGGAATGCTTCTCAAGTACGGGCTGGACGTCAACTCTTTGAGAAAATATTTAGTAAATATAGGGCTGAAGTCGAGAAAAGTGAATTTGACCTTCTTCCTCACTCCATCAGATGGAAGTCAGCGCTTCATCTTCGGTGACCGTCCGTCGCGGGACCGCAGTCCAACACTCGAGTGTCTTAGCCAAGGTATGCCCCCTGGAAAAGAGCTTGTAAGACTCACTGGCTAGGGAGCTTTGGGCGAAAACTACTCCGGCGCATATCCTCCAGTTGATAGAGTGAGATTTCAGTCGAATCCGCATCTCTCGTCATATAAGATAAAAAAATATAACGGGGAATTCCGAAATCTCGTAAGAGAAGCTACCATGCATTTAGCTCTTTTTCTCTTTCTTAACGGTAAGTGCAGTGCACTCTGACGGTAAGTGTAGCTCTTCTTGAGTCTTGATCAAGTATACTAGTCTAGTCTTTCTTCCTTATTAGATTAGAAGAAGGAGAAAAGCCTTAACACTACACTGTGGGGAATTTGCACATAGGTGGGGAAGTTCCCAATGCCAATGCCACGGAGAAGAGGCCAGAGAGGAGCTTCCTTTCCCCTCTCCCGCGACTTCACCCTTATATTCCGAAAGAGATTTCGCCCGGTTTTACCTTTAGCCGGAAGTTCGGCATAAGGAAGTGTGCAGCCGGCTGCTCTCAACCGACCCGCCCGTGTTCTCCATATCAGTTATGTCCCTAAACTGCCATGTAGCGTATCTCTACGAATCTCTCTTTTCAATTCCAATTGTAGGGGATCCCCCAGACCATGAGACTTCCTCTACGCCTAGCCCTTTACTAAACCTCAAAAATTCTCTTTCTTCGGTTCGATTTCAACAAAGGACCTGGTTAACGACCCTATTGATGACTTTCAGAAGGATCGTGGGTAACCGGAAAGCTGAACTCTGTATCGTAGTATCGTATCGACGAAACCCGCTTTTATCTTATCTGAACTTTTCTTCTCTTATGCTATTTCTTGATTCAACAGTAGCATATCGTCATGATGATTGTGGAGATTGTGATTACTGACCGAAACAACGTCTCCAAGCTTTCTGCCTTAAAGGTAGGGTTTTCTTAGTGAAGGTATGGTTAGTGATTCTTTCTGGGGAAGTGTTTGTGAACCAATGTTCCAACTAACCACAGCCCAGTGATTCATTAATAGATTACCCTGGGTAGTTCCAGTGTATTGTGAAACCAATTTGTTTGTTTGATTGACTGTATTAACATGGATTGGTATATCCACTCACACTGATTATATTCTATCCCACTAACGGGGGATACACTGATTGATTACATTGACTGATAGACTGAATACACATTGACTGGCCCAATCTTATTCTCCAGACCCGTGTTGTTCAGTTCTGTCTTGTGCAATCGAAGAATTGAGAAGGCTTGGAATGTTCGGTTCACCTAAAGCGGATTGGAGCATCTCGCAAGTAGGATATAGCACCTAGAGTTGCAGAGTCCTTTGCCTTGGAGCAAGTTAGTTGCGCTGTCGCCTTCAGCCGTCTGGAAATGGCGCGGTGGTTGTGGCACTGCCTCTTTTGCTTCTTAACTTACGCTGTTTGCTTCTGAAACTCGCAGTGGTCGACAAGCTGCCTTTTCCATCTCTCAACTCATGGTGATCCTTTGAAATTTTGGAAATGAAGATTTGTTTCTCTAGAAATCACAATAGATAGGTAGATCTCTTGAAAAATTTCAGCATTTTTCCCCGATTCAAATCTTAAGGGTAGTTGGATAATTTTAACTTTATTTTGGTTTTAGTACTAAGTTTCTGACCTGTTTCTTCGTCAAAGGAAAGAGGAGCATGGGAAGGAGGTATCATTATAAGATATGGAGTTGAAATAATATATCTATAATGTTAAAGATTAGTTACTCACAAAATGATGAATTGAATTTTCCAGCAAGCTTTGTGGGAACTGTGCCAAAGAGGTTGTTAACTGAAACATTGAAGGAATCAAGATTGGGCAAATTATGAATAGAATCAGGATTCCTCCATCAAACGTCAAAGATTGAAGCTAAAACATATTTTCCCCATCACCACGCCAAGAATCTGGAATAACTTAGAAAGCTTATTGTGCCTAAATCAATGAAATTCAGAGAGACAATGGAGATATTTCAAGATACAAGCAAGAAAGTTTTAGAGAAAGGATGGAAATTTTGAGAAAATGAAAGAGAATCAAATTCAAATTAGAATATATCTTGAAAGGGGAAAAAATTTGGGGATCTAGAGAGAAAAAACGCCAATTTTCCCCTCAAAATATCAGGGTTTGATAATTTCTATTATGGACAGAAACTTAATGGAAAGTACAAATATGTTAATTTTTTAAATATTGGATATCAATCTTGAAAATCACAAAAATAGGGGTATCAAAATTAAAATAGGAGTATAATTTTAGATACCAAAATTAAAAAAAAAATTATAATTTTTCTTTCATCTTTTTTAGATTGAATAAATTGCATAAAAAAATTCAATTTATAAATTAATTCTCAATTCTAAACTCAAATTTTTAAGTTTTAAAATAAGTGGCTCAATTTTACATTTGTTTCTCAATTTAAGATTTTAAATTAGATTGAGTGCTCAATTCAATACAAAATTCCATATTCTATTTTTTTAATATTTACAGATTTATTTATATTTCAATATGTATTCGTATTTTGAATAAATTAAGATTAGTTAATGCACTTTAAAAACAATCTTCATCCGATTTATCTTAATTTATATGGAAAAAAAATAAAAAATATATAATTAATTCAATTCATAAAATATAATTTATATTAAACTGATTAATATACTCATTTTCATAATGTAAGGATCTTTTATATCCCATTTTTATGAAAATAATTTTTTTACCAATTTTTAAGGTATTTTGCTAAATACATTCCAATACTATCCCTTAACTATATTTAAATTTTAAGTAATAAATAAAATTCAAATACACTATTTGAATACAAAATTTAATGACGCGGTGGTTGAAGCGCAATATTCAAATTTTAGATGATTTTTCCCAAATAGAGGATTTTGGTTTAAGTGCAGTGTTCAGATCTTTAAAATCTTTTTTCCCAAATAAACATACCTTCACTGGATAAACAAAATTTTCAAATCTTTTTTCTAAATAATTATATTTTTAAAAAACATTTACATGTTGTGTTTGAAGAGTAATTGTTAGAATCTCATGTCTATCAAAAATATTTGTAAAAAATTTGGATATAAAATATAATATAGTACATTTATATTTAAATTTTAAATATATAGATATGAAATACATTGTAGGTAAAGTTGAGGACAAATTGAACTTTTTTTTACCTAAATTGGGTAAAAAAATTATTTTCATAAAAAAAGGGTAGAAAAGTTCTTTTGCCTTATAAAATAGGATAATGAAAGGCATTTACACTTAATATAATAATAGATTTTCTATATTTTTATTCATAAAATTAAAAAAATAAAGGAATCTTAATTTTTTAAATTACATTTATATATATATATATATATATAAATTAATATAAATTAAATGAAAATCATTCCAAAATTATACAAACTTATCTTAATTTAACTTAAATAAAAATATACATTAAAATATAAATAAAAAAAGTAAAATTATCTTTAACTAAGAACTCAATCTAAATTATAAAAAAAAAAATTAAAATTGAGTCCACAGTCCCTTATTAGAAAAGGTGAAAATTTGAATTCAAAATTAAAAACTATCATAAATCTGATCTTATTATGATTGAAAAAGATAAAAATTTGAGTTCAAAATAAAGAATTACTATAAATGTGATCTTATTATGAAATTTATACTTTTAGATTAGTTCTTAGCAATTTAATTAGATATTTTTAATGTCGACATTTAATTTAGAATTTAAAACATTACATAATTTGAAAATTTTATACAGGCCAATGAAAAACTAAAAGGGTGGGACTAAAAGCACCCCAAGAACTTCTAAGGGCACCCCATCCATGTGTAGAAGTTCTTGGGGTGCTTTTAGTCTATCCCAAACTAAAAAGACAAGTATCTATATCTATATCTATATATATATAATAACAGAAGTCAGTTAGGTAAAACTGTAATTTTAGTAAAAAATTAAGGATACTTTCGTAAATATTGCATCAAAAAACCGTTTACAACCGCTTTCTAAGAAAACTGATTCACATTCAAAAATTCTTTTTAATTTTTTTAATTAATCTTAAATAAAAATGATAATTCTCTTTATAGATTTAAGATAGATGTTCATCTCTCTGTTAACCTCTTCGATATTCTTTCTTTATATTTTAATAAACATATGAAATTTCTATCAAAATATATAATATTAGTATTGTGATTTCAAATTCCATTTTTTTCTTTTTTTTCATGATAAAAGTGATAATTCTCTTTATAGATTTAAGATAGATGTTCATCTCTCTGTTAACCTCTTCGATATTCTCTCTCTATATTTTAATAAAAATATGAAATTTCTATCGAAATATATAATATTAGTATATATTTTAACTGATCCATTTTTTTCTTTTTGTCCACGCGTTTCTTCTCTCTGTATTTAAAAAAAATTAAATAAAAGTATATAATATTTTGTATTAGGATTTCAAATTATACATTATGTGGAATAACTGTTCCCACTTATTTCAAACTGCCACATTTATATCACAAACTAAATCTCACACGTACTTTCTAACGTATATTTTCTTAGTTCTTAAATCTTTGTGATTTCAAATTCCCATGTGGAATAACTGGTCCATTTTTTTCTTTTTTTCCACACGTTTCTTCTCTTTGTATTTAAAAAAAAATTAAAAATTTCAAACTGCTAGGTTTATATCACAAACTAAATCAAACGCATACTTTCTCATGTATATTTTCTTAGTTCTTCAATCTTTACACGTTCACACGTATATTTTCTCAGTTCTTCAAGTTGACATATGATTTTTATAAACTAAATCTCACGCGTACTTTCTCTCTTTATCTGCTTCTACAAAGTAAATTTCACACGTATTTTCTCAACAGTTCTTCATCTGCTTCTACGAAGTAAATTTCACACGTAATTTCTAAGTTCTTCATCCAAATGGCTCCAGTTTGGAATATGATTCGAGATATTGATACTACTAGAAGACTCTGGAGTCTTCGTGTGCGATGTATTAGGGCTTACGATGTTCCTGCATTCGGAAGTCAAACAGAACTATACAGTTTTGATTGTATTTTCAGAGATAAAATGGTTATTTATTATATTCATCTTTTTTTTAATGTATATCATATTGAAATGTAATTTCTAATTTCATTTTTTTTCATATTATTTTTAGGGAGATACAATCCATGGGGTTGCTCGAAAGCCTCACCTTGAAAAGATTCGTAACAAGGTTGTGGAAGGAAGATTGTACGTACTTTCAAACTTTATTGTTTCAAAGTACGACTCCACCCTAAGGACATCTGAATCAAAGCTGAAGTTCCAATTTTATGGAAAAACTCATCTTGAGAAGTATCAAGACGATAACTTTCCTAATAATCTTTTCATTTTTAAACCATTTGATGAGATTATTACCATGAAATCTAGTGATCAGACTGTTTTATTTGGTAAAAATATTCATTATTTAATGAAATTAGTTTATTTTATATTATTTGGTTAAAGTTGAAAGAAACACAACACACATCAGATTTGACACTTTTAGTATCACCAATTTTATTTAGTTGAATACATTAAAATTAAATTTTTTAACATGGTACTTTTTGCCTAAAATTCTAGAATTTTTTTTATGTTTACATATTTTTAAAAATATCTATTTAGATATATTATCAATTTTTTAATAATTACTATAATGATTAATTATAATACAAAAGCTCAGTATTATTCCATCGATTAATATTAATAGAATTCCCTTATCATATATGTTCTGATGTTATATCTATCTTCATTGCAGCTATATATATAAAAAATAATATTCAATATATAAAAAAATTTGTAAACTATGTATATGTATATATTTAATTCTATTATAAAGGTAAATCATAATTAGATAATAGTCTATAGTGGAAGGACTATTAATTTAAAATATACTTATATTTAGTACATATCTATTGAAACTATATTTGTAGGGCATAACTTACATATAGTATATAGATTCCTAATAAAAATTTAATTATATTGTAAAAAGTATCAAACTTAGTATCAACTATTTTTGAAGAGTATACATTAAACTAAACTTTGTTAACATATATATATATTGTACCTAAATTTTTGGAAAAAAATCAATAGCTACATATTTTTTTTAAAGAACGTATATCTATTAAGATATATTATCAATTTTTAAATGAATAAGAGTTATTAGTTGTAGTTTTTTTTGTAACTACAGATAATCAGATTAATGTTCATGTAAATACCCGGAGGAAGAACAGGACATTCTAGATTCAAAATTCCAATAAATCTTCACGAGGACTCTACATGTAATATCAAGCAAGGAAGTGATCTTGCCGAGTTGATGGTCAAATGCAAACTAATCATTTGGAATGAAGCACCGATGATGCATAAACATTGCTTCGAGACTCTGGATAGAACTCTTAGAGACATAATGACCCCTTCAAGATCTGATTGCTCAAATATCCCTGTTGGAGGTAAAACTTTTGTTCTAGGAGGAGATTTCAGACAGATTCTACCGGTTGTACCAAAAGGCAAACCCCTTCAAGATCTGATTGCTCAAATATCCCTTTCGAAGGTAAAACTTTTGTTCTAGGAGAAGATTTCAGATAGATTCTACCGGTTGTACCAAAAGGCAGCAGATAGGATATAGTCAACGCAACAATAAGTTCTTCAAGATTTGATTGCTCAAATATCCCTTTCGGAGGTAAAACTTTTGTTCTAGGAGGAGATTTCAGACAGATTCTATCGGTTGTACCCAAAGGCAGCAGACAGGATATAGTTAACGCAACAATAAATTCTTCATATCTGTGGATACAATGCAAAGTGTTGAGGTTGACCAAAAATATGAGACTACAAAATCTCGGTTCAGATGTTGAGTCGGATGAGTTGAAGAAGTTTTCCGAGTGGATAGCCAGTATCGAAGATGGAACGGCCGGAGGTCCTAATGATGGTGTAGTTGATATTGAAATTCCAGATGATGTTTTACTAAAGAGTTCCGGAGATCATATCGGTACGATAGTTCAAAGTACATATCCAGATTTCGGAAAGATAGTGGATGATACGTCGTATCTGTAAGGTCGTGCTATTTTAGCACCCACTCTCGACGTTGTGGACTCAATAAATGAATACATGATAGAAATGAACACTGAGCATGGAAAGTTGTATTTGAGTTCAGACAGTCTTTACAGGTCGGATATGGGAGTGGATCTATTGCAGGACATCCATACCCCAGAATTTCTCAACACAATCCGATGTTCAGGTGTTCCCAATCATCAACTTAACCTGAAGGTTGGAACCCCAATTATGTGTTGGAAATTTTGGATTAATTCCAGAATTTTTACCTTGCTTTGGGCATTAATTGCACATGGTTTTTAACCCAATTGTGGCGAAGTAAAGTTGGAATGCATTCACCTCCGTGAGAGGTTCGTGGCAAGCTTTTGTACGCCCAAAATGGATAAGGGGTGAATGAGAAATTGTGTCTCAAAGTTACATGTTTGGATCCTTTTTAAAGGATGTTATTCCATATCGAAAAATTCAAGCTATTTTTACTAATATATATTGGTTTTCCCTTTGGTGGAGGTTAAGGAAGCTTGGCAAGTAGGCTCTCTCTCGCGCACAGGGGCGCAGGGGGAGGTGCAAATCACGGTCCAATCTGGGCTCCCGGACCATGGACTTGTGTGCACCCGCGACCTGCGTACACGAATGTACGTTTCTTTTGCCAATTTTCGTCCAGAAACATGTGATTGTTGGCCTTCCAACTCCCATAACAGTCCAGGCATCTGTTAACCTTCTAAC
The DNA here is from genome assembly GCA_028654395.1 of Scutellaria barbata. Taxonomy (NCBI): domain Eukaryota; kingdom Viridiplantae; phylum Streptophyta; class Magnoliopsida; order Lamiales; family Lamiaceae; genus Scutellaria; species Scutellaria barbata. The sequence goes on along the minus strand of CM053649.1, from coordinate 7,501,735 downwards.
TTCCATAACCGTTCAGGGCTTCAATGCAGCCGTTTTAAAACTGTTTTGGAGTGCCTATAAAAGAAGCCTCCCACCTCTGGATTGAACACTCATCATCAGAAATCATTCCACTCCTTTCGTTTTTACTCTCATTTTCTTCTTGATTCCGTGATACCAATCAGGCTGAATCCAGTTCGCCGTTAGTTAGAGTTAGTGCTTAGCTCTGAGCTTTGTAGCCGTTGTATCTTGAAAAACGGACACCGGTGAATCCTTAAGCACCTTAGGAGGTGGTGAATCTATTTTAAGGAAACTGTACTTGTACAGTGCTCGATTTTTCTTATTCTGCCATTTTATTCCAACAATCTTAAAACAGATACCTTCTGAAAATGGCTACCAATCCTGCTGCCCCTGCCGTTGTCGTTCCTACTGCCCCTACTGTTGTTCCCCCTGCTGGAAAAAATGGACCTACTGGACCTCCGGCTTCTGTCAGTGTTCCATTCAATCATTTGGACAAACCTGAGAAGTTTAATGGACTTAACTTCAAGCGTTGGCAGAAAAAAATGATGTTTTATCTGACTATGTTGAACCTTGCTAGGTTCTTGACTGAAGACGCTCCGGTTCTTGGTGAGAATCCGGATGCTCAAGCTGCTCATGCTCTTGATGCGTGGAATCACTCCGACTACTTGTGTTGGAATTATGTGATAAACGGTTTGGCCGATGGATTATACAATGTGTATACTTCCATGAAAACGGCAAAAGAATTGTGGGAATCCTTGGATAAAAAGTACAAGTCGGAGGATGCTGGAGCCATGAAGTTTATTGTTGGTAGATTTCTCGACTTCAAGATGCTTGATTCCAAGACGGTTGTTAGTCAAGTTCAAGAGATTCAAGTACTCCTGCATGAAATCCATTCCGAAGGTATGACTTTAAGTGAAACCTTTCAAGTGGCTGCTATTATTGAGAAGTTACCGCCGGGATGGAAAGACTTCAAAAAATATTTGAAGCACAAACGCAAAGAAATGAACGTTGAAGAGTTGATCGTACGTCTTCGTATAGAAGAGGACAATCGTGGCTCTGAAAAGAGAATGGTTAGCCCTGACGTGGCTAAAGCTAATGTGGTTGAGCACGGCTCAAGGAAGAATTTTAACAACAACAAGAAAGCCGGTCCACCCTCGAAGGGTGCTTTGAGGCCGAAGAAAGAAAGCTTCAAGAGGAAGTTTACTGGAAATTGTTTTAATTGTGACAAACCGGGTCACAAGGCGGCTGAATGTAGAAAGCTGAAGAAAAAGTAAGAATCTAACATGGTTGAAAACATCACAAAAGATGTCGATGATATGCACCTTGCTGCAGTCATTTCTGAAGTTAACTTGGTGAACTCAAATCCGCTTGAATGGTGGATCGATACTGGAGCTACTCGACATATTTGCTCGAGTAAGGAGTTATTTAATAAGCTTGAAGAAATCAGGACCGAAGAGAAGCTTTACATGGGAAACTCTGCCACCTCTGATGTGAAAGGGCTTGGAAATGTGGTTTTGAAGATGACCTCTGGAAAGGAGTTGACGCTCAACAATGTGTTGTATGTGCCGGATGTTCGTAAGAACTTGGTGTCCGGTTCGCTGCTGATTAAGCATGGTTTTCGCATTGTATTTGAATTTGATAAAGTCATTTTGACTAAAAATGGAATGTTTGTAGGGAAAGGTTATGTGGTTGATGGCCTTTTTAAGCTAAATGTAATGGTTGTTAAACCAAACAAGAATATGAATAAAACTTCTACTTCTTCTGCTTATATGCTTGAGTCTTCGTTTGTTTGGCACGGTAGACTAGGACATGTCAATTATGATTGCCTGCGCAGGTTAATGAACATGAAAAGCATACCTACACTTCATTTTGATTCTAAACAAAAATGCGAGACTTGTGTTGAGGCAAAACTAACAAGGTCTTCATTCCAATCTATTGAAAGAAATAGTGAACTACTAAGTCTTATTCACACAGACGTATGTGACTTGAAATCGGTGCAATCTCGTGGTGGAAATAAATATTTCATCACTTTTGTGGATGATTGCACTAAGTATTGTTTTGTCTATCTTCTAAAAAGTAAAGATGAGGCAATAGAGAAGTTTATTCTCTACAAAAATGAGATGGAAAATCAACTTAATAAGAAGATTAAGGTGCTAAGAAGTGATAGAGGAGGTGAGTATGTATCACCTTTCGCCAACTTCTGTGCTCAACATGAAATTAGGCATGAGACAACGACATCTTATTCACCTCAACAAAATGGCATTGCAGAATGTAAGAATCGCACTCTAAAGGAGATGATGAATGCAATGTTATTAAGTTCGGGCTTACCTTCGAACATGTGGGGGGAAGCTGTGCTATCAGCCAACTACCTTTTAAATAAGTTGCCCCTAAAGAAGTTAGATAAGAGTCCATATGAACTCTGGCATGGAAGAACACCTTCTTATAAATACTTAAGAGTGTGGGGGTGTCTTGCGAAGGTTGCCATACCTCTTCCAAAACAATTTAAAATCGGGCCTAAGACTATTGACTGTGTTTTTATTGGATATGCATAGAATAGTAGCACATATCGGTTTCTTGTACATGAATCTCTCATAAATGACATACACAAGAACACAATAATCGAATTATGAAATGCTTCATTTTTTGAACATGTTTTTCCACACAAAACGAAAATGGATGTTATATCTGTCAGTAGGGATGTGGAATCTATGGAAAAAGAACAAATTGAAGATATCGAGGTTGAGCTAAGACATAGTAAAAGGGCTAGAATTGAAAAATCATTTGGTGATGATTTCCTTACCTACATGCTCGAATGTGAACCTCAAAGTTATTCAGAGGCTGTGAGTTCTTCTGAAGGACCTCTTTGGAAAGAGGCAATCCAAAGTGAAATCGATTCAAACCTACAAAATCACACTTGGGAATTAGTGGATCTTCCTCCGGGAAGTAAACCTCTAGGATACAAGTGGATCTTCAAAAAGAAAATGAAGGTAGATGGTACAATCGATAAGTACAAGGCAAGACTTGTGATAAAAGGATTTAGACAGAAATAAGGTCTTGACTATTTCGATACATATTCTCCCGTAACGAGAATTACATCCATTAGAATGGTGTTAGCCATTGCCGCTTTAAGGAATCTTGAAGTGCATCAAATGGATGTCAAGACTGTATTTTTGAATGGAGATCTTGAAGAGAAGATTTATATGGATCAACCGGAAGGTTTCATAGCTCCTGGATATGAAAATAAGGTGTGCAAGTTAGTAAAGTCTTTGTATGGCTTGAAACAAGCACCAAAACAATGGCACGAAAAGTTTGATAATGCTATGTTGTGTAGTGGGTTCAAAATTAATGAATGCGATAAATATGTTTATGTAAAAAGCACTGAAATCGGCTACGTCATTCTATGTTTATATGTAGATGACATGCTCATCGTTGGGAGCAATGATAAAATTATCAAATCCACTAAAGATATGTTGAATGCAAAGTTTGACATGAAAGATATGGGTTTGGCCGACGTAATCCTTGGAATTAAAATCCATAGATCGCCAGAAGGACTTGTGTTAAGTCGGTCGCATTATGTTGATAAAATCCTAGAGAAATTTAACAAGGATGATTCAGCATATGCTAGGACTCCGTTAGATCCTAGTCAACATCTTTCGAAAAATCGAGGAGACGGTGTGTCTCAAGTTGAATACTCTCGAATAATTGGAAGTCTGATGTACTTAATGAGTTGTACACGACCTGACATTGCTTATGTTGTTAGCAGGCTAAGCAGATATACGAACAATCCTGATTCTGATCATTGGAAAGCTATTGTGAGAGTACTAAGATATTTACGGTACACTCGTGAGTATGGTCTGCATTATAGTAAATATCCAGCTGTAGTTGAAGGATACAGTGATGCAAACTGGATATCGGACATGAAAGATTCTAAATCCATAAGTGGATATGTCTTCACTCTAGGTGGTGCAGCTGTGTCATGGAAATCTTCGAAACAAATGGTGATTGCAAGGTCCACCATGGAATCTGAGTTTATTGCTTTAGATAAGTGTGGAGAAGAAGCGGAATGGTTTCGTCACTTTCTAGAAGATATTCCAATGTGGCCTAAACCTGTGCCCGTAATTTGTATACATTACGATAGCCAATCGGCTATTGGGAGAGCACAAAGCCACATGTATAATGGTAAGTCTAGACATATTCGTCAAAGACATAATACCATTAGACAACTACTCTCTACTGGAGTCATCTCGATTGATTACATAAAATCGAAAGAAAATTTGGCGGATCCATTAACCAAAGGGTTAAGTAGAGACTTAGTTGCAAGTTCGTCAAGAGGGATGGGGCTAAAGTCTTTTGGAGGAAAGGGTTGAGACGAAGAAAAACCCAACCTAGTTGACTGGAGATCCCAAGATCTAGGTTCAAAGGGACAACCGACTCGTTAGAACTCTAGAAAATCACTGTGGGGGATATTTTTTATGTCTCTCAAAGTCCATCCTTAGAAGAGAAACAGTGATGACGTTGGAAATTAGGATAAGCTTAAAGGCTTTTAATGATTCGATGAAGAATCACCTATGTGAGAAAGACAAAGGGAGTCGTTAAAAGACTCGACTCTTAGCAATTCTCGTAGAACCAGGATGATGTTCATGGCCAAAACGAACATAACCATGAGAACTGGATAATGTTAGGGAGAGTCTTGTGTGAGATGCATCATCGTTTACACCAAAGGCAGATTAGTTCAAGGACATCGCGTCTACTAATTAGCCAGTAGAGTAAATATGTTTTCACAAGGGAAGGTTCAAAGGGTAACACCTACCTATCCTATGTAAGACTCAACTGTCGATCGGTATCTTTTTCCTCTTCGTTTCAATTTTCATTCATGTGGGGGATTGTTGAAAATTTTGGATTAATTCCAGAATTTTAGCCTTGCTTTGGGCATTAATTGCACATGGGTTTTTAACCCGATTGTGGCGAAGTAAAGTTGGAATGCGTTCACCTCCGTGAGAGGTTCGTGGCAAGCTTTTGTACGCCCAAAACGGATAAGGGGTGAATGAAAAATTGTGTCTCAAAGTTGCATGTTTGGATCCCTTTTAAAGGATGTTATCGCACATCGGAAAATTCAAGCTATTTTTACTAATATATATTGGTTTTCCCTTTGGTGGAGGTTAAGGAAGCTTGGCAAGTAAGCTCTCTCTCGCGCACAGGGGCGCAGGGGGAGGTGCAAATCACGATCCAATCTGGGCTCCCGGACCATGGACTTGTGTGCACCCGCGACCTGCATACATGAATGTCGGTCCGGAAAGCGATGGGCCTGACCACGTTCCTTTTGTCAATTTTCGTCCAAAAACATGTGACTGTTGGCCTTCCAACTCCCATAACAGTCCAGGCATCTGTTAACCTTCCAACTTCCATAACCGTTCAGGACTTCAATGCAGCAGTTTTAAAACTGATTTGGAGTGCCTATAAAAGGAGCCTCCCACCTCTGGATTGAACATTCATCATCAGAAATCATTCCACTCCTTTCATTTTTGCTCTCGTTTTCTTCTTGATTCCGTGATACCAATCAGGCTGAATCGCCGTTAGCTAGAGTTAGTGCTTAGCTCTGAGCTTTGTAGCCGTTGTATTCTGGAAAACGGACACCGGTGAATCTTCAAGCACCTTAGGAGGCGGTGAATCTGTTTTAAGGAAACTGTACTTGTACAGTCCTCGATTTTTCTTATTCTGCCATTTTATTCCAACAATCTTAAAACAGATACCTTCTGAAAATGGCTACCAATCCTGCTGCCCCTGCCGTTGCCGTTCCTGCTGCCCCTACTGTTGTTCCCCCTGCTGGACAGAATGTACCTACTGGACCTCCGGCTCCTGTCAGTGTTCCAATCAATCATTTGGACAAACCTGAGAAGTTTGCAACAAAAAATGATGTTTTATCTAACTACGTTGAACCTTGCTAGGTTCTTGACTGAAGATGCTCCGGTTCTTGGTGAGAATCCAGATGCTCAAGCTGCTCATGCTCTTGATGCGTGGAATCACTCCGACTACTTGTGTTGGAATTATGTGATGAACGGTTTGGCCGATGGATTATACAATGTGTATACTTCCATGAAAACGGCAAAAGAATTGTGGGAATCCTTGTATACTTCCACGAATGTAGTTTACAAAGAAATATTTCAAAATTTGTAAACGACAATATGAACATCACCCTCAATTTATCATTTTATGCATCAAATCAATTATTTTAGTTTGATAATCCATTTATTTTATTTAATTTTTGATAACTTGGATCAAACTATTAACTCTAAATATAAATTAAAATAATATAGATATAATGATAATAAAATAGACAATTTATATTTAATCCCGTGTATCGCATAAGTACACTGCTTGAATAAATACATTGATATTACACTCAATTTATCGTATTATGCAACTAATCAATTACTTTAGTTTGATAATTTGGGCACTGCTTCGATACATACGTTGATATTACATTTATTTTATCGTATTATGCAACTAATCAATTACTTTAGTTTGATAATTTATTTATTTTTTTTGTTTTTTCATAATTTGAATCGATTTAATTATTATAAATATAAATTAAAACAATATAAATATAAACTATATAAAAAATAGATAATTTTTATATTTAATTCCGTGCATCTCACGGGTGCACTGGTAGTTAGGGATAAACCGATGCGAAGAATTTGAAACATTACATGAGAACGTGCTCTGTTTTATCTAATAATTGTTTATTCTACAAATACACTCAGACCCTCAAATACATTATTCCATAACAATAACACAATTTACGACCCGCCAAACAACATACAGAAAATATATTTACTTAACCAGAGATGTCAATGGCTTTCACCTCAGGCTTCTTCACTTCCTCCTTTGGCACAGTGACAGTGAGCACCCCATTCTCCATCGCCGCCTTCACCTGATCCAACTTGGCATTCTCCGGCAGCCTGAAGCGGCGGAGGAACTTGCCGCTGCTCCTCTCGACGCGGTGCCATTTGTCGTTCTTCTCCTCCTGCTCCTTGCTTCTCTCCCCACTGATCTGCAGAACATTAGAATCCTCAATCTCCACCTTCACTTCCTCTTTCTTCAACCCGGGAACATCCACCTTGAACACGTGGCTCTCCGCCGTCTCTTTCCAGTCGATGCGCGCATTGGCCAGGGCGGTGGTTTCCCTGGCGGAGGAAGGGAGATTAGCGGCGGATGATGAGAGAGGAAAACCCTCGAAGGGATCCCAAATGTCCAATGAGAATGGATCGAATACGTTGCTCCGACGGTTGCCAAAGAAGCTCGGAATCAGAGACATTTTAGCTCAGTTTCTGCAAGAATCGATTGATGAAAACTTTGTTTGTAGAATTTGTGAGTGATAATTCGCTGAATAACTAAGGATGGGGAATGAGAATGAAGGAGGTGGGTTATTTGTACTCTAGAGCAGACAATTCTGGTGCTTTCGTGTACATTCTTGGACTAGGCTTTTTCGGGCCAACTCTGGTAATATTCCAGAATATTCTGGGTTTTCCACAAGCGTATGAGCATGGGCCTAATGAAGAAATAGGTGTGATTGGACTAGCTTACTTTTATTGGCCCAAATACGACTCACAGTTAATGATTAACATACTATAAGAGAAGCCCAATTAAAAAAAAATTGTGAACTTTTTTTTTTGTTATTTTTATAATAACCTAATAAATATTAGATTCAAGGATTTGGAAAATAACTTAATTACTTATTTTTTTATTTCACTATATAAGTTTTGGCCATTAATTGGCTGGATTTCGAAGTTTACATGTCCGAAAACCAAGAAACTCGAATCCTATGACATGCATAAAATAAACACATAATTTCTTTACTAATCGTACCACGTATTTAACATAGAATCATTTGGGATTAAAACCCCCATTCAATTTTGTATATGCATATATGCATGAATTTGGGTATTAAGGAAATGTGTTTGAGGTGTAGATTTTCAAATAATTTTGATTTATTTGAGGGTCGATTTAAACAATAAACATTTAATTGATATGTGATTATAGTAGTAGTATTTATAGAATGTAGGATTTTATTCTAATTTAAATGTTGTTATTTTAAAATTATTAGTATTTATAGAATGTAGGATTTTATTCAAATGATGGGTTTAATCTAGATTACAAGTTAGACCTTACTAGATTTTTTTTTTAGTGTGAGTCAAGAGGTTAAGAATTTAAATGTTATTTTAAAATTATTAGTATTTATAGAATGTAGGATTTTATTCAAATGATGGGCCTAATCTAAATTACAAGTCAAACCTTACTAGATTTTTCTTTTAGTATGAGCCCAAGAGGTTAGGAGACTCGTTACATCATTATTAGGTTTAGAACCTCTAAACCTCATCATATAAGTAAGGGAAAATATGATACGCTAGGGTTAGGATTTTTAAACGCTCTTAGAAGGTACGTGTTTTCCTTTTTTCTCATAATTTTTTTTTCATGTCTTATTTCTCCAAAAAGTTAAAGAAGTTCTCATTTATCCTTCAAGATGTCCTAAGACCATTTTAGTGTTTTAATTTAATTAAAATAATTATTGAAGTTTTTCGTTAGGTCATTAGATATTAAGTTTAGTTGTTCGTTTTCATTATGGATGTTTAGGTGACGAAGAGGGTGTGACTTGCAAGAGATAGGATTGCATTCATTTTTCGTCTGCTCAAAACTTTTAACTTTTAAGGTGGGGATTCTTTTCATGTATTTGTCTTTATTAAATATTTTGTGTGGAAGTAATTGATGAATTGATGCAATGTGTCATGAATTTTTTTTTTTTATGAAAATGCTTGTTATATTCTATGATCTATGCATGAGAATGAGCTAGGAACCTTAGAGGTTCAAGGATCAAAAGTTATAAGATTCTCGGGTATGCCCATCGTGCTCAGAATAGATTGACTAATCACAAGATGAGGAAATATTTATTTGCTTGCATGTTGTGATATTTATTTTGCTATTACATGATGTCTTTAATCTTGACAAACATGTCCCCACTGAGCTAGAGTTTTGCTCATCCCATATATCAAATCAAACTTTACAGAATAAAATGTTTGATGTGGAGCAGAGTGGATGTACGGTACCTAGTGATAAGAAGTTTATTTAATTTAATCATCATAATTTTATGAAAACATCTTTTGTGTTTGTTTTTTATAGTTTATCTTTTGACGTTAAGTCATTTTGATAAAGTTTAATTAATTAGTCAAACTCATCATTAAGTCTTCCGTTACATATTCATAAAGTTTTCTTTTATTTAATGAATATAATTTTTCTGCTGTAAATTCATGAAATTCTATTATTTAATATTTTCAAAAATCGGGATGTTACACATTGTGTTTTTGGTTAGTTTTCTTGATGGAAGAAGGTGTAGAATTTATTTTGATCAAGAAAGGAAGATATGAGTAGGAACTTTTAGTAGCACCACCGGTGGATTTACTATTATAGATTTCACATGGTAAAACTTTCATAAAAAAATTAAACAATTTAATAGCACTTCAACTCGAAAGCATACTGTAACACCACCTTAACTTTATTTGCTCGAAATATAAGTAAAAGAGATAATATTTTTTCTTTTTAAATGGTTTTCGTAAATAAACTTAGCGGAAGACTTTATTAAACACGTGTATTTTTTTTTTTACTTTCTGTTGTAAATCGAAAAGCTTCGCATGTAAGTAACTAACTCGTGTTCTACCCACATTTGTAAATCAAAACCATGAAATTTTTAAGACGTTTTAAAAGTTTACTTAAGCCAACATTGGAAGTGTCAAAAGGGGTATTAACATATTAATTTCATACATATTAACATATATTAAAAATATATAATATATATGCTTTTAGAGAGGGGTCCGTACAACCGGCTACACATTCACTTCGTCGTAAGGGGGTCCTAAAAATGTTTAAACATAACAACATAATATTTGAAAAATCTTAGTGGATGACGCTTATGAACTATTACATTAAAGAGATTAACCAATACACTGAAATATCATCTTTCAAGGTCCGAAAACCTGGCATAAACATTCAAGATGCGAAGACTTGGCATAAACATCCAAGATCCAAAGACCTGGCATCCAAGGTTCGTCAACCTGGTACTTCACCCGAAGGTGTCATTTCATTTCATCATACTCAACATAGGAGTTATTCTAATCAATGTAATTGTAAATAAATGTTACCCACTTTTGACGTTGATTTGAAAGTTAGGATAGTTCCTGAAGTATTCGGTCGCTCGTACTGCACTCGGCACGTTCATAAATTCTTAGTCTTTAAGTTGCATTTCAATTGTATCATACATATCTAACCTATCATGCTTATTGTACATATAACATATGTATATCACAGAAACACAATTACTGATTTAGGAGAAATTTTAAAGCATACTTTCAAACAAGCATCAATTGTACCTTAAAAGGAATAAAAATCGTATTTTACATCTTAATTAACTCATAAAACTTTAATTCATATGCTAAAGATTTAAATTATTTAACACTTCACACATAATAAGCACAAATTTAATCATATAATATCAGTTTCAAAATATGGTCAAATTACATTCTTAAATCATAGATAAAATTTTGATCTTGAGGTTGGTAATATGTAGGAAGAAAAGACACTATTTACCACAATAATTTTCATAATTTAAACGATCATCCAAAATTCATCAAATTAAGCATGCATTTACATAACAACTCTTAGTTATCCATGCTAAAATATTAGGGATAAATTCAAATCACAAAAGTTTTAATAAATCATTTACTATAATCAAAAATTATTCGAAAATGCTCTAAAACCAGTATGTGTTATAAAATTCACCATAAATTTTATATTTATTGAAAACTTCTGAAATTAATAATTTAGACTTATAAAATCATTTACTTAAACATAATAAAACAGTTTTGACAACGTACAATGGATCGATTTTATATAATTAATTTTCTAAACTCCAAAACTGCATAATCTTAAATTCGAAATTGGACTTATTTTGAAAATTCATTATAATTCGTAAACTACTTCAAAAATTACCAAATTTCAACCATAAACTCAAATTTCATGTAGTATAACATACCAAAATAGTTTTGAAAAATTACAACAGACTCAATTTATAAAATTATATTTCTAATGTCTGAAACTGCATAATTTCAACTCAAACTGTACTATCTTTAAAAAATCATCATAATTCATAAACTATTCCAAACATTATCAAATTTTAACCATAAACTCAACACTTCATGTAGTATAATATACTAAAATAGTTTTGAAAAAATCCAAGTATACATTTCTATAAAAATCGACAAAGTAGACTGCCATTTGTAAAAAAATTCACAACTTGATTAAACCACCTATTTTCATAATTAAAATGTGAATCGACTTTTATAACTCTATCAACTTCAAATAAACCATTTTGACTCAATTTATCACACATGCAATGAGTTTAAATAAGATAATCAAACATGAAAGGACTAAATTAACATACAATTGCACAATCAACTCCCAAAAGTGACATATTTTAAAGATCAACCATATAAAACAAGACTTTGAATAAATTTCTTCACATTAGTAGAAAATCACCCATGGATCATACATACAATGATTTTAGATAAAGAAATCAAACATGAAAAGCTTAATCCAACATGTATTTGCTCAATCAACACTTAAAATAACATATTTTCGAAGATCCACTACTTAGAACAAGGTATCCAACCATTTTATCACATTTGTAGGAAATCTCACTCAAATCTTACATGCAACTCAAAATTAGAACCTAATCATGCTCCTAAGGAAGAAGATAGGTAAGGAATAGCCAAAATACCTTTTGGGCACACAAAAGAATTCTTGAGCTCTACTTAACTTCTTCCCTTAAGGGATTCCTTCTCCTTTTTTTGGATGAGGAGAGTTGTAGAGAGAAGGTGGAGTATGCTAGAGAGAGTTTCAAATAGAGGGGGGAGAGAGACATGTATTGTTGCATTTGCAATATGAGGAGCAAAATAATGATATAGCAACATGTATATAGATCATAACTTGTAGTGTATATCAACTTGATGTGTGATGATTAGCAACACTGAGACTTATGGTGGATTTGATGGAGACATGAGGGATTGAATGTAGCTCTATCTAATGTGATATGTATAAATAATTTTAATTATAATAATTATGTTGGTCCCAAGTATTGTCCGAGGTTTAGAGGGGGGTGAATGAACCTTGGTCGATTTTGCAAATCTTTTAAAACTTACTGTTTTGCAAGTTACTTGAACTTGCAACGCTAGATAGTTACTGCTTACAGCACTAGTATGCAGTGCTACACGCTGTAACTTAGAGTTTTATACGCAATGGAAAAATATGTTTTATGACACAAGGCTGATTTTCTCAAATACGATTCTTTTCAAAACGTTTTATGTTTATGACAGAGATAGAAATATATAAGATAAAACACAGATAAGAAAGCAATAAAACACTTATGGTTTATAGTGGTTCGAAGGTGGTGTAATCCTTCTACGTCCACTCTACTGCTATCTCGAGCAGGAACTTTGTTAAGCAAGATTGGTTTACAGGACACTCCTAACAATCTATCAACTTTACAAAGCTAAACACCTACTAGAGTCCAACGTACACACAACAACTGCAAACTCTAAAGGCAAACCCACACAGGGTTTCAAACTCCCACACAGGGAAGCTGCCTATCTCCTAGACAACTATACAAATAGCAAAGATCTCTTTTATCAACTATTCGATACCTAAAACAACCTAAGCACACAACAACAAGGTTAAAAAGTATATAGATTTGTTCTTCAATTGGTGTGGTGAAGTGAGCTTCTGAATCCTTCAAAGGATCTTTCAGCTTTGAGCTTGCTTCATTTCACAGAGGCTGAGTGATTGAAACTGAGAGTAGACTTGAAAGAGTATAACTTGAATGCTTGAGAGTTTTTGCGCAAATGTTCCAGTAGTCAGCTTCAGGGTTGCTCATCCTCTATTTATACTTGTAGAAGAAATATCCGTTGAAGGAGATATCTCTTATTTGAATTTTAGTGTACTTGATCGAAGGCATGACTCACATTTAATGCGACTTGACTTTCTTTTTCGGAGCATTTAATGCAGTAGTTGTGGCTCGCACTGCAGCGCGTCAGTCCATGTGGCATCTTTGTATTGGCTCCGTGTCTGCAACTTTGATCTTCTCTGAAACGGCTCTATTTATTCTTGCTTGGATCTTTGTTCCTCGTACTGCATTTATCCTTCCTCGGATTGCAGGATACTTATTTTGTTTGTCATTGGCGCTATTGACTATTTGTGCAGTAGGCTTCGTACTGTATCCTAGGTCTGCTTGCAGCTGTTCGTTCTTTACAGCGCTGCTGTAACTTCGACCTTCTTGCAGTACCTTCGTATAGTACTGCTATATCTCTTCTTGCAGTATTCCTGTAACTTTTTCTTGCAGCGATGCTGCATATCGTTCTTTCTTACTTTACTGCATTACTGTATCTGCCTTCTTACAGTGTTGCTGTATCTGCTTTCTTGCAGCAGCTTCGTTCTCAATTTCTCTATGCAACATTATTACTTATGAAAACCTCCATCTTTCAGCAGTTATATCTAAACTCAAACAGTCTATATTTTCACTTAAACATTGTGAAAAATGGGGTACTCAAAACTTCCTATTACATATTTGGTTTGTCTCATCAAAATCTAAACATTGAAATCCCAACAAATTATGCATGAAATTATGTCCAAATTAGCACATCACATAACTCATATAAGTATGTTTGAAAACATATTTAATTTAACACATCATAATAGTCACATACCTTATTGCACATAAACTATATAATAAAAATCTACTTAATTATAATTAAACACATAAGTCACATTTCTTTTTATCAATTATTAAAATTATTTTATGTGTAACTCATCTTTTTTTTTTGTTCGTTCCATTGTTCGTGCATGTTGAGTGAATTACGATCAAACTACAAGACTTTTAGACTTAAAGAAATATTAGCTCACACATTTTTGATAAATAGTAAAATTCATCTTAAACTCGAAAAGATCATACGTTTATAAAATATTTTATAATGAATAAAATTTTTATATAAAAAATATACTACGCAACCTTTTTTAAAAAATGGAGTGTTACACATACCGTCCTAAGTTTGGAGGTTACAAATTTGAAAGGGGGTTTTAAATTTTTTAAAACAAATTATAATTTCAAATTAAAATCTATTACTTTAATTATCTTTTTCAATATATGACATATCAAATTTATCATTTTTATGATTTTTAATTTGTTATAACATTGCACATAATTTAATAAATATCAAAACTAAAATATTTCTCAAGATATATCGAATCTATCATTCTTATTTATAATTTTGTTTATTGTCAATTGTATTTTGTATTTGCAAATTTTATGGGAGTTCTAAATTTTTTTAAACAAATCATAATTTCAAATTAAAACATATTCATCTAAAATTTGTTTCCAATACATGACCTATCAAATTTATTATTTTTATGATTTTTAATTAGTTATTTACATTGTATGTATAAAAGCAAAATACCCAAAAAAAATGTGATGGAATGCTTTACGTGGAATTTTCCAACAAGTTACTTTAAAATATATCCATAATTTTTTTTTTTAATTTCGTATGGTAGACCACAAAAGAGTATTTTTCATAAAAAATAACATTTCGTTGTCCAAAAGCGGTGATAGAAAGATAGAATTTTGTTGGTGTTTGATAAACTTCACATCGATGTGCTAATAAAGTCGTTTAATATTGCTTAGAAAAGTCCAATACCTCTAAATTCCCTAGTCTTCTTTCTTCCTCATCGATGTACTCTCTTCTTGTTTGATAAGAGATCATTTTGTTTGGAAAACCTTTGAAGCTGCTTAGATTTTGTATAGTGCAAATGGCTTATGCTGCTCTTGTTTCACTTGCACAAACACTAGACCAAATTGTGGTTCGTCATTCCTTTTTTGCTCAGCGTGAGAAGCAACAAATTCAATCTCTACATGACAAAATTGTTTTCTTGTCAAATTTTCTTGAGGAGTTTCCAAGAGAGGCTACCAAATTAGAAGCACGAATCACAGTTGCAGCAAATCGAGTAGAAGACGCCTATGAGCTCCATATTTTGAGTAAGTTCTTGGTTCAAAATATGGAAAGCGTCGTTCTAATGTTTTAATCTCTTTTCTGTCTCTCATGAATTCCTTATTTGCAGGCCGTAACTTGGAAGAGTTATACAATGATTTACAGAAGCCCATTAAAGTAATCGATTCCATTTTGAAAGAAGGGATGCAGATCAAAAGTAGCAATTGTACAAGTGAAAATGAGATGATGTCAAGCCATTATTCAGCTTCATTTTCATCGACACTTCCGCATAATGTAAAAGGCGATGTCGTGGGATTTGAAAACAACTTGATGGATATAAAGGATCGGCTCTATGGAGTGTCTGCTAAACTCGAAGTGATCCCAATAGTTGGGATGGGAGGCATCGGAAAGACTACTCTTGCTTGGTATGCTCTTCATGACCCTTTTGCTCTTCATCACTTTGATGTTTCTGCTTTGGTCTCTGTTTCCCAAAATTATGACAAAGCAAGTATTCTGTTACGCCTTCTGAATTCAATTGATGCATCTTCCAAGGGACAATTTGAGGGTATGATCTTTGAGTCATTGCTAGAACATGTGTATAAATACTTGAAAGGGAGAAGATTTCTAATTGTGGTAGATGATATATGGAATGCTAATACATGGGATGATTTTCGGAGAGTGTTTCCAGATGACTTGAATGGGAGTCGGATCATAATAACTACGAGGGATGTAAATGTAGCTTCTTATGCTGACACTTGCAGCCATTCTTACAAGATGCATTTTATGAGTGTAGACTTGGGTTGGAATCTACTTAGACAAAAGGTGTTCGAAGAAGAACAATGCCCTCCTGAACTAGAAGAAATAGGAAGGTGGATTGTTGAACAATGCAGAGGACTTCCCCTTGCAATTGTTGTCATTGCTGGAGTCCTCTCCAAGCTCAATCGGATGCAAGACAGTTGGAGACAGATCGCAGGAAATGTGAATGAAGCTGTAAATACAAGCTGTGAGCCTTTTGCGGAGATATTATCTTTGAGTTATACGTGTTTGCCTCATCGTTTAAGACCCTGTTTTCTTTACATGGGAGCTTACCCAGAAGATCACGAGATACATGTCTCAGAACTGATCAGATTATGGGTAGCAGAAGGTTTTCTGAAATCAAATGGATCAAAAGATTTAGAAGAGGTGGCAGAGGATTACTTGGAAGAATTGGCAAAGAGAAGTCTGGTATTGATAAATAAGAAGAGGTATAATGGGAAGATAAAAAGCATAAAGATGCATGATCTCTTGAGAGACCTTTGCTTAAGAAAAGCTGCTGATGAGAAGTTTCTCCGTGTGGTATATCTTGATTTAGCGGGCAGGGTTTCAGAGGGTATGGTATATATTGATTCAGCGGGCAGGTTTTCAGAGGGTATTAGGAATTCACGCCGCATAAGTCTAAGAAGTTTGGAGGCTAGTTTCAAAGGGATAAAATATTTGCCCATCCATACTATTATTGCTTTCAATATTTTGGTTTCCATGGATTCTTTGAAGTGTTGTAGACTTCTGAGAGTAGTAAATCTGAAGTATATTAATTTGAGGTCGCTGGGTAACGAGATAGGTGAGCTGCTTCATTTGAGGTACCTTGCTGTTACATTTATACCTCCTTCCAAGAAGTTAGATATGTTTGAAATTCCCAAATCCTTTTCCAAACTTGTGAATCTTCAGACATTAATCATCCACCAATCTTTTTCTATAAAGATATGTTGGCCATTAGGAATTTGGAGAATGCCAGAATTAAGGAACATCATCATTCAGGATGTCATATTACCTGATCCTTCAGCTCAAACTTGTGATCAGATTTTACCTCTGGAGAAGTTGCACACACTAAAACGAATACATGGTTTTAGATGCTCTGAGAGGGTCCTGGAATTGATCCCAAATCTAAACAAGTTGGGAATCATTTATTCCTCTGGAGAAATCAACAAAACAACATGGTCAGAGTACGGCCTAAGCAATCTCGTCCATCTACAGAAGCTCGAAAACTTGAAATTGTATGCAGATCAGTTTGAATACACCCAGAGTGATTTATCACAGAGCCTTGCATTCCCAGTGACACTACAAAAGTTGACATTAAGAGGCACTGCAATTCCATGGGAAGATATGTCGGTTGTTGGGTCATTGCCAAATCTTCAAGTGCTCAAACTGAGGCAGCATGCTTGCCGTGGAACTGAGTGGGAAACAATCGAAGGGCAGTTCAATCAGTTAAAAGTACTCGTAATTGACGAGACGGATCCCCATCATTGGATAACCAAGAGTTCCCATTTCCCCCGGCTTGAGCGCCTTCTTCTTTATCGTTGTGATAATCTAAGAGAGATTCCATCTGATATTGGAGAAATAGCAACGCTTCAACTGATTGAGGTGGATTGTTGTAACTCATCTGTTGTGGAATCGGCAAAATATATTGAAGAAGAACAACATAGCTTCGGAAATGACCTCCAACTTCATCTCAAAATGCCACCTATTTCTTAAATGGGTCCTTCAACATCAGGTATTAATTCTAAACGAAATAGATATTAAGGGTGGATTTGGTTCTATTCCTAATTTCAAGTATTTCCAGGTCGTTTAAAGGCAGTATTGATTTTTATGTGAAAATGCGAATTAATATAGGCAGTATTTAGGGTAGGTTTGGTTCTAGGGCTGTGGGTAACATATCCCTTTGAATTAGTACTATGTTTAGCAGTCCTATGTAACATATTTTACAAAATATGTAATGTTTTCTAATCATGAAAAATATATTAGTAAGGCAGGTCACTTTATTTGAACAAAACGTTGATGTTAACATACTAATATGAACTAGAAAAGCATCTAAAAATATAAACTAACCTGTCATGTTGATCTCACAATTTGCAAGTGCACATTCAAAAAAAAGAATAATCCTCAATCAAAGAAGTTTTGTCGAAGAGATAAAGCTAGGAAATCAACGAAAAAAGTCGTTATAATTTGGGAAAATTGGTAAAAATGATTCTTAAGTTTGCCAACTTTAAGAAAATGACCTTTAAATATTGGCATTTTTAAAACTAACCCACAACTAAAAAAAAGTTGATAAAAATGACCTTTGACCGGCTCCAGCAGACGGTTACCTGCTTATGTGTCACATAATTTAAGTTGTTTTTTTTCATTTTTTGAACAAATTAAATTTTAAAATCATTATAAATTCCACATAGACATAAAAAGTGGCTTTGGGAAAATATAAAATAAAAATATCCCATTTAATCAATATAAAAATATGTAAAGTAAAAATATTAATTATAAAAAATCAAAAAAATAATTTCCAAATAACTAAAATTAAAAGTAAATTAGAGAATTTTTAAAATAATTTAAATTTAACATCTTTTAAGACTATAAATTTTTAATTTTCAAATAATTAATTTATAAATTTTTAAGACTGAAATTAGGGAATTAAATTATTTTAAGATTTCAATATATAATTTATAATTTATTTAATTTCAGTATATAATTTAAATTTAATAATTAAAATATTTTAATTTCAGTATATAATTTAAGACTGAAATTAGCTCTTCAATGGGTTATTTAACATATATTTAATTATATATTTCAGTTTTAAAATTTCCGTTTATTTTAAAGTTATTTAAAACTGAAATAAGCTCTTTAATGAGTTATAATTTCAATTTATATTTAATTTATTTTAATTTATATTTAATATATTTTAATTATATTTCAAGATATATTGAAATTTAAATATTTAAATTATAATTTAAATTTAAAGATTTCCATGTAAATATTTCAGTTTTTAATCTTAAAAATTATTTTAAGACTTTAATTAATTTAAATTTAAATTTAACATCTTTTAAGACTTTAAATTTTTTAATTTATAATCTTAAATTTTTTATTTCCAAATAATTTCAGTTTATATTTAAATTTTAAAAGACTTTAATTAATATTTGGAAATTATTTGTTGGGATTTTTTGAAAATTATTTTTAAATTTTTTATAATTAATATTTTTTACTTTATATATTTTTATATTGATTAAATAGGTTATTTTAATTTTTATATTTCCCCAAAGTCACTCTATATGTCTATGTAGAATTTATAATGATTTTAGTATTTAATTTCTTCAAAAAATAAAAACAAACTGAAATTAAGTGACACATAAGTAGATAATCGGAAAGGTTACCTGCTGGAGCCGGTCAAATGTCATTTTTACCAACTTTTTTGTAGTTACGGGTTAGTTTTAAAAATATCAATATTTAGATGTCATTTTCCTAAAATTGACAAATTTAAGGGTCATTTTTACCAATTTTCCATTATAATTTTGTAAGTTCTAAAACCTGGATTGCAAACTAGGCAATGTCAAAGAAGAAAGATTTGATACTAATATCTCATCTAAAAGCTATGAGAATGAACTCAGTTGATTTTGGAAAACTACAGAATATATGAAGAATATACCAATTCTAGAAACCACAGGTTTAAATGTCAAATGAATATGTCAGGTTTAAGATTTTTAGAAGATTATATACATTGCAGACAATAGTGTAAAAACTATTATAAAATCATAATGGAATATAAGTTTAAGCCTGAGACAATTCTAAAATCCTCAAAAAAAACACAAGGAATTAAGTCGAACTAGAGAAGCAAGAACCAATATGTGAGAAATATATATAGTCGGACTTGTCAAAAAATTGTTTATTCAACCAGTACATGAGAAATCACAAAGTAGTCCACATCTTTTACAACTGATTTTTTCTGCACTCTTTCTCTCTCAATATAATGCCAGCCACAACATTATACATTCAGGACAAGCAAACTGCATCAGAGAATCTGAAGTACAGACTAACAGAGAATTACTTAACCGGAGATGTCAATGGCCTTCACCTCAGGCTTCTTCACTTCCTCCTTTGGCACAGTGACAGTGAGCACCCCATTCTCCATCGCCGCCTTCACCTGATCCAACTTGGCATTCTCCGGCAGCCTGAAGCGGCGGAGGAACTTGCCGCTGCTCCTCTCGACGCGGTGCCACTTGTCGTGCTTCTCCTCCTGCTCCTTGCTTCTCTCCCCACTGATCTGCAGAACATTAGAATCCTCAATCTCCACCTTCACTTCCTCTTTCTTCAACCCAGGAACATCCACCTTGAACACGTGGGTCGCCGGCGTCTCTTTCCAGTCGATGCGCGCATTGGCCAGGGCGGTGGTTTCCCTGGCGGAGGAAGGGAGATTAGCGGCGGATGATGTGAGAGGAAAACCCTCGAAGGGATCCCAAATGTCCAATGAGAATGGATCGAATACGTTGCTCCGACGGTTGCCAAAGAAGCTCGGAATCAGAGACATTTTCGCTTTTGTGTGTAAAGACTTGGGTGAATTATCAAGGATGGGGATTGGGGAATGATTATTTATAGTGAAGAGCAGAGCATTCTGGCGGTTTCAAGTGCATTCTTGGACACAAATGAGATCCTCTGTATCAAATATTTTTGTACCATGCGTGTACCATATCCCAAAACTAGTTATATTAATTTTTAAAATAAAATAATTATGATATAAAAGAAAAAAAATAAATATCAAAACTACGTAGTTTTGATGTGGTACCAAAACTGTCTTGCACAAGCTGTCAAAACTTTCCAGATTATTCTGGCCTTATGAATATGGGCCAAATGAAGAAATAAGGTGTTTCATGGAAATAGTAATCTTACTTTTATTGGCCCAATTAAAACGGAAATTAAAATGATAAGCTTAGGCCATAAGAAGCCCAATCCAAAAAAGAAATTGCATTACTCTACATTTAGGAAAATATTTTTCAAAGCATATTAACTTATTTTGTGATTTTATGTGAGAGATCTTGAATAGTAATAGATATTATGGTTATCGCTAGGTGAGTAGTTATTTAATTTCTCAATAACTTCACTCGCACAATGTTTTATCCTCTAGTACTCCAACAAATATAATAAATTTAATGAGTTATTAATACGAACTATTAGATAAATCTCTGTAACGTCCCGATTCTTTTTATACATATAAACATTAATCAAGGCGTTACTTACGTATAAAAAACATCACTTTAAAAAAAATAAAAGATAAATAAAATCCAAGATTTATTATAAAACATACATTTCTAAAATTTATGAAATTAATCACTTTAAATAAAAAGCTTCTACAACCTTTTTCATCGGCTACCAACATCCACCGCTCGCACTCCACGCCTTTACCTATTTAAACTGAAAACATTTTTACAAAGAGGGGTGAGTGACAAAAGTTTACTCAGTGGGGTGGAAAACTCGGGAAGACATAAATAATTTTAAAAGATTTTACACACACATGCTAAACCACCATTTGTCACATAAAAACAGATTTTCGTAAAACGTTTGTCTTTTAATAAAAACAACATAAAATAGATCACTTCAAATCACGTGGCATAAATCATTCAATAATGCAAGCATTCATCTCAATCACATGTAAACATATCACTTTCATATTCAATCATATCACTTTCATATCCCCTCATATCAATTCACTTTATTTACGGTTCTCAGCCGCCATGAAAACGCAGATCTCATCTGCCATAAAATTGTGGATCTTAACTATCATGAAAATCACATTTTATTTATCACATAATTCATCATAAAACACATATTAGTACATTCAATCAATCATCTCAATCAATCATCATTTACATTCAAACATATCACTTCATTTTCACATTTACGGTTCTCAACCATCTTGCAAACATATGCGGGTCTCAGCCGCCCTGAAAACATTTTTACGGGTCTTAGCCGTCTTGAAAACATATGCGGGTCTTAGCAGCCTTAAAAACATATGCGGGTCTTAGCCGCCCTGAAAACATTTTTACGGGTCTTAACCGTCTTGAAAACATATGCGGGTCTTAGCCGTCCTGAAAACATTTTTATGGGTCTTAGCCGTCTTGAAAACATATGCGGGTCTGGGCCGCCCTGAAAACATATGCGAGTCTTAGCCGCCCTGGTACGGTGATCAGCCGTCGTATACGGGTCTTAGCCGTCTTGCATACGCATGCACATGCATACATAATTACTTCACACATACACATATCAAATATACACATGAAAGCACATTAATTTAACACAACACTTAGTTGCAGTATTCAGCTGCCATGAAAACACATCTTATTTGCATATATACAAATATTAACTTCACATCATTTTTCACCTTTGCATTCACAGTAAAATGTTCACATTCCGAAAACAATCACAATCCATCACGTACTTTAAATCATTCATCAATCACATTCTCATTTAATAACAATCTTAGCTCATAACACTTTATTCACAGAACACATATATATTGACTTCACGTCATTTAAGTATAAGATTTTATATTTTAAATACTTTGAAAGAGTTATAAATACCGTAATAAGCATTTACCCCCACCTCATGAGAAGAGCGCATGTAATTATAAGCTGTCGAGCAAGCATAGCTAATTCTTCATTCCCCTTTTTCTACATCGATCATTAAAAATGTCTTAATACATAATCTAGCTATAATTTCTTTAGTTAAGGTCATTAATAATTAAAAATATGTCCTTTAAGGTTTTCTTTGATAAGTTGAAACAGGTTTCTGACGATGATGTGGTTTAAAGAATAAAATAAATGATTTTTAAGGTGAATATAAGGTTTAAGTGAATTTGTAATAAAATGTGTTTATTAACATATTAGAAAGCTTAACTAGGCTTTATTTAGATCTTGAAGATTATATAATAATTCTAGACAAGTAATTTATAAAGCTTTTGGCTTAAAATAATTCTTGAAGACCATTACATAATCTTAGCAAATCTAATTATATAATTTACGGTTTATTAGATATTAAGGAAATTGAATATATTTATGATTATTGCTTATTTAGATTAACTATAAAGTTTAATTTATAAAAATGAATTCAATTAACTGAAATTATAAGTTAACTTAGGAAATATATTTAATTACATAACATGTTTAGTTAATGATTATTTAAGAGGATTAAAATTGATATTTACTTTGATATTTATGTTGGCATTTGACTTTGGGCAATTAACTTGTAAAGTTCATAATTAATTTAAGATCATTAGATCATTTTTAACAATATAGGGGATTTATTTGAATGTTTAATATTTATAATTAGGTACTTGATTCGTTTATTTATTAAATTATGAAGATCAAAACATAAGGTCCATAATTTTATTTAGGTCTATATTTATAATTTCCCAAAAGTTATGGGGTTAACGAGACGTGAATCTAGAGTTTTAAAACTTAGATTTAAGATAACTATTAGGTTGTTCATACTTTAATTATTATAATATCTCTAAGATTAATTTGTAACCTAATTCATTAGTTTGTGTCTAATTTATTATTTCATATATATGTTAATTCTTGAAAGCAATATCTGTACTATCTAGGGTCCGTTTTATAATCTCAATCAATTATGGATAATAAAATACAATTTCAACCACTCCAAGGGTATTTTTGTAATTTCAGCATATTCTAGGGGTCATTTTATAATATCCAGCAACTCTAAGGTGCAATACATAATATTTTCAATTTATAGGTTACAAAAGGTAATTTTATTAAAGTTCAGGGGTCCGATATCATTAATTATAATGTAAGGTGCTTAAAACATATTTTCATAAGCTTAAAGGTATAAAATGTAATATTTATAATTATTGGGGTTTTAAATGTCATTATTCATAAATTATGGGTCTTATAACATGTTTCATAAAATTTAAGGGTTGATTTACTATTTATCCTAAAGTTAGAGTTTGTAATTAGGTCCCTATATTTAATCAAATTCTCAAATTAAAACCCTTACCCAAACCACCCCTACAGCCGCTGCCCTGCCTCCTTCCTGCAGCTGTCCGGCCACCGCCGCTGCCACTGCCGGCGGCTCGCGTCGCCGCCGCTCAACCCGGTGCCGCCACTCACGGCGGCGCCCAACAGCACACCCACACAGCAACATATACACACACTCACACGCCAAGCACACAAACATATATATATCCACCACCTCTGCCGCCGCTCACAGCGGCGGCTCTGCCCCCACGCCCATCGGCCACAGCCGCGTTGCTGCCCAGCCGCCCCCTCTCCCTTCGCCGGTCCCATCACCAACTCACACAAAACACAGCACACATCATTATATACACACGCACCCCATCAGCATACATACACACACAGCCTTTCTTGCCGGCGAAATCAGCGCCGTCCACCCCATCTCCCAACTTGCCAGCAACCCAACAGCATACGCAGCAGAGAAGAAAGAAAAAAAGAAACAGGGGAAGAGAAAGAAAATTTGGGGAAGAAAGGAAGAGAGAGACAGCCTTGATTGGGAGAGAAGAGAGATATCCGAGAGAGACTCCTTTTTTGACTTTTTAATCCAAATTATTTCCTCAAATTGGAGCTCTACTTTCCAATTATTGAAAGGTAATGGAGATATAGATAATAATGTGAAAATGACATAACTATACTTATCCATAATTATCTTATCAATTTATAACATAAATATAAACTTTATTATTTATATTTAATTTATACCATTAAAATATTTTTAAAATTTATTTCTTTAAAATTTTTGGATGTTACAATCTCAGCCATACTCGTATCCAAAATCAATAATTAAGATTTGTCTAATATTGAAAAATACTTTAAATTTAAAATTTATAGGGAAAATGAAATATTTCAAAGTTTTAAAAAAAAAAATAAAATCACATGTACTTTACATGGGAGTGTTTTTTACCCTCATATTTATGAGGGTAAAAAGTATAAAGTATTTATGAATTGAGAGAATGTTATGTTAACACTTGTTCTAAATTTATCTTTCTTCTTAGTTGCTCATATTGAATATATAATGTAGGGTACTTCTATAATACATTGGTATATTAATACACCTAAAATTTGACCTGTTATTAGAGGTAACCAACAAGTAAATTTTTACCCATTATGACCTGCTATTAGAGGTAATCAACAAGTAATTTTTTTTTACCTATTATTCAAGTTGCATGTGGATCCCAAGAAGTCATTACATCCATGATTAAATAAATAAACATTTATTATTAATTAGTCATGTGGGCATTTGTATTTTATATTTTTCTATTTCTACCAATAAAAAAGATATTGAAACCAATAAGCCGCATCTTAGATCTTACAAACTTTTAGAATAATCAAATCTTCCAACTTAGCCATGTGGTCATTTCTATTTTATACTTATGATCTATTTCTACCAATAAAAAAAGATTGAAACTAATAAACAACATCTTAGATCTTACAAACTTTTAGAATAATCAAAATCTTCCAACCTGAAACTTCATTGTTGCCGAGTAGACATGGAACTGCATTATTTATTTCATGAATTGTATTATTTATTATATATTTCTTAAAGTTAGATTAATTATAACCATATATGTGTATTTAAGATATAATTTTTTGAATGATATAATTTATTATTTATATTTATTAATTTTGTTAAGTCTCGATTAAGCTCATGAATTTTGAATGTATTCGATAAATTAAACCCACGCGCATTTGAAATAAATAAATAAATTTCTATCATTCAATAATTTGATCCGACTCGATTTCATTATATCTCTATAGTACAATAATAAGAATTAGCAAAATGAAAATTTACAAACAAAATTAACAGTACCTTACATATCCATCAAATTAATTTTAGAATAAAATTAGATCAAAAAAATTTAGAAAATCCTTACATATCCGTCAAATTAATTTCGTAATAAATATTAGATCAAAATAATTTAGAAAATCAACAACCACCAAACAGTTGTTTACCTTTGCAACAAGTTGTAAGTTAACTTATTTATATTAAGTGACCAGTTTAATAGATGACTGATAATTTTAAAATTTTGATCTAATGACTAAGATTCAAGATATTTCAATCAAATATATATCAGTGCACTATAGAAGAAACCTATAATATATTTATTTTATGAGTTAGGTTGTAGTGGTTTAATTGGAAGTTTTCAAAAAGAAAATATCATTTGGATTTGGGCTTTAGGTATAATTATATTGCACACACTATAGTTATAAATAAAGAAGAAGAAAAAAAACTCAAATAGAGCTTTTGTTTTCTTACATCAATAGTTTATTGTGTTCCCGCAATGCAAATTTTTTGATATATCATTACATTAAATTATTAAAATCTTATACCAACACGGTACACTATTAGTTCCAATGCAAAAATAAAAATTAAAAAAATTAATGTTCCCAAACTATGGGATTATTTTACAGCATTCGCAAGAAAATTATTTCCATGTTCCCAAACTATGGGATTATTTTACAGCACTCGCAAGAAAATTATTTCCCTAAAATAATAGAATAAGATGAATGAATCGAAAATAGGTTGGGTCGAGTTAGAGCAGTACTTGGGGATTTATGCGAGCATTCTTCCGAAGCTCTTCATTGTTTTCAAAAGCAGCAACATATTTTTCATCAAGAATCACCCATGCTTCCACTCCATCCCCTCTTCTTGTATCCATCAATGTAACAATATTATTAGGAAACATCGTATCGGATGAATCATTCGATACGATGCCTGATAACCAGATCGGTTTTCCCCAACCAAAATCTACATCATACAAACCGATATTAGCCCAGCTCGTGAAAGAAAGAAAGGTGGCTTCTTGTGGGATCCCCTTCCTAAACTCGTCTAGATTTTGATGGAACCCCTCATCACACTGTAATCTCTTCACAAACTCCTTGTCAATCTTGCTTATTCCCCTCTTCACTTCGTTCACCAGATCCTTCAACTTGTTCTCACCATGATTGGTGCATAGAGCAGTTGCTGGCCACATGAAGTTGCCAAAACTGTTGTCAGGAAAAGGTGGGTCGACCCGTTTTCTCATGTTCACTGCATGAGTTATCAGAAACGGCTTCTGATCGTCGTCGTTGCTGGATTTCTCCACAACTGCTGCCATGAAACACTTCCATATCAAGGCTGTTACTACGTGGACCCTTGTCGGGATTGATTCATCATTTGACTGAGCTTTGAGAAGGGATATGGAAGATGCGTCGAAGACATATCTCCTTGTAATGAACTTTCCGGTTGTTAGGTACTTGATGAATGGAATGTACGGACTCGAGTCCATTGTGAGAGAGCTATTCTGTGGAAAGCCAGACTGTGCGATACAGTTAAGAGGTGTGGCTTCAAAGCTCGAGCCTCGAGCATTGGAGCCCCACGCTCTTAAAAACGAACATATTGAAGTTAAATCCGCAGTATAATGAGCAAATATCACAGAAATAGCAGTTCCACCGCAGTCGAAACAGTTCAACTGGATCATCGACACGTAGTCCCCAGGGACCGGGAATTGCTCGAAATTGAAGCCAGTTGGGAGGAGAAGCTTGTTGATCATCAGCAGAAGATCAGGGTGTCCAAGAAAATCACTCATTCCGGACTTGACTTTCGATACGAAAAACGGGACGCCATTGTCGTTGCAATCCACAGACAAAGCATCCTTAATGACACCAGCAAAAGGGTAGAAGGTGGTTAGAGTTGCAGAAAGTGAATCCTTGAGAAGCTGTATTCTTTGAGAGATGTCGGAAATCGGACCGGGGGGAAAGTAGAGGATTACAGGGGTGTAGATGGGGAGCATGATCTGATCTAAAAGGGAAATCTTGTGAGTTCTTAGATGATCTGGTGTTGGTGAACTGGGCTTGATTTTCTCCATTGAAATCATCTCTGCTTCCATTTTCTTTCAAGGATATATGTGTCACTATATTGTTGTGATCTCTGGATGATGCTTTGGTTCAAACTATCAAATTTATAATGCTAAACGCAGTTGATGAACGTTTATTTATTAACCAGTTGCTTCTTTGAAATTTGCGTGTATGGATTAAACAATTTTTCAACCTCATATCATTGGTCTAATTAAGGCCACTTGAGCGGCCGAAATGGTCAGCAATTTTTTTTTGACTTTCTGGTCAATTATGTTGACTGTCTCTTTATGTTTTGACTGAGTAATGAAAGTCTCTCTTTTTAAACTTCAGGTAGTTTGTTTATACCCAAATTTTATATATTATACATTTAATGATCACATTCTTTAAAAGAAAATTAACTAGCCAAAACATAATAAAACACTCTTTTTAGCAATTTTGACTGAAATACTCTTCAGAAAGTTAGTCAAGATTATCACATAACATATAAATATAATACACATGCACATCGTAATGATACAATCTGTACGAACAACACGGTACGAGTCGTATAACCCATGCAGTATGACCCACACTACCCACGTACACGACCCGCACGTCACGACCCACACCATCCATGCAACAAGAGCAACAAGACACTTACGGCATGTGCCGCACGACCCATGTGACACTACTCAAATGACCCATGTTGTACAAACCGCATGAACCGCACGACCCATGTAGTACTACTCACACGACTCATGAGGCACAAACCAACATACATATGCATACGCGTAACCCGCCTTCATTTTAATAAGCGTATGTCTGCCAAATAACTACTTACTTTTGGTTAAAAATCGTTCCTTTTATGAATTGGTTAGTATAAATTTTTATATTGTCTTATTTCACCATTCCCAACTTATTTTCACTTCTTAATTTATAAACAGTTACTGCTGCAGTAAAATAAGGGTAAATAAACGTTTATGTGAAAAAGGAACCTAATTTACTTAAAAAGGAAGAAAATATAAAACTTTTATAAATTAATAAATTCTCTAAAATAATAAATTTTTTCGGTCCCAACTCGAGCCTTTGTAAAAAATCATAAAATTCAATAAGATAATAAAATAATAATTTTTTGAAAAATCCCTTTTATAAATATTAGGTCTCATTAAAACTCTAAATTAATAATTCATAAATATTACAATTATAAATGTTATGGTAATTTGCTAAAATATGAATCTGTTGTTACTTAATTTTTCTTAAAATTTAAATTTAATTGGATTTCATCCCTAATTTTTTTAATTGTAGCCAAGAATTCTCTAGCTGCAACAAAAAATTGTGAAAAGTTGTTACATGCTCCATGAATATAATAGTTAATTGTATATAATGAATTGATATTATACATGAATATATTTAATTAGTTACAAAGAATTAGTTGATCCAGGAATATAATTAATGAAACATGTATATGAATTCATTTATTTTCAATACATATGTACTAAATTTGCTGAATTTAAAAAGTCTATCTTTTAATTAATAAAATATTAACTTATTAATATATTAATATCTCTCTAAATTAATAAAATTTCATGATCCCAAAGTTATTAATTTATAGAGGTTTTCCTGTAAGAATAATAACATGTTGCAAGTAAACAACATTAGTTTTGTTTCAACTATGCTCTTGATTTTTATTGTTATTATTGTTAATGTACTTCTGTTTGTCATTAATGTATAATGAAAGCTGACGCACGTACCTATGCAATTCATTTTGTTTTATTTACGCAGTCATATTACTCTTATCCACAACGTACATGTATTTTATGCCCTGAATAATTAAATAATGATAGGCTTGAAACACCAGAAGTTGGTCAAATATCTATTATTTATATAACATAAAAACTTTTGTACAACTACACCCGACCCGACCCGACTTTCACGCACTCTTCATGCGCACGTATGCGCCCCACGCGTTTGGGTGGATGCGCTCAAACCCATTCAAAATTCGTTCCAAGTATTACATCTTTATATTATATTAAACATACCTTTATATTATGTTAAGTATACTTTTATGTTATGTTAGTCATACTTTTAGGGCCTTTTATATTATATTAAGCATATCTTTATGTAACGTTAAGCATACCTTTATGCAATGTTAAACATACTTTTATGTTATGTTAAGCATACATTTATGGTTATATGTTATGTTAAACATACATTTAGGGTTATAATGTTATGTTAAACATACCTTTATGTTATGTTAAACATACTTTTATATTATATTAGTCATACCTTTTAATTATGTTAGTTGTACCTTTATGTATTATATATAAGTATGACTAATATTAATTAAAGGTATGCGTAATATTTATATAAAGGTATATATGTATAAATTAGGATTTTTTTGTGCTGAAATTATAATTTTTTCGTCAAAATTAGGGTTTTTTTGCCAAAATTAGGGTTTTTTTTTAAAACTAAACTGTTACATAAAGATATGCTTAACATAATATAAAGGTATGCTTAACATAATATAAAGGTATGACTAACACAACATAAAGGTCAGGAAAAAAAAATGCGCGTATCCGGGTAGGATTCAACCCGACCCGACCCGCGCAACGGTTATACACAAGTCTCACTCTTTATATAAAAATGTGGATGTTTTTTTATAAAATATGGATTGCCGAATATATTCCTGTTAATGATTATTATTTAAGGTTAAAATAGTAATTTAGGATTTTCATACTTAAATAATTTTATATTAGAATTATAACTAATTCAAAATCCTATAGAATTCTATTATAATTAAAACTCTAATATAAAAATGTTATATATAAGATATTTGTATTAATTTGAATTGATTTTCACGTACAACTCACGTGATGTAAAACTCTTACAAAATAAATGTGTTGAGTGTATGAAAATTTAGGCTGGTTAAATATGTTACTTTCCAATGTCATGAAGGCTTTCTATTAGTGTTTTAATTTAAAAAAAAAACACAAAAAACCATTATATACCGTATTAAAATATCAATATTACTTTTAGTATTTATAAAGAGTAATGAAGAAAATCAATTAAATAATAGAAGAAACTAGTCAATTTCATTTAAAGGAAATAAAAAACATAATATTGTGAGGCTATCTGACCGCGAGTCGCAACGCGGTAAAATTAATTAATATCTTTCTTAACCTAACCAACTAATAGTCAGAGCAAGTCGGATGTCGATCCCACGAAAAATGCAGAATTAATCGTGTCACCTATGCTCTAATCAGAAACGGAAAAAGTTGGGGGGATTTTGATCAAGAATTACTACCAACTATAAAACGAGAAAATAAATTAAACGAGAATTCAATCTAAAAAGACATCTCGGTTAACAGTTCGGTTATCCCCCAATCTCAATTATGTCCTAATCAATGTACACCCCTCTCTCAGATTATCATAGAATTATCACCCCTAGTCTAACAACAAGCTTTGTTAAATCGAATCGTCTCTTAGGATTAGTTAATTTAGGATAAGATCACTAATTAACCCTATTTAATTGAATAACCCAAAACAAGCTCTCCAGATTTAATTCATTAAATGCATTAGTTACCAAGACGATAGGGTGAACTAGACTACGAATACACAAGCTCGATTCGATAATCTAAGATTATGTTACCCTAGAGATGTACGACCTCTAGTTTACCACTTATGAAAATTAAACCACAATAATTAGGATTCATGATTTAAGATTCTAGCAATCAATTATCAATAACTTAACCTAGGTGGCCAATCCAAATTAAGCATCAACAATCGGAAACATTATGCACAGATAACATAATCAATTCCAATCAAACATCAAGAAGGGGATACAAAATTAATTAAAACATAAAGAAGATATGGGTTCAAACTTCCCTGCTAACCGGAATTGAGGAATTAGCCGATCATTCTTGAAATTAGATCCACAATAGAGGTTGAATAATCCATCATCAAATCAAACTAAACTAGAAATTGAAATTATGTTTATCACTCTTCTAATCTAAGCCTCACCAAAACTAATCCTAATCAAAAAGTGAACTCTCTGTCCATATCTTCTCTCTCTAAATCTGGACGTCCTCTTGCTCCCTTTCTCCTTCCAAATATATGATGCAATTTCTTTTCTCTTTCTTCTCAAAGATGGAAAGTTTTTCTTTTCTTTTTTCTTAAGTTACACTTGGCGGCTGTGAATTTAGAATAGGATTTGGAGAACTTTGGGCCAGGCCCATTTCCTTCTTTTTGCTTCAAATTGGACTTCATTTCTTATTTTCTTCTTCTTGTCTTTTGCATTCTTTTGGGCTTCTTTTCTTCCTCTTCTCTTAATTCTTTTGGCTTTGTAATTTGACTCGGCCCAATTGACTATTCTTCTCTCCACGATCATTTTTATCGACTCCAAAATACTTCAAAACAACCTAAAATGATCAAGAAAATAATTCGTGAAGTATTTAGAGATATAAAATATATATAGGTGTAGAAACGGTGCATTTAATCATCTAAAAAATTATAAAATCATGAATATACACTCGATAAAATGCACCAATTTCCTACTTGTCACTATCTTTTGGATTTAATTCTATGATACAGATGAACCTACAACATCAGTCATGTGGTATCCACCGTAAATATATTAATATGTATCAAAGTCTAATGTATCAGATATCCAATATATCTATTAATTCAATTTTCCATATAATCAGGGGATTAAATATAATACGTCATTAGTTGACATATTAAGAGTTGTCCACTAGAGACATTTTATCATTTTCACCTACAAACATAGCATTTAAAATAAAGAATTATTTATAAAAATGACTTTGAGTTGTTATAAGATGGATGGTCTTATAAAATTTTCGATCAATTTATTTAATATTATCCCTTTTCGAGGACTGTTCTGCAAAAGCCTTTTAGTTATTCATATTGGAATTGGATACTTGAGCTTAGGGGTGGCACCGGATCGGAATCATACCAATCGGGTCGGGTTTTTACTTGGTGTACCCAATTTTTTGGGTATCTCGTTTTGATTCTCGAATTTCTCGGATGTTTCTGGTAGCCCGATAAATTATGCAATTTAAATAACTTTAAGTAACTGAATATAGAAGAATAATTAGAAAAAAAAATAAAAACAAAACATTACAGTTTGTAAAAACAAAAAATATATTAGTTCCTAGAATGCACAAATTAAAACTTTCATTTTAGTCGTTTAATAGTGACATTTATTAATGTTTTTAGGTAATACAAAATTCTACTAAAAGTGAACTCAAATAGTATCGAAAAATGTTGTGATTAATCAACAATTCCATTGATTAACCTCTCTTACGATGCTAAAAAAATCTAAAATGAAATTTACCTCAATAAAAAATAATAGTTATTTTCTTGGGAAAAAGGTCAAGAAAATTCTTTAATTGATTAGTAATAAAATGTATGAGTTTCTCCTCACTTTTAGAATGAATAGCAATTCATAACACATTTTTATTGGAAACATTGAATGTAATACAGAATTACACAAACTTAAACGACCAAATATATAAAACTATTGTTATAAGGGTGTTAATAAAACGAAAAAAAAAAAAAAAATCAGGTACTTGATTAGGTAATCGGGTAATTTTTAGAATACTCAAAACCTAAAATTGTTTGCCCACCCTGCTTGGGCTAAAATATTGTGATTATTTGGTGAAGACAATTAACTCATAATGAGTAGGTTTTACATGAAATAATTTTACGTAAAACTTTAATTAAAATAAAGTTTATATAGCTAAATCAATATGAGTGAAACTCATTTAACACGATTAACAATCTTACGAAAGTATATAAAATTTCATTTCATATAAGTTATAATGTGAAATGATCTCATATAAATTTTTTACTCGTAATAAAACAAATCAATTTTATTCCTTTTGAGAGTTTTGTAAAAACTTTTGTGATAGATCCGTAATATATGAATGGACACTTAATTCAAAATTTGTTAATTGTATAATGAGGAATTTCAAAGTTGAACTTATGGTGGCTATTCCTTTGATTAATTACTTGTCGAATATGTATTTGAGGTGAAACTTGGACTTCAACATAAATTGGACCCCGCACCAATAGATCAAGAAATTGTATGTTTAACATTGTCTGTCAAATTTTGACCCATTGCCCCCTTTGGCCGGCAAAAGAAGTTGAATCTTGACTACAAAATTCTTGAATCAATGATGATGATTGAGATAGATATATTTGATAAAGATTTAGATAGATTTGTTTTTTTTTAAATTCTATATTTATATTAATATAAATAGGAGTCATGTTTATTATTATAGGGAATTGAATGATTTATAAAATAAGAAAATAAAGTTTTCTCCAAAATTATTATGACACCACTAGAGTTATTAAAAGAACAAAATAGTGGAAACGAGAAATGTATAAATAAGATTGCACGAGTTTATTGTGGGCATAAGAAATTAAATTAATCACGAATGCATAACGATGGAGAAAAAAAAAAAAACTATAGATTTATTCAAGAAAGGAATGCCTTCCATCCCCATCTCCTTCTCCACTGGTAGGTCTAATAAAGTAGGTTGAAATCTCGTCAGTCCTGTTCACCTATCCACCATGGATACATTAATATGTACCTATGATTGATGTGTCAAAAATCTAGAACATCTATTAATTTACTTTCAATATAATGAGGGGATGAAATAATTACACATTATCGGTGGACATATTAAGAGTTACTCACAGTAGGCATTTAAGCAAAACCATAAATCTCATATGCAACAGAATCTTGCATTTCATTCGATTGAGGAGTTTATAATCGGTGGTGAATTTTATCATTTCTCCCTAATTCAAAATTATATGTTATAATATAAGGTTTCATTTGAACGGAAGTGTTAAAATATCCATTTCGGACAACTCCTGATATGTACATCAATGATGTGTACTGTTCTCATCTCCTAAAATTATAAAATTTGAAATTAATAAATATATTCATGATTGTTAAAATTGCAAGTTGGATTCTACGATTTTATGATCGTACGATTTTTTAACATGTACCATTTCAAAATGTGTAGAAAATCAAATTCTGATAAATCAGGACAAAATTGCGATTTTTTGAGGTAAAATCACGATTTTATGATCCAGGTATATATATATATATATATCACATTTGAACTTAAAGACTTCAACTTCAAGCAAAAACCACTTAAACAACTAGATCAAGTGTATCATATTTGAAGTAATGTTATAATCTAACTATTTTATCACATTTGCAAGTCAAAAATTCAAAGAAAAAAAAAATTGTTTAGCGCATTATTAAGAATTAAAACTTATAAAATTTATCATTCTAAATTCTAATTACCCACTTTAGAGATTTAATCATATATATATATATAGATATATATATATATATATATAATATTAAATTACTCTTTTAATTTGTCAGATAAAATTTAATCTATTTTATTTAATCTTAATTATTCTATAAAGTTGAAATAATTAACCACTTACTTTTAATTATATTGTACATACTTAAAAAAAATTTCATTAGTTGATGTTTATGTTCTTTCATATATATATATATATATATATATATATATATATATTTAAGTTTGTATCCTTTTATACTGATAAGGATTGTAAAATCTTATGATTTGACAATATGATATTACGATCCGATTTTATGGATCTTCCAACAATCTTAATAAATATATTAAATATCTGACACATTAATAGTGGTAATATAGTAAGATAACATGACTGTTCATTTTGAATATTTTGATCTATATACGGATTTGGAAAAGAACCATAACTAGATATAACCATAACTAGATATAGAAGGCTCAATTTCCCCCAAAATTTCTTTCAAAAATTGCAAACCTAAAAGAAATAGAAAAGAAGAAAAATGGTATGTTAGAAAGAGGTAATTCCATGTACAGTTATAATATTTCTCTCTACAGTCATATATATTTAGTTTTTCTCTTTTGTCCTTAATATATATATATATTTTTACAACCATCATATTACTCATTTCCACCTCCATTATCACCCCAACCATCAATCTCTCTACCAACAAAAATAAAATCTTTCCACTTTCCAATGTAACTAGTGAATTTCGATGATTTACTACTCAGTACTTAGGTTGAATGTATAATTTTTTTATTAGTTTCCATACATTTATTTGAAGTCATTTTAAATTTAATTTTTTCAAATAGTATTTTTTATGTCTCTACTACCATGATGTTTTGTTTCTCTATGTTTCAATATTCGATTAAATTGTATTGTAAAAATACATAATTTTTGCTAAAATTATTGTGTTCCTAAATGGGAGAATGATTTTCTTAACGTTGATCAAGATGGAAAAATGATTTTTAATAGAGACCGTGTTATTATGATGTTAATTATTTTAGGATCCATCTGGATTGGTAGATTTGAGGAGAAATTTGAAATTTATGGTAATAAATCCATCAATTGGTGTTTGGATAGATGTGAATGTGAAATCTACAATTTTCATTTAAATTAATATTGAAGTTATTTTGATGAATTTCAAATTCACACCAACTTAAGTGGATTTGAAATCTATTAATTTGAAATTTGAAATTTCATATCACTATCAATTGGATCCTTAGTCAAATGTCCTGAGACATTTTTTAAGAAAATTGTTAAAATGATTTGAATGGCTAATCTGATAATATTAAATAAGTTTTCAAATATAGAATTTAGAATTTTGATGATAATGCATAAAATTTATGTATGCGTATATTTAAAAAGAATGAAAAGGGTGGTGGTTTTAGGTTGTAAAAAACGAAGAAAATAATTAAGATCAAAATAGAGAAATTAAATATATGCTACTAACTATGCGAGCATACAATTGGCTGAGGGTGGGCCGCTATAAACTGTATTGGGTTGAGTTTGGGTGATTTTACACTATTAAATTTCAAAATACACCAACGATTTTATTTTAAAGTTGTGTTTAATATATAATATATTAAGTTCAATCTTTTTTAAATGATCTTTTGTTTGATAACCATATTGCATATATAAAAGTAAATATTTTGAAATGTATTTTTATAGGGTTAAATGATTATTTAGGCATTTGTAAGAAACATGTGATAGATTTCGATTAAATCTAGGAATAAGGAAATACAAAAGACAAATATATTATAAAAAGTTATAAATAAGAAATAAAAATGACAACAAATAAAATTACAAAAAAGAAAAATAATAAAGAAATTTAAAAAAAATTAGAATATTAGAGAAAAAAAATAATGGTTTATATAAAAACGAGATCCTTCAAATAATTTGTAATTTAACATTTTTTTCACATGTTTAAACCAATATTATTGGGATTTCAGTGTATAGATTTTGATGAGATAAACCACATACGTAATAGAAAGTTTGAGTATCTCATTTTTCACAATATTTAAGTGAAATCATAGACTAGGATTGAGTCTATAGTTACAAGTTCTGAAAGATGAAGGAGCTCATCAAGACCGTGTTGCATCAAGAAAATGAAAGTATGAAGATACTGTAAGAAGTGGATGCAGCAATGCAGCAAGTAAGAAAGAACGGCAAGCATCGCTACAGGAAGAAAATGCTGGATGTAGGAAGAAGTTATTGCAAAGCAGCTGTAAGAAAGAAGTCAAGCATCGCTGCAGGAAGTAGTTGCAATAATGCTGCAAGAAGAAGATACAACTCTACTGCAGGTAAAAGATATAACAGTACTGTATGGAAAGAGTTGCTGCAAGTAGATCAAGGATACAGAGCAGAAGCCATGACTTGCTGCATACTCAACAAACCTCGTCTATGTCAAATAGAAACAACATCCTACAATTCGAGAAAGGATAAATGTAGTACGAGGAATGAAGAACGAAATAAGTATAATTAGAGTTGTTCGAGAGAAGATCAAAGTTGCAGACACGGAGCCAATACAGAGATGATACGTAGCCTGACAGGCTGTAGAAAGCTGCGAGCTGCAACCACCGCATTAAATGCTTTGAGAAGAGAAGTCAGGGCGCATTAAATGCCAGCCATACCTTTGATCAGAAGCCAAATTCAAATGAGAGATATCTCCTTCAACGGATATCTTTCTACAAGTATAAATAGAGGTCGATCAACACTAAAGCTGACTACTGAAAAACTTAACAACAAAAACATTCTACGCTCAAACAAGCTTAAGCATTTAAAGCTACATTCTCAAGCATTCTACAGTTTCAGTCACTCGACCTAAAGTGAAGTGGATAAGTTCAACCTGATACATCCAAAAAAGGATTCAGAAGTTTATTTCACCGCACTAGTTGAAGAACAAAACCATGTATACTTTAACCTTGTTGCTGTGTGCTAGGTTGTTTTAAATGTTGAACAGTTGATAGGATTTATCCTTGCTGTTTGTATAGTTGTCTAGGTGATAGACAACT
Organism: Scutellaria barbata; assembly: GCA_028654395.1. Taxonomy (NCBI): domain Eukaryota; kingdom Viridiplantae; phylum Streptophyta; class Magnoliopsida; order Lamiales; family Lamiaceae; genus Scutellaria; species Scutellaria barbata. Next base: position 7,463,626 of record CM053649.1, on the reverse strand, counting down.
TCCCTATGTAGGAGTATAGAAATCATGTATGAGTTTGCCTTTAGAACTTACAGTTGTTGTGTGTACGCTGGGATCTAGTAGGTGTCAACTCGTTAGGTTGATAGATTGTTAGGTGTTTTCCTGTAATTCAATCTTGCTTAACGAAGTTCCTACTCGAGGTAGCAGTAAAGTGAACGTAGAAGGATTACACCACATTTGAACTACTATAAGCCATAAGTGTTTTTATTGCTTTATATATCTGTGTTGCATCTTATTTATATATCTTATTATAAGCATAAAAGTATTTTAAAAGAAAAACATATTTGAGAAAATAAAACTTTGGTCAAAACATATTTTTCCGCTGCGTTAAAAACTCTAAGTTACAGCGTGCAGTACTGCATTTTAGTGTTGTAAGTAGTAACTGCCAGTGCTGTAAGTTCAAGTAACTTGCAAACAGTAAGTTTGAAAAAGATTTATAAAATCGGTTAAGGTTTATTCATCCCCCTCTTAACCTCAAAGACCACTTGGGACCAACAAATATGTTTTTCAAATTTCTATCCATATTTTACAAAATTTTTAGATAACTATTCTAACTCAAATTTTGATACATTTTCTAGCCAATAACATTCATTAGAAAGTTCGAAAATTAAATTTATCTTCAAACATTATATAAGTATGTATTTTTTTGTTATAAATATATCTTTTTCAACTATAAGTATTTTTTTTTTCTCGTGCACAGTCGTGTCCTAGGACATGGTCTGATCGTGCGCAACAACAAATAGCATGTGTGTTGCGCAAGATCATATTTCGGGGCACGATTGATCGTGCACGATATAAGTATGTAATTTTTAGCTATAAGTATATTTTTTAGAGCTATAAGTATGTGTTTTCTTTTTTGTTATCACACATTGTCGATTATATCTTGGGTCACAACTGTGTATGGTTCCGTTGCACAAGAGATGAACTTTACTAAAAAAATATAAGTTATACGTCAAAATAATCATTTTTCGAAGTCAAGTTATAGCTTTAAGTCAAAGTCATAATTCCATTAGATTTGGTCCCGAATTAAACCTTAATTGTTATTATTATTTTTAAACCTTATTTAGATTATATATAAAATGTGGTTAGATCTTGGAAGTATACAAAAAAAAATGTCTACGATTTTTTTGAATAAAATAGAAAGACTATTCAGTTCATTACAAAGTGTAACATTAACTTTTTTATGATTAAGTCGAATTTTCAATAAATTACCTTTTTTTAAATAGCTAGTAAAATAATTGGGATATTTGATGATGGGCTAATAACAATGGTAGGGTTAGGTAAATTCGATTTTGAAATCATAAGTTTTTAAAATAAAAGTAAATAATTAAAATTTATGTTGTTTAAGGATTTTATAGGGTAGGATAGGTTGAAAAAATCTGTAATTTTTGCTTATTTTGGGACAATTTTGCATGTGGGTTCCATACCCAAATTAAGAAATAAGTCGTTGGAATGTGTTCTCCTTCGAGAGAGTTTTTAGACGGTATATAACTTGTCCAAAATAATATAATGGGTGAATAAGAAATTATGGGTCAAAGTGGTGACTTTAGATCCTATTTTTTGGAATGCTTGGGAGCTTGTATGTGTCTTGTCCCACATCGGGAAAATGAAACTAATTTCATTGGTTTATATTATTTTCCCCATTGTTGGAGATAAGAATGATTGGCAAGATGACTCTCTCTCGTGCGTGCATAAGGGTGCAGATCAAATGTGGTTTCAATTTCAGAACTTGGACTCGGGTGTATGCGTGACCTGCGTACATAAATGTCGACCCGGCAGCGGGCTTGACCTCGTTTCTTTTGCTCAAATGTGGTTTCAACTTCAAACCTTGGACTCGGATGTGTGCGCGACCTGTATACATGAATGTCGGTCTGGAGGCGATGGGCCTGACCTTATTTTTTTTACCGCTTAAACTTTGTGTACACGTTGTCTTTTGAATTTGTATACACGTACACGAACTTGTCTTTTGAATCTGTATACACATACACGAACTTGCCAAGACACACATGTACACGAGTTACACTTTTTGTGTACATGTACACGTATTATCACAGAACTTCGTGTACATGAGTTACACAATATCGGTCCGGAGGCGGTGGGCCTAGCCTCGTTTTATCTTTTGAATATGTAAACACGTATACGATCTCGCCAAGATATACATGTACACAAGTCATACTCTTTGTATACATGTACACGTATTACCATAGATCTTCATGTACATGAGTTACATAATGTCAGTCTGGAGGCGACGGGCCTGGCCTTGTTCCTTTTACCACTTAAACTTCATGTACATGTTTTGTTTTTTGAATCTGTATACACTTACACGAACTTGCCAAGATATACATGTACACGAGTAACACTCTTTGTGCACACGTACATGTATTGCCATAGAACTTCATATACACAAGTTACACTCTTTGTGTACACATACACGTATTGCCATAGAATTTGTATACACGATTTGGTGACCTTTCATGTATATGATTTTTCAGCTCCAAGTGACTTTTCGTCTCTTCTATAATGGTCGACTTTTGACTTTCCAATTACTTGTAACGGTTTTGGAGTGACTATATAATGAACTAGGCCCCCACTTCGAAATGCTCAGAACTCAACTCTCCTTCATATATTTTACTTCGTTCGTCCTTCAATCTATTGATACTGATCGGGCGTGCTTCCAGTTCACCGTCGATGGGAGTTATGTGCTCGACTCGCCATCTAGCAACCGTTATATCCTGGGAAACATACGTCCTTGTATACCTTTAACACTATGAAGGGGATGAATATATTTTAAGAAAATTATGTAACATAGGCTTCGGTTTTTCATTTTCATTATTTCTGACTTTCGATTTTTCTGTTTCTAGCCATTTCCTCAACTCACTTTCCTAACAATCTTAAAACAGACTCGTGAAATGGCTGAGATAACCAATCCTGTCAGTGTATCAACCATGTCGATAAACCTGAAAAACTAAGTGGATTTAATTTTAAACGTTGGCAACAAAAGATGCGTTTTTATCTGACTACTCTAAACCTTGCTAGGTTTCTCACTGAAGATGCACCGAACACTACAAGAAATTTAGCCTACAGCAACCCCCAAAAGACAACCCTTTTTATGAATTTGTGTTATCTTTTGGGAATTTACAACCCTTTGAACGAAAAGTGTTGTCTTTTTTCAAAAAATTCACTATACGACAACGCATAAAATGGAAACGACAACGCTTTTTTCGTAGGGTTGTTAAATGGAGTTTTTTTTAAAAAGACAACACTTTTGTGCAACGCTTTTTCAAAGGGTTGTTGTATAGCGAATTTTTTTCTCACAAAGACAACCCTTTTATGTAACACTTTTATGCATTGTCTTTTTTCAAAAAATTCGCTATACGACAACGCAAAAAATGGAACGACAACGCTTTTTTTGTAGGGTTGTTAAATGGTCTTTTTTTTAAAAAGACAACGCTTTTGTGCAACGCTTTTTCAAAGGGTTGTCGTATAGCGAATTTTTTTCTCACAAAGATAACCCTTTTATGCAACGCTTTTATGTGTTGTCTTTTCTTAGTACTTTTTTGCCAACAGACAACCCATTATGCAACCATTTTTTTGTGTTGCATGTCTTAATTATAAAATAATTGTTTTTTAATTAACTTAAATTTATTAAATTTAATGAATTTATAATGTTACCTTATATTATATTATTTGCATTAATATTATCTTATATGAACAAACTCATAATTTAAAAAAAGTGAGATGTATTTTTATAAAATACTATTTTGAATTAATTAAGAAACTACACCTAAAATACTACTCTCACCCTTTTATATAATAATACAAAATTGGTATATAATTTTAATACATAATTCAAAAATTGTGTTTTATAATTCATAATTCATAAATTATGAATGTTTTTCTAAAAATAAAAAATAAAGATAAAATTATTGTGTTTTAAAATTAATACAAAAAACATAATATATATATATCATATTAATTAATTAAGAATATATAAAAAATTTAATTATACAACAATAAAACAAATATGCATTTATTTATTTGAATAATACAAAAAATTGTATTACATAATAATATAAAAATTATATATTATTATTTTAGAAAATAAAGATAAAATGAGTTTGGTTTTAATTTGAACCAAAAATTATTTTACAAAAAAAAAATACATATATTAATTTGAAAAATATAAAAATTTGTATTACATAATAATATAAAAATTATATATTATTATTTTAAAAAATAAATATAAATGAGTTTGGTTTTAAAATTAATACCAAAAACATAAATTATTTTATAAAATTATTTTATAAAATAAAAAAAAGATATAAAAATGATTAATTAAAAGAATAATATGAAAAAAAAACTTAAATATATTAATTGAACCATAAACTATTTTTCAAAATAAAAAAACATACATATATTAATTGGCCAATACAAATTTTTTTATATAATAATACAAAAATTATATATTACTACCTCCGTCCCACAACACTTTGCACACCTTTAGTGTAATTTACACTAAAGGTGTGCAAAGTGTTGTGGGACGGAGGGAGTATTTTAATTAAATTAAAGTTGAAAAGTTTACTTATTTTATATTATTTGCATTAATATTATCTTATATATATGAACAAACTTATAATTTTAAAAAATTAGTATGTTTATAAAATATATTAAAAATATGCACTAGTATATTTTATAATTGTCTTAATATGAAATTAGATTAAATATTATTAAACATATTAATCTTCCAATTATATATTAATTAGTCATTAATTATATATATATATATATATAATTAGTCAATAAAAGAAATGCATCTAAAATATTAACACATAATGCATTAGTGGTTTAGTAGTTTAAGCTTCAACAATGATCACGAGTTCGAATCCCAGACAACGCACAATTATTGGGTATGATGCACCAGAGTGGTGCGGCTCATGGTGGATGAACGCTTTTTAAGCGTTGCATAAATAGTTGCACAAAATAAGAAAAGACAACTCTTTCTTGCAACGCACCAAAAAGCGTTGTCGTATCTAGCTAAGACAACTGTTTTTTGGTGCGTTGTCGAATGACGAATTTTTTTTACAACCTAGATACAACAACGCTAAAAAAACCCTACGAAAATGGGGAAAACCCGTTGTTAAATGTCAAAATTCTTGTAGTGGAAGCTGGGTGAAAATCCTGATGCTCAGGCTGTTAATGTACTTGATGCTTGAAATCATTTTGACTTTCTTTGTCGGAACTATGTTATGAACGGCCTAGCCGATTCTCTGTATAATGTGTACAACTCCATGAAAACTGCTAAGGAACTGTGGGAATCCTTGGATAAGGAGTATAAGTCTGAGGATGCTGGTGCCAAGAAACTCATCATTAGTAGATTCCTCGTCTTTAAGATGGTTGATACCAAGACTGTCATGAGTCAGGTTTAAGAACTGCAACTAATTTTGCATGAAATCCACTTCGAAGGAATACAGCTAAGCGAATCTTTTTAAGAACTATTTGAAGCATAAATGTAAAGAGATCAATGTTGAAAAACTTATTGTTCATCTCCGGATTGAGGAGGACAATCGTTGCTCTGAAAAGAAGCCTTTCAGTCTTGATATGGCTAAGGCTAATGTTATTGAGCAAGGTCAAGGTTCAAGGAAGAATAATAACAACAAAGAATCCGGTCCCGTTGCCGATAAAGGAGAATTTTGAAAGAAATTTTAGTGGAAACTACTTTAGTTGTGATAAGTCTGGTCACAAAGTGGCGGAATGTAGAAAGCCTAACAAAAAACAAGAGGCTAACATGGTAGATAACATCACTAAAGATGTTGATGACATGTATCTCGCTGCTGTAGTCTCTGAGGTGAACATGGTGAATTCTAACCCACTCGAATGGTGGATCGATATAGGTGCTATGGTGAATTCTAACCCACTCGAATGGTGGATCGATATAGGTGCTACACGTCATATATGTTCAAGCAATGAGCTGTTTAGTGTCCTTGAAAAGATTGGGACTGAGGAGAAGCTCTATATGGGCAATTCTTCCACTTCTGATGAGAAGGGTGAAGGAAATGTGGTTCTAAAGATGACTTCTAGGAAGGAACTGACTCTCAACAATGTGTTGTTTGTGCCCGAGATTCGCAAGAATTTGGTGTCTGGCTTACTACTGATCACACATGATTTTCGTATTGTTCTTGAGTCTGATAAAGTTATTTTAACTAAAAATGAAATATTTGTAGGAAAAGGTTATGTTGTTGATGGGTTGTTTAAGCTCAATATAATGGTTGTTAAACCAAAAATGATGAATAAAACTGCTACCCCTTCTGTTTATATGCTTGAGTCTTCCATTGTTTGGTATGGTAGACTAGGACATGTCAATTTTGATAGCCTGCGCAAGTTGATAAACTTAAAAAGCTACCTACATTCCATATTGACTCTAAACATAAATGTGAAATGTGTGTTGAAGCAAAACTAAGATCATCTTTCCAAACTATTAAAAGAAATAGTGAACCACTAAGCCTAATTCACACTGATATATGTGACTTAAAAGTAGTGCAAACTCGTGGTGAAAATAAGTATTTCATCACGTTTATAGATGATTGTACCAAATACTGTTTAGTTTTTCTTCTCAAGAGTAACGATGAAACGATAGATAAATTCGTTCTTTATAAAACTAAGGTGGAAAATCAATTAAATCGAAAAATTAAGGCGCTAAGAATTGATAGAAGAGGTGAATATGAATCACATTTCGTTGATCTCTGTGCTCATTATGGGATTAGACATGAAACTACGACACCTTATTCACCTCAACAAAATGGCATTGTAGAACGTAAAAATCACACTTTAAATGAAATGGTGAATGTTATGCTCTTAAGTTCAGATTTACCTCCGAACATGTGTGGGGAAGCTGTGCTGTCAGCCAATTACCTTTTAAGTAAGGTTCCCCGAAAGAAGTTAGATAAAAGTTCATTTGAACTTTGGCATGGTAGGAAGCCTTCCTATACATACTTGCGAGTGTGGGGGTGTCTTGCAAATGTGGCTATTCCTCTTCTTAAAAGAGTAAAAATTAGGCCAAAAATTGTTGATTATATTTTCATCGGATATGCACATAATGGTAGTGTTTATTGATTTCTTGTGCATGAATCTCGAATAGTTGATATTCACATGAACATAATAATTAAGTCCCGAAATGCCTCATTCTTCGAACATATATTTCCACATAAATCCCAAATGGAAGTCGCTTCCACTAGGAGGGTTATGGAAACTATGGAAGAGATTTAAATTAAGGAATTAAACTCGAACTAAGACGTACTAAAAAACAAGGGTTGAAAAATCCTTTAGAACTGATTTCCTTACCTACATACTTGAAAGTGAACCTTAAAGCTACTTTGAAGCTGTGAATTCCTCTGAAGGTCCTCTTTGGAAAGAAGCAATACAGAGTGAAATTGATTCCGTTCTGCAGAATTATACGCGTAAACCATTAGGATACAAATGGATCTTCAAAAGGAAGATGAAGACAGATGGAACAATTGATAAATATAAGGCTAGACTTGTGATTAAAGGTTAAAAACAGAAACAAGGTCTTGATTACTTTGATACTTATTCTTCAGTTACGAGAATAACCTCCATTAGAATGGTTTTAGCTATTGCAGCTTTAAGAAATCTTGAAGTGCATCAAATGGATGTCAAGACTGCATTTCTAAATGGAGATTTAGAAGAAGAAATCTACATGGAGTAATCTGAAGGTTTCCATTCTCCAGGACAAGAGAACAAAGTGTGTAAGTTGGTGAAGTTGTTATACGGCTTGAAACAAGCATCAAAATAATGGCATGAAAAGTCTGATAATGCCATGATGAATAGTTAAGATCAATGAGTGAGACAAATGAGTTTATATAAAGAACATTAAAAATGGTTATGCCATTTTATGTCTTTACATGGATGATATGCTCATAATTGGGAGTAATGATAATATGATCAAATCTACTAAAAAATATGTTAAATGCAAAGTTTGACATGAAGGATATGGATCTGGCGGACATGATTCTTGGAGTTAAAATCCATAGATCATCTGAAGGACTTGTGTTAAGTCAATCTCACTATGTTGACAAAATCCTTGAGAAATTTGACAATGATGATTCTACTTTTGCCAGAACTCCGATAGACCCAAGTCAACATCTATCAAAGAATAGAGGGGATGATGTATCCCAGGTTGAATATTGTTAGTCTCAAGTGGTCTCGGAGGTTCAGAGGGGGATGAATGAACCTTCGTAGATTTTGAAAATCTTTTCGAACTTACTACACTGTAAGTTACTTGAACTTACATTACAAGATGATATTGCTTGCAGCACTAGGATGCAGTGTTGTATGCTGTATCTTAGAGTTCTTTATAGCGGAAAATAATACTTTTACGAAAGGCTTGTTTTCTTAAACATGTTTTCTTATGAAGATACTTTTATGCTTATGATAAGATAAACACAAGATGTAATGCAGATAATATATAGTGATTAAAACACTTATGGTTTATAGTGATTCAAAGGTGGTGTAATCCTTCTACGTCCACTCTACTGCTTCCTTGAACATGAACTTTATTAAACAAAATTGATTTACAGGGTATCACCTAGCAATCTATCTACCTAACAAATCAACACCTACTAGAACTCAGCGTACACATAGCTTGCTGCAAGTTCTAAAAACAAACCCACTTAGGATTTCTAAACTCCCACACAGGGAAGTCGGTTTTTTTCCTAGACAACTAAATACAATCAATAAGGATAAATCCTATCAACTGACGACACCTAAAAAACCCAGCACACAGCAAAATACTTGTAAAAAGATATCCATTGAAGAAGATATCTCTCATTTGAAATTAAGGTTCCGATTAAAGGTATAGCTTGTATTCAATACGTCTTGACTTATCTTCTAAGTACATTCAATGCGATGGTTGCGGCTCACAACTTTCTACAACCTGTCAAGCCACATGTCATCTCTGTATTGGCTCTACAACTACAACTTTTATCTTGTCTCAATCGACTCTATTTTTGCTCTGATCTTTGTTCCTCATATTGTATTTATTCTTCCTCGAATTGCAGGACGTTTCTGTTGTTGTGTTCGAGGTTTGTTAGAGTATGCAACAAGTCTTGACTTTTGCTCTATATCCTGGACCTTCTTATAGCAACTCTAACTTACTGTACTGCTATAACTTATTCATGCAGTGTTGCTGTAACTTCTACTTACAGTGTAGCTTCCTTTCCTTCTCACTACTGTATTGCTGCAACTTCTGCTTGCAGTTTCTTCATACATTTTCTTCTTGATACAACACGACATTGTTGAGATCCTCCATCTTTCAGAAACTTTAACTTACAGACTCAATTCTAGTCTATATGATTTCACTTAAACATTGTGAAAAATTGGGTACTCTAACTTCCTATTACAATGCTGGTTTGTCTCATTATGCTGTAAGATGATAGGTTCTATTGTTGTAAGATCGTCTACTGCATCCAGAGGTGTCGGATATTCCTCTCTATCTTCTGCTGGAAGTAGTACACCTTCAATGTATGAAATATTATTTTCTCTCATAGGGGTTATCCCTTCAACAGGTTCATCCAGCTTACTTGTGTCACAATATGGTTTATCAAACACCACATGAATTGACTTCTTCAACCACCAAGGTTCTTTTATTGAATATTCTAAATACCTAACTTACAACTGAGTATCCAAGAAATACTTCTTCATCTGATTTTGCATCAAAGGTTCTTAGATGCTCTTTTCTATTGTAACATCTGCATCCAAAAATATACAAATTGGAAATGTTTGGTATGTATCTATTCCATAGTTCATATGGAGTCTTGTCAAGATCCTTGTTGATTAGGCATCTGTTCTGAGTGTAGCATGCAGTGTTTGTAGCTTTTGCCCAAAACATTTTGGGTATCTCTATCTCTACTATCATTGTCCTTGTTGCTGCCTTAAGAGTTCTATTCCTTCTTTTAGCAACATCATTCTGTTGAGGTGTTCTTGTAGTAGAGTATTCATGCCGAATACTATTATTAGAATAGAATTTCTCTATGAATTTGTTGGTGAACTCAGTTCCTCTATCAGATCTTATCTTCACAATGCCCAAGTTTTTCTTATTTTGAATCTTCTTCATGAGGTAAGGTAACTTGTTCTGAGTTTCTGATTTCTTAGCAAGAAAGATAGTCCAAGTGTATCTAGAGCAGTCATCTACTACTACAAGTGAATACTTTTTCCCATTTATGCTTACTGGTTCTATTAGTCCAAATAGGTCCATGTGTAGAAGGTCTAGAATCCTGTGAGATGACTTATGTAACTTATCTTTGAAAGAGCTTCATATTTGTTTGTCTTTCTGACAAGCTCCACAAAGGTTTTCTCTCTTTAATGTCAAATCTGGCAATCCTCTTACAAGTCCTTTTCTTGCTACCTTGTTTATGGTTTTGAAGTTCAAATGACTAAGCCTCTTGTGCCATAGCCAGCTCAGCCTTGGTGGACTTTTTACTATGAAGCATGTAGGTTGAATAGAAGAGCTCCAATCTATAAGATATATATTTCCTCTTCTTGTTCCTATAAGCTTGACTACATTGGATTTGTTGTCCTTGATTAGACACTTGTTGAGGTTGAACTCTACTGTGTATCATTTGTCACAAAATTGACTGATGCTCAACAAGTTGTATTTGAGTCGTTTCGCATATGATACATCTTTAATTTGCATATATCTTTTGATAAGATTTCCACTTTCTTTTGTGATTCCTTTGGAATCATCTCCAAAGATGACCTTCGATCCTTTGCATGGTAGAAAATCTTTTAAGGTCTTTTTGTTGCCAGTCATGTGCCTTGAGCAGCTACTATCAATATACCATACTTTACTGTTGTATCCTGACACTGAAACCTGCAACAAATTCAAACAGACGGTTAGTTTCTTTTAAAACCCAATTTTTCTTAACAGAAATGACTTTTCTGTAAGCATTGTTTGTTTTCTTTCTGTAAGCAGTTTTGTTTGAAAACTGCTTGTTATATGTGTGTGCAGAAACTATATTGTGGTCTTCCATCATACTTCCCTAGAGTATGTTCTCTTTGAGGTTTAGACATAAGAGTCTTAGTATTGGTGGGGTAAGAATTTTTGTGCTGCAACTTTGTGAGATATTGTATCTTCTTGTTGCTTACAACAGATTGCTTCTACTGCGGCCAGCTCTTATATACAGGCTTACTTTTTGTAGTTGAGCACAAGGGTTTCTTTCCCTTGTCCATTGGCATAGGATTGTTCAAGGTCTCTTTAGAATTACTTAGTAACTCATCCTCCATTGGAGTTTCAGCTTGAACAAATTGCACAGCTTTAGATGAGCTTGCTGTATCATGAGAGGTATGAGTGTTGTATCCTAAGCCAGTTTTCTCAAAAGAACTCCTGGCTATCATCAAACACTCTTTTACATTCTTAGCAGATTTGCTGAATATTCTAATCGTTGATTGCAAGTTTTCCTTCTCATGCTCTAGCTTAGTGACTAGCAGATTAAGCTTTGAGACCTCTCTCTAAAGCTTGCTACATCTTGAGTTGTCAGACTCAAATGCTGATAACATCTTTACAAGATCAATGTTTTTGCTTCTTATATTTTCATTTTCAAACTTCAGCTCCTCATGAGTTGAGTTTATCTATTCAAAGTCACTCATGATCCTTTTGAGGGAATGGATCATGTTCAGCTCTTCATTTTCAGGTATAGATAGAGGTTGATAAGTTACCTCATCATCTCCACTGTCTACGCAGTCCTTTGTCATCAAGCAGATTAGCGCTTCTTCATTTGAGGATGAAGTTTCACTGTCACTATCAAAGGATTCAGCAACTTTCAGTATTTCCTTGGAGACTGATGTATCTTTAGTTTTATTTATTTCTCCAAGGAAAGCTCTTAATTTATGTCTATCATTTATTCTCTTCTCTCTCCTCTGGTCTCTCTCTCCTTCAGGATACTTGTGGACTGTTGGGTGTGGATAGCTTTTTGCATAGTGTCCAGGCTTCCTGCAATTATAACATAAGTCAGAATTATTTGTATTTGATTGGAGAGAGGGAGATACTTGAGGTGGTGGTTGGCTTCTTCTGAAATCACGTATGTTGTTGTTCTTTATAAATATTTTAAATTTTTTTAGGAGTAGGGTCATATCTTTTTTTGCATCATCTGTAGATAGCTTAGTCTTTTTACTGCAACTTGCAGTTGTTGTATCTTTAGAACTCTTAATGTTAAAGTAGTAACCTTGGTGCTCGACTCTTCAACCTCTTTCTTTCTCCTGTTGATGTCATACTAAAATGCTTTGAGGTCAGAGAAGAGGTCGAATGAGCTCATGGATTTCAAATCCATTGAAACTCTCATAGCAGTTGTCTTGTATTCCCATTCAGCTGGAAGGGCTCTCAGCACTTTCATGTTCTTCTCATTTTGAGTATAGTGTTTGCCCAGAGCTTCGAGTTCATTCACTATTGAAGTAGACCTTAAGTCCAGCTGCTTTAGAGTCTTTCCATTCTTCATTTCAAAGAGCTCAAATAGTCGTGTAGCATTTGAGATTTTATTGTTTTTGGTGAGTTCTATTCTCTCACAAATTTACCCCAATTTATCCCAAATCTCTTTGGATGTCTTGTATGTTTTGACCTTACTGAAGGTTCCTTTATTCAAGGTTATAAAAAGAGCATTCTTAGCCACATTGTCCAAGTTGACTTTTTTCTTATCTTTATTGTTCCATTTCTGCCTGGGCTTGGTCAGGAAGTTAGGTGGTGGAGATCCCTTCCTAGCATAGGATTCACCTTTGTAGGAATGATTGGTACTTCAATGATGACTGTCCATATTTCATCATTCATTGCTGAAAGATGTGCCTACATTCTTATCTTCCAGTCATCATATTCTTCTATGGAAAATATAGGCAACTTATGATTTGAAGAATTCATGATATGTGAGGAAAAATGAATTTTTCACAAAGATGTAGAGAAAACAGCGAGCACAAGGTTGGATCTGGTAGGTGACCAGATAAGTTGGTTCTTAACCCGATTAGCTCTGATACCACTTGTTGGTCCCAAGTGGTCTCGGAGGTTCAGAGGGGGTGAATAAACCTTTGTAGATTTTGAAAATCTTTTCGAACTTGCTACACTGTAAGTTACTTGAACTTATAATATAGGACGACACTGCTTGCAGCATTAGTGTTGGTCCCAAGTGGTGTCCGAGGTTCAGAGGGGAGGGGAGTGAATGAACCTTAGTCGATTTTTCAGAATCTTTAAAACAACCGTTCTGCACTGCAAGTTACTTGAGCTTGCAGTGATAGATGGTTACTGCTTGCAGCGCTAGAATGCAGTGCTGCACGCTGTAACCTGGAGTTTTGTACGCAGCGGAAATATACTTTTAAACACAAGGCTGTTTTACATAAAAATGCTTCTTTCAAATGTTTTATGATGAGAAGAGATAGATATTTACAGAAAATAAACACAGATAAATAAAGCGATAAAAACACTTATGGCTTATAGTGGTTCGAAGGTGGTGTAATCCTTCTACGTCCACTCTACTGCTCCTCGAGCAGGAAATTTGTTAAGCAAGATTGAATTACAGGACTCTCCTAACAATCTATCAACTTTACAAATCAAACCACCTACTGAAGTCCAGCGTACACACAGCAACTGCAAACTTCAAAGGCTAACCCACACAGGGTTCTATACTCCCACACAGGGAAGCTGCCTAACACTAGACAACTAAAACAAACAGCAAGGATCTCTCCTATCAACTGCTTGACACCACTAAAACAACCTAAGCACACAACAACAAGGTTAAAAGGATAAAAGGTTTTCTTCAACTTGTGCTTCGAAGTGAGCTTCTGAATCCGTAAGGAATCTTTCAGCTTGAACTCTGCTTCACTTCGATAGGTTGAGTGACTGAAACTGTTGGCTTGAATTCTTTAAAATTTGTAAGCTCGAAACTTTCGCGTATGGAAATTAGATCTCAGTAACAGTAGTCAGCTTCAGTATTCCTCGACCTCTATTTATACTTGTAGGAGAAGATGTCCGTTGAAGGATACATCCCTCTTTTGAATTTGAAATAGCCTGGCCAAAGTATGGTTCGCATTTAATGCGACTGACCCTTCTTTTCGGAGCATTTAATGCGGCAGTTGCGGCTCGCAGCTTTCTGCGGCGCGTCAGTCCATGTGGCATCTTCTTATTGGCTCCGTGTCTGCTACTTTGACTTTTTCTTGAACGGCTCTTTTGTCCCTGCTTGGATCTCCGTTCCTCGTACTGCATTTATCCTTCCTGGGATTTGCAGGATACTTCGTCTTGTAGTTGGCGCTGTATTTACTTAACGGTTCTGTAAGTCTGCGCTGTATCCTTGGTCTCTGTGCAGCTGATGTATACTTTCAGTGCTGCTGTATTTTAGACCTGCTTGCAGTATCGTCTGGTAGTGCTGCTGTAACTTCATTCTAGCAGTACTCCTGTATCCTTTTTATGCAGCGATGCTGCACGCCATTCTTCCTTGCTTTGCTGTATCCTGCCTTCATGCAGCGATACTGTATCCTGCCTTCTTGCAGCGATATCTTCCTTTAAAGCTTTGATGCAGCTTTATCCTCTTTTAACCTCTATTTCAATCCTTGACTCAAGACACAATTCTAGTCTATTTATTCACTTAAACAATGTGAAAAATGGGGGTACTCAAAACTTCCTATTACATGGTTGGTTTGTCTCATCAAAATCTAAACACTGAAATCCCAACAATTTCCCCCTTTTTGATGATGACAAAACCTTTACAATATTTCGTTCATGAAGAAGTTTCATTTTACTTTAACTCATATGGTTTATCCAGATTACATGCTTGCACAGCTTTGAATTAAATAAATCTAATCCTGGATTCATCAGAGATGCATCATGTTATTCCTTTCAACAAACTCAACAGGAAAACACAAACAGCATGCATGAGTTCATAAGAATTGAACTTGGTCAGAGCAGAAAGAAAAATTTCTTCATTTAAGAGATAGAAATTTTTACAACATAAAAAATACAACAAGGATCATAAGAGGGTATATGAATACAACTTAGTAAAACGAAGACCTTTTGTTTGCAGATTCGTCTGCTCTTCTTTCAAACCTCTCAAGGCCTTCTCTTCCTCTTGATCCTTTCCACCAATCCCTGATGGACTCTTGGTAGGACTCTTCCAGCTTGTGTCTGATCACAGGAATCTGAATCCATCTCAGCCAGAAGTCCTCGCAGAATGGTACAATCAGCCCTTCCTTGATTCTATCGATGTACAGCTGTTGAATGTCAAGGCTTCCTTCGCGAACGAGCTGTTCATACCTTCTCAAAGCAGTCTTGCAGGTATGATACTTGCTGAATTTGCCTTGCCTGCATAGATCTCTGAAGTGTCTGAGGTACTCCGATCGTTTGAAAATGGTGATCGCCTCAAATGTTGGATTCCGATCAAAAGGCAGTCTGACTTCTTTGAAGATGTCGAATCTCCAAGCCATGTTTTCTCCTTCAGGCCTTTGATCCATCAACACGGACACTTCAGCAGAGATGTTCTCTGTGTCAAGGCGAGGGATCTCTTGAGGAGGGAATTGGTAGTAGTTGTTTGGGAATATTTTTCTTTCACCAATTACACCGAGTCTTTGAATCCAGGCGTTAGGATCTGCAGCTTCTTCGTACTGGCGCCTTTGATTCTCAGACTCGTCCCCGCTCATCCTCTTCCTTGAGCCTTGCTGCTGGCTATCATCCCTTCTCTTATGATGATAGCTGGGCGGTGCTACATCCTTGCTTGCAGCTCTGCTGTGTGCAGAACCTGCAGCAGATCTTCTTCCAGCAGCTGCACCGGCTCCACCAGCTCCATCATCATCTCTTCTTCATCTCTTCGGAGAAGGGATATCAGCAGCAGCAGATGATCCAGACCTCCTTCTCCTCCTGCTGAGAGGTTGCTGGTCATCATCTTCTTCCTCTTCTTCAGGTTCAGCCGCCCCTCTGCTCCTGTATTTCTCTTCAGACCTTTCCCCCTTTTTGGCATCATCAAAAGCCGGGGGCTGAGCAGGGGCTGCTGGGACCGCCCTAGATCGTGGGCTTGGGGTCGGTTCGGGGGCTGGCTCTGGAGCATCGACATGCTGAGGGAAAGCTCGGACCATGATGTCCCTCAACTCTCCTACAATCAGCTCCAGATTCCCCAACTTGTCGTCCACACTTCTGGTTCTCTGAGATTGATCGAAGACACGATCCAGAAGTGTTTCCAGGACTTGTGAGTGATGGTTGAGTCTGGTTGAGGCAGTCTCAGCATGCAGCTTGCATTGCCTGACCTCTAGGCGCGTCAGAGAAGCTTCAACCTTCAACTCCTTCTCCATCCTAACCCGATCGTAGTACAGCCTGTTCGAATGATCATTGAGAGTATGCTTAATCATGTCAGGCAGCACTTCGAGGTCCTTCTTGAAACCCGTCATGGTTTCAGCATGGAATTGGGCACTGACTCTGAGACTATTGCGCATGGTAGACTCATGCTCTTGGAGAGCATGCAGCAGATGTCTAACAGCAGTCTCGACTCTGTTGATTGATTCATCAGGAGTCAGCCCTGTATTCCTTCTTGTTGAGGCAGCAGTGGATGCAGCAAATGGGATCACCTCTTGGCATACTGGTGCTGCATCCTGCATCGGTACTTCAGCAGCAACCACATCCTCATCCTTGCTGGTATGAGAGCTTGTAGAGCTTGAGGATGGGTGCTCATCTCCTTCTTCTTCTTATGCCTCCTCTTCGCTGGATAAGACTGGAACAGGAACGGCTCCTCCAGATTTCATCCACTTGTTGGTCCATGAACAGCAATGTTCCGTTCCTTCATCCATCTTGCGAATTCGGCATCCGACATATTGGCGTCCACAGTATCCTTCGCTGCAGTGACCTTTGAAGGTTCTTGAGAGTTAGCAGCGGCTGCAGCATCAACCTCCTCACGAGGTGTCTCTAGCTGCACTGGGGATACTTCGGCCTCAACTCCAGCATCCTCAGTGGGTACTGTCTGAACAGCCTCTCCACCTGAGGTCTTCTCACACTTAGGGAGTGTTGTCAGAACAACATCCTCCACTGAGGTCTTCTCAACGGACCCCGTCTCCTCGGCCGGTTCAGAAATAGCTTTGACAGTCTCTGCTGCAAGAGTCGGTTCTTGCAGCTCTGCATGGCTTCCTGCAGTGATCACAGTATCCAGCACTGTATCCTCTATTGCTGCTAGGATCTCAGCTTCCACCCTGCTATTTTCTGCAGCTCCTTCTTCCTGTTGAAGGGTGGTTGCTGGCTGCACTGCTGTCGCGTCCAGTGCAGGGAGTACCGCCTCTGCAACTCCCTCCGTAGATGCTTCATCGGTAATCTCAGAGATGTCTGAGATGACATTCCTGATTATGGTGGATGGTTCCCCCTCAGAGTCTGCTTGAGCAGCATCTTCATCTTCGCGCACTGAGGAGTCACCATAATCCAGTAGTTGGGCTTCCTCCTCCTCCAAGCGATCCAGCGTGACGATGTTGGAGAGGCCCTCAACTACTTGCTCGTATGCAGGGGAGTTCATCTGATTTGAACTTGAACTGCCTTCTCCCCGCATCCTTCTTGGAGTGTGCTGCATCCTGGTTTCCTTCAGGCTTTGTTGCAGCGCTAGATGCAGCATGGCTTCTTCAGCCTGCTCCACTCCCAAGGTGTCGATTTGCTCCTGAGCAAATGCGACATCATCGCCCCTTCTTATCGCCTCTGCAGCCGGGGCTAGGAAGACCTGCACATCTTCCACTGTTGCTTTCATCGGCAGCTCTGCAGAGTCGGATTCTGCAAGAGCTTTGCCCTTTCCCTTGTCCTGTGCTACCTGTGCAGCCCTGCAGCCATCGAGCTCTTGAACTCTTGCTGCAAAGTCAGGTTGCAGGAGTGCCAGAATATCTTCTGATTTGGCCCACTCCAGGACAGCTTGCTCGACTGTCAGGAAATCCTTCCACTTCAACAGGATTTCACCTTTAGACAGCCGCATCTCTCTCCAAAAAGAGTACTCTGCCGGCATATTTCTAGCAGCCGGAAAGGTGGGATCGAGCACTGAAGCTTCTGTTTGTAGACGAGCTTCTTCTTCAGTTGGCTCGACCCGGTGCTGATGTGGCTCCCGAAGCTGATGTGACACATCCCCAAGGTCAACTACAACCATATCAGGCAGATGTGACACATCCCCAACAGCACCAGCAGCTCTCTTACTGCGTGGGGCCCTTCTCACCAAAGGTGCGTCATCATCTAGGAAAGAGGATTCAAGTTCAGGTACAGCCTTCCCTGAACTCCTCTTGATAACAGGAAGAGGACTCGAAGGTTCCTCTTCTTCAGCATCTTCCCCGCTGACAGCAGCTTCATCTTGCAGAGCAAGAGTTGCATTCTTTTTGTCTTTGGTTTTCTTCCTCGCAACTCCTGCTCCTGCAGCCTTCGGCTGGGTCTTGCCCTTCTTCTTCTCCCCGAGATACTTTCCAGGATGAATGGGGGCGGGTGCTGCAAGTTGAAGGCCAAGCTTGCAGAGCAGAGAACAGATGGTGATACCGTAGCTCCGACGCTCCGTTATCTTCTCTGCTTCCTCCCACAGCCTCTTCATGATGAACCTCGCCCAGTTCACCTTTTCTCCGGCCATGATGGCAGACATGATCCGGAACCGGAGATCTGTGCATTTGTCGTAACTCTCTGTCCTCCCTTCGATGGAGTACGCACAGATGTCGTGGAGAAGTTCAAACTCCGGTTTGAAGAGCTTCTTGGGGGCGCTTCTCTTGATTTCAGCCCCTGCATCCTTTGCTCAAAAGAGATTCCACATCTCTTGAGCCGATGCCTCCCCATATGTCGCCAACTGGCTGGGGGTCAACCCTGCAGCCGAAATGCTGAAGGTGGTGGAGATATCCCTAACGGTCAGCGACCGTTCCTCTCCATCTGCATCCATCCGGAATAGGATGCAGTTCATTTCCTCCGCCTGCCTAGCGTAGGCGTAAAACCTCTGTACTGACTCCGTGGAGAAGCCAGCATATACCGTGGTTAACAGCCCTAGGACTTGGGTCTGTTGTAGAGCGTCAAAGATTCTCTTGATCAGGGTATTATCATACAACCCTGACTCCAAGATGTTCTCCTTGTTGATCATTCTTCCATCAAGAACGATGGTCTTTCTGGCAGCCATTGAAATCTTTGTGAGATAGAGAGAGAGAGAGACTAGGGTTTTTGCACTTAGAAAATTTTTCTTGCGATCACAGCGTTTCTCTCTCTGAAGATGAAAAGTGAATTTCAAATGGCACGATTTGGTCTATATGGCGGTTCCCTAGAGACGTGCGAGATAGACGGTTGAGATAAATCAGGGAAATGATCTAGTGGCTCAGGAAAAAGCGGAGATGTCAAATCGTCGCTAATAATTACTTGGCGCGTGGGCTCTGTCAGCGCCCTTTCCACTTCCTAACACCCGCAGTCATGCATTTAATGCTGAAAGACATGCCCTTTGCCGCCTAAATAAATGTCTTTTAAGGTTGCAGCATCTCTAGTACGAGGTTGCAGAGCAATCAATACTCCTTTTGAAATTAATGCTGTAACCTGATGCTGCTAGATTTCTTCGATAGATGCTGTACTGTAAGAATGTAAGTTGCAGCGCTGTCTGAACCCAGTGCTGTATTGACGAGTGGCTTACAGTACCATTTTTACTGCTTTCTGCAAGCATGCAGAGGTTCCCCCTACGATCTTGCATTTTCTTTTTCTTCATAGCTTAAGGATTCCTAGCTTGTTACGAAGCATAGAAAACCTAGATTCACTCAAAGGTTTTGTAAGGATATCTGCCAGCTGTAGATCCGTGTGAACCTTCTCAAGCACGACATCTTTCTTCTCAACATGATCTCTTATAAAGTGATGACGAATGTCAATGTGCTTTGTTCTTGAGTGAAAGATAGGATTATGGGTAATTGCAATAGCGCTCGTATTGTCA
This sequence comes from Scutellaria barbata, assembly GCA_028654395.1. Classification (NCBI taxonomy): domain Eukaryota; kingdom Viridiplantae; phylum Streptophyta; class Magnoliopsida; order Lamiales; family Lamiaceae; genus Scutellaria; species Scutellaria barbata. The sequence continues at coordinate 7,443,686 of CM053649.1, read as the reverse complement.
CAGAGAATTGGCGTCTCTTTTTCTTCTATCCCATAATCTCTAAGTTGCTGCTGTATCCAGAGAATCTGCGCACAGCAACTTCCTGCTGCAACATACTCTGCTTCTGCTGTAGAGGTTGCAATTGAGGTCTGCTTTCTGCAGAACCACGAGACAAGTCTATTTCCCAGAAATTGACAAGTCCCACTTATACTCTTCCTATCAATCTTGCAGCCTGCATAATTTGAATCGGAGTAGCCTTTGAGCTTGAATCCTCCTTCCTTAGGATACCATAGGCCTACTTCCTGAATTCCTTTCAGATACTTGATCACTCTTTTTACAGCTAAAAGATGTGATTCCTTCGGTGCTGCTTGGAATCTAGCACAGACTCCTACTGCAAACATAATATCAGGCCTGCTTGCTGTGAGATACAGCATCCAATGAGGCGTCTGTACTTCGTAATGTCTACATCTTTACCATCTTCATCTTTGTCAAGACTTATAGATGTGGACATGGGAACGGACGTTGTGGCTCCATTCTCCATGCCAAATTTCTTGATAAGCTCCTTCGTATACTTGACTTGATTGATGAAAGTTCCTGTAGGAAGCTGTTTTACTTGCAGTCCGAGAAAGAAACTTAATTCTCCCATCATACTCATCTCGAACTTTGACTGCATCAGGTTGGAGAATTTCTCACATAGCTCTTTATTTGTGGATCCAAAGATAACATCATCCACATAAATTTGTACAAGAAGTACACTCTCTCTGTCCTGTATCCTAAACAGCGTTTTGTCGATCGTTCCTTTCTGAAAACCATTCTCCAGAAGATAGAGAGATAAGGTGTCATACCAAGCTCTTGGTGCTTGCTTCAGTCCATATAGGGCCTTTTGTAAACGGTACACCTTCTCTTCTGCTTGATCCTCGAAACCAGGAGGTTGCTCAACATATACTTCCTCTGTAAGGAGACCATTCAGGAATGCACTTTTAACATCTATTTGATAGACGTTGAAATTCATATGTGCTGCATAGGCTAAGAAGATTCTTATTGCTTCTAGCCTTGCCACAGGTGCAAAAGTCTCATCAAAATCAATTCCTTCTTCCTGACAGTATCCTTTAGCAACTAATCTTGCTTTGTTTCTTACAACGACTCCTGATTCATCTAGCTTGTTCTTGAATACCCACTTTGTTCCAATTACACCTTGATGGGTCGGTCTAGCGACTGTTTGCCATACTTGATTTCTCTCAAATCCATTCAATTCTTCCTGCATGGCCTGTACCCAGTTGCTATCTTGCAGTGCCTCTTCAACATTCTTAGGCTCTGATTGTGATATGAAGCATGCAAACATTGCTTCATGTGGGATGGATCTTCTTATCCTTACACCGATGGCTGGATCTCCTATAATGAGATTTCTTGGATGATTTCGGAGCCATGTCTTATCTGGCTCAAAAACGTGCGTTGGTGTATTTTGCTCATCATGTTGCTGTACTGCAGGAGGTTCTGTTGCTGTAAGAATGTCTGCTGTATCCAAGGTTGCAGCTTCTTCATCTTTATCTTCTTCTGTAGGTAGAACTCCTTCTATGTATGGTACAACATTCTCTTTTCTGGGAGATGTTTCTTCAGGTGGTTTTTCCAGCTTCTTTGTATCACAATGTGGTTCATCAAACACCACATGTACAGATTCTTCTACCACCAGGGTTCTTTTATTAAACACTCTAAAGGCTTTACTTACAGCAGAGTATCCTAGAAATACTCCTTCGTCTGATTTAGCATCAAAAGTCTTCAGATGTTCCTTTCCATTGTTGAGAACATAACACCTGCATCCAAAGATATGTAGATAGGAAATGTTTGGTGTATGACCATTCCATATTTCATACGGTGTTTTGTCAAGATCCTTGATGATTAAACATCTGTTCTGCGTATAGCACGCAGTGTTGGTTGCCTCAGCCTAAAATCTCTTGGGTATCTCTGCTTCTGCTATCATCGTCCTTGCTGCTTCTTTGAGGGTTCTATTTCTTCTTTCAGCAACCCCGTTTTGTTGAGGCGTTCTTGCAGCAGAGTATTCATGACGAATACCATTGTCAGAACAAAATTTCTCTATAAATTTATTCGTGAACTCGGTTCCTCTGTCTGATCTTATCTTCACTATGCTCAAGCTCTTTTCATTCTGAATTTTCTTCATGAGGCCAGATAGCTTTTCTTGAGTTTCCGACTTCTTTGCTAGAAAGATCGTCCATGTGTATCTGGAGTAGTCATCCACTACTACTAGAGAGTACTTCTTCCCGCTCAAGCTTACTGGTATCTTATCCTTGAAAGAGCTCTTAACTTGCTTCTCTTTTTGACACGCTCCACAGACATTCTCTTTCTTGTAAGTTACATCTGGTAATCCTCTCACGAGGCCTTTTCTTGCTAGCTTGTTGATAGTCTTGAAGTTCAGGTGACTTAATCGTTTGTGCCATAGCCAGCTCAGCTCCGGTGGACTTTTCACTATGAAGCATGTTGATTGAGTGGAGGAATTCCAATCTGCTAGGTAGATATTTCCTCTTCTTGTTCCTGTAAGCTTTACTTCATTTGTGGTGATGTCCTTGATTAAGCACTTGTTGAGGTTGAATTCCACTGTATATCCTTTGTCACAGAACTGACTGATGCTTAGAAGATTGTATCTAAGCCCTTTTACGTAGGATACATCTTTGATCTTTATGTTCCCCTTGACTAGGCATCCGCTTCCTTTTGTGCTTCCTTTGGAATCATCTCCAAATATGACCTTTGGTCCTTTGCATTCTTGGAAGTCTTTCAGCGTCTCTTTATTGCCTGTCATGTGCCTTGAGCAGCCGCTGTCGATATACCATACATCATTGCTGCATCCTGGCACTGTAACCTGTAACAAACTCAAACAGATTTAGGTACCCATTTCCATACGGGTCCTTTGGGGTTAGTTACTTTGGGAACCCAAACTTTCTTAACAGTAACTGATCTACTGTAAGATTTGTTGGTTCTTGAGCTGTATGCAGTTATCTTGGAAAACTGCTTGTTAAAAGTGTGTGCTCGGCAAACATGTGTGTTACCAACACCCTTGTAGTGTGGTCTTCCACCATACTTCCCTGGAGTATACCCTCCTTGAGGTTTAGACATATAGGTCTTAGTATTGGTGGGAAAGTTTCATCTATGCTGCAACTTTGTTGGTTGCTGCATCATTTTGCTGCATGCAGCAGATGACTTCTGCTGCAGCCAAGTCTTAGATGCAGACTTATTCCCTGCAGTTGAGCATTGGGGTTTCTTCCCTTTATCCGTCAATGCTGTTTTGTTCAGTATCTTTTCAGAGTCACAAAGTAACTCTTTCTCCATTGGAGTTTTAGCTTGAACAAAGTTCACAGCTTCGGATGTGCTTGCTGTATTCTGAGAGCCTTGATTGCTGTAACCTATGCCTGAAATCACAAAGGGATCTCTGACACTGTTTATGCAATCTCTTGCGTCTTTTGAGGATTTGGTGAACGTTCTCATCTTGGACTGCAAGATCTCCTTCTCAGATTTTAGCTCAGTGATCAGCAGATTCAATCTAGAGATCTCTTGTTGCTGCTTACTACACTTTGAGTTATCAGACTCTCGTGCAGCGAGCATTCTGGCAATGTCGATGTTTTTGCTCTTGAGAATCTCATTATCGATTCTAAGGTTCTCATTCTCAACCTTAAGCTCCTCATGAATTGAGTTGATCTGCTCGAAATCACTCATGATCCTTTTCAAGGAGTAGATCATGTTCAGCTCCTCATCAACTTGTATGGACAACGGTTGGTAAATTACCTCATCTTCTTCGCTGTCCTCGCCGTCTTTAGCCATCAGGCATATGAGTGCTTCTTCATCAGAGGATGAGGTTTCAGCATCGCTGTCAGAGGATTCTGCAGCTTTCAATACTTCCTTCGGAACTACTGCATCCTTGGCTTTCTCCATCTCTCCTATGAGAGCTCGAAGCTTGTGTCTTTCCTCTCGTCTTTTATCTCTCCTCTGTTCTCTTTCTCTTTCAGGATACTTGTGCACTGTTGGATAAGGACAATTTCTTGCGTAGTGTCCAGGCTTCCTGCAATTATAGCACAAGTCAACATTCCCTGTATTTGACTGAGGAGAAGAAGATACCTGAGGGGTTGAGTGACTTCTTCTGAAATCATTCTTTTTGTTGAGGTTGGTGTTGCTGCTATTGTTGTTGCTCTTGATGAATCTCCTGAATTTCTTTAGGAGGAGTGCCATATCCTCTTCAGCAGCTTCTGCTGTATCCTCACTCTGCTTACTGCAACTGGCGGTTGCTGTATCTTTTGTTCCTCTGGCGGTTAGTGCTGTAACTTTGGAGACTGACTCATCTGACTCTTTTCTCCTTCTATTGATGTCATACTCGAATGCTTTCAAGTCGGAGAATAAGTCAAATGTGCTCATGGACTTCAGGTCCATAGACACTTTCATGGCAGTGGTCTTGCTATCCCACTCCGCTGGTAGGGCTCTTAACACCTTCATGTTCTTTTCTTTCTATGTGTAGTGTTTGCCCAGAGCTTCCAGTTCATTCACTATGGATGTGAATCTCAGATCTAGTTGCTCTAGAGTCTCTTCATTCTTCATCTCGAAGAGCTCGAATAATTGTGTAGCGTTGGAGATTTTGTTGTCCTTTGTGAGCTCAGTTCCTTCACAAATTTGCTCCAGCTTTTCCCATATTTCTTTGGATGTTGAGCAAGTCTTGACTTTGCTAAAGGTGCCCTTATCCAAGGTAATGAATAGAGCGTTCTTTGCCACATTATCCAGGTTGGCTCTTTTCTTGTCTTCGTTTCCCCACTCTTATCGTGGTTTGATCAGGAGGTTTGGTGGTGGTTGCTCTCCTTCTGCATGGTCTCTTCCATACATTGGATTTACCTTCATGGGAACTATCGGTCCTTCAGTTATGACGGTCCACATCTCATCATTCATAGCCAAAAGATGTGCTTGCATTCTAATCTTCCAGTCATCATATTCCTCTATGGAAAACATAGGTAGCTTGTGATTAGAGGAATCCATGATATGCTTTAAAGATGATTTTTATGCAAAGAAAACAGCGAGACAAGGTGGATCTGGGTAGGTGACCAGATAAGTTGGCTTTTAACCCAACTCGCTCTGATACCACTTGTTGGTCCCAAGTGGTGTCCGAGGTTCAGAGGGGGGGGTGAATGAACCTTGGTCGATTTTTCAGAATCTTTAAAACAACCATTCTGCACTGCAAGTTACTTGAGCTTGCAATGATAGATGGTTACTGCTTGCAGCGCTAGAATGCAGTGCTGCACGCTGTAACCTGGAGTTTTGTACGCAGCGGAAATATACTTTTAAACACAAGGCTGTTTTACATAAAAATGCTTCTTTCAAATGTTTTATGATGAGAAGAGATAGATATTTGCAGAAAATAAACACAGATAAATAAAGCGATAAAAACACTTATGGCTTATAGTGGTTCGAAGGTGGTGTAATCCTTCTACGTCCACTCTACTGCTCCTCGAGCAGGAACTTTGTTAAGCAAGATTGAATTACAGGACTCTCCTAACAATCTATCAACTTTACAAAGCAAACCACCTACTGAAGTCCAGCGTACACACAGCAACTGCAAACTTCAAAGGCTAACCCACACAGGGTTCTATACTCCCACACAGGGAAGCTGCCTAACACTAGACAACTAAAACAAACAGCAAGGATCTCTCCTATCAACTGCTTGACACCACTAAAACAACCTAAGCACACAGCAACAAGGTTAAAAGGATAAAAGGTTTTCTTCAACTTGTGCTTCGAAGTGAGCTTCTGAATCCGTAAGGAATCTTTCAGCTTGAACTCTGCTTCACTTCGATAGGTTGAGTGACTGAAACTGTTGGCTTGAATTCTTTAAAATTTGTAAGCTCGAAACTTTCGCGTATGGAAATTAGATCTCAGTAACAGTAGTCAGCTTCAGTACTCCTCGACCTCTATTTATACTTATAGGAGAAGATGTCCGTTGAAGGAGACATCCCTCTTTTGAATTTAAAATAGCCTGGCCAAAGTATGGTTCGCATTTAATGCGACTGACCCTTCTTTTCGGAGCATTTAATGCGGCAGTTGCGGCTCGCAGCTTTCTGCGGCGCGTCAGTCCATATGGCATCTTCTTATTGGCTCCGTGTCTGCTACTTTGACTTTTTCTTGAACGGCTCTTTTGTCCCTGCTTGGATCTCCGTTCCTCGTACTGCATTTATCCTTCCTGGGATTTGCAGGATACTTCGTCTTGTAGTTGGCGCTGTATTTACTTAACGGTTCTGTAAGTCTGCGCTGTATCCTTGGTCTCTGTGCAGCTGATGTATACTTTCAGTGCTGCTGTATTTTAGACCTGCTTGCAGTATCGTCTGGCAGTGCTGCTGTAACTTCATTCTAGCAGTACTCCTGTATCCTTTTTATGCAGCGATGCTGCACGCCATTCTTCCTTGCTTTGTTGTATCCTGCCTTCATGCAGCGATACTGTATCCTGCCTTCTTGCAGCGATATCTTTCTTTAAAGCTTTGATGCAGCTTTATCCTCTTTTAACCTCTATTTCAATCATTGACTCAAGACACAATTCTAGTCTATTTATTCACTTAAACAATGTGAAAAATGGGGGTACTCAAAACTTCCTATTACATGGTTGGTTTGTCTCATCAAAATCTAAACACTGAAATCCCAACAATTAGGATGCAGTGTTGTATGTTGTATCTTAGAATTCTTTGCAATAGAAAATAATACTTTTATGAAAGGCTTATTTTCTTAAATGTGTTTTCTTATAAAGATACTTTTATGCTTATAATAAGATAAATACAAGATACATCGCAGATAATATAAATCAATTAAAACACTTATGGTTTATAGTGGTTCGAAGGTGATGCAATCCTTCTATGTCCACTCTACTATTTTCCCGAGTAGGAACTTCATTAAGGAAAAATCCTCTTCGGATCTTTGAAGATGAGGCTTGTTCACTTCACTTAAGTCAAGTGACTTAAATTTGTAAGGATACTTGAGAGTATAGCTTGATAATGCTTGATCTTTTAGAGCATAAATGTTTCAGTCCACAACTTCAGTATTGCTCGACCTCTATTCATACTTGTAGAAAGATATCCGTTAAAGAAGATATCTCTGATTTGAAATTAAGGTTCTGATTAAATGCATAACTTACATTTAATGCATCTTAACTTATCTTCTCAGTGCATTCAATGTTGTGGTTGCGGCTCATAGCTTTCTGCAACCTGTTAAGCCACGTGTCATATCTGTATTGGCTCTGCAACTGCAATTTTGATCTTGTCTCAGCTGGCTCTATTTAAACTTACTTTGATCTTTGTTTATCGTACTGCATTTATTCGTCCTCGGATTGCAGGATGTTGTCTCTATTGTTGTGTCTGAGGTTTGTTGGAGTATGCAGTAAGTCTTGACTTCTGCTCTGTATCCTGAACCTTCTTGCAGCAACTCTAACTTACTGTAGTGCTATAACTTATTCATGTAGTGTTGTTGTAACTTCTGCTTGCAGAGTAGCTTCTTTTCTTTCTCACCGCTGTATTGTTGCAACGACTGCTTGCAGTTTCTTCATACATTTTCTTCTTGATACAACACGGCATTGTTGAGATCCTTCATCTTTCAGAAACATTAACTTATGGACTCAATTCTAGTCTATATGATTTCACTTAAACATTGTGAAAAATGGGGTACTCTAACTTCCTATTACAATGCTGGTTTATCTCATCAAAATCTAAACACTGAAATCCTAATAAATATTCAAGAATAATTGAAAGTCTGATGTACTTGATGAGTTGTACAAGACAAGACATTGCCTATACTGTTAGTAGACTCAGCAGGTACACGAGTATTCCAGGTGCTGATCATTGGAAATGAATCATAAGAGTATTAGGTATTTGAGATATACTCGTGATCATGGTTTGTACTATTATAAATATCCCGCTATAGTCGAAGGTTACAGTGATGCAAATTAGATATCGGACATGAAGCACTCTAAGTCCACAAATGGATTTATATTCACTTTAAGTGTGTTACAGCCGTATCATAGAAGTCTTCTAAGCAAACAGTGATTGCAAGATTTACTATAGAGTCTAAGTTTATTGCTCTAGACAAATGTGGAGAAAAAGCTATATAACTTTGACAATTCTTAGAAGATATTCCATTGTGGCATAAACCAGTGCTCGCAATAAGTATTCATTGCGATAACTAATCGGCAATAGGAAGAACACAAAGCTACATATATAATGGTAAGTCTGGACATATACGTTGTAGACATAACACCATTAGACAACTACTCTCTATTGGGTCATTTCAATTGACTACATAAAATCACAAGATAATCTAGCGGATCCTTTAACTAAAGGGTTAAATAGAGACTGTGTTGTAGAGATTTTGAGAGGAATGAGCTTAAAGCCTTTTGGAGATGGAGTTGAGATAAAGGAAAACCAAACCTAGTTGACTGGAGATCCCAAAATCTAGGTTCAAACGGATAACCTAATTGTCAAAATTCTAAGATCACTGTGGGGGTTATTCCCAAAACTCATTCCCAGGACGTAACAGTGATTCCCATTGGGAAATAGGCTAAACTTAAAGCTTTTAATGGTACTTAAGTCTCTTGTTGAGCTGAGTAATACGGGTTACTTTTAATATAGAATCACCTATGTGTGAAAGAAGTGAGGTCGCTTCAAAGGGAATTGTTAAAGGCTCAATTCTTAGAAATTCTCACAAAACCAGGATGATGTTCATGGCCGAAATGAACATAATCATGAGAACTGAATAATGTCAGGAAGAATTATGTGTGAAGCACATCATCGTTTACATTAACGGTAGATCAGTTCAAGGACATCGCGTCCATTAATTTGCCAGTAAAGTAAATATGTTTTCACGAAGGAAGGTTACTCCTACCTGTCCTATACAAGATTCAACTGTTGATTGGTATCATATTTTCTTTTTGCTTCAAATTTCATTCATGTGGGGGACTGTTGGAAAAATTTACAATTTTTGCTTATTTTGGGGTAATTTTGCATGTGGATCGCATAACCAAATTAAAAAATAAGTCGTTGGAATGTGTTCTCCTCCGAGAGAAGTTCGAGATGGTATATATCTTGCCCAAAATAATTTAATGGGTGAATGAGAAATTATGGATCAAAGTGGTGACTTTGGATCCTATTTTTTGAAATGCTTGGGAGCTTGGATGTATCTTATCCCACATCGGGAAAATGAAACTAATTTCATTGATTTATATTGTTTTTCCCTTTTGTTGGAGATAAGAATGGTTGGCAAGAAGACTCTCTCTCTTGCGCGTACGTGGGGGGTGCAAATTAAATGTGGTTTCAACTTCGGATCTTGGACTCGGGTGTGTGCGCGACCTGTGTACACGAATGTCAGTCTCTATACATGTACACGAACTTGCCAAGATATTCATGTACACGTATTGCCACAGAACTTTGTGTACACGAGTTACACTTTTTGTGTACACGTACACGTATTGCCACATAATTCGTGTACATCGTGTACATGAATTTTCAGTTCCAAGTGACTTTTCGTCTCTTCTGTAACGGTCAACTTTTGACCTTCTAACTACTTGTAACGGTCTTGGAGTGGCTATATAATGAACTAGCCTCCCACTTCGAAATGCTCAGAATTCAACTCTTCTTCGTATATTTTCCTTCTTCAATCTGTTGATACTGATCGGGCGTGCCTCCAATTCACTGTCAATGGGAGTTGTGTGCTCGACTTGCCGTCTAGCAACTGTTGTATCTTGGGAAACAGACGTCTTTGTATACCTCTAGCACCGTGGAGGGGACAAATCTATTTTAAGAAAACTATGAAACACAGGCCTCAGTTTTTCATTTTTATTGTTTCTGACTTTCGGTTTTTCTGTTTCTAGCCATTTCCTCAACTCCATTTTCCTAATAGGATAGATATAATATATGTCAAATCAATGATAAAAAAGTATAATTATGTAATATTATATTATTAATGGATGTAATAGTAATGATGGATGATTGTAATAATATAAATTTAAGTGTATACGTATGAGAATTTTTATTTTAATAGATAGAGTTAATTATTGTGTTATGTATTAAGAAAACCTTTACAGCAATGTGGCAGCTTTTGCCATGAAAAAGGCTGTAGGTGCTAAGGGAATGGTCAAATGGGAGGGGGAAGTGTTGGGTTGGGTGGTTTTTATTTTTTATTTTGTTTATATTTCATATTAAATAAATTATTAAATACATAGCAAATGATTTTAGGATATTTTTTGAGTTTTTATTTTTATTTTTTAAATTGAAATAATTGAGTTATTTCTATTCATTGAACAAGAAATTTTGATAAGAATGTATATTTCTATCTATAGTTATGAAACTAATAAATATTCTCACTATTTTTGTAATAAAACCATTAATTTATTAAATATAAAAATATAATGATTCCAATATGCATTACATGCATTTACGAATTAAAAGATTCTTTTGATAGTACGTATTTTAATTCGTAATGATTTTCATATAATGACTGGGTGTATAGCAAATGATATTTGTAACAAATATAACAAATAGAGTTGTTCAATCACGGTTAAGGGAGATGTTTCCTCTGCTGCCGCCTATCATTTCCTCAGACACAAGTTTCCAGAGGTTAGATTGGGAAGATGGATTTGGTCCAATGTCTTGCCAGCTAGAAGATCAATTGTTGCTTGGAAGCTTATACATGAGAGACTTGCGGTGGGTGATTTGCTGCAAAGACGATGGACTATTGGACCTTCGTGTTGTGGTCTCTGCAGAGTTGCTGAAGTGTCTCTCGATCATTTGTTTGTGAATTGCCATGTCTCGAGATGTCTGTGGCTTTGGATCACGGAGATATTTGGTGTGCATCTGGACCTCGACGGTGGTATTATGGGGCTGTTAGTTCATATGATAAGGATTCGTTTCAGTGTTCAACTAACTAACCTTTGGAAGGTGGCAGTTGTGTCATCAATTTGGTGTATCCGGCATGCACGAAACCAAGTTGTCTTCGAAAACAAAATTCTTGGTCTTGAGAATCTACGAGTTTTGGTGCTTACGCTTGTGAAAGAATAGGTGCAGATTGCTAAAGGTAGTATGTATAATTCGCATGAGGAATTGCTTTGCTTTGCACGGTTGGGGGTGTCGGGTAGACCGGGGATGGCGCCGCGGATCACGCCTGTTTATTGGTTATGTCCCCCCGATGGGATGGGTGAAGGTAAATACGGACGACAGCTCAGTTGGATCACCGGGAAGGATGCTGTCAGAACTGAAGCTCCAAAAAACAAATAAACTCACTTGCAAACCACAAGTTCTCAACCAATCAAGATCTGAGAACAAATCTTAATCTAAACCAACAAGATTCAACACTCAAAGATTTATGTGGTTCGGTATAAACAAGCCTACATCCACGGAAAAAAGGGGAGGGGGACTTTTATTCAATCAGGAGAAAACTTTACAAGAAAAGAATACAAGATTGTGAGAACAAACTATCTTTCTCTGATCTATTTCTCTCTCTATCTGCTAAACTGAGTTTCTCTCTATCTTCTAAACTGGGTTTCTCTCTCTATAGAGATATATATAAAACCTATAGCAACTGAAAAGAAACTGATTAACCAAAAACCATTTTGCCGCAACTGATTAGGATCCACCGAAAAATTGATCTTCAGTACCCTTCTTACAGCAGCATCTTGCAATAACTTTCTTACAGCAGCTTTCTTACTGTTGCTGCTGCAGCATGCTGCTTACAGCAACGAACTTATAGCAATTTTCTTACTTGTTCAGCAAACACTAGAAAAGAATTTGGTTAAACACTTTCAAATCTCCACCTTTAGCCTTATTCTCTTTCTTCTTGCTGAACTGGTTTTTCCTTCTAATTTCTTTCTTTACGTAACCTTGGTAGCTGCTTTTCCACTCAATTCAATTAACTCCATACACAACTTAAACTTAGCAGCAGGTAAGGCTTTAGTAAAAGCATCAGCTGGATTTTCTTCAGATGAGATTTTGTTGATTTTCACAACATCACTCTCTACCTTATCTCTTATAAAGAACAACCTTACATCAATATGTTTTGTTCTCTCATAATACCCTTGATATTTGGACAGATGAATTGTACTATTATTATCAAAGTGGATAGTGACACACTTCTGAAATAAACCAAACTCCTTTAGAACTCCTTTCAGCCAAACAACTTTGTTGACAGCATTAGTCAAGGCTATAAATTCAGCTTCTGTGGTTGAGAGAGCCACCACTGATTGCTGAGATGTTTTCCAACTTATTGTTGTCTCAAATAGGGTAAACACATAACCTGTGAGAGACTTCCTTGTGTCTATATTTGCTATATAGTCTGCATCAACATATCCAACTATAAGAACAGAACTTTCATACACTTGTCTAAATCTCAAGCCATGATCCACAGAACCATTTAAGTATCTCATCACACCTTTCACTGTTTCCCAATGAACTACTCCTGGATTTGCCATGTATCTACTAATCATACTCATTGAATGAGCAAGATCAGGTCTGCAACACACCATGTCATACATTATACTTTCTATTGCATTTGAGTAAGGGATCTTTACCATCTTGTCTGCTTCTTGTTGTATCTTAGGACCTTGTTCTTTAGACAATCTGATATGTTGCCCAATAGGTGTAGTGGTGCCCTTAGACTGATTCATTTGATACCTAATCAACATCCTTTTTAGGTAATCTGATTGATCAAGAACTACTTCATCAGATTCTTCATCACTGCAGATATCCATCCTTAACATTCTCTTTGCTTTGCCTAAATCTTTCATCTCAAATTCTGATTTTAATAAAGCTTTAACTTCAAGCAAACCATTAGTAGTAGTGCTAGCAATAAGCATATCATCCACATACAATAATAAGAATGTGTGTGCAGTGTCATCATGCTTAAAGTAAACACAATTATCATACATGTTCCTTTTGAAGTTAATTTTCTGCATATATTCATCAAACCTGAGGTACCATTGCCTTGGACTTTGCTTCAATCCATAAAGCGATCTCCTCAGCAAACAAGCTTTATTCTCTTTATCAGTAACATGCAAACCCTCTGGAATCTTCATGAAAATCTTCTTCTTCAACTCTCCATGTAAGAAAGTTGTAGTCACATCCATTTGATGAAGTTGCATGTTGAACTGAACTACCATTGCAAGTAAAATTCTGATAGAGCAATGCTTCACAACAGGTGAGAAAATCTCTGAATAATCAATTCCTTCCTTTTGTGTAAAGCCTTTGGCCACAAGCCTAGCTTTGAATCTGATCTTCCCTTCTTTGGCAGCTTCTACCTTCTTGAAGATCCACTTGCAGCCAACTAACTTTTGATGTTTAGGCTTGTCAACTATCTCCCAGGTTGTGTTCTTTTCTAAGGAGCAAAGTTCCTCTTGTATAGCAACCAACCATTTCTCCTTTTGTTTGTAATTTACAGCTTCATTGTAATCTTTAGGCTCTTGAGTATCAAGTTCCTGAGCTGCAAGTAAAGCAAAAGAAACATTATCAGCATAACCAAGTCTAATTGGTGGTTTAATAAGCCTTTTTGATCTATCTCTAACTAACTGATAGTTAGCTAATTCATCTTGATCATTCTCCTGTTCATTTTCTTCAGAATCATCATGATCGGATTCAAATTCTTGAGCACTGTCACTGATCTTCATGGACTCCACCTCAAACTGAGACTTCCCATTGTCTTTAGATGTGTTTGAATCTAGGTCAGCAACCTTAAGTGGCATTTTGCTTTCATCAAACACCACATCTCTGCATATTATGTATTTTTGATTTCCTTTCTCCAAACACCAGATCTTATATCATTTAACACCCTTCGGATATCCCAAAAATACACACTTTAGAGCTCTTGGCTCTAACTTATCTTGTTTGACATAAGTATAGGCAAAACATCCAAACACTCTTAAACCAGTGTAATCTGCAATTGATCCATGCCACTTCTCCTCAGGAGTTTTAAACTCAATTGCAGCAGAAAGACTTCTGTTTATCAAGAATACAGCAGTAGCAGCTGTTTCACCCCAAAAGGTCTTAGCCATTCCTGAACTAATAAGTATGCATCTAACTTTATTCAAGATGGTTTGATTCATTCTCTCAGCAAAACCATTCTGTTGTGGGGTTCCAGGTACAGTCTTGTGTCTAGCTATCCCTTTCTCCTTGCAAAACTTATTAAACTGGTCAGAGGTGAACTCCAAACCATTATCTGTCCTCAGATACTTGAGCTTTCTTCCACTGAGATTTTCAGTCTCAGTCAACCAATTCTTAAAAGTTTGAAATGCCTCATCCTTAGACTTCAGAATATAGATCCAAACTTTTCTGGAATAATCATCAATTAGAGACATGAAGTAGCTTCCTCCATTTCTTGTTTGAGTTCTTGCTGGCCCCCAAAGATCAGAGTGAACATAATCAAGTGGAGCCTTGGTGATATGCATTCCAGTTTTGAAATTCTGCTTCTTGGCCTTTCCAAGAACACAAAATTCACATAAGTCAAGGTTTGTGACTTTATCCTTCCTAAACACTTTCTGTTTTGCCAACTCTTGTAATCCTTTCTCACTGATATGTCCTAGCCTCCTGTGCTATAACAGAGTTCTATCCATTTCTGATGCTGAGTTAGCTTCTGGAAGACTGGTCTTACCATCTAGGAAATAGAGCTCATTCTTCTTGAACCCTTTCATCACAGTGAGTAATCCTTTGGATACACTTAAAGAACCTCCCTCTGACTGAAACATGTAATCTTGAGAATCTAGCATTCCAAGAGAAATCAGGTTTCTCTTGAGATCTGGAACATATCTAACTTGGGACAATACTCTTACCACACCATCATACATATTCAAGGAAATAGAACCAATTCCTTTGACCTTGAAAGACTGGTCATTACCAAGCAAAACCGAACCAATATCCTGTAATTTTAAATCTTGAAACCATTCTTTCTTAGGACTCATATGGAAAGAACAACTTGAGTCCAAGACCCATTCTGAGTTGATATTAGTTGCAGTGACTGACAACACCTCTGCAGACTCATATCCTGAATTTGAAGTAGAGGCTTCAATAGTTTGATTGGCTTGTTTTGGTTGATTCTTTCCTTGTTTTTTCTTGAATTGCTTGTACTTGATGCAATCCTTTTTGTAATGACCCGGTTTGTGGCAGTGGAAACAATCATTGTTTCCAACATCATCTATAGAATCTTGTGATTCCTTATCTGATTTCTTGGGAGCTGGTTTATGTTCTTGCTTTTGAAACTTCCTCTTCTATACACCTTTTTTGATTGCTAGACCCTCACCAACAGATTCTGCCTTGCCTTCATTGTTCTTTGACAATTCCTTTGACTTGAGAGCAATAATCACTTCATCAAGAGTGATTGTATTTTGTCTTCCATACAATATTGTATCTGTAAAATTTTCAAAGGATTTAGGCATTGAACTGAGGAGCATAAGAGCCTTATCTTCTTTAGTAAGAGAGACTCCTATATTTTCCAAGTCATCAAGAATTTTCAGAAATTCTCCAAGTTGACTTGTAACAGACTTTTCATCAAGCATCTCGTATGCATAAAGTCTCTTCTTCATGTATAATCGATTTGCCAAGGTTTTAACCATGTACAAACTTTCCAGTTTATCCCAGACACCCTTTGCAATATCTTCCTTTGCTACTTCTCTCAGGACGTTGTTCCCCAAACTTAGAATCAGTGTGCTGTGAACCTTTTCTAGCAACAACACTTTTTCTTCTTGTTTCATGGCTTCAGGTAGAGAGGTCATTCCTTTCAGAGCAATAGCTAATCCTTGTTGGACTAAGAGCGCTCTGATCTTGAGTCTCTAGAAACCGAAATCTCCTTCTCCATTGAACTTCTCCACATTAAATCTTGTTGCAGCTATTTCTTGGATCTTCAGGCGGTTCCCACAGACGGCGCCACTTGTCAGAACTGAAGCTCCAAAAAATAAATAAACCCACTTGCAAACCACAAGTCTCAACCAATCAAGATCTGAGAACATATCTTAATCTAAACCAACAAGATTCAACACTCAAAGATTTATGTGGTTCGGCATAAACAAGCCTACATCCATGAGAAAAAGGGGAGGGGAACTTTTATTCAATCAGGAGAAAACTTTACAAGAAAAGAATACAAGATTGTGAGAACACGCTATCTTTCTCTGATCTATTTCTCTCTCTATCTGCTAAACTGAGTTTCTCTCTATCTTCTAAACTGGGTTTCTCTCTCTATAGAGATATATATAAAACCTATAGCAACTGAAAAGAAACTGATTAACCAAAAACCGTTTTGCCGTAACTGATTAGGATCCACCGAAAAATTGATCTTCAGTACCCTTCTTACAGCAGCATCTTGCAGTAACTTTCTTACAACAGCTTTCTTACTGTTGTTGCTTACTGTTGCTGCTTACAACAACGAACTTACAACAATTTTCTTACTTGTTCAGCAAACACTAGAAAAGAATTTGGCTAAACACTTTCAGATGCAAATTGCTGGTGTTTTTCGTAATTCATTTGATTCTGCTTATGGTTGCTTTTCTTTTTGTGGTGGGGTGGGTTTTGCCTTTCATGCGGAAATCTTGGCGGCCATCTTTGCGATTGAAGTTGCGATGGAGAAATACTGGACTAGTCTTTGGCTTGAATCGGACTCGGCTTATGTGGTTGCTTTTCTTATTCACCGTTCTTGCCAGGTCTCGTGGTATCTTAGAAACAGATAGCTCTCTACATTGCAGCTTCTACATAATTTCAATTTTCACGTCTCGCATATATATCGCGATGGAAATCAATCAGTAGATGGGCTTATAAAGATGCTTCTGGATTTTAAATGGTGGGACGCAGCTCCCTCTTGCATTGACCCGCTTTTATCTAGAGACGTGTCTGGTCTACCTAATTATAGGTTTCATTAGTTCAAAATACTTTTTTCCCATTATAGTTTTTTTCCCATTGAGTTTTACGAATGAAACCCTATTTTTTCTTTTCTCCTTGTATCAGATCTCTCTGTTTTTTTGATTTTCTATATATGATATATGCTATTTATTTAAAAAAAATTAGAAATATTATTTATAAGGAAATCTTTCATAATATAAACTTTCGGTTCATTTTAAATTATTTATAAATTTGTATGTTTTATTTGTTTTGAATAATTCTTCTATTATAAATTAAAATATAACTACTTAAAATTGTTTATTCCAAAGTGTTGTTTATAAATATTTAAATGATTAAGTATTTTAATTTGAGATAAAGATAATGTTTTTCATTTTTTCTTAGTTATTGATTGGGAAAAAGTGACAATATAAAATCGGTGAAAAATCTATAACCAAACAATAAACAACTAAACTATAGCTCAAAAATTCAACAACGAAAAAAATCCTTGAAAATAGTTATTGTCCAGTTATTTATTGAATCTTTTGATTCATTTATATAATTTTTACTTATTAGTATTTTTGTTTTTAGTTTTTGTATCTACCTATCAATTATTTTTGTAATTATTATTAGTTTTTAGTGAATATTATAGGCATTTTTATTTGATTTTGTTTTTTTTAATTAGAAAATAGGTAATTTGTAATTCCTTAATAGTACAATAATTTATAGTCCAACTCGAAAGCAAGCCACATATTGTTAAATAGGTTCTCATTTATTAAATATGGAAGATTTCTCTTTCTATGCCACTATATTTTATTTTATTTATGTATTAAAAATAATCAGGGGAAAAAAAAATAAACGAGAATATTCTGGAATTTCATTAGTTCACATATTGAGTAGGTCCGAGATTTTACATGAAATCGCCAGAATCGTCTGCTCGTACCTATAAATAGCCCTGCTCTCCCATTCCAATCCCATCAAAAAATCAGCCAATACTTTCTAACAAAGTTTTTTCATCTCATCAAAGTTTCCTGCAGAAATTAAGCAAAAATGTCGCTGATTCCGAGCTTCTTTGAGAACCGTAGGAGTAATGTATTCGATCCATTTTCATTGGACATTTGGGATCCCTTTGAGAGCTTTCCTCTCTCATCCTCCCTCGCCAATCTCCCTTCCTCTGCTACAGAAACCACCGCCTTGGCAAACGCTCGCATCGACTGGAAAGAGACGGCGGAGAGCCACGTGTTCAAGGTGGATGTTCCTGGGTTGAAGAAAGAGGAAGTGAAGGTGGAGATTGAGGATTCTAATGTTCTGCAGATCAGTGGGGAGAGAAGCAAGGAGCAGGAGGAGAAGAACGACAAGTGGCACCGCCTCGAGAGGAGCAGCGGCAAGTTCCTCCGCCGCTTCAGGCTGCCGGAGAATGCCAAATTGGATCAGGTGAAGGCGGCGATGGAGGATGGGGTGCTGACAGTGACGGTGCCGAAGGAGGAAGTGAAGAAGCCTGGGCTGAAGGCCATTGACATCTCTGGCTAACTAGGTCTCTGTTGATCTCTACTGTTGCAGTTTGCTTGTCCTGAATTAATAATGTCGTGGCGGGCATTGTACTGAGAGAGAAAGAGAGATGAGATAATGTTTGTAGAATTGTTAGTATCTTTGCTGTAAAAAGATGTGGACTACTGTTTGTATTTCTCATGTATTGGTTTGACAAATCCGAGCATATAGATTTCTCAAATGTTGGCTCTTGCTTCACTAGTTCTATACCTCGTTGAACTTTTATTCCATATGATTTTGTAATGGTTCTTACGCTATTATGTACAACTTATTATGTTGACATTAATAATTCGTTCAAATAAAGTGATCTGCCTTACTATTATATGTTTCAACTTTCATGATTAGAAATGTAAATATATGTGAGATGGGACTGCTAAACATAGGACTAAATTAAAGGGATATGTTACCCACAGCCCTTAGTACCAAAGCTACATGCCTTATATATTAATTCACGTCTTCACATGAAAATCCGTACTGTCCTATAAACATGGATAATCTACCCTTAATATCTTATTCGTTTAGAGAATTAATACCTGATGTTCGCCATCTTCTCACTTGAAGCAAATCTACTGAAGAACTGAGGACCCATTTAAGAGATAGGTGGGAGTTTGAGATGAAGTTGGAGGTCATTTCCGAAGCTATGTTGTTCTTCTTCAATACATTTTGCCGATTCCACAACAGATGAGTTACAACAATCCACCTCAATGAGTTGAAGCGTTGCTATTTCTCCAATATCAGATGGAATCTCTCTTAGATTATCACAATGATAAAGAAGAAGGCGCTTAAGCAGGGGGAAATGGGAACTCTTGGTTATCCAATGATGGGGATCCGTCTTGTCAATTACGAGTACTTTTAACTGATTGAACTGCCCTTCGATTGTTTCCCACTCAGTTCCACGGCAAGCATGCCGCCTCAGTTTGAGCACTTGAAGATTCGGCAATGACCCAACAACCGACATATCTTCTCATGGAATTGCAGTGCCTCTTAATGTCAACTTTTGTAGTGTTACTGGGAATGCAAGGCTCTGTGATAAATCACTCTGGCTGTATTCAAACTGATATGCATACAATTTCAAGTTTTCGAGCTTCTCTAGATGGACGAGATTGCTTAGGCCGTACTCTGATCATGTTGTTTTGTTGATTTCTCCAGAGGAATAAATGATTCCCAACTTGTTTAGATTTGGGATCAATTCCAGGACCCTCTTAGAGCATCTAAAACCGCGTTTTCGGTTTAGTGTGTGCAACTTCTCTAGAGGTAAAGTTTGATCATATGTTTGAGCAGAAGGATCAGGTATTATGCCATCCCAAATAATAATGTTTCTTAATTCTGGCATTCTCCACATTCCTAATGGCAGACATAACTTTAAAGAAAAGAAAGATCTGCGGATGATCAGTGTCTGAAGATTAACAAGTTTGGAAAACGATTTGGGAATTTCAATCATATCTGACTTGTTATAAGGTGGAAATGTAATAGCAAGGTACCTCAAATGAAGCAGCTCACCTATCTCGTTACCCAGCGACCTCAAATCAATATGCATCAGATATACTACTCTCAGAAGTCTACAACACTTCCAAGAATCAATGGAGTACAAAAAATGGAAAACAAGAATAGTATGGATGGGCGAATATTTTAACTTTTTGAAACTACCCCGACCCTCTCTTGAAATACTTATGCAGCGTGAATTCACAATACCCTCTGAAAAGCTGCCTGGAAAATCATCATATACTATGTGGAGAAACTTCTCATCAGCAGCTTTTCTTAAGCAAAGGTCTCTCAAGAGATCATGCATCTTTATGCTTTTTATCTTCCCATTATACCTCTTCTTATTTATCAATACCAGACTTCTCTTTGCCAATTCTTCCAAGTAATCCTCTGCCACCTCTTCTAAATCTTTTGATCCATTTGATTTCAGAAAACCTTCTGCTACCCATAATCTGATCAGTTCCGAGATATGTATCTCGTGATCTTCTGGGAAAGCTCCCATGTAAAGAAAACAGGGTCTTAAACGATGAGGCAAACACGTATAACTCAAAGATAATATCTCTGCAAAAGGCTCACAGCTTGTATTTACAGCTTCAATCACATTTCTTGTGATCTGTTTCCAACTGTCTTGCATCCGATTGAGCTTGGAGAGTGTTATGGTCGAACTGATTTCCTCGACCGAACCGAACTAACTTTCCGACCTAACTGAATCAAACCGGGTTTCTTGCCTAGTCTTGTTCGTCATGAGCGAACTACTCTGATAGGCGAACTCTGCCTGTCCCGGCGAACTGCGTTAGATCGGAGTGTAGCAACGAACTGAATGATTGAATGACAACGAGATGATCCTAACTGCCCGCTATTTTCACAGGTTTGTTATCCATATCCCTTGTTTCTCGGGTGATATCGAGCTAATCCTTGATTTTCGGAGAACTCCTACTTCAACTACAATTAGGACTCCTATTTTTACTACAACAAGTATCAGGGAGTATTTATATCCTTGTCTTTTTCACTTTACACACACCCAATACACAAAAAATACACTTATCATATTACTTGAGAGAATTCAGAGCCTTTCGACTGACCTGAGCGTCAGAGTCCCTTCGCCGGAACCCCTCCCGGTGTTTGTTTTGCAGGTTCGTTGGATTCGAGTGTTCAAGTTTCTGAGTTTTTGGTTCCGAGAAGACGCACGTCAGACCGGAGCAACATCAATTGGCGCCGTCTGTGGGAAATTTTGAGTTGAGACGTTGAGAGCAAATATTGTAAATACTAGAGGAACGCAGAGAACGGAGATGGGTGGACCATCAAGGAATCACAAGGAAGAAGGGGACAGCTAAAACACAGTCCCAGATAATCCTCCCCACACCATCACTTTGACTCCTGAAGAACTTTCCGACTTGATATCGGCGGCGGTTCAAAGAGCCTTGAGTGCACAAGTTAAGGGACAACCAGAGAACATCGAAATCGAGGTCGAGAAAAACCAACCGGAGGACAAGTCACAAACCAATTAAAGAGAGAGTCGTTCTGATCACCCCAGGGATCAAAAAGGGGAACGTGCTGAGCTATCTGAGGAGGTTGTGGAATTACGAAGGGAACTGAGAGAAGCCCATCAGAACGCTCGCCGAGCTCCACGAAATTTAAGGGGAACCCTTTTTCCGACCTGGTTATAAAGGACGAGCTACCTGCCTCTTTCCGCCCAGTTAACTTCAAATACGATGGCACTGCTGACCCCTGGGAGCATTTGTGTCGATTTAAAAATACCGCCCTCTTACACCGGTATTTTGAAGGGCTTAAGTGTAGGGTGTTCGCTACCACCCTTACCAATGCTGCTCAGACTTGGTTCAGTCAGTTAAGCGACAGAGTGATTCACAGTTTCGAACAGTTGTCAGATCTGTTCTTACATCAGTTCGCCAGTGTTCGGAAGCAAAAGCGATCTGCTCAAACGCTATTTGGAGTCCGACAAAAGACGGAGGAAACATTGAGGGACTACGTCAAAAGGTTTACAGCTGCAACCCTTGAAGCCCCCGAGGCTTCGGGCGATCTGGTGGTTAGTGTCTTTATTCAGGGGCTGAGAGAGGGCGATCTTCATACTTCTCTGGTAAAGAAGACCCCCTTGGATTTTGACGATCTATTACAACGAGCTACCAAGTATATCAATCTAGAAGAAGCAATTCGGATGAAAAAAGGAGAGAGTTCCAGCTGAGTGAACAAAGCACGAGAACAGGAAAGCATGAGAAAGCGACCCTTTGAAGAACCCCGAACAAAATTCGCACTTCCGCAATTAAGAGACAATAGGGGAGGCCGAAGATATGAACGATACACGTCGTTGACGATCCCTTCCGAACAAGTGTTGATGGAAATTTGGAATCTGCCCCAGTTAAAATGGCCGACGACCTGGAGCCCAAACCCTAAAAAACCACCCACCTACGGCAATGGGAAATTATGTCGGTTCCATAATGAGTATGGCCATAGTATCGATGAATGTTGGCATTTGCAAGATGAATTGGAGAGATTGATTAGAGAGAACAAACTGGCCCAATATGTTCGACAGCCCCCGCGCGAACGCAAAGACAATCGAAACGGCCAGCGAAGGCCAAGAAGAGATAGGAGACGAGTACAGCCAGAAATACCTCCACCTCCACCAAATCCACAGCATAATGAGCCCGCAAGAGAAGAAAGACCTACCATACACATGATCATCGGAGGCCCTATTGATGGGGACTCGAATAGAGCTCACAAAGCAAGATTGAATTCAGTTCGGCAAAAGTGTGTTGAAGTCCAAACCATTTTTGACGACGTAGTAACAGAGTTCGGAGCTCGCGACAAGGTGGCAATCCAAAGTCCCCAGTTTGACGCGTTGGTAATTTTGGTAGAAATTGGAGGCTTCGAAGTTAAGAGGATATTTGTGGATACAGGGAGTTCGGTGGACATCATGTTTATGGACTGTTTCAGGAAGATGAGGTCGACGGTGGAAGTAAAATCGGTAGAAACCTCCCTTTACGGTTTCTCCGGAGAGGCAGTGGCTGTTTTGGGCAAGGTACAATTACCTATGGTGTTAAGAGAAGGAGAATGGAAGCAGAATAGGACCATAACTTTCCTGTTGGTGGACGCACCCTCTCAGTATAATGTGATTATAGGTCGCCCATCGTTGGGTACCTACACGGCAATTATCTCGCCAGCACATTTGATGATGAAGTTCCCCGTTGAAAATGATCAGGGCCGGATCCTAGGTGTAGGAGTGGTTTATGGTGACCAACAGATAGCTCGATGATGTTATGTTACTGCAGTTCGTCAGCTGGAATCCCGAAAGAGAGGTTCGGAACAAAGGGATGATGTTGATCGAGAAAGAGACATTAGTCACAAAAAAGGACGCAAAGCGAACACGGTTGAGTTCGAAGAAGAAGAACTGATGAGCGTCGAACTAATTCCGGAGCGACCTGGTCATGCAGTCCGCCTCAGTAGCTACCTAACCGAACAAACGGAGAAAGAAATAATAGAAGTATTAAGGAAAAACGTGGACTTGTTCGCATGGAAACCGGAAGACATGAGAGGAATAAATCCAGATGTGGCTGTTCACAGATTGAATGTCAAACCTGAAGCTCGACCCATCAAACAGAAGTTAAGACATTTCGGAGAACAACAGAATGAGATCATTGAGAGGGAAGTCAGGAAGTTATTGGAAATCGGGCATATTGAAAAAATTCAGTATCCTCGGTGGTTAGCTAATGTTGTTTTGGTACCTAAACCGGGGAACAAGTGGCGTATGTGCATTGACTTCCGCGATCTCAATAAAGCTTGCCCCAAGGACTAGTATCCGCTTCCCCGAATTGATAAGCTGGTCGATTCCACTACAGGATGCAAACTGCTCAGTATGATGGATGCAGCACAAGGGTATCATCAGATTCTGCTACACCCAGAAGACAAACCCAATGTTGCATTTATCACTTCGTCAGGAACATATTGCTACACGGTGATGCCATTTGGATTGAAGAATGCTGGGGCTACTTATTAAAGGATGGTGGACAAGATGTTCGCCCATCAGTTAGGTCGGAATATGGAAGCTTATGTAGATGACATGCTAGTAAAAAGTGCTAAAGCGAACACACATCCTTCGGATTTAAGAGAAACCATGGCAACCATTCGGAGGAGTGGAATGCGTTTGAACCCTGCGAAGTGTTCTTTTGGAGTAAAGGCAGGAAGGTTCTTGGGATACATGATTACTGAAAGAGGAATCGAAGTCAATCCCAGTAAAATCCAAGCTATACAAAACATGACCGCCCCTCGAACTATGAAAGAAGTACAAATCCTAACTGGTCGCGTAGTTGCCTTAAGCAGGTTCATCTCCAGATTGGCGGACAAAGGGTTGCCTTTCTTTAAAGTTCTCAGAAAAAGTAGTCAGTTCGGCTGGAACGAGCAGTGTCAGAAGGCATTCGACGATCTGAAAGTTTTCCTTGCTACACTTCCCCTGTTAAAACAACCAGTTCAAGGAGAACCGTTAATAGTATACTTAGCAATCAGAGAAGAGTCAGTCAGTTCGGTCCTGGTAAAGGAGATAGGCAAAGACCAGTTCCCAATATACTTCGTCAGCAAAGTCCTTCAAGAGGCGGAAATACGCTATACGGAGATTGAAAAAGTAGCATATGCATTAGTAACTGCGGCCAGAAGATTAAGACCGTATTTTTTGAGCCATACGATCATAGTACGAACTGACCATCCGTTGAGCACCATATTAGGGAAGCCAGACGCATCAGGACGATTGGTTAAGTGGGTCATCGAGCTAGGCCAGTTCGACATTAGGTATGAACCACGAACAACAATTAAAGGTCAGACATTGACAAATTTCATACAAGAGACGACCAGGATTTAGGAGAAGAAAGAATGAGAACTCTTTGTAGATGGATCCTCATCTCGTCATGGAGCCGGAGCTGGTATCTTACTAATTAGCCCAGAAAAAGATGAGCTACAGTTCGCTATCAAATTTCTGTTCAAAGCCTCTAACAACGAAGCAGAATATGAAGCCTTCCTACAGGGTTAGAAAATAGCCGAGCAAGTCGGAGCTCGACATGTAACAGTCAAATCTGATTCACAATTAGTAACTCAACAGCTGCAAAGTCGATGCGAAGTCAAAGAGGATCGGATGAATTCTTATGCGGAAAAAATCAGGAAAATGGAGAGCAAGTTCGAGAAACTTCAAATCGAGCAGATTCCTAGAAGCGAGAACCAAAAGGTGGATTTCCTTTCTAAGATAGGCAGCTCGCTTCAAGACTGTTCGCAAAGAACTATCACAATAATGGGGGTTGAAAGAGAAAAGGAGGTAATGAGCATAGATAACAGGATGAGTCTGGATTGGAGAACTCCGATTATACGCTTTTTAGAAGGCAAGAGAGAAGGAACAGAAAAAGAATTAGAGAAGCTCGAAAGACAAGCTCGATTTTATTATCTACTACAAGAAGCCTTATACAGAAAAACCTTTCTAACAACAGATGCCCGATGTCTATCCAGAGAAGAAGGAATCAAAGTCCTGGAGGAAGCCCACGAGGAGGGATGTGCCGAACACGCGGGGGCTAGATCATTAGCTCGAAAAGTAGTACGAGCTGGATTCTACTGGCCCACAATGAGAAATGACACGAACGAAATAGTTAAGAGATGCGAAGCTTGCCAGAAGCATGGATGGCGAATTCATACCCCTGCCGCTGACATGCTAACTACCTGTTCGCCGTGCCCTTTCGCTAGATGGGGAATTGACATTGTCGGCCCCTTTGTGAAGACTCGAGGAAGCAAGCAGTTTGTAGTAGTGGCGGTGGACTATTTTACCAAATGGGTCGAAGCCGAACCCTTGGCCAAGATCATTGAAGCCGAAATGATCCATTTCATCTGGAAGAACATCTATTACAGATTCGGTTTACTGAGGATTTTGGTTTCGGATAATGGAACTCAGTTCCGTGGAAAGAAGATTGTCGAGTGGTGCAAAGAGATGAAGATCCTACAAGTATTCACAGCAGTTGCTCATCCTCAAGCAAATGAACAAGTCGAAGTGGTGAACAGAATCATATTGGACGGACTGAAAAAGCGACTAGAGTCTCAAAAGTCCAACTGGGCAGACGAACTACCATCGATTTTATGGGCATACCGAACTACACCATGATCGACGACGGGAGAAAGCCCCTTTAATCTAGCCTTCGGAATGGAAGCCGTCGTGCCAGCAGAAATCCAGGGAGAAGCGCTGAGAATCATAAGTTTCGAGCCTCTGAAGAACGAGTAGCTAATCAGGATTGATTCAATATTCTTGGATGAACTTCGAGATAAAGCCAGAGTTCGGAACGAGCTATACAAAAGGCGTGTTCAGGCGGCATTTAATAAAAAAGTTCAGAAAAGGGAGTTCCAGATCGGTGATATGGTCCTAAGGCAGTCGGACGCCTTGGTTAATATTGGAAAATTGAACGCTACTTGGGAAGGACCGTATATAGTATCGAAGATTCTTTCAGGAGGATCTTACGAACTAACTGATGGAGAAGACAAACTGTTACCAAGACCCTGGCATATAAGCCATCTGAAAAAATTCTATGTATAACTCCTTTCTGTGATTCTAATAAAATAAAGTCGGTGTCCGACTCGTGAATGTAGGCTGATTTGGCCGAACCACGTTAAAATGGATGTGTCTTTACAATTATGTTTCAAAAGTACTATATTTAATCTTGAGAATGAACTGATTGATATTTCCTCGAAAGTCGATCGACCGAACTGATCGAAAAACCTTCCGTTAGAACAAACTGATTATTTCCTTGAAAGTTCTGATCGACCGAACTGATCAGAAATACTTCCTCGGACCGAACCGATTGATTATTTCCTTGGAAGTTCTGATCGACCGAACTGATCAGAAATCCTTTCTTGGAACGAGTTGATTGATATCTCCTCGAAAGTCGATCGACCGAACTGATCGAAAAACCTTCCGTTAGAACAAACTGATTATTTCCCTGGAAGTTCTGATCGACCGAACTGATCAGAAATACTTCCTCGGAACGAACCGATTGATTATTTCCTTGGAAGTTCTGATCGACCGAACTGATCAGAAATCCTTCCTTGGAACGAGCTGATTGATATCGCCTCGGAAGCTTCGATCGACCGAACTGATCGAAAACCTTCCGTTGGAACAAACTGATTATTTCCATGGAAGTTCTGATCGACCGAACTGATCAAAAATACTTCCTCGGAACGAACTAATTGATTATTTCCTTGGAAGTTCTGATCGATCGAACTGATCAGAAACCCATTGAACGAAATTGATTATTTCGAACTACTTTACGAAAAGAAACTTGCAGAAACACTAAACAATATTCAATAATATTCAAAAAAGGAGTGGTTACAGTACAGAAGAAGTTACAGAAATAGTTGAAAAAACTAAAGAAGCATTACAAATTTCTGGGAAAAACTAAAAAATCTAAGCATCAGAAGGATCTTCCGAGGGAACTGCAGAAGGAGGAGGCTCGCTAAACGAAGGCAGAGCAGGCAGAGGGGCAAACATATCCTCGGGCAGATCAGCAGCCAAGCTCGGAGTTGCCTCTCCGGATTGAGGAATAGTCGAACCAACACTTGGGTGATCGTGAAGAACTTCCTTGATTGCCTGCTCCAGATACCCGGCCCACCAATCCGCTGTTGGATCCTCGTTCGGATCCCCTTTTCAGCCTGGAGGAATAGGAAAAGTCCGAACCAATTTCTTGAACAAGGAAGAAATGTTGTAACGAAGGACAGACTCCGGCAACGTTTGACCGGTCTCCTCCTAAAAACGGCGAACAATTTCAGTCACTTCCTCCTGGCGTAAGCGGATTCTTCTCGAAAGTAGGCCTCTGCCATCGAAGCCGCTTTTGAAAGAAAGAGAGTGGAATTCCAAAGTTGGTGAAAAAGCCTGTCGCGATATTCAGCGACTATCAGCTCCATTTCTGGACTTTTGGCGAACTGATAGTAGCCCGTAGCAATCCCAGCTTGAAAACCCTCAACTCGCATCTCCTCCCCGAAGCGAGCCCGCTCATTCCTTTCCTGTTCCAGTTCCTCATTCAGCCTGCGATTTTCGGCCTCCACCCGGAGAAAGGCATCCTGTCTCTCCATGGCGAACTTTTCCTTCGCCAGCAGCAGCTCCTCCTTTCTGACAGCATCCGAGCGAGCTACGGCTAGATCGACCTCGACCTGTTCTAGCACAGCTGACAGCTTCTCGGTCTTCTCGGAGCGAAGTGAGAGATCACTCTCCAGGGTCTTCTTCTCCTCTATCACTTCCTCCAGTCGAACTCGACTCTTCCGAAGCTCGGCCCTCCGACGAAGAGCCTGCCTTGCGTAAGCCACAAAATACTTCTGGGCGTTCGCTAGACGGATCAAGTTCTTCCTCAGCTCTTTCTCCTCCTCATCCTCTTCCTCTTCACTTCCCGTGGCCTTTCCTTCGGCTTTCGACGAACCTCCCGCCATTGCCTCATCTGTTCGCACCTTTTTCGGCCGGGAGGCTCGCGAGCTAGAAGATGCCTTCCTTTTGGAAGAAGGAGTTCGAGCCGGAGGCACCTCGTCAGTGTCCTCAGTCAGGTCTATCGGCGTAGAGGAAGGAGAGGTAATGGGAAGCGAACCAAGGGGAGTCATGGCCACTATAAGAGTAGTCAAAAAAGTCGATTCCGGAATAGGAGGAAGGACGCCCTCCTCTTCAACCACATCAACGGAAGGGCCAGGCGCCCTACCAGCCAGTTCGGCAAGACGAGCTTCCTCAGTCTGCTTAAAAGATGCAGCTAGAACAGGGTCCACTCCGTGCCGAGCAGGCGAAATAGGAGTTCGCTCCTCGTCAGACACATCGCTCGCGATGGAGAAAAACCGATTCATGGTGAGATCTACAAAAGAAAATAAATAAGATAAGATAACAAGATAACCAGCTCGACATAAAGAAGAACGTAATAATAAAACGACCTAAGTTAAAACGAGGAGGGATCTGGCTGTTCGGATAAAACCCCCAAAAAGACAACAGCTCCTCACAGGAACTCAGTTGTGCAATATCGAACCAACCCTCGGCAAAAATTTCATTCAGGGCGGTGATCTGATGGTCTGGAGCGGGAGCAGGGTCGGTTTGACCCGAACGCTGAGCCTAGGGAAGCGAGCGAAAAGGCCGATCTACAGGCGCTCTCACAAAGAAATAATGTTTCTCCCAGGAGCTGATTTTGTCATCCCCGGGAGACAGGAAAGCAACTCGCCTCGCGCCATTGCGAGGACTGAGGTAAAAACGAAAGGGATTGGAATTTTTTAGGACGAAACAAGATCGGAAGTGATCTGGAGTAGGTTCGACTCCCATCCACTTGCAAACCATATAGAACGATACTATATAGCTGATAGAGTTCGGATGTAGTTGATTAGGACATACACCGAAGAGCAAACCGATTTCAAGAAAGAAAGGATGAATCGGGGGAACTAACCCTAGTGTAACGTGTTTCAAAAACCAGGTCTGATGACCCGGCGGTGCTCGGTGTGGTCGGTCCTCTGGACCCGGGATCACCACAACATAACCCCCTGCCATTAATGAACTCAAGAATACAGTATGGGTCAGAGTGATCTTGGTAGAAGAAAAGGCATTTTCTACAGATCTCTTCCTAGGTTTTTTCGAAAAACTGATATCCGAAGAAGAAGATGCCATTGAAATAACAAAGAATAGTAGAAAAGATAGAAAGGGGTACCTGGGATTAGGTGAGGAAGTCTAAATCGAGGAGAAAATTGAGGAAGATGAACGTCTACAGTAGGTAAGCACAGAAGGGTTTTTAAGTCTGATGATGAGAGCATATATATAGAGGAAGATCTCGATTTTGGGGAGAAAAACCGAAGAGACGCAATCTGTCCGCCGTTGGATGGAGTGAAATCCAATGAAGGAAAACGAAAAGACATTGGACGAGAACAGCTCTTCGCCACGTGTCATGCGAACCGAGCGATTGCAGCTGAAAAGATATGAAAAAGACATCTTGCCTCGAAAAGGGGCGTCGATTAAGTTCGGTTACCGCCTTAGTGAACCACTACCTCAGCGAACTCCCTAAGTGTATTATATACACTTCGAAAAGGGGGGGAGTACTGTTATGGTCGAACTGATTTCCTCTACCGAACCGAACTAACTTTCTGACCTAACTGAATCAAATCGGGTTTCTTGCCTAGTCTTGTTCGTCATGAGCGAACTACTCTGATAGGCGAACTCTGCTTGTCCCGGCGAACTGCGTTAGCTCGGAGTGTAGCAACAAACTGAATGATTGAATGAGAACGAGATGAGCCTAACTGCCCGCTATTTTCACGGGTTTGTTATCCATATCCCTTGTTTCTAGGGTGATATCGAGCTAATTCTTGATTTTCGGAGAACTCCTACTTCAACTACAATTAGGACTCCTATTTTTACTACAACAAGTATCAGGGAGTATTTATATCCTTGTCTTTTTCACTTTACACACACGCAATACACAAAAAAATACACTTATCATATTACTTGAGAGAATTCAGAGCCTTTCGACTGACTTGAGCGTCGGAGTCCCTTCGTCGGGAACCCCTCCCGGTGTTTGTTTTGCAGGTTCGTTGGATTCGAGTGTTCAAGTTTCCGAGTTTTTGGTTCCGAGAAGATGCACGTCAGACCGGAACAACATCAGAGAGGACTCCAGCAATGACAACAATTGCAAGGAGAAGTCCTCTGCATTTTTCAACAATCTGCCTTCCTATTTCTTCTAGTCATTGTTCTTCTTCAAACACCTTCTGTCTAAGTAGATTCCAACCCAAGTCTACACTCATCAAATGCATCTCGTAAGAATGGCTGCAAGTGTCAGCATAAGAAGCTACATTTACATCCCTCGTAGTTATTATGATCCGACTCCCATTCAAGTCATCTGGAAACACTCTCCGAAAATCATCCCATGTATTAGCATTCCATATATCATCTACCACAATTAGAAATCTTCTCCCTTTCAAGTATTTATACACATGTTGTAGCAATGACTCAAAGCTCATACCCTCAAATTGTCCCTTGGAAGATGCATCAATTGAATTCAGAAGGCGTAACAGAATACTTGCTTTGTCATAATTTTGGGAAACAGAGACCAAAGCAGAAACATCAAAGTGATGAAGAGCAAAAGGGTCATGAAGAGCATACCAAGCAAGAGTAGTCTTTCCGATGCCTCCCATCCCAACTATTGGGATCACTTCAAGTTTATCAGACTCTCCATACATCCGATCCTTTATTTCCATCAAGTCCTTTTCAAATCCCACGACATCGCCTTTTACATTAGTCGGAAGTGTTGATGAAAATGAAGCTGAAAAATGGCTTGACATCATCTCATTTTCACTTGTACAACTGCTACTTTTGATCTGCATCCCTTCTTTCAAAATGGAATCGATTACTTTAATGGGCTTCTGTAAATCCTTGTATAACTTTTTCAAGTAACGGCCCTCAAATAAGGAATCCAGGAGAGACGGAAAAGAGATTAAAACATTAGAACGGCGCTTTCCATATTTTGAACCAAGAACTTCATTCAAAATATGGAGCTCAAAGGCGTCTTCTACTTGATTTGCTGCAACTGTGACTCGTGCTTCTAATTTGGTAGCCTCTCTTGGAAACTCCTCAAGAAAATTTGACAAGAAAACAATTTTGTCATGTAGAGATTGAATGTGTTGCTTCTCACGCTGAGCAAAAAAAGGAACCACGAACCAGAATTTGGTCTAGTGTTTGTGCAAGTGAAACAAGAGCAGCATAAGCCATTTGCACTATACAAAATCCAAGCAGCTACAAAGGTTTTCCGAACAAAATGATCTCTTATCAAACAAGAAGACTAATAAGGAAGAAATGGAGAGAATTTATAGAGGGAGAGGTATGGGTGAAGCATCCGATGAAATGAAATGATAAATTTGGCATCTTCCTCAAACTTCTAATAAATAACTCCACTATTTGGATTGCCTAAAACGGACATATCAGTAGTAAGAGCACTTATTGTGATCCAAATGTAAAACACCCAGTACATTATGATAAGTAGTTTTAGCCATCGAGGTCCTCCAGTAGAGCAACAATAACATCTTCAAGAAACTTGACAATTAAAATTTTATGTAGTCCATTAACACTAGATGACCCAGCAATGGCAAACACGATTTTCTCTAATTTTGGGCCCAACAAAGATTTCGATCCACTTTCAGGATTAACAAGACGTTGTCACATGCTACCAATGTAGGAGATAAGATACAAAGCGTAGTAGGTGCAAGGAACAATTCTAAAGTAGATTTTCCTGATTTTCTTATGTTTGTAATCATGTTTGAACTCATGCACTGCTTTTATGTCATTATCAGTTTCTTAATGTCTTCTTAGACTCTTAATTGAAATTCCTTTTGTGTAATTTGTGTTAGGGATATATTGAAAAGTATGTTTTAGTGCTACTTTGTTTATAAATTGATTCTTGTATTTTATGAGAATAAATTTTCTCATTGATTGCATTAAATATTATAAATGTTGTTTATTTAAATGCATAAATGTTCAATATACTATGTAGAAGATCACAGAAGATTAGATTGTCAATTCCGTGTAACAAGTATACTAAAATTGACAACTTAAATGGAATTGAACAATCCATTGGTAGA
This sequence comes from Scutellaria barbata, assembly GCA_028654395.1. NCBI lineage: Eukaryota > Viridiplantae > Streptophyta > Magnoliopsida > Lamiales > Lamiaceae > Scutellaria > Scutellaria barbata. The sequence continues at coordinate 7,411,209 of CM053649.1, read as the reverse complement.
AGTTGAAGTGTAAGACTCAAATTCATTTATCTTGACCAAAAGATTATACACTTGTGCATTTGATGTGATGAATAGGACATACAGTGAGATACTTCTTCAAAACTGATTTGGAAAAAAGAATTATATCTCAGTGTTATTGATTTCTTAATTTCTGTCATTTAATTAGGATGATATATAATTAATTGATATTGCTTTGATTTATTATGGGTAAAAAATTAATGAGATTCAATACTTTGTTTTTTGGACAATATTATTAATTATATTGACAGATTACTAAATTAATACAGAAAATCGTGTCTTCATACGTCAAGTTGATAATGTTCTCTGGATGGGCTCAAAACGTTTATCATATCAAATCTGACCAATGGATTAATTTACAGTATGATAATAATATTGAGCTATCATTTTCTAAGGAATAAAAAATATTAATTAATTAATGCATTTAATAGCTTAAATTAATTAATGAACATTAGATTTTAAATAGGGGAAATAATAACCGGGAGCCATATTTTATAATATGGATTAGGATGAATAGTGCAATATTAATTTTATAGTGGAGTGAATTAATATCAATAGAATAATATTGTGGCTCAATATTTGTTTCTAAATTCATTGGGAAGTCCAATCCTAATCCTCCTAAAGGCTGTCTGACCTATGTTGAGGATACATTTAGATTAAATGTTGAGGATATATTTCTTCTCCTCAAAGCTTTGTATTGTTTTGGGCCACTTTGTGTATAAATAGCGGTTGATTTTCGTGATTGCTGTTTTTTTATCGAAGAGCAACAAAAGTGAAAAATTAATTCTTTCAAAAAGAATTAAAGAGTTCGTTTGATTTCCCACCAAATCTACGAACTTCTACAGACTTGGATTTGAGGAATACTCAAAAAGTGTTTGTTTTGAACTTCTACGAACTTGGACTTGGGGAATACTCAAGAAGGTGTTTAATTTGAAGCTATTAATCTTCTCAATGGTGTCTCTCCAATCAATAGGTAAATACATATGTTTAGGGCTATGTATGATTTACCATTTGAAAAACATGATTTATCTGATTTAATTTGTTTTAAATCATAAAATTAGATTTATGATATTTTTGATTTAAATTACACCTAAATAGATCGATGCTAGTTCCCCCAACAATTTGATTGTCATTTTTTTTTATTTGTAGCGCCCCCAACCCACTATTTTAGGTGGAGTACACTACTTCATGCTACTTATATAAAATGTACTTAAAATTTTTTAAATATATAAATAAATAAATAGGTAATTATTAAAAGTGAAAGAGAATTTAGTTAATTAAAAATAAAAGGGGTTCACAAAAGAAACGTTGGATTACGCAAAAGAGAGCTATCGAATATATCATGAACTTAATTAACTTATACATATATCATAAGAAAAATAATTAACTTTAGGGTGAAATAATATGAGGGAACCCTCGACTGCACCATAACCCTACGCTCCGCCTTCTTAGTCTGAAAATATATTAAAATAAGGCATGAACATAAAATTCAGTGGAAACATCTATAAGAAATTATACCAATTGATTTGTACATGCCACATATGTCCATGCATAATTTATTAACATTCGACACTTATAGTCTATTAGCCCTTGTGGCTAGGGCCTTGTGCCCTACTTATGGTCCTTGTGACCTTATTTATCATTGTGACCTTGCGATCCATGTACCCGAAGGTGAACATATAAGCATTATACGCATCAACAATAGTATAACCTAACACTTACAATTCGTAGTTACTCACCTCAAAATCTTTTCTTTGATAAAGTTGATGAATCTATGAATCCAAACGCTCTACACCTAGCACGTCATATTATAAATTTGTTTAAACATCGTGACTTCTCAAGTTTTTAGATTATCGATGCTTTTAGAATCTAAATTAGACCTTTAAATATTTTAATTTAACTCTTAATCATTAATCAAAAGCTTCTAATAAACTTCATTAAACTTAATATTTTTTAATTAAAGTGTAATTTTTATAATTATAGCTTAATTATTGATTAATTATTATTAGTTAATCTTAATTGTTAGTCCCAAGTGGTGTTCGAGGTTCAGAGGAGGGTGAATGAACCTTGGTTGATTTTGCAAATCTTTCGAAAAACCTTTCTGTTCTGCAAGTTACTTCCTTGCAGTGCTGCTGTAACTAAGAACTGCTTGCAGCATCTTTGGGCAGTACTGTTGTATCTTTTTCTTGCAGTCCTTGTATCATTTTCTTACAGCGATACTGCACGCCATTCTTTCTTACTTTGCTGTAGTGCTGTAACTGCTTTCTTGCAGCGATGTTGTATCTGCTTTCTTACAACAGCTTCTTTCTGACATATTTGATGCAGCTATGTAACTTATAAAAACCACCATCTTTCAACACTTATATTTAAACTCAAATCTAGTCTATGCTTTTACTTAAACATTATGAAAAATGGGGTACACAAAATTTCCTATTATATATATATTTTATCTCATCAAAATCTAAACATTGAAATCCCAACAATTTTCCTCTTTTTTATGATGACAAAATATTTACATTATTTCGTTCATGAAGAAAGTTTTCACTTTTGCATTATATCATATATCAATCGGATCACATGCTTGAAAAGCTTTGATAAGATAAATTCTAATCCTGGATTCATCAGAGATGTATCATGCTATTCCTTCATCACATATTTTCAAGAAAACACAGAAGCATGCAAGAGTTCATAATCGATGAACTTGATCAAAAGTAGTAAACTAGAAATTTCTTCATTAACAGAGAGAAATTTTACAAGGGATATAAATATACAACAGAGAGTACAAATAACATGCATATATAAAGCTACTGAAACAGGGACCTTTGTGATGACGATTCTTCAGGTCTTCTTTCAACATCTAACCTTTCCTGCTCAGCTCTTTCTTTCGATCCCTTCCACCAATCTCGAATGGACTCCTGATAGGATTCTTCAAATATCTGCTACATCTTTGGAACCTGAATCCATCTCAGCTAGAAGTCCTCACAGAAAGACACTATCCTGTCTCGCTTCACAGAAAGTTCTAAATTTCAAGCTCTCCGCGCCTAGTAAGCTCTTCATATTTTCTCAGTGCAGATTGGCAAGTATGAAATTTACTGAATTTGCCCTTCCTGCACAGCAGCCTGAAGTATCTGAGATACTCAGATTTCTTGTATAGTGTGATCACCTCAAAACATGGATTGCAATCAGTAGGCAGCTTGATGTGCTTGAAGATGTTCAAGCTCCATGCGATGTTCTCTCCATCCGACCTCTGATCCATCAACACTGACACTTTAGTAGATATGTTGTCTGTGTCAAGTCGGGGAATTTCTTGAGGAGGGTACTGGCAGAAGTCTCTTCCAAAGAACCTTCTTTCTCCAATCAGCCCAAGCCTCTGCATCCAGGCATTCTCATCAGCTTCAGCTCTGGCTTGCTCCGCTCTCTGAGCAGTCATCTTCTCATTGTAATACCTTTCAGCTTCGGCTCTGCTTATCCTTTTCCTCGAGCCCTGCTGCTGGCTCTTTCTTCCTCTCTTTGAATGATAAGAAGAGGGAGGTACTGCATCCTTTCTTGTAGCACTGCTGTGTGCAGCATTTGCTGCTGATCTGCTTCCAGCAGCTGCACTAGCTCCTCCAGCTCCACCTTCATCATCTCTTCTCCAGCGCTTAGGAGAGGGGATGTCAGCAGCGGCAGATGAACCAGACCTCTTCATTTTCCTACTGAGAGGTTGATCATCATCATCATCATCATCATCATCTTCTTCTTCTTCATCAGCTTCCCCTGAGCTCCTGTATCTATCTGTAAATTTTTCCCTTTTTTTGGCATCATCAAAAGTTGGGAGCGGAGCAGGGGCAGTTGGGACCACCTTGGAGTGTGGTCTCCTAGTTTGCTCTGGGGCATCCTTGGATGCTTGAGTATACTGAGGGAACGCACTGACCATAATATCCCTCAGCTCTCCGACAATCATCTCCAAGTTCCCGAAATGGTCGTCCATACTTCTAGTTCTTCTAGATTGATCTGTTACATGGTCCAAAAGTGTGTTGAGGATGAGAAAGTGAGTCTACAGCCTGTCTGCTGCATTTTCAGCATGGCGTTTACACAACCTTACTTCTCAGCGAGTCTGTGCAGCTTCGACCTTCAGCTCTCCCTCCATCTTTACTCGATCCAAGTACAGCCTGTGGGCATTATCATTGAGCGTTCGTTTGATCATCCCAGGTAGTACTTCAAGATCCTTCTTAAAACCAGTCATGGTTTCAGCATGGAATTGGGTGCCGACCCTAATGCTGTTCTGCATGTTAGACTCATGCTCCTAGAGAGCATGCAGCAGGTGTTTAACAGCAGTTACCACCCTATCGATCGATTCATCAGGGGTCAGGCCCAATTCCTCCTTGTTGAGACAGCAGTCGATGCAGCGAAAGGAATGACAGCTTGGGGATTTAGTGCTGCATCCTGCCTTAGTACCTCAGTTGTAACCTCATCCTCATGGTTGTTGGGTTGGGAACCGGTCGAGCTTGAGGATGGGTGTTCTTCATCTTCTGTCTTCTCTTCGTCAGATGATATATCAACTGGTGCTGCTCCGCTACCTTTCGGTCCGTATGCAGCCATGTTTCGTTCTTTCATCATCCTGGCGAATTCGGCATAATCAGCTACAGCGTCCTCAGTAACCTCTGCTGCTGTAAATTGGAAAGGTTCTTTCGAGCATGCAGTAGCTGCAACATCAACCTCCTTCTGAGCTGTCTCTAGCTGCACATCGGTTACCTCTGCTTCTACTCTAGCATCCTTTGTGGGTACTGTCTCAATAGCCTCCCCAGCAGAGGTGTTCTCACCCTCAGGGAGTGTTGTCAGAACAACAGCCTCACTTGAGGTCTTTAGCAAGGACCCCGTCTCATCGGCCGATCTTGTAACTTAGACAACTTTTGCTGCATTCTTACAGCTCTGGTTGGTTTCTTGCAGTTTCCACAGCATTCAGCACTATAAGCTCCACTGCTGCAAGAATCTCAGCCTCCACCCTTCTTGTTTCCTCAGCAGCTTCTATAAGGGTGGCTACCTGCTATACTGCTGTCTCGGCCAGTACAGGGAGTCCAGCCTCTACAACTTCCTCCGTGGTTACGTCATCGATGATCTTAGCAATGTCAGAGATCACATCTCTGATGATAATGATAGGTTCCCGTTGAGAGTCTGCAGCAGCAACATTCATACATACAGGGAAATCACCGTAGTCCACCAGTTGAGGCTCCTCCTCCTCCAAAGGGTCGAGAGTGACTATGTTGGAGAGGCATTCAACCATTTGCTCGTATGCAGGTGAGTTACATTATGTTGACTTGAGTTACTTTCTTCCGACATCCTCCTAGGAATGTCGATTTGCTCTCAAGCAAAAGCGACGTCATCATCCCTTCTTACAACCTCCGTAGTCGGGGTAAGGAAGACCTGGACGTCCTCCAAAGCTGCTCTTATCGGCAGCTCTGCAGAGTGGGTTTTACAAGAGCTTTTCCATTTTCCTTGTCCTTTGCTCCCTGAGCAGCAGTGCTTGCTGATTGTTCTTACACTATAGCTGCATACTCAGGTTGTAGGAGCGTCAGAATATCGTCTGAGTTGGCCCACTCCAGGACTGCTTGCTCGACTGTCAGGAAATCCTTCCACTTCAACAAGATTTTTCCCTTAGACAATCGCATCTCCCTCTAGAGATTATATTATAGCTCCATATTTCTAGCTGCTGAAAAGGTTGGATCGAGCACTGATGTATCAGCTCCATGATCGCGCGAGGAGGCTGAGTTAACTCCTTATAGATGAGCTTCTACACCAATTTCTTTGTCATTTTCTGGCAAATGTGACTCATTCTCAATAGCAACTACAGCCAAGCAAGCTGTAGAGTTGGGAATTAAGAGTCTTCTTCTTACTGCGTGGGGCCCTCCTGATCAAGGGTGCATCATCATCATCGGAGGAGGCTTTAGATTCAGGTTCAGCCTCAGCTACATCCTCCCCTTTCTCGTCACCCCCGCTGTCTGTAGCTTCATCTTGCAGAGCCATGGTTGCATTCTTTTTGTCTTTGGTTTTCTTACCTGCTGCTTTTGGTTGGGTCTTACCCTTCTTCTTCTCCCCGTGATACTTCCCAATGGGGATAGGAATGGGTGCTGCAAGCTGGAGACCAAGCTTGCAGAGCAGAGAGCAGATGGTGATGCCGAAGCTCTTCCTCACCGTTATCTTCTCTGCCTCCTCCCACATCCTCTTCATGATGAACCTCACCCAATTCATCTTTCTCTCTGGCCATGATGACAGACATGATCCGGAACCGGAGATCTGTGTATTTGTCATAACTTACCGTCCTGCCTTCGATGGAGTACGCACAGATGTCATGGAAAAACTCAAACTCTGGTTTGAAGAGTTTCTTCGGGACGCTTCTCTTAATCTCAGCCCCGGCATCTCTTGCTCGAAAGAGATCCCACATCTCTTGAGCATTGCCCTCCCCATACGTCATAAGCTGATAGGGGTTCATACCTCCAATGGAAATGCTGAAGGTGGTGGCGATGTCTCTGATGGTTAGAGACCTCTCTTCGTCATCTGCATCTACCGAGAATCCAACGTAGACAGTGGTCAGAAGCCCTAGGACTTGAGTCCTCTGAAGGGCATCGAAGATCTTGCAGATCATGGCATTGTCATACAACCCAAAAGCGTAGACGTGCTCCTGGTTAATCAGACATCCTTCCAAAATGATTGATTGCCTGGCCGCCATTGATTTTTCAGAGAGAGAATGAAAGGTTCGAAGATTTTTGGACTTAGAAAAATTTCACGAGAAAGAAAACTTCTCTCCTTGGGTGATGGTGAATAATGAATTCGAAAAAGAGCGGTTATGAGGGTTATGACGGATCTCAAGAGACGTGTAGTAAGATCATCGGTTGAGATAAATCTGAGGGAATTGATCTTACGGTCCTTAGAAAAAGACGGAGGGATCAAATCATCAATAATCATTACTGGGTGTGTGGGCTTCTGATCGTGCTTTTCCACTTCTGATACGTACAGCCATGCATTTAATGTTGAAAGACATGCAATATGCAGCTCAAAGAAATGTCTTTTTAAGGTTGCAGTATCGTAGGTACAAGGTTACAAAGTAACGAATACCCTTTGAAATAAATGTTGTAACCAGGAGCTGCTTACACTCCTGTTCACTGCTGTACTATAAGAATAAAGAATACAGCGATGTTTGATCCCAACGTTGTATGAAGACGCATCTTACAACACTATACTTACTGCTTCTCGCAAGCATGCAGAGATTCCCCCTAGGCTTCTGACTATCTTTTTCACCTTATAATTTTAGAATTCCCAACTCATTTCTAAGCATAGAAAACCTCGATCCACTTAATGGTTTAGTGAATATATCTGCAAGCTGGAGATCCGTGTGAACTTTCTCAAACACAACATCTTTCTTTTCTACATGATCTCTTATAAAGTGATGTCGTATGTCGATGTGCTTTGTTCTTGAGTGAAAAATAGGATTATGAGTAATTGCAATTGCGCTTGTATTATCACAGAGAATCGAAGTCTCTTTTTCTTCAATCCCATAATCTCTAAGTTGTTGTTGTATCCAGAGAATCTGCGCACAGCAATTTCCTGCTGCAACATACTCTGCTTCTGCTGTAGAGGTTGCAATTGAAGTTTGCTTCTTGCAGAACCATGAAACAAGTCTATTTCTCAGAAATTGACAAGTTCCACTGGTGCTTTTCCGATCAATCTTGTAGCTTGCATAATCTGAGTCAGAGTAGCCTTGAAGCTTGAATCCTCCTTCATTGGGATACCATAGGCTTACTTCCTGAGTTCCTTTCACATATTGGATAATTCTCTTGACAGCTGAAAGATGTGACTTCTTTGGTGCTGCCTGGAATCTTGCACCGACTCCTACTGCAAACATTATGTCTGGCCTGCTTGTTGTGAGATACAGCAAGGATCTAATTAACCGTCTGTATTTTGTGATATCTACATCTTTACCATCATCACTTTGTCAAGGCTTATTGATGTAGATATAGGAACGGATGTTGCTGCACCATTCTACATGCCGAATTTCTTGATAAGTTCTTTTGTGTATTTGACTTGACTAATGAAGGTTCCTGCAGACAGCTGCTTTACTTGCAGCCCGAGAAAGAAACTTAATTCTCCCATCATACTCATCTCGAATTTCGACTACATCAGGTTGAAGAACTTCTCACACAACTCTTTGTTGGTGGATTCGAAGATGATATCATCCATATATATCTGTACAAGCAGTACACTTTCTTCAACCAATATTTTGAACAGAGTCTTGTCAAGTGTTCATTTCTGAAAACCATTTTCCAGCAGATAGAGAGATAAGGTGTCATACCAAGCTCTTGGTGCTTGCTTAAGTCCATATAGGGCCTTGTGTAATCTAAACACCCTCTCTTCTACATGATCTTCAAAACCTGGAGGTTGTTCAACATATACTTCCTCTGTAAGAAGACCATTCAGGAATGCACTCTTTACGTCCATTTGATAGACATTGAAATTCATTTGAGCTGCATATGCCAGAAAAATTCTTATTACTTCCAGCCTTGCTACTGGAGCAAACGTCTCATCAAAATCAATTCCTTCTTCCTGGTAATATCCCTTAGCAACTAATCTTGCTTTGTTCCTCACAACAAGTTCAGATTCATTTAACTTATTCTTGAAGACCCACTTTGTTCCTATAACTCTTTGATGAGTTGGTCTTGTAATTGTTTGCCATACTTGATTTCTTTCAAAACCATTTGGCTCTTCTTGCATAGCCTGTGCCCAGTTGCTATCTTGTAGGGCTTCTTCAACATTTTTGGGCTCTGTTTGAGATATGAAGCATGCAAATATTGTTTTATGAGAAATGGACCTTCTTGTCCTTACTCCTATGGATGGATCTCCAATGATAAGATCCTAGGATGATTTCTTAGCCATGTCCTATAAGGCTAAAAAATATGTATTGGTCTAGGTTGCTCCTCTTGTTACTGCATGATTGGGGGTTTTGCTGCTGTAAGAATATTTGCTGCATCCAGAGGTGCAACTTCTTCTTCTTTGTCTTCTCCTGTAGTATAACTCCTTCAACATATGAAACATCATTCTCTTTTTTTGGAGCTATATCTTCAGCTGGTTCTTCTAACTTCTTGTTGTCACAGTGTGGCTCATCAAACACCACATGAATTGATTCTTCAACCACCAAGGTTCTCTTGTTGAATACTCTGAAAGCTCTACTTACAGCAGAGTATCCTAAGAATACTTCTGCATCTGACTTTGCATCAAAGGTTTTTAGATGCTCCTTTCCATTGTTAAGAATATAACACCTGCATCCAAAGATATGCAGATATGAAATATTGGTGTATATCCATTCCAAACTTCATAAGGAGTTTTGTCTAGATCTTGTTGATCAAACATCTATTCTGTGTGTAGCTTGCAGTGTTGGTTGCTTCAGCCCAAAATCTCTTGGGTATTTCTGCTTCTGCTATCATTGTCATTGCTACTTCCTTGAGGGTTCTATTCCTCCTTTCAGCTACACCATTCTGTTGAGGTGTTCTTACAGCAGAGCATTCATGACGAATACCATTGTCAGAACAGAATTTCTCAATGAATTTGTTTATGAACTCAGTTTCTCTGTCTGATGTTATCTTCACTATGCTCAAGCTCTTTTCATTCTGGATTTTCTTGATAAGGTTAGGTAGCTTGTCTTGAGTTTCTGATTTCTTGGCAAAGAAGATTGTCCATGTATATCTGGAGTAGTCATCTACTACCACAAGTGAGTACTTTTTCCCACTTATGTTTACTGGTTCTACTGGTCCAAAGAGGTCTATATGTAGAAGATCTAGAATCTTGTGAGATAACTTCTATAACTTGTCCTTGAATGAGCTCTTTACTTGCTTTCCTTTCTGACAAGCTCCACATACATTCTTCTTCTTGTATGCCACATCTAGCAATCCTCTTACAAGACCTTTTCTTGCTAGCTTGTTGATAGTTTTGAAGTTCAGATGACTTAATCTCTTGTGCCATAACCAGCTAAGCTTTGGTGGACTCTTCACAATGAAGCATGTTGGTTGAATAGAAGAGTTCCAGTCAATAAGATAGATACTTCTTCTTCTTGTTCCTATAAGCTGGACTTCATTTGATGTACTGTCCTTGATTAAACACTTGTTGAGGTTGAATTCAACTGTGTATCTTTTGTCAAAAAATTGACTGATGCTTTGAAGGTTGTATCTGAGTCCTTTCACATAAGATCCATCCTTGATCTTTATGTTCCCTTTGACTAGGCATCCACTTCCTTTTGTGCTTCATTTGGAATCATCTCCAAAGATGACCTTTGGTCCTTTGCATTCTTGTAAGTTTTTTAGAGCTTTTTTTACTGCCTGTTATGTGCCTTGAGCAGCCACTTTCAATATACCATACATCACTGCTGTAACCTGACATTGAAACCTGCAACAAATTTAAGCAGATTTAGGTACCCACTTCTGTAAGGGTCCTTTGGGGTTAGTTACTTTGGGAACCCAAACTTTCTTAACAGTCACTGTTTTGCTGTAAGATTTGTTGGTTCTCTAACTGTATGTAGTTTTATTTTTTAACTGCTTGTTAAAAGTGTGCGCAGAGACTATATATGTGTCACCAACGCCCTTGTAGTATGGTCTTTATTGGTCCCAAGTGGTGTCCGAGGTTCAAAGGGGACTAAATGAACCTTGGTCGATTTTACAAATCTTTCGAAAAACCTTTCTGTTCTGCAAGTTACTTGAACTTGCAGCGCTAGACAGTTACTGCTTACAACACTATAATGCAGTCCTGCACACTGTAACTAGAGTTTATACACAGCGAAAAAAATATGATTTATAACACAAGACTGGTTTTCTCAAATATGATATTTTTCAAAATGTTTTATACTTGTGACAGAGATAGATATATAAAATAAAGCACATATAAGAAAGCAATAAAACACTTATGGCTTATAGTGGTTTGAAGGTGGTGTAATCCTTCTACGTCCACTCTACTGCTACCTCGAGTCGGAACTTTATTAAGCAAGATTGATTTCTAGGACTTTCCTAACAATCTATCAACTTTACAAAGCGACCACCTACTAGAGTCCAGCGTACACACAACAACTGTAAACTCTAAAGGCTAACACACACAGGGTTCTAAACTCCCACGCAGGAAAGCTTCCTAACTTTAGACAACTATACAAACAGCAAGGATCTCTCCTATCAACTGTTCGACACCTCTAAAACAACCTAAGCACACAACAATAAGGTTAAAAAGTATGTGTTTGGTTCTTTAACTGGTGCGGTGAAGTGAACTTCTGAATCCTTTGAAGGATCTTTCAGCTTTGAACTTGCTTCACTTCACAGAGGTTGAGTGACTTAAACTAAGAGTAGACTTGAATGATTGTAACTTCAAAGTTTGAGAGTTTTTGCGCAAATGTTTTAGTAACCAACTTCAGTGTTGCTCATCTTCTATTTATACTTGTGTGAGAAGATATCTGTTGAAGGAGATATCTCTCTTTTGAATTTATTGTACTTGATCAAAGGCATGGCTCGGATTTAATGCGACTTGACTTTCTCTTTCAGAGTATTTAATGTGGCAGTTGCGGTTAGCAGCTTTCTGCAGTGCGCCAGTCCACATGGCATCTTCGTATTGGCTCCGTGTCTGTAATTTTGATCTTTTCTGGAACGGCTCTATTTATACTTGCTTGGATCTTTGTTCCTCGTACAGCATTTATCCTTCATTGGATTGCAGGATACTTCTTTGTTTGTTATTGATGTTGTTGACTGTTTGAGCAGTAAGCTTTGTGCTGTATCCTAGGTCTGTTTACAGTTGTTACTTCCTCACAGTGTTGCTGTAGCTTAGACCTGCTTGCAGTATCTTGGTGCAGTACTGCTATATCTTTTACTTACAGACTTCGATATCCTTTTCTTTACAGCGATGCTGCACGACATTTTTTCTTACTTCGCTGCAGTGTTGTAACTGATTCCTTACGGTGATGTTGTATCTGCTTTCTTGCAGCAGCTTCATTCCGACATACTTGATGCAGCTATGTGACTTATAGAAGAAACCACCATCTTTCAATACATATATCTAGACTCAAATCTAGTCTATGATTTCACTTAAATATTGTGAAAAATGGGGTACACAAAACTTCCTATTACATATATATTTTGTCTCATCAAAATCTAAACACTGAAATCCCAACAATTTTCTCCTTTTTGATGATGACAAAACATTTACATTATTTCATTCATGAAGAAATTTTTTCATTTTTACATCATATCATATGTCATCCGGATTATATATTTGAAAAACATTGAAAAGATAAATTATAATCCTAGATTCATCAGAGATGCATTATGCTATTCCTTCATCACATATCTTCAGAAAAGCTCAAAAGCATGCAAGAGTTCATTATCGATGAACTTGATTAAAAACAATAAACTAAAAAAAAATTCTTCATTAACTGAAAGAAATTTTATAAGGGATAGATATATACAACAGAGAGCATGCATAAATAAAGCTACTGAAACAGGGACCTTCGTGATGATGATTCTTCAGGTCTTCTTTCAGCATCTATCCTTTCCTGCTCAGCTCTTTATCTCGATCCCTTCCACCAATCTTTAATGGACTCCTGATAGGATTCTTCAAGTATCTGCTGCATCTTTGGAATCTGAATCCATCTCAGCCAGAAGTCCTTACAGAAAGGCACTATCCTGCCTCGTTTCACTAGGTCGATGTAGAAGTTCTGAATTTCAAGCTCTCCGCGCCTAGTAAGCTCTTCATATCTCCTTAGTGCAGATTGGCATGTATGGAATTTGCTGAATTTGCCCTTCCTGCACAGTAGCCTGAAGTATCTGAGATACTCAGATCTCTTGTACAGTGTGATTATCTCAAAAGATGGATTGCGATCAGTAGGCAGCTTGATGGACTTGAAGATGTTCAAGCTCCATGTGATATTCTCTCCATCCGGCTTCTGATCCATCAGCACTGACACTTCGGCAGATATGTTGTCTATGTCGAGTGGGGGAATTTCTTAAGGGGGTACTAGTAGAAGTCTCTGCCAAAGAACCTGCTTTCTCCAATCAGCTCAAGTCTCTGCATCCAGGCATTCTCATCAACTCCGCTCTCTGAGCAGCCATCTTCTCGTTGTAATGTCTTTCAACTTCAGCTCTGCTTACCCTTTTTCTCGAACCCTGCTACTAGCTCTCTCTCCCTCTCTTTGAATGATGAGAAGAGGGAGGTGCTGCATCCTTTCTTGCAGTACTGTTGTGTGCAGCACTTGCTGCTGATCTACTTCCAGCAGCTGCACCAGCTCTTCCTGCTCCACCTTCATCATCTCTTCTCCTGCGCTTTGGAGAGGGGATGTTAGCAGCAGCAGATGATCCAGACCTTTTCCTTCTCCTGCTGAGAGATTGGTCATCATCATCATCTTCTTCTTTTTCATTAGCTTCCCCTGAGCTCCTGTATCTATCTGTAGATCTTTCTCCCTTTTTGGCATCATCAAAAGCCGGAGACGGAGTAGGAGCTGGGACCATCTTGGAGCGTGGTCTCCTTGTTGGTGCTCTGGCATCTTTAGATGTTTGAGCATGCTAAGGGAATGCGCTCACCATGATGTCCCTCAACTCTCCGACAATCATCTCCAAGTTCTCCAATCGATCGTCGACACTTCTGGTTCTTCTGGATTGATCCGTTACATGGTCCAAAAGTGTGTTGAGAATGAGGGAGTGAGTCTGCAGCCTATCCGATGCATTTTCAACATAGTATTTATACAACCTTATCTCTGCGCGGCTATGTGTAGCTTGTACCTTCAGCTCTCCCTCCATCCTTACTCGATCCAAGTACAGCCTGTGGGTATTATCATTGAGCGTTCGTTTGATCATCCCAGACAGTACTTCAAGATCCTTCTTAAAACCAGTCATGATTTCAGCGTGGAATTGGGTGCCAACCCCGATGCTGTTCTGCATGTTAGATTCATGCTCCTGGAGAGCACGCAGCAGGTGTCTAACAGCAGCTACTATCCTGTCGATCGATTCGTCAGGGGTCAGGCTCGAATTCCTCCTTGTTGAGGCGACAGCCGATGCAGCATAGGGAATGACAGCTTGGGGGTTTGGTGCTACATCCTGCCTTGGTGCCTCAGTTGCAACCTCATCCTTATGGTGGCTAGGTTGGGAACTGGTTGAGCTTGAGGATGGGTGCTCTTCATCTGCTGCCTCCTCTTCGTCAGATGATATAGAAACTGGTGCTGCTTCACTACTTTTCGGTCCGTATACAGCCAATTTGTATTCTTTCATCATCCTGGTGAATTCGGCATGTCCAACTGCAGTGTCCGCAGTAACCTGGGAAGGTTCTTTCAAGCATGCAATAGCTGCAGCATCAACCTTCTCTTAAGGTGACTCTAGCTTCACAGGGGTTACCTCTGCTTTTTCTCCAGCTTTCTCTAAGGGTACTGTCTCAACAACCTCCCCTGTAGAGATCTTCTCTCCCTCAGGGAGTGTTGTCAGAACAACAACCTTGCCTGAGGTCTTCAACAAGAACCATATCTCCTCGGCCAGTCCTGAAACTTGGACAGCTTTTGCTGCAAGAATGGATTGTTGTAGCTCTAGTTGGTTTCTTACAGCTTCCACAGTATGTAGTACTGTAAGCTCGATCGCTGCAAGAATCTCAGCCTCCATACTTCTTGTTTCCTCAACAGCTTCTACAAGGGTGGCTGCCTGTTGTACTGCTGTCTCCGCCAGTACAGAGAGTCCAGCCTCTGCAACTTTCTCCATGGTTGCGTCATTGACGACTTCAACAATGTCAGAGATCATTCTGGCGAGGGGTGTGTCATCATTAGAGGAAGAGGCTTTAGGTTCAGGTTCAGCCTTTCCTGGTGTCCCCCTGATGACAGGAAGATGATTCTCAACATCCTCATCTTTCTCGTCACCCCCGCTGCCTCCAGCTTCATCTTGCAGAGCCAAGGTTGCATTCTTTTTATCTTTGGTTTTCTTCCTTGCAACCCCAGCTCCTGCTGTCTTCGGTTAGGTCTTACCATTCTTCTTCTCCTCGAGATATTTCCCAATGAGAATAGGGATGGGAGCTGCAAGCTGGAGACCTAGCTTGCAGAGCAGAGAGCAAATGGTGATGCCGAAGCTCCTCCTCACCGTGATCTTCTCTGCTTCCTCCCACAGTCCCTTCATGATGAACCTTGCCTAGTTCACCTTTTCTCCGACCATGATACCAGACATGATTCGGAACCGGAGATTTGTACATTTATCGTAACTCCCCATCCTACCTTCGATGGAGTATGTACATATGTCATGGAAAAATTCAAACTCCTGTTTGAAGAGTTTCTTCGGGACGCTTCTCTTGATCTCAGCCCCGACATCTCTTGCTCTAAAGAGATCCCACATCTCTTGAGCGTTGCCCTCCCCATACATCACAAGCTGACTGGGGGTCATGCCTCCGGCAGAAATACTGAAGGTGGTGGCGATGTCTCTGATAGTCTTAGACATTTCTTCCTCATCTGCATCCATCCTGAACAGGATACAGTTTCTTTCCTCCGCAGTCCTGACGTAGGAGTAAAATCTTTGTACTGACTCCACCGAGAACCCAGCATATACGGTGGTCAGTAACCTGAGGATATGAGTCCTCTCAAGGGCGTCGAAGATCCTACAGATCAGAGAGTTATCGTACAGCCCAAAAGCGTAGACGTGCTCCTAGTTGATCAAATGTTCTTCCAAAATAGAATGAAAGGTTCGAAGATTTTTGACTTGGAAGAATTTCACGAGAAATGAAGCTTCTCTCCTTGGGTGATGACGAAAAATGAATTAAAAAAAAGACGGTTATGGAGTTATAGAGGATCTCAAGGGACGTGTAGTAAGATCAACGGTTGAGATTAAAATGAGGGAATTGATCTTGTGATCCTTAGAAAAAGACGAAGAGGTCAAATCGTCAATAATCATTATTAGGCGCGTGGGCTTCGGACCGCGCTTCTTCCACTTCTGACACGTGCAGACATGTATTTAATATTGAAAGACATGCGATTTGCCGCCTAATTGAATGTTTTTTTAAGGTTACAGCAAATTGGGTACGAGGTTACAGAGTAATAAATACCCTTTGAAATAAATGTTGTAACCAGGTGCTGCTTACTCCCCTATTCACTGTTGTACTATAAGAATAAAAAATGCAGCGCTGTTTGAACCCAGCACTGTATGAAGACGCAGCTTACAGCACTATACTTACTGTTTCCCACAAGCATGCAGGGATTCCCCTTAGGCTTCTGTACCATCTTTTTCACCTCATAATTTTAGAATTCCCAACTCATTTCTAAGCATAGAAAACCTAGATTCACTCAAAGGTTTAGTGAATATATCTGTAAGCTGGAGATCTGTGTGAACTTTCTCAAGCACAACATCTTTCTTCTCTATATGATCTCTTATAAAGTGATGTCGTATGTTGATGTGCTTTGTTCTTGAGTGAAAAATAGGATTATGAGTAATTGCAATTGCACTTGTATTATCACAGAGAATCGAAGTCTCTTTTTCTTCAATCTCATAATCTCTAAGTTGCTGCTGTATCCAGAGAATCTGAGCATAACAACTTCCTGCTGCAACATATTCCACTTCTGCTGTAGAGGTTGCAATCGAAGTTTATTTTCTGCAGAACCATGAAACAAGTCTATTTCCCAGAAATTGACAAGTCCTACTAGTGTTTTTTCTATCAATCTTGCAGCCTGCATAATCTGAGTCAGAGTAGCCTTTAAGCTTAAATCCTCATTCCTTAGGATAGCATAGGCCTACTTTCTGAGTTCCTTTTAGATACTTGATAATCCTCTTGACAGTTGAAAGATGTGACACGTTTGGTGCTGCTTGGAATTTTACACCGACTCTTACTGCAAACATGATGTCCGACCTACTTACTGTAAGATATAGCAAGGATCTGATTAGCCATCTGTATTTTGTGATATCTACATCTTTACCATCTTCATCTTTGTCAAGGCTTATGAATGTAGACATATGAACGAATGTTACTGCACCATTCTCAATGCCAAATTTCTTGATAAGTTCGTTTGTATATTTGAATTGACTGATGAAGCTTCCTGTAACCAGCTGCTTTACTTGTAGCCCGAGGAAGAAACTTAATTCTCCCATCATACTCATCTCGAATTTCGACTGCATCAGGTTGGAGAACTTCTCACACAACTTTTTGTTGGTGGATCCGAAGATGATATCATCCATATATATCTGTACAAGCAGTACACTTTCTTCAACCAATATTTTGAACAGAGTCTTGTCAAGTGTTCATTTCTGAAAACCATTTTCCAGCAGATAGAGAGATAAGGTGTCATACCAAGCTCTTGGTGCTTGCTTAAGTCCATATAGGGCCTTGTGTAATCTAAACACCTTCTCTTCTACTTGATCTTCAAAGCCTGGAGGTTGTTCAACATACACTTCCCTCTGTAAGAAGACCATTCAGGAATGCACTCTTTACGTCCGTTTGATAAACATTGAAATTCATGTGAGCTGCATATGCCAGAAAAATTCTTATTACTTCCAGCATTGCTAAAGGAGCAAAAGTCTCATCAAAATCAATTCCTTCTTCCTGGCAATATCCCTTAGCAACTAATCTTGCTTTGTTCCTCACAACAAGTCCAGATTCATCTTGCTTGTTCATGAAGACTCATTTTGTTCCAATAACTCTTTGATGAGTTGGTCTTGCAACTGTTTGTCATACTTAATTTCTTTCAAATCCATTTAGCTCTTCTTGCATGGTCTGTACCCAGGTGCTATCTTGCAAGGCTTCTTCAACATTCTTGGGCTTTGTTTGAGATATGAAGCATGGGAACATTGCTTCATAAGGAATGAACCTTCTTATCCTTACTCCTATGTATGTATCTCCAATGATAAGATCCCTAGGATGATTCCTTAACCATGTCCTGTCAGGCTCAAAGATATGTCTAGGTCTAGATTGCTCCTCTTGTTGCTGTATGATAGGAGGTTCTGCTGCTGTAAGAATATCGGCTGCATCCAGAGGTGCAGCTTCTTCTTCTTTGTCTTCTCCTGTATGCAGAACTTTTTCTACATATGGAACATCATTTTCTTTTTTTAGAGTTGTATTTTCAGCTGGCTTTTCTAGCTTTTTGGTGTCACAGTGTGGCTCATCAAACACTACATGAATTGATTCTTCAACCACCAAGGTTCTCTTATTGAATACTCTGAAAGCTTTACTTACAGCAGAGTATCCTAAGAATACTCCTTCATCTGATTTTGCATCAAAGGTTTTTAGATGCTCCTTTCCATTGTTGAGGATATAACACCTGCATCCAAAGATATGCAGATATGAAATATTTGGTGTATATTCATTCCAGACTTCATAAGGAGTTTTGTCTAGATCCTTATTAATCAAACATCTGTTCTGTGTGTAGCAAGCAGTGTTGGTTGTTTCAGCCCAAAATCTCTTGGGTATTTCTGTTTCGGTTATCATTACCTTGCTGCTTCCTTGAGGGTTCTATTCCTCCTTTCAGCTACACCATTCTGTTGAAGTGTTGATGTGTAGAAAAATATGCATAATTTAATTGAATTAGTCCATAGTTCTAATGTATTCATGTGCCTACACTTGCTATTTTTCTATACATTTTCATTATTTGTTCAAAAACTTCAATTTTCGATTTTCTTGATTTAAGCAGTGATTTAGAGACAAATGTGGGAATGAAGAATGAAGGCCGATGATGCAAAAAGATGGACATTGGGTACAATGTTTACACATTGGATGATCCAATGCGTGAGAATTAAGCCCAACGAAAGCCTAAAGTTTCTTTGGAATGAGCCCTAGCCCATAATACTTTTCTATCATGATAAAAGGGTTGTAGATGAGACAGAATGAGGAAATTAGAGCGCAACAGATTGGAAAAGCAGATTGGAGAGAAGAGATCAGAGAAAGAGAAAAATCATAATTGTGAATTTTAAAATGTGTGGCTAATTTCCTTACGCTAGTTCAAAGGGATGTTGAACCTTTATTCTTGAATTACTCCGGATGATTAGTAACGCTTTCTTAATTTCTATCTCTTGAATGATTTGTGTTGCTTGGTTAATTGTTTATGATATAGCATGATTCAATTTAGCAGGGCCCGTTAGATTAAATTATTGTGATATCTATTGTTAGGATATGAACTGTAATCCGTAATTGTTACAAATTTATATTCATAAGTATCAAGAAATGTTGGAATCGTTGGGGGCAACACATCTATAGATTATCCAGATCGAGCTTGTGAATTTGGAGTCTAGTTCGTCCTATCATCTTAGAGATTAATGGGTTCATCACACTAAATCTAGAGGTCGTACCTATTAGGTTGTTTGATTGAACATGGTTTATTGAAGAGCTTATTTTAATAGACTAAACTTAAGAGATGATTCGGGATAGCATAGCTTGTTGCTAATCTAGGGACGAGGGTTCGAGAGATAGATTGAGATAAACGTTATTAATTAATCCACCTGATCAAGAATAAATGGGGATACTGAACTAAGAACTAGTACTTGTTTATTGATTGATTCTTGTTTATCTGATTTATTTCCATCTGTTGGGATTTCAATGTTTAGATTTTGATGAGACAAACTAGATATGTAATAGGAAGTTTTGAGTACCCCATTTTCACAATGTTTAAGTGAATAAATAGACTAGAATTGAGTCTTGTGTCTAGTATCGAAAATGGAGGATAAACAAGGATAAAGCTGCATCTAAGCTTTAAGGGAAGATATCGCTGCAAGAAGGCAGGATACAGTATCGCTGCAAGAAGACAGGATACAATATAGCTGATAGAAGGAAGATACAGCACCGCTGTAATGAGTCAAAAATTCTATACAGCAATGTAAGAAAGAACGGCGTGCAGCAACGCTGCAAGAAAAATGATACAGGAGTACTGCTAGAAAGAAGTTACAGCAGCACTGCCAGAAGATACTGCAATCAGGTCTAAGATATAGCAGCACTGAAAGAAAGCATCAGCTGCACAAGGACCTAGGATACAGCACAGACTTACAAGTCAGTTAAGTAATACAGCGCCAACTACAAGACGAAGTATCCTGCAAATCCTAGGAAGGATAAATGCAGTACGAGGAATGGAGATTCAAGCAAGAATAAAAGAGCTGTTCAAGAAAAAATCAAAGTAGCAGACACGGAGCCAATAAGAAGATGCCACATGGACTGACGCGCTGTAGAAAGCTGCGAGCCGCAACTGCCGCATTAAATGCTCCGAAAGGAAAAGTCAGGTCGCATTAAATGTGAACCATACTTTGGCCAGACTACTTCAAATTCAAAAGAGAGATGTCTCCTTCAACGAACATCTTCTCCTACAAGTATAAATAGAGGTCGAGGAGAACTGAAGCTGGTTACTGTCACTGTTACTAAGAACTAACATTCATTCGAGAAAGCTCAAACTTACAATTTTCAAGCATTCAAGCCAACAACAGTTTCAGTCACTCAACCTATCGAAGTGAAGCAAGTTCAAGCTGAAAGTTTCCCTAAAGAAATTCAAGAGATTCATCAAGAGCAACAACAATAGCAGCAACACCAACCTCAACAAAAAGAATGACTTCAGAAGAAGTCACCCAACCCCTCAGGTATCTTCTTCTCCACAGTCAAATACAGGGAATGTTGACTTGTGCTATAATTGCAGGAAGCCTGGACACTACGCAAGGAACTATCCTTATCCAACCGTGCACAAGTATCCTGAAGGAGAAAGAGAACAGAGGAGAGATAAAAGAAGAGAGGAAAGACACAAGCTTCGAGCTCTCATAGGAGAGATGGAGAAAACCAAGGATGCAGTAGTTCCGAAGGAAGTACTGAAAGCTGCAGAACCCTCTGACAGCGACGCTGAAACCTCATCCTCTGACGAAGAAGCACTCATATGCCTGATGGCTAGAGATGGCGAGGACATCGAAGAAGATGAGGTAATCTACCAACCGTTGTCCATACAAGTTGATGAGAAACTGAACATGATCCACTCCTTGAAAAAGATCATGAGTGATTTCGAGCAGATCAACTCAATTCATGAGGAACTTAAGGTTGAAAATGAGAACCTTAGAATCAATAATGAGATCCTCAAGAGCAAAAACATCGACATTGCCAAAATGCTCGCTGCACGAGAGTCTGATAACTCAAGGTGAGTAAGCTGCAACAAGAGGTCTCTAGATTGAATCTGCTGATCACCGAGCTAAAATCTGAGAAGGAAACCTTGCAGTCCAAGATGAGCACGTTCACCAAATCTTCAAAGGACGCAAGAGATTGCATAAACCATGTCGGAGATCCCTTTGAATTATCAGACATAGGTTACAGCAATCAAGGCTCTCAGAATACAGCAAGTACATCCAAAGCTGTAAATTTTGTTCAAGCTAAAACTCCAATGGAGAAAGAGTTACTCTGTGACTCTGAAAAGATCATGAACAAAACAGCAATGACGGATAAGGGGAAGAAACCCCAATGCTCAACTGCAGGGAGTAAGCCTGCATCTAAGACTTGGCTACAGCAGAAGCCATCTGCTGCATGCAGCAAAAGGATGCAGCAACCAACAAAGTTGCAGCATGGAAGAAACTTTCCCACCTATACTAAGACCTACATGTCTAAACCTCAAAGAGGATATACTCCAGGGAAGTATGGTGGAAGACCACACTACAAGGGTGTTGGTAACACACATGTTTGTCATGCACACACTTTTAACAAGCAGTCTGTCAAGACAACTGCATACAGCATGAGAACCAACAAATCTTACAGTAAATTAGTTACTGTTAAGAAAGTTTGGGTTCCCAAAGTAACTTACACAAAAGGACCCGTACAAATATGGGTACCTAAATCTGTTTGAATTTGTTACAGGTTACAGTGCCAGGATGCAGCAGTGATGTATGGTATATCGACAGCGGCTGCTCAAGGCACATGACAGGCAGTAAAGAAACGTTGAAAGACTTCCAAGAATACAAAGGACCTAAAAGGTCATATTTGGAGATGATTCCAAAGGAAGCACAAAAGGAACCGGATGCCTAGTCAAGGGGAACATAAAGATCAAGGATGTATCTTATGTTAAGGGGCTTAGATACAATCTCCTAAGCATCAGTCAATTTTATGACAAAGGATACACAGTGGAATTCAACCTCAACAAATGCTTAATCAAAGACAGCACCACAAATGAAGTAAAGCTTACAGGAACAAGAAGAGGAAATATCTACCTAGCAAATTGGAATTCCTCCACTCAATCAACATGCTTCATTGTGAAAAGTCCACCGGAGTTGAGCTGGCTATGGCACAAACGATTAAGTCACCTGAACTTCAAGACTATCAACAAGCTAGCAAGAAAAGGCCTCGTGAGAGGATTGCCAGATGTAGCTTACAAGAAAGAGAATGTCTGTGGAGCGTGTCAAAAAAGAAAGCAAGTTAAGAGCTCTTTCAAGGATAAGATTCAGAAATTATCTCACAGGATTCTAGATCTTCTACACATGGACCTTTTTGGACCAGTAGAACCAGTAAGCTTGAGTGGGAAGAAGTATTCCCTAGTAGTAGTGGATGACTACTCCAGATACACATGGACGATCTTTCTAGCAAAGAAGTCAGAAACTCAAGAAAAGCTACCTGGTCTCATGAAGAAAATTCAGAATGAAAAGAGCTTGAGCATAGTGAAGATAAGATCAGACAGAGAAACCGAGTTCACAAACAAGTTTATAGAAAAATTCTGTTCTGACAATGGTATTCGTCATGAGTACTCTGCTGCAAGAACACCGCAACAAAATGAGGTTGCTGAAAGAAGGAATAGAACCCTTAAAGAGGCAGCAAGGACCATGATAGCAGAAGCAGAAATACCCAAGAGGTTTTAGGCTGAAGCAACCAATACTGCATGCTACACGCAGAACAGATGTCTAATCATCAAGGATCTTGACAAGACACCTTATGAAATATGGAATGGTCATACACCAAATATCTCTTATCTGCATATCTTTGGATGCAGGTGTTACATTCTCAACAATGGAAAGGAACATCTGAAAACTTTCGATGCTAAATCAGACGAATGAGTATTTCTAGGATACTCTGTTGTAAGTAGAGCTTTCAGAGTATTTAATAAGAGAACCCTGGTGGTAGAAGAATCTATACATGTGGTGTTTGATGAACCACATTGTGACACAAAGAAGCTGGAAAAACCACCTGAAGAGACCACTCCAAGAAAAGAGAATGTTGTACCATACATAGAAGGAGTTCTGCCTACAGA
The DNA here is from genome assembly GCA_028654395.1 of Scutellaria barbata. Lineage (NCBI taxonomy): Eukaryota > Viridiplantae > Streptophyta > Magnoliopsida > Lamiales > Lamiaceae > Scutellaria > Scutellaria barbata. Next base: position 7,388,003 of record CM053649.1, on the reverse strand, counting down.
AGAAGAAAAAGAAGAAGAAGCTGTAATCTTGGATACAACAGACATTCTTACAGCAGCATAACCTCCTGCATTACAGTAACATGATGAGCAAGATACACCAACTCATTTCTTTGAGCCTGATAGGACATGGCTTAGAAACCATCCAAGAGATCTCATTATAGGAGATCCATCCATTGGTGTAAGGACAAGGAGATCCATACCACATGAAGCAATGTTTGCGTGCTTCATATCACAATCAGAGCCTAAGAATGTTGAAGAGGCACTGTAAGATAGCAACTGGGTACAGGCCATGCAAGAAGAATTGAACGGTTTTGAAAGAAATCAAGTATGGCAAACAGTCGCAAGACCAACCCATCAAGGTGTAATTGGAACAAAGTGGGTGTTCAAGAACAAGCTAGATGAATCAGGAGTCATTGTAAGAAACAAAGTAAGATTAGTTGCTAAAGGATACTGTCAGGAAGAAGGAATTGATTTTGATGAGACTTTTGCACCAGTGGCAAGGCTAGAAGCAATAAGAATTATCCTAGCCTATGCAGCACATATGAATTTCAACGTCTATCAAATGGATGTTAAAAGCGCATTCCTGAATGGTCTCCTTACAGAGGAAGTATATGTTGAACAACCTCCTGGTTTCGAGGATCAAGCAGAAGAGAAGGTGTTTCGGTTACAAAAAGCCCTATATGGACTGAAGCAAGCACCAAGAGCTTGGTATGACACCTTATCTCTCTATCTTCTGGAAAATGGTTTTTAGAAAGGAACAATCGACAAAACGCTGTTTAGGATACAGGATGGAGAAAGTGTACTTCTTGTACAAATTTATGTGGATGATATTATGTTTGGATCCACAAACAAAGAGCTATGTGAGAAATTCTCCAACCTGATGCAGTCAAAGTTCGAGATGAGTATGATGGGAGAATTAAGTTTCTTTCTCGGACTGCAAGTAAAACAGCTACCTACAGGAACCTTCATCAACTAAGTCAAGTATACGAAGGAGCTTATCAAGAAATTTGGCAGGGAGAATGGAGCAGCAACGTCCGTTCCCATGTCCACATCCATAAGTCTTGACAAAGATGAAGATGGTAAAGATGTAGACATTACCAAGTACAGACGCCTCATTGGATCGCTGCTGTATCTCACAGCAAGCAGGCCAGACATTATGTTTGCAGTAGGAGTCTGTGCTAGATTCCAAGCAGCACCAAAGGAATCTCACATTTTAGCAGTAAAAAGGGTGATTAAGTATCTAAAAGGAACTCAGGAAGTAAGCCTATGGTATCCTAAAGAAGGAGGATTTAAGCTTAAAGGCTACTCCGACTCAGATTATGCAGGCTGCAAGATTGATAGAAAGAGTACAAGTGGGACGTGTCAATTTCTGGGAAATAGACTTGTCTCATGGTTCTGCTGGAAGCAGACCTCAATTGCAACCTCTACAGCAGAAGCAGAGTATGTTGCAGCAGGAAGTTGCTGTGCGCAGATTCTCTGGATATAGCAGCAACTTAGAGATTATGGGATAGAAGAGAAAGAGACTTCAATTCTCTGTGACAATACGAGCGCTATTGCTATTACCCATAATCCTGTCTTTCACTCTAGAACCAAGCACATTGACATTCGTCATCATTTTATAAGAGATCATGTTGAAAAGAAAGACATCGTGCTAGAGAAAGTTCACACGGATCTACAGCTTGCAGATATTCTTACAAAACCTTTGAGTGAATCGAGGTTTTTTATGCTTCAAAACGAGCTGTGAATCCTTAAGTTGTGAAGAAAAAGAAGATGCAAGATTGTAGGGGAAACCTCTGCATGCTTGCAGGAAGCAGCAAGAATGGTACTGTAAGCTACGCGTTAATACAGCACTGGGTTCAGACAGCGCTGCAACTTTATTCTTACAGTACAGCAGTTATCGAGAATTCAAGCAGCACCAGGTTACAGCATTAATTTCAAAAGAGTATTGATTGCACTGCAACCTCGTACTTGAATCGCTGCAACCTTAAAAAGGCATTTATTTAGACGGCAAAGGGCATGTCTTTCAGCATTAAATGAATGACTGCGGGTGTCAGGAAGTGGAAAGGGCGCTGACAGAGCCCACGCGCCAAGTAATTATTAGCGTCGATTTGACATCTCCGCTTTTTCCTGAGCCACTAGATCATTTCCCTGATTTATCTCAACCGTTGATCTACGCACGTCTCTTGAGAACCGCCATAAAAACTAAAACATGCCATTTGAATTCACTTTTCACCATCTTCAGAGAGAGAAACACTTTGATCGCAGAAAATTCTCTAAGTGCAAACCCTTGTTCCTTCTCTTTCTCTCTCACAAAAATATCATCAATGGCTGCCAGAAGGACCATCGTTCTTGATGGAAGGATGATCAACCGGGAACACATCCTTGAGTCAGGGCTGTATGATAATGCCCTGATCAAAAGGATTTTTGATGCTCTTCAATAGACCCAAGTCCTAGGGCTGTTGACCACCGTGTACGCTGGCTTTTCTACGGAGTCAGTACAGAGATTCTACGCCTACGTTAGGCAGGCGGAAGAAAGAAACTGCATCCTGTTCCGGATGGATGCAGATGAAGAAGAACGGTCGCTGACCGTTAGGGACATCTCCACCACCTTCAGCATCTCGACTGCAGGTTTGACCCCCAGCCAGTTGGCGACGTATGGGGAGGCATCGGCTCAAGAAATGTGGGATCTCTTTCGAGCAAGGGATGCAGTGGCTGAAATCAAGAGAAGCGCCCCCAAGAAGCTCTTCAAACCGGAGTTTGAACTTCTCTACGACATCTGTGCATACTCCATCGAAGGGAGGACAGGGGGTTATGACAAATGCACAGATATCCGGTTCTGGATCATGTCTGTAATCATGGCCGGAGAGAAGGTGAACCGGGCAAGGTTCATCATGAAGAGGCTGTGGGAGGAAGCAGAGAAGATAACGGAACGTCGGAGCTACGGTATCACCATCTGCTCTCTGCTCTGCAAGCTTGGCCTTCAACTTGCAGCACCCGCCCCCATTCACCCTGGAAAGTATTTCGGGGAGAAGAAGAAGGGCAAGACCCAGCCGAAGGCTGCAGGAGCAGGAGTTGCGAGGAAGAAAACCGAAGACAAAAAGAATGCAACTCTTGCTCTGCAAGATGAAGCTGCAGGCAGCGGGGAAGAAGCTGAAGAAGAGGATCCTTCGAGTCATCTTCCTGTCATCAAGAGGAGTTCAGGGAAGGCTATACCTGAACTTGAATCCTCTTCCCCAGATGATGACGCACCCTTAGTGAGAAGGGCTCCACGCAGCAAGAGAGCTGCTGCTGCTGTTGGGGATGTGTCACATCAGCCCATGGATAAAGGTGACTCTCTTGATTCCCAACTCTCTACACCTAATATGGTTGTAGTTGACCTTGGGGATGAGTCACATCAGCCTCAAGAGCTATATCAGCACCGGGTCGAGCCAACTGAAGAAGAAGCTCGTCTACAAACAGAAGCTTCAGTGCTCGATCCAACCTTTCCAGTGGCTAGAAATATGGCTACGGAGTACTCTCTTTGGAGAGAGATGCGGCTGTCTAAGGGGGAAATCCTGTTGAAGTGGAAGGATTTCCTGACAGTCGAACAAGCCGTCCTGGAGTGGGCCAAATCAGAGGATATTCTGGCACTCCTGCAACCTGACTTTGTAGCAAGAGTTCAAGAGCTTGATGGCTGCAGTTCTGTACAGGGAGCACAGGACAAGGGAAAGGGCAAAGCTCTTGCAGAATCCGACTCTGCAGAGCTGCCGATGAGAGCAGCAGTGGAAGATGTGCAGGTCTTCCTTGCCCCGGCTGCGGAGGCTGTAAGAAGGGGTGATGATGTCGCTTTTGCTCAAGAGCAAATCGACACCTTGGGAGTAGAGCAAGTTGAAGAAGCTATGCTGCATCTAGCGCTGCAGCAAAGCATGAAGGAAACTAAGATGCAGCACACTCCAAGGAGAATACGGGGAGAAGACAGTTCTAGCTCACATCAGATGAACTCCCCTGCATACGAGCAAATGGTTGAGGGCCTCTCCAACATTGTCACGCTGGATCGCTTGGAGGAGGAGGAAGCCCAACTACTGGATTATGGTGATTCCCCGGTTCGTAAAGATGAAGATGCTGCTACTGCAGATTCTAAGGGGGAACCATCAGCCATAATCAGGGATGTCATCACAGACATCTCTAAAATTGCCGATGAAGCATCTACGGAGGAAGTTACAGAGGCAGTACTCCCTGCACTGGACGCGATAGCAGTGCAGCCGGCAACCACCCTTCAACAAGAAGAAGGAGCTGCAGAGAAAAGCAGGGTGGAAGCTGAGATTCTTGCAATAGTGGAGGATACAGTGATGAAAGCTGTGAACGCTGCAGGAAACCAAACAGAGCTGTAAGAACCCATTCTTGCAGCAGAGGTTGTCGAAGTTGTTACAGGACCGGCTGAGGAGATGGGGTCCGTTGAGAAGACCTCTGTGGAGGATGTTGTTGTGACAACACTCCCTGAGGGTGAGAAGACCTCAGGTGGGGAGGCTGTTCAGACAGTACCCACTGAGGATGCTGGAGCTGAAGCCAAGATAACCCTAGTGCAGCTAGAGACACCTCGAGAGGAGGTTGATGCTGCAGCTGCTGCATGCTCTCAAGAACCTTCAAAGGTTACAGCAGCAGAGGTTATTGTGGACGCTAACATGTCTCATGCCGAATTCGCAAGGATGATCAAGGCACGCAACATTACTGTTCATGGGCCACTATCTGGCGGAGCAGATCCTGTTCAAGTATCATCCGGCGAAGTGGAGGCAGAGGAGGAAGAAGAAGAAGAAGAAGAAGAAGAAGGAGAAGAGCACCCATCCTCAAGCTCAACAAGCTCTCAAGCCAGCAAACATGAGGATGAGGTTGCTTTTGAAGTCCCGAGGTAGGATGCAGCGCCAGTATGTCAAGATGTTATTCCTTTTGCTGCATCCGCTGCTGCCTCGACGAGAAGGATTCAGGGCTGACTCCTGATGAATCTATCAACAGAGTCGAGACCGCTGTTAGACACCTGCTGCATGCTCTTCAGGAGCATGAGTCTATCATGTGCAACAGTCTCAGGGTCAGTGCCCAATCCATGCTGAAACCATGACGGGTTTCAAGAAGGACCTCGAAGTGCTGCCTGATATGATCAAGTCAAATCTCGCTGAACATTCAAATAGGCTGTACTACGATCGGGTCAGGCTGGAGAAGGAGTTGAAGGTCGAAGCTGCTCTGACGCGCCAGGAGGTCAGGCAATGCAAGCAGCATGCTGAAAATGCCTCAACCAGACTCGACTCTCACTCCAAAGTCCTGAAAACACTTCTGGATCGTGTCTATGATTAATCTCAGAGAACCAGAAGTATGGACGACCGCTTGGGGAACCTGAAGCTGATTGTGGGAGAACTCAGGGACATTATGGTCTGAGCTTTCCCTCAACATGTCGATGCTCCAGAGCCCGCTCCTGAGCCGACCCAACGCCCTCGATCAAGAATGGTCCCAGCTGCCCCTACTCAGCCCCCGGCTTTTGATGATGCCAAAAAGGGGGAAGGATTTGAAGATAGATACAGGAGCAAAGGGGCTGTTGAAACTGAAGAAGAAGAAGATGATGACCAGCAACCTCTCAGCAGGAGGAGAAGAAGGTTTGGATCATCTGCTGCTGCTGACATCCCTTCTCCAAAGAGATAGAGAAAAGATGATGATGGAGCTGGTGGAGCCGGTGCAGCTGCTGGAAGAAGATCTACTGCAGGTTCTGCACACAGCAGAGCTGCAAGCAAGGATGCAGCACCCCCCAGCTATCATCATAAGAGAAGGGATGATAGTCAGCAGCAAGGCTCAAGGAAGAGGATGAGCGGGGACGAGTCTGAGAATCAAAGGCGCCAGAACGAAGAAGCTACAGATCCTAACGCCTGGATTCAAAGACTCGGAGTAATTGGTGATAGAAAAATATTTCCAAATAACTTTTACCAATTCCCTCCTCAAGAAATCCCTCGCCTTGACACTGAAAATATCTCTGCTGAAGTGTCCGTGTTGATGGATCAAAGGCCTGAAGGAGAGAACATGGCTTGGAGATTCGACATCTTCAAAGAAGTCAGACTGCCTTTTGATCGGAATCCAACATTTGAGGCGATCACTATTTTCAAACGATCAGAGTACCTCAGACACTTCAGAGAACTATGCAGAAAAGGCAAATTCAGCAAGTATCATACCTGCAAGACTGCATTGAGGAGGTATGAACAGCTCGTTCTGGAAGGAAGCCTTGATATTCAACAATTCTACATCGACCAAGTGAAGGAAGGGCTGATTGTACTATACTGCGAGGACTTCTGGCTGAGATGGATTCAGATTCCTGTGATCAGACACAAGCTGGAAGAGTCCTACCAAGAGTCCATCAGGGACTGGTGGAAAGGATCAAGAGGAAGGGAAGGCCTTGAAAGGTTTGCAGGAAGAAGATCAGACGAACCAGCAAGCAAAAGGTCTTTGTTTTATTAAGCTGTATTCATATACCCTCTTGTGATCCTTATTGTATTTTTGCTAAGTTGTAAAAATTTCTCTCTATTAATGAAGAAATTTTTCCTTCTGTTTTATCCAAGTTCAACTCTTATGAACTCATGCATGCTGTTTATGTTTTCCTGTTGCTTTTGTTGAAAGGAATAGCATGATGCATCTCTGATGAATCCAGGATTAGATTTAATTGTTCAAAGTTGTACAAGCATGTAATCTGGATAAATCATATGAGTTAATGTAAAAAGAAACTTCTTCATGAACGAAATATTGTAAAGGTTTTGTCATCATCAAAAAGGGGGAAATTGTTGGGATTTCAATGTTTAGATTTTGATGAGACAAACCAGATATGTAATAGGAAGTTTTGAGTACCCCATTTTCACAATGTTTAAGTGAACAAATAGACTAGAATTGAGTCTTGTGTCTAGTATCGAAAATGGAGGATAAACAAGGATAAAGCTGCATCTAAGCTTTAAGGGAAGATATCGCTGCAAGAAGGCAGGATACAGTATCGCTGCAAGAAGACAGGATACAACATAGCTGATAGAAGGAAGATACAGCACCGCTGTAATGAGTCAAAAATTCTATACAGCAATGTAAGAAAGAACGGCGTGCAGCAACGCTGCAAGAAAAAAGATACAGGAGTACTGCTAGAAAGAAGTTACAGCAACACTGCCAGAAGATACTGCAATCAGGTCTAAGATATAGCAGCACTGAAAGAAAGCATCAGCTGCACAAGGACCTAGGATACAGCGCAGACTTACAAGTCAGTTAAGTAATACAGCGCCAACTACAAGACGAAGTATCCTGCAAATCCTAGGAAGGATAAATGCAGTACGAGGAATGGAGATTCAAGCAAGAATAAAAGAGCCGTTCAAGAAAAAATCAAAGTAGCAGACACGGAGCCAATAAGAAGATGCCACATGGACTGACGCGTTGCAGAAAGCTGCGAGACGCAACTGCCGCATTAAATGCTCCGAAAGGAAAAGTCAGGTCGCATTAAATGCGAACCATACTTTGGCCAGACTACTTCAAATTCAAAAGAGAGATGTCTCCTTCAACGGACATCTTCTCCTACAAGTATAAATAGAGGTCGAGGAGAACTGAAGCTGGTTACTGTCACTGTTACTAAGAACTAACATTCATTCGAGAAAGCTCAAACTTACAATTTTCAAGCATTCAAGCCAACAACAGTTTCAATCACTCAACCTATCGAAGTGAAGCAAGTTCAAGCTGAAAGTTTCCCTACGGATTCAGAAGCTCACTTCGAAGCACAAGTTGAAGAAAACCTTTTTATCCTTTTAACCTTGTTGTTGTGTGCTTAGGTTGTTTTAGTGGTGTCAAGCAGTTGATAGGAGAGATCCTTGCTATTTGTGTTAGTTGTCTAGAGTTAGGCAGCTTCCCTGTGTGGGAGTGTAGAACCCTGTGTGGGTTAGCCTTTGGAGTTTACAATTGCTGTGTGTACGCTGGACTTCAGTAGGTGGTTTGCTTTGTAAAGTTGATAGATTGTTAGAAGAGTCCTGTAAATCAATCTTGCTTAACAAAGTTCCTGCTCGAGGAGCAGTAGAGTGGACGTAGAAGGATTACACCACCTTCGAACCACTATAAGCCATAAGTGTTTTAATTGCTTTATTTATCTGTGCTTTTATTATCTGCATATCTATCTGTCTCTCATCATAAAACGTTTTGAAAGAAGCATTCTTAAGAAAAACAGCCTTGTGTTTAAAAGTTTATTTCCGCTACGTACAAAACTCCAGGTTACAGCGTGCAGCACTGCATTCTAGCGCTGCAAGCAGTAACCATCTATCGCTGCAAGCTCAAGTAACTTACAGTGCAGAACGGTTGTTTTAAAGATTCTGAAAAATCGACCAAGGTTCATTCACTCCCCCCTCTGAACCTCGGACACCACTTGGGACCAACACCATCTTTGAGTGTTGCGTAATAGCTTGTTAGGTTTTTAGTTTAATTTGATAGCTTCCCAACCAATCCCCCTATTTAACTTGTTTATTTATTGAGTAATTAGCACCAGTGAATTTAATTGGTTCCTCCGTTCTTTGTGGGATTGACCCTAATTTGCTATTCCTACAAATTAGTTGAGGGTAAGAAGGTTTATTTAATTTTGTGTGCCTCGACAGCACGGCGAAAATTTTGGTGCCATTGCCAGGGTACTGTGTGCAATTAATTGAGTTTGTTGGTGTTAATTTTTGCTTTTATTCCATTTGTTTTGTCTGAGTCTTTGTCGTTGTGTCTTATATCAAAAAAAATTAAAAAAATTAAAAATTAAAAAAAAATCTCTGTTTTGTTTTCTTTTCTCTACTTCCAATTTCCACATAATGCCTAGTATCCACATCTAATTATTGATTTTATGTGTGTTTCTCTTTGTCTCTGACAGTGGATAATTACTTGTTCTTCTAGGAGGATTGACTTTGAATACTATCCTGAGATCACTAAGCGAGATCGAGAGCTTAGACAACAAGCTAGGAAAGCTAAGAAGGCATTGGAACTACCAAATTTTTCTAAATCAAGTGAAATAGAGAGTGAGGAAGAAGTCATGGTAGAGGAGAATAACCAAACACTAAAACAACTTGCTAATTCGGAGCTAGCCCAAGAACCACTTTGCATAGCATTTCCTACCCTTGCTAACAATACTACATTTGAACTAAAATCTGGATTAATTCATTTACTACCATCTTTTCATGGTTTTACAGGAGATGACCCATTCAAGCATTTGAAAGAATTCTATATTGTGTGCTCGAGTATGAAACCGATGACAATAACTGAAGAGCAAATTAAGTTGCGAGCTTTCCCCTTCTCGTTGAAAGACGCAGTAAAAGATTGGCTCTACTATCTACCACCAGGGTCTATCACAACTTGGGCCAAAATGGAAAGAGAATTATTTCAAAAATACTTCCCTGCATCTCGAGCAGCAAGCATAAGAAAGAAAATTTGTGGGGTGCGACAGTTAAGTGGAGAAACGCTTTATGAGTATTGGAAGCGGTACAAGAAACTAATTGCAAGCTGCCCTCATCATCAAATCAGTGAGCAATTGCTCATCCAATATTTCTATGAAGGTCTATCGCTCATGGATCGTAATATGATCGATGCGGCCAGTGGAGGAGCCCTTGTAGATAAGACTCCAGCAGCAGCCAAAAATTTAATTTCAAACATGGCGGCAAACTCACAACAATTTGGCACCCGAGAAAGATCAGTTGAATCAGTCAAAGAGGCTTGTGATTCTTTACTGACAAACAAGTTGGATGAACTTACCTCTTTCGTTAGAAAACTTACGGTAGGGAGAATTCCACAAGTGAAAGCGTGTCAAATTTGCACAACCACAGATCATACAACTGATAATTGTAAGGTGTTATTGGATGAAATTGAGGTGCATGCAAATGTCGTGGGTGTTGGAAACTCTCAAGGCCGTAAATATGATCCCTACTCTAATACCTATAATCCGGGATGGCGTGACCATCCTAACTTCAAGTGGGGGAATCAGCAGGGTACACACCAAGGTGAGCAAAACCGTCCACCATCACCACAAAGAGGGCAGTTTTATCAAAAGCAACATGCTGAACAAAGCTCCCGAACAGAATTGGAAGATAAAATGAAGACATTGACTACTAATAGCGTCCAATTTCAAAAGGATACTCAGTCAAGTATTAAAAATCTTGAAAATCAAGTCAGCCAATTGGCAACAATGCTTAGTCGTATTGAGATGGAAAATAGTGGAAAGTTATCTTCACAATCTGAGATTAACCCCCAAAATATGAGTGCTATTACATGGAGAAATGAAAAACAGCTAGTTCAGCTCGAAAAAGCTCAAGAAGTACTTGAACAGAGAAGTGAGGATGAGAACAATAAAAAGGTACACATTCAGTCACCTAGTGTGCAGATGCACATTAGGTCATCAAATACAGAAAATCACAATATCTCATCCAATGACAAAAGATATATTGAGTCATCTGATGTAAAATTGGGAACCGAACAACAAGAAGTTCGTAGTGGATCACCATAGAAATTCGGTTGCCCTGAAAAGATAAGTCCATCCAAGGTTATTCCCAGTAGAACTAACCTCTTACCTTTCCCTTACAGGATTGCAAAGACACCAGTAGATAACAAAGACAGATAAGCCCTTGATATCTTCAGGAAGGTGGAGCTCAACATACCACTGCTAGATGCAATTCAACAAACTCCTAGCTATGTAAAATTCCTCAAGGATCTTTGTACGAACAAACGCAAATTGAAGGGGAATGAAAAAGTTATGATGGAAGAGAATGTCTCAACAATTTTTCAGAAGAACTTGCCACCAAAGAGAAATGATCCAGGTATGTTTGTCATTCCTTATCGGATTGGGAACTATAAGGTTGAACGTGTTATGCTAGATTTAGGAGCGTCAATAAATGTGATGCCACGATCCATTTACGCCTCTTTAAATTTAGGACCGCTGAAAGAAACCGGTGTGGTTATTCAGCTAGCGGATCGTAGCAGTGCTTTGTAGGAACCGCCGGATCGCCGACCCTATATGATTATCCGAATCGGGGTCCATGCAAAATTGATTAACGCGCAGCGGAAAAATGAATCCTACCTTTTGCACCGAAATTAGTTCTAAGATCAGAACTGTAGATCGAGGAATCGATGAAGCCTGGACCTCACGATCTTCTGCTGTATTCCTCACCTTATCTCGAACGTTGTGTGGGCAACGAGCTATCGAGACTCTCAGCCGTCCTCTACTAATACGTATCTCAGATTTTTATGTCTGTGTATCTGTATTTCTGTGTATGTCTGTCACACTAGAAAATGGCTGACTTGAGGCTTATTTATAGGCTACAACAGGGACCTTGAGGAGGATTAGGAATCGGTCTCCTGATAGGCTTAGAAGTCCTAAATTCAATCTGAATATACTTCTTAAGCCTATCAATAATATCTTAATCTACTAAAAAGATATTATTGAACTACCGTCTCTTATCCATATTAGATATGGCTCCTATTTATTATGTGCGCGTTTATCTCCCCGTGTTTAAGATATCGAATGTCCATTAATTAAATGAATTACTGACAATTCAATTAATTAATATTTAATTCCAAGAGTAGTACCACTCAACTTTATTATCATGCCGGAATAAATCCACCTGCAGGGTTTACATGATAATCCTTATGAGTTCCTCAAGGGGACATCATCATCCTAAATAATTAGGACACAGTTTACAGCACACCATATAAACAACACTGTATCCCAATTTACCGAGCTTATTGATTTAATAAATAAATCTCACCCATTGGTAAATTAAAGAAACATATATCGAGTATACATGCCCGTTATCATACAGTGATTAAGAGGACGCACATCCATAACAACAGAGGTCTTATTTTATTTATGTAGTCAGTACAAATAAAACAACCTCAATTGGTCCTGCTCAATACATACAAAATGTACTAGTGTAATTTTATAATCAAGACAGATTAATACCAAATTACACTACAACCATTCCGATAATTTGTCCAAAATTATCTCGGTTGTGAGCTACCATTTATAATCTATAAGGAACTGATAACATGATCTTCTGTGTGGCACCACACACCATGTTATCTACAATATAAATTAATTGGACAATTGCAATATCATATATAACAAATATATAAAATGCAAACATTTGACCACAAAAGATTCTCATATCATAAATAGATGTTCATACAAAAGCTAGGCTTATAGTATACATCCTAACAATCTCCCACTTATACTAAAAGACTATGCTGTCATATATGCTTCCATGCATCTGATTCCCATCCCATCAACATGCTCATCGAAGGCTTTCGCCGGAAGGGCCTTTGTGAAAGGATCTGCTAGGTTATCGGCTGATGCAATCTTGGCGACAACAACTTCCCCTCGCTTTACGATATCTCGTATCAGGTGGTACTTGCGCTCAATGTGTTTACTTGCTTTATGGGCTCGTGGTTCCTTCGAGTTTGCTACTGCACCACTGTTATCACAATAGATCGTGATAGCTTTGGGCAAACCAGGAATCACTTCTAAGTCCATCAAGAAGTTTCTGAGCCATACAACTTCTTTGGCTGCCTCAGAGGCCGCCACATATTCAGCTTCCATGGTGGAGTCCGAAACGTATTTCTGCTTCACACTTCTCCACACTATGGCTCCACCTCCCAAGGTAAACACATACCCCGAGGTTGATTTAATGTTGTCCCTGTCTGACTGGAAATCCGAATCCGTGTAACCCACAGGTAATAAATCATTTGCCTGGTAAACTAGCATATAATCTCTAGTCATTTTCATGTACTTTAGAATATGCTTTACGGCAGTCCAATGACCTTGTCCTGGGTTACTTTGATATCTACTAACCATGCCCACGACAAAGCAGATATCCGGTCTCGTACATAGCATCGCATACATCAAGCTTCCTACAGCCGAAGCATAAGAAACTGCTTTCATTTCCTCTATCTCCTTTGGTGTCTTAGGACACATTTCCTTAGATAAAGGCACTCCATGTCTAAAAGGTAGAAAACCTTTCTTGGAGTTTTGCATGCTAAAACGAGCTAGGATAGTGTCAATGTATGAAGCTTGAGATAAGCATAACATCATTTTCTTGCGATCCCTTATAACTTTGATCCCAAGAATATGTCCAGCTTCTCCTAAGTCCTTCATAGCAAACTGCTTGGACAGCCATACCCTTACGTCTGACAACACTTTGACATTATTTCCAATTAATAAGATGTCATCTACGTATAGTACAAGAAATACCACCACGTTTCCGTCACTCTTCTTATATACACAAGATTCATCCGGACATTGAATAAATCCATAAGACTGGATTATTTCATCAAAACGGATGTTCCAAGATCTCGAAGCTTGTTTCAGTCTATAAATAGACCGATTAAGCTTACACACGAGATGCTCTTTGCCCTTTGCAATGAATCCCTCAGGTTGCTTCATATAGATGTTTTCTTCAAGACTTCCATTAAGGAAAGCTGTCTTGACATCCATCTGCCAAACCTCATAATCCATATGAGCAGCAATAGACAAAAGAATTCGGATAGACTTCAGCATGGCTACCGGCGAAAAGGTTTCCTCATAATCGATCCCTTCTTTTTGAGTATACCCTTTCGCAACAAGCCTTGCTTTCAAGGTCTCTACCTTTCCGTCTGATCCTCTTTTCCTTTTGTAGACACATTTACATCCAATGGCTCTTACACCATTTGGTGGTTCTACAAGCTCCCAGACTTGATTAGAATCCATAGATTCTATCTCAGAGAGCATTGCCTTTTGCCAAGATATCGCATCTTTATCTTGGAGTGCTTCGTCATAAGTCCAGGGATCTATTTCATGTTGTCCAAGGACCAAGTCTGAAGACTCTCCCAAAAACATGAATCTATCAGGTTGTCTAACAACCCTCCCACTACGACGAGGCACTATCGGTATTTGTGTATCATTAGTGACACGCGGTGCAGTCACTTGTGGTATCTCATCTTGTACCGTCGGTTCATCCGAATTATCCCCTCTCATTTCCTCAAGAACAATTTTACTCATGGGCTTGTGGTTCATTACATAGTCCTCTTCTAAAAATCGGGCATTCGTGCTAACAATGACCTTCTGATCTTTAGGACTATAAAATAAACCACCTTTCGTTCCTCTAGGATAGCCCACAAACAAGTGTACTTCCGTACGAGATTCTAACTTATCAGCATCTCCCTTCAACACATGTGCTGGACTACCCCAAATCCGAATGTGTTTCAGACTAGGCTTACACCCAGTCCACAATTCTGTGGGAGTAGAGGGTACTGACTTAGAAGGTATCAAGTTTAGAATATACGTCGCTGTTTCCAGAGCATACCCCCAAAACGATTTTGGTAATTCTGAATAACTCATCATCGATATAACCATTTCCATAAGAGTCCTATTCCTTCGTTCTGCCACACCATTCTGTTGGGGTGTACCCGGTGCAGACAATTGGGATTGTATCCCAGCCTCTGATAAGTAACTCCTAAACTCTCCTAAGAGGTACTCACCACCACGATCAGATCGTAGTGTCTTGATACATTTACCATGACATTTCTCCACATCAGCTTTGTACTCTTTGAACTTGTCAAAGCACTCAGACTTGCGGCGCATCAACTAAATGTATCCATATCTCGAATAGTCGTCTACAAAAGAGACAAAATATTCGAAACCACCTCTTGCCTGAATAGTCATAGGGCCACACAAATCAGAATGAATCAATTCCAACACTTCTTTGGCTCTATACCCCTTTGCCTTAAAAGGCCTTTTGGTCATTTTTCCTTCCAAGCAGGATTCGCAGGTTGGATAGTTTTCCACTTCCAAGGAACCCAAAGGTCCATCGGCTATCAACCTTTGAATCCTCCTTAAGTTAATATGACCCAACCTTAGATGCCAAAGATATGTTTGATTCATTTTCGAAGGTTCTTTTCTCTTATTAGATTTAGAAGATGTGCTATTAATTTCCATTTGTTGCATCGTAGGAGTTATAGGATTAAGAATATATAAATTGTCAACCAACGTACCAGAACAGATAATAACTCTATTCTTCTTAACGACAACATTGTTATCAAAAGAAACAGAATATCCATCCTTAAAAAGTTTAGAAACTGAAATCAAATTCTTTCTAAAACAAGGTACGTAAAGACAATTTCTCAAAATCAAAGTCTTATTCCTATGAAAAGATAAATAAACATCTCCCACTGCAACGGCCGCCACTTTCGCAGCGGTGCTCATGTATATGGTAATCTCCCCATCACTTAGTAGTTTGGTTTCCTGGAACCCCTGCAATGAATTGCAGACATGATCAGTGGCTCCCGTATCTACACACCAGGTACCGGTAGATAACACCGCTAAACATGTTTCAACAACCAATGAAAAAGATGTACCTGAATTGTTCTTCTTTTTACGGGGACAATCGACTTTCCAATGTCCAGCCTGCTTGCAATGAAAGCACTTGCCTTTTGGCTTTTTCACACCACCTTGTGGTTTAGCCACTTGAGGTCCGGCCGTCTTCTTTGCTGAAGAATTCTGTTTCTTCTTCTTCTTCTTTCCGCCTTGCAGTTTAGAAGCAGAAACATTTTCAGCAACGTAAGCCTGAGAATTTTGACGAAACAGTCCCTCTGCTGATTGGAGTTCTGTCAGAAGTTCCGCCAATGAATACAATCTCTTGTTCATGTTGTAGTTCAAACGGAACTGCTCAAAACTCTTAGGCAGCGTTTGGAGAACGATATCGACCTGGGTTTCCCCATCGATTTCAGCTCCAAGGACCTCCATCTCATTCAGATGAGCCATCATCTTGAAGACATGATCACTCACAGGTGTCCCCTCAGCCATTGTGGCAGTCATCAAGTTTCTCATTGCCTCCTGTCTGGCAGCCCGACTCTGGTGTCCGAAGAGTTCTTTAAGATTATGCATCATATCATAGGCAGTAGGCATGGCCTGATGCTGATGTTGCAGCACATTTGACATGGAAGCCAAAATGTAACACCACGCCATCTCATCTACCTTAACCCACTTCCTATAAAGCATTTTCTCCTCTTCAGTAGAGTTTTCATCAGGCATGTCAGGACAGTGCTCAGTGAGTACAAACTTGTACTCTTCAGCAGTCAGGACAATATCCAGGTTTCGTTTCCAATCAATATAATTAGGACTAATAAGTTTGTTTTCTTTAAGTATAACAGCAAGAGGATTGAAAGCCATAATGAAAATCCTGAGAATCACATAAATAAACACATAGGTCAAATAATTTGAATTGACAAATCATATTGTTCCCTCAAACAACATAATCTAAATTCACCAATACCTCAATACACCGTGAACTTTGTATGCCACGATAGTGTGGACGTATACTAATTCAAACATTTGTTAGAGGAGGCTTTACCCATTAATTTTATTATCTTGTCAACTTAACTTTATGACAAATAAAATTAATAGTTGGTTATTGCTTTGGCCATACAAATAACAGCAGTGACTCCGATGGGGAGGATACTTATCAAATGTATCTAAGTGTACACCATTACTTGATACTAAGTCCATTATCTAGGATTATGCCTCTTCAGATGGAGAAGATGACACGCTCCTAAACAACTTTCTATAATCATCCATAAAGGAAGTTTGATCTAGTGATCCGCAAATGAACTCATCCGATATGGAGGAAGGCACTTAAAGCCAACGCGCAAGTTCAAGTGCATCACTTACAAACCAGTAATGGAGGCCATGGGATTTATTAAAACAATTAATCCCTCTCCCACTTAGTTATTTAACATGAGGGATTTTAACATGCATATCATATAAAACACATACAAGCATGCTTGATAAAACACATATAAGGCAATAAATATGAAAAACATAATTTCCAACTATTATGGCCTCAATTTATCGCTGTGTTCTTGAATGTTTGCCTAGCACGGTCGGACCGTGCCCCTCAGCACGGTCGTGCTCGATCTGAAACATGTCGCACGGTTGACCGTGCTCCATAGCACGGTCGTGCCCTGTCCTTCAGTGGCGATTCTCAGCTGGCACGGTCTGACCGTGCCCTCCAGCACGGTCGTGCCCGATCTTCAAACACGCCGCACGGTTGACTGTGCTCCATAGCACGGTCGTGCCCTGTCGTTCAGTCGCGATCTTCGGCGGGCACGGTCTGACCGTGCTGCACAGCACGGTCGTGCCTGATTGTGCGATCCTAACCTTGTATCTATTATATCCATCGATCCTATACCCCACGAAGGAGTTTACATATAATCTAGATCGAACAGAAAATTAAAACCTAACACGACAAACCGCCGTGATTTTACTATTACAATCATACATTCAAAAAACAACCTCGACATGTTCGAGGGTTTAATTCATACATAAACATACATTCAGACCATAATAGTTAGATTTAAGATTTCTGCAGAAAATCATAATTTTTCGCATATCCTACTATTATCCGATCTAAAATACACATGTTTTAAGATACGATTGATAATAGAATTAACCGATTCAATCGAATAGAGTCAGAAAACCACGGCTCTGATACCAATTATAGGAATCGCCGGATCGCCGGCCCTATACGATTATCCGAATCGGGGTCCATGTAAAATTGATTAACGCGCAGCGGAAAAACGAATCATACATTTTGCACCGAAATTAGTTCTAAGATCAGAACTGTAGATCGAGGAATCGATGAAGCCTGGACCTCACGATCTTCTGCTGTATTCCTCGCCTTATCTCGAACGTTGTGTGGGCAACGAGCTATTGAGACTCTCAGCCGTCTTCTACTAATACGTATCTCAGATTTTTATGTCTGTGTATCTGTATTTCTGTGTATGTCTGTCACACTAGAAAACGGCTGACTTGAGGCTTATTTATAGGCTACAACAGGGACCTTGAGGAGGATTAGGAATCGGTCTCCTGATAGGCTTAGAAGTCCTAAATTCAATCTGAATATACTTCTTAAGCCTATCAATAATATCTTAATCCACTAAAAAGATATTATTGAACTACCGTCCCTTATCCATATTAGATATGGCTTCTATTTATTATGTGCGCGTTTATCTCCCCGTGTTTAAGATATCGAATGTCCATGAATTAAATGAATTACTGACAATTCAATTAATTAATATTTAATTCCAAGAGTAGTATCACTCAACTTTATTATCATACCAGAATAAATCCACCTGCAGGGTTTACATGATAATCCTTATGAGTTCCTCAAGGGGACATCATCATCCTAAATAATTAGGACACGGTTTCATTATATAATCAACAGCACACCATATAAACAACACTGTATCCCAATTTACCGAGCTTATTGATTTAATAAATAAATCTCACCCATTGGTAAATTAAAGAAACATATATCGAGTATACATGCCCGTTATCATACAATGATTAAGAGGACGCACATCCATAACAACAGAGGTCTTATTTTATTTATGTAGTCAGTATAAATAAAACAACCTCAATTGGTCCTGCTCAATACATACAAAATGTACTAGTGTAATTTTATAATCAAGACAGATTAATACCAAATTACACTACAACCATTCCGATAATTTGTCCAAAATTACCTCGGTTGTGAGCTACCATTTATAATCTATAAGGAACTGATAACATGATCTTCTGTGTGGCACCACACACCATGTTATCTACAATATAAATTAATTGGACAATTGCAATAACATATATAACAAATATATAAAATGCAAACATTTGACCACAAAAGATTCTCATATCATAAATAGATGTTCATACAAAAGTTAGGCTTATAGTATACATCCTAACATGCTTATCCTGATGGGGTGATTGAGGATGTACTTGTACAAGTCAATGACCTCGTTTTTCCAGCTGATTTCTATGTTCTAGATATGAATAGTGATTCGTCAAATTGTTAGGGAGACCATTTTTAAACACCTCCCAAGCAAAAATAGATGTTCGTGAAGGCTCCCTCATGATGGAATTTGATGGTCAACTCATTAAGTTCAACATCTATGAAGCAATGAAATTTCCTAATGATATGAATTCAGTTTTTGCAATAAATACCACTGACCCTCTTGTCCAGAAGTATTTTGAGTTAAATTGCAGGGAAGACTTGGAGATTGTGCTTAACCAAGGACTGGTTGATGATGAGATTCTTCAAACTAAAAAAGGGCTGCTGGAAATAGTTGATAACCTATCAAAGTCAAAACCGATCACATCAAGACAGGGTGTAAATTTCATCAAGTTGTCTGATTCATCACATTCAAAAATTCACCCTTCTACTGTCCAAGCACCTGAACTCGATCTCAAATCACTTCCTAGTCACTTGAAGTATGTTTATTTGGGAAAGGATGACACTTTTCCAATGATCATCTCAGCAAAGTTGACATCAAGTCAAGAAAAATCTCTGATTTCAGTGCTTCAAACCTACAAAGAGGTTATTGGTTGGACGATAGCTGATATAAAAAGAATCAGTCCCTCATTGTGTATGTATCGGATTTTTTTAGAAGATGATGCCAAACCCACCAGGGAAGCGCAGTGACGCTTGAATCCTCAGATGATGGAAGTAGTGAAAAATGAGATTTTAAAACTTCTTGATGTGGGAATGATTTATCCAATTTCTGATAGCTAATGGGCCAGCCCTACTCAAGTAGTCTCTAAAAAATCAGAAGTTACTGTGGTTGAGAATCATGAAGGAGAACTAGTTCCTACTCAGATGTAGACTGAATGGAGAGTTTGTATAGATTATCGTAAGCTTAATGCGGTAACTCGAAAAGATCATTTTCCTCTCCCCTTCATAGATCAGATGCTTGAGAAACTTACAGGTCACTCTCACTACTGTTTTTATATGGTTTTTTAGATTACTTTCAAATTGTCATCGCTCTTGAGGATCAAGAGAAGACGATGTTCACATGTCTATTTGGAATGTTCGCTTACCGAATGATGCCTTTTGGACTTTGCAATGCCCCAACAACTTTCCGAAGATGTATGGTAAGCATATTTTCTGAGTATGTGGGTCATTTCATTGAAGTTTTCATGGATGACTTTAGTGTTTATGGGGATTCATTTGAACTTTGTCTAGAAAATCTTGTTATGATTTTGAAAAGATGTGTTGAAACTAACCTTGTTCTTAATTGGGAAAAATGTAACTTCATGGTGGAACAAGGTATAGTCTTAAGCCATATTGTCTCTGTTGAAGGAATTGAAGTTGATAAATCGAAGATAGATATTATTACTACTTTCCATTACCCCGCTACTGTGCTGGAGGTTCGTTCATTTCTTGGTCATGCAGGATTCTATCGAAGGTTTATCAAGGATTTTTCCAAAATAACCTCCCCTCTATGCAAGCTGCTGAAAAATGATGTGGAATACAAGTTCACTGATGAGTGCAAAGAAGCATTTGACAGGTTGAAGGAGTTGCTAACAACACCACCCATTATCCAACCTCCAAATTGGGACCATCCATTCGAAATCATATGTGATGCTAGTGACTTTACGTTGGGTACTGTGTTGGGACAACGAGTGGGAAGAACAGCTCACGTGATTTACTATACTTCAAGAACTTTGAATTTGGCTCAAGCGAATTATTCCACAATTGAGAAATAACTATTGACTGTCGTGTTTGCTTTAGAAAAATTCTGCTCTTATCTTTTAGGAACTAAAGTCATTATTTTTTCTGATCATGCAGCCTTGCGATTTCTACTTATGAAAAGAGAGGTAAAATCCCGGTTGATCAGATAGATCCTTCTACATCAAGAATTTGATTTGAAAATCAGAGATAAAAAGGGAGCTGAGAACCAGTAGCTGATCATTTGAGTCGATTGATACAAGAGTAAGATAACACACCATTATTAGAGAGCTTCCCAGATGAACACCTGAATGTTGCATTAACACACTGGTTGAGCCAGAGAACATTGGATAAGCCAATGTGCCAGAGAACATTAGATCATCAAGTGTGCCAGATAGCATTAGATCATCAAATGTGTAAATCTGCACCTTGGTATGCTGACCTTGTAAATTTTCTTGTTGCTCGTGTTTTCCCTATATGAATTACTAAAATAAGGAATGATTAACTCAAGAGTGATGCCAAGTACTACGTATGGGATGATCCATATTTGTGGAAGCACTATTTCGATCAAGTAATTAGAAGGTGTGTACCTGACTCTGAATTTTTTTCCATTCTAACATTCTATCATTCTCTTGCATGTGGAGGATACTTTGGATCAAAAAGAACAGCTCATAAAGTCTTAGAGAGCGGATATTACTGGTCATCCTTATTTAGAGATGTTCATCTCTTTTGCAAATCATGCGACAATTATCAAAGAACCGGTAACATCTCCCAATGTAATGAAATGCCCAAACATCCAATAATGGTTTGTGAAATATTTGACGTATGGGGCATGGATTTTATGGGACCTTTCCCTTCATCTCATGGCAACATTTATATCCTTCTTGCTATTGATTATGTTTCCAAATGGGTAGAGGCTAAAGCCACCCGCACTAATGATTCCAAAGTTATGGCATGATTTGTGAAGTCAAACATTTTCTCTAGGTTTGAAATTCCAAAGGCCATCATTAGCGATCGAGAGATGCACTTCTGCAATAGAACCGTGGATACTTTACTGAAGAAATATTCAGTTCAATATAAAGTGTCTACGGCCTATCACCCTCAAACTAGTGGTCACGGAGACATCAAATAGAGAGATTAAATCCATTTTGGAGAAGACGGTCAACCCTAACCGTAAGGATTGGAGTTTGAGACTCGAGGATGTATTGTAGGCATATCGAACCGCCTATAAGACACCGATTGGGATGTCCCCATACAGATTGGTTTTTAGGAAACCTTGTCATCTTCCTGTCGAACTTGAACATAGAGCTTTTTGGGCAATAAAGTAATGTAACATGGACTTCGATGAAGCTGGTTTGCATAGGAAGTTACAGCTACAAGAACTTGAGGAAATAAAGAATGATTCTTTGAAAAACACATTGATCTACAAGGAGAAAACAAAGGCATTTCATGATACTCAAATTACATGGAAAAATTTTGTTGTCGGAGCAAAAATGCTACGCTATCATTCACGACTCAAATTGTTTCTGGGTAAGTTGCGTTCTCGTTGGATTAGCCCCCTTTTTATTATTAATGTCTTTTCTCATGGTGCAGTCATAATTCGGAGCTTGAAAACTGACAAAGAATTTAAAGTGAATGGGCATCAACTCAAACCATACTTTGACGGATTTCAAAAATCAGACGTGGATCGAGAAGATTTCGACGATCCACTGACTAACTGGCCAAGAATTTCGTCAAGCCATGACGTTAAATATAGCGCTTTTTGGGAGGCAACCCATTTTTTATTTTATTTTATATTCACGTGCATGCATTTCTGTTTCCAGGGTCAATGGACTAAAAGTGGCTGAAATCCTTCACCTCTTGCGATCGCAGCACCATCCGCCAGCTTGATCTGGTGATTTCTTTTCCACTTTACCTTTTCAATTTCATTCATTCTTTTTGTGCTATATTTTTTAATTGCTTGGGGACAAGCAACTCCTAAGTTGGGGGATGAGGTTGAAAAGATGCAAAGTAGCATAAAAAAAAGTTGGATGGGAAACTCACAATAATGATTAAGATGTTATGTGATACATGTGGTGATTATTCTTGTGGGATTAGAGGTGATGCATAGGCTAGACTTGAGAATGTAAAGATATTGTGGTTAAAAATGCTGAATTTGCACTCACTCACAGCTTTTTAAAAGACTGTACTATACTTGAATTAGTACTATGATGAGAAGTTAATCCTTTGAGTCTGTTTGTGTATTTGGATTGTACTTCTTAGTTTCCTTCAATTGTGGTTTGAGCTACTTGCATTCATTGTTGGATGTCACCCCTTGGTTGGAAATAAATTAGTGTGTTTGGAGAAAAAATAAATGGAGTTGAGTTGAAAATCATTGAGAAGAGAAAAGGTGAAAAGCGGAATCAGCTGCCTGCTCTTAGGGGTCCCAAGAAAAAGCTGAAAAGAAAAAAAAAATATATATATATATTTATGGACCAACCTAAGAGTGGTGTGGAGCTGCCGATTCCACCCAAAAAAAAAGAAAAAAAGAAAAAAAAATCTTAAGATTTGGAGAAAAATGGGGTGACTTGACTGTTTTAATTAGCTCAATCTCTGAGAATTGAAAGAATAGGGACTGGAAGTACCAAGCTGAAGCATGAATAGTTCAATGTGATTGATGATCTCTCATAGGAAGTTTGGGTATGGTAACTTTCATGATTGTGGAGTGAATAGTCGAATTTAGTCCACTATTTGTTGATTGAAAAGAAAAGCTCTTGTGCAAATCTTCTGTCCTGTTATGAAGAGTCCCATAGTTGAGCAAAACTGTTTCCTTCAGTTCAACTTTTGTTATGCATATAATAGTGTTTGCTTGGGGACAAGCAAAGATTCAAGTTGCGGGGAATTTGATGTGTAGAAAAATATGCATAATTTAATTGAATTAGTCCATAGTTCTAACGCATTTCATGTGCTTGCACTTGCTATTTTTGTACACATTTTCATTATTTGTTCAAAAATTTTAATTTTCGATTTTGTTGATTTAAGCAGTGATTTAGAGACAAATGTGGGAATGAAGAATGAAGGCCGATGATGCAAAAAGATGGACATTGGGTACACTGTTTACACATTGGATGATCCAATGTGTGAGAATTAAGCTCAACGAAAGCCCAAAGTTTCTTTGGAATGAGCCCTAGCCCATAATACTCTTCTATCATGATAAAAGGGCCACAGGCAAGACAGAATGAGGAGATTAGAGCACAATAGATTGGAGAAGCAGATTTGAGAGAAGAGATCAGAGAAGAGAAAAATCATGATTGTGAATTTTGTGATGTGAAGCTAATTTCCTTATGCTAGTTCAAAGGGATGTTGAACCTTTATTCTTGAATTACTCCGGATGATTAGTAACGTTTTCTTAATTTCTATCTCTTGAATGATTTGTATTGCTTGGTTAATTGTTTATGATATTGAATGATTTGATTTAGCAGGGCCAGTTAGATTAAATTGTTGTGATATCTATTGCTAGGATATGAACCGTAATCCGTAACTGTTACGAATTTATATTCATAAGAAGCAAGAAATGTTGGAATAGTTAGGGGCAACACATCTCTAGATTATCCAGATCGAGCTTGTGAATTTGGAGTCTAGTTCGTCCTATCATCTTAGAGATTAATGCGTTCATCACACTAATTCTAGAGGTCGTACCTATTAGGTTATCTGATTGAACATAGCTTATTGAAGAGCTTATTTTAATAGACTAAACTTAAGAGATGATTCGGGATAGCAGATCTTATTGCTAATCTAGGGACGAGGGTTCGAGACATAGATTGAGAGAAACGTTATTAATTAATCCACCTGATCAAGAATAAATGGGGATATTGAACTGAGAACTAGTACTTGCTTATTGATTGATTCTTGTTTATCTGATTTATTTCCATCTTGAAGTGTTGCGTAATAGCTTGTTAGGTTTTTAGTTTAATCTGATTGCTTCCCAACCAATCCCCCCATTTAACTTGTTTATTTATTAAGTAATTAGCACCAGTGAATTTAATTGGTTCCTCTATTCTTTGTGGGATCGACCTTTATTTGCCACTTCTACAAATTAGTTGAGGGTAAGAAGGTTTATTTAATTTTGCGTGCCACGACAGCACAACCAGGTGTTCTTGCAGCAGAGTATTCATGACGAATACCATTATCAGAACAGATTTTCTCAGTGAATTTGTTTGTGAATTCAGTTCCTCTGTCTGATCTTATCTTCACTATACTCAAGCTCTTTTCATTCTGTATCTTCTTCATAAGATCAGGTAGTTTGCTTTGAGTTTCTGATTTCTTGGCAAAGAAGATTGTCCATGTATATCTGGAGTAGTCATCTACTACCACAAGTGATTACTTCTTCCCACTTATGCTTACTGGTTCTACTGGTCCAAAGAGGTCCATGTGTAAAACATCTAGAATCCCGTGAGATGACTTTTGTATATTGTCTTTGAATAAACTTTTTACTTGTTTTTCTTTCTGACAAGCTCCACATACATTCTCCTTCTTGTATGCCACATCTAGCAAACTTCTTACAAGACCTTTCCTTGCTAGCTTGTTGATAGTCTTGAAGTTCAGATAACTTAATCTTTTGTGTCATAACCAGCTAAACTTTGGTGGACTTTTCACAATAAAGCATGTTGGTTGAATAGAGGAGTTCCAATCAGCTAGATAGATGTTTCCTCTTCTTGTTCCTGTAAGCTTGACTTCATTTGATGTGCTTTTCTTAATTAAGAATTTGTTGAGGTTGAATTTAACTGTGTATCATTTTTCACAAAATTGACGGATGCTTAGAAGGTTGTATCTGAGTCCTTTCACATAGGATACATCCTTAATCTTTATGTTCTATTTGACTAGACATCAACTTCCTTTTATGCTTCATTTGGAATCATCTCCAAAGATGACCTTGGGTCCTTTACATTCTTGGAAGTCTTTTAGAGCTTCTTTACTGCCTATAATGTGCCTTGAGCAGCCACTATCAATATACCATACATCATTGCTGCAACCTGGCACTGAAACCTGTAACAAATTTAAGTAGATTTAGGTACCCACTTCTATAAGAGTCCTTTGGGGTTAGTTACATTGAGAACCCAAACTTTCTTAACAGTCACTGTTTTGCTGTAAGAATTGTTGGTTCTCTGACTGTATGCAGTTTTGCTTTTAAACTGCTTGTTAAAAGTGTGTACAGAGACAGCATATGTGTTACCAACACCTTTGTAGTGTGGTCTTCCACCATACTTCCCTTTAGTATATCCTCTTTGAGGTTTAGACGTATAAGTTTTAATATTGGTGGGAATGTTTCTTCTATGCTGCAACTTTGTGGGTTGTTGCATCATCTTACTGCATGCAGCAGATGGCTTCTACTGCAGCCAGTTGTTAGATGCAGTCTTACTTCCTACAGCTGAGTATTGGGGCTTCTTCCCCTTATCCATCATTGCTGTTTTGTTCAAGATCTTCTCAAAGTTACAAAGTAACTCTTTCTCCATTAGGGTTTCAGCTTGAACAAACTTAACAGCTTTGGATGTACTTGCTGTATTCTGAGAGGTGTGATTACTGTAACCCAAGCCTGATTTTTCAAAAGGACTTCTATTTTGATTTATGCAATCTCTTGCGTCCTTAGATGATTTACTAAACATGCTGATCGTGGACTTCAAGCTCTCCTTCTCTGTTTCTAGCTTAGTGACCAGCAGACTCAGTCTAAAGACCTCCTTTTACAGCTTGTTGTACCTTGAGTTATCAAACTCACATGCAGCCAACATTTTGGCAATATCAATGTTTTTGCTCCTGAGGATCACATTATCGATTCTTAGGTTTTCATTTTCAACCTTTAGTTCCTCATGGATTGAGTTGATCTGTTCAAAGTCACTCATGATCCTCTTTAGAGAGTGGATCATGTTCAACTCCTTTTTTCCAAGTATGGATAGCGGTTGATAAATTATCTCATCTTCTTCACTATCCTCACAATATTTTACCATCAGGTATATCAACGCTTCTTCATCAGAGGATGAGGTTTCAGTATCGCTGTCAGAGGATTCTGCATCAGCATCTCCTTTGAGACTGATGTATCCTTGGCCTTCTCCATCTCTCCTATGAGAGCTCGAAGATTATGTCTGTCCTTTTTTATCTTATCTCTCCTCTATTCTATCTCCCCTTCAGGATATTTGTGCACCGTTGGATATGGACAATTTCTTACGTAGTGTCCCGATTTCCTGTAATTATAACATAAGTCAACATTACTTGTATTTAACTGTGGAAAAGAGGATACCTGAGGAGGTGGATGACTTCTTCTGAAGTCATTCCTCTTGTTGAGGTTGGTGTTGTTGCTGTTGTTGTTGCCTTTCATGAATCTTTTAAATTTCTTTAGAAGTAGAGCTATATCCACTTCAGCATCTTCTGTTGTAACATCCGTCTGCTTACTGCAACTAATGGTTGTTGTATACTTGGGTCCTCTGGCAGTTAGCATTGTGACTTTGGAGCTTGATTCTTCAGACTCCTTTCTCCATCTATTGATATGGACTTAAATACCTTAAGATCGGAAAATAGGTCCAATGTGCTCATAGACTTCAAATCCATAGACACTCTCATAGTAGTGGTCTTGTTGTCCTACTCCGCGGGCAAGGCTCTAAGCACCTTCATGTTCTTTTCTTTTTGTGTGTAGTGCTTGCCAAGAGCTACTAGTTCATTCACAATGGATGTGAATCTCAAATCTAGTTGCTCAAGGGCATCTTCATTCTTCATTTCGAAGAGCTCGAATAGTTGGGTAGCGTTAGAGATCTTGTTGTCTTTGGTGAGCTCAGTCCCCTCACATATTTGCTCCAGTTTTTCCCATATTTTCTTGGACGTTCTGCAAATTTTGACTTTGCTGAATGTGCATTTATCCAAGTTGATGAATAGAGCATTCTTGGCCACGTTATTTAGGTTGGCTCTCTTGCTGTCTTCATTGTTCCACTTTTATCTCGGTTTGACCAGAAAGTTTGGTGGTAGCGGTGCTCCTTCATCTAAGTCTCTTTTGAGTACTGGATTCACCTTTGTAGGAATGGCTGGTCCTTCGGTGATGACCGTCCATATTTCGTCGTTCATGGCTGATAGATGTGCCTGTATTCTTATCTTTCAATCCTCATATTCCTCTATAAAAAATATAGGTAACTTGTGATTAGAGGAATCTATGATATGCTGCAAGAATGAGTTTTTAGGATGCAAAGAAAACAGCCAGTCTAAGGCGGTTCTAGGTAGGTGACCAGATAAGTTGGTTTCTACTGCTACCTCGAGCCGAAACTTTGTTAAGCAAGATTGATTTACAGAACTTTCCTAACAATCTATCAACTTTACAAAGCAACCACCTACTACAGTCCAGCGTACATACAACAACTACAAACTCTAAAGGCTAACCCACACAGGGTTCTAAACTCCCACATAGGGAAGTTGCGTAACACTTAGACAGCTATACAAACAACAAGAATCTCTCCTATCAACTGTTCGACACCTCTAAAACAACCTAAGCACACAGCAATAAGGTTAAAAAGTATATATTTGGTTCTTCAACTAGTGCAGTGAAGTGAGCTTCTGAATCCTTCGAAGGATCTTTCAGCTTTGAACTTGCTTCACTTCACAGAGGTTGAGTGACTGAAACTGAGAGTAGACTTGAATGATTGTAACTTGAAAGCTTGATAGTTTTTGTATAAATGTTTCAGTAACCAGCTTCAGTGTTGCTCATCCTCTATTTATACTTGTGTGAGAAGATATCAGTTGAAGAAGATATCTCTCTTTTGAATTTATTGTACTTGATCAAAGGTATGTCTCATATTTAATGCGACTTGACTTTCTTTTTTAAAACATTTAATGCGGCAGTTGCGGCTAGCAGCTTTCTGCAGTGCGCCAGTCCACATGTCATCTTCGTATTGGCTCCGTATCTGCAATTTTGATCTTTTCTGGAACGGCTCTATTTATACTTGCTTGGTTCTTTATTCCTCGTACTGCATTTAACCTTCCTCGGATTGCAGGATACTTCTTTTTTTGTCATTGGTGCTGTTGACTATTTGAGCAGTAAGCTTTGCGCTGTATCCTAGGTCTGCTTGCAGCTGTTACTTGCTCACAGTGCTGCTGTAGCTTAGATCTACTTGCAGTACCTTGGTGCAGTACTACTGTATCTTTTACTTGCAGTACTCTTGTATCATTTTTTTTGCAGTGATGCTGCACGCCGTTCTTTCTTACTTTACTACAGTGCTGTAACTGCTTCCTTACAGCGATGTTGTATCTGCTTTCTTACAGCAGCTTCTTTCTGACATACTTGATGTAGCTATGTAACTTATAGAAACCACCATCTTTCAATACCTATATCTACATCAATAAGCCTTGACAAAGATGAAAATGGTAAAGATGTAGATATGTCAAAATACAGACGGCTAATTGGATCTTTGCTGTATCTAACAGTAAGTAGGCCAGACATCATGTTTGCAGTAGGAGTCTGTGCAAGAATCCAAGCAGTACCAAAAGAGTCACATCTTTCAACTATTAAAAGGATTATCAAATATCTGAAAGGAACTCAGAAAGTAGGTCAATGGTATCCTAAGGAAGGAGGATTCAAGCTCAAAGACTACTCTGACTCAGATTATGCAGACTGAAGATTGATAGGAAAAGCACCAGTGGGACTTGTCAATTTCTGGGAAATAGACTTGTTTCATGGTTCTCTAGGAAGCAAACATTGATTGCAACTTTTACAGCAGAAGCAGAATATATTGCAGCAGGAAGTTGTTGTGCTCAAATTCTCTGGATACAGCAACAACTAAGAGATTATGGGATTGAAGAAAAAGAGACTTCAATTCTCTTTGATAATACCAATGTAATTGCAATTACCCATAATCCTGTATTTCACTTAAGAATAAAACACATCGACATACGACATCACTTTATAAGAGATCCTGTAGAGAAGAAAGATGTTATGCTTGAGAAAGTTCATATGGATCTCCAGCTTGCAGATATATTCACTAAACTATTGAGTGAATCAAGGTTTTCTATGCTTAGAAACGAGCTGGAAATTCTAAATTTATGAGTTGAAAAAGATGGTGCAGAAGCCTAAGAGGAATCTCTGCATGCTTGCGAGAAGTAGTAAGTATAGTGCTGTAAGCTACGTCTTCATACAGTGCTGAGTTCAAACAGCGCTGCATCTTTTATTCTTACAGTACAGTAGTAAATGGGCAAGTAAGCACCACATGGTTACAGCATTTATTTCAAAGGGTATTTATTACTCTATAACCTCGTACCCAAGTTGCTGCAACCTTAAAAAGATATTCAATTAGGCGGCAAATCACATGTCTTTCAGCATTAAATACATGTCTACGCGTGTCAAAAATCGAAGAGGCGCAGTCAGAAGCCCACGCGTCTAGTAATGATTATTGACGATTTTACCCCTCCATCTTTTTCTAAGGACTATAAGATCAATTCCCTTCATTTAATCTCAACCATTGATCTTACTACACGTCCCTTGAGATCCTCCATAACCCCATAACCGCTCACTATTCGAATTTATTTTCACCATCATCCTAGAAGAGAAGTTTCCTTTCTCGCGAAATTTTTTCTCTAAGTCCAAAACCTCCAAAACCTTCAATCTCTCTCACAGATCATCAATGGCGGTCAGACAAACCATAGTTCTAGAAGGATGTCTAGTGAACCAGGAGAGCATCTACAACTTCGATCTCTACGACAACGTCCTTCTTTGAAGGATCTTCGATGCTCTGAAACAAACCCGTGTTCTAGGACTGATAACCACTGTTTACACTGATTACTCCATGGAGTCTGTCCAAAAGTTCTATGTCTTTGCTAAGACAGAGGAGGAGAGATGGGACTGCATCTTGTTCAGGATGGATGCAGATGAGGAGGAACGGTCTCTAACCTCAAGAGTCGTTGCCTCTACCTTCAGCATTTTTGCTAAGAGCTTGACCCCTGGTCAGTTGGTGACCTACGGGGAAGAAAGCACGCAAGGAATGTGGGATCTCTTCCACACCCAAGATGCAGGGGCTGACATAAAGCGAAGTGCCCCGAAGAAGCTCTTCAAATCGGAGTTCGAGCTGCTCCATGATATCTGTGCGTACTCTATTAAGGGTAGGATGGGGAGTTTGAAAAATGTACGGATCTCCGATTTCGGATCATATCTGTCATCTTGGCCAGAGCAAAGGTGAATTGGGCTGGGTTCATCTTGAAGAGGATATGAGAGAAAGCAGAGAAGATCAAGGTGAGAAGAAGCTATGACATCACCATCTGCTCTCTGCTCTGCAAGCTAGGTCTCCAGCTTGCAGCTCCCATCCCTATTTCCATTGGGAAGTATCTCGAAGAAAAGAAGAAGGGTAAGACCCAACCGAAAATAGCAGGAGCTAGGGTTGCAAGGAAGAAAACCAAAGATAAAAAGAATGCAACCCTGGCTCTACAAGATGAAGCTGTAGGCAGTGGGGGTGAAGATGATGATGATGATGATGATGATGATGAAAGTCCTCTTCCCGTCATCAAGAGGACACCAATGGGGGCTGAACCTGAACCTGAGTCTTTTTCCTCTGATGACGACGCACCCCTGGCTAAGAGGGCCCTTTACAGCAAGAAGAAGGCTGCCTCAGCTGTTAATTCCCAACTCTCTACTGCAAGCTTGGTTGTAGTAAATGACCTCCAGAGGATACAGCCCGATGAAAAAGCTTGTCTATAGGGGGCTACTGAATTAGCCTCCTCACGCGATCATGGAACTACTTCATCAATGTTTGATCCCACATTTCCAGCTGCTAGAAATATGAAGTTGCAGTACAATCTTTGGAGGGAGATGAGACTGTCTAAGGGGAAAGTTCTTTTGAAGTGGAAGAATTTCCTGATAGTGGAGCAAGCAGTCCTAGAGTGGGCCAACTCAGAGAATATTCTAGCGCTCTTGCAACCTGAGTATGCAGTAATAGTGCATGATCGATCTGTAAGCACTGCTGGTCAGAGAGCAAAGAATAAAGGGAAGAAAAAAGCTCTGGCAGAATCCCACTTTACAGAACTGTCGATGACAGCAGCATTGGAAGACGTCCAAGTTTTCCTAGCCCCGACTGTGGAGGCTGTTAGAAGGGGCGATGACGTCGTATTTGCTCAGGAGTAAATCAATATCCTAGGATTGGAGCAGGCTGAGGAAGCCATGCTGCAACAGGCGCTGCAAGCAAGTGTTAAAGAAACCAGGATGCAGCACACTCCTAGGAGGATGCGAGGAGAAGAAAGCTTAAGTTATCATAATTCAAGCTCCCCTACATATGAGCAAGTGGTTGAAGGCCTCTCCAACATTGTCACACTTGACCCATTGGAGAGGGAGGAGCCTCAACTGGTGGACTACGGTGATTTCCCGATGCATATGGATGCAGCTGCTGCAGAGTCTCAACGGGAACCAACCACCATCATCAGAGATGTGATCTCTGACATTGCTGAGATCGCCGATGACATAACCACGGAGGAAGTTGCAGAGGCTGGACTCTCTATACTGGTAGAGACAGCAGTACAGCAAGCAGCCACCCTTACAGAAACTGCAAAGGAAACACGCAGGGTGGATGCTGAGATTCTTGCAGTTGTGGAGCTTTCAGTGCTGCATACAGTGGAAGCTGCAAGAAATCATCCTGAGCTGCAAGAACCCATTCTTGCAGCAGAAGTTGTTGAGGTTACAGGACCAACCGAGGAGTCGGGGTCCTTGCTGAAGACCTCAGGTGAGACTCTTGTTCAGATAACACTCCTTGAAGGTGAGAAGACCTCTACAGGGGAGACTGTTGAGACAGTACCCTCAAAGGATGCTGAAGGAGAAGTAGAGGTAACCTCTATGCAGCTAGAGACACCTTAGGAGGAGGTTGATGTTGCAGCTGCTGCATGCTCAAAGGAACCTTCCCAGGTTACAGCAGTAGAGGTTACTGAGGACGCTGAAGCTGAATCTACCGAATTCATCAAGATGATGGAAGAACGCAACAGAGCTGCATACGAACTGAAAGATAGCGAAGTAGTACCAGTACCTATATCATCTGATGAAGAGGAGGCAACTGATGAAGAACACCCATCCTCAAGCTCTACCAGTTCCCAATCTAGCCAGCATGAGAATGAGGTTGAAATAGAGGCACCAAGGCAGGATGCAGCACCAAGCCATCAAGCAGTTATTCCCTATGTTGCATCGGCTGCCGTCTCAATAAGAAGGAATTAGGGCCTGACCCCTGACGAATCTATTAACAGAGTTATAGCTGCGGTTAGACATTTGTTGTATGCTCTCCAAGAGCATGAGTCTAACATGTAGAGCAGCATGCGGGTCAGTGCCCAATTCCACGCTGAAACCATGACAGGCTAAACTCTCACTCCATGGTGCTAGAGACACTTCTGGAACAAATTACAGATCAATCTAAAAGAACCAGAAGTGTCGATGACCGTTTGGGAACTTGGAAATGATTGTTGGAGAGTTGAGGGATATCATGGTGAATGTGTTCCCTCAGCATGCCCGAGGATCCAAGGAAGCCCCGGCACTAACAAGAAGACCACGCTCCAAGGTGGTCCCAGCTGCTCATGTTCTGCCCCCAGCTTTTGATGATGCCAAAAAGAGGGAAGGGTTTATCGATAGATACAAGAGCTCAGGGAAAGCTGATAAAGAAGATGATGATGATGACCAACAACCTCTCAGCAGCAGAAGGAAGCAGTCTAGATTATCTACTGCTGCTGATGTTTCCTCTCCAAAGCACTGGAAAAGAGATGATGAAGGTCGAGCTGGAGAAGCTGGTACAGCTGCTGGAAGCAGATCAGCAGCGGGCGCTGCATACAGCAATGCTGCAACCAAGAATGCAGCACCTCCTTTTTCTCATCATTCTAAGAGAGGGAGAGAGAGTCAGCAGCAGGGCTCGAGGAAAAGGGTAAGCAAAGCCGAAGCAGAAAGGCATTACAATGAGAAGATGGCTGCTCAGAGAGCTGAAAAAGCCAGAGCAGAAGCTAAAGAAAATGCCTGGATGCAGAGGCTTGGACTGATTGGAGAAATGAGGTTCTATGACAGAGACCTCTATCAGTACCCTCCTCAATAAATTCCACGACTCGACACAAACAACATATTTTACCCAAGTGTAGTGCTGATGGATCAGCCATATGGAGAAAATATTGCATGGAGCTTAAACATCTTCAAGTCAATCAAGCTGCTTACTGATCGCAATCCATCGTTTGAAATGATTAACTGCAAAAGAGATCTGAGTATCTCAGATATTTCAGGTTTGTGTGTAAAAAAGGTAAATTCAGCAGATTTCAAACTAGTCAATCAGTACTGAGGAGATATGAAGAGCTTACTAGGGCGGGAGAGCTTGAACTTTCAAATTACTACATCGACCTAGTGAAGCAAGGTAGGATAGTGTCTTTCTATGAGAACTTTTGGCTGAGATGGATTCAGATTCCGAAGATACAGCAGATACTTAAAGAATCTATCAGGAGTTCATTCGAGATTGGTGGAAGGGATTAAGAGAAAGAGTTGAGCAGGAAATGATGGATGCTGAAAGAAGACCTGAAGAACCATCATCACGAAGGTCTCTGTTTCAGTAGCTTTATATGCATGCTCTATTGTATATTATGCTGTATATATTTCTCTTGTAAAATTTCTTTCAATTAATGAAGAAATTTTTAGTTTTCTATTTCTGATCAAGTTCATCGATTATGAACTCTTACATGTATTTTGCGTTTTCCTGAAGATATGCGATAAAAGAATAGAATGATGTATCTCTGATGAATTCAGGATTAGACTTTATTTTATCAAAGCATATCAAATATGTAATCCGGATGAAATATGATATAATGTAAAAATAAAATACTCTCTTCATGAATGAAATAATGTAAAGGTTTTATCTTCATCAAAAATGGGGAAATTGTTGGGATTTTAGTGTTTAGATTTTGATGAGACAAAACATATATGTAATAAGAAGTTTTGTGTACCCCATTTTTCACAATGTTTAAGTGAAAGCATAGACTAGATTTGAGTTTAGATATAGATGTTGAAAGATGGAGGTTTTCATAAGTTACTGTTGGGACCATCAAGCGCATTACCGCTACACCAAAAGGATATCCAATGGACATAGGACGCAACTTTAATGTCTTATACTTATGTAGCTTTGCGCTCACGGATTTGAATCTGGAAGAGCCGTGCCCCGCACCTATTTAAGCTCCGACCCAAGGCAGGATGCTGGGAAATATCCCAACAGTTACAAAGCTGCATCAAGAATTTAAAAAAAAAGCTACTATAAGAAAGCAGTTACAGCACTACAGCTAAGTAAGAAAGAACGGCGTGCAGCACCACTGCAAGAAAATAATATAGGAGTACTGCAAACAAAAGATACAGCAGTATTGTATGAAGATACTGCAAGCAGGTCTAAGTTACAGCAACGTTGCAAAGTAGTATTAGTTGCAAACAGATCTAGGATACAGCGTAAAGCTCATTGCTCAAACAGTCAACAACGCCAATAACAAACAAAGAAGTATCCGGCAATTCGAGGAAGGATAAATGCAGTATGAGGAACAAAGATCCAAGCAAGAATAAATAGAGCCGTTCCAGATAAGATCAAAGTTACAGACACGAAGCCAATACAAAGATGCCACGTGGACTGATACACTGCAGAAAGCTGTGAGCACTGCATCATTAAATGCTCCGAAAGAGAAAGTCAGGTCGCATTAAATACGAGCCATGCCTTTGATCAAGTACTCAAAATTCAAAAGAGAGATATCTCCTTCAACGGATATCTTCTCATATAAGTATAAATAGAGGATGAGCAACCCTGAAGCTGGTTATTGAAACATTTGCGCAAAAACTCTCAAGCATTCAAGTTACACTCATTCAAGTCTACTCTCAGTTTCAGTCACTTAACCTCTGTGAAGTGAAGCAAGTTCAAAGTTGAAAGATCCATCGAATGATTCAGAAGCTCACTTCACCACACCAGTTGAAAAATAAACCATATACTTTTTAACATTGTTGCTGTGTGCTCAGGTTGTTTTAGGTGTCAAACAGTTGATAGGAGAAATCCTTGCTGTTTGTATAGTTGTCTAGAGTTAGACAGCTTTCCTGTATGGGAGTTTGGAATCCTGTGTGGGTTAGCCTTTAGAGTTTGCAGTTGTTGTGTATACGCTGGACTCTAGTAGGTGTTAGCTTTGTAAAGTTAATAGATTGTTAGAAAAGTCCTGTAAACCAATCTTGCTTACCAAAGTTCCTGCTCGAGGTAGCAGTAGAGTGGACGTAGAACGATTACACCACCTTCGAACCACTATAAACCATAAGTGTTTTATAGCTTTCTTATATGTGTTTTATTTCATTTATCTATCTTTGTCATAAGCATAAAACGTTTTGAAAAGGATCATATTTGAGAAAACCAGCCTTGTGTTATAAAACGTATTTTTTCGCTGCGTATAAACTCTAGTTACGGCGTGCAGCACTGCATCCTAGTGCTGTAAGCAGTAACTACCTGGCGCTGCAAGTTCAAGTAACTTACAGAACAATAAGTTTTTTGAAAGATTTACAAAATCAACCAAGGTTCATTCACCCCCTCTTAACCTCAGACACCACTTGGGACCAACATTTAGGCTTACTTAAAAAGTTGTTATAAGACTACATGAAAATGAGACATAGGGTTACACGAAAATCGAACATAGAATTATACAAAACTGCATACTTTTTTTAGGCTTTATACACTTTTTAGCCCATTTTTAGCCTTATACGATTAAATATTATCATAATAAAAGAATCTGAAAAATTGTGTATTTATATGATTGTTATATTTATTTTTTGGGCAATTTATATGATTACACACTTTTGTTTAAATAACATAATGTGTAGAGTTAGATGATTTTTCTAAGATGCAACCAATTAAATATTATTATAATAAAAGAATCATACAAAATCATCTGAAATCGACATATGATTTCATTTTTTTATATATTGATATTTTACTCATATTTAGTTAGAATAAAGAATGTTGTTTTTTTGTGAAATAAGAAATTAAGTTAAAATCGGTATGTTGTATGTTGTTTGATTATGTATTAATATATTTAGTTCATTAATATATTGTATGTTATCTGATTTTGTATTATATAATAATGTTTTCAAGGTTAAAATTGTAATTTTATTTGTTAAAATTAATTTATTAATTATGATGATCTGACATTTTTTTTTATCAAACGGTATAAAAAATATGAGTTTTATGTCTTTAGTAGTTTGGTTTGGAGGTTATTGGGAAAGTTTAGAGTACAAAAACGATTCTCAAGAGCTATTTCACCTACAAAGACTAACATATGATGATTTATTATTTTCATTTCATGGAGTTGTGCGTGTCGATCCAAATTGTTGGGCATATGTGTTTCACTCACTAGTTGACACAAAATGAAAGAGTGAAAAAAAATTAAAATAAAGAATGATTTAGATTTGAAAAATTTACTGTCCATGATCGATGTGGTTCTTGTTGTGTTTGTTACCCTTAAAAGGATCGGTGTTGGAGTATTTGCAAGTGTGGAGAGAACAACAACTCAAAATACTATCCCTTGTACTCGGCCAACAAAATTTTTTAATGTTGAATCCTCGTATCAAGAAAAAATAACTGCGTTTGATGAAGAAATTAATCGAGGTGGTTAAGTTTTTCGTCATTTTTCATATGATGTAGAGGTGGACAACTTTGATGACAATGTTTGACCGAAGCTTTTTTTTTTATGTTCCTATTGAAATGCAAATGATGACGATTTTTTTGTAAAATTGGGTATTTTGAACGAAAATGAAATTAGATGAGAGTGTCAAAGTCGATGGATGGCCAATCATCTTAGGGATATTGTCAATGTCAACGTCAATGAATAGGGCTACTGATGACGTTACACATTCATACTACATATTTTATCTTCTTAGCATTTTTAGATTAGCAATTCATCTTAGGGAATGTGTAACGTCATCAGTAGACCTTATCATCGACCACTTCAAACATCGAGACATGTAGTATGACACATACAGTCGATGACCAACAAATGTGTTAGTCACAGGAATGATCTCGTAAGCCCATATCTAGATATGATACTAATAATGTTAGTAATAATATTTTAATAACAAGTTAACATCTTATACATATTATCTAAAACACAACTCACCAATAGAGCAATAGAGAACTCGTAAAAATGAAATATGTAGGCCCGACTCCCTTACATAGGAGGAATAATATCAGGAAGTTTTTCTATATGCCGTAATAATGTGAGATAGGAGAACTTTCCCCATGGGAAGCTCACTCATTGTTCCTCCTACTCCACTAAACTCCAAACCCACATATCCACTTGGGTCTTTCTAATATCGACTCTGAAGAGTATGCAATACAGTATTAGGATCTTAGCAATCTTAATAGTATCATCATTGCTTTGGCGAAACTCCCACAACAAGAAAAACGCACAACGACAACGGTTATTAACCGTTGTCGTTGCCAGATTTCAACCGTTGTGGAAGATGGTGTTGTCGTAGACCCTGTCTACGACAACGGTTATTAACCGTTGTGGAAGATGTCTACCACAACGGTTAATAACCGTTGTGGAAGACCTATACCGTTGTGGAAGACCTATACCGTTGTGGAAGATGTCTACCACAACGGTTAATAACCGTTGTGGAAGACCTATTTTTTCCGTTGTGGAAGATGCTGTCGTTGCAATCTGCCACGTCACCTGCCACGACAGCGCCACGTCATCAGGTCAACGTCATGTCATCTGCCACGTCAGCTGTTGTTGCAATATGCCACGTCACCTGCCACGCCATCCACCACGTCACCTGCCACTGCATCGGGTCAACGCCACGTCACCCGCCACGTCATCGGTCAACGCCACATCACTTGCCACGTCAGCACGAATAAATTTGCGTTGCTTGAGGTTTGAACTCGCAACCCCTTGTTTGAGCTGAAACCACTTGGCCACTAATGTTTATGTGCTAAAATTCTACATGCATTACTTTTATTAACTTCTTTCAAAAATTCTCATTTTTTACAACGGTTTTTTACAACGGTTATTAACCGTTGTCGTAGATGTCTATAACAACGGTTTTTTACAACGGTTATTAACCGTTGTCATAGACATATACGACAACGGTACAAAAAAACCGTTGTGCCAATCGTTGTCGTAGATGTCTACGACAACGGTTAATAACCGTTGTAAAAAACCGTTGTCGTTGTGCGAATTTTTTCGCACAACGACAACGGTATAAAAAAACCGTTGTCATTGTGCATTTTTTTCGCACAACGACAACGGTTTTTCAGAAAACCGTTGTAAAAGATGTCTACGACAACGGTTTTTCGAAAAACCGTTGTAAAATTGGTGTTGTTGTTTAGCATTTTTCTTGTAGTGTCCCCTTCAACAAATTATAAACGAAGGTCTGATAGAGTGATGAGACTCCGATTGGAAACATCTCTATGGTAAATTCCACTTTTTTGGTGGATGATGCACCTCGATGGGTTGAAATCGGAATCATCAAATCATAACCCTATGACAATAGCGAACTCCCTCCTTGAAAACCTACGCAAAAGATCTCATAAGTAAAACTATTTCTCATGCACATGTGCATTAGTCCTATGTCGCACCTCATGAGAAACGAGGACATGCAGAAAAGTCTTGCACGTCTTTGACTCAATCGCACACAGTAAAAATGACCGATTGACAATGATAACATACGATGGTTACGATCTCTACAACAAACTTCATCTCCTCCCTTATATCATCTAACCGTGTATATCCATTAATATATGCTAGACGACCCTAACATCTAAGACAAACCCAAGACCACTCCAATAACAACTATAATATGTGAAAAAATAAATTTTCAATTTTGAATACTAATTTCATAAATTTTAATATATATTATGAGCAAACATAATATAGAACTATGTAATATATAATTAAAATGTTTAATTAATTAATGTCATTACCTAGCTAAATATATTAAATAAATACATTATAATTTATTGGATTTTCTTATTATAGTCGAACAAAACCATTACAGTTAAAAAAATATGAATATTATATGCTGAATATAAATCATTTTCGTGTACTTTGTCGTAATATGACAAAATGAGAATTTTTTTTCGTGTAATTTTTTATGATAATCGAAAAATGAGAATTTGAGTGTAAGGATATTAATTGAGAAATTCATGTAAGTCTATAATGAGAATTTTTTGTAAGCCTAAAATTTGGGAATTTCATGTAAGACTAAAATAATGACAATTTCGTATAAGCCTATAATTGTAAATTATGACCGAATTCTTTTTTGTGTAAACCATAACCTAAATTTGGAGGAACTAATATTCACAAACAACCAAAAGAATCTCATATTAACATAAATCTCATAATTCAATCAAAAATGATAAACCTTAAATCAATTACATTAACAAACAAACATACATGAAATTCACAAACTAAGATACAAGAAATTCAATTACAGAAACAAATATGATTAACAAATATTCATGAATTAGTTCATTCACAAACATTCAAGAATTAAGGAACATACAGAAAATTCAATTGCCCATACACAAACTACGATTTCGAAAACTAATAAACAAATTAGGATCAAAACTAAATAAAATCTATGAGGTTGATTAAGAAAATACTAACCTTTTCTTGAGAAAACCCTAAATCAATTCCTTGAGATGCAAACTCCAAATTCGAATCAAACAAGACTTGTGTATGAATGCAAACCTCAATATGCGGCCGATTAAATCAAAGTGAAAAAACAATCTTTTTTGGACAAAAAAAATAGAGGAAGAAATGTTTTTACCAACTGCACGAATTTGCTAGGGGTGGTTCGATATACTGAAATGGGTAGACCAAATATTTCACAAAATCCTAATTATATCCTACACAAACATGATAAAAAAAAGGAATCTTTTGACTTTGATTGCACTTTAATTGATTTGAGTGGATGTGAAAGGTGGTGGGTGGGCCGTTATTGTCACCATCAAGTACAATTGAGGGGAGTACCAAATATTTCTGTAAACCCTAATTATATCTTACACGAAAATGAAAAAAATATATTTTGACTTTAATTGCACTTTAATTGATATGAGTGTATGTGAAAGGTGGTGGGTGGGTCATTATCGTCACCATCAAATACAATTAAAGATGAATGATTATCCTCAATATATGGTAGTTTGAGGTATTTTTATTTATATTATGGTATAAATGATAATTATTAAATGAGTTTGGTTAAAAATAAACTACACTATATTTTAAATAGTAGTTTTAGGTGCTATCCCTAAAATCTAATGCACATACACACCTTGTCATAGGATTTAGTTTTCCTAAATTGAAGATGTAAACATTATTCCACTAATTTTATAATGTGTACAAGATACAACAGAATATCCTTTATACTAGGAAATAAATCAATCTAAATATATACATGAAATAAAATCAAATTCGAAATATTTACAATCCCTTAATTATCTCTAACACCCCTCATCAAACGAAGCAGGTGCGGATAGACGCAAAGGTTGGAGTGAAATAACTCAAAGAGAGACCGAGGAAAACTTTTTGTAAATATATCTGCAAGCTGAAGATGAGACGAAACAAACTGAGTGAACAGACGCTTAGCGGTGATAAGTTCACGAACAAAGTGGTAGTCAATGTCAATATGCTTAGCGCGCTTATGAGCCACCGGATTTTGGCTAAGGAATAAAGCACTC
Source organism: Scutellaria barbata (assembly GCA_028654395.1). Classification (NCBI taxonomy): domain Eukaryota; kingdom Viridiplantae; phylum Streptophyta; class Magnoliopsida; order Lamiales; family Lamiaceae; genus Scutellaria; species Scutellaria barbata. The sequence continues at coordinate 7,346,794 of CM053649.1, read as the reverse complement.
TTGTTGTTAGAAAGCAAAGTTGGCGCAGAAGGTGGCAAAATATGCAACTCACGAAGGAGAATACTAACCCAAATGACCTCCGACTCAGCATAGGCCATAACATGATATTCTGATTCACAGCTAGATCGGGAAACAGTGGGTTGTTTCTTCACACTCCACGAAATAAGATTCGGACCAAGAAAAATAAAATACCCATATGTCGAGCGACGAGTATCCAAATATCGAGCCTAGTCAACATCGGAATAAGCAAGTAGAGTAGAAGGTCCATGAGAGAAAGCAAGACCATATTCAAGAGTACCCTTCACATAGCGCAAATGTGCTTGACTGCCTGAAAATGATCAATAGTAGGAGAGGCTTGAAACTGACTAACAGTGTTCACAGCAAAGGACATATCAGGCCGGGTAATAGTTAAGTATTGCAGAGCACCAACTAAAGACCGATATAGAGTCAGGTCCGAGAAAGGTGTGCCATCCACCCGAAGAGATTCATTTGTAGCAAGAGGAGTAGAGACAGGCTTCGACTCAAGTAAATCAACACGAAGAAGAACATCACGAGCATATTTAGATTATCCCAAAAATAAACCAGAATCTGTGTAGGAGACTTCAAGACCAAGAAAATAGTTCAGACGACCAAGATCTTTGATAGCAAACTCTTTACTAATACATGCAACAAGGTGAGAAACAAGAGTAGAGTCACTGCCAATGATGATGATATCATCTACATACACCAAAAGGTATAAAAGTAGGGATCCACGATAATAGATAAAACGAGAAGTATCCGACTTACTTTCCACGAAACCTAAACCGGTCAAAAAGGCACAAAACTATTGAAACCAAGCTCGATGAGCCTGCTTTAGACCATAGATGGCTTTGTTGAAACGACACATATAATCCGACCGAAGAGGATCAGAGTAGCTAGGTGGTTGAGCCATATAGATCGGTTTAGAAAGAACACCATGCAAGAAGGCATTGTTGACATCAAGCTGATGAAGTGACCAACCATTCATGACTGCCAAGGCAAGAACAATACGGACAGTAGAAGCCTTGACAACAGGACTGAAGGTGTGATCATAGTCAAACCCAGGAAGCTGAGAAAACCTTGGGCTACCAAATGAGCCTTATAACGATCAATTGAGCCATTAACCAGAAACTTAGTACGAAAGACCTATTTATAACCGACAATATTCTCACTAGAAGGTCGAGGAACCAGGTTCTAAGTGCGATTGGCACGAAGAGACGAAGTTCATCATCCATTGCACTGACCCAGTGCGGAGATTTAATAGCAGATTTGAACCCCTTGGGTTCTTTAGTGGAGTGAAGAGTGGTAAGAAAAGCACTGTGAGCAATATGAGCAGTAGACGGTGGATACTTAGGCTTAAAAATCCAATCCTGAGAGCGCGTGTGTATGGAATGAATAGGATAAGGAACAGGTGCGAAAGGAGAACGGAGAGACGGCTCAGGATCAGGAGGAGGCTGTGGAGATGCCTCAATGACTGAGTGATCATCCAAAGGAGCAAGAAGTGCGGTGGTGGAACTGTATCCAGACAGATGAGGCATGGAGAAGAATCTGGCAGAGACAGAGCAGGCACAGACTACAGAGTGTCGGCAATAGTCGGATGAGGATCAATAAATGAGTCAAAGTCAAGCAGTTGAGCCGAAGAGGAAGTAGGCGAAGAAGTGTATGGGAGACAGGCCTCATCAAACTGAGCATGGACTGATGTATAATCGAAAGGTGATAGGGTCAAGACAACGAAAACCTTTGTGCATGGTGATGTATCCCAGAAAAACACAAGAAATCGATCGGGGACAGAGCTTATTTTCTGCATAGTCACGGAGACAAGAATATACTCGGCATCCAAAACGTGAAAATTCTCATAAGAGGTGGAGTAGAGAATAATAGCTTATAGGGAGACTTATGTTGAAGTATGGTAGAAGGGAGACGATTTATAATATACACAGCCGTAGTGAAAGCCTCAACCCAAAACTCCAAAGGAACAATAGCATAAACAACATTGAGAGGTCTGTTTTAGTGATGTGACGATGCTTTCGTTCTGCTCAACCATTTTGAGCAGGAGTATAAGGGCAGGACATAGAGTGTATTATGCCATTTTTAAGAAACAAATTTTGCAGTTTGGAACTGGTAAACTTAGTACCCCCATCAGACTGAAAACGTTTAAAGGTCCGCCCAAACTGATTTTCAACAAGAGTCTTAAAGTGAACAAAGACATCAAAAAATTCTGACTTCAACTTTAAAGGATAAAACCAAGAGAAGCGAGAGTAGTCATTGACAAATACGACAATATCTAAAACCATCACAAGATTTAATTGGAGAAGGTCCCCACAAGTCATAATGTATAATATCCAAAACAAAAGTAGCACATTTATGATTAGAGACAAAAGATAAATGTGTGATCTTGGCTAATTAACAAGAAGAGCATACTGTAGAGTTTGGTAAAACAGAAGTAACCGACAACAATCCCAATTTATTCAATAGAAAAATAACATCATAATGAACATGTCTTAGACGACGATACCATAAATAAAAAAATGCTCTAATTTTTCGAGACCGTAAAGCAGCAACCAGCCCCATATGTCCTCTTTCCAGAATATATAAGCCATTTTCTCATCTACCCCGAGCCAAAGGGAACTCTGTCTCCCGATTCTGAATTTCAAACAACTTATCAGTGAAAACAACGTTAATTGGAAAATCAGTAGTCAATTTAATAACAGGCGATAAATTTTTGGTAATATGTGGCACAATTAGAATGTCCAACAAAGATAAATCAGAAGAAAGAGCCTGAGTACCCTTGTGAGTAATGGAGAGAGAATTATCATTTCCAACGACAACTTTGTTGTTGCCCAAATAAGAGGAGACGGAATCCAATCCAGCAGATGAGTTGGTCATATGTACAGAAGCCCCGGTGTCCACATACCAATCAGAGACAGAGGAATTGAGAGAACAACCTTGATGGAAAGATTTTGCAAGGGTTGCTTGAGAAGGTTGATGCCGATAACGATCCGGACAAAACGTCGTATAGTGGCCATCATTGCGACATATTTGGCAACGCAGAGGGTAGCGCCCGTGATCACGTCCCCCTTTGCTTTTGAGGAGGATGACTTCCAGAGTTTTGAGAAGGAGAGCCCTGTGACACATTCTGCCGGGAGGGGCCACCTAACGACGACCACCGAAAGTGCGCTGAGGTCGCTAAGTTGCCGCGAACACTGCCTGAACAGAGGACGAGCCATTGCTGTCGTCCATTGATTTTGTGAACAAATCATGTGCTTCTGCCTTAGTAAATCTGGATATGAAGAGAGGGGAACCAGATTAATTGGGACGTAGCAAACCAGAGGAAATCCGGACCTAGCCTTCCAAGGAACCAGTGAGACTTATCTCTCTCGGACAATACGCAACCCATAGAAGCGAGTTGATCAACCAGGGATTTGAAGTGAGTTGCAAAATCAGAAACGGAACATGTGCCTTTTTTTATCAGTTGGAAATCGTCTTTAAGACGCAACTCACAAGTTTTCGAAGAGCAATTGAACGCCGTAGCCAATGTCGACCAGATTTTTACCGACGTGACACACCCGACGACAACAGGCATGGTTTTTGCAGTGAGCGTTGACATCAAGAACACTCAAACAATCTAATCTCGAGAGACCTATGATGCATACTTCGGATTGGGTTTGGAGACACTGGATTCAACGAGCGTCGATGGTGGAGGAGGAAATGAGCCATCTACGTAGGGCAAGAATTTTTGCGTCGCAAGCAGAGGAAAAACCTGAGCATGTCAGACCAGGTAATTCACGGAGGTTAACTTCACCCGGACCATATGAGTCATGGCTGTATGGATAGTGTAGCGTCGAAGACAAACACCGACGAGGGGATGAGTCTCCGACCATGAATGGTGTTGTGACGACATGGGGATAGAAAAAAAAAGGTAGGATTTTCAGCACGTGTTTAGGCTGATATCATGTGATAGGATTTAGTTTTCCTCAATTGAGGATTGTAAACATTATTCCACTAATTTTATAATGTGTACAAGATATAATAGAATATCTTATAAACTAGGAAATAAATCAATTTAAATATATATATGGAATAAAATTAAATTCGAAATATTTACAATCCCTTAATTATCTCTAACACACCAAAATACAATTTTAGAGGTCGTCTTCATACATACACGTATTAATTGATGATACCAAATGATGAATAATAACTATTTTTTAATCAAATAAATCATATTATGAAATAAAAGATGTCTAAGTCGTTTCTATTTTTTACAAAAAATTACATAAAATGTTTTCATGGATATAATTTGATGGGATAAAACTGTATTACCTACAAACTATATCAATTTTCACAAAAATCAATTAATTATGAGTTATGAAATGAAATGGGTGAGGATATCAGACATGAATCATGGAATCCTACTTACTGTTCAGTTGGCCCACATTTACACTAATCGCAATTTATCGTGAAGCTACTGGAAACACGAGAATTATCCTGAAGACGATAAACATCTTTTGAAAGCGGGTTCTAGAACCTACGAGAAAGGGGCAGAATCATCGGTAAATTGATATAAATATGCCTTCTCCTTCAATGTATATCCACAGAAAAAGCTTCTGAATTCAGAGTTGATCAACAAAATCTCAAATAATCTAGCAGAAATCAAGCTCAAATGTCTCTGATTCCAAGCTTCTTTGGCAACCGTCGGAGCAACGTCTTCGATCCATTTTCATTGGACATTTGGGATCCCTTCGAGGGTTTTCCTCTCTCATCATCCGCCGCTAATCTCCCTTCCTCCGCCAGGGAAACCACGGCCTTGGCCAATGCTCGCATCGACTGGAAAGAGACGCCGGAGAGCCACGTGTTCCAGGTGGATGTTCCTGGGTTGAAGAAAGAGGAAGTGAAGGTGGAGATTGAGGATTCTAATGTTCTACAAATCAGTGGGGAGAGAAGCAAGGAGCAGGAGGAGAAGAACGACAAGTGGCACCGCGTCGAGAGGAGCAGCGGCAAGTTCCTCCGCCGCTTCAGACTGCCGGAAAATGCCAAATTGGATCAGGTGAAGGCGGCGATGGAGAATGGGGTGCTGACAGTGACTGTGCCAAAGGAGGAAGTGAAGAAGCCTGACGTGAAGGCCATCGATATCTCTGGTTAAGCAATCGTGTCTAGTGGTTGTCTACTGTTTGTGTGTTGCTCTGTAATGTCTGCACTTGTCGTGTATTCCATTCCAGTTTGAATAATGTGAAATATGTGTAAAAAAACATTTTGAGCTGTTGTATATTTAATCAAGACAATATATCAATATTCTACATACGGACTTGCTACATGCGAGCTAAATCTGGTTTTTCATTATTCAAGTTTCATTTAGTTTCATTCTTTTTTGAAATCAAATTAAGTATCGTTTAGTTTAACACACCACAGTGACATATTAATTATTAATATAAGTTGTTATATATAATGTATGATGATTATTTTTCAATATAGATGAATAAATTGCAAATTAATTCCTGTAATTTATAAAAGTTGAGCAGTTAATGGATATTGAAATGAATTTCGCAATTCAAGGACAAATTAGTGTTGAAAATTTCACCTGTCGATCACATGATATTTAATTTGGGAATTTCACTTAGATTAAATGTTAGGGATGATAGTCATCATACTGCCCATAAACCAATACCAAAAAATCAAAATACCCACATACACTATAATAATATTCCAATATACGTAAAATCAAGTCAAGGTCCACATGGAAAGTGTTTTGGCCATTCATTTTTTATCAATGTCAAATTTTTTTCATAAAATCATGTTTTATATCCTTAATTTTTAGTTCGAATATAATGACTGGAAACCTTTTTCAGGTCCCAAAAAACACTCATATTTATACTTGTGATTTGGTTTGAGAGGTATAACAATTGTCATGTATTCACTAATAGTTGGGATATTTAAAGAAAAAACCAATCCACATAGTTATTTGATTACGGAAGCTATGCAATTGTCTCCATGGACTGCAGATTTTTGCAAAGAATAAATATGTTACAACATTTCATGGTACATCGGCTTGAAAATAATATTTTCGGAATCAATATATATATTCATCCGCATAACCTACATGCTACTTCCAGGCAGGATTGATTCAGTGGCCAGAAAGATATCCTTTTTCAAGGACGGTATAAGAGAGTGGTGTCAAGAAACGAAACTACAGAAGAACAAGAAGAAACTAAGGGGAATGATGAAAAAGACCCCTCTTTGTTGCGACAACAATGATTTCCAAGCATCATTGGAGATATAAGTCGCGAAAGATACGGAAAGAGAAAGAAACACTTCAAATGAAGGTTTCGATCTAAGTCCGGAGGATCATACAAAAGGCTTTCCAAACAAGGAAGATCGTGGTGGTCCAAATCAAAGGTTAGATCTTACAAATTTGGTCAAAAGTCTGGTCCTTTTAGATTTTTTTCACAAGGATCTAGATCTACAGGGAAGTCAGTAGGAGGAACAACCAGGAGAAGAACTTTCAAACGAGCTCACACTCGTACCAATGAAAGTTTCAAGGATTGCAACTGCTGGACGTGCGGTGTGAGAGGACATATTTCACCCGATTGCCCACAAAAGCAGAAGGAGGTGCGCCAGTTCGAGCCCACAAGAGACATCATTGATGCTGTCTATTATGGTGATTTGGTGCCAATATACAAATTCGATGACATCTCTTCAGATGAAAGCATCTATGAAGAAGAGTATGAATCTATTTCTGAAGGTTCTGATGGATCATATACAGAATCAGACGAGTAGCTCAGGCGAACAGGAAGATAGACTCCAAACATCGGATAGTCTATCAGGATTTTTCTCAAGGATGGCCATCTCAAATAAGACGATGGAAAAAGTCATACGACAAGATTCAACCTTAGGTCCTTATGATGGATTTAAGAGAGGAAGTCGTTATCGATTTTGTGATAAAATAGGAATAAGACAGCGTAAGCATCATATGATTTACCGGGTGAACTCAGGTGAGCTTTCTATCCCAATAGGATTAATCGGTAATAAACTCAAAATACAACTTATTCCAAAAGAAGAAATTCTTGAGGAACTGAGTCGTATGAAAGAAGAAGTAGCAGTTACGATGAAATGGATCCATATTGGAACCATTGAAGTAATGATTAAAGCTACCTTCAAAAAAGAAATTGATACTGAATTACATTTATCTGTGATGGATAGAAGAATCAATAATTTGAGGGAAAGTTGTCTTGGTACAATGGTAGGTAATTTGTATGCAGGCAAACTTATGTTTGACATTTATCCTAGGATTGCATACAACCTAGCTGACCAAGATTTCAGTAGAGTTTTAACCCTTTATCAAGATTTTAAAAGAACTGATCTTATGAAAGAAGGAAATAGACCATATTCTATCACGTATAGAATTGCATATGCGATTTCCAATACACATCATTCAGATATGTTTCTTAGGAAAGAGTATATAGAAATTCTTAGAATTTTCGAGGAATTTGCAAAGGTTAGAACACCAGCCCCTATCCAAATACCAAGGTTGGGTGGTGTTAATTTACTAATTAAAGATCAGCTTATTTTAAATAATAGATCATTAAGGTATGATTCTGAGATTAGTAACAGGTTGTCCTTTTTCCGAAAATAGGATCCTAAGCCTAAAAGGAAAAAAACCATGTGAGGATTTGTATCCACAAAAGATTAGGGTAAAAAATGTCAAAATAAGATGCCCTAATAATGAATGAAAAGAAATCCATATTGTTTTTGATATATCTAAAGCTGATAATTTGTTTTCTTGTGAGGAGATATATCATTTACAACAATCAAGTATTAATAAATATGAATGTATGTTAGAAATAACAGGCTATCATGTATCTGTTACAGGAAGTGCAGACATAACCAAAGGAGTTATGACTCTAGGGTTAAGTTTCCTTGAGGAACACAAACCCTGGAGAAGAGAAGGAAAATAGATGGAGTTCGACCTTGATGAACATACAATCAAGATAGAATAAAATCAGTTTATATGCCAGGTATGCGTATAGACGAAGAGGTCTCAGATCTCTTAAGACAGAGGACTCGTACGTTATCTTGTTAAGATCCCTTCGTAGGCAGGTATCACCAGAACGAGGAAGCATATGAGAAGTCATAAGACTTCAAGAAATGCGAGAATTGGCATTTGAAATAGATCAAATAAACGCTCGAATAACTATGTTAGAAGCCTGGAAATATTTGAGAAAATATCCAGACGATTCAGACGATTTTGAATGACAAGTATTTTCTCTATATATATCTGTAGGGATATTGTATGATCAATATAAGACAGAATATTTTACAGCTTATATTGACTCAGGTTCAGGCATTTGCACAGCAAAGCTAGGAGTTTTTCCCAGCGAAGCAGTGGAAAAATTACCTCTTATTGCAGGAAGGGACTTCTCACAGAAGATCCTAATACTCAATAAAGGTATTCGAGAATCAAGAATAATGATTGGAGGTGCATTTGATACCCCTTGGTATAAAGTAAGAATGCCACCTATCTATATTCATGATACAGGTGCTGATATTTTGTTGGGTAATAACTTTATCCAAACATTTGCAAAATATGAGCAGGATAATCACAAGAACATGTTAACCTTTACTACTAACTGTGGTAGTATGATACAGGTTTTGCGGCGAGAAAAGGTTTTTAATAGGATTATGCCTATTAATTTTCGCAGCAAACGTGGTGATAATGAAGCCAAGTTAACTCATCCTAAAATGTAGGATAAGAGGAAATTTGGAGAAACTCTTTTTTCATATAAACAAGAGGGAATGGAAGAGGCACATGAAGAAACTATTCAGTTTCTAAAAAACGCCTTACAAGAAGGACCACCCCAGATTGACATTGATGAGGAAAGTCTACTTTCCCTTAAAAATATTAAAAGGCTAATTCAGAGGAATTATAATGAGAATCCTTTAGCCTGGTAGGACAAAAACCAGATCGAAGCAACACTCAAGGTAAAAGAACAATACCGATATGAGTTGGTTCGATACAAGCCGATCCAAATGAATATTGAAGATCGAAAGGATATGCAAAAGATTATCAAAGAGCTATCGATCTCAATCTGATCGAAGCAGGTATCTCTCCTTATAGCAGTCCAGGATTTTTGGTAAGAAACCACGGGGAAATAAAGAGAGGTAAAGCAAGGTTAGTAATTAACTATCAAGGTATTAATAAAATTACCAAATTTGATGGTTATTATATACCAAGTAGAGAACACTTAATTGATTGTATTAAAGGATCAAAGATGTTTTCAAAATTTGATTGCAAGTCTGGATTTTACCAGATTAAGTTAGAAAAAGAGTCGAAGAAATTAACTGTTTTTCTACACCACAAGGACAGTATATCTGGAACGTAATATCCATGGGTCTTGCGAATGCACCTCAAATATACCAACGAAAGATGGATAATCTTTTTAAAGATTATTTTGAGTTTATGTTTGTTTACATGGACGATATTCTAATTGCATCTAAAAAAATGAAAGATCATTTAAAACATCTTGAAATATTTTCAGAGGCATGTCATAAAGAAGGATTAGTGCTCTCTGAAAAGAAGGCAATAATCGCGGTTAATAGAATCGAGTTTCTCGGTGTTATTATTGACCATGTAGGAATGGAACTATAGGAACATATTGTGGAGAAAATCCGCAATTTCCCAGATGTTCTTAAAGATAAGAAGCACCTTCAAAGCTTCTTAGGAGTGATTAATTTTGCAGGTTCATTTATAAAAGACTTGGCAAAATATCGCAAGGATTTCCGTCCTTTATTACAAAAGAATGAGAAGACCAAATGGAAATGGGAAGACATTCATTCCCAAAGGGTTCGTGAGTTAAAACAGGTTTGTAGTAACCTACCAAAGCTCGCGATTTCTCAAGATGAGGATCAGTTAGTTGTCTACACAGACGCTAACGATTTTCGATGGGCAGCAGTGCTTATGAGGTAGACATTTACGGGTGAAGAATCATGTAGATATACAAGAGGGTTGTTTACTGAACAACAAGCCAGAGTCTGGCACATTAACGAGAATGAATTATTTGTAGTTTGGAAGACTTTAAAAAAATGGCCTTTATTTTTATTAGCCAAAGAATTTACATTAAAAGTTGATAATACTAATGTTAAAGCTTTTTTTAAAAACAAACTTGAATCAAAGATTGAAAAAGCTCATATTATCAGGTGGCAGGCAGAATGTCAATATTATTTATTTGATATTGTCATTGTGAAATCTAATAAGAATGTTCTTACAGATTTCTTAATGAGAGATGGACATCCTTGACGCAGATTCCATCACTGTACAAGCAAGGCACCTTAGGGAAAAGTTTGAGGAGCTGTACAAAGCATTTGAGTTGCTAAGGACAAGAGCCGAAGCAACATCATATGTACAAAAGACTGATTTGGACAAGGTCCAAAAGACATTAACGGCAGCAATAGCCTCTAATTGTTATCTATGGAATGCATTAGAGGGTCCGTTAAACAAGACATGTTCACCATCGGTGATACAGAAAGAATTACACGAGAAATGCTCATCATTGATGACCAAGCAGGATACTTTCATACCCGAAGCAGGACATCCTGCTGATAAAAGTTTTTCATCGGATACCGGTGAAAAGGCTGATAAAGCCAAATCAAGTGTTTTATCGGACTCCGATAAAAATATTAATTCGGAAAATCAGGAAGTAATTCCAGACAAACCGAATCAACCCAGCACCTCTAGGGAAAAAGAAAGAGAGGTTAACCTAAGCCCCAGATTGGCCCGAGACAGGTTAACACTAATCAAACTGTTTCTCATTTTCAGGTTTATCAAAGAACATGGGAGAAATTAGTCATAAGAAATGGGATCAATCCAAGCAGAATCACTGTTGATTGGTCTGGTAAGTATCCAAGACTTTGGATGCTCCTGGGTGTTAACCCTCAAGACGTACGAGAATGATTTGACTTTGGAGCTATCGCTTCAGTGTTCACTACCACATCAAGTTTTCCGGAGATTTCCAAACTACCGGATTGGATAGCTACTGCTGTGTACGATTCATGGCAAAACAACCCACATTTGGGTCGAGAAGATGTACTGGAGTTAAAGATTATCTCAGCCGCTCCAGAAATCACAAGCAAAGGGTCTAATCCAGTTTTCCAATTTATAAAATAGCAGAGACCAGACATGGGGGCAATGAACCGAGTCAAAACACCCCCAGCAAACAGCCCCTAGTACTCGCCCTTACTGAAGATGATATCTCAACAAGGCGAGCATGGTGTCTTTGGATCTGTCTCACAGAGATGGATAAGGTGAAGTATCCGTTCAAAATATTTTATAATTCTGTGAATGGATCATTCCTGTTAAATTCGATGACAGGAAACACTACCAGATTTGCTGAGAGTCTCTTTGAAAACAACAGGAAGTTGATCTGGGAAAACAAGGTTCCGGCAACGGAACAAACCAGAAGAAAGATATGTAACATGATACATATCAGGCGATGGGAGGAACGACTTTGTTCTTACTGTCAAACTTAAGAAAAATCTTTGTTCGGACAAGGGTTCAAAGTGAAACGGGATAAGCCCAACTACCCTAAGAAAAAGGGAAAATGGAAGGATTTTTAGAAGATAAAACCTTAAAATGTAATAAAAGGAAGCGAATCTAAATGGACTCGATAGTAAACAAGTTGTATTGTATTCTAAAAATGTAATAAGCAGGAATACAGTATAAGGGGTTCAAATATAAGATCCTATACAGGTTCAAAGGGTGCTAAGGGATCTTTCTTGGATCTATCTAGCACATGGCATTCCATTAGACAAGGTGTAATGGATGGACCTACCATCCTTGATAAATCAAGCACCAAAGATAGATGATTGCCAAAAGACAAAAGTCGAGGACCCCTCCACTAAGAAAAAATCCGTGGCCGACGCAAGAAGACAACGAAATTCACCTAACGAGTGGTAGATGCACTTACTAAGAGGAGGGTGAAAAATAAAAGGTCGGCCCCATTCCCCACTAACCAAGTGGAAGGCAAGCTGGCAAGGCAATAATGGATCCACACAGGAGCACATTGATGCCTATAAAATGAGGCCTTCAACCTCAAAAGAGGATCATCGAAAATCCACAACAATTCTCTCTACCATAAGTTTCGAGAAATCTTCTCTCTAGTTGTAATAGTTTAGCTTTCAAGTTTTCCTGTTCATGGGGGTTTCCCCTTCTTGAGTTTTAGCCATGATAGGCTAAATCAAGTTTCTCTTCCAATGGCGGAGAAAATAATTATTATAAAATAGTTTAGTTTATTTTCTTCAATAAACAAGACTTTTGCTTGCTGACATACTGTCAAAAATTTTATATTTCTGAGTAAAATTCATCTAGCAGTGAGTCTCCTCGTGATCTCCTTAAAGGCAGGTGGCCGTTGAGAAGGATTACGATCTGGGTTCCCAAGAAAATCGGTTTCAGAACCATAGACTGCGGGTGAGTGGTTGGATCTTTGATCCGTGAAACCTGAACCGAAAGCCAAGGGAATTTAAGAGACAAAGGCGAGGTATGTTTCAAACTCAATTTTATTTTATTACGAAAGCATGTTGCGCCTGATTATCAAAATCAGATAAGAATTAATCCCGATCAAATTAAGATGATGGATTGGAAGGTTTAATTTGCTAATGAAAGGTTGGGTTTTTGGTAATAGGTTAAGGTCAACAAGGATATTAAGGTAAAATTGCATGAAATTGGGTAGAAAGTGATATTTTTATAGTATAATGGGTATTAAGGTATGTGTTATATGGAATTTGGGTACATTTTGTTGCTCACCCTTAAATGTTAGGTGGATAGAATTTGTTGTCGGCGACTAATCTCTTACTTATTTATTTAGATTTTTATATTTTCTATAATAGAATCACGTGCAATTAAGGGGAGCCAGTTTTTTTATTTAATATTTAGTTTTTTTTTTTAAATCTCCTAATGTTTTTTCTTCATTTGTTGGTATATAAATTTTTTTGAAGTGCGTTTAAATTAAGTGAAATATAATGTAAAATACAAATAAATCAAGGACATAAGTTTGCGAGCGGTTGAAATATGGGAAAATGAAAGTACTAAGTGAAATACAATGTAAAATACAAATAAATCAAGAACATAAGTTAGCGTGCGTTAAAAAAATGGAAAAATAGAAGGCTCTTCTACACTTGCAAATCAAAATTTAGACATGTTGAGATCTTGAGCTAAATATGTGTAGCTCATGATTCTGATTTATTCTTGCATGGCTTAAGTAAGGAAATTATGCATGAGGGCAGTGGTGCATGCAAGTCCCATGCATCCGCAGCACACCAAATCATTTCAGCTAAGTTTGTTACTAAAGTGGTTGAGATGAAGGTGCTGGAATCTGATGGAGGTTATTTTGATCAGTATTTGCAGCATTAATAAGGGATATATCAGTTCACAAGAGACTCTGACTCACAGTCACATATAAAAGAAGTATATAGAAATCGAGGAGCAGGATATAATACAGCAGATAAGAAGTTAGCAAGACAAGAAATAAGAGAGTTGAGAGTGCTTTGCATTCTTGATTCATAGTGCAGCAAATCATAAGTTCTTGATTGAGTGTAGATCATTGAATTCTTGTAATTGTGCATTGATATTCAGTGAGAAGAAGAAGAAGCTATATTTTTTACAGTGGAGGTAGATTAATTTGATCGAACCACTATAATCTTTGGTGTTTTTTTATTTTCTTTCAGTTTTGCATGAGTTTGCATGAGTTGTTCTTCATTTTCTTTGATTGATTGCTGTATCTTTATTGAGAATCCAACAATTGGCGCCGTCTGTGGGAATTGGCAACCGATCAAGGATAGGATCAACTCGATTTGATGTAGAGAAGCTCACAGACAAGATCGATTTTGGTTTGTGGAAGATGAAGGTGAAAGCTCTGCTGATTCATCAAGGGTTAGGCTTAGCATTGAAGAAAGAAGATCCAAGCAGTAAAGGCAAAGAGAAGTCTGAAGATTATGATCAGATTCGAGAGAAAGCTCACAGTATGATCATCTTATGTCTAGGTGATAAAGCCTTGAGAGAAGTTTCCAAAGAAACCATTGCATTGGGAGTATGGGAGAAGCTTGAAAACCTGTACAATCTCAAGACTTTAGCCAACCGATTATACATGAAGCAAAAGATATTCTCCTTCAAAATGGTGGAAGAAAATCTGTTCTGAAACAAGTAGATGAATTTAACAAACTTTTAGATGACTTGGAGAATCTTGAAGTTAAGCTGGAAGAAGAAGATAAGGCTTTGCTATTACTCTCTACATTGCCTAAGACCTTTTAGTGGCGTTTTGTTTTGTCACTATAAGTAAAAATGTTGTCACTGTATAACTTTAGTGGCAATAATTAATGTCATCACTATGTCGTGAGTATTATAACTGTCACTAAATATTTTAGCCACGACTCATCATAGTCGTAGCTATTAATCTTATATTTAATCACATATAATTGTCATCACTAATGGCTCATCTATTAGTCACAAACAATGGTTGTCACTAAATCTTGAAGATTTTAGTGATAGTAAATTGTTGGGTTAAACTTTAAAGCATAACAGGAAGTTGAACTTTCAAAAGAGCTTCCACTTGAGATTGTACTTGATTTTCTTGTTTGCTAACTTGGGCTCCCAAGGACTCCAACCGGAGGCCATTTCTTCATTTTGCTTCTTTAGATCTTCATTCTCCTTTTGAAATTCAAAATTAACTCTTTCTCTTTTAGTGGGTGGCTGCAACCCATCTCCACAACCACGTAATCGATTAGGTTTCTCTTGCCCAAGTACCTCAATAAAAGCTTCATCTTCATTCATACCGTCATCTTGTCCATCTTCAATTCTTTCAGTTTGTAATTGAACAAGTTTCTCCTAAAAAAAATCATTAAATGCTTAAGAATTGATAATAATTACTACTATGTAAGTCATTTTAAGAGCTTATATGTTAAAATTTAGAAAAACTTACATAAACTTCCTTTGAAGCTTCATCAACCCATTCGTTCTTCTTAGTGCTATAATGGGTTTTATACCAAACCGTTGTCTGTGTTGGCTCTTCTCCAGTCTCAAGATCACGCTGTCATTTTGGTATACAACATTAGAAAATGAATAATTGGTTACAACAAATGAATTGAAAAAATATCATTAAATCACTTACACCATCATAGAAATATTGCGCTATTGATTTTGTCCCACAACCATGTGACATCTTCAGCTTCTCTCGATTACTCTTATTTCGATCACTCATTTTCTGAACATGCAAGTAACTAGAATAAGCGTTCAATATAATGCTTGGAAAAATATTATTATGTTAAACACTAAAATAATAAAAGGTAAAACGAAATCAAAACGTATACTAAAAATCTAGTTGAACACATACCTTAAAATCCTCACTCTCAAAGTAATTGATCAATACCTCCCAATCTTCCACATTTATTCCATTAGGAGGATGCTCAAATATATTCTCATCATCCTTATTTTTAAGATAATAAATGTGCAATTTGTGTCTGATACTCCGATATTGGCAATTCAATTGTTCAAACACCACCTCTTTAACTTGTCGTTCCTCTTGGAGATCAAATTTTTGCTGCAATATTCATTAATATAATAAATAGAAATAAAAAAATGACTTGCATTACACAATGAAATTTTCACTGTAATTTTGAAATTGCTACCTTCATTGCTAGCCACATCTTTCTCTTACTATCCATTGGAATATCCTTCCAACGAGGACATTTTAGAGATGCATGTTGCTTAATGATAACACAAGCCTCAGTTTTAAAATCAGCAGCATTCGTACCAACAATTCGACGTCGACATGGATGAATGATAACTTGTAGTTTTTCATTCCTACGTCTTCTCTTTTCAACCGAGATACCTTTCGTTACCCCTCTTCTCTTTCTTTCAGGTATGCCTGCATAAGTATAAGAATGTTAATAAAGTCCTCAAAAAACTAATGAAATATCTATATAATGACATGTATATGTAATATTTATTTAAACCAATAGCATTGTTGTCATTGCTCTGCTCTATATTAGTTCCTTCTTGAGAGTCTTGTTGTAGTTGAGTTTGTTGTCTTCTATCTTCACCACCGATAGCCCAACCTAAAATTGAAACATTTTCAAATATAAGTCAATGTAAAAGATTTAAATTTTGTGGTTATAAGTCATCTAGAAAACACAATGTTAGTAAACATGATATATAAAACATATATAGGAACAAATATAAATTTTAAAACCTTGCTATAAATTACATAAAATAAAAGATGAAAATAAAGTTTCATTTTGAAACTAACTTACAAGGTAGTGATTGTTCTTTTAAGGTTAATCAAGTATCTCAGGTACAAACCAAAACCAAAAGAAGAAAATAGTTTTGGATGCTTAATTGTGATTGTTTAAGTGTAAAGAGTACGCAGCACATAACCAAACAATCAAAGGTGGGGCTGCTACGGGTTTTTTTCCGATTATCCACTGGTATTAAGTATCAAAACTGATCAATTTAGATGTGTCAATTTTGATGAAGAGCAAAAGTGATAACTAAACTCCACCCCAATGTCAAACAAAAACAGATTCTCGAACTCTTAACACTTTTGATGATTAATCTAATTTACCCTCTTTAAATGCAAAAAAGGTCATAAGCATATGCAAACTTAAACAAACAATAGGCAATTTATATCATTTGAGCAATGTAATAATTATCTATGCTTTGTGCCCACATATATTTTCTTCTCCTTACTAAGAATGATGGTGACTTGGATTGGGGTCCAAGTTTATGTAAGAAATTATATATATATATATATATATATGTACGATCGAAGAAAGAAAACATATCTCATGATTAAAAGAAATGGCCCAATAAAGAAAAATGAAATTTCTACAAAAACAGTTAGCAATTGGGTCAGGTTTGAGTATTAAACTGTTTTCGCTCGGGAATTATTAGGTTGATTGGAATACATGGATTCGAAACCCTATGAGTCTAGTTTCCAACGGTTCAAACAGATAAGTATTTGGAATTTTCTAGAGTGAGTTATGCACTTTTTTCTGAAAGGTGGCAGATTCATCCGAAAATTATGTCAAACTAATAAATTTTGTAATTGGAGTCCTTTTTTAACCAAAGAAGTTAAGAGTCAAGTGTTATTACTCTAATGTCTAAAATCATGTAAGGGAGAAGATAATTTCAAGATTGTAAGGGGCACAAGAAATGTGTTTATAGAGTAGAAAACAAAAGTTAAAATTTATACAAAAACTATGCACTACACATTATGTGTTCTATAGAAAATAGAAAATAGTTGAGGCATTTTGTCGAACAGGTTGTATGCAAACTTAAACCAACATCATATCAATGCAACAAACTTAAACCTAAACCATGCACTGCAAAAATTCTAAGTAGATAATTCAGAGAATCAATCACAGCACAATATATCATACTTGGGATACTATCTACACAAGATTGAAGATCACGAAACACATTGAAACTTCAATATCTTAAAATACATACTTGCAGTCATCTGTCTATCAATCATAAAATTATCCCACTTAACAAAGAATGTTATTCCAACAATATCTCCCAACTAAACCATAATGAAAATTTAATATAAATTACCAGAATCAGATGAATGAATTCCGCGTCCCATCACCATAGACACTAGATAAATAGTTGGAGTGCTTGTGAATTGTGTGAAAAATTTGTGGGACGTGTTTGAGATGAGTGATTAATGGGTGGAGATGAGTGAATCTTATACATGTAGGATACGAAAACCCTACGAAAACTGAAAACTGATTCATGGGTGGAGATGATCCCATATTCTTAGGAGTGATTGATTCTTTCTGTAACGTCCAGATTCTTTTGTAAATAAATTTTAACCGAGACGTTACTCACCTAAAAAAAATTTCCTCTTCTAAAGAATAAAATATAAATAAATCAAAAATAATTATAAAATATACATTTCTTAAATACATGAAATTAATCATTTTAAATAAAAAGGTTCTGTAACCTTTCCTCATCGGCAACCAACATCCACCGCTCGTACACCGCGCCTTTACCTATTTAAACTGAAAACATTTTTAAAAGAGGGGTGAGTGATAAAAGTTCACTTAGTGGGGTAGGGAACTCGGGATGACATAACATAATTTTAAAAGAAACCACCACTTTATCACATAAAAACATATTTTCGTAAAACGTTTGCCTTTTTAAACTAAAAACAACATAAAATCGATAGCTTCAAATATGTGTCATAAAACATTTAAAACCACAAGCATTCATCTCTTTCACATGCAAACATATCATTTTCACGCAATCATCCCAATCAATCATCATTCGCATTCATTACGGTTCTTAGCCGCCATAGATACGATTCTTAGCCGTCATAGATGCAGCTCTTAGCTGCTATAGATACGGTTCTTAGCCGCCATAGATGCAGTTCTTAGCTGCCATGGATACGGTTCTTAGCCGCCATAGATGCAGTTCTTAATTGCCATAGATACGGTTCTTAGCCGCCATAGATACGGTTCTTAGCCGCCGTACATGCACATGCACACATATTTACTTCATACATACACATCTCAAACATACACATTTCAGCACATTGATTTAACATAACCTTAGTTGCGGTTCTTCATTTTCATGAAATCACATCTTATTTGCACATATGCAAAATCTTTAACTTCAAATCATTCTTCACCTTTGCATTCCTAGTAAAACGTTTACATTTCGAAAACAATCGCAATCCATCACGCGCTTTAAATCATTCAATAATAATCTTAACTCATAGCATTTTATACATTCAGTGCATAATACAAACCACATTTTACACATGTATAAGATTCACCTTCATCATATTATAACATTATCACACATAACATCTCATGCATTCAGCACGTATACCCAACTCATTTCATATCGTATAATATTTCATATTTTAAATACTTCGAAAGAATTATAAATACCGTAATAAGCAATTACCCCCACCTTAGAAAATTGAAGCTTCTATTCATAAGTTGTCAAGCATATTCCTCTTTCCTCGTTTCCTACATCGAACATTAAAATATCTTAGTACTTGGTCTAACTATAATTTCTTTAGTTAAGGTCATTAGTGATTAAAATATGTCCTTTAAGGTTTTCTTTGATAAGATGGAACATGTTTCTGATGATATTGTGGTTTAAAGAATAAAATAAATGATCTTAAGATGAGTATAGGGTTTAGGTGAATTTCTAATAAAATATGTTTATTAAAATATTAGAAAACTTAACTAGACTTTAATTAGATCTTGAAAGACTTGACTTATTTCTCAGGAAAATTAATTATAAAATTATTATTTAGATTAGATCTTGAAGATTTGATAATAATTTTTAGACAAGTAAATTATAAAGCTTTTGGCTTAAATTAATTCTTAAGGACCTTTGAAATAATCTTAGAATATCTTATTATATAATTTATGGTTTAACCTAGATATTAATAAAATTGAATATATTTATGATTATGACGTATTTAGATTAACTACATAATTTAATTTATAAGAATGAATTCAATTAACTGAAATTATAAGTTAATTTAGGAAACATATTTAATTACATAACATGTTTAGTTAATTATTATTTAAGAGAATTAAAAATGGATATTTAATTGTATATTTAATATTTATAATTAAGTCCTTGGTTCGTTTATTAAATTATGAAGATTAAGTTATAATGTCCATAAATATATTTAAGTGTATATATCATTGGAATTAAGAGATATCATAATTAATATTTTTAGATGTTAATTAATTACCTAAAGGTCCTTAAATTAAATCTAATTTATAGAATTAGAACCTAATTTGGAAACTTCATGTCGTCGATTTATCTCAATTCCCTTCTAAGTACCTTACAAAGCATAAAAGTTCGTCTATAACTTTAAGTAATATTTTAGGATGTGTTATGTAATTTTAGCAATATAAAGCAACTCTAATAGCAATACATAATATTATTGATTTATAGATTACGTAATGTAATATTTATTAAAATTCAGAGGTTTGATATCATTATTCATAAACTTATGGATCTTAAAGCATGTTTCATAAATTTAGGGGTTTTAATGTATGTTTTAAATACTTAAGGGATAAATCTGAAATTTTACAAATCATAAGGATTTAATTCCAATTTCATCAAAGTTTAGAGTTTTGCAATTTAGTCCCTAGGTTAATTCTAATTTTCATAAGAAAACCCCCCAAATCAAATCCCCTTCACAGCCCCTGCTGCTCGTCGCCGCCGCCTGCAATCTGCCACCTACTGCTTCCGGCGACTCATGTTGCCGGCATCACCTTGCCATCGCACACCCACCAATATATATATATATAGAGAAAATGTCTCAATATACCCCAAAACCTTATAATATAACCTCAATCTATCCCATCCACTATAATATTATCCCAATATACCCTAAAAGTGGTCAAAGGTCAATTTACCCCTAAAATCTCACTATTTGAAATGCTATTTACACTCTTATTTTGTGTCTTCCAAACCATCTTGCTAAATCATGTTTTCAAAACCCGGATATAATTATTTTGGTATTCTGGCTGGAAACCTTTCTCGTGCCCTAAAAAACACTCGTATTTATACTAGTGATCTGGTCTGAAAGGTGTAACAATGCCATGTACTGGTGATTATTATTCGGAAACAAAAATTAATTGAATTTTTCCATGATTTATATTTATTAAGATCCGATGCTAGAAGTGGTATCAGAGCATATAAAAAGCCCCGAGCCTCTATCGTGTGATCTGACACGAAGCACGACTCTCTGTAGGGGATAACCTTGGCTCTGATAAAGAGTTTTAAGGTTTGCAAACTGATAGGTACCTTTTTGTGTGTCGCCCTGTAATGATCAAGGCGATCCCTCAACCCATTGGCAGAACCTTCGGGCTCTGAGTCGGGGTACTGGGCCAAAATGGTATCAGAGCCTGGTTTTATTGAAGAAATAAATTAAATTATGTTATACAATATTATTTTCTTGTGTCTAACGGAAGAGAAAATTAAGAAAATGTATCCGAAAATATTTCGAGATAACACAAGTGCAGGATATCATTAAATGACATCCAGTCAAGATTGGAACATAATTGTTTCAGACACATCTAAGGTCACCCAAGACCTTAGGGAGATTCAAAAGACCATCATTTATTATGGTGGACAGATGGAGAAGATGATCCGATCTCTATCCGAGATCCAACAAGAAGTTTCAGATCTAAAACAAGAAATTGGAGATCTGAAGAGAAAGTTACCAAAGGGAACTGGTAGATCAATGAATGAATGATTCAAAGATTCATTCGGAGATATACCAATCATTTCCAAAGGAAAGGCTACGGAAATTCCGAAGTCTAAAAGTAATGACGAACTCCTACTTGACATTATAAGACAAGTTGGATGGAAGTCTCAAGGGTAGATCTTGCAGAATTAACTGAATCCCTTTCCAACCTTGGAATTGTGGATTTGGTAAATCTCAGGATGAATGAGCCTATTCCAAAAAAGGAAGAGGAAATCCCAAGCACGAGTACGGCAGTCCCTAATGTACCCGTTCCCCTCGAACCGATTCCTCAACCAGCTTGGAAGAAGGATGGGGTCGACTATGAGGAATACATAGCTCGACAAAGGAGAACAGGAGGTGCTAAGAAATATGGAATCCTTGATCGATGAATGGATGGCATCCATGAAGGTTGCTTCAACAACGCTGGACGTGGATAACCAACATTTTTGCCATCTATTGGTAAATAGTTTGAAAGGTTCGGCCAAAAGAGCATGGGAAATGACAGAAGCTTCCCTCAAAACAGAGATCCTATCCCACGATGATATTCTCACGGTCATCGATAAGATGGGTCATCTACTCAAAATATGTTTCCTTGGAGATGGATATTTTGAGGAGAGAAAAGATGAAAAGAAAAGAGAGTACACACAAGCTTTGTTTGCTCTCGAATTAAGTAATATTTGCTATGCGGATGAATATATATATTGGTTCCGCAAATATTACTTCGAAGCAGATATACCATGGAATGTTGCAACAGAATTATTCTTTGCAAAGATATGCAGTCCATGGAGAGAAATGCTAAGAAATTCATACAAGGTACCTCCAGGACGAGTTGATTCAGTGGCTAGAAGGATGTCCTTTTTGAAGGACAGTATATGAGAATGGTGTCAACAAGCGACACTACAAAGGAACAAGAAAAAACTAAGAGGAATGGTGAAAAGGACCCCTCTTTGTTGCGACAACAATGATTTTCCCAGTATCATTGGAGAACCAAGTCGCGAAAGAAAGAGAAAGAAACACTTCAAAGGAAGGTTTCAATCTAAGTCCGGAGGATCATATACAGGAGACCTTCAAAACAAGGAAGATCATGGTGGTCCAAATCAAAGGCTAGATCTTACAAATCTGGTCAAAAATCTGGTCCTTCTAGGTTTTCTTCACAGGGATCTAGATCCACAGGAAAGCCAACAGGAGGAACAACCAGGAAAAGAACTTTCAAATGAGCTCACACTCGAGCAAATGAAAGTTTCAAGGATTGCAACTGCTGGACGTGCGGCGCGAGAGGTCATATTTTGCCCGATTGCCCACAAAAGCAAAAGGATGTGCGCCAGTTCGAATCCACAGAAGACATCCGTGATGCTGTCTTTTATGGTTATTTGGTGCAAGTTTACAAGTTCGAAGACATTTCTTCAGATGAAAGCATCTATGAAGAAGAGTTCGAATTTGATTCCGAAGGATCTGATGGATCATATACAGAATCAGACGAGTAGCTCCGGCGAACAGGAAGATAGACTCCAAACGTCGGACAGTCTATCGGGATTCTTTTCAAAAATGACCATCTACAACAAGACGATGGAAAGAATCATGCAACAAGATTCAGCCTTAAGTCCTTATGATGGATTTAAGATTGGAAGTCTTAATCGATTTTGTGACAAGATCGGAATAAGACAATGCAAGCATCACATCATCTACCGAGTGAACTCAGGTGAGTTCTCTATTCCAATAGGATTAACCGGTAATGAAATTGAGATACAACTTATTCCAAAAGAAGAAATTCTTGAGGAATTGAGTCGTATCAAGGAAGAAGTAGCGGTCACAATGAAATGGATCCATATTGGAACCATTGAAGTAGTGATTAAAGCTACCTTCAAAGAAGGAATTGATTCGGAATTACATTTATCTGTAATTGACAGAAGAATCAATAACTTAAGTGAAAGTTGTCTTGGTACTATGGTAGGTAATTTGTATGCTGGCAAACTTATGTTTGACATTCATCCTAGGATTGCATACAACCTAACTGACCAAGATTTTAGTAGAGTCTTAACCCTTCATCAAGATTTTAAAAGACCTAATCTTATGAAAAAAGGAAATAGACCATATTCTATCACATATAGAATTACATATGCGCTTTCCAATACACATCATTCAGATATATTTCTTAGGAAAGAGTATATAGAAATTCCTAGAATTTTCAAGGAATTTGCCAAAGCTATGACACTAGACCCGATTAAAATACCAAGGTTAGGTGGTGTTAATATACTAATTAAAGATCAACCTATTCTAAACAATAGATCATTAAGGTTCGACTCTGAAATTAGTAACAGGTTGTCCTTTTTCGAAAATAGGATTCTTAGCCTAAAAGGAAAAGAACCATGTGAGGATTTGTATCCACAAACGATTAAGGTAAGAAATGTTAAAATAAAATGCCCTAATAATGAATGGAAAGAAATCCAGATTGTTTTTGATATATCTAAAACTGATAATTTGTTTCCTTGTGATGAGATATATCATTTACAGCAACCAAGTATTAATAATGATAAGTGCCAATTTTCACCTATTTTTACGTAGGTTTATGTATTCATTTGAATGTGTTAGCTACGTTTTTATGGTGATTATTGTGATTATTTGTATATAAGATGCATTTGACGGGTTTGTGTTTAAGTTTCATGATTTTAACGAGAAAAAGTGCAAGTTTTGAGCGAAATGGCCAGGAAGGAAAGCACGACCGTGCTTAATAGCACGATCGGACCATGTACAAGAAGAAGGAGGCGCACACGACCGTGCTGAATAGCACGGCCAGGCCGTGCGCGATGGATTTGGGCCTGAACGGTGTAGCACGACCGTGCCCCATGGCACGGTCGACCATGCCAGATCACTGAAGGGTGTAGCACGACCGTGCCGTATAGCACGGTCGTGTCCGGGCGATCAGCAAATTCTATTATTTTGGCGAGATTTCATTCTTCAATGGATATAAAAGACCCCAAGAAACGAAAAAAATAGGAGATTGGCAATTAGAGATAGAAATACACATAGAGAGAGATAGAGAGAGGGGGACGGAAGAGAAGACGGAGAAGAGCCGAAGGAATCGGAAGATCGTTGGCGATTCGAGTTGAATCTTTCTTCTCTCGTTAGTTTTTCATTTAAGAGATGATATTGTTAATCTTGTCTATGAGGTTTACGATGATCATGTCTAGCTAATTCTTTTTAGGGTTTCTAGGGCTTGTTAGTAGTTTAATTCGAATCTTGATGGATCTTTGATTTATTTCAATGTTCTTAATCTTTCATCTTATTTGTGTGTTTATGAATTGATTGTTTGTTTGATTATTTGGCCGATAATTGAGCATGTTTTAATAATTGAATCAAAATTCGGGAGATGAGATTTAATTATGGAAGAATAAACACATGACACATGAAAGACTTAGATCGGGAGATTAAGGAGTTTATGTGATGAGATATCAATCTTGGGTGTTTTTGGGAGTTGTTATGTTTTTATCAGATTGAGTAGGGATGCCTCTGATAGCATAATAATCAACTGATTAATTGACTCGGGAGAACGATTAATTGATATGTGTGATTGCTCATATAGGATGATTGATTAATGAACTTGGATTGATTAAAGTGATGTCTTGATGAGAATTAGATGAAAGCATGTCCTAGAACCTGTCTCAGATTTCTGTCAACTCTAAGTGAATTTTACCTTCGTAATTGTTAGTTTATTAATTTAATTGCAATTCATGATATTTGATTTCCCTAGATAGAATTGTGAGTAGAATTTGGGTAGTTAGTGATTTCCTGAATCGATAGTCTCTGTGGGATCGACCTTGCTTACCGTTTCTGCAATCTACACCGTACACTTGCGGGATAGCTAAAAGAAATTAGTGAATAAGTTTTTGGCACCGTTGCCGGGGACTGTAGTTTAGGAATAATTAATATCTGAATTTTGTTTTTAATTTTAATCTAGGATTTTATCTTTATTTCTTTTTCGTTTTTTTTTTAGAGAATATCTGATACTTGTTTTTCAGGTGGTTTCAAATTGTGCATGAACACTCGCTCTAAAAAGGCGAATTTGAGTGCACTCGATTTGGAGATTGAAGCAACTTGCAGACACCGTAAAACATGAAAGTAGCTTTTTGCTCCAACTAAAATGGCTGACAATAATCCAATGGATCACGTACTAAACAATCAAGGAGGCATGAACCAAGCACCACGAGTTACTCAGAGACCCATCAGAGACTATTTTCAACCGCAGCAAAATGGAAGGGGGGTACTAAGACCACCTATTAAAGTGAATAATTTTGAGTTGAAGTCGGGTCTAATTAGTATAGTGCAGCAGAATCAGTTTGGGGGAAGCCATCTGGACGATCCCAATGCGCATCTGGCGCAGTTTCTCGAAGTCTGTGATACGATAAAGTTAAATGGTGTTTCTGATGACGCCATAAGGCTACGACTGTTTTCTTTCTCTTTACGAGATAAAGCAAAGCTGTGGTTCAATTCACTCCCTTCAGGCTCGATTACTACATGGGATGGTCTAAGTAAGAAGTTCTTATTCAAATACTTCCCACCAAGCAAGACGTTGAAGTTGAAAAGTGAGATCACACAGTTCAAGCAATTCGATGGAGAGTCCTTGGGCGAGGCTTGGGAAAGATTCAGAGATATGTTAAGAAGATGTCCTCAACATGGATTCCCCGAGGATCAACAAGTCTGTTTCTTTTACAATGGATTGTTTGGATCAACGAGAGCAATGATAGATGCAGCGGCAGGAGGAGCTTTGTTAGCAAAAAGTCCAGATGAGGCAATATATATTTTGGAGGAAATGGCAACAAACAGCTACCAATGGCCGTCTGAGAGGAACACGTATAGAAAAGTGGCTGAAATTCAAGGTCAAGATCATTTGTCCGCACTATCTTCACAAATAGCAGCTCTCACAACTCAAGTATCTGCGCTGGCGAAGGTTCAAACTCAAAGCCTAGGAAGTGTTGGAAGTCAAGGATGTGAGTTCACCCAACAAGAAGAAGTAGAAGATGTCAATTTCATGAATGGGCAGAATTACAACAACCAAGGCTTCCGAAACAACCAAAATTTTCGGAATAGGAGGATGTATCAGTATAAACACGGAGGGACGAATCATGAGAATTTCTCCTATGCAAATATCAAGAATGTTTTGCAGCCACCTCCGGGCTTTTCTGTTACAAATGGAGTCATTGATGAACCGAAGAAACCGGCACTTGAAGATTTGGTAGGTCCATTTGTGAATGAATCACGAGATAGATTCTCAAGGTTGGAAGAGAAATTTGATGCACGGATGAAGGCCTTGGAGCTACAAGTTGGACAAATGGCTGAAAACATAGGAAATCAACACAAGAAGGGACAATATCCAAGCACTACTCAAATAAACCCAAGGGAGCAATGCAAGGCGATTCAATTGAGAAGTGGTACGGAATATGAAGGACCAAGCATGCCAGTGGTGGAGGAAGATGAGAACGAGAAGAAAGAGGCTGAAGAAGTAGTGGAACAAAAGGAAGTTGAAGTCGAACAAAAAGGGGCTGAGAAGCCAAAATCAAATTCTAACCATTCACTTCCATTTACTATTTTCTCTCTTCCTTTTCCTCAACGTTTTCAAAAGAAAAAGTTAGATGCTCAATTCGCTAAATTTCTGGAAATTTTCAAGAAAATTCACATTAACATTCCTTTTGTAGATGCATTGGAACAGATGCCCAACTACGCAAAATTTCTGAAGGATGTCATGTCGAAGAAGAGGAAAATAGCGGATTATGAAAGAGTGAATCTTACGGAAGAATGCAGTGCGATCATACAACAAAAATTGCCACAAAAGCTGAAAGATCCGGGGAGCTTCACAATTCCATGCGTGATTGGAGGATCAAGTTTTGACAAAGCTTTATGTGATTTAGGAGCAAGCATAAATCTGATGCCGCTATCCATTTTCAATAAACTTGGTCTTGGCGAAGTGAAGCCTTCCACAATCACGTTGCAATTAGCAGATCGATCAATAACTTATCCCAAGGGGATCATTGAGGATATACTAGTCAAAGTTGATCGATTCATTTTCCCAGTGGATTTCGTAGTACTCGACATGGAGGAAGATCATGTTGTGCCCCTCATTTTAGGACGACCATTCCTAGCTACGGGACGAGCCTTGATCGATGTTCAAAAAGGAGAGCTCACTTTGAGAGTGAATGACGAACACATCTTGTTCAACATTTACAAAGATATGAGATTCCATGATGAAAACGAGACGTGCAACTTCATCGGAATAAAGGAGGCGTGTGTGAAGGATCAAATGGATCGGATCTTGTCGAAAGACGCATTGGAGTTCTGCTTGAAGGAATCGCTACAAACTCACGCAGAACACTTGGATTCTAAAGTCGAGGAGGTACTCGATTACGTATATTGTTTGGAGGCATTACAAGAGGTCTCAAAGGAGAAACGAGGAAGAGGGAAACAAAGAAAAGGTGGAGAAATCGGGCACGACCGTGCTACACAGCACGGTCAGACCGTGCCCGGCCAAGAAAATAATCTGAACGGTGTAGCACGACCGTGCCTCTCGGTACGGTCGATCGTGCCAGAGCAGCAGACATATTTCCAAGTCGAGCACGACCGTGCGCCACCGCACGGTCAGACCGTGCTCGACTGCGAAAAGTCGACTCCAGACATGGAAAGCACCGTATTCATTCCGGAATTAAAGACTCTCCCAGATCATCTTCAATATGCATTTTTGAGAAGTGATAAAGCTAATCCGGTAATCGTTTCCTTATCTCTAAACTTAAGTCAATTAGATAAACTTTTACGTGTATTGAGAGAACACAAGCATGCCCTCGGTTGGTCCATTTCGGATTTGAAGGGAATAAGTCCCTCCGTTGTTATGCATAAGATAAGGATGGAGGATACTTATAAACCTTCAATCCAAAACCAACGGAGACTTAACCCGATTATGCAGGAGGTGGTGAAGAAAGAAGTCCTAAAATGGCTGGATGCAGGAATCGTGTATCCCATTTCCGACAGCAACTGGGTAAGCCCGGTACAGGTAGTGCCAAAGAAATGGGGAATGATGGTGATCAAGAACGAGGATGAGGAGCTCGTAGCCACTCGAACGGTAACAGGATGGCGGGTGTGCATTGATTATAGGAAATTAAACACCGCCACCCGAAAAGACCATTTCCCTCTTCCTTTTATTGATCAAATATTGGACCGTTTAGCTGGATATGAATTCTATTGTTTTCTCGATGGATACTCCGGATACAATCAAATAGATATGAGGGCATGTTAGAAATAGCAGGCTATCATGTATCTGTTACAGGAAAAGCGGGCATAACTAAAGGAGTTATGACCCTAGGGTTAAGTTTCCTTGAGGAACATAAACTCTGGAGAAGAGAAGGAAAATGGATGGAGTTCGACTTTGATGGACATACAATCAGGGTAGAATAAAACCATTATGCCAGGAATTAAGCTGGACCAAGAGATCATTGATCTCATGATACAAAGAACCCAGACGAGAACTTTGTTAAGATCTTTGCGCGAGCAAAATATACCAGAACAAAGAAGTATCCAAGAAGTCATAAGGATACAAGAGGTTGCGTTAAAAATAAATCAAATAAACGCATGCGCATAGACATGCTAGAACGCTGGAGAAGAAAGATTTATCCAAACAATCCAGACGGGTTCTAAAGTATGCCAGGAAAGTGTATAGATAAGGAGATCCAGGATCTCAGAAAAGAGAAATATGAGTTGACAGAATGCATAAGAGAAATGCGAGATAATGGACAAACTCATCAGGTAAGGTTTCAAGAGTTGATCCGTGAGCATAATATAAGAAGCTCAAGGATAAACTTGTTAGAATCCTGGAAAAGAGGAATCTATCCAGACGATTCTGAATGACGAGTATTTTCTCTATATATATATCTGTAGGGATATTATATGATCAATATAAGATGGAATATTTTACAGCTTATATTGACTCAGGTTCAGGCATTTGCACAGCAAAGCCAGGAGTTTTTCCCAGCGAAGCAGTGGAAAAACTACCCCTTATTGCAGGAAGAGACTTCTCCCAGAAGATCCTAATACTTAATAGAGGTATTCGAGAATCACGAATAATGATCGGAGGCGCATTCGATACACCTTGGTATAAAGTAAGAATGCCACCTATCTATATTCATGATACAGGGGCTGATATTTTGTTGGGTAATAATTTTATCCAAACTTTTGCAAAATATGAGCAGAATAATCACAAGAACCTGTTAACCTTTACTACTAGCTGTGGTAGTATGATACAAGTTTTGCGGCGAGAAAAGACCTTTAATAGGATAATGCCTATTAATTTTCGCAGCAAACGTGGTGATAATGAAGCCAAGTTAACTCATCCTAAAATGCAGGATAAGAGGAAATTTGGTGAAGCTCTTTTGTCATATAGACAAGAGGGAATAGAGGAGGCACACGAAGAAGCTATTCAATTTCTAAAAAATGTCTTACAAGAAGGACCACCCCAGATTGACATTGATGAGGAAAGTCTGCTTTCCCTTGAAAATGTTAAAAGGCTAATTTAGAGGAACTACAATGAAAATCTTTTAGCCTGGTAGGACAAAAATCAGATCGAAGCAACATTGAAGGTAAAGGAACAATACCGATACGAGTTGGTTCGATACAAGCCGATTCAGATGAACCTTGAAGATCGAAAGGATATGCAAAAGATTATCAAAGAGCATATCGATCTCAAGTTGATCGAAGCAGATATTTCTCCTTATAGTAGCCCAGAGTTTTTGGTAAGAAACCACGGCGAAATAAGGAGAGGAAAAGTAAGGTTAGTAATTAACTATCAAAAAATTAATAAGATTACTGAATTTGATGGTTATTACATACCAAGTAGAGAACACTTAATTGATTGTATTAAAGGGTCAAAAGTGTTTTCAAAGTTCGATTGCAAGTCTGGGTTTTACCAAATCAAGTTAGAAAAGGAGTCTAAGAAATTAACTGATTTTTCTACACCACAAGGTCAGTATATCTGGAACGTAATGTCTATGGGTCTTGCGAATGCACCGCAGATATACCAAAGAAAGATGGATAATATTTTCAAAGATTATTTTGAGTTTATGTTTGTATACATAGACGATATTCTAATTGCATCTAAAAATATGAAAGATCATTTAAAACATCTTGAAATATTTTCAGAAGCATGTCATAAAGAAGGATTAGTGCTCTCTGAAAAGAAGGCAATAATCGCGGTTAATAGAATCGAGTTTCTCGGTGTTATTATTGACCATGCAGGTATGGAACTTCAGGAACATATTATGGAAAAAATCTGCAATTTTCCAGATGTTCTTAGAGATAAGAAGCATCTTCAAAGCTTCTTTGGAGTGATTAATTTTGCAGGTTCATTTATTAAGGACTTGGCAAAATATTGCAAGGATTTCCGTCCTTTATTACAAAAGGATGAGAAGACCAAATGGAAATTGGAAGATATCCATTCCTAACAGGTCGTGAGTTAAAACAGGTTTGTAATAACTTACCAAAGCTCACGATTCCTCAAGATGAGGATCAGTTACTTGTCTACACAGACGCTAATGATTTTAGATGGGCAGCAGTGCTCATGAGAAAGACATCTACGGGTGAAGAACCATGTAGATATACAGGAGGGTTGTTTTCCAAACAACAAGCCAGAGTCTGGCACATTAACGAGAAAGAATTCTTTGCTGTATGGAAG
Organism: Scutellaria barbata; assembly: GCA_028654395.1. NCBI lineage: Eukaryota > Viridiplantae > Streptophyta > Magnoliopsida > Lamiales > Lamiaceae > Scutellaria > Scutellaria barbata. The sequence continues at coordinate 7,315,801 of CM053649.1, read as the reverse complement.
GCTTTCAAAAAATGGCCTTTATTTTTATTAGCCAAAGAATTTATATTAAAGGTTGATAATACAAATGTTAAAGCTTTTTTTAAGAACAAACTGGAATCTAAAATCGAAAAAGCTCGTATTATCAGGTGGCAAGCAGAATGCCAATATTACGTATTTGATATTGTCATTGTGAATCTAATGAGAATATTCTTGCAGATTTCTTAACAAGAGATGGATATCCTTGAAGCAGATTCCATCAATGTACGAGCAATGCACCTTAGGGAGAACCTTGAGGAGCTTTACAAGGCATTTGAGTTGCTGAGGGTAAGAGCCGAAGCAGCATCATATGTCTAGAAAGCTGATTTGGATAAGGTCCAAAAAACTCTACATGCAGCAATAACCTCAAATGGTGATTTGTGGAATGCATTAGTAGAACCCCTTAACAGGGCATGTTCACCATCGGTGATACAAAAAGAAAACTACGAGAGAGGTTCATCATCGATGACCAAACAGGGTACTTTTATACCCGAAGCACGACACCCTGCTGATAAGAGGTTTTCATCAGATACTGGTGAAAAGACGGATAAAGCCAAATCAAATGTCTTATCGGATTCCAATAAAAATGATAATTCGGAAGGTCTGGAAGCAATTCCAGGCAACCCGAGTCAACCCAACACCTCTGGAAAAAAAGAGGGAGAGGTTAACCTAAGGCCCCAGACTGGCCCAAGACAGGTTAACACTAAACAAGTTGTTTCTCCTTTGTAGGTTTATCAGAGAACATGGGACAAATTAGTTACAAGAATAGGGATCAACCCAAGCCGAATCAATGCCGATTGGTGTTGCAAGTATCCAAGACTTTGGATGCTCCTGGGTGTTAATCCTCAAGACGTGCGGGAATGGTTCGATTTTGGAGCAATTGCTTCAGTTTTCACAACCGCACCTAGTTTTCCAGAAATCTCCAAACTACCGAAATGGATAGCTACTGCTGTGTACGATTCATGGCAGAATAACCCACACTTGGGTCAAGGAGATGTACTGGAGCTAAAGATTATCTCGGCCGCTCCAGAAATCACATGGAAAGGGTCTCATCCAATTTTCCAATTTATTAAATTACAGAGACCTGATACGGGGGCAATGAACCGAGCTAAAGCACCCCCAACGAATAGCCCCCTAGTTGTCGCCCTTACAAAAGATGACATCTCAACAAGACGAGCATGGGGACTTTGGGTCTGTCTCACTGAGATGGACAAGGTGAAGTATCCGTTCAAAATATTTCATAATTTTGCGAACGGATCATTCCTGTTAAACTCTATGACAGGAAATACTACCAGATTTGCTGAGAGCCTCTTCGAAAACAAGAGAAAATTGATCTGGGAAAACAAGGTTTCGGCAACAGAACAAACTAGAAGAAAGATATGTAATATGATACATATCGGACGATGGGAAAAACGACTTTGTTCTTACTGTCAAACTCAAGAGAAACCTTTGTTTGGACAAGGGTTCAAAGTAAAACAGGACAAACCCGAATACCCAAAAAAAAAGGGAATGGGGAAGGGTTTTTAGAAAATAAAAACCAAAAATGTAATAAGAGGAAGCGGGTCTGATTAGACTCGATAGTTACAAGCTGTATTGTATTTCAACCAATGTAATAAGATAGGAACACAGTATAAATCAGCATTGGATGCTAATTTAGACATGGGATAGTGGCAGGTCCCGCCATCTTTGAAGAATCAGCATCTAGTCTAAAAGGACAAAAGTGGAGGACCCCTCCACTTACCAAGAGATTCGTTGCCGACGCAAGAAAACAACGAAGGTGGTAGATGCACTTACCAAACGGTAGGTGGGAAATAAAGAAGGTTGGCCCATTCCCCACTAACCAAGTGGAATGCAAGCTGGCAAGGCAATAATGGATCCACACGGGAGCACATTGATGCCTATAAAAAGAGGCCTTCAGCCTCAGAAGAAGATCATCGAAAACACACCCTTTCTTTTCCTTTCATAAGTTTTTCGAGAAATCTTCTCTCTAGTCTGTAATAGTTTAGCTTTCAAGCTTTCCTGTTCATGGGGGTTTCCCCTTTTCGAATATTAGCCATGATAGGCTAATTCAAGTTTCTCTTCCAATGGCGGAGAAAATTTATATTGTAAAATAGTTTAGTTTATTTTCTTCAATAAACAAAGCTTTTGCTTTCCGACATTCTGTCCAAAAATTTATAATTTTGAGTGAAATTCATCCAGCAGTGAGTCTCCCCGTGATCTCCTTGAAGGCAGGTGGCCATTAAGAAGGATTGCGATCTGGGTTCCAAAGGAATTGGTTTCAGAACCATAGACTGCGGGCGAGTGGTTGGATCTTTGATCCGTAAAACCTGAACCGGATTCCAAGGAAATTTAAGAGACAAAGGCGAGGTATGTTTCAAACTCAGTTTTATTTATTTACGGAAGCATGTTGGGCCTGATATTGATCAGAGGGATAATTCGGATCTAATAAATGTAAAGATTGGAAAAAGGAAAAATTGACTAATGGCAAGTATGGTTTTTTGGAAATTATTGAAAGATGGTAAGGGTAAAGTAGTATTTTATCATAAAAAGGGGTAGATAGGGATATTTTGTTATGAAAGTGGGTATATGGGGGCATTTTGTTATATGGTAGGGTAGTTTGGGATGAAATATAAGGAAATATGGTAGTATGGGATTTGATCTCTCTCTCTCTCTCTCTCTCTATATATATATATATATGTCAACACAACAACACACCCATTTATATATATATAGCAGCACACACAACAGATACATATATATATACCTTCTCTCGCCGACCGCCGCTTACAGCGGCGGTTCCCAGCCCGTCTTGCCGGCGCGACCAAGCGCCGGCAGCTCCACATACTCAACTCGCTGTCGTCCTTGATTTCCCCTGCACCTCCGCAGTTACACACGCACACACAAATATTTACATCCCCACGCATCATCGCTGCAAACGGCAGCCTATCTCCTTATGCCGGCGCGACCATCGTGCTGGTTCCAACACAAATCATAGCAACTAAGAGTATCAGAGAGGAAGGGAGAGAGAAAAGAGATAGAAGAGAGATAGATTTTGCACAGAGAGAGAGAGCCGAAGAGGATGAGTTTAGAGAAAGAAAATAATTGATTCTTATCCCTTTTATTTATTTATTATTATTTATTAGGTATTATTATTATAAATATTTGTAACACTTTATGTAAACCCTTTATACACCCATATATTAATTAATCCTCTTTTTCCATTTTGCACGCCACCCATATATATCTTATAATATTGTATACATATACACTATGTACGTATGCATATATAATTATATATAATTATATTTTATTTCTCTTTCATTTTTATTAGTATAATAATAATTATAACTATTATTACATAAATCTCATTTTAATTGTAGAAAATTATCATTATATTTTATATAGTTGAATTTTATTATTTTGGGGTGTTACACTTTCATATGATAATATGAATATTCAGCGGGAAATTTTTTCCTCTTCCTTTTCTCTTAATTGTGTTCTTATAATTTGTAGTTTTAGCTAAAAATTTGAAAATTTTTGATAAGCTACAAAATTTCCCTCCTTTATTTTTCATTTACAATAATAATCACATGTCATATTTTTAGTAAATCGGATCATATCTTAATTACATTTTATTTAGATGTTATATAATTTCAAAATTCTCCTAATTCGTTGTTTGTGTGAAGAAGCAAAAAACAAATTTTTTTCTTGCTTTAACTATTGAAATAAATAGTTATTATAAAGATATCTCACTTATAAATATATATTTTTCTTTAATTTTAGATTACTCTAATCTCAAATGAAATAAATAGTTATTATAAAGATATCTCACTTATAAATATATATTTTTCTTTAATTTTAGATCACTCTAATCTCAAATTCATATAATATATATATATATATATATATACACATAAGTTATGATTATTATGTAATTCATAAAATAATATGATTTTTAAAAGATTTTTTTTACAAACGTTTTTGTATTCTGATTGTTGGATTAAGTATATAATAAAAGTAATAACTTAATATTAATTGTCTAAATCCCATAATAAAATAAAATAAACTGATTTTTTGTTAAAGATTATTTTATAATTCGAGCTGAGAATCGAAACAATTTGTAATTGAAACGACATAATAAATTTAAAGAATTATATATTTACATATGTGTGTATGTTGTGCATTTATTTTTCTATGTTTTGATAATATATAAGGATATTAATTTGATTTTATTAACAATTCATAAGTATAAACTATATTCTAATGGACTTTATTAAGAAAAATATATATCTTTTTAAATTATGAAACTTTAAATTTGTAAATTTGAAGTGAAAAACTTGGAAGTGGAATGCAAGCATTTTACTTTTAAATGTTAATGAAATCTTATTGTAGTATATGCTAAAATAAATTGAACGCTTTTCAGTTTTGGTTCTGGAGATTTTTCAAAAATCAGAAATGAGAATTGAATTGAATTGAATTGGATCAAACGAAAGAATTTATTTTAAAGAGTTATATGTGCGTGTCATTTATTTTTCTATATCTCTTGATATAATTGCATTATACATATTTAATTAAATTGTTAATATATTATACTATTAATTTAAATTCTCATTTATCAACAATTATTAATTATAATCTATATATTGTGATTGCCTTTATCAAGAAAATATATATCTTTATAAATTATGAAACTTTAAATTTGTAACCTTTGAAGTAAACTGAATTTGGAAGTGGAGCATTTCGTTTTGAAATGTTAATGAAACTTTGTTGGTACATGTGCAATTAGTTTTTAATCATTTATTTTTCTAATTTGATGCATTTCTTAAGAATAAAATTTTCTCCTTTTTTTTCTTTATTTTATTTTATTTTGAAATCTCTGAATATTCATTTCGAACTGATCCAAATCAATAGATCCGAATCTATTGACTAAATTGAACTGATTTTTTTTTATTTTGAAGATATTTTATTTTGGTTCAGGCTTAAAATTTATCCAAGTAAGAAAAAAAATTCATCAAATAATTATAATTATAATGAATGCCACCAATTTTTAAGAAAAAAACAAAAAAAATATACATTTTGAACTAAATAACATTATAATTTGCACAATATAATTTATTTTGAATTTCTCATGATATAATAACATTTATATAATAGTTAATTTTTATATGTATTGTAAATATATCATCTCGTTTAAAATTTTAAGTTAAATATATATATTTAGATTAGTTATAATATTATTCTCTACAGTACCATGTCTAAATTCCCAAATATTAATAGAATTTCCCTCATTTTTCTAAATTTACCAAAATTTATACAGAAACCAAATTTATCGTACTTGAATATATCAAGGACTTAAACTATTATAAATATTAACTCTTCAATTACTCACATGTACTTTAAAAATCTTATAATTCTCTTCATTAACAGTGACTCACATAAATGCAAGTTTTAAAGAACGCATGTGAGGTAAATGCAATAAGATGAAACACAATCTGAAAAATGGAGACAAGTCATCCAAAGGGGCAAGAATTTCTGCTATATTAGAACAAACAGTTTAGTGTCTACATCTTTTACAAGGGAGTAGTAATAGTAATAGGGCTGGAGACGGTTCTCTCTCTCAAACTCAAAATCCTCATTCTTTCTTAATTTTGATATTTATTTAATTTTTTTTCCAAAATGATTAATTGATATTTGCTTAAACTTTTTTTTTAATAAATCGTAAAAATATATAAAAGAAAAGAAAACGTTCGTATAGATCAGAAAGAGAAGAACCAAAATCCGAGCTTTTTAAAACTGATACCCCTCTCCATTTTAATTTTTATACAGTTTGTTTTGTCTTTCAATTACATATAGAATATATTTATTGTTTTATAATATACACTCTTTTTTTTTTAATTTTTTTATAAGGTCGATATCAACCTGATTATAATTAAAAAGATCAGATTTGTTGTTTTTATGAACAAATCTCTTGTAAGTATCAGGAATATTTAATTGGTATTATTTTTGGGTGAGCCTTTTTATCTTTTTCTAGTATCATGAGGTTCAGTAAATAATTCCATACTTTAATTTAATTTTGAAAGTATTTCTCAACTTATATTTCAATTTAAATTTAAATGATTCTCGGTTCTCTTCAAACATTTAACTTCTCATCTAATTTTATTAGATATTTACTTAAACTTGAGGCTCTACAATTTGATAGAAAAAAAGTGTTGAGATATACGTAATGAGAAAGTAAATCTATTTAATAAATTAATTAAATTTACAATTTAATAATCCCTCACACTTAATTAACAAAAAAATATTCATTACTTTATTTATTGTTAATTAGTTCACATTGTATTAGTTATCAATATATATAATAAAAATAAAATTATATTAAACATTTAGTGATGGAAAATAGTGATCTACGATAGAAATATATATCTCAACTAATTACAATTACTACAATTTTGTCCGTTTTGTGACATAAAACAGACATCACTACTGAACATTTTTAGTAATGATTTTATTGTCATCACTGATATGTTGTCACCAAAAAAAAAAAATCTTTAATAGTGACAACATCTCAAGAATCACTAATAATAAAATTATTTGTCATAATTATTTATTGTCACAAAACATTTCTTCATATAATTAGACATAAATTTAAAATATTGTCACTAATTCAAAATAGAAATAGTGACAACTTTTATATCCTAACAACAACGAAAGTCACAAAAAAACTAAATTCTCTAATAGTGACAACATCTAAAAATTACTAATAATATATTTTTTTGTGATAATTACTTATTGTTACAAAAAAGTTCTTCATATAATTAGCCATAAATTTTAAATATTGTCACAAATTCAAAATAGTAATAGTGACAACCCTTATTTCCCGCCAATAACAACAAAATGGAGGTAGAAATGTAGTGAGTCTTAGTGACAAAAGAAAATTTTGTCACTAGTGTACAAGACTTTCACTTAATTGTGACAAGAAATAATTATATCACTATATATATAATATTAGTAATGAAATTTTTATTGTCACTAAAAAAGTTGTCACAAAAAATTATTATTTCTGTAGTGTTTGAACACTTCAAGGATACACTGCTGTTTGGGAATAGGGAAACCATTATTCTTGAAGAGGTGCAGATAGCATTAAAATGCAAAGACCTTCAGAAAACTTCTGTTAATGGAGGATCACAAACACATGGGGAAAGCTTACATATCAAGAAGAACAATCCTCCAAGAAGTCAGAACAAGAAACTTCCTCAAAAGGCTGATCAGAAGCAAGATAAGAGACCAAAAGAAACTCCAAGAAATCCTGATATGAAGTGCTTTAACTGTCATGAACCTGGACAATTTAAGAATCAGTGTTCTAAGTGGAAGGAGATGATGGCTAAATATGCTGCAGAGGATTCGAAGAAGCTGCAAAAAAGTCAGGCCAATCAAGTGAGTCAAGAAACTGGTTATGAGTCTTGTGAAGCCTTATGCATTACAACTGAAGAAGTGAGCACAGATTGGATCTAAGACTCTGGATGCAGCTTCCATATGACACCTATAAAGGAGTGGTTCTCAAGTCTGAAAACAATTGATGGAGGTACTGTCCTTCTTGGCAATGATCAGGTTTGCAAAGTGATGGGAATTGGAGCTGTAAAGGTTAGTATGTATGATGGAGTAGTCAGATCACTGACTAATGTAAGATATGTTCCAAAATTGAGGAGAAACTTGATCTCACTTGGCTTATTTGACTCTATGGGATACACCTTCACATCACACTTAGGCATCATGACTGTGTCAACGGGAGAAAGGGTGGTGATAAAAGGAAAGAAAATGAATGAGCTATACTTTTTAGTTGGGAAAACCATCTCTGGTCAAGTCTATAACACAGCTAGTGTTGACAACACTTACCTATGGCATAGCAGGCTTGCTTATGTGGGAGATAAGGGCCTGCAGGAGCTTATGAAGCAAGGCCTGTTACTTGGAGACAAGATAAGTAAGCTGCAGATATATGAGCATTGCATATATGGCAAGGCAAAGAGGAAGAAGTTCACTACAACAACACATAATACACAAGGAGTGCTGGAATATGCTCATGCTGATTTGTGGGGGCCTGCCAAGACTTTTACCAAAGGTGGAGGTAAATATTTCTTGTCTATCATAGATGATTACTCAAGGAAGGTATGGATTTATATTTTGAAATCAAAGGATGAAGCATTTTGAAGGTTTAAGGAATGGCTGGCTGTAGTAGAAAACAAGACAGGAAAAGACTTTAGAATTTCAGAACAGATAATGGCCTTGAATTCTTATCTGAAGAGTTCCTTGCCTATTGTAAGGAGAAAGGAATAATAAGGTATAGAACAGTCCCTGGCACACCACAACAGAATGGAATAGCAGAAAGGCTGAATCAGACACTATTGGAAAGAGTAAGGTGCATGTTGAGCAGCTCAGGGTTATCAAAGTCTTTCTGGGGAGAGCTTGTCTGCACAACTGCTTATCTGATAAATAGAAGTCCCAACTCTGCCTTGAACTTCAAAACACCCCAAGAATTATGGTATGGCACCCCTGCATCCTATTCTTCTTTAAAATATGTAGGATGTTTCGCCTATGCACATGTTAAGCTTGATAAGTTAGAGCCTAGAGCAGTGAAATGTGTTTTCATTGGCTATCCTATGGGAGTGAAAGGATATAAGCTTTGGGCAATTGAAAGTCAGAAATTCATTGTAAGTAGAGATTTTACATTTGATGAAACTCAATTTCCAATGAAGAATAAAGATGATAAAGCTAGCACATCAGTTGAAGTTAGTTATGAGCATCTTGAAGTTGAAGAGGATACTGATATGAATGAGACTCTTGATGAATCAGATAAGTCAGACAATGATCAGTCTCTAAGCTCATACCAGTTAGCAAGGGACAGAACAAGAAGAGTTATAAAACCTCCTTTAAGATATAGACGAAATGATCTTGTATCCTTTGCTTTGTACACAACACTTGAGGTAGAGTCTCATGAACGTAAGAGTTACCTTGAAGCTGTTTCATGCTCTGAAAAAGAAAAGTGGATGATTGCAATTGAGGAGGAACTTCAGTCACTTAATAGGAATGGTACATGGAACATTGTTGACAAGCCAATGAGTCAGAAGCTAGTAGGTTGTAAGTGGCTATTCAAGAAGAAGCCAGGTGCAACTGAGATGACAGGTGTTAGATATAAAGCTAGGCTTGTTGCCAAAGGATTTTCACAAAAGGAAGGGGTGGATTATAATGAGATTTTCTCACCTGTTGTCAAGCACTGTTCTATAAGGATACTTCTTACATTAATAGCTGAGTTTAATCTGGAATTACATCAAATGGATATAACCACAGCTTTTCTACATGGAAGGCTGGTTGAAGATATATATATGCAGATTCCAGAAGGAGTTCATGTTAAGGAAGCAGAGAAGAAGGCTTGCAAACTTGAAAGGTCTTTGTATGGGTTGAAGCAAAGCCCAAGGCAGTGGTATTTGAGGTTTGATGAGTACATTATGTCAAACAAGTTCAGAAGAAGTGCATTTGACAGCTGTGTATACTTCAAAACTGAGGAGAGTTCTTATATTTACCTAATGTTGTATGTGGATGATATGTTAATAGCAAGTAACTCAGGTTCAGGTATTATCAGCACAAAGGAGACTCTAAAAGCTGAGTTTGACATGAAGAATCTTAGGGAAGCTAAAGTAATTCTTGGTATGCAGATTACAAGAATCAGACATAAAGGAGTTGTTTACCTCACTCAAGAGTCTTATTTGAACAAAGTGCTATACAGATACAACATGAATCTGAGTCAGTCAGTGTCTACACCAATAAAACAAGGCTTAAAGTTGAGTAATTCACAGTGTCCACAAACAGAAGAATGAATGAGGGAAATGGTAAGCACTCCATATGCTAGTGCAGTGGGCAGTCTCATGTATTCCATGGTATGTTGCAAGCCTTATTTGACTTATGTGATGAGTGTTATTAGTAGATTCATGAGTAATCCAGTAGACCTCATTGGGATCAGTTAAGTGGGCTATGCGATACATTAAAGGTTCAGTCAAAAGAGGCTTAAGGTTCAAGAAAAGTTCACAAAAGGAAGAAGCTCTGATGGGGTATGTTGATGCTGATTTTGCAGCAAATGTGGATACAAGAAAATCTTTATCCGGCTATGTTTTCACACTTTTTGGAACAACTATCAGTAGAAAGCTTCTCATCAGTCAGTAGTTGCTCTTTCAACCACAGAGGCTGAATATGTTGCACTCACAGAGGCAGTAAAGGAAAGCATTTGGCTAAAAGGTATACTTTTTGAATTTGGCTTAGTTCAAGACAAAGTGACCATTTTTTGTGACAATAAAAGTTCTATTCACTTGGCCAAACATCAGGGATACCATGAGAGAACCAAACACATAGATGTCAAGTTATATTTTGTGAGGGATTTAGTTGAGAAGGAAAGCATATCAGTTAGCAAAATTGACACTGCAGTAAATCCAGCTGATTGTTTCACCAAGGCTTTACCTACAGCTAAGTTTGAGCTGAGCCTTGGCCTTATTGGAATGAACTGAAGGTGGAGTTAAGTGAGGAATGCAACAGAAAGTGGAGTTGCATTCAAGGAGACAGTAAGGTGAAGTCCCAAAGTTCAGGGATGGAACAGGTTAGTTCTTGAAGAAGAGAATCAAGAGCTAAGGTGGAGAATTGTTGAGATCTTGAGCTAAGTATGTGTAGCTCATGATTCTGATTTATTCTTGCATGGCTTAAGTAAGGAAATTATGCATGAAGGCAGTGGTGCATGCAAGTCCCATGCATCCGCAGCACACCAAATCATTTTAGCTAAGTTTGTTACTAAAGTGGTTGAGATGAAGGTGCTGGAATCTGATGGAGGTTATTTTGATCAGTATTTGTAGCATTAATAAGGGATATATCAGTTCACAAGAGACTCTCTGACTCATACATATAAAAGAAGCATATAGAAATTGAGGAGCAGGATATAATACAGCAGATAAGAAGTTAGCAAGACAAGCAATAAGAGAGTTGAGAGTGATTTGCATTCTTGATTCATAGTGCAGCAAATCATAAGTTCTTGATTGAGTGTACATCATTGAATTCTTGTAATTGTACATTGATATTCAGTGAGAAGAAGAAGAAGCTATATTTTTTAGAGTGGATGTAGATCAATTTGATCGAACCACTATAATCTTTGGTGTTTCTTTATTTTCTTTCAGTTTTGCATGAGTTTGCATGAGTTGTTCTTCATTTTCTTTGATTGATTGCTGCATCTTTATTGAGAATCCAACTAGACAAAAATTAATAATCAAAAGAATAATAAATTTGGAAATTTTGAAAAGAAAGATAATATTTTTTGTTGGACCTCTAGCCTTTACTATTATGTCCAAAAAAAAATTGCTTGAAGGTTATGTGCTACTTTTATTCCTTATAGCATAGTAATCAGCACCATGGTTTGGAACTTAGCAGATCTATTTCACTATGTCATCTATTTTCATCATCCACCTGATTTTGAGATTAACATGCATACTGACCAACTCTAGAATGCTCACTTTAGGATGATGAGACCAAACATGCTAACCAACTTACTGTCTGACCTATTTTAGGATCTCACTCTGGTCTCATTTGACGAACCCATTTTAGGATGCCCATTCTAGTCTCATCTTAACATAGACATAAAGGTATATTTGTAAAAATTATTTAAATTTTTTTTTCTTTTTTGATGTTACTATACATAAAGATAAGGATACTTGTATATAAAGATCATACTAATAGAATATAAAAGATATAAAAATAATATAAATATAACATATGAATAAATAAATAAAAAACTCTAAAAGTACATAGATCTAAGCAGATCGACTCAATTGCATGAATCAAAGTTTATAAAACTGACACATAGGAGACTTACTCTCATTAAAATACAATGCATCAAAGAGCTAATTATGAAACTAATTTCCACCTAGCACTACAAGAAAAATGCTAAACAACAACACCAATTTTACAACGGTTTTTCGAAAAACCGTTGTCGTAGACATCTTTTACAACGGTTTTTCGAAAAACCGTTGTCGTTGTGCGAAAAAAATGCACAACGACAACGGTTTTTTACAACGGTTTTTTTGTACCGTTGTCGTAGATGTCTACGACAACGGTTGGGACAACGGTTTTTTTTATACCGTTGTCGTTGTGCGAAAAAATTCGCACAACGACAACGGTTTTTTACAACGGTTATTAACCGTTGTCGTAGACATCTACGACAACGGTTGGCACAACGGTTTTTTTGTACCGTTGTCGTATATGTCTACGACAACGGTTAATAACCGTTGTAAAAAACCGTTGTAAAAAATGAGAATTTTTGAAAGAAGTTAATAAAAGTAATGCATGTAGAAGTTTAGCACATAAACATTAGTGGCCAAGTGGTTTCAGCTCAAACAAGGGGTCGCGAGTTCAAACCTCAAGCAACGCAAATTTATTCGTGCTGACGTGGCAAGTGATGTAGCGTTGACCGATGACGTGGCAGGTGACGTGGCGCTGACCCGATGTTGTGTCAGGTGACGTGGAGGTGACGTGGCATTGACCTGGTGACGTGGCGGATGACGTGGCAAGTGACGTGGCACATTGTAGCAATACCTGACGTGGCAGATGACGTGGTGTTGACCTGATGACGTGGCGCTGGCGTGGCAGGTGGCGTGGCATATTGCAATGACAGCATATTCCACAATGAAAAAAATAGGTCTTCCACAACGGTTATTAACCGTTGTGGTAGACATCTTTCACAACGGTATAGGTCTTCCACAACGGTTATTAACCGTTGTGGTAGACATCTTCCACAACGGTTAATAACCGTTGTCGTAGACAGGGTCTACGACAACACCATCTTCCACAACGGTTGAAATCTGGCTACGACAACGGTTAATAACCGTTGTCGTTGTGCGTTTTTCTTGTTGTGTAGATTCTGTTTATAACTTTTCACAAGTTTATATTGTAAGTGGATATTTTTGATTATGCATGTTGTATAGATACTTTAAACAATATTCTCAACTTTAGAAAATATAAAGAATAGAATAAAATTAATTGAAATTAAGTCATTGTAAATTAATCATGCACAATCATATCTATTATAGACCTGCTAAACCGATTTCAAAAATTGGAATCGGATTTGTTCGAACAACTGAATTGATGGTTAAACCGTCGGTTTTCTCATTTTTTTAAATTTTTTGAAGATGACATGTGTACGGCTCGGATGAGTCAACCGTTGATGATCAACGATTTGTACAAAATGACCGTTGAATACCGTCAGTTCAAATCGACTAATTTGTTTTTTTTTTTAACTCTCCGTTCTAGAATCTGTATCACTGGAAGAGTTCAGACTCGCTTCACTGCGCCTGTCTGGTCCGATCGTTTAGCCGTTCTTTCTAAGAGACGGGAATGTAAATAGTAAACAGAGCAAACAAAAGATTCGTGGTTGATAGCAGTTGACAACAATAGGCCAGTTTCCTACAGTTGACCGATACAGCTCGACTACTACCTGCTTCTACGGAAGAGGTTTACTTTGTACCACCCGGAGGTCATATAGATTGGAATCCGGAGTTCGAGTGGGAGTTGGAACATAATGCTTGGCTGGCCTAGTCTTGTCCGAGGCATGGAAGCTTTCTGCACAAAGCAGACCGGCACTTTTTATTCATTAATAGCCGTTACATGGGAAGTAGGTTCCTGAGGATCCTTTTTCTCAGGAACAACCTTTTTTAGAAGGCCCCGTCGTCCGGCGGCTAGTCTTGGTAGACGGAACACTTATCTCTAGACACCCGCTGATGCCGAGTCGGCTCCTATGCCGCTAGCTATGCCCTGCTTGGTCCCCCGGCACGGTGGAGGTTCTGTAGCGCGTCATGAGCACCGGGCTAAGGGGCGGTTGAGCAACTCTGGATTATAGAAGTTTCAAACATTGAAAGATTAAAAAGTTCAAGTCTCCACATAGCCAACCTCAATAAATTAATGAGACATTCACTAAATATTAATCAGCATGCATCTTAACTCATGAGAAAACAAATCAACCACATTTTGATCTCCCACCCTACTCCCAAACAATGCTACCTCTCTAACTCAATCAAATAAAACCGTAAATATTAATAAACCTGCTAAGAGAGAAGGAAAGATGCAATAGATTAAAAAAAAATATGAAAATCTGTTAGAGAAGAGATAAATTGAAATACTTGCAAAGCCAAACCATAACCCATATTCATGTCTTATTCAAATTACAAAAATTAAAATTGCTCAAAGCCCTAAGAAAATTGTTTTTGCTAAAATTTTAGGTATCATTAATTTTTATAAATCAAAACTTTTTAATTGGATGTTACAACTTACACCAAGTACGTCTAATCTAATTACAATTTTCAGGAATCAACAACATATCAAAATATGATTTCTCATATGATAAACTTATGTTTTGATGTATAAAAGAAAAACAGAATCAACAGCTTGTAAACTACAAATCCAATAAAACTAAGCAAATAGATAAGCTTAATAATGTTCACATGAAAACGAATAATGATTTTTCAAAGTGAAAAACCAAAATAAAGTTTTTTCAGTAAATTCAAAAATTCAAACCAATGACCACATATTGTCATAAGAAATAGTAAAAAACCTTCACCCCTCTAAATGCTTTCTTTATTTGTTAAAATTCAAATTATGTAAGAGTGCAGAGAGGGGGGAATCTATAGAGCAACGAAGTGATTCTAACCAAACCCACAACTTCAATGACACAAGAACAGGTAATATATAGCATAACATGAGAATGACATTTTGCAGAAGCAAAAATGACCAAACCATATCACTAAGAATGGATAACAATCAAGCATATGGCTTAAAAAACTCTCAAATTAAAGTCCTTAAGCATATGCAGTTGAAAAGGGAATGAACCACAAACACTTGTAGAAAGCAAAATATGGAAGTAAAATAAATAAAAGCTCTAACCTTAACACAGTCGACATCAGATAGGGGTCTCGTTGAAATATAAAGCTTCAAAATGGTGATTTATCAACACATTGAGAGTAGGTTTGGGCAAAATACAGAAAATTTTGGTATATCGCATATACCGTGTCGAAAAATAGCAAAAATGCCGAAAATTTTGGTATACCAAAATTTTCGGTACGGTATTCGTATGACGATTTAGAATTTTTGGTATTTCGGTATATACTGAAATATATTAATAATAATAATATTATATATATATATATTTCGGTAAAATTTCGATATACCAAAAAATTCGGTAATTCAGTATCAAACGGTATATACTATCAATATACTGAAAATTTCGGTACGGTATCGGTATGTTTTTTGGCATACCGAAAATTTTAGTACGGTATATGGTATGGTAAAAAAAATTCGGTATACCGTACCGAACCAACCCTAATTGAGAGTCTCAATCAGTGATGGAAACACATTTATGGTAATCAATACTAACATTGCTCTTATTCCTACATCGAGTCTTCAAACACATATATTCTCAGTCCTCTAAACGGACTCTCTAACAAACAGACATTCTACTACATAATAATCTAAAAATATCTAATTATCAATCTTAAAATCTTTCTTACTAATAAATAATTCAAACACTATTCCTTCAATGATATTATCGTATGCTCCAAGTATCACCAACAGGAACACAATATCACTATTTTTCGTCAAATGATACTACTCCTTTCAGAACTCCAACCAAAAACACCATCATAAATTCATACCCAGCTTAATTTTTTTTTGCCCCGTAAATCAAATTCTGCTTATATGGAAGGGCCTTAAAAATTCTCCCTGTTTTGTGTCTCCTTGGTGATATTTCCTTGCTACTTTTCTTTAAGCCATTTTCTTCCATCTGTTATGCATTTCTTTTAGATTATGGAGGGATGCTAATTGGATATTTTCATTTCTTTCAGATGTTAAAGCTAAGGGTAGGAGAGAGGAGAGAGGAGAGTTTATTTCCGTTTCTTTCAGACAATTAGGAGAGAGGGGAGTAAATAACATGGACATATGACTTTCTCATAAAGTTTAAAAAGACTGATATGTCATTCACATAAAGCTCCACTTATCAATTCTTAAGAGACCCAAAGCCTACTTTTATATATATATATATACATATATATATATATATATATATATTTTTTTTTTATATAAGCCTATAGGTAAATTTATTATTTTTATCTAAGCCCGTAAAGAAAATCTTTATAATTCTAAGCTGTGTTTTTTTTAAGATAAGAAAACAAACAAGTGTAATATAAATGAGTAGTGTTTGTGTGAATTAAGTGAATGAATCACATTCCATATAATTGGGTGTGTGGTCCGATCTGGTTAGAATTCATGCCCAATTTTTTTATTTTATATCATAACTTTTATATTATATGAATATAACTTTAATGCTATATTAGTATAAACTTTATGTATATATATATCATAATCTTTAAGTGAATAATTTACACTTTTCAATATAAAAATTTATGTCATATAGCTGGAATATTTATGTTATACAAGTATAACTTTTATGTTATATTAGTATAACATTTATATACAGATATAATAACTTTTATGTTAAATTACTTAGACTTTTTCGGTACAAATAACATAATTAAAAGTTATGTAACTTTTATATTATACGATTATAACTTTTATATTATATTAATATAACCTTTATGTACAGATATTATAATATTTAAGTAAAATTACTTAAACTTTTTCAATATAAATAGTATAAAAATTATGTAACATTTATATTATTTGAGAATAAACTTTAAGCTATATTAATATAATATTTATGAACAAATTTCATAATTGATATTACTTAGGATTTTTTTCAGTATATATAACATAAAAGATTATGCTAACAGAATATAAAGGTTATGCGAATATAATTAAAAGATTAATTTTGTTCAATTAAAAAGTTAAACAAAAATAATTAAAATTGAACGCGAGAACTAAAATTTAAGTACAAATTCTAAAATACATAACTAAAAAGTTAGTCTCGTTCAATCAAAAAGTTAGATAAAAATAATTAAAGTTGGACATGAGAATTAAGATTTAAGTACAAATTCTAGAATACATAAGCACGTGTATGACTCGTTTTTAAGTACTTTTCGGACCATACATGCACTTAGTGCTAAAAAATAATAGAATAGTGAACATAATTTTGTGGGCTAATGGAAAGAACCAGTATTTTCTAGAAGATGAACAGCTCTTGAAAGCTGGAATTTACATGAATTCGCCAGAATTCTCCACCCATTCCTATAAATCTTCTGCTCCTTCCCCCAATTACCACGTCAATATCCAGAATAATCACCCTAACAAAAACTTAGTCGATCAAAGCAAGCCATCAATTTATCAATTAAACGAAAATGTTTTGATTCCAAGCTTCTTTGGCAACCGCCGGAGCAACGTCTTCGATCCATTTTCAATGGATGTTTGGGATCCCTTCGAGGGCTTTCCTTTTTCATCCTCCCTCGCCAATCTCCCTTCCTCCGCCAGGCAAACCACGGCCTTGGCCAATGCTCGCATCGACTGGAAAGAGACGCCGGAGAGCCACGTGTTCAAGGTGGATGTTCCTGGGTTGAAGAAAGAGGAAGTGAAGGTGGAAATTGAGGATTCTAATGTTCTGCAGATCAGTGGGGAGAGAAGCAAGGAGCAGGAGGAGAAGAACGACAAGTGGCACCGCATCGAGAGGAGCAGCGGCAAGTTCCTCCGCCGCTTCAGGCTGCCGGAGAATGCCAAGTTGGATCAGGTGAAGGCGGCGATGGAGAATGGGGTCCTCACTGTGACTGTGCCAAAGGAGGAAGTGAAGAAGCCTGAGGTGAAGGCCATTGATATCTCCGGTTAAGCAAATCGTAAGTCGTGAGATGAAGTGGAATTTGTGAAATAAAATCAGATAATTGCAATGCATAGGTAGTGTTCGATGAATTGCCCGTAAAATATTTTATTAGATAAATACACAAATATTATTTTGTACTCGCAATACAGATGGTAGCAGTGTTATGAACATCATATAAATCAAGCTCATGACTTTAGGAACTGGATCAACCGATCCAAATTCATGTAAGAAGATCCCTCTTCAGAAATAGCCTTGCTTGCCAAAATGGCCAAATCACGTGCCTTCTTCGAAAACTCATCTCTCCTAAAATCCATAACATCCCTGATCATCTTCTCAATCAAGATTCGATCACATGTGTCTTTCATATCCAATCCAATCTTCCACACCTCACTCACGAACCTACTGTTCGTTGTCTGATCAGCGAAATAAGACCAACAAAGCATTGGCAGGCCGACTGCAATGCCCTCCAAAGTCGAATTCCATCCACTATGAGTGAAGAAGGCACCAACTGCTGGATGGCCTAAAACTTCTCTCTGTGGGGCCCATTCCACCAAAAATCCTCTCGACTTTGTACCTTCCTCTAATTCCACCGGAATCTCATTCCGATTATCATTTCCAGTGATGGAATCAGGCCTTATGACCCACAAGAATCTCTGCCCACTATTCACCAACCCATACCAGAACTCAAACAATTCATCCCTTGTCAGAATTGTGATACTTCCAAAGCTCACATATATCACTGAATTGTTTGGCTGAGAATCCAACCAGGCAATGCAGCTGTGATCTTCCTCCCAGAAACTGCTTGAATAATGCAGTGATTCCATTCCTTTGGCCTTCAAACGAGCTTTCAAATGTGCGTGCATTGGACCAATGGAATACAAATTGGGAATGTGCTTACGGATCTGATCAAGAACAGAACCTTCCAAATCTTCAAATGTGTTGAGAATGAGCCCACTGGCTTTAGCAGTTGCTTTAGTCTCTGTTTTAATGGTCTGGAATCCGTGATCATCAATGTCATCAACTCGGCAAAACCCAGGAATGTCGCGACGACGGATAACAGCCTCCATTCCTGGAACGCTTGTGACCATCAAATCCATTTCACTCTTTCTCCAGTATGCTAATTTATCTTCATCCTTGCCTGAATCACATTTTGCAAGAATCATTGTGTTTTGTGGTGCCAACTTATGTGATTTTCTGTTCAAGTGCTAGTGCATTACTAGGTGAGTTTGATGAATAAGTGAATTGAGATTGTCAAACACTGGTATATAATATCCCCTGGACTTAAGGTATTGTTACCAATTTGTCTTGTACGAAGATGTTTTTATTTGATTCTATTCACTTTGTGGTTTTTATTTGATTCTATTCACTTTGTGGTATTATGC
Source organism: Scutellaria barbata (assembly GCA_028654395.1). Taxonomy (NCBI): domain Eukaryota; kingdom Viridiplantae; phylum Streptophyta; class Magnoliopsida; order Lamiales; family Lamiaceae; genus Scutellaria; species Scutellaria barbata. Next base: position 7,296,571 of record CM053649.1, on the reverse strand, counting down.
TGTTAGTTCAATCACAAAAACTTTGTGCATGATAGTATTGGTGAGTGCATATTGGGGTTTTGGTGAAGTAGCCGTGTTGGTGATTTGTCCAGCAATGAGAATTGATCAAGAAATCACATAAAATGATAGAACCCTAAACCAAGAAATTGAAAGAAAAACATAAAACGAGAAGAACACTCCAAAATTATAGTGGTTCGACTACAAGTAGTCTACATCCACTCTCTGAATGAAAGCCCTCTATTGATTTTGGAAATTAACAAGGAACCAGAGCAGAATTGATGAAATCGCACATTAGGGTTTATGCGAACTCTAGAACCCTAATCTTTACAATTGAGAGAATTATAAAAAATTAAGCTTCGATTCTTAAACCCATTGTGCGTTTATATACCAGTTACAAAACCCCTCAACTGTTTCTTGAAAACGAATTGCCAAACTTCACAACTTTCCCGTTTTTCCCAACAGATATACAGTTTTTGTAGAAACGGTTCAAAATAGTTTCTGTCTCAACTACCGCGATCCGGGCTCGAGCTAATTCCTCCAATTTTGCACGAACCAGACCGGTTCTTCACAAACCAACACCGATTCTGCACTCAGGGCGTGAATTCGGTGTTAACCCATGCCTGCAACTCTGAAATCTCCTCCTTAACTCCGAATGCACAGAACAACAGCTTTGATCCAGAAATACAATCTTGTTCTAAGTGTTGTCAAGCTTCTAGTTGGTCAAATGTACCAGCTCTTTACAGTACTCGAACTTAGACTTAGGTAAGACCTTGGTAAGCATGTCTGCAGGGTTGTCCTCGGTTCCCACTTTCTTAGCTTCAACCTCTCCTTTTTCAATTAAATCTCTCACAAAGTGGAGCTTAATATCTACTCCCTCCGTCCCACCTTATTTTGCCTACTTTCCATTTTTGTTTGTCCCAACTTATTTTGCCAGCCCAAAAATGGCAAAAAAAAAAGCACTAAAAAAGCATAAAGTTAAACATTCAATCAACAATCAACTGTATTTTCTTAGGATCCATGCCGGTCAAAGTAGGCAAAATAGCTCGGGACGGAGGGAGTACATGTTTGCATCGGCTATGAAACATTTGGTGTTTGCTCAAGTGTAGTGCACTTTGATTATCACAAAACAACCCAACTCTCTTCTGTTTGATGCCCAATTCTTTGAGAACTCCCTTCTTTACAGCCTCAGACATGGCTACAAATTTTGCTTCAGTTGTGGATAAAGCAACAATAGATTGCTGCATTGCTCGCCAACTTATTGTTGTGCCATGAAGTGTAAAAACATACCCAATAATAAACTTTTTATTGTTAGGGTTTCCAGTAAAATTTGAGTCAACAAAGCCTTGAAGAATATTGTCTTGACCAATTTCTGATTTCTGGAACATCAATCCCAAACCAGTTGTGCCTATTATATATCTTAGCATCCATTTCACACCTTCCCAATGCTGCTTTCCAGGGTTTGCCATAAACTTGCTAACCTTGCACATTGCATAGGCTAAATCAGGCCTATTACACACCATGCCATACATGACACTACCTACTGCATTTGCATAAGGAACCTTAGCCATTTCACTTACTTCATCATCTGTAGCAAGTTGCTGATTTGCTGTCATTTTAAACTGAATTCCAAGTGGTGTTGTCACCACCTTAGACTCATGCATCTGGAACTTGTGAAGCATCTTGTCAAATACTCTGATTGATGAAGAAACAACAGCCATTTACTCATATCTCTCTTTATATCCATCCCAAGTATCCTCCTAGCTTCCCCTAAGTTTTTCATCTCAAACTTAGATGCTAGTTTACTTTTCAATGCATTGATTCGAGCCAAATTTCTTCATGCCAACATCATATCATCCACATACAATAGAAGATAAGTGTGAATTTTCTTTCCCTCTTTCTCCATGTATATGCATCTGTCATAATTGCATCTTTCTAATCCAATACTAGTCATGAAGCCATCAAATTTCCTATACCATTGCCTAGGACTTTGCTTTAATCCATATAATGACCTTTTAAGCAAGCATACCTTTTTCAGAGTTTTCAGAAAGTATAAAGCGCTCGAGTTGTTGCATATAAAGTACCTCTTTAAGATCTCTATGTAGGAAAGTCGTTTTCACATCCAAGATGCAATTCCATGTCTTCTTGAGTTACCAAGGCAAGCAAAATTTTGATTGAGACATGCTTAACAATAGGTGAGAATATCTCATGGTAGTCCACACCTTCCCTTTGTGTATAACCTTCAACAACTAACCTAGCCTTGTATCTCACATGCTCAGTTCCATCTATTTCTAGCTTCTTTTTGAAAATCCATCTGCACCCTATCACTTTCCTGTCTTTGGGCTTCTCCACCAATTCCCAAGTGTGGTTCTTACTTAATGACATCAACTCCTCCTGCATTGCTTGCAGCCACTTCTCCTTTTCACTTGAGTTAATGGCTTCTTTATATGATTTTGGTTCCTCATATTCCAAGTCAAGAGCCATACTGAAAGCATACTGCACTGAATCAGCCTCAGCATATCTGGTTGGTGCTTTGATTTTTCTTTTAGTTCTATCTCTTGTTAGTTGATAACTGGAGAGATCAATTCCTTGATCTTGATCTGAATCTTCATCATCTTCTGACTTATCTTTATTTAGTTGCTCCTCATCATCAACTTCTTTATCTTTACTGACTTCAGTTCTTGCCTTATCTCCATTCTGGTGTTTTTCAGTACCTGAATCAGCTTCACTTTGCACTTTAAGTTCTCCTATTCCAGAGTTTTCATATCCCATTATCTCCTCCTTAAAGGTAACATCTCTACTTACAAAGCACCTAGGGGTTCTAGGCTCAACACTCCAAAGTCTATAGCTTTTGACACCTTGTGGATACCCCAGAAAAACACACTTGATTGCTCTTGGTTCAAGCTTATCTCCTCTTACATGAGCATAAGCCAAACATTCAAAAACTTTTAAATGGCTGTAATCAGGCTTTGATTTATACCATACTTCATTGGGTGACTTATACTCAACACTTGATGAGGGACTTCGATTAATGAGGTAAACTGTTGTACTAAGAGTCTCTCCCCAAAACCATTTTGGTAGTTTTGCATCTGAGATCATACACCTTACTCTCTCAAGTAAGGTTTGATTCATCCGCTCCGCAATCCCAATTTGCTGTGGTGTGTAGACTGTGGTCCTGTGCTTGATAATCCCTTTGCTTTACATAGGTCTTGAAACTCCTCAGATAAGTATTCCAAACCATTATCGGTTCTCAAGTATTTCAGCTGCTTACCCCTATGATTTTCTTGCAAGATCAGCCACTCTTTAAACTTATCAACAGCCTCACTTTTATGCCTAAGTATATACACTCATACTTTCCTTGAGAAATCATCTATGAAAGAGATATAGAACCTACCTCCTCTCATGGTTTCAGTCCTTGATGGACCTCAAATGTCAGAATGTGCATACTCAAATATATCAGAAGTAACATGCTTACCTTTAGGGAATGGAGTTCTTGTAGTCTTGCCATATATGCAATGCTCACAATCTTTGATTTGTGTTATTTGGTTTGAGCTCAGGAGCTTTTGCTTGTACAATTCCAACAATCCGCTTGAACCAATTGGCCCATACGCTTGTGCCACATGACACTTTCTTGAGCTGAATCAGCTGCAATAGCAACTCCTCCTATCACTGTCTCTTCATATAGTAAGTATAAGCCATTTGACTTTCTTCCTTTGAGAACGAGCTTTCCATCTTTTGTTATCAAGATCTGTTCCTTTTGAGTGTGGAATTCATACCCCCTTTCATTAAGAAGTCCAAGAGAAATCAAAATTCTCTTTAGCTTAGGAATATATCTTACTTCATTTAGGATTTTAGTCGATCCATCATGCAGCTTCAACTGTATCATGCCAATTCCTTTCACTTTACAGGAGTAGTCATTACCAAGTAGGACTGATCCACCATCCTCCATCCTCAAATTTACAAACCATGTCTTGATCTGACACATATGAAATGAGCACCTGGAGTCTAGGACCCACTCTTCTTGAACTTGAACATTTACAACACATAGCATATCAGCTGCATCAAAGTTCCTTTGTTCTTGAGCTACAACCGCTTGCTGATTAGGTGGAATGGAATCGGTTTCTTTTTCTTCTCAGGGGAGTTTCTTTTGAGATGACTCAGCTTATGGCATGCAAAACACTTTCTTGTCTCCACATTTTCTTGATTCCCTGTGGCAGCTTGTGGATTGTTTTTATTCCTGAACTGGTTCTGATTACTCTTAGGGTGAGACTTGAATTTCATGTGTACACCTTCTCCCATGCTAGATGACTTAAAGTTTGATTCTCCTGAAAGGGCCCTCGAACGTATGGCAATCTGAATAGATTCAAGTGACATTGCAGTCATTCTTCCATAGATCAGTGCGTCCTTGAAAGACTGATAGAATTTAGGAAGTGCATGTAGCAGTAATAGCGCAAGATCTTCATCCTTTTGTTTCTCCCCAATATTAGCCAAGTCATCTATCAACTTGTTAAACTCATCCAGCTTTTCCAAAACCTTCTTGTCATCCTGAATCTGGAAAGCTATCAACTTCTGCTTCAGGAATAACCGGTTAGCCAGTGATTTGGTTTGATACAAGGCTTTAAGCTTCTTCCACACATCAAGGGCGGTTCTCTCTTGGTATACCTCCCTTAAGGCCTTATCTGCGAGACACAGAATAATTGAGCTGTGTGTCTTTTGATCGATCTTCAATCTTGATTTCTGTGTCTTCGAGGATTCAGCTTCTTCCTCTCCAAATGAATCAGAGTCAATTCCATCTGCAGTAATCGCACTTTCCCACCCTTGTGAATAAGGATTGCTTCCATCTTGACCTTCCATAGGGTAAAGTCACCATTTTCAGTGAATTTCTCTCACATCCAACTTGAGTGAACCCATCTTGATCGATTCCAAGTTCCCACAGACGGCACCACTTCTTGGTGATTTGTCCAACAATGAGAATTGATCAAGAAATCACATAAAATGATAGAACCTTAAACCAAGAAATTGAAAGAAAAACATAAAACGAGAAGAACACTCCAAAATTATAGTGGTTCGACTACAAGTAGTCTACATCCACTCTCTGAATCAAAGCCCTCTATTGATTTTGGAAATTAACAAGGAACAAGAGCAGAATTGAAGAAATCATAGATTAGGGTTTATGCGAACTCTAGAACCCTAATCTTTACAATTGAGAGAATTACAGAAAATTAAGTTTCGATTCTTGAACCTATTGTGCGTTTATATACCAGCAACAAAACCCCTCAACTGTTTCTTGAAAACGAATTTACCGAACTTCGCAACTTTCCCGTTTTTCCCAACAGCTACACAGTTTCTGTAGAAACAGTTCAAAATCGTTTCTGTCTCAACTACCGTGACCCGGGCTCAAGCTAATTCCTCCGATTTTGCACGAACCAGACCGTTTCTTCACAAACCAACATCGATTCTGCACTCAGGGTGTGAATTCGGTGTTAACCCTGCCTGCAACTCTCAAGCCAAATAATAGTTCTAACTAAGTTTTACCATGTACACTAACCATTCCTTGTATTTTAGGAAAGTGTTTTCTTCGACTATATAAGTTGTTTTATTGGTCTATGATCGTGGGAATAGTTGAAGGACATGCAGAGTGACTGTACAGGCCTTTATAAAAGAAAGTCTAAAGTCATTTGGATCACTGTGCACAACGATAGAGAAATAGATGTCTGATAAAGAGTGATTCGCCACTGAATTTCATCTTCACATTTCAGACAACATTCATGTTTCTCTTCATAAAGTTCTAAACTTTGTTTACTCGACTGTTTGTTCTACATATGAAGTTTTAGTGAGCAACTCTCGTTTATTTATTTAGTTGTGTACGAATTAGCTCAGTACGAGAAGCCAAAAACACTTCCAATAATCTAAGTCTCAGAGCAAAATAATTTTTTTAGCTAAATTGATAGAAATATCCTTAATGAAATAGGTCACGCAGTCAAATATGATACACATATGCTTACTCATAACATGACCCACATGGCATGACTTGCACTACCCATTTGCAGGACTCACGTGGCACATTCATATGATCCATATAGCACGAGTCGTACAATCCACATGTCACAACGTGCGCAATTCTCATGGCATGAGCCACACGACTCTTGAGGTATGACTTGCATGATCGATGTGGCACGATTCATACTATACATGCAGCACGAACCCCACATATGCATACACAGGGCCTCCATTTTAGTAAGCATGTCTTTGTTAAATAACTTCTTTTTATTTTTTGGATAAAAAAACATATTTTTTATAAGGTGACTAGTTTAATTTTTTTATTCTTCTTATTTCACTACTTATAGGCATTATCACATTTTAATATTAAAAAATGCTAAGGTTTGTTTGGCGATTAAATCAATGTAATTTCAAGAAAGCATCAATTATTTTGGTGATTGGTCAAATATCATGATACTACATATTATTACCTTGTATATTTGTTATTAGTGGAAATATGTCATTATATTCAATAAATATAACAAAAATTGAAAAATACGCACTTCATAAGAAAATATTTTTATCCAAAATGAAAATAAAATATCATACAAACTCTTACTCACCCCTTTAATGATTCCACCTATCACATTTATCACTTCTATCGACTCTCATATATAAGTTGAATTGTTTTTACTTTTTCTCTTTTATCTCTTCCTCCTCAAATTATAAGGGTTAAATTCATTTTTAGTCCTGCCCCAAAGGCACTGTCCGTTTTTAGTCCTGTTTAAATTTGATTTTCAATTTTAGTCCTGTAATTGAAAAAATAGTCCAATTTAAGTCATTTTTCAATTTTTCGATCAGATTTCGGTGAGTTATTGGGGGTGAGTGTAGCACACTCGTCGGAATCTGATCGGAAAATTGAAAATCCAACAAAAAAAAGACTTAAATTGGACTATTTTTTCAATTACAGGACTAAAATTGAAAATCAAATTTAAATGGGACTAAAAACGGACAGTGCCTCTGGGGCAGGATTAAAAATGAATTTAACCCCAAATTATAAACAGGATATAGTATAAATTTCATTTCTTGATTGTTGCTCAAAAGAGAGGTAAGATAAAAATAATATTTAAATTTAGTAAATGTAGTTCATAAGTTTTTCTTTAAAATATGTGTTTATATATGTAAATCGGAGTTAAAAAAATAAAAATAAAAATTACAAAAACTAAAAAATATATATAACAAGAACAGATCATGATGGTTTGGCATAGATCATGATGGTAAACACGAATCACGATGGTAAATAGCCTTCCTGATCTATGTTTTCTAACAAGAATAAATCATGATAGTCTGACATAGATCATGATGATAAGCACCAGACCTGTGTTTATCATCAAGAATAAATCATGATAGTTTGACATAGATCACGATGAATGTTTATGTTTTCTAACAAGAACAAATCATAATGGTCTGACATAGATCACGATGGTAAACATCCATCGTGATCTATGTATTCCAACAAGAACATATCTCTGACGATGATAAGCATAGATCATGGTGGCATAGATCACGATGAGTGTTTATGTTTTCTAACAAGAACAAATCATGATGGTTTGATATAGATCACGATGGTAAACACCCATCGTGATCTATGTATTCCAACAAGAACAGATCTCTAACATGGATGACGATGATAAGCATAGATCAAGATGGTAAACACCAACGTGATCTGAAAGTGTTTAGCCAAATTCTTCTCTAATGTTTGCTGAACAAGTAAGAAGATTGCTGCAAGTTGGTTGCTGTAAGCAGCAACAGTAAGAAAGTTACAGCAAGAAAGTTGCTGTAAGAAGATTGCTGTAAGCAGCAACATCAGGTTGCAGTAAAAAAGTTACAGCAAGAAAGTTGCAGTAAGAAGGTTGCTGTAAGCAGCAAAAGTAAGTTACTGCAAGAAGCTGCTGTAAGAAGGTTACTGATGGTGGTTACTGAAGATCAGTTTTTTCGGTGGACCCTAATCAGTTTCAGTCGGTTAGCACAACGAATTTATTGGTTAATCAGTTTCTTCTCAGTTGTCATAGGTTTTATATATATGTCTCTATAGAGAGTGAGAAAGATATGAAAAGAAAGGAACCCGGTTTAGTTGGATATATATAGAGAGAGAAATAGTTTTATAGAGAGAGAAAAAAGATTAGTTGAAAGATATCACGTTAGCACTGTTTTCAGATTTTTGTATTCTTCTTTGTAAAGTTTTTCCTGATTGAATAAAAAGTTCCCTTCCTTTTTCTCCGTGGATGTAGGCTTGTTTATGCCGAACCACGTAAATCATTGAGTGTTGAATTTTGTTGTGTGATTAAGATCGATTCTCAGATCTTGATTGTTTAAGAACTTGCGGTTTATAAGTGGGTTTTATTTTTCTTGGAGCTTCAGATCTGACATGATCTATATTCCTACAAGAACAAATCACGATAGTCTGACATAGATCATGATGGTAAACACCATCATGATAGTCACGATGCAAATTGATTATTAAGGGCAGTTGGGTAATTTTATCTCCAAATTTTATAGAAAACTAAGTTTTTGTCAAGTAAATATTTTTTATTTTTTGTTATGTATATTGGGTACAAACGACCTGTCGCTTGTTATAATTGTTATTATTATTTGAAGCATTCAAAAGAAATGTTAAAAAAGGGTACCTTTCAAAGGGATCTCCCCGGCGTCAATCATCTCTTGGATACAAAAATATGGCCAGAAGGAACAGGCGCTAATCGTCCTGAAATATATATAATCTATCCCCATTTCTTCAAGCACCGGAATAGTAAAACTCAACACCCCATCTATGATCATGCAGCTCACGCGCCTCGTCGTGCCGCCATGACTCAGGGCCTCACTCGACTCCATCAGCTTCCGGAACAGTGACCCACCCACTTTCTTGAGGCTCAGCACGATATCCATAATGCTCTCGCCCGAACGGGGGTGCTCGGCAGGGAGACCGTCGGAGATGGTGGCGACCTGAAAGCCAGGGTAACATGAGAAGCGGGCGTGGAGGTTTGCGTGGCGGAGGAGGCGGTTGTGGGTGTAGTCAGAGAGGAGAATGGTGACGTGGAGATCGGAGAGGCAGAGGACCTCCGCTAGGTTGAGCATGGAGTTTACGTGGCCTTGTAGTGGCAGAGGGAAGATGAGAATGTGCGGTGGCGGCGCTGCGGTGGTTTCTTGGTGGCTCATCTCAAGATTTGAGTTCATGATTGAGATGGATGATATATGCTTAATTTTTTGAATTTGAGTTATTAGTTATATTTTTGAGAAAGAAAACGACAGATATATATTAGTGTTTGAAATTAATTGGATTGTACGCTTGGGGTAATAGAGGAATCTCTGGCAATTTGGACGTACATTTAATGTCGGTTTCCGCGAAATCATTTTTCTAAAAGTTAACTGCTGGGGACAAACGGGGCTGTAATAAACTTGTTGATATCATAATCTTAATTATGGAGTATTATGAGCATCTTTTATATTAATTTAAGTTGATTTTGAAGATTCGTTGTGTTTTCTACGCGATTTTATTGTCGTATTATATGCTCAATATCATAAAAAATGAAGGTTGTCAACACACGCTAAAAAAATAGATTTCAAGAGTCTTATTATTACCGTTACTAATTAGGTTGTAAATATATGGCTCTTCAAGAACCTGTGCTACGAAAAATGTTTTTCTTTAGTTTCTCTCCTTTTTTTGGGCTATCATCGTATTAAATCTCAAGTGAGATGATTTTTTAAATCTATATGTAGGATTTTGAACTTTTCAAGATAGGTGGATTTCTTATATTTCTATATCTAATCTACTATTAATTAAAGTTCTATCTAGATAAAACATAGCATTTGAAATATCATAAAACTAATTTTTCTACAATTTGTTATAGAATCATGATAACTAAAATTTTAGTCTATAATCTGATAATAGAAATTATGTAGGAAAATTGGGTTGTTACAATTTTCAAGTTTTTTTAGCAATATTTAAGATCAACAATTTTTGTATTAAAATCACAACTTTCAATATTCAATAAAAAAAGGGAAAATTAAATCTCAATTCAATACCTTTTTAAAGTTGTTGACATCGAAATTTATAAATTGATTAATTCCTAGCCGAACACTTAAATTCATTAAAAATGGATGAAATCACTGAAAACGGATCAATAAATGAAGCTAAAATATGAAAAGAAGTGCAGAAAACACTGGCTTATAGCCTACTCAGGCAAATTAGCTCGGTTGATTCGAAACAGTTTTTTAGTAGCCGGCCAGAATCATATGTTATTAATGTAAGAGAAATCAGTTTTCCTGTGCTTAGTACAAGAAATGTTGGAATTCTTTACAAGTTGAAAATTCTACTATTTATAGCTTAGGAAGAGCTCGAGTAGTGGGGAACATGTCCACTACTCCCCTATTTTTTGTCTATTTTCTAGAAAGTGGACGGTTCGATAGATACCTGAATCAAAACCAAATTGGTAAACCACGGTTCACGATTTCGGTTCAAAATCGAAACCTGATCAACCTTGATTCGGTTTTGATTTTTCAAACCAAGTAGGTACCACTAAGTTGTGTGATATCATGAAATTAGGGGTGAATATGTTACACTCGCTGAAATTTGGTTAGAAAAATGAAATTCCAACAAAACAAAGGAATAAGAACAAAATTTCAATGAGATCAAATCCAAACATAACCCTTTTCCTTATATTTTTTCCCCAACTACCCTACCATATAACAAAAGTCCCCATATACCCACTTTCATAACAAAATATCCCTATCTACCCCTTTTTTATGATAAAATACCATTTTACCCTTACTAACATTCCAAAACTTCCAAAAAACCATGCTTGCCATTAGCCAATTTTTCCTTTTTCCAATCCTTATACTTATTAGATCCGGATTAGTCCTCTGATCAATATCAGGCCCAACATACTTCCGTAAATAAAATAAAACTGAGTTTAAATCATACCTCATCTTTGTCTCTTAAGTTCCCTTGGATCTCGGTTTAGGTTTTATGGATCAAAGATCCAACCACTCGCCCGCAGTCTATGGTTCTGAAACCGATTTTCTTGGGAACCCTGATCACACTCCTTTTCAACGGCCACCTGCCTTTAAGGAGGTCACGGGGAGACGCACTACTGGATAATTTTTCACTCAGAATTATAAAATTTTTGGACAGAATGTCGGAAAGCAAAAAGCCTTGTTTATTGAAGAAAATAAACTAAACTATTTTACAATATATATTTTCTCTGTCATTGGAAGAGAAACTTGAATTAGCCTATCATGGCTAAGACTCGTGAAGGGGAAACCCCCATGAACAGGAAAGCTTGAAAGCTAAACTATTACAATACTAGAGAGAAGATTTCGAAAAGCTTATGAAGAGAGAAGTCTTGTGTATTTTCGATGATCTTCATTTGAGGCTGAATGCCTCCTTTTATAGGCCTTAATGTACTCCTGTTGAGGTTGCATTATTGCCTTTGCCAGCTTGCAATCCACTAGATGGGTGGGTAATGGGCCAGCCTTCTTTATTTCTTACCCACCACTTGGTAGGTGCATCTACTATCTTCGTTGTCTTCTTGTGTCGGTAATGAGTTTTTCTTTAGTGGAGGGGTCCTCCACCTTTGTTTTTTGGTGTAGGATGCAGATTCTTCAATGGTGGCGGGACATGCCACTATCTTTTGTCTGGAATTGGCATCCTATGCTTTTTTCAATGTATTCCTATACTATTACATTAGTAGAATACATGTTCAGCTTGTTTACAATCGAGTCTAATTAGACCCGTTTCCTTTTATTACATTTTTGGTTTTTTCTTTCTAAAAACCCTTCCCTTTTCCCTTTTTCTTTAGGTATTCGGGTTTGTCCTTTTTTATTTTGAAACCCTGTCCAAACAGTGGTTTATCTTGTGTTTGACAGTAAGAGCATATCCGCTCTCCCCATCTCCCGATATGTATCATATTACATATCTTTTTCCTTGTTTGTTCCGTGGCTGGAACCTTGTTTTCCCAAATTAATTTTCTCTTATTTTCAAAGAGGTTTTCAGCAAATCCGGTAGTTGTTCCTGTCATAGAATTTAACAGGAATGATCCATTCACAGAGTTATGAAATATTTTGAATGGATACTTCACTTTGTCCATCTCGGTGAGACAGACCCAAAGACCCCAAGCTCGCCTCGTAGATATATCATTTTCAGTTAAGGCGACTACCAAAGGGCTGTTTTCTGGGGGTGTTTTGGCTCGGTTTATCGCCCCCATCTCAGGTCTCTGTAGTTTTATGAATTGAAAAACTAGATGAGACCCTTTTCCTGTAATTTCTGGAGCAGCAGAGATAATTTTTAGCTCCAATATATCTCCTCGACCCAAGTATGGGTTGTTCTGCCATGAATCGTGCACAGCAGTGGATATCCAGTCCGGTAATTTTGAGATCTCCGGAAAGCTGGGTGCGGTAGTAAAGACTGAAGCAATTGCTCCAAAATCGAACCATTCCCGCACATCATGAGGGTTTACCCTCGGGAGCATCCAAAGTCTTGGATACTTGCCAGACCAATCAGCAGTAATTCTGTTTGGATTGATCCCATTTCTTGTTACTAATTTCTCCCATATCTTTTGGTAAACCTGCAAAGGAAAAATAGCTTGATTAGTGTTAACCTGTCTAGGGCCAGTCTGGGGCCTTAGGTTAACCTCTCCCTCTTTTACCCCAGAGGTGCTGGGTTGACTCGAGTTGTCTGGAATTGCTTCCTGACCTTCCGAATTAACAATTTTATTGGAATCCGATAAAACACTTGGTTCGGCCTTCTCAGCCTTTTCACCGATATCCGATGAAAAACTTTTATCAGCAGGATGTCCTGCTTCGGGTATAAAAGTATCCTGTTTGTTCATCGATGATTAACTCCTCTCGTATAATTCTTTCTGCATCACCGATGGTGAACAGGCCTTGTTAACAGGTTCTACTAATGCATTCCACAAATCATTATTTGAAGTTATGGCTGCACGTAGAGTCATTTGGACTTTGTCCAAATCAGCTTTCTGGACATAAGATGCCGCTTCGGCTCTTACCCTTAGTTCCTCAAAGGCCTTGTAATACACCTCAAGGTTTTCCCTAAGGTGTCTTGCTCGTATTGTGATGGAATCTGCTTCAAGGATATCCATCTCTTGTTAAGAAATCTGCAAGAACATTCTCATTAGATTTCACTATGACAATATCAAAAATATAATATTGGCATTCTGCTTGCCATCTGATAATACGTGCTTTTTCGATTTTTGATTCAAGTTTATTTTTCAAAAAAGCTTTAACGTTAGTATTATCAACTTTTAATATAAATTCTTTAGCTAATAAAAATAAAGGCCATTTTTTAAAGGCCTTCCAAACAGCAAAGAATTCTTTCTCGTTAATATGCCAAACTCTGGCCTGTTGTTCTGTAAACAACCCTCCAGTGTATCTACATGGTTCTTCACCCGTAGATGTCTTTCGCATGAGCACTGCTGCCCATCTGAAATCATTAGCGTCTGTGTAGACGACTAACTGATCCTCATCTTGAGGAATCGCGAGCTTTGGTAAGTTACTACAAACCTGTTTTAACTCACGAACTCTTTGGGAATGAATATCCTCCCATTTCCATTTGGTCTTTTCGTCCTTTTGTAATAAAGGACGGAAATCCTTGCAATATTTTGTCAAGTCTTTAATAAAAGAACCTGCAAAATTAATCACTCCTAAGAAGCTTTGAAGGTGCTTCTTATCTCTAAGAACATCTGGAAAATTGCAGATTTTCTCCACAATATGTTCCTGTAGTTCCATTCCTGCATGGTCAATAATAACACCGAGAAACTCGATTCTATTAACCGCGATTATTGCTTTCTTTTCAGAGAGCACTAATCCTTCTTTATGACATGCTTCTGAAAATATTTCAAAATGCTTTAAATGATCTTTCATATTTTTAGAGGCAATTAAGATATCGTCTATGTAAACAAACATAAACTCAAAATAATCTTTAAATAGATTATCCATCTTTCGTTGGTATATCTGAGGTGCATTCGCAAGACCCATAGGCATTACATTTCAGATATACTGACCTTGTGGTGTAGAAAAAGCAGTTAATTTCTTAGACTCTTTTTCTAACTTAATCTGATAGAAACCAGACTTGCAATCAAACTTTGAAAACACTTTTGACCCTTTAATACAATCAATTAAGTGTTCTCTACTTGGTATGTAATAACCATCAAATTCAGTAATCTTATTAATACCTTGATAGTTAATTACTAACCTTGCCTTTCCTCTCTTTATTTCGCCATGGTTTCTTACCAAAAACCCTGGGCTACTATAAGGAGAAATACCTGCTTCGATCAGCTTGAGATCGATATGCTCTTTGATAATCTTTTGCATATCCTTTCGATCTTCAAGATTCATCTGGATCGGCTTGTATCGAACTAACTCGTATCTGTGTTGTTCTTTTACCTTCAACGTTGCTTCGATCTGGTTTTTGTCCCACCAGGCTAAAGAATTTTCATTATAGTTCCTCTGAATTAGCCTTTTAACATTTTCGAGAGAAAGTAGACTTTCCTCATCAATGTCAATCTGGGGTGGTCCTTCTTGTAAGGCATTTTTCAGAAACTGAATAGCTTCTTCATGTGCCTCCTTCATTCCCTCTTGTCTGTAAGACAAAAGAGCTTCACCAAATTTCCTCTTATCCTGCATTTTTGGATGAGTTAACTTGGCTTCATTATCACCACGTTTGCTGCGAAAATGAATAGGCATGATCCTATTAAAAGCCTTTTCTCACCGCAAAACCTGTATCATACTACCACAGTTAGTAGTAAAGGTTAACAGGTTCTTGTGATTATCCTGCTCATATTTTGCAAAAGTTTGGATAAAATTGTTACCAAGCAAAATATCAGCACCTGTATCATGAATATAGATTGGTGGCATTCTTACTTTATACCAAGGGGTATCGAATGCGCCTCCGATCATTATTCGTGTTTCTCGAATACCTTTATTGAGTATAAGGATCTTCTGTGAGAAGTCTCTTCCTGCAATAAGAGGTAATTTTTCCACTGCTTCGCTGGGAAAAACTCCTGACTTTGCTGTGCAAATGCCTGAACCTGAGTCAATATAAGCTGCAAAATATTCCGTCTTATATTGTTCATATAATATCCCTACAGATATATATATAGAGAAAATACTTATCATTCAGAATCGTTTGGATAGATTCCTCTTTTCCAAGATTCTAACAAGTTTATCCTTGAGCTTCTAACATTATGCTCACGGATCAACTCTTGAAACCTTACTTGATGAGTCTGTCCATTATCCCGCATTTCTCTAATGCGTTCCGTCAACTCATCTTTTTCTTTTCTGAGATCTTGGATCTCTTCATCAATACACCTTCCTGGCATAATTTAGAACCTGTCTGGATTGTTTGGATAAATCCTTCTCCTCCAGCGTTCTAGCATGTCTATTCGTGCGTTTATTTGACTAATTCTTAACGCAGCCTCTTGTATCCTTATAACTTCCTGGATACTTCTTTGTTCTGGTAGATTTTGCTCTCGCAAAGATCTTAACAAAGTTATCGCCTGGTCTCTTTGTATCGTGAGATTAACGATCTCTTGATCAAGCTTGATTCCTGGCATAATGGTTTTATTCTACCCTGATTGTATGTCCATCAAGGTCGAACTCCATCCATTTTTCATCCCTTCTCCAAGGCTTATGTTCCTCAAGGAAACTTAACCCTAGGGTCATAACTCCTTTAGTTATGCCTGCACTTCCTGTAACAGATACATGATAGCCTGCTATTTCTAACATGCCTTCATATCTATTAATACTTGGTTGTTGTAAATGATATATCTCCTCACAAGAAAACAAATTATCAGTTTTAGATATATCAAAAACAATATGGATTTCTTTCCATTCATTATTAGGGCATTTGATTTTTACATTTCTTACCCTAATTTTTTGTGGATATAAATCCTCACATGGTTCTTTTCCTTTTAGGCTTAGAATCCTACCTTTGGAAAAGGACAGCCTGTTACCAATTTCTGAATCAAACCTTAATGATCTATTGTGTAAGATAGGTTGATCCTTAATTAGCAAATTAACACCCCCTAACCTTGGTATCTGGATTGGGTCTGGTGTTCTAACCTTTGCAAATTCCTTAAAAATTATAGGAATTTCTATATACTCTTTCCTAAGAAACATATCTGAATGATGTGTATTGGAAAGCGCATATGCAATTCTATACGTGATAGAATATGGACTATTTCCTTCTTTCATAAGATCAGGTCGTTTAAAATCCTGATGAAGGGTTAAGACTCTACTAAAATCTTGGTCAGCTAGGTTGTATGCAATCCTAGGATGAATGTCAAACATTAGTTTGCCAGCATACAAATTACCTACCATTGTACCAAGACAATTTTCTCTTAAGTCCTTGATTCTTTTATCCATTACAGATAAATGTAATTCAGAATCAATTCCTTCTTTGAAGGTAGCTTTAATCACTACTTCAATGGTTCCAATATGGATCCATTTCATCGTGACCGCTACTTCTTCTTTAAGATGACTCAGTTCCTCAAGAATTTTTTCTTTTGGAATAAGTTGCATCTCGACTTTATTACCGGTTAGATCTATTGGAAGAGAAAACTCACCTGCGTTCACCCGGTAAATGATATGGTGTTTGCGCTGTCTTAACCCAATCTTGTCACAAAATCGATTAAGACTTCCTTTCTTAAATCCATCATATGGACCTAATGTTGAATCCTGTCTCATGATTTTTTCCATCGTCTTTTTAGAGATTGTCATTTTTGAGAAGAATCCTGATAGACTATCCGTCGTTTGGAGTCTATCTTCTGGTTCGCCGGAGCTACTCGTCTGATTCTGTAGATGATCCATCGGATCCTTCTGAAACAGATTCCAATTCTTCTTCATAGATGCTTTCATCTGAAGAGATATCCTCGAACTTGTAAACTGGCACCAAATCACCATAGAAGACAGCATCTCGGATGTCGTCTGTGTACTCGAATTGGCGCACATCTTTTTGCTTTTGTGGGCAATCGGGCGAAATATGGCCTCTCGCGCCGCACGTCCAACAGTTGCAATCCTTGAAACTTTCATTCGTACGAGTGTGAGCTCGTTTGAAAGTTCTTTTCCGGGTTGTTCCTCCTGCTGGTTTCCCTGTGGATCTCGATCCCTGTGAAGAAAACATGGAAGGACCAGACTTTTGACCAGATTTGTAAGATCTAGCCTTTGATTTGGACCACCATGATCTTCCCTGTTTGGAAGGTCTCCTGTATGATCCTCCGGACTTAGATTGAAACCTTCCCTTGAAGTGTTTCTTTCTATTTCCGTGTCTTTCGCGTTGTGGTTCTCCGATAATACTCGGAAAATCATTGTTGTCGCAACAAAGAGGGGTCTTTTTCACCATTCCTCTTAGTTTCTTCTTGTTCCTTTGTAGTGTCGCTTGTTGACACCATTCTCGTATACTGTCCTTGAAAAAGGACATCCTTCTGGCCACTGAATCGACTCGGCCTGTAGGTACCTTGTAGGTTTGCATAAGCATTTCCCTCCATGGACTGCAAATTTTTGCAAAGAATAAATCTGTTGCCACATTCCACGGTACATCTGCTTGGAAATAATATTTGCGGAACCAATATATATATTCATCCGCATAACATATATTTCTCAATTCGAGAGCAAACAGAGCTTGTGTATACTCTCTTTTCTTCTCGTCTTTTCTTTCCTCAAAATATCCATCTCCGAGGAAACATATTTTGAGTAGATGACTCATCCTTTCGAAAATTGTTATAACATTCTCGTTGGATAAGATCTCTTTTTTGAGAGAGGCTTCGGTCATCTCCCATGCCTTCTTGGCTGAACCTTGCAAACTATTTACCAGTATCTGGCAAAAATGATCGTTATCAACATCCAGTGTTGATGAAGCAACTTTCATGGATAACATCCACTCATCGATCAAAACTTCCATATTTCTGAAATCGATGATGTCTGTTGTGAGCATCACTCCAAACGGATGGCTTGGTTCAAGCATCGTTTTTGCCCAAGGGCTTTTGGATACTCCTTTAAACCTTCCCTGTCTACTTCTGGCTTGTCGGGCTATGTATTCTTCATACTCAACCCCGTCCTGCCACCACCTGGGTTCGGAAGAAACCGGTGCTTCAGGTACTGGTGCTTCAGGTACTGGTGTACTTGTGCTTTTGATAGAGCGTGAGTAATTGAGCGAGTAATTCACAAAACGAGAAAAAGATCAAGTCCCCAAGATGAGGATCACAGAGAGAATCTCTGCCACAAGCCAAAGGCTGCTGAAATAATAATCTCAATTGCATGCATTCTGCTAGGGTAAATCCCAGCATATAAAGAGTCTCGCAAGAATAAAGCCCATAACAATCAAGGCCTTATTACTGGAAATAGAATTACTTAAAAGGCAGAAATAGAAATTAAGAAGAATGGAGTTCAGCGAACATATTAAGCAATTAAAATAAAATAAATAAATTAAATGTCCATCATCTTCTTCTTCACCGACGCTCGTAAACCTTCAAGAAGTCTTTATCTGGCCTTCTATCAATTGTCTCCCCCGGCGAAACAGCCTTGTCCACAAGGCTAAAATCAGGAAATTGCCCCCGGATATCAGCTATGTCCACCCATGTATCGTTGTCTGCCCCAAGTCCATGCCAGCGAACTAGCACCTGCTCCACTCCTGAATCATTCCGCTGCACCACCCGTCGGCCAAGTACCTGAGCTGGAAGGAATGGCGGATCCACGGCGAGGAGATCGTCGGGTAGCGATTGCGATGCCGTTGCTGTACCAATTGCCGGCTTCAAAAGGGACACGTGGAACACGGGATGCACCCGAGAATCTGGGGGTAAGCGCAGACGATATGCCACCTTGCCAATTCGTTCCTCCACCACAAATGGGCCAAAGAAACGCTGGGCCAGCTTAGGACACCCCGCCGGAAATAAGGTACGCTGACGGTACGGCCGGAATTTCAAATACACTCGGTCACCCACAGAGAATTCCAATGGCCTGCGGTGCTTGTTTGCTTCCTTGGTCATGCGCTCTTGGGCACGCTGCAAGTGACAACGCAACATCGATAGAATCTCATCCCGATCTCGCAGCGCCTCTGCTAGCATTTGGACTCGAATTTCCCCCGGAAGAAAGGGGATGAGGGGCGGAGGCGGGCGCCCATACACAACTTCAAAGGGCGTTGTACCTGCTGCAGAGTGGAAGCCGGAGTTATAGCAGAACTCCGCCCATGAAAGCCACTTGCCCCATTGCTTGGGACACTCCGACGTGAAGCAACGTAAATAAGTTTCTACGCAACGGTTGAGTACCTCCGTCTGCCCATCGAATTCCGGATGATAGGCGGAGCTCATCCGTAATTTGGTTCCTGCAGCAGCAAACATCTCAGTCCAAAAGGAACTCAGAAATAAGGGGTCGCGGTCGGTGACGATGGTGGCCGGCATCCCATGAAGTCGAACCACTTCTCTAGAGAATGCCTCTGCAACTGATTTGGCCGTGAAAGGATGCTTCAGCCCAATGAAATGCCCATACTTCAAAAACCGATCAACCACCACCAATACACAATCAAATCCACCCGAACGTGGAAGGCCCGAAATAAAATCCATGCTTATGTCCTCCCATACCCTTTCTGGAATAGGGAGTGGGTTGAGCAACCCCGCCGGGGTTTTAGTATCATATTTATTCTTTTGACACACTTCGCACTCCGCCACAAATCGCATCACTGCCTTAATCATCCCCGGCCAATACACGAAGGCTGCCAACCTCTTATAAGTACGCAACGCCCCTGAATGCCCACCCCCCGGGGTGTCGTGAAACTCCCTCAGTAATGTCGTCACCCAATGAGAGGTTCGAGGAATCACTAGGCGTCCCTTATAAAAGAGTGTGTCCTGGGTCCAAGAGTAGTGTTTTGGGGCTGGTCTACCTGCTGTTAGATCATCGATAATTTTTTAGAGCTCCCCATCAGCTCTAACTGCTGCCCGCAGCGCTGCCCAGTCCCTCCACCTGGGTGCGGGCCGTTAATTCTGCAATTTCCTCGCGACGCGACAAGGCATCCGCCGCTGTGTTGCTGACCCCGGTTTTGTAGACCACCTCAAAGTCGTATCCCAACAGTTTTGCGGCCCAATTTTGTTGAGCGGGTGTCGTCAATGGCTGTGTAAGTAGGTGTCTGAGACTGCGCTGATCGGTGCGAATCACAAAACGGCGGCCCAACAAATACGGACGCCAATGTTGCACCGCCAATACGAGCGCCATTAGTTCCTTCTCATATGCAGATTTTGACAACATACGACCCGTTAAATGCTTGCTAAAATAGGCTACAGGTTGCCTCCCTTGCATTAATACCGCTCCAAGTCCCCGCCCCGAGGCATCACACTCGATCACAAACTGTTGTGAGAAGTCGGGCATTCACAAAACTGGAGCTGTCGTTAAGGCTTGCTTAAGGGACTGGAATGCCGAGTCAGCCTCCGGAGTCCATCGCCAGGCAGCAAGTTCCTCCTTCTTGAGCAATGCCGTCAAGGGTGCTGCTATCTTCCCATAGTCGCGTATGAAGCGACGATAATAACCCGTTAGGCCTAAGAAACCTCGGAGGCCCTTGGGTGAGGTCGGGGTCTGCCACCCCAGTACCGCCCCTATCTTTCCTGGGTCCATCTGCACCCCATTACGGGATACCACATGACCCAGATAGTCCACTTGCGAGCTGCCCAGTACACACTTTTTCGGGTTAATCACTAGCGAATGAGTTTGCAAAGTTTGAAATACTTGGCGAAGGTGGCGGATGTGCGAATGCCAAGATGGGCTGTAAATCAGTATATCGTCGAAAAAGACGAGCACAAACAGACGCAAACATGGACGAAAGATATCGTTCATTAGACCTTGAAATGTGGCTGGTGCATTAGTCAGTCTGAACGGCATGACGAGGAACTCATAGTGGCCCGAATGTGTTCTAAATGCTGTTTTAGGCACATCTGCAGGGGCTACCCGAATCTGATGATATCCGGCACGCAGATCAAGCTTGCTAAAAAAACGAGCCCCATGCAATTCATCCAACAACTCTTGTATGACGGGAATTGGATATTTATCAGATACCGTGGCTTTATTAAGGGCTCGATAATCCACACAGAAACGCCAAGAGCCATCCTTCTTTCGAACCAATAATACCGGGCTAGAGTACGGGCTCGAGCTCGGTTGTATAATGCCTGCTGCTAGCATCTCAGCAACCAACCTTTTCATCTCATCTTTTTGTGAATGGTTGTACCTGTAAGGACGGACAGACACCGGAGATGTGTTCGCGAACAAAGGTATACGATGATCACACGCCCGGGGTGGTGGCAGTCCTGGAAGGGGCTGGGTAATGGCTGTAAATTCTGTTAACAAGTCCCTCAACTCCGCTTGCTGTGACACGGACAGAGTGTCCTGGCCTCCAAACTCGGCTAATGTCGATGGTCCAGTTGTTGCCCACAAGAGCCACACCTCATCATCTATTTCAAGTGTTGATAATTCCCTTTGTCCACAAGCCTTCCGTGTTAATGAAGGGTCCCCCCTTAATCTGATCGTAGTTCCGTCTACTTTAAATTCCATGGTTAATGTTGCCCAATTTGACGTGATGTCGCCTAACATCGCCAACCAAGAGACTCTCAAAATTAAATCCACTCCACTTAATGGGAAAACGTAGCAATCGACACAAAAAGTATGGGTATCAATTGTGATTGGAACTGCTCTACAAATTCCCTGCATTTGAACCTTGGTACCGTCGCCCAAAATAACTTGGTAGGCAATTGCAGCCTCAATTTGTAACCCCAACTTCTGCGCTACTGTTTCTGCCAAGAAACAATGACTAGCCCCGCTATCTATCATGGTTAGAAGTTTGCGTTCCCTTACCCGGCCAAATAATTTCATGGTGCGCGCTCCGTCGAATCCATTAGAGGATAATTCAGAAAGTTGAATGGCAGTGTATTCGGGGCTTGGTGGTGCCTCATCACGTTCTGTTCCCAACTCCTCGATCATGTCCAACGTGCCCCCTTGCTCCTCGTCTGGTGCGTCTTCCTCTGCATTGATCAAGATGCTGAGATACTTGGAAGAGCATTTGTGAAGGGGCCCATAGGGCTGGCTACATCGGTAGCATTTTCCCTTGGCCCGATATTCCTTGGCCTCCTCCGCAGTAAGGTGGCGTGTGTTCCTATTCAAACGAGGACCAGATGACCCTGAAGATGAATTTTGCGATGAGGGGGGTTGAGTCCCCTGATGGTTTGAATAATTTGGCAGGGTTGAGGGCTGTCCGGCGTGAACAGAGAAAGGTGGCTTGGTGTACCCCCCGGACTGGGGAGGGTGTCGCGCGGAGAGTCCCTGTGAGCGGCTAATACGTCTGGCGGCGCGAATTGCTGTGTGGACATCCGTTGTTTCTGACTCATAGATGCGGTTGCGTATGGATGGTTTGAGGCCCCCGAGAAAGATTCCCAAATACTGATCAGGGGGTAGGTTTGGCAGTTGGGCGACGCGTTCCTCGAATAGCGTCAAATAATCCTCCAAAGAGTCGGTTTGGCGGGTGAGGTGCATGGCCTCATATGCGTTAATGGCAGATGTGTCACCAAAACGCTCTATGAGTTCCCTGGAGTAGCGTTCCCAAGTGATGTTAGGAGAGCGGCGGAGAACCCATTGGGCCCAAAACATTGTGCGGTTTGACATGGCGATGAGGGCGATTTGGACCTTGTCGACTTGGGCAGTCTTGTGCACCAGGAAGAATTGCTCGGCTTGGGCTAACCATGCCATTGGATCAGACCCATCGAATACTGGCAGATCTATCTTAGGAGTTGTAGTGACAGCGATTACACTTGGTGGCAAGTTAGGATTGAAAGGGATTAACGGGTCTGTTGTTGCTGCAGCCGTCGTTGAGTCTTCTGCTGTTGCCGCAGCGGACATGATTTTCTGGGATGCCTCGCCCGCATGGGAAGTGGTGCGGGAACTTGAGTGATCGTTCGTAGGCACAGGTGGTGCCCTTGCTGTCATACGATCGAGTACTGTATTCAGTAGTTGTTCCAGGCGGTCAATTTTCGACTCTGTCGACACGTGAGTGGTCGACTGTACCGACACGGCATCCTGGAGCTCGCTCAACGACTTCTCTATCTTCTCGATCCGCTCTTTCTCTGACATTGCCCTCGTGTTGGTCATGGAGAAAGAGATCCGGCAGGTCGGACCAAATTGATAGAGCGTGAGTAATTGAGCGAGTAATTCACAAAACGAGAAAAGATCAAGTCCCCAAGATGAGGATCACAGAGAGAATCTCTGCCACAAGCCAAAGGCTGCTGAAATAATAATCTCAATTGCATGCATTCTGCTAGGGTAAATCCCAGCATATAAAGAGTCTCGCAAGAATAAAGCCCATAACAATCAAGGCCTTATTACTGGAAATAGAATTACTTAAAAGGCAGAAATAGAAATTAAGAAGAATGGAGTTCAGCGAACATATTAAGCAATTAAAATAAAATAAATAAATTAAATGTCCATCATCTTCTTCTTCACCCGACGCTCGTAAACCTTCAAGAAGTCTTTATCTGGCCTTCTATCAGCTTTCCTCTTCCTTCTTTGGAATCGGCGGAATCGGCTCGTTCATCCTGAGGTTTACCAGATCCACAATTCCGAGATTGGAAAGGGATTCAGTTAACTCTGCAAGATCTACTCTTGAGACTTCCATCCGACTTGTCTTATGAGATCAAGTAGGAGTTCGTCGTTGCTTTTAGGCTTCGAAACTTCCGTAGCCTTTCCTTTGGAAATGATTGGAATCTCTCCGAACGAATTTTTCATACGTTCGTTCATTGATCTTCCCGTTCCTCTGGATGGTCTTTTCTTCAGATCTATAATTTCTCGTTTCAGATCTGAAACTTCTTTTTGGATCTCGGATAGAGATCGGACTATCTTCTCCATCTGTCCACCATAGTAAATGATGGTCTTCTGGATCTCCCTAAGGTCTTGCGTGACCTTAGATGTGTCTGGAACAATTATGTTCCAATCTGAGCTGGATGTCATTACTGATATCCTGCACTTGTGTTATCTCGAAAGATTTTCGGATACATTTTTCTTGATTTTCTCCTCCGTTAGGCACAAGAAAATAATATTGTTTAACATAATTTAATTTATTTCTTCAATAAAACCAGGCTCTGATACCATTTTGTGCATCGGATCTCAATAAATATAAATCATGGAAAAATCCATTAAATTTTTCTTCCAAATAATAATCGTTCAGTATATGGCATTGTTATACCTTTCAGACCAGATCACAAGTATAAATACGAGTGTTTTTTGGGGCACGAGAAAGGTTTCCAACCAAAATACCAAGATAATTATATCCGGTTGTGAAATCATGGTTTAACAAGATGGTTTGGCATTCATAAATTAAGAGTGGAAATAGTATTTTGAATAGTGATTTTTTAGGGGTAAATTAGTCTTTGACCACTTTTGGGGTATATTGGGATAATATTATAGTTGATGGGATATTTGGGTTATAAAGATAAGAAAATAGGATATTTGGAGGTATTATCTCAAATTTCAATTGTAGGACTAAAATTGATAATTGTTAATTAATAGGATTAAAATCGGACACCGTCTCTAAAATAGAATCAAAAATGAATTTTCCCTTTTAAAATATGTCCACGGTACATAGAAATCATTAATTTTCATTTTGTATTTTTTGAAAATAAAAGAAAATGAAAAAGGTAAGTTTTGACTTGTGTTGGAAGTGGTACAATTTTTATTTTGATAGAATCTAAGATGAAATTGCCCTCTTTACATAATATCACAAGCTACGCTAAAAGTACAATTAAATCAAAAGTGTAATTGGATGTCATATTGACTAGACGAAAGGTGATGAGATAAGAGGTTGAAAAGTTAGCGCATGCTTGTACATTCAGATTCACATGGAAACAATATTTATTTGGTATTGTACCGTATTTGAATGTCTATTTAATACCATATTTAATAGAAAAAATAAATTGCACCATAACATTTATTCAATTCAATTGGGGCTCTCTGGAATTTTCTAAAGAGGAGTGGGCTCTCTAGAATTTCTTACATGAGGAGTTCACGACAAACATTGCTGAAATATTTGGATAGTGAAAGGTATGTATTTTAAAATTATTATTTGGTTTTATGAGCATAAAACTTGTGTAATTTGTAATTTTTAGTGTAATTTGAGTAAGGTGAAATACATAAATGGTTTTATATTTTAGCATAAGTTTTTAAATTGTTTGTATTTTCGTGAAGTGTTGAACTGAACATTATAATATTATATTATTGTATAATCAAGGGATACACGAAAATCCATCAAAGATTAATAGGGGAACTAACAAATTATCTATAAATTATCACGAAAACTTTGTTAAGGGCTACACAAAAATGCACCAATTTTAGGTTACACTCAAATTGATTATTTTTAGGCTTACACGAAAAGATATTATAGGACTACACGAAAATGAGACATAAGGTTACACGAAAATGGGATACGAAAATGCATACTTTTTTAGGCTTTATACATTTTTTAGCCTATTTTTAGCCTTACATAATTAAATATTATTATAATAAAAGAATCTAAAAAATTGTGTATTTATATGATTGTTATTGTAACAACCCAAAATAAAATTTAATTACATAAAATATATAATAAGAATTTTCTACAATTAAAATAAAATTTATGTAATAATAGTTATAATTAGTATTATATTAATAAAAATGAAAGAGAAATAAAAGAAATAAAATTTAATTATATATAAGTATATATGCATATGCACCCAACATATATATATAAGTATAATATATGTTTGATTTATTATATAGATATATGTATAAAATTAGAAGATATTTGTACTAATAGTCATATAAAATAAAAATAAAAATATAATAATAATAAAATGGATGAGAATATATATATATATATATATATATATATATATTAAGTATACACGTATACAATATATATAGCATATATATATGTAGCATATATATATATATATATAAGTATGACATGTTTGACCATATATCACACAACATATATAGCATATATATAAGCAAAGCATGACATGTTTGACCCTAGTAATGAATAGGTTGGAAGATATTTTAATATAATGATATAACAAAATGAGTGATGGTGGATAAAGCACTCAACAAAAGTTTTTCTCTCTCTCGACACTCTTTCCTCCCTCTCCCCTATTTTCTTTATCTTCTCTCCCTCTCTCTCCATTCCTATGCTACTGTAAGTTGCTGCTAGTTGTACCACACGCCGGTGCTTGGGAACTGGACCGCTGCTAGCAACGGCGACGGCAAGAGCTGGAGGTGCGACGAACGGCGGCTATGCTGGACGGGGCTGTGATGGGTTCGGCCCTGTTTTTGCTGGTTGTGTGCTATGTGTGCGTGTGTATGTGTTGAAGCGAAGCTGTGGGTGTTGTAGTGGGCCGGCGCCGGTGTTGCGCCGGCAGGTGGTGATAGGCGCCGCCGTGAACAGCGGCGCCGATTATGTTGGCTGCTGGTTGGGGGGTGTCCAGATTGAGGGTGTTTGCGTCGGGTGAGGTGTGTGTTGGGTTGAAGGGGTCGCCGGCGACTTCCAGTCGCCGGCAGAGGTGAACGGATAACAGCGGCAGAGGGAGGTTGGCGCCGGCGAGGAGCAGCAGGGGCTGGGAAAGGTGGGTTAGAGGGGAGGGTTCCTTTTTGAGAATTTAATACAATTAAGGGGCTAACTTGCAAATGTCCTTTTTTCTGAAAATTGATTTTAAGCCTAAGTAATTTATGAAATTGTAGATTTTCCCTTAAGTATATAAAGCATGCTTAAATGCCCTAAATTATGTTTAATGATATCTTTGAACTTTAGATTATTAGAAATCCAATATTGGTCACAATAATTATAAACATTATAATTTATAACCTTAAGTTTAGGATATCATACATTTTCTCTCTAGAATTATTGAAATTATGATAATGATATGTTTTTATTTAATAAGAATATATGTATTGGAATTCTATATGTTACTTTATAATTAATAGAAATTGATATATGAATTCCGAACTCTAGTTAAATGACAAAGATAAATTATAACCTTAATTTTTATAAATTATGCTTTAAGTATCATAATTAGGTAGAAATTATGGGACTTTGAGTTGGATAACTTGATATGGATTTTCCCTAAGATTTAAGAATATTAGGAATTTATTATTATAATTATTGAGTTTATGAAAATGACGTTTTTGATTTTAGAATATATATTGGATTTATAGATATTATTTTATAAGCAAATAGAGTTTGATAAATAAAACGAGTTTTAATTAAATGATAAAGAAAGACTATATAATTAATTTATGTTACTTGGATTTATTTATATGATTAATTAAGGTATAAAGACATAGATTTTTATTCAATTAATTAAGAAATTACTCCCTCCGTCCCGCGTAATTTTGCACACTAAATTGGGCACACTTTTTAAGAAAAAGTAGATATTTGCTTTTTGGTTGAGGGTATAGTGGTCAAATTAGGCACAACTTTTAAGAAAAAGTTTGAATATTAAATGGTATTGTGTGAGAAAAAGTAATGGCATTGTTTGTAAATAAATGTGTATTGTGAGGGTGTTGATTATGTTAAAATTTACCATTTTTGGGTGTGCAAAGTGTTTGGGGACAAACTAAAAAGGAAAGTGTGCAAAGTGTTAAGGGACGGAGGGAGTATAATGTAAGCTCGAGTTGAGAATTAAGTATTATTGCATTTATTTATTATAATTTTTAACCAAAGATTTTATTTGGAATTATAAGTTAAACTTATGTTTTGCAAGATTGCTTTTGAGACTAAAAATTATAAACTTATAAATATTATGCTAATTAAATTAATTTTACGATTTAATTATTGTTTCTAATTTAAGGATAAATAACCCTAAATTCATATCTATTTTAATTCGAATTATTAATTTCGAATCAATTTTATAGATTATAAATGATATATTTAATTACAAAATAGGTTATATTTAATTATAAAATTAGGGTTTAATTTAAAGGTATTAATCTATTGAAATCAATCATAATTCGAATAGAATCTAAGTCGAACTCTTATGCTTGTAGGCGATACTCCGGAATTTTGCGCCGTAGATAATTTGGAAATCTAAAAGCTTTTGATCAGCTGCTCTTCAGGTGGGGAAAAGTGCTAAGTCGGTATCTATATTACTTTCAAAATATTTAAATTACAAATTTTATTATACTATATGAAATGTGTTGGGTTTATGTGTTGAATGTATGAAATGTTATTATATGATGAAGGTGAATCTTATTCTATGTGAAATGTGGCATATTGAAGTGCCTATGAATAAACGTGTTATGACGTATGATGACTTAAAAGTTGGTATTTTGTTCAGTACATGTGCTTCTATGTGTATGTTTGATATGTGAAAATGTGATAAAATTATGTGCGCATGTGCATGCGTATGCAAGGCGGCTAGGGCTTGCATATGACGGCTGATCACCGTATTACGACGGCTAACGATCGTAAAAAGGCGGTTAAGACCCGCAAATGTTTTCATGGCGGCTAAAAACCGCAAAATGCTTTCATGACGGCTAAGCACCGTTAACTATGTGAAAAGTGATGTTTGAACTTGAATGATTGATTGTATGTTTACAAGACGGCTAAAAACCGTAAATGTGAAAATGAAGTGATATGTGCTTGTGCATGCGTATGCAAGGCGGCTAGGGCTCGCATATGACGGCTGATCACCATATTATGACGGTTAATAACCGTACAAATGTTTTCACGGCGGTTAAGAACCGTAAAATGCTTTCATGGCGGCTAAGCACCGTAACTATGTGAAAAATGATATTTGAATGTGAAGGATGGATTACATGTTTCCATAGCGGCTAAAAACCGCATATGTTGCAAGACTGTTAAAGACCGTAAATGTAGGAATGGAAGTGACATGTTCGAAGATGAATGATGTTTGATTTGTGAAGAATATTTACATTTAAAATGATTATAAGTCACGTGATAGAAATGATCTATTTTATGCTGTTTTTATTAAATGATAAACGTTCTATGTCAATTGAGTTTTTGATAAAAATTGTGTTATGATGAGTTGAGGAACTTACGATGGAAATCTTTTAAAATTATATCGTTTTGAAATAAGGGCATGAAAATATCTTTTAGCAAATGGTTTTTAAATGCTGGAAATTATTTTATGTCATCCCGAGTTCCCCACCCCACTGAGTGTATTTCAAACACTCACCCCTCTTTTTAAAATATTTTCAGTTTAAGGATTTCTAGGGCGTGGCGCGCGAGCGGTAGATACTGGTAGCCGATGAGCAGAGGTTACAGAAGTTTTTAATTGTAAATGTGATATTTTATGAATTATGGAAACGTATATTTTATAATAAATCTTGAAATTTAAATTATTCTTGATTTTTATTTATCTTTATTCTTTTGAAAGAGTGAATTTTTATGAGTGAGTAACGTCTCGGTTAAGATTTATTTACTAAAAAGAATCGGGACGTTTCAGTTATATTCTTATTTTTTGGGTCATTTATACGCTTACACACTTTCGTTTAAATAACATAACGTGTAGGATTAGATGATTTTTTAAAGATGCAATCAATTCATGAAGTTGTGTGTGTCAACCCAAATTGTTGGGCATATGTGTTCCACTCATTAGTTGACACAAAATGGAAGACTGAAAAAAAAATTAAAATAAAGAACAATTTAGATTTGAAAAATTTACCGTCCATGATCGATGAGGTTCTTGTTGTGTTTGTTACCCTGAAATGGATCGATGTTGGAGTATTTGCAAGTGTGGACGGAACAACAACTCAAAATACTATCCCTGGTACTTGGTCAATAAATTTTTTTAATGTTGGATCCTCGTATTAAGAAGAAATAACTGCATTTGATGAAGATATTAATCGAGGTGGTCAAGTTTTTCGTCATTTTTCATATGATGTAGAGGTGACCAACTTCGATAACAATGTTTTACCGAAGTTTATTTTTTTCGAATGTTCCTTTTGAAATGCATATGATGACGATTTTTTTACAAAATGAGGTATTTTGAATGAAAATGAGATTAGAAGGGAGGTGTCAACGTCGACAAACGAGCTCTGGGAGCCTTGGCCATCATCTAGTGGTCGTGTTGATTTCGAATTTGATTGGGGTATCGATTATGTTGACTTAATTGATCTCGAACAGGCTAGGGACAAAATCAAGAAACAGAATTGGAAAGAACCAACTCATTGCCAGTGGTGGTGGTGTGTTAGTTGAGGAAGATGAGATCACACGGACCCATACACAAACTATGATTTTCGAAAACTAATAAACAAATTAGGACCAAAACTAAATAAAATCTACGAGGTTGATTAAGAAAATACCAACCTCTTCTTGACAAAATCCCAAATTCATACCTTGAGATGCAACTCCAAATCGAATCAAACAAGACTTTTTTGTGTATGGATACGTGTGATCTCAAAGTAAAAAAACAATCTTTTTTGGATGAAAAAAATGGAGAAAGAAATGTTTTCACCAACTACACGAATTGGCACGGTCAGATTGGTTCAATATGGTGAAATGGGTATATCAAATATTTCTCAAAATCCTAATTATATCCTACACGAAAATGATAAAAAAAAAAAAGGAATTTTTTGACTTTGATTACACTTTAATTGATTTGAGGGGATGTGAATGGTGGTTGGTGGGCGATTGTTGTCACCATCAAATATAATTGAGGGAGAGTGATTATCCTAAAGAGAAAATACCCTAATATACCCAAAAATGTATAATTTTATACCAAAATACTCAAATATATATAAGTTACCCTCCAAATTACCCAACACACTATATTTTTACCCAATATACCAAAAGTACACATAATAGTCAAAGAATTCACAGTAATATGTCAGTGATGGTTCTGCATGTCAGTGGGATCATAAGCTACACAGTAATATCTGCCTATATAATTCACGAATTTGGTGTAAATCATTTCACACACAAATTGAAACTTTAAAAGGTAAAGGACAGTCTTACACGAAATATTGCAGGTATGTATTTTTAAAGCATGATTGTATTTAAATTTGTGTAAATATTATTACATTTTAACATTATCATGTCAGATATATAAGCCTAGTGTAGGCTTACACGAAATTGCAAAACCATTATTATTAGTTTAGGCTTACACGAAATTGCAAAAGAAACAATTATGTTCTTTTAGCCCTACACGAAATATGGTCAACTATAGGCTGGTGTGAAATATGGTCAAGTATAGGCTTACACGAAATATGGTCAATTATAGACTTACATGAAATTACTAGTATAGGGCTACACGATTTTAGTTGTAATTTCGTGTAGGCCTAAATGAACTTCAAGATTCCTATTGTGTTACGTGACACTTATTAGAATGAAATTAGGCCAAATTTCGTTGGAGATTCCTTTCCATTTTCGTGTAGCCTTGAACATATGATTATTTGTTGTAGTAATTAGAATAATTAATATAGTTTTCTATTCTTGAAAGCAAGTTTATTCATATTATCATTTGGTTTTGTGTTAATATATTCAGTTGTGTTATGGCATTAAGTTGATTAATTAATACATGATGTGTTAAATGGTTTTGTATATTGTATATTTGAATATAAATATAGATGAATTTTTTTGGTTGTTATGGTTGAAATTGTTAATGTTCGAACTCTATATCTTATTATCTATAATTAATTTATCGAAAATGATGATTTGATATTTGTCTATTATTTATTTATTTTTTTCAGATAGTATATCCGCATTTGAGTATTGTGTCCATACTCATTTGGTTTGGGGGTTATTGGGACGGTTTAGAGTACAAAAAGGGGTTCAAGAGTTACTTGACCTACGGAGATTGGCAACATATCAGGATTTATTACTTGCAATTCATAGAGTTGTGTGTGTCAATCCGAATTGTTGGGCATATGTGTTCCATTCACTGATTGATACAAATGAAAGAGTCAGAAAAGTGAAAATAAAGAATGATACTAATTTGGAAAATGTTATGTCGATGATTGATAATGTGCTTGTTGTGTTTGTTACCCTAAAAAGGATAGATGTTGGAGTATCTGGAAGTGCGGGAGCAATTACAAATACAAGTTGTAGTACTGGGTCGACAACAGTGTTTAATGTTGGAATAACTGCATATAATGAAGATATTTATCGAGGTGATCAATTTTGGCATCATTTTTCCTCTGGTTCGAATGTTCCTATCGGAATGCAAAATGATGATGATATTTTGAAGAAATGAGATATTTCAGAAGAAAATCAAACAATTAGGAGGGAGGTGCCAACGTCGATGAACGAGCCGTGGGAGCCTTGGCCATTACATTGACTTAAATATGTCTCATGCACCCTATAAAGAAAATCAGGAAATAGAGGGAGATGAACTACACGGACCGGCTTATCATGATCGATCGGGTATGTTTTCAGTAATTGTCAATTACACATTAATACTTCAATTGGTTGATGCAATTTCATTTAATCATGTAAAACCTTTTTCAGATGTTCAATATGATGAAGATGAAACCGAAGAAGGTATAGATGTAAACGACGATTTTGAGTTGGATGATGAGGATTTAGAGGTTTTGGATAATGAGCAGCGTGACGCCTTTCAACAATTTAAAGAGTACATTTTTCGTAATACAGAAGTAACTACCGATGATATGACTGAACAAGGTGATGTTTTAGGAGATAGTCAGACTCGGTCGAACACCTCACATTGTTATCCAACAATGCCAAAATTTAGTCCAGAGTGGTTCATCTCCAAGATTCCGTCATTTGACCAGCCCCAATCATACGAGTTTGACTACAACGACATGGATCGTCAAGGATTGCAAAAAGGGTCAACTTTTAATAGTAAGAATGATTTGAAGAAGGCCGTTGGATTATACCACTTAGAGAATAATGTAGAATATCGTGTAGATCATTCAGACAAGCGTAGATGGGGAGTAGTTTGTAGCCGCAAATCAACATGTGTTTTCCTACTCAATGCATACGAGAAATACGGGATTTGGAAAATCTCTTCAGTTGTGCTCCCACATACATGTGAGCTTGATTTGAATCGGAGTGCTCCTAAGCGAATTCCATCTATGGTGTTGGGTGAGTATTACGCTGACACACTCCGCAGAGAGAACTCCAATCTCTATCTGAAGGCCATCATTAAAGAAATGAATCAACGACATGACCTACAAGTCAGTTATCGGGTTGCACTTAGCGTAAAACATCATGCTCTGTGGATTGCTTACGGAGATCCCGCAATGTCATTTTCAATGTTGTCATCTTACTTTGAGGCCTTGAAACAATCTAATCCTAGTACCTATACCATTCTGGATAAACACATTGACAGCAAATTCAAATTCGTATTTTTTGCCCTGTCGACATCTATTAATGGATTTCAAGGATATTCACGGCCCGTATTGTGGTGGACGGTTGTCACCTGAAAAGGTAATATAAAGGTATCGGGTTTGTTGCAGTCACGAAAGATGGCAACGACTAAATTTTCCCACTTACCGTAGGGATAGGCGATATTGAAAATAATGAGTCCTGGAGTTGGTTTTTGACCCATGTACGTTATGCATTTGGCTGTCCACGTGAACTACTGGTGGTTTCAGATCAACATGTCAGTATTAGTAATGTCATCGGAAAAGTGTTTCCAGATGCCGCGCATGGGTTATGTTGCTACCACTTACAACAAAATTTGGCTAAGTACGGCTCACACTTAGTTGGGGTTTTCAAAAAAGCGGCCTACTGTTATCATAGCATGGATTTCGAAAGGTATGTTTCTCCTATATAAATGTAAATTCAATTAAATTTTGACTAAAAATTCATTTTATCATCAAATGTTTTATCTTTTTAAATGATTTTACTATAGGTACATGACGAAGCTTCAGGGAATCGGAGCAAAAGGTGCATTGGATGCGTTAGAAAAAGTGAAAGTTGAAAGGTGGGCCCGTGTGAAATACCCTGTACGAAGATATAATTTCATGACGTCAAATACTGCAGAGACTTGGAATGCTAGACTACTTAGGGCCAGAAAACTGCCAGTCTATTCTTTTCTTGAATGTGCTAGACGAATAATTGAAAAATGGTTCTACGAGAGGAGAACCGTGACATATGATAGAGATAACACACTCACAAAATCCATCCATGATAGAATTGTTGAGGCCATTAAGCTTGGCCGGTGAATGCAGGTAGATAAACTCGGTGAAACCAAGTATAAGGTCACCGATTTGAGCATCAACTATCTCGTAGATCTCAATGAATCTTCTTGCACGTGTCAGGTATTCCAAAGTGATTTGATACCATGTTCCCATGTCTGTTCGGCAATTAGGTTCATTTTATTTACTGCTTTTTGAATTGTTATATATCTGTTTTCTGAGTCACAGTGTGCATGCTGACATAGTGTCATTTAAAATGTTGTTACAGTTATTCAAAGGAGTCGGTGACGAAGTACGTTGCGGATTATTACACCACTAATTCCTTGAAAGGGATGTGGGCTGGTGAAGTCCTTCCTGTACCAGACCTAATGAATGGACTACGATGGACGAATACTGTCTCGTACCTGATAAATCAAGACAAGCAGGCAGGTCCCGAGGAAAATGCATCCCGAGAACAAGTAAGCTGTTGAATAGTGCACGTCGACAATGAATTCGGTACACCAGGTGTGGAAGCACCAGCCACAACCAATTTCATTGCGATCTGGACCGGCCTGGCCATGAACCCGCTGTTTTCCAGGACGTCGAAGAACATGCAAATCCATCTGGACGTGAGATTAGTAGACATAAAAAGAAAAAAAATGTTCAATTTGCGGATTTGAAGGTCATACGAAGAGAAAGTGTCCCTTCTTCCAAAATAATGAAAATGTAGGTAAAGATTAAGGAGTTATGTATAGATTGTAGTATTATGTTTCAAGCGTACAAGTGTATGTGCCTGTTGTTTGTGCTGAATGTATTAATGTAGCATGGTGAAAACGTTGTATTGTCCCTGAGAAAATGATTTATGCATCTATTTCAAGTAGGCCATGTACAATTTTACTATTTCAAACTGAAGAGGTGATATTTAAAATCAAGAAGAACATCCATGCTGTCACGATTTTTCCTAAAAAAATGAAACATACTAACAATAAAAAATCGTCCGAAATAATAATATCGAAGATGATCAGTCGTAATAGTAATGATAATAATAATTATAATAACGATAATCAAAATAATAAACGAAGTTATGTTGGAATAACAAACGTGCAGTTCCCATACAATGTGTCAAAAAACCAAATAAAACAATGTGGCACCCCAACCCAACTTAGGAGGATTAAGGCGCCACCTTGACATTATATACTTAAAATATTTGTAAAAATATATAATAATAATTTAAAATCATTTTCATAGAGAAATTCAGCGGAAGACTTTAGTAAAAATACGAGTATATTTTTTTTTCTTTCTATTTTAAATCGAAAAGCTCAGCATGCAAGGAACTAACTCCTGTTCTACCCACATTTGTAAATCAAACCGTGACATATTTAAAATATATGAAAATTTTTCTTGAATGGTTAATTCAACATAGAAGTTTCCAAAAACTTTATGTAGTATTAAAATCATACACATTAAAGTAAATTAAAAACATATACATCTGGGAAGAAGTCCGTACAGCCGGCTACACATTGCTTCATCGTAAGTTGGACCTGAAAAATATTTTAGATAACATCATGAGACTCCTCCGGAGAGGAAGCCCAGTGGGATAACCATACTTCTCTAATACATTAAATCAATTAAACCATTAAGCACATACTACAACATTATCCTTGGGTACGCTAACCCTTAGACCATAACATAACATTATCCTTGGGTACGCTCACCCTAGGACCATAACATAACATTATCCTTGGGTACGCTCACCCTTGGACCATTGAGGAAAGTGGGATTGCTCACACACTAAACCTCCATCGTAGACCAGACACTCTCACCTTTAAGGTCTACGCCCGATAGGGAAGCTGCATACCGGTTATAGCTACGGTGCTTCTGTCCGTAGATTTTCATACATAACTTACTAATTTAATTAACAACATGTAGCTAGAGAGTAGAAGTTACCCACTTTTGAGATTCGACTTGAAGTGGGGATAGCTACTGAAGTATCCGGTCGTCTCGTACTGCACTCGTCACATTCATTAACTTTTATCTTTTTAAATCACATCTCATTTATATCATAAACATACATATATAAATTTAGAAGAATTTTATAACATACTTTAAAACAAGCATCAATTGTACCTTGAAGGGAATAAAAACCGTATTTTACATCATAACTCATAAAACTCTAATTTGTGTGCTAAATACTTAAATTATTTAACACTTCACACATAAGCACATATTTGATCACATAATTTTAGTTTCAAAATATGATCAAATTGCATTCTTAGATCATAGATAAAATTTGATCTTGAAGTTAGTAATATATAGGAAGAAAAGACACTCTTTACTACAACTATTTTCATAATTTAAATGATCATCCAAAATTCATGAAATGAAGTATACATTTACATAACAACCCTCAGTCATCCATGCTAAAATATTAGTGATAAATTCATATCACAAAAGCTTTAATAAATCATTTACTATAATCAAAAATTGTTCGAAGTTGCTCTAAAACCAATTTGTGTTATAAAATTCACTGTAAATTGTATATTTACTAAAACCTTATGAAATTAATAATTTAGACTCGTAACATCATGTACTCAAACATATTTAAACAGTTTTCAAAACGTACAATTGACCGATTTTATATAATTAATTTTCTAAGGTCCAAAACTGCAGAATCTTAAATTTGAAACTGGACTTAATTTGAAAATTCATTATAATTCGTACACTACTCCAACAATTACCAAATTTTAACCATAAACTCAAAACTTCATATAGTATAACATACCAAAACAGTTTTGAAAAATTATAATTAACCGAATTTATAAATTGTTTTTTCTAAGGTCTGAAACTGCATAATTTCAACTCAAACTGGATTATCTTTGAAAAATCATAACTATTCATAAACCACTCCAAAAATTACCAACTTTTAACCATATACTCAAAACTTCATGTAGTATAACATAACAAAACAGTTTTCAAAAATTGTAATTTACTGAATTTATAAAATTATTTTTCTAAGGTCTAAAACTGCATAATTCCAACTCAAACAGGACTATCTTTGAAAAATCATAATAATTCATAAATTACTCTAAAAATTACCAAATTTTTATCATAAGCTCAAAACGTCATGTAGCGTAACATACTAAAACAGATTTGAAAAAATCCAAGTATACAATTTTATAAAAATCAATAAAGTGGACTGCCACTACTAATGTTTTTCACAACTTGATTAAACTCATCCACTTTCTTAATTAAAATGTAGATTCAACTTTAATAACCCCATTAACCTCAAATAAACAATCTTGACTCAATTTATCACACATGCAATGAGTTTAGACAAGATAATCAAACATGCAAAGACTAAATCAACATGCAATTGCACAATCAACTCCCAAAAGAGACATATTTTAAAGATCAACCACATAAAAAAGACTTTGGACAAATTTCTTCACATTAGTGGAAAATCACCCTTGGATCATACATGCAATGTGTTTAGGTAAGGAAATCAAACATGTAGAGACTAAATCAACATGCAATTGCACAATCAACTCCCAAAAGAGACATATTTTAAAGATCAACCACATAAAAAAGACTTTGGACAAATTTCTTCACATTAGTAGAAAATCACCCTTGGATCATACATGCAATGTGTTTAGGTAAGGAAATCAAACATGTAGAGACTAAATCAACATGCAATTGCACAATCAATTCTCAAAAGAGACATATTTTAAAGATCAACTACTTAGAATAAGATATTCAATAAATTTATCACATTTGTAGGAAATCTTGCTTAAATCTTACATGCAACTTAAACATTAGAACTTAATCATGCTCATAAGGAAGAAGAATGGTGAGGATTTGTAAAAATTACCTCTTGATTGCACAAACTATGTGTTCTTGAAACTTGCTTGGAAAAAGCTTTTAATTTGAGCTTGATTCCTATCTTGTCTTGGAAGGGTATTAATTTTTCACTTAAATCTTGAAATGGCAGCTTGGTTGAAGATGTGGATGAAGGTTTTTGAGAGGATCAAAAGTGTAGAGAGAAGGAGGAGCAAAATAGTTAGAGAGAGAGAAAGAGAGTGCATCTTATCAAATGAAAAATGAAATGCTAAATGGTGGAATCTCTCTCTTTTATATGTAGCATATATGGTACAAATCATAATTTAATACATGTAGTATACATGTAGATCACATATATAATAATATAATTTAAGATATAGTATCATGTTGTGACATTGAGAGTTGTAGCTTAGCTTATCTAATGTGATTCATGATTATGATAATTAATTAATTTATTGGTGTAATTTATTGCACATCATATTAAATTTATATAAATTTAATCAAATTGGTGTCACACATAAATAAGATGGCATGACTTGAAATTAATTTGCACATCTTTAAATTAAAATCTTGATAATATTGTAATCATATAATTATGCATGAAAGTATGTTCAAGTTAATATATCAAAAAAAGTCATATAAGTATGTTAGAAAATATATTTAATTTAACACATCATAAT
This sequence comes from Scutellaria barbata, assembly GCA_028654395.1. Classification (NCBI taxonomy): domain Eukaryota; kingdom Viridiplantae; phylum Streptophyta; class Magnoliopsida; order Lamiales; family Lamiaceae; genus Scutellaria; species Scutellaria barbata. Next base: position 7,257,911 of record CM053649.1, on the reverse strand, counting down.
AGTCACATACTTTATTGCACATAAATTATATAATAAAAATTTACCTAACTATAATTAAACACATAAGTCATTTTTTTTAATATTAATTGCTAAAATTATTTTATGTGTAACTTATCTCCCTTTCGAGTGCATTACGATCGAACTCGATCTCCTCGGGTAGCTATCCTGCGAGATCTTTAAACTTAAACAAACATTAGCTCATTTCTTTTTGATAAATTGTAAAGCTTGTCATAAACATCATTAAAAATAAAATTTGAATTTATGTATAAAATTATGAAATGCATATTTTTCTAAAAATGGGGTGTTACAAACAAACTCAGCCTAGAGCATCCATGGGGATAGTGTTGGCGTCGGTGGAATAATGGTAAATCGTCAAGCCAATCTGTTGTTGTATCTCGTAGATACCAGCATCAATACCCGGTGTAGGTCACATCACACATAAACTGCTCTCGACTGCTTTTAAGGCGAATATACAGCACGACACGCTGTCCTCCTGCCTGTAACACCTCAACTCCTTCGCTGATGCTAACTCAAGCTCCAGCCTTAGCCAATGATAATATGGAAGTCGGTCATAATACCCGACGTGCAATAACAAGGTAGTGAACACTCTACGCAGCGGCCGGGTCTGCTCGAATCGAAGTCTGGCCAAATCGTCATCCCACTGTGCTCGCAAACTGTCGAAGATGATCAGTCGCATCGTGGGGATATGTATCTCTGCTGCAACCCAATGTGTGTCATCGAGGTTCAAAACCGTAAGGATCTGCAGACACAAATCCAAAAACAATAAAAAAAACTAGTCGTAGACAGGTGTGTGAAAAATATTATAGTCCAAAAAATACAACAACTTAGCTGTTCGACTCACTAATCTAACTCCTTCCCACCAGGGCTTAATCATCTACGGTCATGGTCGGTGTTGCTTCGTGCCCCTCAACTGCTGCTGGATCAGAGGTACCGCCCAAATCAAATGGAATCGCCGACGGAGGATCGAACCGTGAAGGTACATCCGCAGCGGGTCTGTCTTGATCGTTCGTCGGAATGTATCTATCATACTTAGGATTTCCAGCAAGCCATTATTCCCAACCCTGTATGGAAGCGGGGGCGTAATGCTGGACATATGGACTATCATCGAAAAAGGCTCTGAGCTGCTCCTGAATCAAGCTGGGGATCTGTCTCTCCAGACAATCTGACTCATCACGTATGAGATCCTCCATGCGACCAAACTGGGTGCCCATGTACGTCTGCATTGATGTGAAATGCTCGTCAATGTCATGACTGAAACGCCCAAATGTATCATCTAATCCTAACTGAGCATATGAAGTCGGCTGCGGTGGGGCGTGTGAGTCGGGTGAGGAGGACGACATCACTCGACCACGTCGACGGCTAAGTGGAGTAGCAACAATGGGCTCTTCAAATGGTGGGGGTCCAAGTGACCAATGCTGGTATGTGCCTCGACTGGGTGAGTGGAAACCAATATCCTGCCGAGCCATCAACGAGGTAGGAGCATCGGCAAAATCAGTCGGGAGACTACTCGGTGAGGTAACCATTGGACTAGGCGGCCGGGTAGCCGTACGAGTATGGGATTTGGATGGCGCTCGTACTCTAGTGGTCTCCGCTGCATTGGAAACTATCCGTGGATGTCAAGGAACAGCGGGGACACTTCTCAGGCGTTTCTACGAGGTCGTCTACCAGGAAGCTGCACACCTGCGTCCAGGTACATATCCAAGGCCCGAAAGTATGACTGCCCTCCTCCTCGAAACTCGACACCAATGTCTCAAAGCAAGACACCTAAAAACACAATATGTACGACACAGAATTATAACACAAAATTACGTCATTCATAATAGAAAATGATAATGAGTGTGAGTACCTGCTCACGTAAGACATACGTTACGTCATCCTCTGATCTCATGGTCGACCACTTCAAGCTTCAAGGCAAGCGGTACGGTAAATCTAAATGACGGCCTGCGAAGGTGCCGGTCACAGGAATGGCCTCGTAAGCCCATACCTGTATGTGGAACATTCAAGTTATTAGAATCATTTCAACAAGAAATGTAACTAACTGTATCGAAAAAAAAATTAAAAAACAAAACACAAGGATTATAACTTACTAATAGGACGACAGAGAACCCGTAAAAATGATAGGTGTACGCCCGACTTCCTTGAGTACGAGGAATAGAGTCCGACAGCTTCTCCATATGCTTCAACAGTGTCAGATAAGAGAATATACCCCATGGGAAGCTCTCCTACTGTTCCTCCTGCTCGATCAAAGTCCAAACCCAAGGATCGACTTGGGTCTTGCCTGCATCAACTCCAAACAAAATGCAGTATACTATCAAGATCTTCGCAATCTTGATAGTATCATCGTCATTCTGTCGAAACTGCCCTTCAACAAACCAATTACGTAGAGCGGTGATGGTAACCTTACTGCGATTAGCAAATAGCCGCTGGAAAATGCCACCTTTTGGCGGATGATGCACTGCTGATGGATTGAAATCAGAGTCGCCAAATTTTAGCCCTGTGACGATAGCGAACTCCCTCCTCGAAAACTGACAAAATCGATCTCCTATACGAAACCATTTCTCATGCAGGTACGAATATGTCCTGTGTCGCACCTCATGAGAAAGGAGGACGTGTAAAAATGTCTTACACGACTTAAGCTCAGTCGCCCACTGGAGAAAGTGGCCTAATGACGACGACATCATCCGATGCTTACATTCTGGACTCCTAATCTTCATCTCGTCACGTAAGTCATCTGTTATGCTGAGTCGAGTATATCCGTTGATATATGCCATCCGACCTTGACACCGAGGACGTACCCAAGGCCACTCCAACGACAGCTGTATCACATATACAAATTAAATTTCAATATTGAAAGCTAATTTAAAAAAATCTCAATCGTAAATATATATTAAATAAATCAACAAAGGTACTTCGAAAATTAATACAACAACAAAGGTACTTGGAAAAATTATAATTAACACAAAATAAAGGTACACAAAAAACATAGATTAATTCTAAAAAAAAAAAAGGCTACACAAACATTTACCAAAGACAATTTAAAGCATACCCGCTATTTATTTGTTGTAATACACGGAAAACTGCACATATAAGCATAAATTCGTGTAAGCCTCTATCTCAAATACTATTTCGTGTAAGGTAAAAAATTGAGATTTTCGTGTAAGGCCTATTTGAAGTGCAATTTCGTGTAAGGTGTAAAATTAGGATATTTCGTGTAAGGCCAAAAGTTCACTATTTCGTGTAAGGTTGAAATATGTAATTCGTGTAAGGTTATATTCCACTATTTCGCATAAGGTTGAACTTGGCTATTTCGTGTAAGGTTGAACTCAGCTATTTCGTGTAAGCCCTAATTGAAGTGTTATTTCGTGTAAGGTTAAATTCTGCAATTTCGTGTAAAGTTCTATTCGGCTATTTCGTGTAAGGTTCCATTCAGGCCTAAATTCGGGTAAGCTGAGGTATCAATTTCGTGTAAGTCTAATTCATCACCCATATACATGAAACAACTACAAGTTAATTCGTGTACGCAGCAGAATTCGAACAACATTCTCACTCATATTCAAACATCATTCAAACATACATGAAATATGGAAGAGGAAGAAAAGCGTGCATACCTGTTCAGGAGAAAGACCCAAATCCATGGTCAAGCTGTGATGTTTCGAGCAAGAGATCAGGAAAAAAATCGACCTTATTTTGTGTAGGGGAGTGGGGGAGGAGCGGCGCTGGAGAGAGAGGGAAGAAGAAGGAAAATAGATGCTGCTAAGGCTACACGAATTCAATCTCCCATTAATGAGCCAATTGACTTTTTGTGGGCCTGCACATGTGTCAGTGAAGGAGGTTTCAAAAAAAATTGGGTAATTTAGACATTTATTATATTAAATTGGGTATAATGTGTAATATTACACTTGGGTATAATGGATACCCACTATTTAAAATTGGCTATTTTTGGTTGATGTCCCTCATCCTAAATATGTGGTAGTTTGAGGTATTTTTATTTATATTGTGGTATAAATAATAACTATTAAATGAGTTTTATTAAAAATAAAAATATAGTAGTATTAGGTGCTATCCATAAAATCTAATGCACATTCTAATAAACAATTGCATCACACCAAAATACAATTTTAGAGATGGTCTTCATACATAAATGTATTAATGAATAATAACTATTTTTTTTATCAAATAAATCATATTATGAAATGAAAGATCTCAAGTATTTTTTATTTTTTTTTACAAAAAATTATATAAAACGTTTTCATGGATATAATTTGATGGGATAAAACTTCATTACCTACAAACTATATCAATTTTCACAAAAATTAGTTAATTATGAGTTCTGAAATTAAATCGATAAGGATATCAGACATTTGGCCCACATTTACACTTACGCGGAAATTCTATCGCAATTTATCGTGAAGGTGCTACTGGAAACACGAGAATTATCCTGAAGACGATAAACATCTTTTGAAAGCGGTTTCTAGAACCTACGAGAAAGGGGCAGAATCATCGGTAAATTGATATAAATATGCCTTCTCCTTCAACGTATATCCACAGAAAAAGCTTCTGATTCAGAGTTGATCCACAAAATTTCAAATCATCAAAACCAAACGCCATCAATTAATCTATTGCAGAAATCAAGCTCAAATGTCTCTGATTCCGAGCTTCTTTGGCAACCGTCGGAGCAACGTCTTCGATCCATTTTCATTGGACATTTGGGATCCCTTCGAGGGTTTTCCTCTCTCATCATCCGCCGCTAATCTCCCTTCCTCCGCCAGGGAAACCACGGCCTTGGCCAATGCTCGCATCGACTGGAAAGAGACGCCGGAGAGCCACGTGTTCAAGGTGGATGTTCCTGGGTTGAAGAAAGAGGAAGTGAAGGTGGAGATTGAGGATTCTAATGTTCTGCAAATCAGTGGGGAGAGAAGCAAGGAGCAGGAGGAGCAGAACGACAAGTGGCACCGCGTCGAGAGGAGCAGCGGCAAGTTCCTCCGCAGCTTCAGACTGCCGGAAAATGCCAAATTGGATCAGGTGAAGGCGGCGATGGAGAATGGGGTGCTGACAGTGACTGTGCCAAAGGAGGAAGTGAAGAAGGCTGAGGTGAAGGCCATCGATATCTCTGGTTAAGCAATCGTGTCTAGTGATTGTCTACTGTTTGTGTGTTGCTCTGTAATAATGTCTGCACTTGTCGTGTATTCCATTCCAGTTTGAATAATGCGAAATATGTGTAAAAATTTTGAGCTATTCTATCTTTAATCTAGACAATATACCAATATTCTTCATACGGACTTGCTACATGCTAGCTAAATCTGGTTTTTCATTATTCAAGTTTCATTTAGTTTCGTTCTTTTTTTTTGAAATCAAATTTAGTATCATTTAGTTTAACACACCAGAGTCACGTATTAATTATTAATATAAATTGTTATATATAATGTATGATGATTATTATTCAATATAGATGAATAAATTGCTAATTAATTCCTGTAATTTATAAAAGTTGAGCAATCAATGGATATTGAAATGAATTCCGCAATTCAAGGACAAATTAGTGCTGAAAATTTCACCTGTCGATCACATGATATTTAATTTGGGAATTTCAGTTAGATTAAATGTTAGGTGGATAGAATTTGTTGTCGCGACTAATCTCTTGATTATTTATTTAGATTTTTATATTTTCTATAATAGAGTCACGTGCAATTAAGGGGAGCCAGTTTTTTTTAATTTAATATTTAGGTTTTTTTTTTCCTAATGTTTTTTCTTCATTTGTTGGTATATAACCTTTTTTGAAGTCCGTTTAAATTAAGTGAAATACAATGTAAAATACAAACAAATCAAGAACATAAGTTTGCGAGCGGTTGAAAAATGGGAAAATGAAATTATTAAGTGAAATACAATGTAAAATATAAATAAATCAATAAAATACAAATAAATCAAGAACATAAGTTAGCGTGCGGTTTAAAAAATGGAAAGTTAGAAGGCTCTTCTATACTTGCAAATCAAAATTTAGACAAAAATTAATAATCAAAAGAATAATAAGTTTGGAGATTTTGAAAAGAAAGATAATATTTTTTTGTTGGATCTCTAGCCCTTACTATTATGTTAAAAAAAACTGCTTGAAGGTCATGTGTTACTTTTATTCCTTATAGCATAGTAATTAGCGTCACGGTTTGGAACTTAGCAGATCTGTTTCACTATGTCATCCATTTTCATCATCCACTTGATTTTGAGATTAACATGCATACTGATCAATTCTAGAATGCTTACTTTAGGATGATAAGACCAACATGCTAACCAACTCACTGGCTAACCTATTTTAGGGTCTCACTCTAGTCTCATTTGACGAACCCATTTTAGGATGTCCACTCTAGTCTCATTTTAACATAAACATAAAGGTATACTTGTAAATATTATTTGGAAATTTTTTTTTTCTTTTTTGATGTTACTATACAAAAAGATAAGAATATTTATATATAAAGATCATATTAATCGAACTTAAAAGACACAAAAATAATATAAATATAACACATGAATAAATAAAAAAATTCTAAAAGTTCACAGATATGAGCAGGTCGACTCACTTGCATGAATCAAAGTTTATAAAACTGACGCATAGGAGACTTACCTCCAATTCAAATACAAAATATACAATATATCAAAGAGCTAATCAAGAAACTAATTTCCACCTAGATTCTGCTCATAACTTTTCACAAATTATACTGTAAGTGGATATTTTTTATTATGCATGTTGTATAAATACTTTAAAAAATATTTTCAACTTTAGAAATTATAAAAAAATAGAAATAAAATTAATTGAAATTAAGTCATTGTAAATTAATCATGCACAATCATATCTATTATAGACGTGCTCAACCGATTTCAAAAATTGGAATAAGATCGGTTCGAACAGCTGAACCGGTGGTTAAACCGTCGGTTTTCTTTTTTTTTTTTAAATTTTTTGGAGATGACATGTGTACGGCTCGAATGAGTCGACCGTTGACCATCAACGGTCTGTACAAAATGACCGTTGGAAATCGCTGGTTTGAATCGACCAATTTGTTTTTGTTTTTTTTAAATGCCATGTATATGGCATGATGTCTTAACCATTGATGATCAACAGTTGAGATATGTCAACTGTTGCGAACCGCTGGTTCAAACCTGTTGACCCTTTTTTTTTAATATGGATATGCCTCTATAAATATGGACATTTCATTTCATTTCAATTCACACAATTCTTCGATCATTGTCTCAACTCTCAACCTCCAATTCATTCATTTTGTGCTAATTGTTATTTCAATTTCATAAATTCATAATTAGTACTTAGTTACTACTCTTCCATTTCATTTCAATTTCACACTCTCATTATTTCATTCTCATAGCTACTATTCTTCCATTTCAATTTCATTCCATTTTATTCTGTCATTCTCTTTCAATTCCAAAAAAATATCTTGAAGAGCTGATTCTTATTCCGTCGGTTCATCTCGTGGGAAAGGAAAAAGTCATATGCCACCACCATAAGATTTGCCTCTAGATGATCTCATTGATTGTTACTCTTTTCATTGGAGTCAAGAATGTGAGAATTTGGAGGCAACTCTAGGCCCTAATACCGTCGTCACCTTTGCCGAGAAAGAAAAAGAAGAAGTGCCGAGAGATACTCAAGGGAGTGGTAATACTAGGTGTACCACTTCTCTAGTACCTTCAACACTTTAAAGTGATATTTTCTCCTTTCATTTTAAGAAGGACAAAATATCGAATAGCAATGTGGATTACATAGTCACTTGCAACTATTGTGGAAAAAGTTATAAATTCAAGCATGGAGGAGGTTACGGGACATTTAACAACCATGTGTTGAAAAAGCATCCCGACAAGTTGGGTAATGAACAATCACAAACCCAACTTCGTGGATTTACCGACTCTTCTCAAAGAGTCGAAGGTATGGATTCTTTGCTTTTTAAATTTAGTAAATTATCACATAGGAAAGGAGTAGCCGAATTTGTTGCTGAAAAACATCTTTTTTTACAATTTTCTAGTGTTTATTTACAATCGGTTAGTTCAAAAATATCTAAAAATACCTTAAAACATGATATAGAAAAAATTTTAAGAGAATATAAATATAAATTAATTGAAGAGTTTAAAATATCCCAACAAAATATATATACATGTAATAATATTTGAAAAGATCCTTATAAAAACAAATAATTATATGGGTATTACTGCTCATTGGATAGATGATGCATGGAATGTACGAAAACGTTTAATTACATATATTGACTTTAATGTTAAACATTCGGCTATAAACATTGCACGTAAAATAATTGACATTTTAAATGATTATGGTATAGTATAAATGAATTTTTACTATTGGATATGATAATGCTAGTGCTAGTATGGTTAGTATACATTTGTTACTCGATTATTGTAAACCTCCATTGGAAGGTAAATTTTTTCACAATCGTTGTATGTGTTATACATTAAATTTATATGTTTAAGATGACTTAAAAGAATTAGATAAATATATTAAACCTATTGCAATCGTCATTCATGAAATTGCTGGATCAACCGCATGGCATAAGAAATAGGCTAGATTTTGTTACAATAATGGAATGAAAGTTAAAAAAATTGTAGTTGATGTATAACATTGTTGAAATTCTACTTATAACATGTTTAACGATTCTTATAAGTATAAAGATTTGCTTTGTCAAATTTTTATGGAAAATCCACATAGTGAAATTATGTTAATGAACAATTCATGAGCTGTGATTTTAATATAATTTCATTTAATTTGCCAAGCCCGTAAAGATAAAGTTCTAATTTGTCAGCCCAAAAAATTAAAGTTCTAAACTGTCAAACCCCCTAAATTATGGGGTAAAAAAAAGTAAAAAACTCTCAATAAAATCAGGGTCATCATCTTCTTGTAGGGGTACTTCATGTCCATAATTTTTTTTTATCTTGATCACATTCTTTTGTGAATGGAAATCCACATAATCCTAAATTTCCCATGTATGAGCTATGGTCAAATGTAGGAAACTGGCCACCAGATTGAGGTATTCGCCCAACAAGATTATTCAATGAAGGTTCAATGTTGAAGGAAATGTTAGACTGCTCAATTGCCTTGGTATTTCACCCACCAATTTGTTTGAAGACAAGTCCAACGATTCAAGAATGATTATATTTTCAAGAGATATAAGTATGTGTCCTATGAGCTTATTATGAGACAAATTCAAGTACCTTAGAGAATTGAGTTTTCCTATGGATTTTGGAATATCTCCAGAAAAATTGTTTTCAGATATGTCAATGGTTGTGGTGGTTGTTAGGATTCTCTCCACTGATTGCTTCGAACCTTTGAGAACAAACACCATTGACTCCTCATATTTTGTAAACCAATATCTCCTTGAGTTGGAACATCCTTAGCATTTATCATGGCTCTGAAGTTACTCAAATACCAATCAGGCAAAGAGACAATAAATGCATATTGCGATATGTTGAAAACTTGCAACTTGAAAAATGGAGCATTAGTCTTTAAAGGGAGTAATAAGGTGCCATTAAATCTATTAGTGTTAGAAAGGAATCACGAAATAGCATGCTTTAAACACATATAAACATGCTTCAACACAAAAGCCCCAATCCTAAATTCTACGATGATAAACTGAAATAGAGAATGAACGATAACCATAAAGCGGAAGCGTACCTGAATCCATGTATCGATTATTGAATCGGTTCGTACTTTCACTGGTATGGTTTACCAAACTATCAGATCACCCTTATTTCACTTTCCGTATAGAGAATACAGAACGTAAGATTGAATCTAATGTTTGGGGACCATAACCCCTTATTTATAGAAAAGGATTTAGCTTACAAATTAAGCTACCTCTTAGCTTAAATTGTAAGCTACCTTTAGCTTAAAAAATAACCTATCTCTTAGCTTAAATTGTAAGATACCTTTTAACTTAAAATATAAGCTACCTTTTAGCTTATTTTGTAAGCTACCTTTATTTTCAATTTGGTTCCTCAACAAATTGAAAATCACTTAATGGTATCTACACATAAAGCCCATGAATATTATGATACTCATGTAAGCCCATATTTTAAACTTTAGTGGATCACTTCAATTGGGCTTTCTTAAGACAGCTATACACATTTAATTTGACATGTGGAAGATCAATATTGGATTTTTCCAACAGTTAGACCTTAAGACAAGGAGCCGAAGCTCAGGAAGACTCTCCGTCCAAAAAGGAAATGTGTCTTGCATTTTGTTTTTTCCAATGTCAAGAACCTGAAGTTGTTGACAATTGGCAAAAGATCGTGGCAATGGTCCTTCAAATTGATTGCTATTTAGGTTAAGAGACTCAAGAGCACAATCATTTTCAAATGTCGACGGAATAAGACCATGAAGGTAATTTCCCTTTAAATGCAAGACCTGCAAAGATAAGCTGAAATTTCCTAAACATTGAGGAACTCGTCCTTTTAAGCTATTATTTGACAAATGGAGAATTTGAAGAGATGTCAAGTTGCAAACGGACGAAGGAATCTCTCCACTTAATTATTTGTTGGAATGGAATATTAGAATATTCAAGTTTCGTAATCTTCCTACGTCTATAGGTATGGAACCTTCAAAAGATTTAGTAGAAAGATCAATGTACGTAAGATTGGTTGAGAACTCCCAAGGAATGCTACCTGAACAATATGATAAATTAGTAGTTGTAAGCTTACCAGAAAATTTGTAAAAAGAATGAATTGCAATATTCGATCTAATTTATTTTTTCAGTTTAGGCATCAATTAAAAAAAAGTATTAAAATACATGTTAGCATTTTGTTATTGACCCTAAGAATAAGTTAGATTAATTAAACAAATATATAAATATCAAGAATCATTAAGTCAGATGAAGGATGAAGTATAGAAGATAGAGAGCATAGAAGAAGTATCATACTATGTAAGCCATTGTTGTCAAGGTATAAAGTATGAAGCTGTCTAATTTTTTTCATGAATATCTCTTGGTAATGCTCTAATGAGTGTATTATTTGATAAGACAATGCTTCACAACGATGATATATTAAAAATTGTCGGAGGTAAAATGCCCTTCAATTTGTTAGAATTCAAATACAAGAATTGTAACTTCTTAAGATCACCAATCTTTTTAGGAATATTACCTGTAAAATTATGAGACTAAATATTAAAATTGATTATCAAACAAAAAGATACATAATGATAAAAATAAATGACTTTAATGTTATCAGTAGCAACCCATTAACGTGGTTCCTATATTTAAAATGTATATCATATCCAAATATTTATTAATGACATCAGACTTAATAAAATATGATTTGTTTAAAAAATATTCAGTTGGATCGATCGAAAGAAAATCAAGAACGTATGCAAGCATATGATAGTTCCGTATACTTTTGTCTTCCGTCTTTGTGATCAGTAAATCATTTTCAATTTGTTTTATTTAGTTAATAATTAGTTTATGAACTTATAATTTATATAATTATGATATATATTAGATGAGTAGTGTTTGTGTGCACCAAAAGCATGAATCATGATCCATGCAATTGGGTAAGCGGGTCGGGTCTGATCCAGTTTAACCCGGATCTGTGCCCTTTTTTTTTATAATTTATGTCATAACCTTTATGTTATAATAATATAACGTTTATGTTGTAATAGTATAACCTTTATATACAGATTTCATAACTTTTTCAGTGCATAACTTATACTTTTTTCACTATAAAAATTCATATAATATAGCCAAAACCTTTATGTTGTAATAATATATAACATTTATGTTATAATAGTACAACCTTTATGTACAGATTTCATAACCTTTTCAATAAATAACTTATAGTTTTTTCACTATAAAAATTCAATATAGCTGAAACTTTTGTGTTGTAATGATATATCCTTTATGTTGTAATACTATAACCTTTATGTACAAATTTTAAAACATTTTCAGTGAATAACTTATATTTTTTTCACTATTCAACCCTGCAAAAGGTTTTGTGCATATAACTAAAAGGTTAAGTTCGTTAAACTAAAAGGTTATGTCAATATACAGTGGAACTAGGGTTTGCATTAGGGTTTGGGCGCATGGGGGCGCGTGAGGCGCGTGATAGGCACTTTCGGGTCGGGTTGACCCAATTACATGGATTTAGGATCTGTGCACTTGGTGTATAGAAATAATTGTGATATTAAATAAATTAGATTAATGGATAAGTACATACAATCTATATCTATTATCTATTATCTATCTATTATCTATTATTATTATATATATAATAATAGAAGTCACTCAGGCAAAATGGTAATTCTATTAAATATTTAAGGATAGTTTCATAAAATCATTATCAAAAAAAAACATTTCCTTCTTTCATGCAAGTTGTAAAATTCACGATAAGAAAACCACTTCCTTTTCAAAAAAAAATTAAATTTTATTGTTAATTTTAAATAAAACATATTATTTTTCAATTATTTTTATTTAATTTTTTATGGGCATATACCTACACCAAATATTATGTCTGTTGATCTCTCTCCCATGGGTTCACAGATAATTTAAATGATTTCTTTTTCGAAAATTGATTTCTTTTCAAAAATTTTAAATTATATTTGTTAATATTCATTTTCAAATATGAGAAAACCATTTATTTCCAAAAACCTATTCTTTTTCAATTTTTTTTAATTCTAAACGCAAATTGCATACACAAAATATTCAATATTTAATTATATTTGTCTAATGTATTTTCAATAAATAATATTCACATATTTACATTTAAAAATAGTATTGAAAAACTAATAACATATATATTGATCTATCAACCCTCTCTGTTTTTTTTTTGTCCATGCAGTTTCCACTTTTTTTTCTTTCTTTGATATTCGCTCTCAATTTTAAAAAATATTTAAAATAACAATTAAAATATATAATATTTGATATTATGATTTGAAATTAACGTGGAATAATTGTTTCAATTTTTTTTCCACATAGTTTAACTTTATCAAATTTAAATATTTTTCCACTTATCAAGTACTGATTTATATCACATTTTTACACGTTCACATATAATTTCTGCAAAGTAAATCTTACGCATATTTTTACACATCTTTACACATTCACATATAATTTTTGTAATTACTTACTCACATTTTCTCAGTTTACAAGTTCACTTTCTGCACGTTCACATATAATTTCTGCAAAGTAAATTTCACGTGTATTTTCTCAGTTCACTTATTCACATTTCTGCAAAGTAAATCTCATGCATATTTTCTCAGTACTTCATCTGCACGTTCACTTTTCTGCAAAGTAAATATCATGCATATTTTCTCAATTCTTCATCTGCTTCTGCGAAGTAAATTCCATACATAATTTCTAAATTATTCATATGATTGAGCAGATCTTCATAAAATATTCAAATGGCTTCAATTTGGAATATGATTCGAGATATCAATACTATCAGAAGACTTTGGAGTCTTCGTGTGAGATGTGTTAGGGGTTACGATGTTCCTGCATTCGGAAGTCAAACTAAGCTATACCGTTTTGATTGTGGTTTTATCTAATTCCATTTTTTTTAAATTATTTTTAGGGAGATATAATTCTCGAAACCCTCATATTGAAAAGATTCATAACAAGGTTGTTGAAAGATGATTTGTACGTACTTTCAAATTTTATTGTTTCAAAGTACGACTCCACCCTGAAAATATCTGAATCAAAACTGAAGTTTCAATTTTATGGAAAAATCTCAAAGACATGACTTTCTTAATAATCTTTTCATTTTTAAACCATTTGATGAGATTATCACTATGAAAGCCAATGATCAGACTTTTTTATTTGGTAAAAAAATACATTATGTTATGGAATTAGTTTATTTTAAATTTATTATTGTTAATAATTACTATTTATTATTTTTTTACCAACATTAATGCAGATGTGGTGGGAAGAATTATTCCATTTGATCCCCCGAGAATGCTCAAAGTAGCAAGAGATTGATGAAAATTATAATTGAAGATCTACAGTATGTTTTTTTTATTTTGATATATCTATATACATATCAAATAATTTTATTAAATGTAATTATATTATATTATCTGGTTTTTTATAATCATTTGATATATGTTAGAAGACTACAACTTACTATTACTTTGTGGGAGGATTACATATATACTATTTTTCCAGATATAACATTGGAAAATAAGGAGCCTAAAATCCTAACTCTTCACTTTTATAGGGTGATCAATTTTAAAAGTAAGTATACACTATTATAATTGTTATTTCATTTTTTTTAATTTCATTTAATTTAATTTTATAATTACTGTTATCTGATTTAGGTAGATATATATTGTTTAATCTAATTCGAATACAAGGGCAAATATATATATTGTTTAATTTGATTGGATAAATTATTGTATGTTGAGAATTCTATTAAATATTTTCACAACTAATTTTTTCTTTCACAATATTAACACATGGTTCACTAGAAATTAGATTTTTAGGGATATTAAAAAATTATCGATATTATTGTAAGTAGACAATAATTTTTTTAATTTACTTTTGTAATTAATGTAATCTGATTTAGGTGCTTATCAATGATATATATTGTTTAATCTATTCGGATAAATTATTTATGTTGGGAATTCTATAGGATTATATTGATGTACACACACACACATATATATATATATATATATATTGTTTAATCTGATTTTTTGTTGGGTATTCTATTGGGAATTCTATTGGATTATATCCGTGTAAATTTGTTAGGAATTGTAGATGGAGACGGTGAAATTGAATAAACAAATATATCTTTATAATTTAAGATTAATTGAGATGGAGATGAAGACGGAGACAGATTCAAAGAAAAATATGATTGGTGGTATCATATGTATCATTCTAAACTTGTTGGATTCTATCTGTGTAGATTACATTTATCAAAATTCCAGGAGATGATGAAGTTCAATAAACAAGTATCAACTAGTAATTTGAGTTTAATATCCGATGAATTGTAGAGTTTAACATCGATCTGATGGACTGTGGAGTTGAATAGGCAACTATTTGTTTATAAATAATTGTTTGTTCATAATTTCAGTTTAGAATATGTTTCGAGATATTTCCTTTATATTTTAATATCTTTAGAATATGATTTATATGATTTTAGATATTCATACTGCTAGATGTGTGATATGTTGGGACTTAAAGATGTTCTCGCTTTGTGTTTTTCGAGGTAAAATTATTATTTATTTAAATAAACTTTATATATAAATATATTTTAATTTGTCCACTGATTTGAGATGTCAATACTACTACATGTGTGATGCAGCGCCCACAGCCCACTATTCTAGGCCGAGTACACAACTTCATGCTACTTATATAAAATGTACTTAATTTTTTTAAGACATAAATAAATAATTAAGTAATTACTAAAAGTGGAAGAGAACTTAGTTAATTAAATATAAAAGGGCCCACAAAAGAAACGTCGGATTACATAAAAGAGAGTAATCAAGCGTGTTTTAGATCTTAATTAACTTATACATATATCATAAGAAAAATAGTTAACTTTAGCGTGAAATGATATGGGAAAACCCTCGACTGCACCGCGACCGTACGCTCCGCCTCCTTAGTCTGAAAATATATTAAAGTTAAGGCATGAGCATAAAACTCAGTGGGAATATATGCAAGAAGTTATACTAATTGATTTGTACATACTACATACGTCCCTGCATAATTGTTAGTCCCAAGTGATGTCCGAGGTTCAGAGGGGGGTGAATGAACCTTGGTCGATTTTACAAATCTTTCGAAAAACCTTATTGTTCTGCAAGTTACTTGAACTTGCAGCGCCAGGCAGTTACTGCTTATAGTACTAGGATGTAGTGCTTCACGCTGTAACCAGAGATTATACGCAGCGGAAAAATACGATTTATAACACAAGGCTGATTTTCTCAAAAATGATTCTTTTCAAAATGTTTTATGCTTATGACAAAGATAGATATATGAAATAAAGCACAGATAAGAAAGCTGTAAAACACTTATGGCTTATAGTGGTTTGAATGTGGTGTAATTCTTCTACGTCCACTCTACTGCTACTTCGAGCAGGAACTTTGTTATGCAAGATTGATTTATAGGACTTTCCTAACAATCTATCAACTTTACAAAGCAAACACCTACTAGAGTCTAGCGTACACACAGCAACTGCAAACTCTAAAGGCTAACCCACACAGGATTCTAAACTCCCACACAGGGAAACTGCCTGACTCTAGACAACTATACAAACAGCAAAGATCTCTCATATCAACTGTTCGACACCTAAAACAACCTAAGCACACACCAACAAGGTTAAAAAGTATATGGTTTGTACTTCAACTGATGCGGTGAAGTGAGCTTCTGAATCCTTCGAAGGATCTTTCAGCTTTGAACTTGCTTCACTTCATAGAGGTTGAGTGACTGAAATTGAGAGTAGACTTGAATGAATGTAACTTGAATGCTTGAGAGTTTTGCGCAAATGTTTCAGTAACCAGCTTCAGTGTTGTTCATCCTCTATTTATACTTGTATGAGAAGATATCCGTTGAAGGAGATATCTCTCTTTTGAATTTTAAGTACTTGATGAAAGCCATGACTCGCATTTAATGCGACTTGACTTTCTCTTTCAGAGCATTTAATGCGGTATTTACGACTAGCAGCTTTTTACAGTGCGTCAGTCCACGTGGCATCTTTGTATTGACTCCATGTCTGCAACTTTGATCTTCTTTGGAATGGCTCTAATTATTCTTGCTTGGATCTTTGTTCCTCGTACTGTATTTATTCTTCCTCAGATTACAGGATATTTATTCCGTTTGTTATGAATGCTGTTGAACATTTGAATAGTGAACTTAGTGTTGTATCCTAGGTCTGCTTGCAGCTGATACTTCTCTGCAGTGCTGCTGTAACTTAGACCTGCTTGCAGTATCTCCGTGCAGTACTGTTGTATTTCTATCTTGCAGTATTCCTGTATCCTTTTATTGTAGTGATGCTGCACGCCGTTCTTTCTTTCTTAGCTACACTGCTGTAACTGCTTTCTTGCAGTGATGTTGTAGCTACATTCTTATAGCAGCTTCTTTCCGAAGCTCTCTATGCAGTTTTGTAACTTATAGAAACGTCCATCTGTCAACACCTATTTCTAGACTCAAATCTAGTCTATGCTTTCACTTAAACATCGTGAAAAATGGGGTATATAAAACTTCCTATTACATGTATGTTTTGTCTCATCAAAATCTAAACACTGAAATCCCAACAATTTTCCCCTTTTTGATGATGACAAAACCTTTACATTATTTCGTTTATGAAGAAAGTTTTCATTTTTACATTATATCATATTTCATTCGGATTACATACTGATATGCTTTGATAAAATAAGATCTAATCCTGGATTCATCAAAGATGTACCATACTATTCCTTCATCACATATCTTCAGGAATACGCAAAAATATGTAAGAGTTCATAATTGATGAACTTGATCAAAAACATAAAACTAAAAATTTCTTCATTAACTGAAAGAAATTTTACAAGGGGTAGATATACAACAAAGAGTACAAAAGTGGATGCATATAAAGCTACTGAAACAGGGACCTTCGTGTGACGATTCTTCAGGTCTTCTCTCAACATCCTTCATTTCCAGCTCAGCTCTCTCTCTTGATCCCTTTCAGAAATCTCGAATGGACTCTTGATAGGATTCTTCAAGTATCTGCTGCATCTTTGGAATCTGAATCCATCTCAGCCAGAAGTCCTCATAGAAAGGTACTATCCTGTCTTGCTTCACTAGGTCGATATAGTAATTTTGAATTTCAAGCTCTCCACACCTAGTAAGCTCTTCATATCTCCTCAGTGCAGATTGACATGTACGGAATTTACTGAATTTGCCCTTTCTACATAGAAATCTGAAGTTTCTAAGGTACTCATATCTCTTGTACAGTGTGATCATCTCAAACTATGGATTACGATCAGTAGGCAGTTTGATGGCCTTGAAGATGTTCAAGCCCCATGCAATGTTTTCTCCATCCGACCTCTGATCCATCAACACTGACACTTCGACAGATATGTTGTCTGTGTCAAGTCGTGGGATTTCTTGAGGAGGGTACTGGTAGAGGTCTCTATTAAAGAACCTTCTTTCTCCAATCAGCCTAAGCCTCTGCATCCAGGCATTCTCTTCAGCTTCAGCTCTGGCTCTCTCCACTCTCTGAGCAGCCATATTTTCATTGTAATGTCTTTCTACTTCGGCTCTGCTTACCCTTTTCCTCGAGCCCTACTGCTCGCTCTCTCTCCCTCTCTTCGAATGATGAGAAGAGGAAGGTGTTACATCCTTACTTGCAGCACTGCTGTGTACAGCACCTGCTGCTGATCTGCTTCCAACAGCTACACCAGCTCCTCCTGCTCCACCTTCATCATCTCTTCTCCAGCGTTTTGGAGAGGGAACGTCAGTAGCAACAGATAGTCTAGACCTCCTTCTTTTCCTGCTGAGAGGTTGGTCATCATCATCTTCTTCTTCTTCATCAGCTTCCCCTGAGCTCCTGTATCTATCATTGAATCCTTCTCCCTTTTTGGCATCATCAAAAGTCAGGGGCGAAGCAGAGACAGCTGAGACCACCTTGGAGCGTGGTCTTCTTGTTGGTGCCGGGGCTTCCTTGGATCATTTGGCATGTTGAGGGAACACGTTCACCATGATGTCCCTCAACTCTCCAACTATCATCTCCGAGTTTCCAGGCGGTCATCGACACTTCTGGTTCTTCTTGATTCATCTGCAACATGGTCCAGAAGTGTCTCCTGCGTCATGGAGTGAGAGTTCAGCCTGTTAGTCATTTCATTAATTGATCTCCTACAGAGACGGATCTCAGTACGACTGACTTTAGCATCTCTCTTCAGTTCTCCCTCCATTCTAGCTCGATCTCGAAGTAGTCCAAGTGTTGACTCGTTCAAGTCATTTCTGATCATTTTGGGCAGCACTTCGAGATCCTTCTTGAAACCTGTCATGGTTTTAGCATGGAATTGGGCGCCAACCCGCATGTTGTTCTTCATGTTAGACTCATGCTCCTGGAGAGCATGCAGTAGATGTCTAACAGCAGCTATCACCCTGTCGATTGATTCGTCAGGGGTCAGGCCCGAATTCCTTCTTGTTGAGGCGGCAGCCGATGCAGCATAGAGAATAACAGTTTGAAGGTTTGGTGCTGTATCCTGCCTTGGTGCCTCTGTTGCAACCTCATCCTCATGCTAGCTAGGTTGGGAACTGGTAGAGCTTGAGGATGGGTGTTCTTCATCAGCTGTCTTTCCTTCATCAGATGATATTTATACTGGTGCTGCTCCGCTACCCTTCGGTCCGTATACAGCTCTGTTGTGCTCTGTCATCATCCTGATGAATTCTAAGGTCTCAGCTGCAGGTCCTCAGTAATCTCTGTTGTTGTAACCTGGGAAGGTTCTTTGGAGCATGTAACAACTGCAGCCTCAACCTCCTCCTGAGGTGTCTCTAGCAGCACAAGGGTTACCTCTGCTTCTTCTCTAGCATCCTCTGAAGGTACTGTCTCAACAACCTCCCCTGCAGAGGTTTTCTCTCCCTCAGGGAGTGTTGTTTGAATAATATCTTCACCTGAGGTCTTCAGCAAGGACCCCGTCTCCTCGGCCGGTCCTGAAACTTCGACAGCTTTTGCTGCAAGAATGGGTTCTTGCAGCTCTGGTTGGTTTCTTGCAGCTTCCACAGTATGCAACACTGTAAGCTCGATCGCTGTAAGAATCTCAGTTCCACCCTTCTTATTTCCTCAGTAGCTTCTGCAAGGGTGGCTGCCTACTGTACTGCTGTCTCCTCCAGTACAGGGAGTCCAGCCTCTGCAACTTCCTCCGTGGTTGCGTCATCGGTGATCTCAGCAATGTCAGATATCACATCTCTGATGATGGCGGTTGGTTCTCCTTGAGAGTCTGCAGCAGCTGCATCCATATGCACCGGGGAATCACCGTAGTCCACCAGTTGAGGCTCCTCCTCCTCCAATGGATCAAGCGTGACTATGTTGGAGAGACCTTCAACCATTTGCTCATATGCAGGGGAGCTTGAATTATGATGGCTCGAGCTTCCTTCTCCCCGCATCCTCCTAGGAGTGTGCTGCATCCTTATTTCCTTCACATTAGCTTGCAGCACCTGTTATAGCATGGCTTCCTCAGCCTACTCCACTCCCAAGATGCCGATTTGCTCCTGAGCAAATGTGACATCATCGCCCCTTTTGATAGCCTCTGCAGCTAGAGTTAGGAAAATTTAGACGTCTTCCAATGCTGCTCTCATCGGCAGCTCTGCAGAGTGGGATTCTGCAAGAGCTTTTCCCTTTCCTTTGTCATTTGCTCCCTGAGCAGCAGTGCTTACTGATTGATCTTGCACCATTACTGCATACTCAGGTTGCAGGAGTGCCAGAATATCCTCTAAATTGGCCCACTCAAGGATTGCTTGCTCGACTGTTAGGAAATTCTTCCACTTCAGAAGAACTTCCCCCTTGGACAGTCTCATCTCCCTCCAGAGATTGTACTGCTGCTCCATATTTCTAGCAGCAGAAAAGGTTGGATCCAGCACTGATGCAGCAGCTCCATGATCGCGTTAGGAGGCTAAGTCAGTAGCCCCCTGTAGACGAGCTTCTTCACCAGGCTGTATGCCCTGGAGGTCATCTACTGCAACCAAGCTTGCAATAGAGAGTTGGGAATCAACAGTTGAGGCAGCCTTCTTCTTTCTGCGTGGGGCCCTCTTGGCCAGAGATGCGTCGTCATAAGAGGAAGAGGACTCAGGTTCAGGTTCAGTCCCCCTTAGCGTCCCCTTGATGATCGGAAGAGGACTCTCAACATCCTCATATTCCTTGTCGCCCCCGCTTCCTGCAGCTTCATCTTGCAGTGCCAGGGTTGCATTTTTTTTGTCTTTAGTTTTCTTCCTTGTAATCCCGGCTCCTGCTATCCTCAGTTAGGTCATACCCTTCTTCTTCTCCCCAAAATACTTTCCAATAGGAATGGGGATGGGAACTGCAAGCTGGAGACCTAGCTTGCAGAGCAGAGAACAAATGGTGATGCCGAAGCTCCTTCTCACCATGATCTTCTCTACTTCCTCACATAGCCTCTTCATGATGAACCTTGCCCAGTTCACTTTTTCTCCGGTTATGATGGCAGACATGATCCGAAACAGAAGATTTATGCATTTATCATAACTTCCCATCCTGCATTCAATGGAGTACGCACAGATGTCATAGAGGAATTCAAACTCCGATTTGAAGAGATTCTTCAGGACGCTTCTCTTGATCTCAGCCCCTGCATCTCTCACTCGAAAGAGATCCCATATCTCTTGAGCGTTGCCCTCCCCATAAGTCATAAGCTGACTAGGGGTCATGCCTTCAGAAGAAATATTGAAGGTGGTGGCAATGTCTCTGATGGTCAGAGACCTTTCTTCTTCATCTGCATCCATCCTGAATAGGATACAATTTCTTTCCTCCACTGTCCTGGCGAAGGAGTAAAACCGTTGCACTGATTCCATTGAGAACCCAGCGTAAACGGTGGTCAACAACCCTAGGACTTGAGTCCTTTCAAGGGCATCGAAGATTCGACGGATGATGGAGTTGTCGTACAGCCCAGAAGTGTAGACGTGCTCCTGGTTGATCAAGCGTCCTTTCAAAATGATGGACTGTCTAGCCGCCATTGATTATCTGAGAAAGATTGAATGTTTTGGAGGTTTTGGACTTAGAAAAAATTTCGCAAGAGAGGATACTTTTCTTCTGGGATGATGGCAAAAATGAATTCAAATAAGGGCGTGGGTTTCTGACACGCGCAGACATGCATTTAATGCTGAAAGACATGCGATTTGCCACCTAATTAAATATCTTTTTAAGGTTGCTGCAACCTGGGTATGAGGTTACAGAGTAATGAATACCCTTTGAAATAAATGTTGTAATAAGGTGGTGCTTACTCTCCCATTTACTGCTGTACTCTAAGAATAAAAGATGCAGCACTGTTTGAACCAAGCGCTGTATAAAAACGCAACTTACAGCACTATACTTACTGCTTCTCGCAAGCATGTAGAGATCCCCCCTGAGCTTCTGCACCATCTTTTTCAAATCATAATTTTAGAATTCCCAACTCGTTTATAAGCATAGAAAACCTCGATTCACTCAATGGTTTAGTGAATATATCTGCAAGCTGGAGATCCTATGAACTTTCTCAAGCACAACATCTTTCTTCTCTACATGATCTCTTATAAAGTGATGTCGTATGTCGATGTGCTTTGTTCTTGAGTGAAAAACAGGATTATGAGTAATTGCTATTGCACTTGTATTATCACAGAAAATCGGAGTCTTTTTTTTTCAATCTCAAAATCTCTAAGTTGCTGTTGTATCCAAAGAATCTAAGCACATCAACTTCCTACTGCAACATATTCTGCTTCTACTGTAAAAGTTGCAATTGATGTTTGCTTCCTGCAGAACCATGAAACAAGTCTATTTCCCAGAAATTGATAAGTCTCACTAGTGCTTTTTCTATCAATCTCGTAGCCTGCATAATTTGAGTCAGAGTAGCCTTTATGCTTGAATCCTCCTTCCTTAGGATACCATAGGCCTTTTTCCTGAGTTCCTTTCAGATATTTGATAATTCTCTTAACAGTTGAAAGATGTGACTCTTTTGGTGCTGCTTGGAATCTCGCACAGACTCCTACTGCAAACATGATATCTGGACTACTTACTGTAAGATACAGCAAAGATCCGATTAGCCGTTTATATTTTATGATATCTATATTTTTACCATCTTCATCTTTGTCAAGGCTTATGGATGTAGACATAGGAACGGATGTTGCTGCACCATTCTCCATGCCAAATTTCTTGATCAATTCCTTTGTATATTTGACTTGCCTGATGAAGGTTCCTGCAGCTAGCTGCTTTATTTGCACCCCGAGAAAGAAACTTAATTCTCTCATCATACTCATCTTGAATTTTGACTACATCAAGTTGGAGAATTTTTCACACAACTCTTTGTTGGTGGATCCGAAGATGTTATCATCCACATATATCTGTACAAGCAGTACACTGTCTCCATCCTGTATCCTGAACAGAGTCTTATTGACTGTTTCTTTCTTAAAGCCATTCTCCAGCAGATAGAGAGATAATGTATCATACCAAGCTCTTGGTGCTTGCTTAAGTCCATACAGGGCCTTGTGTAACCTAAACACTTTCTCTTCTGCTTGATCTTCAAAGCTTGGAGGTTGTTCAACATATGCTTCCTCTGTAAGAAGACCATTTAAGAATGTACTCCTTATGTCCATTTGATAGACATTGAAATTCATGTGAGCCTGCATATGCCAGAAAAATCCTTAACGCTTCCAATGGAGCAAAAGTCTCATCAAAATCAATTCATTCATCCTAACAATATCCCTTAGCAACTAATCTTTCTTTGTTCCTCACAACAAGTCCAGATTCATCTAGTTTGTTCTTGAAGACTCATTTTGTTTCAAAAACTCCTTGATGAGTTGGTCTTGCAACTGTTTACCACACTTGATTTCTTTCAAATCCATTTAACTCTTCTTGCATAACCTATACCAAGTTGCTATCTTGCAGGGCTTCTTCAATATTCTTGGGCTCTATTTGAGATATGAAGCATACAAACATCGCTTCATGAAGAATGGACCTTCTTATCCTTACTCCTATGGATGGATCTCCAATGATAAGATCCCTAGGATAATTCCTTAGCCATGTTCTGTCAGGCTCAAAGACATGTATAGGTCTAAGTTGCTCCTCATATTGGTATATGATTGGAGGTTCTGCTGCTGTAAGATTATTTGCTGCATCCAGAGGTGCAGCTTCTTCTTCTTTGTCTTCTCCTGTATGTAGAACTCCTTCAACATATGGAACATCATTTTCTTTTCTTGGAGCTGTATCTTCAGTAGGCTCTTCTAGCTTCTTGGTGTCACGGTGTGGTTCATCAAATACCACATGAATTGATTCTTCCACCACCAAGGTTCTCTTGTTGAATACTCTGAAGGCCCTACTTACAGCAGAGTATCCTAAGAATACTCTTTCATCTGACTTTGCATCAAAGGTTTTAAGATGCTCCTTCCATTATTGAGGATATAACACATGCATCCAAAGATATGCAGATATGAAACATTTGGTGTATATCCATTCCAGACTTCATATGGAGTTTTGCCTACATCTTTATTGATCAAACATCTGTTCTGTGTGTAGCATGTAGTGTTGGTTTCTTCAGCCCAAAATCTCTTGGGTATCTCTGTTTTTGCTATCATTTTCCTTGCTGCTTCCTTGAGGGTTCTATTCCTCCTTTCAGCTACACCATTCTGTTGAGGTGTTCTTACAGCAGAGTATTCATGACGAATACCATTATCAGAACAGAATTTCTCAATAATTTTCTTTTAATTCAGTTCCTCTGTCTAATCCGATCTTCACTATGCTCAAGCTCTTTTCATTCTATATCTTCTTCATAAGATCAGGTAACTTGTTTTGAGTTTCTGATTTCTTGGCAAGGAATTATCCATGTATATCTGGAGTAGTCATCTACTACCACAAGTAAGTACTTCTTCCCACTTATGTCTACTGGTTCTACTGGTCCAAAGAGGTCCATATGTAGAAGATCTAGAATCCTGTGCGATGACTTCTGCATCTTGTATTTGAATGAGCTTTTTACTTGCTTTCTTTTCTGACAAGCTCCACATACATTATCCTTCTTGTATGCCATATCTTGCAATCTCCTTACATGACCTTTCCTTGCAAGTTTGTTGATAGTCTTGAAGTTCAGATGACTGAATCTCTTGTGTCATAACCAGCTAAGCTCTGGTGGACTCTTTACAATAAAGCATGTTGGTTGAATATAAGAGTTTCAGTCAGCAAGATAGATATTTCCTCTTCTTGTTCCTATAAGTTTAATTTCATTTGATGTACTGTCCTTGATTAAGTACTTGTTGAGGTTGAATTCAACTGTGTATCATTTGTCACAAAATTGACTGATGCTCAGAAGGTTGTATCTGAGTCCTTTCAAATAGGATACATGCTCAGAAGGTTGTATCTAAACATCCACTTCCTTTTGTGCTTCCTTTGGAATCATCTCCAAAGATGACCTTGGGTCCTTTGCATTATTGGAAGTCTTTTAGAGCTTCTTTACTGCCTGTCATGTGCCTTGAGCAGCCACTGTCAATATACCATACATCACTGATGCAACCTCGCACTGAAACCTGCAACAAATTTAAGCAAATTTAGGTATCCACTTCTGTAAGGGTCCTTTGGGGTTAGTTACTTTGGGAACCTAAACTTTCTTAATAGTCACTATTTTGCTGTAAGAATTGTTGGTTTTCTATCTGTATGCAGTTTTGTTTTTAAACTGCTTGTTAAAAGTATGTGCAAAGACTACATATGTGTTACCAACACCCTTGTAGTGTGGTTTTCCACCATACTTCCCTTGAGTATATCATTTTTGAGGTTTAGACATGTAAGTCTTAGTATAGGTGGGAATGTTTCTTTTTTTCTGCAACTTTGTGGTTGCTGCATCCTTTTACTGCATATAGCAAATGGCTTCTGCTACTGCCAGTTCTTAGATGCAGGCTTACTTCCTGCAGCTGAACATTGGGGTTTCTTCCCCTTATCTAACATTGTTGTTTTGTTCAAGATCTTCTCAATGTTACAGAGTAACTCTTTCTCCATTGGGGTTTCAGCTTGAACAAACTTAACAGTCTTGGATGTACTTGTTGTATTCTGAGAGGTGTGAGTGTTGTATCGTAAGCCCGATTTTTCAAAAGGACTTCCGTTTTGATTTATGCACTCTCTTGCATCCTTAGATGATTTGCTAAATGTACTAATCGTGGACTGCAAGCTCTCTTTCTCAATTTCTAGCTTCGTGACCAGCAGACTCAATCTAGAGACCTCCTTTTGCAGCTTACTGCACCTTGAGTTATCAGACTCACATGTAGCCAGCATTTTAACAATATCAATGTTTTTACTTCTGAGGATCTCATTGTCGATTTTTGGGTTCTCATTTTCAACCTTCAGTTCCTCATGGATTGAGTTGAGGTTCAACCACTCATAATCCTCTTTAGAGAGTGGTTCATGTTCAGCTCCTCTTTTTCAGGTATGGACAACGGTTGATAGATTACCTCATCTTCTTCACTGTTCTCGCAATCTTTTTCCATCAGGCATATCAGTGTTTCTTCATCTGAGGATGAGGTTTCAGTGTCACTGTCAGAGAATTCTGTAGCTTTCAGCATCTCCTTTGAGACTACTGTATCCTTGGCCTTCTCCACCTCTCTTATGAGAGCTCGAAGTTTGTGTCTGTCCTCTCTTCTCTTATCTCTCCTCTGTTCTCTTTCTCCTTCAGGATACTTGTGCATCATTGGATATGGACAGCTTCTTACGTAGTGTCCCATTTTTCTGCAATTATAGCATAAGTCAACATTGTTTGTATTTATCTGTGGAGAGAAGGATACCTGAGGAGGTGGATGACTTCTTCTGAAGTCATTCCTCTTATTGAGGCTGGTGTTGTTGTTCTTCATGAATCATCTAAATTTCTTTAGAAGTAGAGCCATATCCTCTTCAGCATCTTCTGTTGTAATCTCCGTCTGATTACTGCAACTAGTGGTTGCTGTATCCTTAGGTCCTCTAGCAATTAGCACTGTAACTTTGGAGCTCGATTCTTCAGACTTCTTTTTCCATCTGTTGATGTCGTACTCGAATGTCTTGAGGTCGGAAAATAGGTCGAATGTGCTCGTGGATTTCAAATCCATGAACACTCTCATGGTAGTGGTCTTGTTGTCCCACTCCGCGGGCAGGGATCTAAGCACTTTCATATTCTTTTTTTTTTTAATGTAGTGCTTGTCCAGAGCTTCTAGTTCATTCACAATGGATATGAATCTTAAATCTAGTTGCTCAAGAGACTCTTTATTCTTCATTTCGAAGAGCTCGAATAGTTAGGTAGCATTGGAGATCTTGTTGTCTTTAGTGAGCTTTGTCCCTAACATATTTGCTCCAGCTTTTCCCATATTTCTTTGGATGTTCTGCAAGTTTTGACTTTGCTGAATGTATCTTTATCCAAGGTGATGAATAGAGCATTCTTGGCCATGTTGTCTAGGTTGGCTCTTTTCGTGTCTTCATTGTTCTACTCTTGTCTAGGCTTGACCAGGACGTTTGGTGGTGGTGGTGCTCCTTCATCCAAGTCTCTACCGAGCACTGGATTCACCTTTGTAGGAATGATTGGTCCTTCGGTGATGACCGTTCACATCTCGTCGTTCATGGCTGATAGATATGTCTGCATTCTTATCTTCCAATCGTCATAATCCTCTATGGAAAACATATGCAATTTGTGATTAGAGGAATCCATGATATGCTGTAAGAATGAGATTTTAGGATGCAGAGAAAACAGCGAGTCTAAGGTGGATTTGGGTAGGTGACCAGATATGTTGGCTTTTAACTCAACTTGCTCTAATACCACTTGTTGGTCCCAAGTGGTATCCGAGGTTCAGAAGGGAGGATGAATGAACCTTGGTCGATTTTACAAATCTTTCGAAAAACCTTTCTGTTATACAAGTTATTTGAACTTGCAGCGCCAGACAGTTACTGCTTACAGCTTACAGCACTAGGATACAATGCTGCAGGCTGTAACCAGAGATTATACGCAGTGGAAAAATATGATTTATAACACAATGCTGGTTTTCTCAAAAATGATCCTTTTCAAAATGTTTAATACTTATGACAAAGATAGATATATGAAATAAAACATAGATAAGAAAGCTGTAAAACACTTATGACTTATAGTGGTTCAAAGGTGGTGTAATCCTACATCCACTCTACTGCTACTTCGAGCAGGAACTTGTTAAGCAACATTGATTTACAGGACTTTCCTAATAATCTATCAACTTTACAAAACAAACACCCACTAGAGTCCAGAACTGCAAACTCTAAAGGCTAACCCACACAGGATTCTAAACTCCCATACAGGGAAGCTGCCTGACTCTAGACAACTATACAAACAGTAAGGATCTCTCTTATCAACTATTCGACACCTAAAACAACCTAAGCACACAACAACAAGGTTAAAAAGTATATGGTTTGTTCTTCAACTGGTGCGGTGAAGTGAGCTTTTGAAACATTCGAAGGATCTTTCAGCTTTGAACTTGCTTCACTTCACAGAGGTTGGGTGACTGAAATTGATAGTAGACTTGAATGAATGTAACTTGAATGCTTGAGAGTTTTGCACAAATGTTTCAGTAACTAGCTTCAGTGTTGCTCATCCTCTATTTATACTTGTATGAGAAGATATCCGTTGAAGGAAATATCTCTCTTTTGAATTTTAAGTACTTGATCAAAGGCATGGCTCGCATTTAATGCGACTTGACTTTCTCTTTCGAAGCATTCAATGCGGTAGTTGCGGCTAGCAGCTTTTTGCAGCGCGTAAGTCCACGTGGCATCTTTGGCTCCGTGTCTGCCACTTTGATCTTCTCTGAAACAGTTCTATTTATTCTTACTTGGATCTTTGTTCTTCGTACTACATTTATCTTTTCTCGAATTACAGGATACTTATTCTGTTTGTTATGAATGTTGTTGAATGTTTGAGCAGTGAACTTAGTGTTGTATCATTGGTCTGCTTGCAGATGATACTTCTCTGTAGTGCTGCTGTAACTTAGACCTGCTTGCAGTATTTCCTTGCAGTACTGCTGTATTTCTATCTTGCAGTACTCATGTATCCTTTTATTGCAGCAATGCTGCATGCCGTTCTTTCTTTCTTAGCTGCAGTACTATAACTGCTTTCTTGCAGTAATGTTGTATCTGCATTCTTGTCGCCGCTTCTTTTCGAAGCTCTCTATACAGCTTTGTAACTTATAGAAACCTCTATCTTTCAACACCTATTTCTAGACTCAAATGTAGTCTATGTTTTCACTTAAACATCGTGAAAAATGGGCTACACAAAACTTCCTATTACATACATGTTTTGTCTCATCAAAATCTAAACACTGAAATCCCAATAATAATTTATCAACATTCGACCCTTGTGATCTATTAGACCTTATGGCTAGGGCCTTGTGCCCTCATTATGGTCCTTGTGACCTGGCCCTTATAGCCATATTTATCATTGTGATCTAACGGTTCATATAACCGAATACGAACATATAAGCATTATACGCATCAACATTAGTATAACCTAACAATTACTTACAGTTCGTAGTTATCCACCTTAAAATCTTTTTTTTGATAAAGGTGTTGCAACTACGAATTCGACCGCTCCGCATCTAGCACGTCACATTATAAATTTGTTTAATCATCGAGACTTCTCAAATTTTTAAATTATCGATGCTTTTAGAATCTAAATTAGGTATTTAAATATTTTAATTAACTCTTAATCATTAATCAAAAGCTTTTAATAAACTTCATTAAGCTTAATCTTTTCTAATTAAAGCTTAATCTTTGTAATTATAGCTTAATTATTGATTAATTATTATTAGTTAATTTTAATCTATATTAATTAAGTTTTTAATCATTCTTTAACCCTTAGTTATTGATTAAATCATTAAACTTAAATTATGATTACATAATTAATGAATAAGAAGTTAGCATTTTATCATGGTTAATAATTAAAGTTTATTCTTAATTAGACTCTAATTAATCATTGAGTGATTATCAATTATAATTTAATAATAATAATTATTGCTTAATTAATTATTAATGACTATTAATACTCAAATATTTAAGATTAGAAAAATATCTCTTATCTTATTAGTTTAATTCATCTTAATATAATTCTTAATTATTCATAATTATTTCTTAAATATTATGAATAATTGTTAAACATCATTAGATTATCAAAGAACACACATAAATATGGTTAAGCAAGTGGGAGAACATAATTAATAAAATTTAGAGAATGATTAAAGACTTTTTCCATCATTAGCAAAAAGTAATGACATTAGATAACTTTCCTAATTTTATGGTGGGCTAAGCTATCCTATAACCTCCCTATAACAACCTAAGTGTACCCCTAAGTGAAGATAAATTTGGATCAAAACATAAAACACACAAATTCTTCCAAAACTTCAATAATTTTTTACCACAATTCAACACCATTTTTGAAGATGCATAAAACATTATTTACTCATCATTTTAGTACATTAAAGCATGGTTCTTCATCATATAATCATATAAACATATTTTCATGTTCAAAATAATCATCTAACATCAATATAAGCTTCTAAGACTCAAGTATGCAAAGAAATGAAGATAACTTGCAAAATTCATAATTTTCTCTACACAAGTCCAAAACATGATCTAAAATCATATTTATGCTTCTCATAACATGTATTTTAACATATAAAAAGGTCATAAAAATAGCCCAAGAATACCTCCAAAAACAGCCCCAAAACAGCCCATTTACCTCCCACACTTTCATTCAACATATAATGATTTTTCTTAAAACATCTCTCAACAATAAACCATCATCTAAACCTAGATCATGTTATAGTATGATTATCTAACTTAAAACATGCATATTCCACATGATCAAAGCTTTGGAAATGAAGAAGGTGAGAAGACTACCTTGTAGCAAACTTGAAGAACAAGTGTGTGTAAATAGTGTGTGTAGAGATTTTGTATGTGTTGTGTGTGAAAATGATCCTCAAATTAGGATCAATCATATATTATAGAATAAATGAGGGAAAAAGGGCACATTGGTCATTCACTAAATAACAATGATTTTTCCACAATTATTTAAAGTTAGCTTTAATAAAAGATATTTGTGGATTTTATGTGAAATAATTTTATTTATGCCCAAAATAATTATTCACATACACCTTAACATCTTTAAGAAATTTTTTTATAATTTTTCATTATCATTAATCCTAATAAAATTCTATTATTAATTGATTTTTCACAATCATTTAGCCAATAAAATCTACCATTATCTTATTCCAAGCTTGTATTATTTTCTTTTAATTTCTTAAACCTTAAGCCCAATGCTAGATTCTTATTCTTGTAATTTTATAATTCTCATATCACATTTCACTTAGTCTCGGTGCTGGCAGCGCAGTCGAACTCAAAATCGTTGATAAAGCTAGATGAAAATAAACATGTGTATATCAAAAGATAATTTAAATTGAAAGATGATGTAGCAAGAAAATAAACTAATAGAAATATGCATAAAAGGTTCGGGGTGCTACATGTGATATGTTAGGACTTTGAGATGTTCTCGCTTTATGTTTTTCGAGGTAAAATTGTTATTCATTTAAATAAACTTTATATATATATATATATATTAATTTTTTCACTGATTTGAGATATTGATACTACTAGATGTGCAATGTGATTTAAGATGTTCTCACTTTGTGTTTTTCGAGATAAAATGTGTTGGGTTTTCAATGTATAGATTTTGATGAGACAAACCAAATATGTAATAGGAAGTTTTAAGGACCCCATTTTTCACATTGTTTAAGTGAATAAAAAGATTAGAATTGAGTCTTGTGTTAAGTGTTAAAATGAAGGATGAAAAAGGATAAAGCTGTATCTAAGCCTTAAAAGAAGTTATCGCTGCAAGAAGGCAGGATACAGTATCGCTGCAAGAAGATAAGGATACAGCATAACTAGTTGAAAGAAGATACAGCAACAGTTCAATAAGTTAAATCTTCTATACAACAAAGTAAGAAAGGACGACGTACAGCAACGCTGCAAGAAAATGATAAAGGAGTACTGCTAGAAAGAAGTTACAACAGCAGTGCCAGAAGATACTGCAACCAGGTCTAAGTTACAGCAGCACTGAAAGAAAGCATCAGCTACATAAGGACCTAGGATACAGCGCAGAACTTACAGTCAGTTAAGTCATACAGCGCCAACTACAAACGAAGTATCCTGCAAATCCTAGGAAGGATAAATACAGTACGAGGAACGGAGATTTAAGCAAGAATAAAAGAGCCGTTCAAGAAAAAGTCAAAGTAGCAGACACGGAGCCAATAAGAAGATGCCACATGGACTGACGCGCTGCAGAAAGCTGCAAGCCGCAACTGCAGCATTAAATGCTCCGAAAGAAAAAGTTAAATCGCATTAAATGCGAACCATGCTTTAGCCAGACTACTTTAAATTCAAAAGAGGGATGTCACCTTCAACGGACACCTTCTCATACAAGTATAAATAGAGGTCGAGGAGAACTGAAGCTGGTTACTGAAAACTGTCACTGTTACTAAAATATTCAAAGCTTACAAGATTCAAGCATTCAAATCCTACGATCAGTTTCAGTCACTCAACCTACCGAAGTGAAGCAAGTACAAGCTAAAGGATTTCTTACGGATTCAGAAGCTCACTTCGAAGCACAAGTTGAAGAAAAACCTTTTTATCCTTTTAACCTTGTTGTTGTGTGCTTAGGTTGTTTTAGTGGTGTCAAACAGTTGATAGGAGAGATTCTTGTTGTTTGTTTAGTTGTCTAGAGTTACGCAGCTTCCCTGTGTGGGAGTGTGGAACCTTGTGTGGGTTAGCCTTTGAAGTTTGCAGTTGTTGTATGTACGCTGGACTTCAGTAGGTGGTTTCTTTGTAAAGTTGATAGATTGTTAGGAGAGTCCTATAAATCAATCTTACTTAACAAAGTTCCTACTCGAGGAGCAGTAGAGTGGACGTAGAAGGATTACACCACCTTCGAACCACTATAAGCCATAAGTGTTTATTTGCTTTATTTATCTGTGCGCTTATATTTTGCATTTCTCTTATCTCTGTGCATAAAACATTTGAAAGAAGCATTCTTGAGAAAAACAGCCTTATGTTTTAAAGTTTATTTCCGCTGCGTATAAAACTCCAGGTTACAACATGCAGCACTGCATCGTAGCGTTGCAAGCAGTAACCATCTATCGCTGCAAGCTCAAGTAACTTGCAGTGCAGAACGATTATTTTAAAAGATTCTGAAAATCGACTAAGGTTCATTCACCCCCCCCTCTGAACCTCGGACACCACTTGGGATCAACAAGTGGTATCAGAGCGAGTTGGGTTAAAAGCCAACTTATCTGGTCACCTACCCAGATCCACCTTTATCTCGCTGTGTTCTCTGCATAAAACTCATTTTTAAAGCATATCATAGATTCCTCCAATCACAAACTACCCATATTTTGCATAGAGGAATATGACGACTGGAAGATAAGAATGCAGGCACACCTTTCAGCCATGAATGATGAGATGTGGACGGTCATAACGGAAGGACCAATAATCCACATGAAAGTGAACCCAATGTATGGAAGAGACCATGCGGAAGGAGAGCAGCCACAATCGAACTTCCTGATCAAACCACGACAAGAGTGGGGAAACGAAGATAGGAAGAGAGCCAACCTGGATAATGTGGCAAAGAATGCTCTATTTATTACTTTGGATAAAGGCACATTTAGCAAAGTTAAAACCTGCTCTACATCCAAAGAAATATGGGAAAAGTTGGAGCAAATCTGTGAAGGAACTGAGCTCACAAAAGACAACAAAATCTCCAACGCGACCCAACTATTTGAGCTCTTCGAGATGAAGAATGAAGAGACTCTTGAGCAACTAGATTTGAGATTCACATCAATAGTGAATGAACTAGAAGCTCTGGGCAAACACTACACACAGAAAGAGAAAAATATGAAGGTGTTGAAAGCCCTACCTGCGGAGTGGGATAGTAAGACCACTGCCATAAGAGTATCTATGGACCTAAAGTCCATGAGCACATTCGACCTATTCTCCGACTTGAAAGCATTCGAGTATGACATCAACAGAATGAGAAAGGAGTCAGAGGAGTCAAACTCCAAAGTTACAGCGCTGACGGCCAGAGCAACCAAGGATACAGCAACCGCTAGTTGCAGTAAACAGAGTGAGGATACAGCAGAAGTTGCTGAAGAGGATATGGCGCTTTTCCTAAAGAAATTCAGGAGATTTATAAAGAACAACAACAATAGCAGCAACACCAACCTCAACAAGAAGAATGACTTCAGAAGAAGTCATCCACCTCCTCAGGTATCCTCTTCTCCACAGTCAAATACAGGAAACATTGACTTGTGCTATAATTGTAGGAAATCGGGACACTATGCAAGGAATTGTCCTTATCCAACAGTGCACAAATATCCTGAAGGAGAAAGAGAGCAGAGGAGAGATAAAAGAAGAGAGGAAAGGCACAAGCTTCGAGGTCTCATTGGAGAGATGGAGAAAGCCAAGGATGCAGTAGTTCCGAAGAAAGTACTGAAAGCTGCAGAATCCTCTGACAGCGACACTGAAACCTCATCCTCTGATGAAGAAGCGCTGATATGCCTGATGGCTAGAGATGGCGAGGACAGCGAAGAAGATGAGGAAATCTACCAACCGTTGTCCATACCAGAAAGTGAGGAGCTGGACATGATCCACTCCTTGAAAAGGATCATGAGTGACTTTGAGCAGATCAACTCAATTCATGAGAAACTGAAGGTCGAAAATGAGATCCTCAAGAGCAAGAACATTGACATTGCCAAGATGCTCACTGCACGAGAGTCTGATAACTTAAAGTGTAGCAGGCTGCAACAAGAGGTCTCTAGATTGAATCTGCTAGTCACTGAGCTAAAGTTTGAGAAGGAAAGCTTGCAGTCCACGATAAGTATTTTCTCTAAATCATCAAAGAACGCAAGAGATTACATAAATCAAAACAGAAACCCTTTTCAAAAATCGGGTATAGGATACAGCAATCATACCTCTC
Source organism: Scutellaria barbata (assembly GCA_028654395.1). Classification (NCBI taxonomy): domain Eukaryota; kingdom Viridiplantae; phylum Streptophyta; class Magnoliopsida; order Lamiales; family Lamiaceae; genus Scutellaria; species Scutellaria barbata. Next base: position 7,223,242 of record CM053649.1, on the reverse strand, counting down.
AGAATACAGCAAGTACATCCAAAGCTGTAAATTTTGTTCAAGCTGAAACTCCAATGGAGAAAGAGTTACTCTGTGACTCTGTAAAGATAGTGAACAAAACAGCAATGATGGATAAGGGGAAGAGACCCCAATGCTCAACTGCAGGAAGTAAGTCTGCATCTAAGAATTGGCTGCAGCAGAAGCCATCTGCTGCATGCAGCAAGAGGATGCAGCAACCAACAAAGTTGCAGCATAGAAGAAAATTTCCCATCTATACTGAGACTTATATGTCTAAACCTTAAAGAGGATATACTCTAGGGAAATATGGTGGAAGACCGCACTACAGAAGTGCTGGTGTCACACACGTTCTCAATGCACACACTTTTTATAAGCAGTTTTCCAAGACAACTGTATACAGCTTGAGAACCAACAAATCTTACAGTAAATCTGTTACTGTTAAGAAAGTTTGGGTTCCCCAAGTAACTAACCCCAAAGGACCCGTACAAATATGGGTACCTAATCGATTTGAAATTGTTATAGGTTACAGTGCCAGGTTGCAGCAGTGATGTATGGTATATCGACAGCGGCTGCTCAAGGCACATGACAGACAGTAAAGACACGTTAAGAGACTTCCAAGAATGCAAAGGACCTAAAGTCATATTTGGAGATGATTTCAAAGAAAGCACAAAAGGAAGTGGATGCCTAGTCAAAGGGAACATAAAGATCAAAGATGTATCCTATGTGAAAGGACTTAGATACAATCTTCTAAGCATCAGTCAATTCTGCGACAAATGATACACCGTGGAATTCAACCTCAACAAATGCTTAATCAAGGACAGTACCACGAATGAAGTAAAGCTTACAGGAACAAGGAGAGGAAATATCTACCTAGCAGATTGGAACTCCTCTACTCAATCAACATGCTTCATTGTGAAAAGTCCACCAGAGCTGAGCTGGCTATGGTACAAGAGGTTAAGCCATCTGAACTTCAAAACTATCAACAAGCTAGCAAGAAAAGGCCTCGTGAGAGGATTGCCAGACGTAGCATACAAAAAAGAGAATGTCTGTGGAGCTTGTCAAAAAGGAAAGCAAGTTAAGAGCTCATTCAAAGATAAGATTCAGAAATCATCTCACAGAATTCTAGATCTTCTACACATGGACCTTTTTGGACCAGTAGAACCAGTAAGCTTGAGTGGAGAGAAGTACTCCCTAGTAGTAGTAGATGACTACTCCAGATACACATGGACGATCTTTCTTACAAAGAAGTCAGAAACTCAAGAGAAGCTACCTGGTCTCATGAAGAAGATTCAGAATGAAAAGAGCTTAAGCATAGTGAAGATAAGATCAGATAGAGGAACTGAGTTCACAAATAAATTTATAGAGAAATTCTGTTCTGATAATGGTATTCGTCATGAATACTCTACTGCAAGAACACCGCAACAAAATGGTGTTACTGAAAGAAGGAATAGAACCCTCAAAGAAGCAGCAAGGACAATGATAGCAGAAGCAAAAGTACCCAAGAGATTTTGGGCTGGAGCTACCAACACTGCATGCTACACGCAGAATAGATGTCTAATCATCAAGGATCTTGACAAAACGCCTTATGAAATATAGAATGGGCATACACCAAATATCTCTTATCTGCATATCTTTGGATGCAGGTGTTACATTCTCAACAATGGAAATGAACATCTGAAAAATTTCGATGCTAAATTAGACGAAAGAGTATTTCTAGGATACTCTGCTGTAAGTAGAGCTTTCAGAGTTTTTAATAAAAGAACCCTCGTGGTAGAAGAATCGATACATGTGGTGTTTGATAAACCACATTGTGATACAAAGAAGTTGGAAGAACCACCTGAAGAGACCGCTCCAAAGAAAGAGAATGTTGTACCTTATATAGAAGGAGTTCTGCCTACAGGAGAAGATAAAGAAGAAGAAGCTGCAACTCTGGATGCAGCAGATATTCTTACAGCAGCTGAACCTCCTGCATTACAGCAACAAAATGAGCAAGCTACACCAACACATGTCTTTGAGCCAGATAGGACATGGCTAAGGAATCATCCAAGAGATCTTATAATAGGAGATCCATCCATTGGTGTAAGAACAAGAAGATCCATCCCACATGAAGCAATGTTCGCATGTTTCATATCCTAGTCAGAACCTAAGAATGTTGAAGAGGCACTGCAAGATAGCAACTGGGTGCAGGCCATGCAAGAAAAGTTGAACGAATTTGAGAGAAATCAAGTATGGAAAATAGTTGCAAGACCAACCCATCAAGGAGTTATTAGAACTAAGTGGGTATTCAAGAACAAGTTAGACGAGTTTGGAATCGTTGTAAGAAACAAAGCAAGATTAGTTGCTAAAGGATACTGTCAGGAAGAAGGAATTGATTTTGATGAGACTTTTGCTCCAGTAGCAAGGCTGGAAGCAATAAGGATTTTCCTAGCCTATGCAGCGCACATGAATTTCAATGTCTATCAAATGGATGTCAAAAGCGCATTCCTGAATGGTCTCCTTACAGAGGAAGTATATGTTGAACAACCTCCGGGCTTCGAAGATCAAGCAGAAGAGAAGGTGTTTCGGTTACAAAAGCCTTATATGGACTGAAGCAAGCACCAAGAGCTTGGTATGACACCTTATCCCTTTATCTTCTGGAAAATGGCTTCCAGAAAGGAACAATCGACAAGACGCTGTTTAGGATACAGGACGGAGAAAGTGTACTGTTAGTACAAATATATGTGGATGACATTATCTTCGGATCCACAAACAAAGAGCTATGTGAGAAATTCTCCAACCTGATGCAGTCAAAGTTCGAGATGAGTATGATGGGAGAATTAAGTTTCTTTCTCGGACTGCAAGAAAAACAGCTACCTACAGGAACCTTTATCAGTCAAGTCAAATATACGAAGGAACTTATCAAGATATTTGGCATGGAAAATGGAGCAGCAACGTCCGTTCCCATGTCCACATCCATAAGTCTTGACAAAAATGAGGAAGGCAAAGATGTTGACATAACCAAGTACAGACGACTCATTGAATCATTGTTGTATCTCATAGCAAGCAGGCCAGACATTATGTTCGCAGTAGGAGTCTGTGTTAGGTTCCAAGCAGCACCAAATGAATCACATCTGTCAGCAGTAAAAAGAGTGATTAAATATCTGAAAGGAACTCAGGAAGTCGGCCTATGGTATCCTAAGGAAGGAGGATTCAAGCTTAAAGGCTACTCCGATTCAGATTATGCAGGCTGTAAAATTGATCGAAAGAGCACCAGTGGGACGTGTCAATTTCTGGGAAATAGACTAGTCTCATGGTTCTGCAAGAAGCAAACTTCTATCACAACCTCTACAGCAGAAGCAGAGTATGTTGCAGCAGGAAGTTGCTGTACGCAGATTCTCTGGATACAGTAACAACTTAGAGATTATGGGATAGAAGAAAAAGAGACTCCAATTCTCTGTGATAATACGAGTGCTATTGCAATTACCCATAATCCTGTATTTCACTCAAGAATTAAGCACATCGATATACGTCATCACTTTATAAGAGATCATGTTGAAAAGAAAGACGTCGTGCTTGAAAAAGTTCATACGGATCTCCAGCTTGCAGACATCCTCACCAAGCCTTTGAGTGAGTCTAGATTTTCTATGCTTCGAAACGAGCTGGGAATTCTTAAGTTGTGAAGAGAAAGGAAGATGCAGAAACGTAGGGGGAACCTCTGCATGCTTGAGAAAAGCAGTAAGAACTGTAAGCTACGCGTTAATATAGCACTGGGTTCAGACAGCGCTGCATCTTATATTCTTACAGTACAGCAGTTATCGAGAATTCAAGCAGCACCAGGTTACAGCATTTATTTCAAAGGAGTATTGATTACTCTGCAACCTCGTACTTGAAATACAGCAACCTTAAAAAGGCATTTATTTAAGCGGCAAATGGCATGTCTTTCAGCATTTAATGCATGTCTGCGTGTGTCAGGAAGTGGAAAGGGCGCGGTCAGAAACCCACGCGCTAGGTAATTATTGCGACGATTTGACATCTCCGTTTTTTCCTGAACCACAAGATCAACTCCATAATTTACCTCAACCGTCGATCTTACACACGTCCCTTGAGAACCGCCATAAACTCCATAACCGTGTCTTTTGAATTCATTATTCATCATCTTCCAAGGAGAGAAAACGCTCTGTGCGGAAAACCTTCCAAGTGCAAATCTTTGAATTTTCTCTCTCTCTCTCTATCAAAAATCTTCAATGGCTGCCCGACGCACTATTGTTCTAGATGGAAGACTGATCAACCAAGAACACATCTACGCTTCAAGGTTGTATGATAACGCCCTTCTGAAAAGGATTTTTGATGATCTTCAACAGACCCAAGTCCTAGGGTTGTTGACCACTGTCTACGCTGGCTTCTCTATGGAGTCAGTACAAAGATTTTATACCTACGCCAGGCAAGCGGAGGAAAGGAACTGCATCCTGTTCCGGATGGATGCAGATGAAGAAGAACGGTCCTTGACCGTTAGGGACATTGCCACCACCTTCAGCATCTCCACTGCAGGTCTTACCCCCAGTCAGTTGACAACATATGGGGAGGCATCGGCTCAAAAGATGTGGGATCTCTATCGAGCAAGGGAAGCGCCCCCAAGAAGCTCTTCAAACCGGAGTTTGAACTACTCCACGACATCTGTGCATACTCCATCGAAGGAAGGACCGGGAGTTATGACAAATGCACGGATCTCCGGTTCCGGATCATGTCTGCTATCATGGCCGGAGAAAAGGTGAACTGGGCGAGGTTTATCATGAAGAGGCTATGGGAGGAAGCAGAGAAGATAACGGAGCGTCGGAGCTACGGTATCACCATCTGTTCTCTGCTCTGCAAGCTTGGCCTTCAACTTGCAGCACCCGCTCCCATTCACATCGGGAAGTATCTCGGGGAGAAGAAGAAGGGCAAGACCCAACCGAAGGCTGCAGGAGCAGGAGTTGCGAGGAAGAAAACCAAAGACAAAAAGAATGCAACTTTTACTCTACAAGATGAAGTTGCAGGCAGTGGGGAGGAAGCCGAAGAAAAGGACGCTTCGAGTCATCTTTCTGTTATCAAGAGGAGTTCAGGGAAGGCTGTACCTGAACTTGAATCCTCTTCCCCAGATGATGACGCACCCTTGGTGAGAAGGGCTCCACGCAGCAAGAAGGTTGCTGCTGCTGTTGTGGATGAGTCACATCAGCCCAGGGATAAAGAAGGCTCTCATTATTCCCAACTCTCTACACCTTCTATGGTTGTAGTTGACCTTGCGGATGAGTCACATCGGCTTTAGGAGCCACATCAGCACCGGCTCGAGCCAACTGAAGAAGAAGCTCGTCTTCAATCAGAAGCTTCAGTGCTCGATCCTACCCTTCCAACGGCTAGAAATATGGCTGCGAAGTACTCTCTCTGGAGAGAGATGAAGCTGTTTAAGGGGGAAATTCTGTTGAAGTGGAAGGATTTCCTGACAGTCGAGCAAGCTGTCCTGGAGTGGGCCAAATCAGAAGATATTCTGGCACTCCTGCAACTTGACTTTACAGCAAGAGTTCAAGAGCTCGAATGATGCAGTACTGCACAGGGAGCAAAGGACAAAGGAAAGGGTAAAGCTCTTGCAGAATCCGACTCTGTAGAGCTGCCAATGAGAGCAGCAGTGGAAGATGCGTAGGTCTTCCTTACCCCGGCTGCGGAGGCTGTAAGAAGGGGCGATGACGTCGCGTTTGCTAGAGAGCCAATCGACACCTTGGGAGTGGAGCAAGCTGAGGAAGCTATGCTGCAACAGGCGCTGCAACAAAGTATGAAGGAAACCAGAATGCAACACACTCCAAGGAAGATGCGGGGAGAAGGAAGTTCAAGTATGCATCAGATGAACTCCCCTGCATATGAGCAAGTAGTTGAGGGCCTCTCCAACATTGTCATGCTGGATCGCTTGGAGGAGGAGGAAGCTCAACTATTGGACTATGGCGATTCCCCAGTTCATGAAGTTGAAGATGCTGCTCATGCAGATTCTGAAGGAGAACCAACTGCCATAATCAGGGATGTCATCTCAGACATCTCTGAGATTGCCGATGAAGCATCTACGGAGGAAGTTGCAGAGGTGGTACTCCCTGCACTGGATGCGACAGCAGTGCAGCAAGCGACCACTCTTCAAGTTGTAGCAGCTAAAGAGCCAAACACGGTGGAAGCCGAGATTCTTGCAGCAGTAGAACATACAGTGCTGAAAGCTGTGAACGTTGCAGGAAACCAAACAAAGCTGCAAGAACCCATTCTTGCAGCAGAAGCTGTCGAAGTTACAGGACCGGCCGAGGAGAAAAGATCTCTGTGGAGGATGTTGTTCAGACATCACTCCCTGAGTATGAGAAGACCTCAGGTGAGGAGGCTGTTCAGACAATACCCACTGAGGATGTTGAAGTTGAAGCTGAGGTAACCCAAGTGCAGCTAGAGACACCTCGAGAGGAGGTTGATGCTGCAGCTGCTGTATGCTCTCAAGAACCTTCCAAGGTTACAGCAGCAGAGATTACTATGGAAGCTGAGGTTTCTCATGCCGACTTCGTAAGGATGATAAAGAAACGCAACATAGCTATTCATGGGCCAAAATCTGGCGGAGCAGATTCTGTTCAAATCTCATCCGACGAAGAGGAGGCAGATGAGGAAGAAGAAGAAGAAGAAGAAGAGCACCCATCCTCAAGCTCTACAAGCTCTCAAACCAGCAATCATGAGGATGAGGTTGCTACTGAAGTTTTGAGGCAGGATGCAGCACCAGTATATCAAGATGTTATTCCATTTGCTACATCCACTGCTGTCTCGACGAGAAGGAATTTGGGACTGACCCCTGATGAATCAATCAACCGAGTTGAAGCTGCTGTTAGACATCTGTTGCATGCTCTCCAAGAGCATGAGTCTACAATGCGCAACAGTCTCAGGGTCACTGCCCAATTCCATGCTGAAACCATGACAGGTTTCAAGAAGGACCTCGAAGTGCTGCCTGACATGATTAAGTCGAATCTCGCTGACTATGCAAACAGGCTGTACTTCGATCGGGTCAAGCTGGAGAAGGAGTTGAAAGTTGATGCTGCACTAACGCGCCAGGAGATCAGACAATGCAAGCAGCATGCTAAAAATGCTTCAACCAGACTCAACTCTCACTCCCAAGTCCTGGAAACACTTCTGGATCGCGTATTTGATCAATCTCAGAGAACCAGAAGTGTGGACGACTGTTTGGGGAACCTGGAGCTAATTGTGGGAGAACTAAGGGACATCATGGTCCGAGCTTTCCCTCAGCATGTCGATGCTCCAGAACCCGCCCCCGAACCGACCCGTCGCCCTCGTTCAAGGGTGGTCCCAGCTGCCCCTGCTCAGCCCTCGGCATTTGATGATGCTAAAAAGGGGGAAGGAGTAGATGATAGATACAGGAGCAAAGGGGCTGTTGAAGATGAAGAAGATGATGATGACCAGCAACCTCTCAGCAGGAGGAAAATAAGGTCTGGATCATCCGCTGCTGCTGACATCCCCTCTCCGAAGAGATGGAGAAGAGATGATGATGGAGCTGGAGGTGCTGGTGCAGCTGCTAGGAGAAGACCGGCTGCAGGCGCTGCACACAGCAGAGCTGCAAGCAAGGATGCAGCGCCTCCCTCCTATCATTCAAAGAGAAGAGATGATAGCCAGCAGCAAGGCTCAAGGAAGAGGATGAGCGGGGACGAGTCTGAGAGTCATACTCGCCAAAGAGAAGAAGATGCAGATCCTAATGCCTGGATTCAAAGACTCGGTGTAATTGGTGATAGAAAAATTATTCCAGATCACTTCTACCAATTTTCTCCTCAAGAAATTCCTCACCTTGATACTCAAAATATCTCTGCTGAAGTGTCCATCTTGATGGATCAAAGGCCAAAAGGAGAAAACATGGCTTGGAGATTTAATATCTTCAAGGAAATCAGACTGCCCTTTGACAGGAATCCATCATTTAAGGCGATCACCATTTTCAAACGATCAGAGTACCTCAGACACTTCAGAGAACTATACAGAAAAGGCAAATTCAGCAGGTACCATACTTGCAAGACTACATTGAAGAGATATGAACATCTCGCTCGGGAAGGAAGCCTTGAAATTCAACAATTATACATCAACCGAGTAAAGGAAGAGCTGATTGTACCATACTGCGAGGATTTCTGGCTTAGGTGGATTCAAATTCCTGTGATCATGCACAAGCTGGAAGAGTCCTATCAAGAGTCCATCAGGGATTGGTGGAAAGGATCAAGAGGAAGGGAAGGCCTTGAAAGATTTGCTGGCAGAAGATCTGACGAACCGCCAAGCAAAAGGTCTCTGTTCTACTAAATTTTATATATACCCTCTTGTGATCCATGTTGTACTCTTGCTGTTGTAAAAATTTCTCTCTGTCAATGAAGAAATTTTTTTTCTGCTCTGACCAAGTTCAATTCTTATGAACTCATGCATGTTGTTTACGTTTTTCCTGTTATTTTATGATGAAAGGAATAGCATGATGCATCTCTGATGAATCCAGGATTATATTTTATTTTATCAATTTGTTCAAGCATGTAATCCTGATAATCCATATGAGTTAATGTAAGATAAAACTTCTTCATAAACGAAATAATGTAAAGGTTTTGTCATCATAAAAAAGGGGGAAATTGTTGGGTTTTCAATGTATAGATTTTGATGAAACAAACCAAATATGTAATAGGAAGTTTTAAGTACCCCATTTTTCACATTGTTTAAGTGAATAAATAGACTAGAATTGAGTCTTGTGTTAAGTGTTAAAATGGAGGATGAAATAGGATAAAGCTGCATCTAAGCCTTAAAAGAAGTTATCGCTGCAAGAAGGTAGGATACAGTATCGCTGCAAGAAGATAAGGATACAGCATAGCTGGTTGAAAGAAGATACAGCAACAGTTCAATGAGTTAAATCTTCTATACAACAAAGTAAGAAAGAAGTTATAGCAGCAAGAAAATGATACAGGAGTACTGCTAGAAAGAAGTTATAGCAGCACTGCCAGAAGATACTGCAACCAGGTCTAAGTTACAGCAGCACTGAAAGAAAGCATCAGCTGCACAAGAACCTAGGATACAGCGCAGAACTTACAGTCAATTAAGTCATACAGCGCCAACTACAAACGAAGTATCCTGCAAATCCTAGGAAGGATAAATGCAGTACGAGGAACGGAGATTCAAGCAAGAATAAAAGAGCCGTTCAAGAAAAAGTCAAAATAGCAGACACGGAGCCAATAAGAAGATGCCACATGGACTGACGCGCTGCAGAAAGCTGCGAGCCGCAACTGCCGCATTAAATGCTCCGAATGAAAAAATCAAATCGCATTAAATGCGAACCATGCTTTGGCCAAACTACTTTAAATTCAAAAGAGGGATGTCACCTTCAACGGACATCTTCTCCTACAAGTATAAATAGAGGTCGAGGAGAACTGAAGTTGGTTACTGAAAACTGTCGCTGTTACTAAAATATTCAAAGCTTACAAGATTCAAGCATTCAAATCCTACGATCAGTTTCAGTCACTCAACCTACCGAAGTGAAGCAAGTTCAAGCTAAAGGATTCCTTACGGATTCAGAAGCTCACTTCGAAGCACAAGTTGAAGAAAAACCTTTTTATCCTTTTAACCTTGTTGCTGTGTGCTTAGATTATTTTAGTGGTTTCAAACAGTTGATAGGAGAGATCCTTGCTGTTTGTTTAGTTGTGTCACGCCCCAATTTCATATAAAGTTTAAAACGTGGAAATAAATATATTTTCATTTTCTTTAAATAAATCAGAGTGCAAGCGAAGCATTTTCATGGGGCGTCCAGCAGAAATTCCTAAAACGTTGAGATTTAAAAAAAAACAGACGATATTTATAAGATCACCATTTAAAATATAAAAGGGTTATATCATTGCTGCGGAGAAAAAGTACTTGTTTGAAGTAAAACACATAAACATTGTTTTGTACATAACCGGGATTTTAGAAAATGCTGAACATCAATATACATACAAAAATAACATAACAGGCATCTCTGTTCATTCCTCCTCGCCTCCGAAATTTTCTGTAAAATAAAACACATGAAAGGGGTAAGTGCCAAAAGGACACTTAGTGGGTTGATTTGTACATTAAAAGGGGTACACATAACATTTCTTTAATACTATATATATATACACGTTGTAGACTCCCGAAGAGTCCCAATGCAATCCATTGAATAGGTTTCCGAAGAAGACCTATCGAGGCCCCAAGCCGACCCCATTTTGGGTTGTTACACCCTTCATGTTGGGATTCCGTAGAATACCCCCTTGTTGGGCTCCGACGAGGAGTACCCTACTTGGCGTGGCACACGCACGCGCAGTTAAATTATCATACAACAGTTTCCACATAACACATAGTGCACATTGTCACGTTCACGTTGGCCACATAATTCACATAACACATAGGTAAAGAAAATCCCTTGACATATGTGGTTTCTAAAGAAACCCCTTTTTAGCGGGTATTATCCCGTCTTATCATCATTTGAAACCATTTGCATTTGTATCACTTGAAAACAATAGCTCTTAAAACCATATAATTTACTCGAATCCTGTTCACGTAGTAAAAACATTTAACTTGAAAATGACATCACATAATAACAGGATTTAGATCACTTAGTCACGTAGTTTTCCATAAAACTGTACAATTGTAAAACATAATTAAGATTTTACCCCCACCTTGTTCGGTGGTTACCACGTGATCAGCAAGTCAAGGATCTCGTATCCCAGAGCTTTAATCCAACAGGTAGCCTACATAATTTACGATGTTTTCTTAGCTCATTATAATCTATAATTAAATATTAAAACAACATCGAATCGGATAATATCGATCGAGATAAGACGGATCGAAACGGTAGGCCTAGCGATTGAGGTTGAAGAAACAAGAGAGAAAAATCAGTTTATAAGGCTGAGATGAAAGAGAATGGATTTTGGATCACAACAAAACAAGAATGAGCTCAATCGGAGTTGAAACGAGTTCGAACGGAGCGTTTTAAGATTGAAGGGTATTTTGGTAATTTGGTCAAAGGGTTGATTTTGACCGGGACCCATGACCCCCGTTCCGCGATATCTCGTTGGCGACGACTCGATGTTAAAGAACGATGAAAAGAAAATGAGAATCGGATCGAAAATACGACGTCACGCACGTTCCCGGCGATGGGAGAAAAAAATAGGGCAATGTCTCCCAAGACCTGTCTTGGAATTTCCAAGACACATCCTGCGGGCAAAAACAGAGACTACAATTCTGTCCAATTCAGTTTAGCGTGCAGGACGCGTCTTAAAATTTACAGGATGCGTCCTGCGGGAGAAAAACAGGGCAACGCTCCCGGCGCGATCCTGTTTCAGTACCCACCTTCCCGGAGCCACCGGCTGCGGCGGCGCCGTCCTATGCCAACACCACCTTATCCTCCGGCGACCCTGCACCTCCGGATACCACTTCCGGCCATCCCTCACCGGATTCCGGCATAAATAGTGCCATAAAACATCCTCAAAAACCCTTCATCGCACACAAAATACATAACCAAACCCCACCTTTCCAGCTCCGGCCGGCGACTTCCAGTCGCCGGTGACCCTTCCCCCGACCACCTAGGATACTGGCCGGTGACTTCCAGTCACGGCAACCACCAATACAACCCCCAACAGCATGCATACACAACACACACATTACACACACACACAAAACCCCATGTGCAACAGCCCCTTTCCCAACCCATTTTCCGGCACTGGCACCACCACCCAAGGCGGCGCCGCCCCTTCAATAGCTTAGCCCACAACCTCGGCATCCCCTCCGACGCCTGCAACCTCGATAAAAAGAGCAAGAGGGAGAAAAACGGGAGAGAGAAAGGTGGCTGAAAATAAGGGTTAAAGGTTTTGGAGTTGGTTTTTCGCCGTTTTCCGGCGAACGAGAAATCGGAATTGAATTCCGGAAGTTGTCCTAGATTCGTATCGTCGAGGGCTACGTTGTGTGTGAAAATCAGTCAAAACCGACAACTTTGAAATTTTCCGGCGAACTCCAGCGGCGGCGGCGGCGGCCGGAGACAGAATAAAGACGGGAAAGAAAAAGAGAGAGAAAAGAGAGACTTACGTGTGTTCGGCGCTTTTCGGCTCGTTCGGCTCGTTCGAAGAAACGGTGAAAATGAAATCGAACTAAGTCCTATTTATAGAAAATGGAAATCACTATTCATGGTAGGTTTACTGTTCATAGGGTAGGGTTACTGTTCATGATAAGCTTCCGGTTACTATTCACGATAAGATTTCAGTTCCGTTCCTCGTTTTTTCGAAACTCTATATTTTGCCCTTTTCTTCGCCGTTTGAGCTATAGGTGTCCGATTGACCTCTAGTTCGTTTCTATCTTCTCGTTTTTCCGTTACGCATCTAATGATATAAAAATATTCTATTTTCCACGTATATGAATTTTATCCATAAAAAACCTGGTCGTTACAAGTTGTCTAGAGTTAGGCAGCTTCCCTGTGTGGGAGTGTGGAACTCTGTGTGGGTTAGCCTTTGAAGTTTGCAGTTGTTGTGTGTACGCTGGACTTCAGTAGGTGGTTTCTTTGTAAAGTTGATAGATTGTTAGGAGAGTCTTGTAAATCAATCTTGCTTAACAAAGTTCCTGATCGAGGAACAGTAGAGTGGACGTAGAAGGATTACACCACCTTCGAACCACTATAAGCCATAAGTGTTTATTTGCTTTATTTATCTGTGCGCTTATATTCTGCATTTCTCTTATCTTTGTGCATAAAACATTTGAAAGAAGCATTCTTGAGAAAAACAGTCTTATGTTTTAAAGTTTATTTCCGCTGCGTATAAAACTCCAGGTTACAACGTGCAGCACTGCATCGTAGCGCTGCAAACAGTAACTATCTATCGCTGCAAGCTCAAGTAACTTACAGTGCAGAACGGTTGTTTTAAAAGATTCTGAAAATCGACCAAGGTTCATTCACCCCCCTCTGAACCTCGAACACCACTTGGGACCAACAAAATGGTTATTTATTTAAATAAGTCTTATATATAAATATATTTTAATATGTTTTCTAATTTTATTTTTTCTTCGTATTATTTGAAACTCCCACATTGAAAAAGATTAATTGGAAACGACTTTATTTGTGAACATTTAAAATTAGCTCTTTTTCATATATAAAGATATTTTAATGTGTTTTCTAATTTTATTTTTTTCATGGTATTGTTCGAAACCCTCACATTGAAAAAAAATCATTATACGACTCAAGTCGAGTCAAAGGTTGTAGAACTCTACTTGAGGACATTCAATTTGAATCAAAGTTGAAATTTCAATTTTATGGAAAAACGCATCTTCGTGAGCATCAAGACGATCCCTTTCTACGTAATCTCTACACTTTTAAACCATTTGAATATCACTGTTCAAATAGGTAATAAAATTGCATTATTTTTATGAAATTAGTTTATTTATAAATTTATTATTGTTACTGCTTATTATTTAATATTATTTTTCTGCATATATTATTGTAGATGTAGTGGGAAGAATTATTGCATTTGATTCACCAAGAATGACTGAAATTGGTAAGAGATTGATGGAAATAATAATTGAAGAACTAGAGTATTTTTTGTTTTATTTGAATTTATCTATCTATCTATATATATCAAATTGTTTTACTAAACATAATTTTATTAGTTATTTTTTTTGATAATAATCATTTGATCCATGTTAGGAAACTATTATTTTCACTTCTATATATATATATATATATATTTATTTATTTATTTATATATCAGAATTATATGTATCTATTTCATTTAATAAAATACCTATTTTCATTCTAACTATTTCACTTCAAGATAGATATCTCATATTAGTTACGAATTGTTATATATTTTATTATAATACCTTATGAACGATATTAAATGAAATCAATATCATTTAAATTAATTATTATTTTTTGATATGATACAATACAAGATGTGAGATCGTAAATATAATCTTGAAATTATCATTTCATTACGTGAAATATATGAAATTCTTGAAATTATATATATATATGGAAATCATGTATAATTATTCATTATATTATTAGAACTCGTACATTATACAACGGGTAATACTGGTTACATTAAACATGCAGGTAATGTACATTTAAAAAGTATCTTTAAATATCAAACTTAGGATGATATTTAGCTACGTTATACTTTGTTTTCTTACTTTAATTGTAACGCCCCGATTTTTTTTGTAAATAAACCTTAACCGAGGCGTTACTTACTTATAAAATTCACTCTTTAAATAAAAAAAAGATAAATAAAATTTAATAATAATTGTGAAATATACATTTTTTAAAATTCATAAAATTAATCACTTTAAATAAATAAATAAAAACTTCTGTAACCATTGATTATCGGCTACCAGCATCCACCGCTCGCACCCCACGCCGTACAATCCCTAAACTGAAAACTTTTTAAAAAGAGGGGTGGGTGACAAAAGTACACTCAGTGAGGTGGGGAAACTCGGGATGACATAAAATAATTTTACAAGATTTTTCACGCACATGCCAAAACACCATTTTATCGGATAAATACAGATTTTCGTAAAACGTTTGTCTTTTAATAAAAATCGTAGAAAACAGATCATTTCAAATCACGTGACTTATATCATTTTAAAAAAATGTAAGCATCCATCACCAATCAATCATCCTTCACATTCAAACATATCACTTTCATTATCACATTTACGGTTTCTAGCCTTTTGCAAACATATGCGGGTCTTAGCCGCCCTGAAAACATATAATCCATCATTCACATTCAAACGACATTTTTCACATAATTTACGGTGCTTAGCCGCCATGAAAGCATTTTACGGTTCTTAGCCGCCATGAAAACATTTTTACGGGTCTTAGCCGTCCTGGAAACATATGCGGGTCTTAGCCGCCCTGGTACGATGATCAGCCGTCATATACGGGTCTTAGCCGTCTTGCATACGCATGCACATGCGCACATAGTTTCATCACATATTCACATATCAAACATACACATAGAAGCACATGTACTGAACAAAACACTAATTTTCCAGTCATCATACGTCATAACACGTTTATTCATAGGCACTTCAATATATCACATTTCACATAGAATAAGATTCACTTTCATCATATAATAACATTTCATATATTCAGCACATAAAGCCAACACATTTCATATAGCATAATAAAATTCGTAAATTTAAATATTTTGAAAGTAATATAAATACCGACTTAGCACTTTTCCCCATCTTTTACTGAGAAAGCTTGCAAAGCGTCTACTTTTATACGAGCTTAGTTCTTTCCTCCGTTCGTATTTCCTACATAGCGTAATTGTTCGCTTTAGAATTTAATCGAACTATTATTAATTAAAAATACATTCTTAATTTAGAACAATTTCTGTTAACAGACCATCTAACAGGGTTAATCTGAAATAAAATTAAGTATTAATGTAATATGCTAGGACGATAACACTCAACCCAAAACCCGACCTGAAACTAAGTTTCCTTAATTATTTCAATAAGGATCTAGGATTTTATACCTTAATCGACATATAAAGAGGTTTAAATAATATAACTTAATTATTATAATTTCTTTTTGTCATTTAATTAAAGCTCGATTTCTTACAAGGTTGTGGTTTAAAAGTAAAATGAATGATTTTTAAAGTAAATATAGAGTTTAAATGAAATTATAATAAAAATGCGTTTATTAAAATATTAGAAAACTTAATTAGACTTTATTTAGATCTTGAAATACTTATCTTAGATTTAGGAATCATAATTATAAAATTATGATTTAGGTTAGATTTTGAAGATTTGATAATAATTCTAAACAAGTAAATTATAAAACTTTTGGCTTTAAATAATTCTTGAAGAGCTTTAAAATAATCTTAGAAAATCTAATTATGTACTTTACAGTTTAACTTAGATATTAAGAAATTTGAATATATTTATGATTATGATGTATTTTACTTAACTATATAATTTAAATTATAAACATGAATTCAATTAATTGAAATTATAAGTTAATTTAGGAAATATATTTAATTGCATAACCTGTTTAATTAATTCTTATTTAAGAGGATTGAATTTGTTATTTACTTTGATATTTAATTTGATTCTTAACTTTGAGGTTTAAATTATAAAGTTCATAATTTAATTAAGATCATGATACCATTTTTAACAATATGGGAATTTAACTAGATGTTTAATATTGATATTTAGGTCATTGGTTCGTTTATTAAATTATAATGGTTAAGTTACAATTTCTATAATTATATTTAGGACAAATATGTCATTTAAATTAAGAGAGATTGTAATTAATATTTATAATATGACCTTTGGTTTGTTTATTAAATTATGAAGATCAAACATAATATTCATATTTATAATTTCCCAAGAGTTATGGGTTAACGAGACGTGAATCTAGGGTTTTAAAACTTAGATTTAAGATAACTATTAGATTGTACATATTTTAATTATTATAATATCTCTAAGGTTAATTTGTAACCTAATTCGTTAGTTTGGATCTAACTTGTCATTTAATATATATATTATGTATCAAAAGCAATATCGGTAATATCAGCAATTGTAGGGGTCGTTTTAGCAATCATAATCAATTCTAAATGACAATATATAATATTATCAATTTTAGGGAAAACTATGTAATTTTATCCAATTCAAGAGTCCGATATTGATATTCATAATTTATGGTGCTTAAAGCATAACTTCATAAACTTAAGGTTAAAATTTTATAATATTTATAACTATTGGGGTCAATATTGATTTTTCAATAATTTTAGGGTTCAAAGTATCATAAAAATATTCAGAGGCCTTAAAACATGTTTTTAAATTCAAAGGAGTAAATTGAAGTTTCATATAATTGCTAAGGATTTAATTATAATTTCCTCAAAGATTTTAACCCAAAGAA
Source organism: Scutellaria barbata (assembly GCA_028654395.1). Classification (NCBI taxonomy): domain Eukaryota; kingdom Viridiplantae; phylum Streptophyta; class Magnoliopsida; order Lamiales; family Lamiaceae; genus Scutellaria; species Scutellaria barbata. The sequence continues at coordinate 7,206,333 of CM053649.1, read as the reverse complement.
ACAAAATTCGTAAGAATCAAATTAACGTTGAATAGATCGGCAGAGCCTTCATCTTAAATCCATGAATATTCACCCATGGACAAAAGATTCATAAAGCCGTCGCCACTCCGATCCAACGTTAGACAGTAAATTCCTTCAGCCTAAAAATCAAATCGAAATGTGCAAACCTAACAGCCTCTCGCACACACACACAACAACCATACCCAGCCACCCTGCAGAGTCGCTGCTCCTCGCGCCTCTGCCCCCTGCCGTCGCTACAGCCTCTGCCGGCGACTCCTGTCGCCGGCAACCTCACACCCGGCAACACTCACAACAGATATATACATACATATATTTACATACTTATGCCCATCAGCCACAGCCACACCGCCGCTCCTCGCGGCAGTCTATAATCCCGCACGCCGGCGCAACTTCCGACGCCGACCCCCCTCCTTTCTTTAAACTCATCGGAAAATTGCTTCAATTGGCAGCAACGTAGTTTGATGGGTGATGTAGAAGGTGACGGTGATGAGGAAGAAGAGGGAAACATTTTTGCAGAGCGATTTGTGATAGGGTGGGACTATCCGCACCCCACCCTTTTCTAACCACACCCCACAATAAATTAAATGAAAAGTAATTATTTACAAAATGTCTAAAAAGCCCTTGTATACTAATATTAAGATACATATTTCTAACCACACCCTGTAATTACTAAACACACCCCAAGTGCATATCTCACCCCACCCAAACTCCCATCTCCATTTCCCCCTTCCATTTCCAAACCTTGCAAGGAAAAAATTTGGTGGAGCAAGTAGATTTTGTCAAAGAAAATGTCAATGAAACGTGAAGACACTTGCGAAGTGAGCAATGTAAGTGGATAAGTTCATTTTTTATAGTTTTTAGCGTTTTTTTTTAAAATCGAACTTTAGGGTTAAGCTTCAAAATTCCCGCTGGAAGTCGCGTTCGACCGATTCAGGCCGAACAAAACAAAGAGTGTTCGACCTGAAGCAGCCGAACCAAAGACTAGCTGTTCGACCCGTACGTTAGAACGCCGCATGAAGTGTTTGACCGACTCGGTTGAACGCAGCTCATTGTGTTCGACTTTATCGGTTGAACGCAGCACTAAGTGTTCAACCATTTCGGTAGAACGAATCCTGTAGTTTCTTTCATTTTGGTCGAACGGGTCATGCTTTGCATAGCCATTTTGGTCGAACTCAATGTGATTTGTTAATCGTATTTGTTCAGAGTATAATTTAACATTCTCCATTTTACTTGTTCATTGATTAATAGGAAAATGGTTCGAAATCGACGGAATTGAGTGTGGTAAATGCCGGAGAGGAATACGTTCGTGATGTGGCTGTGATGGATCTACTGTATGAACAAGTTGAATATATGGAGGAGTTTACGACTGATTTAGTTTTTCAAGATCGAACGGCTATGGTAGATTGGGCAAAAGGAGTCGGACATAGACTTAATATGGTGGTGTTGGTGAAGCGATCTGAAGGGGTGGCTAGTGGTAGGCGGCCTAGAGTTTATCTATGTTGTGAAAGGAGTGTGACATATCGCCCAACTAAGCCAAGGACAAAAAGACCAAATTTGGGTGCCGAAAGTGAGGGCGAAGGTGAGGGCGTGCCTATAAAGAGCTCTAGAGGGAGAGTTACTGGTACGAAGAAATGTGATTGTCCTTTTTCGTTGAAGGGCTTCCAAATCAATGATGCCGGTGAATGGTGTATAACCGTTGTATGTGGATCTCATAATCACCCGATCGGGGCGTATTTGGTAGGGCACTCGTATGCCGGTCGATTGACAGATTTGGAAAATCGTTATGTGTACGACTTGACGAAGAATAACACGAAGCCCAAGGATATCTTGAGCAGTTTGAAAGAAACATTTGTTGATAATGAGTCGACACTGAAGACCATATACAATGCCCGTCACAAGCACCGTATAGTTGAGCATGGAGGTCGTTCGCAGATGCAATATCTGTTGGAGAAATTGAGCCACCATAAGTATTATTATCTCGACAAGCGATGCGAGCAAACCGATCGGGTTCAAAATTTGTTTTATGCTCACCCAACCAGTGTCGAGTTATTGCGTGCATTTTCGAACGTCATCTTGATGGACTGCACGTATAAGACCAATCGGTATAAGATGCCTCTTTTGGAGATTGTTGGTATCACATCAACCGATATCACCTTCTCGATTGCTTGTGTATATTTGGAGTCCGAACGACAGGAGCACTATATTTGGGCGCTCACAATCTTGAAGGGTTTAATGGATCAAGATACACTACCGAGTGTGATTGTCACTGATCGGGAGATCGCACTGATGAATGCCATCGAAGTTACCTTTCCCAACGCCAAGCATTTGTTGTGCCGGTGGCATATCAGCAAGAATGTTCTGGCCAAGTGTAGACCAATGTTGGGCCCGAAGAAAGAGAAGTGGGATTCATTTAACAACTCATTCCACTCGTTGATGGTTGCTGAGGATTTGCCTAAATTCAACGAGTTGTTGCGGAGGTTGAGAGATGATTATGCCGACTATCCGGAGGCCGTCAATTACGTTGTTGATAATTGGATTACACCTTACAAGGAAAAGTTTGTTTCCTGCTGGACCAACAACATTATGCATTTCGATAACACCACAAGTAGTCGGTACGTGCGTAATTGTATGGAATTGTCATTACATTTTGTTTATGTCATTTCTATGTTGACATTAACTTATCCAAAATTGCTTTGATTTGTTTGGTAGGGCGGAAAGTGCTCATTCAAAATTGAAGAAACAACTGGGAACCAGCCAATCAAATTTCGAAATCTCCTGGGAGAGGATTCACGGACTTTTGATTGTGTCTCACAACACAATCAAAGCATCCTTCGAGAAGAGTTTGCATATCACCCATCATCGATACAAGTCCCCTCTCTTCAAGATAATCTGAGGATTGGTGTCACATGCTGCGTTGCACAAGATTTTCGAGGAGCTTGAAGGAGTTAACACATGCGGCGTGGATTCCCTGTTGTGTGGGTGTGTGTTGAGGAGAACCTGTGGGTTGCCATGTGCGCATGAGCTGGCAGAATTGACTCGAATCGGGGCACCCATCACGCTGGACATGGTTTACAACTTTTGGAGAAAGCTTGACTGTGAGCCCTCAAAGTGTGACGTCAACATTGGTGAAGAGCTTGGTAGTCGGTGGCAAGAGACAGTGGGCTGCATTAACAACATGTTCGAGTCCTCGTCTGAATCTCAACGCTTACTTTTACTGAAGCGACTCCGAGAGATCTCTTTGCCATCCACTTCGTCCTTGATGGAACCTGAGGTGAAGACGCGTGTTCGGGGCAGACCTAGCAAGGCAAAAGCTCGTGCCCTGAAATCAACCAAGCGTGACAAGAGTGCTCTCGAGTATGTCGAGTCGATCATCGACAGTTATTCACCGGTTGACCAAAGCACTGAAGTTTCAGGTCCACCCTCGATTGCCCCTTCCTCAACGAAGTCCAAACGACAAAAGCAGCCGGTACAACGAAGATCAGCCCGTTCAGCGTCCGACACACCCCTTATTGAACTCATCCCCACCTTCTGGAGACCCTACATTAGTGGCACAACAAATGTCAAAGGTGACGGTCATTGCGGATTTCGGTGTGTCGCCGATGCACTTGGGTTGGGTGAACATTCGTGGCCGAAGGTGCATAATGACCTGATTCGAGAGTTGGAAGAATACTCATCTTTGTATGCTAGTGTGTGGCTCGACCAATCCCGAGTTGAGCAGATGTTGGTCATGTTGAGATGTTTTAAAGATGAGATCTACGACAGCAAGTATTGGTTTGTGTATCCCGAGACGTACAATTTAGCTGCATCAGTGTACAATATGACCTTCGTGCATATCTCGCCGCAACAGTGCCTCACCTTTCTTCCGCTAAGGACTGCCGTAGCGATGAATCCTCAGATCGTGTGCATGGCACTTGTAGGAAATAATCATTTCATTAGGGTAATTAACTTCAAACGTGTGTTTACGTCTATACATTACCTTCATTACGGTCTAACATTTGTTTTTTGTGTGGATGCAGGTGAAGCTGATTGACGGTGCACCACTACCACCTATAAGCACAACATGGTACGGTTACCACTACTCTTGTGCTGAGGGGTGGGCGGTCCTTCATCAACAACAACTAGCGACCTACCATAATCTGACAGCACAAGACTCAACGAATGCCCGTGTTGCAAGTATTACACTTGACGACGATTGAGCGCGTGAGGAACCACATGAGTTGTTTGTATTGAGCAAAACAAACATTACAGTAACATTTTCTAGTAACTTATTTGTATTTATTTTTCGGTGCTTCTCCATGTTGTAAATTTATTGTGCAATACAATGTCATGTTGATTAGGTGATACGAAAGTTCATATTCGTGTTGGGTACACTCGCCGGTTATCTTAATTCTTTCAGATGGCATTATCTTGAGTTGTGAATCGGTTTAAGTTTGTATTTTCGTTCGTTTTATGTCATACTGCTATACCGACAGGATATTTTCGAGATCGGGTTATCCCGTTTCTCCGTTTTCCCACTGTTCGATCCTAATAGTCGAAATATCTAACAGGTGTTCGACTCTCACAACCGAACGAGATTCAAAGTGTTCGACTTCTTCGGCCGAACCTTCTGCACTTTGTTCGACCCATATGGCCGCGCGGGATGAAGAGTGTTCGGCGTAGGAGTTCGAACAGGCTCAACGGTGTTCGGCCCTGGAGTTCGAACAGGATGAAGGGATGTTCGACTTTCTTGGTCGAACAGTGTGAAAAGTGACAAACGGGATGACCCGATTCAAAAAATATCCTATCGGCATAGCAGTATGACATAAAACGAACGAAAATACAAATTAAAACCGATTCACAACTCAAGATAATGCCATCTGAAAGAATTAAGATAACCAATTCCATTGTTTTCAATAACCCAAATAGTTTGCAAAAGAAATGAACTACGAAATCGTCTGAACGAATCAGTTTGAAACAATACATCATAATCAAGATACATAATTGTCTTGGTATTAGGTAGTAAGTACAATAAACTCAATCAACTATGCCCTACGGTCTCTGCGACGCCTACCTCGTGCTCTGCCAGCTGGTTCTGGTTCGGCCGGCTCGTTCAGTGTTAAGGTTTCGTATGCTTGCTGGACCAATGGCATCGCGTACTCCAAGGACAGCTGGGGGTCTTGCACTCTCCACATTTCGACCAATGGGTTGAGATGAGCGCGTGCCATATGAATCATCTCCCAAGGTTGAGCACCTTGGGCTGCGCTGGAGGTATGGGCACGTCCTCGAGAAGCAAAAGCTGGGTTCTGAACCCTCGGATGTGAGTGAGTGGTAAACCACTCCATGTAGTCGTGCGAGCACTCCCAGGCAGGATGAGCATGTTGGCCGAGATGCTCAGCAGACAATAAATGACTACTCCACTGTCGGAAGTAGTTCCCCAGTAGGTAAAACGCAAGTCTGTATTGAGCGCCCGTACTACCTCTCCTCACTCTACTTGGGATGAGGGGGTTTTCAGGAATAGTCTGCACGAACCCAAACTGTCGCAAGACCCGGTCGGGATGGTAAGACTCAACTACGTCGAAGGCACGAATGCAACCGACGTAGAACGCGACATCTTCTCGGGGGTAATCATCTCGTATTGCAGCATAAGGAGTCCATACGACCTGCAAGATGTCGACATTATTGTAATGTTGAACAGTATCAAGTAGAGTTCAATGGTAAATACAATGATACAATTTTCAAAAAACTTACATTACTTGCCGAAGAATCATCTAATATCTCCCTCCAGGCGACTATACGGTCGATGGATGGCCCCGGATTGGTTTGTTAGGCCCATCTGCCGGCCAAACACATTCCTGTACCGAAAGCGACGTTGTGAGTTGGCCTCGTCACCGGGAAGTACTCGTATATCCATGCCTGCATCAGAAAAAGCAATTGTCAAAACGAATGAACAACTAACAAACGTTTAAAGGGCAAAATGTGTTTCAAATATACCTCCAACAATGTCAAGTACCCAGCCATCTGCCTCACCCCGTAACGCGAAGCCAGGCCCAACTGCCGATATAGATACGCAAGTGCAGCGGCGCCCCAAGCATAAGTGTGCACTCGACGCAGATTTCCCAACAATCTCAAAATGTTCGTAGAGACTCTGGAGCCGCTCTTATCAGAAAACACAGTGCAACCTAGCACATACCACAAATATGCTCTTGCTGCGCATTTTCTTGTGGCCTCGTCATCTGAAGTGACGTCTCCACTAAACCGTGATCGGAGCCACTCAAGCCTGACTGAAGAACCTCTTGAACCATCCAAAGCCCTCTCAGCATCTCCTACATCTATACCAAGAAAGGTGGATATCAACAGTGGGGTGGGAACTGGTGGCTCATCAGGCAACACAACAGGATGTCCCGTCACCGGAAGACCCGTTATCTGGGCAACGTCATCTAGGGTGATGGTCATCTCCCCGAACGGCATGTGGAAACTGTTGGTCTCTGGATGCCAACGCTCCACGAAGGCACATAGCAGGTTCTTATTGGGGTTCTTGTACGATATGAACCGCAAATCATAGATCTTCGAGCGGTTCATCCACCTCAACCAATCATCCGGCTCAACTTCCAACTTCCACGACTCGAGCTTTGTAGTGTGGCACCAAAACTTTAGAACGTCGCGTTCTTCATTAAACCAAATTTTGGAAGCCATATGGCATTTGAAACTCGGGATCAAGATTGGGTTAACGGGCCCCCCAGGAAATGGCCCCGTCAAAATCTCCTCCTCTTCTGGCTCCACACCCTCCTCTGCTCCCTCCTCATCTACCTCCCCTTCCATCACATTAGGGCCGGCTGGTTCATCAACAACAGGCACCTCAACAATGTCCAACTGATGGCTTAGTGCCTCATCCATACCGGCCTCAAATTGTTGCTCTTGCAGCGGTTCCGAGGCCTGTGCAATCCAAGGATTTGGTGGCATCTCGGAAGATTGTCCTTCAGCCCGTCGCTTCCTTTCTGAGGCCGTTGGTCGCCTCCTGTATATCTTACCTGCATAGAAACGAAAAAAATACATCAAACGAGTAAACTATGAAAAACACTATTATTATGCATGTCTTGTATATCAACACTTTCACCCTTGGAGTTGCACAAATTGACTCAAGAAATCGACTCAAAACAACCATCCGTTCGACCCTAAGCGCTGAAAGACATCAGCCTCGTTCGACCGTAATAGTCGAACACCACATGCCCCGTTCGACCATAATAGTCGAACAACATATGCCCCGTTCGACGCACAATGGCCGAACAATGCTCGAACCGTTCGACGCCCACCAACCGAACAAGCATCATTCCGTTCGACCCTAGTGGCCGAACGGACTACATCAATCGCGCATAACCAGAGTCGAACGGGCTCGATCGGGAAGGCCGAAATTCAGTCCACATAATTCAATTTTTCGCACAATAACCTCAATTTTTCGCACTTACGACATAGCACATACATACACACATACACAAATGAGCATAGCACCACATTTTGCACAAAAAATTTGCAAGTAATGTCAAATCCAAGCAAAAAAGTGGGTGGATTTTTACTAACTACAACAACACTAACCTAGAGAGTCCATGGAGCTTGTTCGACTAGGGAGTACGAAGCTTGCACTAAGTGTTTGATTCTCGTGGCCGAAGATGTAGGGATGACTCCTCTTCTCCTTCTCCAATCGGTTGAAGATGCTTGAGGAAGTGTTGGGGTGTTGGGGTGTGCTTGGAAAATTTGCTAAAAGTGAGGAGTGTGTGTAATGGGGTGTGAGTTAGAGAGGGGTGTGTGTGTATTTAGGGCAAAGGGTAATTTTGGAATTAGGTGGGGTATGTTTAGTGATTTATCAAAATTAAATGTCAAGTAATGGGGTGTTGTTAGAAATCGGGGTATGGTTAGAAAAGGGTGGGGTGCGGATAGTCCCACCCTTTGTGATATGAGAGATGAGAGAGACATGTGATAATAAAGAAGAGAGAGAAGAAAAATTGACGTGTATTATATCCTACATCATTCCAAATGATAAATATCTTCTAATCTCTTATCTATTTAATATTACTTTTATTTTTATTATTTTTAGTCAAGCTTTTTGATGACTTTTGGTCACAACCATTTATCTTTCTACAAGTGTAATACATTATAATCTATATTATGTATGTTAGATATTTTGTGCACTTCATATATATATATATATATAAGGTGTGTATCTATTCATGTGTAATATATTTTGGATATATAATATATATATATATATTTTTTCATAGTTTATACTTAATTAACATTACATTACTATTTTGATTTCATTTTAACTATAGAGAATTCTTATTATATTTTATGTAATAAAATTTTATTTTGAGGTGTTACATTAATCCATTAAAATGTAGTTTATATCAAATCCTAAGAGTTAATTGTAAATAACAATCCAAACAAATTTTTTCTTGTTTTTGCACTTAAGTAATTAATTTTTTTTTTCGATTGCAACTAATCATCTCATCTTTGCGTGAGTTGCAATTTACCATTCAAGATTACTAAATATTTATTTTCCAGTCAAATTTATTCATGTGTCTCGCACGCCCTTTATTGTTATAAGTATATTTATCTTTTCAAAATTTTCAAATTGTAGTTAACCATCTCAACTTTGTGTGAGTTACAATTTACCATCTCAACTTTGCGCGAGTTGTAATTTACCATCTGAGACTACCAAATATTCTGATAAGCTACCATGATCCACTCTCAAATATTTTGGTATTAAGTTTTAATTAATCAACCAAAAAGTAATTTTTGGATATTTTTTTTTTAATTCTTCTATCACTATTTATTTATTATCATGCATTCAATTTAAATTGTAGAAATGAGAGAGTGAAAATAATCTTCTATAAAATGCTTATATACAAAAGAAATTATAACAAAAACTCATGTGTTACATAAATTTCATTAATAGTCAAACATTTCATGGGAGCTCATATCTAGTAACACAAAAAATGTAATGATGGATATCAATTTAAACATAACAATTTTCAAGGGCAAATAGCATATATATTGTGGAATGTGAAAAAAAAAAAAAAAAAAAAAACGAAAGAGCTCAAATCAACTGTCAAGTCTTTCAATCCTCTTCACCACGTAATTCTTCATTTCTTTGAGTTGATGTTGATACTCTAATAAAAATACAAACATACTTCAAGATTAAAAAAATATGAGATAGCATCAATTAATTTTAATTGGTATTCTAATTATCATCACTTCAAACAAGAATAATATATAGCATGAAATAATATTCGCAGTTTATTAATAAAAAATATATGTACTCAACTTTCATAAATTGATTGTAAGAATCAGTTGTCTTCAAATATCAATAAATTGATTGATTTGCTCCTTAATGGTTTTGTTGAAGAATTATAACAAATAAATGATCGGGAAAATTGACAAAGACTTTATCATGTAAGTTCACTTGCTGAATTTTCAAACGTATATACAATGTTAGAAAGAAGACCTTAACTCAACTGCCTTAATTTGTCTTTGCAATGGCAAATATAAAGCAATATAGACATATAGTATTGACTCAAGTTTATGTGGGATGTCTCAAAAGATATCCAAATCTTCAGATCATCGACATAGCTTCCAATAATTGAATACCAATAGAGCTTTCAAAGCTTACATTTCTTTCATTCTTGAATCTGTCCTTTAATAAGCTGGTAGGAGAGATCCCAATTGGATCTCAAATCCAAACCTTTTCGGTGGATTCCTGTGAAGGAAACAGAGGGCTATGTGGTAAGCCTACCAACATAAGCTGCAAGAACACAGAATTGGGAAGAAAAGAAGGAGATTGAATGGGAGTATGTGTCAGTGGTGCTTGGATATGTGGTGGGAATTAGGATGCTTTGTGTGGGTGTTGTTTGGTTGCATGAGTTTCAGGGAAATCTACTTTCACAAGACTGATGAAATTCTTGAAAACATATTTGTTCGCCATAACAGGAGAAGAAGAAGACATGGAAGAAGAGTTGGAAGGAATCAACACTAGTAGAATTATTCGAATTATTCTGATATACCATTTATCACATATCTAGTGATGTTTAAATACACCTGAACGAATAGAATGTTATTATCTCATAAATTACATAATGTACTTCCTGTTTATCCATTCATTATAGAGGTAAGTTCTAAGATCAGTTTTTCAATCCCTAGAAGCCCTCAATTAATTAAATGGTCTTCAGAAATAAACTTTTCTGGCAAAACTCTTGTGTGTATAATCTATTTTGAGAGAGAGAGAGAGATTGTATTAAAGACTGTATCTTTGAGTGTGGACAAAAGCTCAACTGAGAAAGATCCAATTGTATTAATCTAAATTTTATGATCCTTTAATTTTTCTAAAACTATAAAATAATATCTAAATAGAAGTGTTTACGACTGTTACCATGTACACCATAAATACATATTAATGTGTTTGATATGTCATCAATCCAGTATAATCATTAAATTCAAATCATAATTTTTAAAGTATAAGAATCTTTATATAAACGGTGAATATATTAAGACATGTTCACAGTGGGTAGAGAATATTATTTTAAAAGTGTTAGTAGTATATATATTAATTTTTGTTCTTTAATATTTGAGTATATTATTTATTTATTTTAACTCCAAAAACTAATAATATTTGAGTAAAATGAATGGATTGGCCATAAATTTGGCACCAAAACTTATGTGCACCAGGGACATGGATCCTAGATCCGTGCCCCCAACCTGCACCGGCGCATGGGCTGCTTTTACGCGCGTCCAAGCGTCCCCACACGCGGCCACACCATAGTTGGTGTACGCCGCGCACCATCTGAATTTTATATTTTAAGGTATCACTCATTTACTTTTAAGGTATCACACATTTGCTATGAAGGTATCACATTGTAACCCTTCAGGTATTAGTGTAAAAACAGCGTTGCTTTCTTCTTTTTCCTCTTTTTTTTTTCTTCTCTCTCATTCTTCTTCTTAATCTCTTTTCTTATCAATTTGTTATTCTTCTTATTTGTTTTGTACATTATTCTTCTTCTCTATCTTCTTGTTCTTATTCTTCTTCAAATCTCCATAGAGTCATTTATGAGGTTTTTTCTTCTTCCTCTTCTCTTCTACCCATTTTCATAAATTTAGATAATTGATTTCAAATCACAATTTATTACAATAATTTTAAAATATTGAAAATCAATTATTTCAAATAATATGAAATCATCATTTGCCGATTTTGTGGAAGAAGATGATACATTTGAATTCTTAAGATTTTCAATAAAGATATTAGTTGTATGTTCTTCAGGTATTACACATGTTCATTTCAGGTATTACATTAATACCTTACAAGTATTACACATGTTCTTTCAAGTATTACATAATTACCTTACAGGTATTACACATGTTTATTTCAGGTATTACATAAGTACCTTATAGGTATTACACATGTTCCTTTCAAATATTACATAAGTACCTTACAGGTATTAAACATGTTCATTTCAAATATTACATAAGTACCTTACAGGTATTAAACATGTTCATTTCAAATATTATATAAGTATTGTTGGTTCCAAGTGGTGTCCGAGGTTCAGAGGGGGGGTGAATGAACCTTGGTCGATTTTCAAAATCTTTTAAAATAACCGTTCTGCACTGCAAGTTACTTGAGCTTGCAGCGATAGAAGGTTACTGCTTGCAGCGCTACGATGCAGTGCTGCACGCTGTAACCTAGAGTTTTATACGCAGCGGAAATTAACTTTAAAACACAAGGCTGTTTTTCTCAAGAATGCTTCTTTCAAAACGTTTTAAGATGAGAGACAGATAATAATGCAGAAGATAAACGCACAGATAAATAAAGCGATTAAACACTTATGGCTTATAGTGGTTCGAAGGTGGTGTAATCCTTCTACGTCCACTCTTCTGCTCCTTGAGCAGGAACTTTGTTAAGCAAGATTGATTTACAGGTCTCTCCTAACAATCTATCAACTTTACAAAGTAAACCACCTACTAAAGTCCAGCGTACACACAGCAACTGCAAACTTCAAAGGCTAACCCACACGGGGTTCTACACTCCCACACAGGGAAGCTGCCTAACTCTAGACAACTAAACAAACAGCAAGTATTTATCCTATCAACTGCTTGACACCACTAAAACAACCTAAGCACACAGCAACAAGGTTAAAAGGATAAAAAGGTTTTCTTCAACTTGTGCTTCGAAGTGAGCTTCTGAATCCTTAGGAAAACTTTCAGCTTGATCTTGCTTCACTTCGGTAGGTTGAGTGACTGAAACTGATTGTTGGCTTGATTGCTTGAAATTTGTAAGCTTGAAACTTTCGCGTATGGATTTTAGTTCTTAGTAACAGTGACAGTAACCAGCTTCAGTTCTCCTCGACCTTTATTTATACTTGTAGGAGAAGATGTCCGTTGAAGGAGACATCCCTCTTTTGAATTTGAAGTAGCCTGGCCAAAGTATGGTTCGCATTTAATGCGACTTGACTTTTCCTTTCGGAGCATTTAATGCGGCAGTTGCGGCTCGTAACTTTCTGCAGCGCGTCAGTCCATGTGGCATCTTCTTAGTGGCTCCATGTCTGCTACTTTGACTTTTTCTTGCTTGAATCTCCGTTCCTCGTACTGTATTTATCCTTCCTAGGATTTGCAGGATACTTCGTCTTGTAGTTGGCGCTGTATTACTTAACTGACTCGTAAGTCTGCGCTGTATCCTGGGTCCTTGTGCAGCTGATACTCCTTTGCAGTGCTGCAGTAAGCTAGACCTGGTTGCAGTATCTTCTGGCAGTGCTGCTGTAACTTCTTTCTAGCAGTACTCCTGTATCCTTTTCTTGCAGCGTTGCTGCACGCCGTTCTTTCTTACTTTGCTGTATCGAAGTATAGCCTTATATATACATTGCTGTTCCTTCCTTCTTTCAGCTATGCTGTATCCTGCCTTCTTGCAGCGATACTGTATCCTGCCTTCTTGCAGCGATATCTTTCCTTAAGGCTTAGATGCAGCTTTATCCTCGTTTAACCTCCATTTTCAATACTTGACTCAAGACTCAATTCTAGTATATTTATTCACTTAAACATTGTGAAAATGGGGTACTCAAAACTTCCTATTACATATTTGGTTTGTCTCATCAAAATCTAAACATTGAAATCCCAACAGGTATCTTATAGGTATTACACATGTTCCTTTCAAGTATTACATAAGTATCTTATATGTATTACATATGTTCCTTTCAAGAATTATATAAATACCTTACAGGTATTACATATGTTCTTTTCAGGTATTATAAATCAATAATACCTCAAAAGTATGTTCATAATATCTTGAAGGTATTACTTACATATCATTCAAGCATTTAATTTTGTAATACCTATAGAGCATATGTCTAATACCTATAGAACAAATCAGTAATACCTCAAAAGTATTACTTACATATATATTATATACACAAATTCATATATGTATGAAGGAATGATTCTTAAAATGGGCTATACTAAACAACATATTTATATGATAATGACAACATAAAAACAAGAGATAGAGATAAAAAAACTGGTAACTAGTCATCAGTGACAACAACCTCACTTCTTGGGCTTTTTAGTTTAAATGTAGTGGAGTGGAATAAAGATGCCAACAAATTTGTGCAACTTGTCTATACTCTCAAGACCATTTTCAGAAATAGAAAATTACAGTAATAAGACTATAAATTAAGACAAGAAAATGATTGAGTAGATTTATTCATAAATCATATGGTTGAGAAGAAGAAAGAAAAAAAGAAAAAAGAAGATTGGAGGAGAAGGAAATGATTGAATAGATCTATTCACAAATCATATGGTTGAGAAAAAAGAAAAAAGAAGGAAGAAGAAGATGGAAGGAGGGGTTCTACGAAGAAGAGAAAAGGTGAGAGAGAAAAAGAAGAAAAAAAAAAACAGCAGTAGCATCGTACAAGAAGGAAGAAAGAGAAAAAAAAAATACATTTATATGGGATGCCAGATCAAGTTGAGGGCACGGATCCTTGGGGGCACGGGTCTTAGGATCCGTGCCCCTGGAGCACATAAGTGCTACTCTAAATTTGGAGAAAAGAAAATTTCAAAAAGAACGCGTTTTCTTGTTGACCCATTTGTGAAATCCACAAAGTGAAGATTATGTCTTAGAAGACCTCAAGTCAATTTCATTAAGTAGATCATTGAAAAATTACCAATAATGTTACGTAATTATTTGTTTTAGGGAAAATGGCCAAAATAGTCATTGATGTTTATCTTTGGATGCATATAACATATCTCTATATTTTTTAGATATAATAATACTATTAATGTTTATATTTAAGTATATATAATTTACATAAAGTTTATTTTAGATATAGTAAGACCTCTAATGTTGTAAAATGCTTTGTATGAACACTTTAAATTCTTTACTCTTTTTTTTATCTTATACTTTTTAATTTTTTAGAATATATTAGATTATTTTATATATGTATTATCATCATCTTTTTCTTCGCATTTTTGTACTTTTTGCAAATGAGTCTTACTCCGACAATATTTTTCCTCAATTACATATTTTGTTTTATAGTCACATGAAATTAATATAAATATAAATATATAGGTTAGGCTTTATTTGAATTCAAACATAGTATTTCAAATATAATAGTGAAATTACTATTTCGAATAATTGTAATTGTTTAAAAATTTTAATTTTTAAAAGTTAAAAAGTGAAAATAATAATAATAATTAATTATAATATATATATGCTAATATATTTATGTTTTTTAATAATATATTTTTTTTCTAAAAAGTTGAAAAAATGAGGTAAAAAAAAAAAGAAAAATGAGGCATAAATATTTTAATTTTATAAAATTAATGGGGTTATTATCCTAAGGCACAGAACGAAAGGAAGATTAATAAAATACTAAAATTGAGATCGCATATATAAAATCTATAAAAGAATCGGCATACGGCTTGATATAAACTTCGTAGTATCTAGAATAATAAAATTTTCTTTTAGACTACACTTTTTTTTTTAAATTCAAATAACAAAAGATCATGGGTTATATATTGTGCACAAAAAATATATCCCATTAAAATAAAATTCGGTATTAAGTTTTGAATAATCAACTAAAATGTTATTTTTGGACAATTTTTATTTATTGTAAATAATCATCTAATGCTATTGATTTTTTTTATTAATCATTCATTAAATTTACGCCATAGAAGTGATACACATCATTACAAATCAAAGAGTGCAAATAGTCTTCTATACAATTCAAAAGAAATTATAACAAAAACTCGTACATTACATAGATTTCATTAATAATTAATTAACCGTGCTATCTATATCTACCGGACCTTATTTAATAATTTATATTTAAATAGAACCTTTTTTATTAATTAAACACCAAAAAATGTAAGTATCAATGTCAATTGAAATATAAAAAATTTCAAAGTCAATAATTTTAAACAAATAGTACTAAACCAAAGAAAGACTTTTAAGTCAACTGTTAAGTCTTTCTTACTTCTTCAAAACACCAATTTCTTTGCTTAAACAGTTATTCTTTATTTTTATGAATATAATGTGCAACATAAGGGTTGATATATATATATATATATAAATTAATAGACTATATGAGTTTTATCGATAGGTCCCAAAGATATGTTATTTATCAGTTTAGGGTCTAAAAGCGGGAGCCATAAAACGTTATCATGTACTTGTTAGAATTTTCAAAGCGGTGTATATATACAACATTGAGATCAAAAAGACTTGAAGTCAACTTCCTTATTTGTTTTTATCTCTCTGCTTCTAATTTGCTGGTGATGTTACTTGACTAGAAAAAATGAATTGAAATTCTATTCCCATTATTCATAGAAATTGGTGCCTTGGAATCCAACAGACAATTATTGTATGTAGAAAAACTAGAATGACATGACGTGGTCCATATCATCAGTTTGTAGCTTGATCGAGAGGGTATCTATGGTAAACTTGATAGTTCATCGAGTCTTTTCAGTCTTAGGTACCTCAAGAAGCTGAATTTGGGATCAAACAACTTTAACATAAATCAGATTTCAAGAGGGATTGGTAATCTCACATATTTGACACACTTGGATTTGTCATATGCTGGTTTTGGTGGATAGATATGAATTGAATTTTCACTCTTGATGAGACTGCCAAATAAAATGCATCCCATGCCGAAATATCACAAAGTACCCCCTCATCCAGGACTATCGCACGGAAAATTATAACCAAAATCCTTTTTATCAGACATTAACTTGGAACCGCGTGCATCTAAAGCACCTTTTACTAAGATCAATGTAGTTGTATGTAAACCCAGAGCAATAGCACGATGAACCAAAAAGTCTTCAGGCCCTTTTGTTAAGAATAATGAATTAGTATTTTCATTAACAGCATTTAACCAATTGGATAACCAGATGCTCCGACCCGCATTGAATGTCGGGCTTGTTGTAGAAGATAAAAGTACATCGAACCCATATAAAGTTTTACCATGAGCTGATTGGATCCATTGAGCAAATATGGGTTGTGTTGGATGCCCGACTCGAGCTGGTCAGCATATTGCACCTGGACTGTTCAAAGAGCTTTCAGGAGTTCATTAAGTCGGTCAGGATGTCAAACTTGGACATCTCCTCGGCAGGCCGTCCGGGATCATTTGGAAGTACCGGGTACGAGTGGATTTGGCCGGCCCGAGCAGGATTTACCGAGCAGAGAGTTACCAACTGTCAAGAGATCGTGGGTGATAAAAACCGCCCATTACCGTGGAAATAGGCGAAAATCAAGGGGACAGGGAGCCCGATCCCCACTACTTAGGCTCCTCTCTAGCTATAAATAGATGTAATTTCAACTTGTAAAGGGTTTGAAGTTCAATTGTACTAAGCACTGTTGGAACCGAGGCATCGCCGACCCTATACAATTATCCGAATTGGGGTCCATGCAAATATGATTAACGCACAACGGATAAACGAATCATACCTTTTGTACTGATATTAGTTCTAAGGTCAGAACTGCAGATCGATCTTTTGCTGTATTCCTCACCTTTTTCTCGAACGTTGTGTGGGCAACTAACTATCGAGACTTTCAGCCGCCTTCTACTAAATCGTATCTTAGATTTGTGTGTTTAGAAACGGCTGACTTGAGGCTTATTTATAGGCTACAACAGGGACCTTGAGGAAGATTAGGAATCGGTCTCCAGATAGGCTTAGGAGTCCTAAATTCGATCTGAATATACTTCTTAAGCCTATCAATAATATCTTAATCCACTAAAAAGATATTATTGAACTACCGTCCCAAATCCATATTAAATATGGCTCCTATTTATTATGTGCGCGTTTATCTCCCCGTGTTTAAGATATCGAATGTCCGTTAATTAAATGAATTACTGACAATTCAATTAATTAACATTTAATTCCAAGAGTAGTACCACTCAACTTTATTATCATGTCGGAATAAATCCACCTGCAGGGTTTACATGATAATCCTTATGAGCTCCTCAAGGGGACATCATCATCCTAAATAATTAGGACACGATTTCATTATATAATCAACAGCACACCATATAAACAACATTGTATCCCAATTTACCGAGCTTATTGATTTAATAAATAAATCTCACCCATTGGTAAATTAAAGAAACATATATCGAGTATACATACCCGTTATCATACAATGATTAAGAGGATACACATCCATAATAACAGAGGTCTTATTCTATTTATGTAGTCAGTACAAATAAAACAACCTCAATTGGTCCTGCTCAATACATACAAAATGTACTGGTGTAATTTTATAATCAAGATAGATTAATACCAAATTACACTACAACCATTCCGATAATTTGTCCAAAATTATCTCGATTGTGAGCTACCATTTATAATCTATAAGGAACTGATAACATGATCTTCTGTGTGGCACCACACACCATGTTATCTGTAATATAAATTAATTGGACAATTACAATAACATATATAACAAATATAAAATACAAAAACATTTGACCATAAAAGATACTCATATCATAAAAAGATGTTTATAAAAAAGCTAGACTTATAGTATACATCCTAACAATCTCCCACTTATACTAAAAGACTATGCTGTCATATACGCTGCCATACATCTGATTCTCATCCCATCAACATGCTCATCGAAGGCTTTCGTCGGAAGGGCCTTTGTGAAAAAATCTGCTAGGTTATCGGCTAATGCAATCTTGGCGACAACAACTTCCCCTCGCTTTACGATATCTCGTATCAGGTGGTACTTGCGCTCAATGTGTTTACTTGCCTTATGGGCTCATGGTTCCTTCGAGTTTGCTACTGCACCACTATTATCACAATAGATTGTGATAGTTTTGGGCAAACCAGAAATCACTTCTAAGTCCATCAAGAAGTTTCTGAGCCATACAGCTTCTTTGGCTGCCTCAGAGGCTGCCACATACTCAGCTTCCATGGTGGAGTCAGAAACGCATTTCTGCTTCACACTTCTCCACACTATGGCTCCACCTCCTAAGGTAAATACATACCCCGAGGTTGATCTTTCTGACAAGATTGAGTGATGTAACATTATATCTTCATTGTTACCAAACTTAAGGAACTTGAGATGATTATGGTCTGCCAAGTCCTCCTGATCCATCTCTTTTAAAATAAAATTTTCAATCCCTCACTATTCTTCGACTTGGTGGAAACAATTTGTCATCATTAGTTCCAAACTTCTTTGCGAATTTCTCGAGTTTGACTTTCTTGAATCTTAAAACTGTTTTTTGAAAGGTTCTTTGAATTTACCAAATAACTTGTTTAGCTCAAATTCTTCAATGTTTTCCCGTCTGATGTGATCACTAGTGGATTCAATGTGCCTTTACTAACTTCAAGCTTTCACACAGAATTCGATTCCCCTCTTTGTTCATTGGCCTTCATTATCCTTCATCTCTAAAATTTCTCCAAAGTCACTAGATTAATCGAGAAAATAAACAATTATAGTTTTGGACATAAAGTAAAAATATGTACAAAAATAGCAAGTGCAAATATATAATGTGCATTAAAATACATTATAGGCTAATCAAATTATGCACATTTTTGTACTTATCACAAGCCCTAGATTTATATGCATATTGGTTTTCAACTCTATTTTAAACTTTGTTTTTATTTGCATATTGGATTTCAACTCTATTTTAAATTGTGTTGTTAATACTCTATCCAACATCTATCTGTTTTACGAGTCTTTCAATTTCACCATATATGCATGCACTTTATATAAATCATGGTTAATGCTCAAACAGTCAAACTGATATTAAGTTTATAATGTGTTTTTTCATGTTAATGTAAATAGCTGATAGTTTGTACACTGTTTCGATCTTTTTTTATATATAGGTAATCATTGAGTTATTGTAAACAAATTGCAAATTGTCAAATCACCTTTGAAATCTAGTGTGGATTAAACATTGTTGGGCTAAGAATAAAGAAAGTAAGAAGAGTAGGGAGGAAAAATGAAGCAAGAGTGGAAAGAATGAAGAAAAACATGAGAGAGTAAAGATTAATGTCAAAATTGGAAAGACAGTGGAGGAACAAAGAGTTGAAAGAAAACATGTGATAGGATGATATTATAATAGATTTTGATGAGATAAAATATGTAATAGCTAGATTTTAGCAATTTGGTTAGACTCTCAAATGTAAAGTTTAACTAAGGCAAGGATGCTGGAAGAGGATGAAGAAGATACTGGAAGGAGCCTGCGCCAAGTCACTGCTATATGCATGAAGTCAGGATACCGCATCTTCAAGTAAAGAATTTGTCTAAGTATGGATGGATGCTGGGAGCTAGCTTAAAGCATCTCAAGTCAGAGGAAGCTATCTCATCAGACGACAAAGCAGCAAGTCAACCTTCAGACTCATCAAAGTTAGCGCTCTCTAAAGAGCCGATAGAAACACTCCAGTCCAAACCAATCACAGGACGCCATCTGGAAAGAATAAGAATTGAGCACTGATCATTTCAGAGTAAGACGTGCACAGTGCAGAGGTAAAGGGTGCAGCAGAAATAGTGTCAGAAGATCTTGTACGACCCAATAGCTGCACGGCACCTCACCGTGAAAAAACTGCCTCTTCAACGGGCAGATTTCTCAGAATTCTATAAATAGGAGTTGAGTGAACCTGGAACGACAATTGGAACCATCATCTCGCGAAGCTATCTTTCTAGAATCAACATATCTCAAAGCTCTCTCGTTTCAATCACTCAATCTACCAAACAGTAAACCAGCTACCTTTTGACACTCTGAAGTTCTAAGAGCTTGCTGCATTCGAGCGTTAAAGAAAAACTTATTTCTCTTAAATAGATTGTTTTAGGAGTTGCCTAGGCAGAAGCTGTTTCTGCTAAGTATTTTGTACTCTCTGTAAAAAGAGAAAGGATCTTGTATAGGTCAAGAAACCTGTGTGGATCGAATAGTTGGTCACTGTGTAGCTACCTGTGTGGATAGAATTGACAATTTTGTTTAGAGTAGAGTTTGTGTTAGCTGGGTCTTCGTAAATCAAGCTCTCTTTAACAAAGTTCCTCCTTGAAAAGAAGAAGAGAGGACGTAGAGGGATTACTCCACCCTCGAACCTCTATAAATCTGCTTGTCTGTGTGCTTATTGTTTTATTCTTATAGCTATCTGTATTACCCATCAAGCATCTTGCATAAAAGGTATTCTTCGAAAAACACATAATTTCTGTTGTGCATTTAAAACTCTCTCAAGTCCTGAGGTAACTGCTCAAGCAGTAACCTATCCAGTGCAGTAAGCTCTCTAAGCTACCTGCTCCTCGAAGGACTTACATTTTTGAAGGAAAAGTTTGAAAATTTGATTTGGTTAATTCATCCCCTCTTAACCTTATACCACTTGGGACTAACAACATAGTTAGCAGAAAAAGAGTAGATGACAAGTTAATCTTTCTTTTTATCATTTTCCAAGCATTACTAGACTTATTATAATGGTGTGAATAAACTTTTTCTTATTAATAATAAACATAAATTTGGAGAGAAGAAAGTTTAAAAAAGAAACACATTTTCATGTAAGCCCATTTGTGGGTGGAATTCACAAAGTAAAGATATGTTTTAAAAGACTACAAGTCAATTCCACCAATTAGACCATTAAAAATTTACCAACAATATGGCCTAAATAGTTTTTAATCTTTTATATTATAAGACTTATATAAATTACGAATATTGTCATCTAAACATCTTTTATCTATAATTTCCACCACTTGACAATTATACATTTTTTATCATATTAAATTCCTTTTCCAAATAAAATATATAATATTAAATAAAATTTCAAAAACACCATAAATATGATTAACACCAAATTTTTTTATGTAATTAGTGCATATATCTTAGATCCATATATCTAGATCGACCTGACTTGCCACACCCACCATGCGCCTCCATGCCCTGCCAAGTGTTTGGATGGGTGCGTAAAATTTGATGGGTTGTCAAACCAACAAAAATAAATTTCTACTTCAAAGGTAATACTTTTATATATATTAGGTAATATTTTTTGAAAGTATCACTTGATACACATAAAAATATTATATAGTACACATAAAAATATTATATTATGAAAATAACACACCATGAAATACTTTTATTTGTATCATGTGATACTTTTAAAAAATATCATGAAAATATTATATTATTAGAATAAAATATCATGTAATACTTTTATTGTATCATGTGATACTTTTAAAAATATCACATGATATGTAATATTTTTATGTCATATGATACACATAAAAGTATTACATTGTGCATATAAAAGTATTACATTATGAGAATAAAGCTAAATGTAATACTTTTATATGTATATCATGTAATACTTTTATGTATATAATGTGATACACATAAAAGTATTACATTGTGCATATTAAAGTATTACATCATGAGAATAAAGCAAAATGTAATATTTTTTGAAAGTATCACCATGTAATACTTTTATTTATATCATGTATTACTTTCAAAAAGTAATACATGATATAAATAAAAGTATTACATGATACACATGAAAGTATTATATTATGAAAATAAAACAATATGTGATATTTTTATATATATCATGTAATATTTTTTAAAAGTATCATATGAAACACATAAAAACATGTAATATTTTTATGTACATGAGGTAATACTTTTATATATATTAATATTATGTGATATTTTTTATATTATAGGATGCGTTTTGAGGCACATTAATATGTGTCCACTGTTGATGTATCAAAAATCTAAAGCATCTATTAATTTTACTTTCCATATAACGAGGGAATGAGATGATTAATTACACGTCATCGATGATTATATTAAGAATTGTACACGGTGGGCATTTGAGCAAAACCAGCTAAATTAAACAATCTATATTTAGCTCTAACATCGATATAAATTATCTTTAATTAATACATAGAAGAACATATGTTTATTATATATTATATTCCAGTACTACCACTACAACATGGAACTATGATTTTGCTTCGAATCCAAGTTCACAAAACTGTTCAATATAATAAATTAATTAACACAGACGACAGTTTAATAAATTAATTCACACAACAAAGACACATTAAATCACAATGGCACTAAATGAAAACGAATAATGGTATCAATGATTGTCTAAAAATTTCGATCAATCAATATTTAATCAATTCAACTATATAGTTCATCATGTATAAACTAGTATAATCAATATATACTTCCACGATGTAAACAAAGAATTCCTTTAAAGATAAGTGGAACAAATTAATGGAAAGAAAGATGTAGAAAGATATATGAATCCCTACTATTTGAATTAAGTGAAAGTGACAACTTTGAAGATTTTGTAAGGACCTATTCTGACCATATTTCCAATTGATTATTTTCAATCAAGTTATGTATCTTCTCAAAGATCTCTCAAGCTTATGGAAACTACTTACCGTATCTCAGTGGAAAATAAAGAAAAAGTACCTTCTAAATTTTTTAGATACAAAAAAGATGGTTCCAATGCAGATCCTCGCAGAAGGTATTGATCTATTTTCTTATTTTTTTATTTCCATGGTATTAGGTTTCTTATTTATATTTTTATTTATTTATTGTTATGCTTATCTTTTATAAAATTACTTAAATTTCTTTAGTTTTTAAAATTTATTGAGGATATATCATAGTGTTATAAAAATTGATCAAAACTAAAACACTTTTATAAATAGTATTAGTTAATAAATTAGGTTAGAATAGAATAACGGGGTAAGATACAGGGACGGAACCAGGAATAAAAGTTGAGGGGGGCCAACTGTAATAAAAAAAAATTAAGAGGATAAAAATGTAATATAAATATAAATTGAAGGGGTAAAAATAAAATTTTTGCAAAGTTTGGGGGGGGCCAGGGCCACCCTACCCATGGCTGTGGGTCCGTCCCTGGTAAGATATATATATATACTTCTATTCAATTACATCATGACAAAATTTTATTTTGTTTTATTATACAATAGTTCTTTCGTAGTATTTAAATTTGTACTTTAAAGTCTTAGTTTTTGTACTCACAATTACAACAATAAAGTTTGAAATTATAAGTAAATCTCCTTTAGTAAAACTATAAATAAATCCGTTCATTGAGTTGAAGCTTGAATTTATACAAGTATGGTTGCCCACCAAACCATGTATAGCAGAAATATTACCCTATAAGAAGAAAATTTTATCAAGTTTGGACATTCATAATATAAATTGTCGAATAGAAAAACAGTAGATTTTCACAATAAAAAAAGTATAGTCACCATATCGTTAACACATATTCGTAAGTATAGGCACTAATCTTATTTCTATAGACCAGTATATCATACATGGAGAACGCAACGATATTTTGGACACTAACCTCCTCGAACCATTCAAAGACCATTGTTCTACCTTCTCGGAGCAATTCATGGGTGTACATGGTTAAGGTATATCATCACTCCAACAAAAAAAAAATATATATTAATTTCATGAAAAAATTATATTAGTGGGCAAAAGTCGTCAATATTTATCTTTCACAGTGGATTTTTATAAAATTTCCAATTGAAAATAGACGCAAGAAAATAAAATGTTGCAATTTTATGATATTAATTAGAGTAAACTATTTTTTTTGTCCCATAAAGTTAGTGATCTGCTAATTTTGAACTTTTTTTTTCAGGTTAGGCGATTTGGACAGTATTTTACAAAAATGTATAATTTATGTCTAATTTCAGCACGAATTGCTTATTTGGGCTGAAATTGCACGTGACATGCACGTGTGGACATAATTTCGGGCTGATTGGACTTAAATCGAACATGATGACAATTTTTTATTACGTGATGTTGGTCCCAGTGGTATAAGGTTAAGAGGGGGGGGTGAATTAACCTTATCAAATTTTCAACTTTTACTCCAAAGGATGTTAAGTCCCTGGTGAGCAGGTAACTAGTAAGCTTACTGCTCGATAGGTTCCTGCTCAGGCAGTGACCTCAGAACTTAGTCAGAGAATGTAATGCACAGCGGAAATACTTATGTTTTTCGAAACGTGCTTTTTAATGCAGTATGCTTAGATGCAGGTAGATAGATATGAAAGGCACAAGCAAGCTTATAGAGGTTCAAGGGTGGAGTAATCCCTCTACGTCCTCTCTACTCCTTCACAAGGAGGAACTTTGTTAAAGCTAGTTTGATTTACAATAGATTCAGCTAACACAAACTAAACTCTAAACAAAACTGTCAGCTCTATTCACACAGGTAGCTGCACAGTGACCAACTATCGACCCACACAGGATCTCCACACAGGTTAACCGACCCACACAGGATCCTTTCTCTTCTTCAGAGAGATTACAACTTAGCAGTTTCAACACCTGACTAAGTGACTCCTATCAGACTTAATAAATAAAAGGTTTAAGGCACAATCAAATGCAGCAGGCTCCTTGAACTTCAGAAGAACATAAAGGTAGCTGGCTTGCTGCTTGCTCAGTCTGATTATCTTGAGAGTATAAGCTTGTGCGTCTATTTGCTTCTCAGTTCTCTCTTGGTTGTGTATGATCGTTGTATATCTTGTTTCCTTTGGAAAACAGACTTCTATTTATAGGCATCAGGTAGTTTTCTGCCCGTTGGTAAGGCAGTCCTTTGTATGATGAGGTGTCTCTTTCTGATTGGTTCTGCCGATCTTCTGACACCTGTTCTGAAATGCCTTCATTCTGTTCTGCAACTGCTTGTCCTTTGTCTGCGCACCTTCATTCTGCAGACTGTTTGTACTGTGTCATTGCTGCTTTATCACACATGGCAGATTTTGATTTGTTGGAACTGGAGTGACTCTACTGGCTAGTCAGGTTGCATTGACTCTGATGTATCTGGTAGTATCCTCATTGAGTCAGTCAGCTTCCTTGATTATCTCCAGGTTCTTTGTAGCATCCTTCTAAAGCTTTGCTTGCTGGTTGCTCGATACAGTATGCAGGTAGCAGGGACTTCGGCTTCCTGGCTACTTGGCAGAATCTTCAAGTCCTTCCAGCATCCTTGCCTTAGCAAATTTACATTAAAGACTTATCCAGATAGCTAAGGTTCTAATCTATTACACGTTTTGTCTCATCAAAATCTATTACATTTCATCCTATCACGTGACAATTAAAAAAGGAGAAAACATTCCCTTAAAAGAACCCTAACTCCCAAATCAAAAATCAAAAGAACCAATTCGACTATGTGATCTTTGGCAGCAACTTACTCTGCATTTGCACTGAATCTGATAGTGTTCTTGCACGTTGGCAAGACATCTGCGTTGTCCGGAAAACTACATTCACTATCAATACAAAAATCTACATTAACTCTCTATTACAAACACACCACATATACATACATCTACATATATATAGAGAGAGAGGAAGAGAGAGAGTGGGAGGGTAAGTTGCACAACACATGATGCTGCTCTACTGAAAATGAAATAGTGTAGAAACTATCGATATATTAAGATTTTTTTGGGAGTCAAAACGCTGAGGGCATAAAATGGCACGAAAATTCCTAATTAAGACTGCATACTAACGCGGAACTTATAGTGTAAGCAAGAGTGAGCACAAACAAATGAAGACATGCTGGAAACCATAAAATGTGTGACAGGAGTGGAGTACTTGGCAACAAATCAGCGGGTAGTCTGAGATCGGCAGTCAGAACTGGAAGTGAACATCTTGTGATTTGATTTCAATTCCCAATTGGTTGTTTTAATTTTTGATTTGGGAGTTGAATTTTTTGATTTGGGGGTTAGAGTTCTTTTGAGGGAATGATTTCTCTTTCCTTTAATTGCTATGTAATTTTTAGGCCCGGTCAACCTAAAATTATGTCCACACGTGCATGTCACGTGCAATTTCAGCTCAATTAAGCAATTCGAACTGAAATTGAACATAAATTGCACATTTTTGTAAATTACTGTTCAAATCGACCAAATCAAAAAAAAAGTCTAAAATTACCAGACCACCAACTTTATGGGGGAAAAAAGTAGTTTACTCTATTAATTATTATAAATGATAATTGTCTAAATTAGAGGAAACTTATATTTAGTCACAAAACATTGACTTGGATTGACTCGACCAAAATTACTAGTACATTTGAATTGATTTGAGAAACCTCCACCCACTTATTAAATGGGATCACGAAAATGTGGGGCATTGGCATTAAAAAGGAGCATTGACTTCACTTGCAAAATTTCTACGTCCTTCCTTTGCCACAAGTATTTTATCATATTTTTCTATATTAATCATCTTGAGTTCATATTTGTCCTCACAACCATTGCTTTTGAAATCAAGCCTTATGGAGAGATTTCCAATGTTATTCCTACTTACAGTATTCTTATTGTTTTGGTGTTCGAGGGGTTATAATTTAACTAGAAGGATGAACAACAATATCAATATCGATGAATCTTCACTTCTTACCTTAAAATCTCACATCACTTCAGATCCTTACAACAGGTTGAAAAACAACTGGACAAGTGAAACATCTGTTTGTAATTGGATTGGAGTTAGTTGTGATCCTCGCAACAATAGGGTGACTGAATTGAACATTTCAGGTATGGGACTTACGGGTAGTATTCCACTGGATATCGGAAATCTTTCATTTCTTGTTTCTCTAGACATGAATGAAAACTTTTTCCATGGTCCTATTCCTCCATCCATTTTCAACATCTCATCCATAGAAGTTTTAGTCCTACGGAACAATAGCTTTTCAAGTAGTCTACCAGTAGACTTGTGCAAGAACAATCTTCGCAGACTCAAAAAGCTTCGTTTATCTTACAACATGTTGCGTGGATATATACCATCGAGTTTGGGCCTATGCTCACAACTTGAGTATATTTCCTTGTATTCCAACAACTTTGATGGACATGTGCCTAGAGAAATCTGGAACCTCAGTCGACTTCAAGAATTATACCTTGGTTACAACAGTTTTAGAGGTATGATATTATTTCTCTATTATAATTAACTTAATTAATTTGTATGTTACAAAGCTTATTTTTATTTATTAGTTTTGAAGAAAGGCATGTTAGAAAGCTAAAAGTATTTAAATAAAATTATATTTCTCTTAAGGAAAATTACAATTTTCATGTTGTAATTTGGATTTGTCCGATTTTTTACCATTAATTTTAAGTATTTCAAATTTGCTCTTCCAACTCACTTCTTTTTCCAATTTTGATTAAACTTTCATTTTTTGCTTAGGTAAACTAAATCTTTACTTGCATATTAGAAAGCTTTTTTTTATTTTTTTATTTTGGGTAAGAAAGGCATGTTAGAAAGCCAAAAGGTATTTAGATAAAATAACATTCCTTTTAATAAAAAAATAAATTCAGATCTTCCCCTTAGTGACTAAAGAACAGAGAAATGAAGATCAATTATGAGCATTTTTTCGTTTACTTTCCCCTTTTTTATTGAATTCATTTCTGTAAACAGAATGTTTCTTTTATTACCCTATTCTTCAGTGATTGTCTTAACTTACCATGGGCCTTGACAAACTTATAATCACAAAAATAAAATCTAATCTAAATACCGTGGATATTTCCTTATATAAAACACCTTGATGGGGCTCTTAACTATATTCAAAAGGAGCATGTCTCATCTATACTTGGTGTACATACAATTCGGGTCAATCCGGGTTGACCTGGATCCCCATGCTTTTTAATTTATTTTTTTACTTCCAGGCCAAAACCTTTATATACAAATTTTGTGACCTTTATATATAAGTTTTGTGACCTTTATATTCAATAACTTAGAAAAAAAATTAAAGAATTTTAGCAAAATTTGTACATAGATACCTTTATGTTATATTCATGTGACCTTTATGTACAAATATTCATACCTTTATATATCTTTATATATTACAAATTTTGCTGAAATTCTTCATTTTTTTTTCTAAGTTATAATGTATAAAGATCACAATATTAGTACATAAAGGTCATTGAATTTGTACATAAAGGTCAAGACATAAAATTTAATAAAAAAAAAAAATTCGCGGATCCAGATCGTCGACCCGGATTGCATGGAATTTAGATCCGTGCACCAGGTGCACAGAAGAATTTATCATTCAAAAGTGATAATTAATAATTGACTTTTAATTTCATTTTGATTTACTTATAGGCAAAGCTCATTTATTTTTGAGTATATTTGGCATGAAACAATCTCACAAATCTCAATTCGTAAGATAGACCTAAAAATATTACATGATACTTTTAAAAAATATTACATGATATGAAATAAAAATATTAAATCAACAATCTCAATGATCTCGATTCGTAAGATGGACCCAAAAATATTACATAATATAAAATAAAAATATTAAATTATGAAAATAAAAGTATTACTCATCAAATTATAATTTCTCAAATTAATTTTTTATTTGAAATAATGGAACCAAAAGTATTACCAAGTACAAACTATATAATTATATATATAAACAAAAGTACTACATAATATTATTTATCAAATTATACATAAATTTTCAAAAGTACACTACAACATAAATTAATGACTTTATGTAACATGGATTGTAATATTTTTAGTTTATGTAACATATTACTATTTTCGAATTATAACAACATGTAATACTTTTACAACACTTTATTAATATGCAATATAATTAACACTAACATGCAACACTTCATTAATATGCAATACTTATATGTAACATCTTTTAATTATTCTAACAAAAAAAACATTGAATATTTTATTAAAATTTCAACAATAGAAGAAAAATATTATAAAATATTTGGAGTCGTTTCGTTAACACATTCTTTTCTTTTAATAAAGAACACAAACTTTTGTTATATACTTATTAGATAACTATTCTATTTTCATATATATATATATATATTTAATTCTTTCTATAGTACTTAAAGTTATTTCTATATATTGTTGTTTTTTCTTATACAAAACAACTAAATGAACCAAATATAAAAATTCGCATTTGGATGGACAAATTAAAAACTTTATAACAATTTTTCATCACATAAAATTATGAATTGTATTATAAATAATTTATATTATAATATATATGTATAGAACATAATAATAAAATTGTATATGTGATTGTATATATATAATCACATTTTCGTACAACTAAATTTATACTTCATTTGAAATAAATTTTATATTTTAGTTCAATACATATTTTTCATTGTATATTTATAAAATATATTTTGTCCACATACATAAATGCATACATACACAATATAAAAAATTATTTACATTAAAGAAAAAAATAAAAAATAAACTAAAGTATTTTAAATAGTAAGTATATAAAATGACAAATATTCTTTACCAGATTAATTAGTGGTAAATAGTGTAAATGTTATAGCTTCAAGGTCATGGGTTCAAATCCTTTAGAAACAAAAAAGCGGGTACATATATGTTTTTTTGTATTATTATTAATAGTGTTACATAATTTTATTTTTTTGTAACATTATTAAAAGCGTTACATATATTTTTTTTATTTGTAACATTATTAAAAATGTTACATAAAGTGATACTTAAAAAATGTTATATAAAAATTTAGATGTAACATTTTTAAAGTGTTATATAAAATGTGTATAATCATTTTTTAAGTGTTACTCTTATGTGTTATAATTTATTTTTTAAAGTAAAACTTCTTAAAAGTGTTACTAAAGTTAATCAAAAGTATTACATAAATCTTTATGTAATGACATCAACAGTAACACCCAAAAAAGTGTTACAAAATAACTATTGTAACATTTTTGTACAATTAAGTAACATTTTTTTACATGAAGTCATGTATGATTTAGTAGTATAATATGATGCATATAAAAATATTACATGATAATAAAAATAAAGTATTACCTATGATATGAAGTTACAATTTCTTAAATCAATCATGAATTTAGAATTTTGAAAGCAAATGTATTACATGATACACATAAAAATATCACCTAATAATAATGATATACACACAAAAGTATTGAATAGATTCACTTGTCAAATTATAATTTTTTCAAAAATATCATCTTAAAATTATAAAAGTGTTATATAATATACATAATAATATTTCCTTTAATAGCATTGACCAGACATTGATTATGTTGACCAAGCATTGGTTGTTGCTAGGGACGTTGTTCCGTAAAACAATATTACCCAAGAATTTATGTTTTATCTTTACACTTACTTTTATTCTAGTCAACAGCGTTCTTAATTTTTTTTCTAGGGTTATGGTCACTTACCTTGCGGAAATTGGAAAACTATAACCAAATTATAAAAAAAAGAAAAGTAAATAACTAAATTGATAATCTAAATACATAAAAGAATAACCATTTAGAATAATTTATAAAACTGTTTCTTTTCCATCCTGCCATTTGGGCTGGAGCTAGGGTTTTTTATTTTTTTTCGTAAAATTATAATTTCAAATTAATTTGTTCTTTTTTCATTTATAAAATCGTTTTAACCCATTATATATCAAATATATCATTTTTATAAGTTATAATTTTTTATTTCATATTGCATATCAAAAGTAAAATATAAAAATTATAATGTTTAAATTTTGCTGCATTTGTGTATTATTATTATTTTGTTTGTTTACAATAGTTTCAACTACAGTAGTAGGCTAAATGTGGGAGTTATAATAATATCCGTTTTAAGTAAAAAGACAATTATACTTAACAAAATTACAAATATGAAAAGAGTTGCACTTCACAAAGTTACAAATAAAAAAATTAATAAAAAAAAATTAATAAAAATTTAGATTATTTGAGGAAAAAATTAGTGTCTGTTATAAAATATAGGATCCTTCATTCTATGTATTAATATTTTAAAACCATTCTTATATTATGTATAAAAAATTAGATTTGATAAATGTACAAAAATAAAAACAAAACATCCTATTTCTAAGATAGACTTTTAATCCGTTTTTTTATTGTTATCCATAAATTTATGTGTCATTTGTATGATTGTATGTACCAAATTTCTAATAATATCAAATGCAATTATTTATATTGAAGTAAATTTAAATTTTAAATGTCTTCATTTTTATTAATATAAATATTAAAAGCATTATATATTTCATGTTAATATAATTAATATTATCATTACATTATATTATATAATCTTTAAAATTATTAAATATTATATAACACCATCGTACAACACATATATATGCTACTAGTAACTTTGAAAATAAATGAAAATTTGTAGGATTATCCCTATTATTTGGTGTACAAAATATATTGGTAAATGGCAGCTTATATATGTTCAAACACTAATATTTCATATTCCATTCTTAATTCTTATGGTTATTTTTCTTATATATTAAGGATATTGTTTTTATTTAGTAATTAGTAGTATATTCTCATTTTTTTAATAATAAATTGAGTTTTCATATTTGACCTTGCAATCTTACAGGTAATATTTCCAAAGAGATTGGTTGTCTTAATAATTTAGAACAATTGGACATGGAAGGCAACAACTTTAGTGGTAAGATACCATATTTCCATCTTCGTACTCTTTCATTATTTGTATCTTGTATGGATGCGTATTTTTGTTTTTCACGAGAAAAGTGTCATTAATTTACTTCCACAAAAATAGTTATAAAAAATTGTTTGCAACGTCTATACATATATCTATTGAAACTTGAAAGCAGTAACTACTAAAACTGGTTGCGAATATATAAGTTACTATTGCACTTATGGTCATGCAAATTTATGTATAAAATATATGTTGAAAGTGGATAATGGCAAAAAAATAAAATTCTAAACATAGCATTAACTGTGCAAAATGCTTTCAAAAAATTAAATTTCCTTAAGTGGAATAAATATTGTTTATTGAATTAAAGTGTTGTTGAGTAGAATTAATATTGGGTCACATTTTTTTGTATAAATAGTTTATTTAAGTATCAGTTTAGTAGATAGCCTATGGCATGAGATGAGAGAAATAGTTTTTTTTAACCTTTTTTCCCCTATCTATATAAAATTATTTACACAATAATATCCTCAAAGATAATTTTCATAATTAATTAATATATTCTGTATAATTAAGATTGAGGAATTTGACAATAACATACATAATATGAACATATTGATACATGTAATTAAACAAATTGATAACTTTCAAAATCCAATTTATGTACCAACATATATATCATATTTACTTCCATTAATTCCACATGTGAAAATTTATATATATATATATATATATATATATATATATATATATATGTGTGTGTGTATGGTGGGGGGGGGGGGTCTCACTCACATTTACAACTATATATTAAACACACCACACAATTTTAAAATAAACATTTTTTTCTTTTTGATGGCTAGGAAAATAAATTTGCTAATTCGAGGACAAACACTACTAATTTGGTGGCTTTTCAATCCATCAATACTGTCGTTTAATATAAAAAATGTGAATAATTATTTCGTCATCATCAGCGTAAATTATTTAAATTATATATTCCTTCATCGTTGTAATTAAATTCTTTCTTCCGATATCAGCAGAGTAAATTCATTTGATCACTCTCTATTGTGCTTTCTGTGATTATATAATTTCTTAATTCTTTTAATTTTTCTGTCAAATATATTATTCTTAGTACGTGGCTTTTGAATTTTTAATACAATTTTTTATTTTATTTTGACATATAAAACACAAAGTTTTAGATGCACTACGCCTTTGAATTTTGTACAACTTCAGTTGATTTTTCAACTTGTTTGTTGATTTCTGTTGGCTTGTGGAATAGTTCCGACGAGACTATCATTAGAATTTGTATTATATTCTGAAGTTAAAAAAAAAAAAACCAAAGAACAAAACATGTTCTTGATCAATAGTAAATCCAATTTTAATCCATTTAACCCATTCCTTTTTATGTAATTTAACTTGCAGTTTAATATCTACAAAAAAGTGAAAATATTATAGTTCTGGTTCATTATACTTGAACTTTCTTATAGTTTTGAATCCCTATGCAATTTTTAAAACTAGATTATCCTTATAATCGTTAAGCTCAACAATTGCTAGCTTACTATATTTTTAGTAATGAATAGTATATACATTATGATGAGTTTTCATGATCTTGCAATGATGCAGGTAATATTCCGAAAGAGATTGGGCGTCTTGGAAGTTTAGAGTCATTGAACATGGGAAACAACGAACTTAGTGGATCATTGCCGAGTGAAATTGGGAACATCACATCCCTTCTCGAAGTATATCTATGGAACAATAATTTCACCGGTAAATAT
The DNA here is from genome assembly GCA_028654395.1 of Scutellaria barbata. Lineage (NCBI taxonomy): Eukaryota > Viridiplantae > Streptophyta > Magnoliopsida > Lamiales > Lamiaceae > Scutellaria > Scutellaria barbata. The sequence continues at coordinate 7,172,660 of CM053649.1, read as the reverse complement.
CATATCTCCATCTACTCTTGCATTATTGACCAGCAATTTACATTTAGGTAAGAATAAATTAATTAGATTTTGGAAATGGAATTTTCCATTTAGTTACATTTATCATAATGGATATATGTTGTTCATTCAAGTTTTCATTGCTGCTGCTACTGCTATTATTATTAGGTTTTAGTAATTTAAAATAAGTATGATTTTTCAAATATATATTTCTAATTTCTTATATTTACTAAATAAGTATTTTTTTTTGTTAAATTTAAAAATTTAAAATTAATTTCATAATATAATAATTATTACTTTATTTTAATATTGTTTTGTTAATTTAGATAATTTAAATTATATTTTATGATATTTTAAATAAAAAAATTCAGATTTTAAGTTTTTATATTAAATAATAATTTTAATTTTATTTGTTACTTTAAAAATTTCAAAATATAATAATTAGTAATTCATTATTTTTAGTGAAATTTGTTGATTTTTGTCATTCTTTTCGAATGACTTGTATTTAGGAGGAATAATCGGTCATGTCAGCATGTCACCTGTTATAGAAGATAAATGAGTATTCTCAACAACCAACACATGATTAGCAGTCTCTAACATGCCCCCTCAATTCTTACTTAACGAAGGAAAAACACTTATATTGTGGTTGGAAAAGCAGTACTTGAGAGATCAAATTCATAGACACCTCCCTAAAGTTTCTGTTATGGGGTGACCGAACTAGTCAGTTGAACCATTTAGTATGTATATTTTAGTAATTGTGGGTATGTAGAGAAGATATATATGTTTGTTAGTTATTATAAAGATCCAATATATATATGTTAAGAATGGTTATTTTAATTAACTATTTACTTTATGAACAATATTATGTTTATTCGGGAATACTAGAAGTACGTAGCATACAACTAACTATTTATACATAGTTGATAAATATTGTATTGAATATTCATGATTTTATATTCTGAGGACAGGTGATATTCCCAAAGAGATCGATCATCTTAACAATTTAGAGAGGTTGTACATGGGTGGTAATAAATTCACTGGATCGTTACCACCAGAAATTGGAAACATCTCAACCCTCCGTGTATTAAACCTCATGCAGAACTCTTTATTGGGTACATTCTACTACTCTCAGCTCCCTTTCTATTGTCAATTTTAATGGGTTTTTGTTAGTCCAAAATTCACTGGATCATACATATTCACTTATTTGAGGTATATTTTGTTGTGTATATGTATGCTTGTTTTGTTGTTATTACAGTAAAACCTTTATAAATTAATAAACTCTCTAAAATAATAATTTTCTTTCATAACTTTATAATCTCGCAGGCAATATTCCAGAGGAGATTGGTCGTCTTTATAATTTAGAGATATTGCACATAGGACTCAACAATTTTGGTGGATCATTGCCAGGAGAAATTGGGAACATCACAACCCTGAATGATCTATATCTGTGGCATAATAACTTGAGTGGTATATCTCTTTTTAACTACTATGGCAACAAATGGTTGCGTAAAGTTGTCAATTGAATATATATGCCCCTTCTAAAGTTTGCATTTGTCATTTATGTTCACTTTTTTCTTAATTGGGGAATACTAAATGTTTATCTTGTGTGCATAATATGTGATAACTATTATTTGAGTTTGAAGATATATCTTATTTACTAAAATAATTCATTCAATTTTATTCTTTTAAAAAAGGAGGCTCATGGATTCATATGTAATTGGAGAATGTCTATTAGTACTAATGCATGAAATCTGTCAACATCCCTTATATAGATATCATTCATTTATTTTTAAGTTCTTTTTGGAATATTTAATTATTTTACATATACAATTAATTTAGTAGTTGATAAATAATATATGAGAAAGTGCTAAAGAAAAAGAATTGTCCATGAAGATATCACAACTATTCACCACCAATGGGGCATTCCTATCGTGTGTTGTTTATATTTGTGTGTACGTGCACATGTGTATAAGATGTGTGGGAATTGACAATGGTTGAGTTTGACTCATTTTATAGTTGAAGTCTGTAAGAAAGTCTTACAAGAGAACATCTTTATAAATTATATTGAATTACATATATAGTTTGAAATTTGGGATCGTTATAATTGTTATCAGTCTACTTATACTTTGTGGATGTTATTATCTAATTTAAAGTATAATTAGTAGCATATATTTCTACTTGAATAATAAGTTGAGATTTCATTTACTGTACAACTTCTCAGGTAATATTCCGAAAGAGATTGGTCACCTTAATAATTTAGAGATACTGGACATGGGCAACAATCGACTTAATGGATCATTGCCAAGAGAAATTGGGAATGCTACAGCCCTTACCACGTTATATCTCTACAACAATTATTTAAGTGGTATATAACAATTTTTTTATTGATATCTGATATATTGTGAATTTTTTTTATTATCCTAAATGCATTAGTATCATTATATTGATTAATTGACTTGATGATCTTACAATGTTGTAGGTGTTATCCCAGAAGAGATTGGTAATCTCAATAAATTAGAGGAGTTGCAAATAATGGTTAATAAATTGTCAGGCCCTTTGCCTTTGACTATTTTTAATATATCCTCCTTAAGAACTATGATATTATCAAATAACATGTTAAGTGGAGTGTTGCCAACACAAATTGGGAATCTCAAAGCACTTCAAACATTATACCTCGGCGACAACGCTATGAACGGTATTATTCTTGTCTTGCCTCTATCATTTGATAGTTTTAAGAATAACATCTTTATCTATTGTCATAATGGTATTGGTTTTGATAATGATATAGCTTTTCCCAAATGCTCAGTTCTCTTTTGATCAATCTATACTTTGTTGGAATTATTGTATAATTAAGAGCTAACTAGATCAAAAGATGATGAAATTGATGCATCACTTTTTTTTTTTTTATTGAAGTTCACTATATATATAGTAGTTATTGACTCCAATATTAAAATATATACCAAGTTTATTCATCTCTCCTTTTACAGATATAACAAGTTAAGAGGGCAATTTACAAAAAAATTACTACCTTCTTTTATTATTGAACTTACAATACTGATATTTATATATTTCAGGAAGCATTCCTTGGGAGTTGTTCACAGATAATATCAGATCTATTGAGCTTTCCAATAATTTTTTTGAAGGTTCCTTACCACAACATATTCACAGATCGCAAAGCTTGTCTCACCTAAATCTTGCCACAAACCATCTTTCAGGAGTAATACCTTCAGTCATTGGGAATCTCTCACGCTTGGAAACTATAATATTTCATTCCAACAAATTCAGTGGACAGATCCCATCACAGTTTTGCAATTTGAAATCTCTTAAATTTCTCCATTTGTCAAATAACAGCTTAGAAGGGACAATGCCAGAATGTTTAGGAAACTTTAGCAAATCTTTACAGGTTTTGCATTTCAAGGGAAATTACCTTCATGGCCTCATTCCATCATCATTTATTGAGGGTTGTGCTCTGGAGTCTCTTAACCTTAATGGAAATCATTTCGAAGGAACATTGCCACCATCTCTTGCCAATTGTCGACAACTTCAAGTTCTTGATGTTGGAAACAATGAAATATTTGATATGTTTCCCTTTTGGATGGATAGTCTTCTCCAGCTTCGAGTCCTCGTTGTCACTGCAAGATCTCAAGAAACCTAACTACAACCTTGATAAACACACTTTGAGCAAGAACTCGAAAATGCAACCAAACCAAAACAAAACACACAGCGAGATACGTGGTTCGGCTGTAAGGCCTACATCCACGGGAGAATCAGGGAGGGATGATTTTATTAAGAGAGAACAAAAACTGAAAAACAATACAACACTCAACACTCAAGAACCCTAAAGTGCGCTACTGAACTCTCGACTGATTTCTCAAAGATACAAGCTGAATTATGAAAGACGATCAACTAACTGACTAAACTACTCTATTTATAGAGTATATAGAAGAAAACCGTTCTTGAATTGGTTAAGAAGCCACCAAGATATCGCCCCCGCAAGTTGAACGTTCATTTCAGTCTATCAGCCATGCACAGTGCTCAGTAACAGAAATACCCGTCTGAAATCGCATTTCACAAAATGCGACTTTATTAGTGATATTACGATTTTATCTTTACTTAGCCAAATTTCGATTCCTGCTTTCCAAACTGATATGCATGCTTATATTCCACAATCTCCACCTTAAGCATGCATCTATATCCTAGATTATATCACACCTTAAGTAATATTGGTTGCTGCTTTCCCTTCCAAATTAATCAGTGACATGCAAAGCTTGAACTTTATAGTTGGAACTGCTTTAGTGAATGCATCAGCTGGATTTTCTTCTGTTGAAATTTTCATCACTTCAACTACATTCTTTTCAATTATATCTCAGATAAAGTATAACCTCACATCGATATGCTTAGTTCTTTCATGATATCCCTGATGCCTTGAAAGATGTATGGCACTGGTGTTATCACAAAACACTTGTACTTTGTCTTGCTTAAAACCAAATTCTTCAAGCATTCCTTGCAACCACAATGCTTCCTTAATAGCTTCAGTTAAAGCCATGAATTCTGATTCTGTAGTTGACAATGCAACAACCGATTGTTGAGTTGATTTCCAACTGATTGCAGCTCCAAATAGTGTGAAGACATAGCCTGTAATGGATCTTCTTGTATCACAATTTGCTGCAAAATCTGAATCCACATACCCTACTAAAGGAGAACTTGTTGCAGCAGCTGTCTTGAACACCAAACCATGCTCAACTGTTCCATTTAGGTATCTTAACACTCCTTTAGTTGTTTCCCAATGTGCAGGACCTGGATCAGACATATACCTACTAATCACACTCATTGAATAGGCTAAATCAGGCCTACAACATACCATGGCATACATGATGCTCCCCACTGCATTAGAGTATGGAATTCTCCTCATCTTATCAGCTTCTTCTTGACAACTTGGAGCCTGATCCTTAGTCAGCCTTACATGTTGACTAATAGGTACAATACTGCTCTTACTTTGATTCATCTGGAACCTTATCAACACCTTCTTGATATAGTTACTTAGATCCAGAAATACTTCACCTTTCTCTCTATGCCTACTGATATTCATGCCTAGCATCCTCTTGGCTTGTCCCAAATCCTTCATCTCAAACTCAGAATTTAGCATATCTTTTGTTTCATTTAAACTTTCAATAGATGTGCTAGCAATTAACATATCATCAACATAAAGCAGTAAATAGGTGTGTGAGGTGTCATTATCATGCTTAAAATAAACACACTGATCATGCTTGCTTCTAACAAAACCAACTCTAAGCATAAAATCATCAAACCTTAAGTACCATTGCCTTGGACTTTGTTTAAGGCCATATAATGATCTCTTAAGCAAACAAGCCTTTCTTTCTTTGCTATCAACATTCAGTCCTTCTGGTATACTCATGTAAATCTGCTCCTTTAACTCACCATGTAAGAAGGCAGTTGTCACATCCATTTGATGTAGCTCCATATTATATTGAGCAACCATAGCAAGTAAAATTCTTATAGAACTATGCTTGACCACAGGTGAATAGATCTCAGTGTAATCCACACCTTCTATTTGAGTAAATCCTCTAGCCACCAACCTTGCTTTGTATCTAATCTTGTCCTTGTTGAAAGCTTCAATTTTCTTCTTAAAGATCCACTTGCATCCTACAAGTTTCTGACTTTTGGGCTTGTCTACAATGACCCAGGTTGAGTTTTTCTCTAAGGACTTTAACTCCTCTTGAATAGCTCTGATCCATTCATTCTTTTGAGCACAGCTCACAGCTTCACTATAGCTATTTGGCTCTTGACACTCAATAGTTTCTGCAACTAAACAAGCAAACAACACATTATCAGCTTGACCAAATCTTGATGGAGGTTTTACCTGCCTTCTAGCTCGATCTCTGACCAACTGATAATTAGACAAGGATTGATCCTCTTCATCAGTAAAGCTGTGCACTGCAGCATCTTCATGTTCATCATCAGACTGATTTGATTTCCCTTGAGTTTCCTTCATCCTTTGTGCTTCTTTATTAATGTTGGAAGGCTCCACCTCAGGCTGTGGTTTATCATCTGCAGAAACAATCAAATCATTAGTATCTCCCTTATATAAAGGCATTTTTCCTTCATCAAAAACAACATCCCTACTAATGATGCATTTCATTTGATCCTTTTCATAGCACCAAAGCTTATATCCTTTGATTCCCTTTGGATATCCCAACAGTACACATTTAAGAGCTCTTGGTTCCAGCTTGTCTTGCTTTATATGAGCATAAGCTTGACAGCCAAACACTCTCAATCTTGAATAATCAGCAGCCTTTCCAGTCCACATCTCTTGAGGTGTTTTGAGGTTAATGGCTGAAGAGGGACTTCTATTTATGAGATAAACAGCAGTTGTTACTGCTTCTCCCCAAAAACATTTTGGCAACCCAGAGCTAAGTAGCATACATCTAACTTTATTCAAAATCGTCTGATTCATTCTTTCCACCAAGCCATTTTGCTGAGGAGTGTTAGGCACAGTTTTGTGCCTTGAAATTCCTTTCTCCTTGCAGTAGGTGTTAAACTGATCATTGATAAACTCAAGACCATTATCAGTTCTGAGACACTTAAGCTTCTTCCCAGTGGCATTCTCCACCTCACTCAGCCACTCCTTAAACCTGCTAAAGGCCTCATCCTTGCTTTTGAGAATTAGCACCCAAACCTTTCTTGAAAAATCATCTATCAAAGACAAGAAATACTTTCCACCACCTCTTGTACTGGTCCTAGCTGGACCCCACAAATCTGAATGGACATATTCCAATGGATAAGAAGTAGAGTGTACTCCAGTAGGAAAGCTCAACCTCTTAGCCTTACCAAGGATGCAATGTTCACAGATCTCCAGTGATGAAATTCTATCTTTTCCAAAAACAGCCTGTTTACTTAGCTCTTGTAAACCTCTAATACTCATGTGACCAAGTCTCCTGTGCCAAAGTAAGGTCTTATCCAACTCCTTAGTAGAATGAGCTTCATTTACTACAGTAAAACCATCCAAGTAATAGAGTGAATGTTTCTTGTAACCTTTAAGAACAATCTTAGAATCTTTCTCAACTTCCATAACACCACCTTGAGCTTGCAGTTTGTATCCCTGTGAATCTAACATTCCAAGAGATATCAAATTCCTTCTTAATTCTGGAACAAACCTCACATGAGACAAAATTCTGATTACTCCATCATGCATCCTCAACCTTATGGATCCAATTCCAAGAACCTTACATGACTTGTTATTCCCTAGCAAGACTGCCCCTTCATCCTTAAGATTTAAGTCATAAAACCAATCCTTAATTGGGCTCATGTGGAATGAACACCCGGAATCCAAGATCCACTCTTCTGAAGTTTGAGCAGGAGTTATAGCTAGAACCTCTGCAGACTCATATCCAATTCCAGAACCAGTAGCTTCAACTGTTTGATTCACTTGCTTTCCACCACTTGCTGCCTTTTCATTTTGAAGTTTCTTATATTTGAAACAATCCTTCTTGAAATGCCCTGGCTTGTGGCAATGAAAACACCTCTGACCTTCTATGTCTTCTTTATTTTCTTGAGTCTGCAATGGAGTGTTCTTGTTGCAAGGTCTTGGTCCCTTCCTGAAAGGTGGTTTTTTCTGTGGCTTATGCTTAGCAACCAATCCTTCTACTCCACCTATTTGCTTGGCATCAGAGTTCTTGGACAATTCCTTTGTCTTTAGGGCTGTGATCACCTCATCCAAAGTGATGGAAACCTGCCTACCGTATAGAAGCGAATCGCAGAAGTTCTCAAAACTTTTGGGCAGTGCATTCAACAGCATGAGGGCCTTATCCTCCTCTTTCAAAGACACTTCTACATCCTCAAGATCATCTAGCAATTTGTTGAAATCCTCCAACTGGTCCATCAGTGATTTCTCTTCTTGAATCTTGAAAGCATATAGCCTTTTCTTGAGATATAACCGATTTGCTAGTGTCTTTACCATGTATAAGCTTTCCAATTTCTCCCAAACTGCCTTGGCTGTATCCAACTTAGCCACCTCTCTCAATACCTTGTTCTCCAAACTGAGTATTATGGTGCTATGTGCTTTTTCCATTATGATCTTCCTTTGATCGAGCGTCATGGCCTCGGGAAAACTATCAATGCCTTGCAGAGCTTGCGCCAGACCTTGCTGAACCAATAGTGCTTTCATCTTGATTCTCCATAGCCCGAAGTCACCCGATCCATTGAATTTCTCAATGTCGAACCTTGTAGAAGCCATTCTTGAGAGCCCTTCTTGCGTCTTCCCACAGACGGCGCCAGTTGTCACTGCAAGATCTCAAGAAACCTAACTACAACCTTGATAAACACACTTTGAGCAAGAACTCGAAAATGCAACCAAACCAAAACAAAACACACAGCGAGATACGTGGTTCGGCTGTAAGGCCTACATCCACGGGAGAATCAGGGAGGGATGATTTTATTAAGAGAGAACAAAAACTGAAAAACAATACAACACTCAACACTCAAGAACCCTAAAGTGCGCTACTGAACTCTCGACTGATTTCTCAAAGATACAAGCTGAATTATGAAAGACGATCAACTAACTGACTAAACTACTCTATTTATAGAGTATATAGAAGAAAACCGTTCTTGAATTGGTTAAGAAGCCACCAAGATATCGCCCCCGCAAGTTGAACGTTCATTTCAGTCTATCAGCCATGCACAGTGCTCAGTAACAGAAATACCCGTCTGAAATCGCATTTCACAAAATGCGACTTTATTAGTGATATTACGATTTTATCTTTACTTAGCCAAATTTCGATTCCTGCTTTCCAAACTGATATGCATGCTTATATTCCACACTCGTCTTGAGGTCTAATAGATTTAGTGGGACTATATTACCCCCGCCACCTCCAGAGACCAATGTTACGTTTCCCAAGTTGCAAGTTTTCGACATAGCCCAAAACGCATTTATTGGGTCCTTGCCTAATAGATACTTGAATAATTTTGAAGCCATGATAAATACCAAGGAAAATATGTCGGAAAGTGGCTGGTTCGCAAAATACGAGGAGACAATGACATTTGTTTTCAAAGGTGTCGAGCTACCAGTGGAGAGAATCTTAACAACCTTCACAACCATTGACATGTCTGAGAACAATTTTTCTGGTGCTATTCCGAAAGACATAGGTAAGCTTAATTCTCTCAGGTACTTGAATTTATCTTATAATAGTCTCACAGGACATATACCTTCATCTCTTGGAAATGTGAGTGAACTTGAATCATTGGATTTGTCATCAAACCAATTGGATGGTGAAATTCCGAGGCAATTGACAAGTCTGACATTTCTTTCTAAGTTAAATCTTTCAATGAATAATCTGGTTGGGCCAATACCTCAATCAACTCAGTTTTCTACATTTGATAATGATTCATATGTTGGGAACTTACGATTGTGCGGATTTCCATTGGCAAAACAATGTGAGCAACCTTCAACTCCAATGCCGCCACAAGAAGAAGAAGAAGAAAATTCTAATTTTCTAAATGGATTTAGTTGGCAAGCTGTTGCTTTGGGGTATGGATGTGGATTTGTATTTGGTGGAATTATGGGATATTTCATTCTTGAATATGAAAGGCCCAAATGGATTGCAAGATACTTTGCCTAATAGAATATATAGTGAAGGTAGCATTATATTGATCTACATCATATATATATTGAAGTTGTAATAATCTTTTAATCGGTTGTGTGTTGGACTCTTTATGTTTAAAATTTGGTTTTGTGGTTATCTATGCTTATTCACACACGAAAAATATCCCTTCTTGCTAGACCAATTTATATACAGGGACTTAATTCATTGTGATTTGTAAGGCCTTGCTCCTGTTTGCTCGAATGAGGGTTATCGGTATTATGCTATATTTATTGATGATTTTTCTCGATTCACCTGGTTGTATTCCTTGCATGCTAAGTCATAGTTTTATGATGTGTTGGTTCGTTTTCATGCTTTTGTCTGCACCCAATTTTTTAAAAAGTTACGAATATTTCAGAGTGATGGTGGTTTTGAATTTGTCAACCATCGGGTTTTGCACCTTTTTCAATACTCATGGGGTTTATCATCAGCTGTCATGCTCGTATACCCCTCAGCAAAATGGTCGTGCTGAAAGAAAGCATCGTTATATCACTGAAACGGCTTATCTCTGATGTTTCATGCTCATATTCCCGCTTGCTTCTGGGCTGATGCTTTCTCTACGGTCGTTTATGTTATCAATCGAGTATCTTCTCTTTTACTTAACAACAAGTCTCCTTTTGTGCCGAATTATGCCTCGTTTAAGATTTTTCGATGTCGGGTTTTTCCCTACCTTCACACTATGCTTCTCACAAACGGGCTTCTCGCAGTATTCCGTGTGTTTTTCTGGGTTATGATTCTGCTCATAAAGGTTTAGATGTTACAATTCTGTCGCTTCCTACTTCTACACTACCCGTTATGCTCAATTTGACGAGTCATCGTTCCCATACTCAGATGTGAAGTTTATCTCTGATGTTAAGTCACTTAGCATTTCTTCTTTTTTGGAGCCCAGTTCTGCTCCTCTGTTGTCACCCATGTCAGTTGCCACTCCTTCGTTCTCAGTTGGGCAGCCTGTTGTATCTCTTGCTCCTTACAGCACAAGCCGACGGCACGCTGCCTGCTCCTAATCCGGTTCCTCCTATGCTTGTTACCTCACCGGCTCCTACCCCGGTTGTTGTTCAGGTTCTAGTTATGGATCAGCATCTTGCTGCCCCAATCCCGGATTAGGTTTCTACCCCTGCTCCTGTCCCGGTTAAGAAACCTGCTCCTGCCCCAATTCTTCACCCCATGGTTACTCGTGCTCGAGCAGGTAATTTCAAACCACGTTATGTTGCTGATATTGCCTCTACTGCCTTATTATTTGTATTATCTGTTTATGATGAACATTACCACGATCTCTTGCCAATTGTCGACAACTTCAGGTTCTTGATATTGGAAACAATGAAATAGTAGATATGTTTCCCTTTTGGATGGAGACTCTTCTCGAGCTGCGAGTGCTTGTCTTGAGGTCTAACAGATTTAGTGCAAGTTTTTGACATAGATACTTGAATAATTTCAAAGCCATGATATATGTCAAGGAAAATATGTGGGAAAGTGGCTGGTTCACAAAATACGAGGAGTCAATGACATTTGTTTTCAAAGGTGTAGAGCAACCAGTGGAGAGAATCTTGAAGTCCTTCACAACCATTGACATGTTTGAGAACAAATTTTCTGGTACTATTCTGAAAGATATAGGTAAACTTAATTCTCTTAAGTACTTGAATTTATCTTATAATAGTCTCACGGGACATATACCTTCATCTCTTGGATATGTGAGTGAACTTGAATCGTTGGATTTGTCATCAAACCGATTGGAAGGTGAAATTCCGAGGCAATTGACGAGCCTGACATTATTTCTAAGTAAATCTTTCAATGAATAATCTGGTTGGTGGGCAGATACCTCAATCAACTCAATTTTCTACATTCAATAATGGTTCATATATTGGGAACTTAAGCTTGTGCGGATTTCCATTGACAAAACAATGTGTGTAACCTTCAACTCCAATATTGCCACAAGAAGATGGTGGTGATTATGATGATGATTTTCTAAATGGATTTAGTTGGCAAGTAGTTGTTTTGGGGTATGGATGTGGATTTGCATTTGGTGTGACTATGGCATATTTCATTTTTCGATATGAAAGGTCCAAATGGATTGCAGGATACTTAGCCTCCATACTCGATATATTTTACAAGTTGAAGATCAATGGAGATGGTGAAGGTACAACATCATATTGATCTACAACAAAGGTATTAATTGAAGTTGTAACAATCTTTTAATCTCTTGTGTGTTTGACTCATTATCATGAGAATTTGGTTTTATGGCTATGTTTATTCATACGCGAAAAATATCCACTCTAGCTTTGCTAGACCAATATATATATACACCAATATATATATACTTATATACTAAGATGATGTGCAGGGAAATATGCATTAATTTTATAGCTGAAGGTTTTTGCATAAGATTGTTCTCTCTCTCGCTCTCTCGAGAATGTTTTTAGACCAAGTACATAGGATGATAATCAGTTCAAAACATGCATCGGAGAAAATTTAATTCCAATTCGAGATGATTTGTGTCTTTAAAACATGTTCATAGATCTAGTAAAGATCAAATCTAATACCTACACCAAAGAAAGACTAAGATAATTTGCTGTCAATTCTAAACTAATTGAACTAATTTTTCTATTTTGTTTTTATCAATGAACCAATAAAAAATTATTCAAGCAACATACTCGAATATATAATGCGGAGAAAAAAAAATCACTAATGAAACTTCTTCATTATACAAGTGTAATATCCAACACAAAATTAATTTTCTTTATTATTTTTCCTAATTTATGGTAGAATAATAGTAAAACTATTATTTATGGTAGAAAAATATAAAATAAAAGTACTCCCGTTTATGAAACACTTTGGATAAACACACCGAGAATTCAGGGGCTAGCTTGAGAGGACACATAAACAAAGAACTGCCTTGTAATTTTACACGTGTCCACATCTCTACATCGAGTCTACAATCTTTGTTCATGGTCTCGTCACAATGGATATATTAAGTCTAGCATAAAATTTAGTACGAAAATAAAAGTAGGAAAAGAAGAGAATTAAAATGAGGAAAAAATGGAGTTGAGATGGAGAGGGTTACAATGGGAATTTGCACTCTCCCAAAAGTGCTATTTCCATACGCGCTTCTGATCATCAGAAAAAGCAGGAGCTATTGCAGGTAACGTTAATTAATTAAATGATATTGCAGATACATGATTTAACTGAAAATATATTTTTCGAAAATTGTTTATTATGTTTTTGAAGCAGCTCGTAGATTATTCCTAGTGTGGCTTGATAAAAAAGTTATTGATAAAGGACAATGATAATCTTTTCTAACAATTTATCTTTTTTTAGAATAAGATGGACATTTATCTTCTACTGTGGTTGAAACATGCATGTCGATTCCTAGAATTTATGCGTTTGTTTGAGTAGTTCTACGCTGTAATAAATGAATTTGAGATACAAAACGCTATTTGTGGAATATCTAATTTTTTTATAAGGGTTAATTATAGAAAAAGTCATGACTACATTTTTAACAAAATTTTCACTTAATGTGATTTTTGATCTTGATCCCTTTTGAAAAAGGGAAAATTGCATATTCAATTTGAAAATATAACTTTTGTTTGAAGTTTTTGAAGTAGAACTCTATGATTATTGATTTTGTCCGAAAAAATTGCATATTCGATTTGAAAATATAATATTTTTTAAAATTTTTGAAGTTGAACTCTATGATTACTGACTTGTCCATAAATAATCTTTTTATTTTTTCCAAACTAAGCAAAGTTTGGTTATATTATTTTGACTAATAGTAAAATGTTTGGTTAGACAATAAGGGTTGTGATTTCTCCGGTAATTATAATGTTAAATCTTTTATCACCTCAACCTCGGGTGGAAGAGGTGGAATGGAAAAGCGAAAAAGGGAAAGATGAAAGAAATAAGAAGCAAGTCTTGAGATATGGAGCCTAAACTCTAGTTAACTAATTAACAATTATATAGACTTATGAATTAACATTTAACAAGTACCAATTACCAATGTACCCCCAGTGTGTATGCATACATAACTCTCCAGGCACCTGCATTTTATAATTATATTATAGGAGTTAGCATTGAACATACTCTTTCTTAAGTAGTGAATTATTCAATATATTGTGATGGGTTATCAACATACAAAGAAAACAAGAATGTAAAATAAAGAAGACACAAATTTACATGGTTCATCAACGTTGTGTTGGTTAGGTTCACAGGCAGAGAGAACAAATTTTATTAAAAGGATTATTTTAGAGAGTATAAATCTGAAATCACTGGATGCTCTTCAGGTAGGGTATATTTATAGTACTAATAAAAATACTATCTGATGGGCTAAGCCCGTAAAAGTCCGAATAAGAAACCCGAATAAATTAAATTTAAGGCATAACTTAACAAAACTCTACCTTGACTTGAATCCTCCATACAGATGCATCATCACAATGCCAGATAACAGACTTCTCCTTCTGCCTCCGATTTGCTCCAAAAAGGACAACTAGCAGCTTGTGATATTTAGCAAGTCCAAACAATGTTGAAACTTGCTCTGAGGAACTGGCTTGGTAACATGTCAACAGGATTATCAGCAGTACCTACTTTCATCACCTTGATCCTCCTCTCACTTCTCAGAAAATGATACCTCACATCAATATGCTTGGTTCTCTCATGATGGACTTGATCATTGGCTAAACAAATTGCACTCAAACTATCACAGTATACGACCGTTTGATCATGATGTAAACGAAGATCACTAACTAGCCCTTTCAGCCATATTCCCTTTTTTGCAGCTTCTGACAATGCCATATACTCTGCTTCAGTAGTAGACAAAGTAACTGTAGCCTGCAAAGTTGCTTTCCAACTAACTGTTAGGATGTATACTATAAGTCTAGCTTTTGTATAAACATCTATTTATGATATGAGAATCTTTTATGGTCAAATGTTTGCATTTTATATATTTGTTATATATGTTATTGCAATTATCCAATTAATTTATATTGTAGATAACATGGTGTGTGGTGCCACACAGAAGATCATGTTATCAGTTCCTTATAGATTATAAATGGTAGCTCACAACCGAGATAATTTTGGACAAATTATCGGAATGGTTGTAGTGTGTAATTTGGTATTAATCTGTCTTGATTATAAAATTACACTAGTACATTTTGTATGTATTGAGCAGGACCAATTGAGATTGTTTTATTTGAACTGACTACATAAATAAAACAAGACCTCTGTTATTATGGATGTGCGTCCTCTTAATCATTGTATGATAACGGACATGTATACTCGATATATGTTTCTTTAATTTACCAATGGGTGAGATTTATTTATTAAATAAATAAACTCGGTAAATTGGGATACAATGTTGTTTATATGGTGTGATGTTGATTATATAATGAAACTGTGTCCTATTTATTTAGGATGATGATGTCTCCTTGAGAAACTCATAAGGATTATCTTGTAAACCCTGCAGGTGGATTTATTCCGGCATGATAATAAAGTTGAGTGGTACTACTCTTGGAATTAAATATTAATTAATTGAATTGTCAGTAATTCATTTAATTAATGGACATTCGATATCTTAAACACGGGGAGATAAACGCGCACATAATAAATAAGAGCCATATTTAATATGGATAAGAGACGGTAGTTCAATAATATCTTTTTAGTGGATTAAGATATTATTGATAGGCTTAAGAAGTATATTCAGATTGAATTTAGGACTCATAAGCCTATCAGGAGACCGATTCCTAATCCTCCTCAAGGTCCCTGTTGTAGCCTATAAATAAGCCTCAAGTCAGCCGTTTTCTAGACACAGAAATACAGATACACAGACATAAAAATCTGAGATACGTATTAGTAGAAGACGGCTGAAAGTCTCGATAGCTCGTTGCCCACACAACGTTCGAGATAAGGCGAGGAATACAGCAGAAGATCGTGAGGTCCAGGCTTCATCGATTCCTCGATCTACAATTCTGGTCTTAGAACTAATTTCGGTGCAAAAGGTATGATTCGTTTTTCGCTGCGCGGTAATCATTTTTGCATGGACCCCGAATCAGATAATCATATAGGGTCGGCGATCCGGCGGTTCCTTCAATTGGTATCAGAGCCGTGGTTTTCTGACTCTATTCGATTGAATCGGTTAATTCTATTATGAATCGTATCTTGAAACATGTGTATTTTAGATCGGATAATAGTAGGATGTGCGAAAAATTATGATTTTCTGCTGGAACCTTAAATCCAACTATTATGGTTTGAATGTATGTTTATGTATGAATTAAACCCTCGGACATGTCGAGGTTGTTTTTTGAATGTGTGATTGTAATAGTAAAATCACGACGGTTTGTCGTGTTAGGTTTTAATTTTCTGTTTGATCTAGATTATATGTAAACTCCTTCATGGGGTATAAGATCGATGGATGTAATAGATACAAGGTTAGGATCGCACAACCGGGCACGACCGTGCTATGCAGCACGGTCAGACCGTGCCGATGGAAAATTGGAGCTGGACGACAGGGCACGACCGTGCTATGGAGCACGGTCAGACTGTGCGGCGTGTTTACAGGACGGGCACGACCGTGCTGGAGGGCACGGTCAGACCGTGCCAGCTGAGGATCGGGACTGGACAACAGGGCACGACCGTGCTGTACGGCACGGTCAACCGTGCGGCGTGTTTTCAGATCGAGCACGACCGTGCTGAGGGGCACGGTCAGACCCCCGTTTGACGACAAACATTCAAGAACACAGTGATAAAACGAGACCATAATAGTTGGAAATTATGTTTTTCATATTTATTACCTTATATGTGTTGTTTTATCAAGCATGCTTGTATGTGTTTTATATGATATGCATGTTAAAATCCCTCATGTTAAATAACTAAGTGGGAGAGGGATTAATTATTTTAATAAATCCCATGGCCTCCATTACTGGTTTGTAAGTGATGCACCTGAACTTGCGCGTTGGTTTTTAGTGCCTTCGTCCATATCGGATGAGTTCATTTGCGGATCACTAGATCAAACTTCCTTTATGGATGATTATAGAAAGTTGTTTAGGAGCGTGTCATCTTCTCCATCTGAAGGGGCATAATCCTAGATAATGGACTTAGTATCAAGTAATTGTGTACACTTAGATACATTTGATAAGTATCCTCCCCATCGGAGTCACTGCTGTTATTTGTATGGCCAAAGCAATACCAACTATTAATTTTATTTGTCATAAAGTTAAGTTCACAAGATAGTAAAATTAATGGGTAAAACCTCCTTTAGCAAATGTTTGAATTAGTATACGTCCACACTATCGCAGCATACGAAGTTCACGGTGTATTGAGGTGTTGGTGGATTTGAGTTATGTTGTTTGAGGGAACAATATGATTTGTCAATTCAAATTATTTGACCTATGTGTTTATTTATGTGATTCTCAGGATTTTCATTATGGCTTTCAATCCTCTTACTGTTATACTTAAAGAAAACAAACTTATTGGTCCTAATTATATTGATTGGAAACGAAACCTGGATATTGTCCTGACTGCTGAAGAGTACAAGTTTGTACTCACTGAGCACTGTCCTGACATGTCTGATGAAAACTCTACTGAAGAGGAGAAAATGCTTTATAGGAAGTGGGTCAAGACAGATAAGATGGCGCGGTGTTACATTTTGGCATCCATGTCAAATGTGCTGCAACATCAGCATCAGGCCATGCCTACTGCCTATGATATGATGCATAATCTCAAAGAACTCTTCGGACATAAGAGTCGGGCTGTCAGACAGGAGGCTATGAGAAACTTGATGACTACCACAATGACTGAGGGGACACCTGTGAGTGATCATGTCCTCAAGATGATGGCTCATCTGAATGAGATGGAGGTCCTTGAAGCTGAAATCGATGGGGAAACCCAGTTTGATATCGTTCTCCAAACGCTGCCTAAGAGTTTTGAGCAGTTCCGTTTGAACTACAACATGAACAAGAGGTTGTATTCATTGGCGGAGCTTCTGACAGAACTCCAATCAATGGAGGGACTGTTTCGTCAAAATTCTCAGGCTTACGTTGCTGAAAATGTTTCTGCTCTAAATCGCAAGGCGGAAAGAAGAAGAAGAAACAGAATTCTTCAGCAAAGAAGACGGCCGGACCTCAAGTGGCTAAACCACAAAGTGGTGTGAAAAAGCCAAAAGGCAAGTGCTTCCATTGCAAGCAGGCTGGACATTGAAAAGTCGATTGTCCCCGTAAAAAGGAGAACAATTCGGTACATCTTTTTCATTAGTTGTTGAAACATGTTTAGCGGTGTTATCTATCGGTACCTGGTGTGTAGATACGGGAGCCACTGATCATGCATGCAATTCATTGCAGGGGTTCCAGGAAACCAGACGACTAAGTGATGGAGAGATTACCATATACATGGGTACCGCTGCGAAAGTGGCGGCTGTTGCAGTGGGAGATGTTTATTTATCTTTTCATAGGAATAAGACTTTGATTTTGAGAAATTGTCTTTACGTACCTTATTTTAGAAAGAATTTGATTTCAGTTTCTAAACTTTTTAAGGATGGATATTCTGTTTCTTTTGATAACAATGTTGTCGTTAAGAAGAATAGAGTTATTATCTGTTCTGGTACGTTGGTTGACAATTTATATATTCTTAATCCTATAACTCCTACGATGCAACAAATGGAAATTAATAGCACATCTTCTAAATCTAATAAGAGAAAAGAACCTTCGAAAATGAATCAAACATATCTTTGGCATCTAAGGTTGGGTCATATTAACTTAAGAAGGATTCAAAGGTTGATAGCCGATGGACCTTTGGGTTCCTTGGAAGTGGAAAACTATCCAACCTGCGAATCCTGCTTGGAAGGAAAAATGACCAAAAGGCCTTTTAAGGCAAAGGGGTATAGAGCCAAAGAAGTGTTGGAATTGATTCATTCTGATTTGTGTGGCCCTATGACTATTCAGGCAAGAGGTGGTTTCGAATATTTTGTCTCTTTTATAGACGATTATTCGAGATATGGATACATTTACTTGATGCGCCGCAAGTCTGAGTGCTTTGACAAGTTCAAAGAATATAAGGCTGATGTGGAGAAACGTCATGGTAAATGTATCAAGACACTACGATCTGATCGTGGTGGTGAGTACCTCTTAGGAGAGTTTAGGAGTTACTTATCAGAGGCTGGGATTCAATCCCAATTGTCTACACCGAGTACACCCCAACAGAATGGTGTGGCAGAACGAATGAATAGGACTCTTATGGAAATGGTTAGATCGATGATGAGTTATTCAGAATTACCAAATTCGTTTTGGGGGTATGCTCTGGAAACAGCGACGTACATTCTAAACTTGGTACCTTCTAAGTCAGTACCCTCTACTCCCACAGAATTGTGGACTGGGCGCAAGCCTAGTCTGAAACACATTCGGATTTGGGGTAGTCCAGCACATGTGCTGAAGGGAGATGCTGATAAGTTGGAATCTTGTACGGAAGTACACTAGTTTGTGGGCTATCCTAGAGGAACGAAAGGTGGTTTATTTTATAGTCCTAAAGATCAGAAGGTCATTGTTAGTACAAATGCCCGATTTTTAGAAGAGGACTATGTAATGAACCACAAGCCTATGAGTAAAATTGTTCTTGAGGAAATGAGAGGGAATAATTTTTATATACCGACGGTACATGATGAGATACCACAAGTGACTGCACCGCGTGTCACTAATAATACACAAATACCGATAGTGCCTTGTCGTAGTGGGAGGGTTGTTAGACAACTGAAAGATTCATGTTTTTGGGAGAGTCTTCAGACTTGGTCCCTGGACAACATGAAATAGATCCCTGGACTTATGACGAAGCACTCCAAGATAAAGATGCGATATCTTGGCAAAAGGCAATGCTCTCTGAGATAGAATCTATGGATTCTAATCAAGTCTGGGAGCTTCTAGAACCACCAAATGGTGTAAGAGCCATTGGATGTAAATGGGTCTACAAAAGGAAAAGAGGATCAGACGGAAAGGTAGAGACCTTTAAAGCAAGGCTTGTTGCGAAAGGGTATACTCAAAAAGAAGGGATCGATTATGAGGAAACCTTTTCGCCGGTAGCCATGCTGAAGTCTATCCGGATTCTTTTGTCTATTGCTGCTCATATGGATTATGAGGTTTGGCAGATGGATGTCAAGACAGCTTTCCTTAATAGAAGTCTTGAAGAAAACATCTATATGAAGCAACCAGAGGGATTCATTGAGAAGGGCAAAGAGCATCTTGTGTGTAAGCTTAATCGGTCCATTTATGGACTGAAACAACTTTCGAGATCTTGGAACATCCGTTTTGATGAAGTAATCCAGTCTTATGGATTTATTCAATGTCCGGATGAATCTTGTGTATATAAGAGAAGTGACGGAAACGTGGTGGTATTTTTTGTACTATACGTAGATGACATCTTGTTAATTGGAAACAATGTCAAGGTGTTGTTAGACGTAAGGGTATGGCTGTCCAAGCAGTTTGCTATGAAGGACTTAGGAGAAGCTGGACATATTCTTGGGATCAAAGTTATAAGGGATCGCAAGAAAAGAATGTTATGCTTATCTCAAGCTTCATACATTGACACTATCCTAGCTCGTTTTAGCATGCAAAACTCCAAGAAAGGTTTTCTACCTTTTAGATATGGAGTGCCTTTATCTAAGAAAATGTGTCCTAAGACACCAATGGTGATAGAGGAGATGAAAGCAGTTCCTTATGCTTCGGCTGTAGGAAGCTTGATGTATGCAATGCTATGTACGAGACCGGATATCTGCTTTGCCGTGGGCATGGTTAGTAGATATCAAAGTAACCCAGGACAAGGTCATTGGACTGCCGTAAAGCATATTCTAAAGTACCTGAAAAGGACTAGAGATTATATGCTAGTTTACCAGGCAAATGATTTATTACCTGTGGGTTACACGGATTCGGATTTCCAGTCAGACAGGGACAACAGTAAATCAACCTCGGGGTATGTGTTTACCTTAGGAGGTGGAGCCATAGTGTGGAGAAGTGTAAAGCAGAAATGCGTTTCGGACTCCACCATGGAAGCTGAATATGTGGCGGCCTCTGAGGCAGCCAAAGAAGCTGTATGGCTCAGAAACTTCTTGATGGATTTAGAAGTGATTCCTGATTCGCCCAAAGCTATCACAATCTATTGTGATAACAGTGGTGCAGTAGCAAACTCGAAGGAACCACGAGCCCATAAGGCAAGTAAACACATTGAGCACAAGTACCACCTGATACGAGATATCGTAAAGCGAGGGGAAGTTGTTGTCGCCAAGATTGCATCAACCGATAACCTAGCAGATCCTTTCATAAAGGCACTTCCGGCGAAAGCCTTCGATGAGCATGTTGATGGGATGAGAATCAGATGCATGGCAGCGTATATGACAGCATAGTCTTTTAGTATAAGTGGGAGATTGTTAGGATGTATACTATAAGCCTAGCTTTTGTATAAACATCTATTTATGATATGAGAATCGTTTATGGTCAAATGTTTGCATTTTATATATTTGTTATATATGTTATTGCAATTATCCAATTAATTTATATTGTAGATAACATGGTGTGTGGTGCCACACAGAAGATCATGTTATCAGTTCCTTATAGATTATAAATGGGTAGCTCACAACCGAGATAATTTTGGATAAATTATCGGAATGGTTGTAGTGTAATTTGGTATTAATCTGTCTTGATTATAAAATTACACTAGTACATTTTGTATGTATTGAGCAGGACCAATTGAGGTTGTTTTATTTGTACTGACTACATAAATAAAACAAGACCTCTGTTATTATGGATGTGCGTCCTCTTAATCATTGTATGATAACGGACATGTATACTCGATATATGTTTCTTTAATTTACCAATGGGTGAGATTTATTTATTAAATCAATAAACTCGGTAAATTGGGATACAATGTTGTTTATATGGTGTGATGTTGATTATATAATGAAACTGTGTCCTAATTATTTAGGATGATGATGTCCTCTTGAGAAACTCATAAGGATTATCATGTAAACCCTGCAGGTGGATTTATTCCGGCATGATAATAAAGTTGAGTGGTACTACTCTTGGAATTAAATATTAATTAATTGAATTGTCAGTAATTCATTTAATTAATGGACATTCGATATCTTAAACACGGGGAGATAAACGCGCACATAATAAATAAGAGCCATATTTAATATGGATAAGGGACGGTAGTTCAATAATATCTTTTTAGTGGATTAAGATATTATTGATAGGCTTAAGAAGTATATTCAGATTGAATTTAGGACTCCTAAGCCTATCAGGAGACCGATTCCTAATCCTCCTCAAGGTCCCTGTTGTAGCCTATAAATAAGCCTCAAGTCAGCCGTTTTCTAGACACAGAAATACAGATACACAGACATAAAAATCTGAGATACGTATTAGTAGAAGACGGCTGAAAGTCTCGATAGCTCGTTGCCCACACAACGTTCGAGATAAGGCGAGGAATACAGCAGAAGATCGTGAGGTCCAGGCTTCATCGATTCCTCGATCTACAGTTCTGATCTTCGAACTAATTTCGATGCAAAAGGTATGATTCGTTTTTCGCTGTGCGGTAATCATTTTTGCATGTACCACGAATCAGATAATCGTATAGGGTCGGCGATCCGGCGGTTCCTTCAATTGGTATCAGAGCCGTGGTTTTCTGACTCTATTCGATTGAATCGGTTAATTCTATTATGAATCGTATCTTGAAACATGTGTATTTTAGATCGGATAATAGTAGGATGTGCGAAAAATTATGATTTTCTGCTGGAACCTTAAATCCAATTATTATGGTCTGAATGTATGTTTATGTATGAATTAAACCCTCGGACATGTCGAGGTTGTTTTTTGAATGTATGATTGTAATAGTAAAATCACGGCGGTTTGTCGTGTTAGGTTTTAATTTTCTGTTTGATCTAGATTATATGTAAACTCCTTCATGGGGTATAAGATCGATGGATGTAATAGATACAAGGTTAGGATCGCACAACCGGGCACGACCGTGCTATGCAGCACGGTCAGACCGTGCCGATGGAAAATTGGAGCTGGACGACAGGGCACGACCGTGCTATGGAGCACGGTCAGACTGTGCGGCGTGTTTACAGAACGGGCACGACCGTGCTGGAGGGCACGGTCAGACCGTGCCAGCTGAGGATCGAGACTGGACAACAGGGCACGACCGTGCTGTACGGCACAGTCAACCGTGCGGCGTGTTTTCAGATCAAGCACGACCGTGCTGAGGGGCACGGTCAGACCCCCGTTTGATGACAAACATTCAAGAACACAGTGATAAAACGAGACCATAATAGTTGGAAATTATGTTTTTCATATTTATTACCTTATATGTGTTGTTTTATCAAGCATGCTTGTATGTGTTTTATATGATATGCATGTTAAAATCCCTCATGTTAAATAACTAAGTGGGAGAGGGACTAATTATTTTAATAAATCCCATGGCCTCCATTACTGGTTTGTAAGTGATGCACCTGAACTTGCGCGTTGGTTTTTAGTGCCTTCGTCCATATCGGATGAGTTCATTTGCGGATCACTAGATCAAACTTCCTTTATGGATGATTATAGAAAGTTGTTTAGGAGCGTGTCATCTTCTCCATCTGAAGGGGCATAATCCTAGATAATGGACTTAGTATCAAGTAATTGTGTACACTTAGATACATTTGATAAGTATCCTCCCCATCGGAGTCACTGCTGTTATTTGTATGGCCAAAGCAATACCAACTATTAATTTTATTTGTCATAAAGTTAAGTTCACAAGATAGTAAAATTAATGGGTAAAACCTCCTTTAGCAAATGTTTGAATTAGTATACGTCCACACTATCGCAGCATACGAAGTTCACGGTGTATTGAGGTGTTGGTGGATTTGAGTTATGTTGTTTGAGGGAACAATATGATTTGTCAATTCAAATTATTTGAGCTATGTGTTTATTTATGTGATTCTCAGGATTTTCATTATGGCTTTCAATCCTCTTACTGTTATACTTAAAGAAAACAAACTTATTGGTCCTAATTATATTGATTGGAAACGAAACCTGGATATTGTCCTGACTGCTGAAGAGTACAAGTTTGTACTCACTGAGCACTGTCCTGACATGTCTGATGAAAACTCTACTGAAGAGGAGAAAATGCTTTATAGGAAGTGGGTCAAGGCAGATAAGATGGCGCGGTGTTACATTTTGGCATCCATGTCAAATGTGCTGCAACATCAGCATCAGGCCATGCCTACTGCCTATGATATGATGCATAATCTCAAAGAACTCTTCGGACATAAGAGTCGGGCTGTCAGACAGGAGGCTATGAGAAACTTGATGACTACCACAATGACTGAGGGGACACCTGTGAGTGATCATGTCCTCAAGATGATGGCTCATCTGAATGAGATGGAGGTCCTTGGAGCTGAAATCGATGGGGAAACCCAGGTCGATATCGTTCTCCAAACGCTGCCTAAGAGTTTTGAGCAGTTCCGTTTGAACTACAACATGAACAAGAGGTTGTATTCATTGGCGGAACTTCTGACAGAACTCCAATCAGTAGAGGGACTGTTTTGTCAAAATTCTCAGGCTTACGTTGCTGAAAATGTTTCTGCTTCTAAATCGCAAGGCGGAAAGAAGAAGAAGAAACAGAATTCTTCAGCAAAGAAGACGGCCGGACCTCAAGTGGCTAAACCACAAGGTGGTGTGAAAAAGCCAAAAGGCAAGTGCTTCCATTGCAAGCAGGCTGGACATTGAAAAGTCGATTGTCCCCGTAAAAAGGAGAACAATTCAGGTACATCTTTTTCATTAGTTGTTGAAACATGTTTAGCGGTGTTATCTATCGGTACCTGGTGTGTAGATACGGGAGCCACTGATCATGCATGCAATTCATTGCAGGGGTTCCAGGAAACCAGACGACTAAGTGATGGAGAGATTACCATATACATGGGTACCGCTGCGAAAGTGGCGGCTGTTGCAGTGGGAGATGTTTATTTATCTTTTCATAGGAATAAGACTTTGATTTTGAGAAATTGTCTTTACGTACCTTATTTTAGAAAGAATTTGATTTCAGTTTCTAAACTTTTTAAGGATGGATATTCTGTTTCTTTTGATAACAATGTTGTCGTTAAGAAGAATAGAGTTATTATCTGTTCTGGTACGTTGGTTGACAATTTATATATTCTTAATCCTATAACTCCTACGATGCAACAAATGGAAATTAATAGCACATCTTCTAAATCTAATAAGAGAAAAGAACCTTCGAAAATGAATCAAACATATCTTTGGCATCTAAGGTTGGGTCATATTAACTTAAGAAGGATTCAAAGGTTGATAGCCGATGGACCTTTGGGTTCCTTGGAAGTGGAAAACTATCCAACCTGCGAATCCTGCTTGGAAGGAAAAATGACCAAAAGACCTTTTAAGGCAAAGGGGTATAGAGCCAAAGAAGTGTTGGAATTGATTCATTCTGATTTGTGTGGCCCTATGACTATTCAGGCAAGAGGTGGTTTCGAATATTTTGTCTCTTTTATAGACGATTATTCGAGATATGGATACATTTACTTGATGCGCCGCAAGTCTGAGTGCTTTGACAAGTTCAAAGAATATAAGGCTGATGTGGAGAAACGTCATGGTAAATGTATCAAGACACTACGATCTGATCGTGGTGGTGAGTACCTCTTAGGAGAGTTTAGGAGTTACTTATCAGAGGCTGGGATTCAATCCCAATTGTCTACACCGAGTACACCCCAACAGAATGGTGTGGCAGAACGAATGAATAGGACTCTTATGGAAATGGTTAGATCGATGATGAGTTATTCAGAATTACCAAATTCGTTTTGGGGGTATGCTCTGGAAACAGCGACGTACATTCTAAACTTGGTACCTTCTAAGTCAGTACCCTCTACTCCCACAGAATTGTGGACTGGGCGCAAGCCTAGTCTGAAACACATTCGGATTTGGGGTAGTCCAGCACATGTGCTGAAGGGAGATGCTGATAAGTTGGAATCTTGTACGGAAGTACACTTGTTTGTGGGCTATCCTAGAGGAACGAAAGGTGGTTTATTTTATAGTCCTAAAGATCAGAAGGTCATTGTTAGTACAAATGCCCGATTTTTAGAAGAGGACTATGTAATGAACCACAAGCCTATGAGTAAAATTGTTCTTGAGGAAATGAGAGGGAATAATTTTTATATACCGACGGTACAAGATGAGATACCACAAGTGACTACACCGCGTGTCACTAATAATACACAAATACCGATAGTGCCTTGTCGTAGTGGGAGGGTTGTTAGACAACCTGAAAGATTCATGTTTTTGGGAGAGTCTTCAGACTTGGTCCCTGGACAACATGAAATAGATCCCTGGACTTATGACGAAGCACTCCAAGATAAAGATGCGATATATTGGCAAAAGGCAATGCTCTCTGAGATAGAATCTATGGATTCTAATCAAGTCTGGGAGCTTCTAGAACCACCAAATGGTGTAAGAGCCATTGGATGTAAATGGGTCTACAAAAGGAAAAGAGGATCAGACGGAAAGGTAGAGACCTTTAAAGCAAGGCTTGTTGCGAAAGGGTATACTCAAAAAGAAGGGATCGATTATGAGGAAACCTTTTCGCCGGTAGCCATGCTGAAGTCTATCCGGATTCTTTTGTCTATTGCTACTCATATGGATTATGAGGTTTGGCAGATGGATGTCAAGACAGCTTTCCTTAATGGAAGTCTTGAAGGAAACATCTATATGAAGCAACCAGAGGGATTCATTGAGAAGAGCAAAGAGCATCTTGTGTGTAAGCTTAATCGGTCAATTTATGGACTGAAACAAGCTTCGAGATCTTGGAACATCCGTTTTGATGAAGTAATCCAGTCTTATGGATTTATTCAATGTCCGGATGAATCTTGTGTATATAAGAAAAATGACGGAAACGTGGTGGTATTTCTTGTACTATACGTAGATGACATCTTGTTAATTGGAAACAATGTCAAGGTGTTGTTAGACGTAAGGGTATGGCTGTCCAAGCAGTTTGCTATGAAGGACTTAGGAGAAGCTGGACATATTCTTGGGATCAAAGTTATAAGGGATCGCAAGAAAAGAATGTTATACTTATCTCAAGCTTCATACATTGACACTATCCTAGCTCGTTTTAGCATGCAAAACTCCAAGAAAGGTTTTCGACCTTTTAGATATGGAGTGCCTTTATCTAAGAAAATGTGTCCTAAGACACCAAAGGTGATAGGGGAGATGAAAGCAGTTCCTTATGCTTCGGCTGTAGGAAGCTTGATGTATGCAATGCTATGTACGAGACCGGATATCTGCTTTGCCGTGGGCATGGTTAGTAGATATCAAAGTAACCCAGGACAAGGTCATTGGACTGCCATAAAGCATATTCTAAAGTACCTGAAAAGGACTAGAGATTATATGCTAGTTTACCAGGCAAATGATTTATTACCTGTGGGTTACACGGATTCGGATTTCCAGTCAGACAGGGACAACAGTAAATCAACCTCGGGGTATGTGTTTACCTTAGGAGGTGGAGCCATAGTGTGGAGAAGTGTAAAGCAGAAATACGTTTCGGACTCCACCATGGAAGCTGAATATGTGGCGGCCTCTGAGGCAGCCAAAGAAGCTGTATGGCTCAGAAACTTCTTGATGGACTTAGAAGTGATTCCTGATTCGCCCAAAGCTATCACAATCTATTGTGATAACAGTGGTGCAGTAGCAAACTCGAAGGAACCACGAGCCCATAAGGCAAGTAAACACATTGAGCACAAGTACCACCTGATACGAGATATCGTAAAGCGAGGGGAAGTTGTTGTCGCCAAGATTGCATCAGCCGATAACCTAGCAGATCCTTTCATAAAGGCACTTCCGGCGAAAGCCTTCGATGAGCATGTTGATGGGATGGGAATCAGATGCATGGCAGCGTATATGACAGCATAGTCTTTTAGTATAAGTGGGAGATTGTTAGGATGTATACTATAAGCCTAGCTTTTGTATAAACATCTATTTATGATATGAGAATCGTTTATGGTCAAATGTTTGCATTTTATATATTTGTTATATATGTTATTGCAATTATCCAATTAATTTATATTGTAGATAACATGGTGTGTGGTGCCACACAGAAGATCATGTTATCAGTTCCTTATAGATTATAAATGGTAGCTCACAACCGAGATAATTTTGGATAAATTATCGGAATGGTTGTAGTGTAATTTGGTATTAATCTGTCTTGATTATAAAATTACACTAGTACATTTTGTATGTATTGAGCAGGACCAATTGAGGTTGTTTTATTTGTACTGACTACATAAATAAAACAAGACCTCTGTTATTATGGATGTGCGTCCTCTTAATCATTGTATGATAACGGACATGTATACTCGATATATGTTTCTTTAATTTACCAATGGGTGAGATTTATTTATTAAATCAATAAACTCGGTAAATTGGGATACAATGTTGTTTATATGGTGTGATGTTGATTATATAATGAAACTGTGTCCTAATTATTTAGGATGATGATGTCCTCTTGAGAAACTCATAAGGATTATCATGTAAACCCTGCAGGTGGATTTATTCCGGCATGATAATAAAGTTGAGTGGTACTACTCTTGGAATTAAATATTAATTAATTGAATTGTCAGTAATTCATTTAATTAATGGACATTCGATATCTTAAACACGGGGAGATAAACGCGCACATAATAAATAAGAGCCATATTTAATATGGATAAGGGACGGTAGTTCAATAATATCTTTTTAGTGGATTAAGATATTATTGATAGGCTTAAGAAGTATATTCAGATTGAATTTAGGACTCCTAAGCCTATCAGGAGACCGATTCCTAATCCTCCTCAAGGTCCCTGTTGTAGCCTATAAATAAGCCTCAAGTCAGCCGTTTTCTAGACACAGAAATACAGATACACAGACATAAAAATCTGAGATACGTATTAGTAGAAGACGGCTGAAAGTCTCGATAGCTCGTTGCCCACACAACGTTCGAGATAAGGCGAGGAATACAGCAGAAGATCGTGAGGTCCAGGCTTCATCGATTCCTCGATCTACAGTTCTGATCTTCGAACTAATTTCGATGCAAAAGGTATGATTCGTTTTTCGCTGTGCGGTAATCATTTTTGCATGTACCACGAATCAGATAATCGTATAGGGTCGGCGATCCGGCGGTTCCTTCAATTGGTATCAGAGCCGTGGTTTTCTGACTCTATTCGATTGAATCGGTTAATTCTATTATGAATCGTATCTTGAAACATGTGTATTTTAGATCGGATAATAGTAGGATGTGCGAAAAATTATGATTTTCTGCTGGAACCTTAAATCCAACTATTATGGTCTGAATGTATGTTTATGTATGAATTAAACCCTCGGACATGTCGAGGTTGTTTTTTGAATGTATGATTGTAATAGTAAAATCACGGCGGTTTGTCGTGTTAGGTTTTAATTTTCTGTTTGATCTAGATTATATGTAAACTCCTTCATGGGGTATAAGATCGATGGATGTAATAGATACAAGGTTAGGATCGCACAACCGGGCACGACCGTGCTATGCAGCACGGTCAGACCGTGCCGATGGAAAATTGGAGCTGGACGACAGGGCACGACCGTGCTATGGAGCACGGTCAGACTGTGCGGCGTGTTTACAGAACGGGCACGACCGTGCTGGAGGGCACGGTCAGACCGTGCCAGCTGAGGATCGAGACTGGACAACAGGGCACGACCGTGCTGTACGGCACAGTCAACCGTGCGGCGTGTTTTCAGATCAAGCACGACCGTGCTGAGGGGCACGGTCAGACCCCCGTTTGATGACAAACATTCAAGAACACAGTGATAAAACGAGACCATAATAGTTGGAAATTATGTTTTTCATATTTATTACCTTATATGTGTTGTTTTATCAAGCATGCTTGTATGTGTTTTATATGATATGCATGTTAAAATCCCTCATGTTAAATAACTAAGTGGGAGAGGGACTAATTATTTTAATAAATCCCATGGCCTCCATTACTGGTTTGTAAGTGATGCACCTGAACTTGCGCGTTGGTTTTTAGTGCCTTCGTCCATATCGGATGAGTTCATTTGCGGATCACTAGATCAAACTTCCTTTATGGATGATTATAGAAAGTTGTTTAGGAGCGTGTCATCTTCTCCATCTGAAGGGGCATAATCCTAGATAATGGACTTAGTATCAAGTAATTGTGTACACTTAGATACATTTGATAAGTATCCTCCCCATCGGAGTCACTGCTGTTATTTGTATGACCAAAGCAATACCAACTATTAATTTTATTTGTCATAAAGTTAAGTTCACAAGATAGTAAAATTAATGGGTAAAACCTCCTTTAGCAAATGTTTGAATTAGTATACGTCCACACTATCGCAGCATACGAAGTTCACGGTGTATTGAGGTGTTGGTGGATTTGAGTTATGTTGTTTGAGGGAACAATATGATTTGTCAATTCAAATTATTTGAGCTATGTGTTTATTTATGTGATTCTCAGGATTTTCATTATGGCTTTCAATCCTCTTACTGTTATACTTAAAGAAAACAAACTTATTGGTCCTAATTATATTGATTGGAAACGAAACCTGGATATTGTCCTGACTGCTGAAGAGTACAAGTTTGTACTCACTGAGCACTGTCCTGACATGTCTGATGAAAACTCTACTGAAGAGGAGAAAATGCTTTATAGGAAGTGGGTCAAGGCAGATAAGATGGCGCGGTGTTACATTTTGGCATCCATGTCAAATGTGCTGCAACATCAGCATCAGGCCATGCCTACTGCCTATGATATGATGCATAATCTCAAAGAACTCTTCGGACATAAGAGTCGGGCTGTCAGACAGGAGGCTATGAGAAACTTGATGACTACCACAATGACTGAGGGGACACCTGTGAGTGATCATGTCCTCAAGATGATGGCTCATCTGAATGAGATGGAGGTCCTTGGAGCTGAAATCGATGGGGAAACCCAGGTCGATATCGTTCTCCAAACGCTGCCTAAGAGTTTTGAGCAGTTCCGTTTGAACTACAACATGAACAAGAGGTTGTATTCATTGGCGGAACTTCTGACAGAACTCCAATCAGTAGAGGGACTGTTTCGTCAAAATTCTCAGGCTTACGTTGCTGAAAATGTTTCTGCTTCTAAATCGCAAGGCGGAAAGAAGAAGAAGAAACAGAATTCTTCAGCAAAGAAGACGGCCGGACCTCAAGTGGCTAAACCACAAGGTGGTGTGAAAAAGCCAAAAGGCAAGTGCTTCCATTGCAAGCAGGCTGGACATTGAAAAGTCGATTGTCCCCGTAAAAAGGAGAACAATTCAGGTACATCTTTTTCATTAGTTGTTGAAACATGTTTAGCGGTGTTATCTATCGGTACCTGGTGTGTAGATACGGGAGCCACTGATCATGCATGCAATTCATTGCAGGGGTTCCAGGAAACCAGACGACTAAGTGATGGAGAGATTACCATATACATGGGTACCGCTGCGAAAGTGGCGGCTGTTGCAGTGGGAGATGTTTATTTATCTTTTCATAGGAATAAGACTTTGATTTTGAGAAATTGTCTTTACGTACCTTATTTTAGAAAGAATTTGATTTCAGTTTCTAAACTTTTTAAGGATGGATATTCTGTTTCTTTTGATAACAATGTTGTCGTTAAGAAGAATAGAGTTATTATCTGTTCTGGTACGTTGGTTGACAATTTATATATTCTTAATCCTATAACTCCTACGATGCAACAAATGGAAATTAATAGCACATCTTCTAAATCTAATAAGAGAAAAGAACCTTCGAAAATGAATCAAACATATCTTTGGCATCTAAGGTTGGGTCATATTAACTTAAGAAGGATTCAAAGGTTGATAGCCGATGGACCTTTGGGTTCCTTGGAAGTGGAAAACTATCCAACCTGCGAATCCTGCTTGGAAGGAAAAATGACCAAAAGGCCTTTTAAGGCAAAGGGGTATAGAGCCAAAGAAGTGTTGGAATTGATTCATTCTGATTTGTGTGGCCCTATGACTATTCAGGCAAGAGGTGGTTTCGAATATTTTGTCTCTTTTATAGACGATTATTCGAGATATGGATACATTTACTTGATGCGCCGCAAGTCTGAGTGCTTTGACAAGTTCAAAGAATATAAGGCTGATGTGGAGAAACGTCATGGTAAATGTATCAAGACACTACGATCTGATCGTGGTGGTGAGTACCTCTTAGGAGAGTTTAGGAGTTACTTATCAGAGGCTGGGATTCAATCCCAATTGTCTACACCGAGTACACCCCAACAGAATGGTGTGGCAGAACGAATGAATATGACTCTTATGGAAATGGTTAGATCGATGATGAGTTATTCAGAATTACCAAATTCGTTTTGGGGGTATGCTCTGGAAACAGCGACGTACATTCTAAACTTGGTACCTTCTAAGTCAGTACCCTCTACTCCCACAGAATTGTGGACTGGGCGCAAGCCTAGTCTGAAACACATTCGGATTTGGGGTAGTCCAGCACATGTGCTGAAGGGAGATGCTGATAAGTTGGAATCTTGTACGGAAGTACACTTGTTTGTGGGCTATCCTAGAGGAACGAAAAGTGGTTTATTTTATAGTCCTAAAGATCAGAAGGTCATTGTTAGTACAAATGCCCGATTTTTAGAAGAGGACTATGTAATGAACCACAAGCCTATGAGTAAAATTGTTCTTGAGGAAATGAGAGGGAATAATTTTTATATACCGACGGTACAAGATGAGATACCACAAGTGACTGCACCGCGTGTCACTAATAATACACAAATACCGATAGTGCCTTGTCGTAGTGGGAGGGTTGTTAGACAACCTGAAAGATTCATGTTTTTGGGAGAGTCTTCAGACTTGGTCCCTGGACAACATGAAATAGATCCCTGGACTTATGACGAAGCACTCCAAGATAAAGATGCGATATATTGGCAAAAGGCAATGCTCTCTGAGATAGAATCTATGGATTCTAATCAAGTCTGGGAGCTTCTAGAACCACCAAATGGTGTAAGAGCCATTGGATGTAAATGGGTCTACAAAAGGAAAAGAGGATCAGACGGAAAGGTAGAGACCTTTAAAGCAAGGCTTGTTGCGAAAGGGTATACTCAAAAAGAAGGGATCGATTATGAGGAAACCTTTTCGCCGGTAGCCATGCTGAAGTCTATCCGGATTCTTTTGTCTATTGCTACTCATATGGATTATGAGGTTGGGCAGATGGATGTCAAGACAGCTTTCCTTAATGGAAGTCTTGAAGGAAACATCTATATGAAGCAACCAGAGGGATTCATTGAGAAGAGCAAAGAGCATCTTGTGTGTAAGCTTAATCGGTCAATTTATGGACTGAAACAAGCTTCGAGATCTTGGAACATCCGTTTTGATGAAGTAATCCAGTCTTATGGATTTATTCAATGTCCGGATGAATCTTGTGTATATAAGAAAAATGACGGAAACGTGGTGGTATTTCTTGTACTATACGTAGATGACATCTTGTTAATTGGAAACAATGTCAAGGTGTTGTTAGACGTAAGGGTATGGCTGTCCAAGCAGTTTGCTATGAAGGACTTAGGAGAAGCTGGACATATTCTTGGGATCAAAGTTATAAGGGATCGCAAGAAAAGAATGTTATACTTATCTCAAGCTTCATACATTGACACTATCCTAGCTCGTTTTAGCATGCAAAACTCCAAGAAAGGTTTTCGACCTTTTAGATATGGAGTGACTTTATCTAAGAAAATGTGTCCTAAGACACCAAAGGTGATAGGGGAGATGAAAGCAGTTCCTTATGCTTCGGCTGTAGGAAGCTTGATGTATGCAATGCTATGTACGAGACCGGATATCTGCTTTGCCGTGGGCATGGTTAGTAGATATCAAAGTAACCCAGGACAAGGTCATTGGACTGCCATAAAGCATATTCTAAAGTACCTGAAAAGGACTAGAGATTATATGCTAGTTTACCAGGCAAATGATTTATTACCTGTGGGTTACACGGATTCGGATTTCCAGTCAGACAGGGACAACAGTAAATCAACCTCGGGGTATGTGTTTACCTTAGGAGGTGGAGCCATAGTGTGGAGAAGTGTAAAGCAGAAATGCGTTTCGGACTCCACCATGGAAGCTGAATATGTGGCGGCCTCTGAGGCAGCCAAAGAAGCTGTATGGCTCAGAAACTTCTTGATGGACTTAGAAGTGATTCCTGATTCGCCCAAAGCTATCACAATCTATTGTGATAACAGTGGTGCAGTAGCAAACTCGAAGGAACCACGAGCCCATAAGGCAAGTAAACACATTGAGCACAAGTACCACCTGATACGAGATATCGTAAAGCGAGGGGAAGTTGTTGTCGCCAAGATTGCATCAGCCGATAACCTAGCAGATCCTTTCATAAAGGCACTTCCGGCGAAAGCCTTCGATGAGCATGTTGATGGGATGGGAATCAGATGCATGGCAGCGTATATGACAGCATAGTCTTTTAGTATAAGTGGGAGATTGTTAGGATGTATACTATAAGCCTAGCTTTTGTATAAACATCTATTTATGATATGAGAATCGTTTATGGTCAAATGTTTGCATTTTATATATTTGTTATATATGTTATTGCAATTATCCAATTAATTTATATTGTAGATAACATGGTGTGTGGTGCCACACAGAAGATCATGTTATCAGTTCCTTATAGATTATAAATGGTAGCTCACAACCGAGATAATTTTGGATAAATTATCGGAATGGTTGTAGTGTAATTTGGTATTAATCTGTCTTGATTATAAAATTACACTAGTACATTTTGTATGTATTGAGCAGGACCAATTGAGGTTGTTTTATTTGTACTGACTACATAAATAAAACAAGACCTCTGTTATTATGGATGTGCGTCCTCTTAATCATTGTATGATAACGGACATGTATACTCGATATATGTTTCTTTAATTTACCAATGGGTGAGATTTATTTATTAAATCAATAAACTCAGTAAATTGGGATACAATGTTGTTTATATGGTGTGATGTTGATTATATAATGAAACTGTGTCCTAATTATTTAGGATGATGATGTCCCCTTGAGAAACTCATAAGGATTATCATGTAAACCCTGCAGGTGGATTTATTCCGGCATGATAATAAAGTTGAGTGGTACTACTCTTGGAATTAAATATTAATTAATTGAATTGTCAGTAATTCATTTAATTAATGGACATTCGATATCTTAAACACGGGGAGATAAACGCGCACATAATAAATAAGAGCCATATTTAGTATGGATAAGGGACGGTAGTTCAATAATACCTTTTTAGTGGATTAAGATATTATTGATAGGCTTAAGAAGTATATTCAGATTGAATTTAGGACTCCTAAGCCTATCAGGAGACCGATTCCTAATCCTCTTCAAGGTCCCTGTTGTAGCCTATAAATAAGCCTCAAGTCAGCCGTTTTCTAGACACAGAAATACAGATACACAGACATAAAAATCTGAGATACGTATTAGTAGAAGACGGCTGAAAGTCTCGATAGCTCGTTGCCCACACAACGTTCGAGATAAGGCGAGGAATACAGCAGAAGATCGTGAGGTTCAGGCTTCATCGATTTCTCGATCTACAGTTCTGATCTTAGAACTAATTTCGGGGCAAAATGTATGATTCGTTTTCCGCTGCGCGGTAATCATTTTTGCATGGACCCCGAATCAGATAATCATATAGGGTCGGCGATCCGGCGGTTCCTTCACTAACAACAGAACCAAGAGTGAACACATAACCAGTCATATATCTCCTACTATCAACATCTCTAGCGTAATCAGAATCAAAATAGCTAGTCTCAAAACACTATGTATCTTCTCCATAAACGAGACCAACATCAGATGTACCTTTTAGGTAACGAAATATTCTCTTCACAGTTTGCCAATGCTCCTTTCCAGGTTGCCTCATAAACATTGAGAGCATGTACGATATCCGGTCTGGTGTAGACCATAGCATATGTCAAGTTTTCTACTGCACTAGAATATGGGACTCGAGACATGTACTCTTTCTCAGCTTCAGACTACGGTGCATAACAGAACATAAATGAACATTTGAAGCACTTGGGGTATCAATAGGCTTTGTTGTGGCCATGCCAAATCTTGACAACACCTTCTGAATGTAACCGTTCTGTGACAAGAAAAGTTTTTTCTTATTTCTATCCCTAAAGATCTCCATACCCAATATTTTCAGAGCAGCACCCAAATCCTTCATTTCAAACTCAGCACTGAGAAGAACCTTCAACTTCTGAATATCAGACTTCGATTTTGAAGCAACGAGTATGTCATCTACGTACAAAATAAGATATATCATGGAACCATCATCAATTTTACTGTGATATACACAGTGATCATACAGACTCTTGTTGTACCCCAAGTGAATCATATAACTGTCAAATCTTTTGTACCACTAACTTGGAGACTGCTTTAGTCCATATAAGGATTCTTTAGCTTGCAAACATAATCTTCTTTTCCAGGAACTTGGAACCCATCTGGCTGAGTCATATAAATATCCTTATGTAGCTCACCATGTAAAAATGTTGTCTTCACATCAAGTTGTTCAAGTTCTAAATTTTGATGTGCAACTATCGCTAGTAATACCCTGATTGAAGTGTGTCTGACCATTGGTGAAAAAATCTCATCATAGTCAACTCCCTCTATCTATGTGAACCCTCTTGCAGTAAGTCGAGCACTATATCTAAAATCCTCAGTAGGTGTAATTCCATCATTTTTCTTGAAGACCCATTTACAAGTAACTATTTTTCTCTCCTTAAGCCGTTTGACCAGCTCCCAAGTTTGATTCTTATCAAGCGATTCCATTTCATCTCCCATTGCAGCAAGCCATTGAACCGACTCACTACCTGAAACAGCTTCTTTATAGGTAAATGGCTCATAAGTATCCACTTCTTCAGCAACTTGTATTGCATAAGCCACCATATCCTTAGAACCATACCTCACTAGAGGTTTGATGCCAATTCTTCTAGCTCTATCAGGAGCTATACACGACTGACGTGCTATCAGATGAACTTCTGAGCTAGATGATTGTGATTCAGCATGTTGATCGTCTCCTTTTTGGTGCTGTAATTTGCTCCCATTTTGAGTAACTTGCAGCTCCACGTGTTTATCAACACTGTTACTATCTTTTGAAACAGTGAGCTTCATAGTTGGGTTAAGCATAGAGTTCTTATTAAATATAACATTTATACTTAATATAACTCTATTTTTTAAAGGTGACCAGATTCAATATCCATTTACTTCATGCCTAAAACCAATAAATATCCCTTTCTTTGCTCTTGGTTCTAATTTACCCTCATTAATATGATAATAAATAGTGCAACCAAAAATTTTCAGCAAACAATCATTAAAAGAAAAATTGAAAACGACAACGGTTATTAACCGTTGTCGTAGACAGACAACACTATCTTCCACAACGGACGTCACCTGCCACGCCAGCACCACGTCATCAGGTCAACGCCACGTCACCTGCCACGTCAGCGTGAATAAATTTGCATTGCCTGAGATTTGAACTCGCGACCCCTTGTTTGAGCTGAAACCACTTAGCCAATAATGTTTATGTGCTAAAATTCTACATGCATTACTTTTATTAACTAATTTCAAAAATTCTCATTTTTACAACGGTACAAAAAAACCGTTGTCGTAGACATCTACGACAACGGTACAAAAAAAATCGTTGTGCCAACCGTTATAAAAAACCATTGTCGTTGTGCGAAATTTTTTCACACAACAACAACGGTACAAAAAAAACCGTTGTCCCAACCGTTGTCGTAGACATCTACGACAACGGTACAAAAAAATTGTTGTAAAAAACCGTTGTCGTTGTGTATTTTTTTCGCACAACGACAACGGTTTTTCGAAAAACCGTTGTAAAATTGGTGTTGTTGTTTAGCATTTTTCTTGTAGTGAATAATCTGCAGGTTTACCTGACCATACCTCATAAGGCGTTCGCATTCAATGCCGGTATGAGGTCCACGATTAATCAGGTAGCACGCCGTGTTCACTATTTCAGCCCAAAACCTTCTAGTTAATCCAACATTTGAGAGCATGCATCTGCTCTCTCGAGTAACGTTTGATTCATGCACTCTGCCACACCATTCTACTGAGGTGCATTTCTAATAGTGCGATGACGAACAATTCCTTCATCCTTATAGAACTCATTGAACTCAGAAGAACAAAATTTCAGACTATTGTCCGTTGGAAAATGCTTTATCTTCTTCTTCACAGTTTGATTTTCTATCATAGTCTTCCATTGCTTGAAATTCTTGAAAGCTTCATTTTTATGATTCATCATAATCACCTAAGTCATTCTTGAGTAGTCATCAATCATTGACATAAAATACCTGTGACTTCCAAGAGACTCAACACATGAAGGACCCCAACAATCAAAATGAATGTGAATGTAATCAAGTGTTCCCTTGGTTTGAAGAACACCCTTCTTTGGAAACTTACTGCGATGAAGCTTCCCAAACGCACAATGTTCACAGAATTCAAGACTCTGTATCTTGTACCCAGACAGAAGATCCCTTTTAGACAGAATTTGCATCCCTTTTTCACTCATATGACCAAGCCTAATATGTTATAGCTTAGTTATGTCCTTGCTCTGAACTTCAGATGATGCAACAACAGCAAAACCATTTATAGTGGAACCTCACAGAAAATATAGAGTGCCATGCTTCAGACCCATCAAAACCAACTTTGAACCTTGACAGATATGCATAACTCCACCTTCAGCTTTGAAACTGAAACCCTTGCTGTTAAGTAGACTCAGTGATCAGATTCTTTGTCATTTGTGGAACATGCCTAAGTTCATTCAAGGTGCAGAAAAAATCATTATGGGTCCGTATTCTGATTGAGCCAATTCCAACTACTTTACAAACAACACCATTAGCTATATTAACGTTGCCTCCATCTATCTACTCATAAGTGGAAAAATACTCCTTGTGTGGGCAAATATGGTATGAAGCCCTAGAATCAAGAACCCACACATCCTTATGATGTGATTGTTCATCTGTAACTTAGGCCAAATCTTCTTCAGATTTCGAATCAGTTTCTGCTACAACAACAGAACTACTAGGACCTTCTTTCTTTTCTTGCTGCTTCTTTTTCTTAGGACAATCATTTTTTCAATGACCCGATTCTTTACAGTAATTGTAGATATCATCTGGTTTAGGACCTTTCGTACTTTTATTATTAAACTTTTTATTGTTTGATTTTCCATGTCCCTTACCTGTAATAGCTAGCCCTGATGCCTGATTTTCTATACTAGAGCGAGATGCCGTTTGGCGATCTTCTCTAGTGTGAAGGGCAAATCTCACAACTTTTACATTGAAGGCAAAGAAAACATAAACCGTGCGGAATTTCACAAACCCTAATCAAAAGACCAGATTATAATACCAGTTTGTTGTGATGGTTTATCAACATGCAAAGAAAATAAGAACGTAAAATAAAGAAGACACATATTTACGTGGTTCACCAACGTTGTGTTGGCTACATAAACGAGCAGAGAGAGAACAAATTTTATTAGGAGGATTATTTCAAAGAGTATAAATTTGAAATCACTGGATACCCTACATGTAGGGTATATTTATAGTTTTCAAAGTTATAAAAAAATAATGATAAATTTTGGTAATAAACTGGACAAATTCATCATTAAACTTCGTTACGATTTGTTCATTACATTTTCTAACTATATCCTTTTAAAATCATAAAAAGTACTTATATATATTGGATAAAATTCATAAAGTAGGTCACTATTATTAATTAAATGTGTTTAGCTATCTAAAATTAACGTCTAATTATAGTGATCTAATTTAGATTGGACTGATGGGTATTGGGTTATATAAGTTATGGGCTTATATAAATGTGTAGAGATAATTATGTGATTTATTATTGGTTGATGGGGCCCAATAATAAATATAGGGTTTAGTTGATTTATCTTAATTATATAAGGGTCGTGGTCCCCAAAGGTACGATACGCTTTTCTTTTCTCTGAGAACATCATCAGAAAGAAATAAATATAAGAATATCATAACCTTTGGAAGGCTCTCGCCCGATTCTAGTAAACTAAAGGACAAATTTCAACAATCAATTCAAAAATGATGGATTCAGGTATGCTTCCGCTTTATGGTTATTGTCTCTTCTCTATTTTAGTTTATCATCGTAGATCTTAGGTTTGAGGATTATGTGCTGATGCATGTTTATGTGCTTTTAATACATGCTTATTATATGACATGATTCCTACAAATGGTATCCGAGTAACTCTACGGATGATTTTCTGAGATTTGAGAAATTAGGGTTTTATTGTCATGATATTTATTTGTGGAAATCATATTCTGTTTACGATTTGTATGCCCATATTAATTTATGTGTTGATTTTCACAAAATAAAAGAATTAAGAATATGAATCTCGAAATCTGCTACCCTGTTTTGAATTCATTGTTGATTAATTAATTAATTGAATTTGTTTTAGCACTCCAGTATATATGTTGTTCAATGTTGGATTTTACACTTTGGGCACATATTCTGATATGGCAAACTTGGCTTTTCAATAAAGAGTATCTAGTGCTCAGTTTATGTGTATATATCTGCTGCGTATATCGTAATATTTTTTTTAAGTTAATGTCCTGGATTCAGATTAAGCTTTATATTTTAATTTCTTCAATAATAATTGGGTACGCCCATGATTTAATTTAAATTGTCTGACATTTTATAAAACCAATTGAAATATGATGTTGCCAAAGTGACCTCTCTGCGTAGATTGGCTAATTGAGAATGTCAAGATGTTTGCGTGTATATGGGCTCATGCAAATATTTATCGGCCAAAAGAAAGGTTGACATTTGGCCGAACTATATACACACCTGTGGTAATGAATGTGTGATAATTTTATGGTTTCCATGTGAATAGTGAACGCCATCCAAAGATGAGTTCATCATTTAACAAAATTTATTGTCAACATTTGATTATTACAATAAGAGTTCCATTTACAATTGATATTACTGTCCAAAGACTTGATATTAATGGTGTGCTGGGCATCTTGAGATGTATTCCATATTTATTTGAGAATTTAAAAGTCGGTATATGGATTTATGTGGGTATGAAAATTTATATGTTTTTTTATGTTCTCTGTTTAGCTGTGTTATCTGCTGCTACTATATCTGCAAACACTAGCAACATTCCCATTCTGAATGGGACAAACTTCAAGGATTGGAAAGAGAATATGCTTATTATGATTAGCTGTATGGATCTGGACCTTGCTGTAAGGGTAGAGAAACCTGCTTCTCTTACGGCTGAAAGTTCCTCTGATGATCAGAGGAATTTTGAGAAGTGGGAATGCTCTAATCGCACGAGTCTGATGATCATAAAGCGTGGCATACCAGAAACCTTTCGGGGCACAATATCTAATGAGGTGACTTCTGCTAAGGATTTTCTTACCAAAATTGAGAAACGTTTTTCTAAAAATAATAAGGCGGAAGTAAGTACGCTTTTAGCTAACTTGATCTCCATGAGGTATAAAAGCAAAGGAAATATAAAGGAGTACATTATGGAGATGTCAACCATTGCTTCAAAACTTAAGACACTTAAGCTCGATTTGTCTGATGACTTGCTTGTGCATTTGGTTTTGATTTCCCTTCCTACACACTTCAGTCAATTCAAGGTCAGTTATAACTGCCAAAAGGAAAAATGGAATCTTAATGAATTGATTTCATACTGTGTGCAAGAAGAGGAAAGATTGAAGCATGAAAAATTAGAAAGTGCTCATTTTGCAAGGACCTCAAAAGATACGGGTAAAAAAAGAAAATTGGATAATGCTGTTAAAGGTTCTAAGCAAAATAAACAAGAGAAGCCTGAGGAAAAGAAAGGTTGCTTCTTTTGTCATAAGCTAGAATACAAAAAAGAAGGACTGTCAAAAATATAAAGCATGGCGTACTAAGAAAGGTATAGTTCTTACTTTGGTCCGTTTTGAAGTTAATTTGGCTTCAGTACCTAGAAACACTTGGTTGTTAGATTCTGGAGCTACTACTCATATAAGTGTTTGGGAAAATTAGTAAAATAACCTCTAAGTTTGCCCTTATTAGGAAAATAACCTCTAAATATTAGCATTTTTGAAACTAACCTATAACTTTAAAAAAGTTGGTAAAAATGACCTGTAGCGCTCAGGATAAAAATGAAGCATAATTGGATAATTAAATAAGTAAACCCTTAATTAAAATATCTTATGTGTTTTAATTCTTGAGTGTTTAATTTAATTACGTGCGTTTCAGATACGTGTGTAACGACTGGTTTTAAATAAATAAAATTTATAGACATGGAATAAAGAATATGTTTATACCATTAGATGCGTAATGGAAAAACGAGAAGATAGAAATGAACTAGAGGTCAATCGGACACCCGTAGCTCAAACGGCGAAGGAAAGGGCAAAATATGGAGTTTCGGAAAAATGAGGAATGAAATCGGGATGAATAGTAACCGAAATCTTATTGTGAATAGTCACCTAGCCTAGTTGAACAGTAACCTAGTGAAAAATAACCTAGTCAATAGTACTTTTCCAAATTTCTATAAATAGGCGTTCATTCGTTTCATTTTTCACTGTTTCTTCGAACGAGCCGAACGACCGAAAAGCGCTGACACATGTAAGTCTCTCTTTTCTCTCTCTTTTTCTTTCCCGTCTTTATTCTGTCTCCAGCGCCGCCGCGCCGCCGCCAGAGTTTGTTGGAAAATTTCAAAATCATCGATTTTAGCCGATTTTCGTACACAACGTAGCCCTCGACAGAGGAATCTAGGATAACTTCTGGAATTCAATTCCGATTTTCCGTTTGTCGGAAAACAGCGAAAAACTATCTCCAAATCCCAAACTCTTACTTTTTGCCACATTTTCTCTCTCCCGTTTTCTCTCTCTCTTCTTCTCGCTGTTGCAGGCACCGAAGGGCCTGCCAGGGTTGTGGGCTAGCTACTGGAGGGGCGATGTCGCCGTGGGTGGCGGTACCGGAAAACGGGCTAGAAAAGGGGATGTTGCACATGGTTTTGTGTAGTGTGTGTGTAATGTGTGTTGTGTATGCATGCGGTTGGGGGTTGTATTTGTGGTTGCCAGCGACTTCCAGTCGCCGGCCATTATCCCAGGTGGTCAGGGAAGGGTCGTCGGCGGCTGAAAGTCGCCGGCAGGAGCTGAAAAATCTAGGGTTTGGTTTTTTTTATTTTTTTAATTTCCACACTCATGCACACGGTGACTCGAACCCACAACCTAAGGTTATAGGTAGTGGTGCTCTTACCACTTGAGCTATCCCACTTTGTCAAATCTGGTTAGTATGTGCGTGTGTGATGAAGGGTTTTTGAGGCTGTTTTTCCGATACTATTCATGCTGGAATTCAGCGAGGGATGGCCGGAGGTGGTAGCCGGTGGTGCAGGCTAGCCGGAGGACTAAGTGGTGGTGGCATAGGGCGGTGCCATCGCAGTCGGTGGTTCCGAGAAGGTGGCTGCTTGAGCAGGGTAGCGTCGGGAGACCTAGGCGCGAGCCGGGCCGAGGCTGCTGAGAAAAATAGGTAGCTGCCGAGACATGGTGCTCCCGTTGCCGAGAAAACTCGGCAGCCGTCGGGAGACGCCAGGGAAATTTTTTCCCGTCGCAGGAACGTAAGCGACGTCGTATTTTCGAGTCATATTTTCGATCTGAATCTCGTTTTATTTTTATCGTTCTTTATCATCGAGTCATCGCCAACGAGATATCATTGATTGAGGGTCGTGGGTCCCGATCAAAGTCAACCCTTTGACCAAATTACCAAAATACCCTTCAATCTTAAAATGCTCCAGTCGAGCTCGTTTCAACTCCGATTGAGCTCATTCTTGTTTTGTTGTGATCCAAAATTCATTTTCTTTCACCTCAGCTGTATAAATTGATCTTTCCCTCTTGTTTCTTCAACCTCAATAGTTAGGCCTTCCGTTCCGATCTGTCTCATCTCGATCGATAGTACCCGATCCGATATCGGTTATATCATTAATTATATCAAATAACGGATCTAAGAAAAAATCATAAATTATGTAGGCTACCTGTTGGATTGAAGTATTGAGATACGTGATCTTGGATACTTGCAACTCACGTGGTAACCACCGAACAAGGTGGGGGTAATTTTTAATTCTTTATCTGTTTACAGTTTTTCCTCTTTCCAAGTATGATTGAGGAATACTAAATGATGTGATTATACTTTCTATGACATACATAAAC
This sequence comes from Scutellaria barbata, assembly GCA_028654395.1. Classification (NCBI taxonomy): domain Eukaryota; kingdom Viridiplantae; phylum Streptophyta; class Magnoliopsida; order Lamiales; family Lamiaceae; genus Scutellaria; species Scutellaria barbata. The sequence goes on along the minus strand of CM053649.1, from coordinate 7,128,776 downwards.
CGTGAGGGGTGGGCCCGCTGAGGCGCCCCTTCATGCATTCGTCCCTTACCTCCATTCTTTTATGAAAGGTTTGGTGGTCCTTGAAATGCACCAGCGGTATTTAAGACCGTTTTATAGGATAAGATGGGCGATGCCCGCACCTATTCATCCCTTACCATTTCTAATGTCTGCTGTGCATATTTCGTGCCGTGTTTCATGATGATTATACGTATTGCTGATTTAATTATCTATCAAAGATTGAGACGCAGATTTTTTTCCCCACGAGTGTATTCAACGCACTCACCTCTTATTCTGTTATTCACGTTACAGGAGGTGATAAGCATGATAAACTCTAGAAGGAGAGAGGAGGTACTATATTTCTGGATTTGTAATTATTTTTTATATGATGCTTCTCAAACATTTTCTTTATAAAACAATGTTGTAAGAAATAAACATTTGGTGATGATATGATGTGTATTCTGGATGCGAGATCCTGATGATGATGTGTATTCGGGATGTGAGATCCTGATGATGATGTGTGCTTGGGATGTGAGATCCTGATGATTTTTTTTCCGCTGCCAATATTATATTTAAATCGGTTGAAACCTATGGTTGATATGTAATACCTTATGTTCATTTCCTACCTCTTTTCTTCTTCCTGCACGCCCGTGTGAAAAATTCTGATAAATGTTTTTGTAAGAAAATGGGGCTTGACAGAAATGGTATCTGAGCCTTTAACATGATACCAGTTTTAAAAAATAAAATTACTATTATCGACACACTGTTTTTGGCCGCCGCCACAGAGCTGCTGACTACAGACAGCGTGAGCTCGTGTGCGTAAATGGTTATTTACAGGAATTAGTACAGTGAAAAAGGGTTGAGAATACCATGGGCCCTTGTCTACGATAGGGTGAGCTAATGAGTGTGTCTCCTCGTAAAAAAGGGTTGAGAATACAATGGGCCCTTGTCTACGATAGGGTGAGCTAATGGGTGTGTCTCCCCTGGTCCGTGGGTATGATATGAAAAATTGAGGTTAATATTGGAGTTCGAGCTTGCTCAAACATGTTTTATAAAGAGAATTGGGAAAAACGTGTCTTTAAAACATGAAAATGTTTTCGAAAAGAAATAAGATAAGCACCATCCTCTCTCTATAGGTGCCTCTCCCTGATCATAAGACTTGTGTAATAGAATGCTTATCTGTATGTGATACTGTGTTGGAATGATGTATACCGTTAAGGTTAAGAGGGGGCTTTACGGGTATAGGCTGATGATAAAAACTCATGTAACTTCTATATGAAAGATGAATAGGGTTTACGTTAATGCTAGGATACGAGTACCGATTATAGAGACTCGTGAGGAGAGGCTTCGACGTGATTTTTATGAGAGTAGAGTGACGGATGATAGGTCATTAGGCGAGCACATCGCCAAATTTCTGCACTGCTGGAGGGTGTTAGGGAGATGTCTTTTAGAAAGTATATATATATATATATATATATATATATATATATGCTACAAACGATATGTCTTTTCATATGTATATGGTAGCTTTTGCTTCATGTAGATAGTGTACATGATCCTTTTGGCATAATGTAAAGGTTACCTTATTTTGCGTATATGTATATATTATGCACGTGTAATTCCTTTTTGTTTAATGGAATACACATTTATACCTTTTCAAGAGTACCACGTTTATTTTATCTTTATCTATTATTATTTCTATAATTTTAACAAACATATACTTATATAACGTAACAGAGTTATGCCAAGAGAAAGACCATGAAGGAATCAAACTCCAATGACTGATCAGCCAGAACGGGATGATAATATAAACATAAGGGATATAATGTCGGTTCTGAGGGGTTTAGCACAACACTTCGAGGCAACTAGAGCCAACCTACAGCCAGCTAAGTCCGATCCAAATCTAATAATATACGAACAGTTTCGACGATTTAACCCGCCGACATGCGATGGGAAGGGTGAACCTGCAACAGCGGAAGAGTGGCTGAGGTCACTTGATCGACTTTTTGGGCACTTAACGTGTACGCAAGAACAGAAGGTTTCCTGTGCAATCTTCCAGCTTACAGAAGAAGCGAGTCACTGGTGGGACTCGTATGAGAGGACGATGCTACCCGCCCAAAGAGAGGGGCTAACATGGGAAGAATTTAAAGAAGTGGTTTCTCATCACTTCATACCTTAGTCCTATCAGGACGAAAAAGAAACGGAATTCCTATATCTCCAACAAGGAAGCATGACGGTGGGAGAATATGAGCGGCGATTCAATCAGTAGAGTCGATATGCCACACACTTGATGGATACCGACATCAAGAAGGCCCGAAGGTTTGGAAAAGGCCTTCGTCGAGAGATTGGATCCATACTGGCTGGGCAAGGGTCGATTTCATATGCAAGTGTTATCGAGAGAGCATAAGAAATCGCCTCTAGCTTGCGTTTAGATGCTATAATTCCTAGGAATGACTTCCCAATTCCTGTAAAGAGGAAGTGGACTGGCCCAAGCCAGAGTTCTAACCAGAATAAATTTCTAAGGGCAAACAATGCACCACTCCTTCCCCCTCTCAGATCTGAGAACCCGTGCCCTAGATGCAAAAAGTTACATGTGAGGCCGTGTCAACGAGAAACACGGAGTTGCTTCACATGTGGAGCACCGGGATATATAACGGCCAATTGCTGGAAGACAAGAAACTTACCAGCTACAGCCTCGAACTCGAGGCCGATGGCAGACAGAGCACGAGCCTTTGCTCTTAACCATTCGGAAGCGGCTGGGGGACCCAAGACGATGATAGGTATGTTATCAGTATGTGATATACCTATTCTTATCCTATTTGATATTGGAGCGACACATTCCTTTGTCTTTGTGAATTTCGGTAAATTACTGAAGCATGAGAACGGTAGGATAGTCGCTCAAACCCTAGAAGTTAGTATTCCTTCAGGTATAAAAAAAAAAAACTATACCGTAGCCTTAAGATCGTATTCGAAGATAAGATTCTTCTAGCTGATCTTCATGCTCTGGAGATGAAGGATTTCGATATAATTTTAGGAATGGACTGACTAGAGTCCAATCATGTGGTAATCAATTGTCGTGCGAGGGAAATTATTTTCCAAGCACCGGGGAAGCCGGAGTTTACCTTCCTTGGTACACGAGTCAAAGTTGACTTAAAGGATTATATCGGCCATGAAAGTAACCGAGATACTCAATAAAAGAAATTGTGAAGCTTGGTTGGTCAACATGGTAAACCCCAAGCAGGGATCGCTATTTATCGACAAGGTACCGGTAGTAAATGAATTATTGGACGTTTTTCCCAGATGAATTACCTGGCCCTCCGTCGGATAGATAAGTAACATTCAGGATGGATCTCATGCCCGAAACAACACTGGTGTTAAAAGCTCCTTATCGAATGGCACCAAACAAATTACAAGAACTAAATGTCCAAATACAAGAGCTTTTGGAGAAAGGTTTTATTTGTCCAAGCGTATCTTCATGGGGAGCTCCGATACTTTTTGTAAAGAAGATGAAAGCTCGTATGGATAGTGGAAAGGTGGAATGTTTCCCTTTGGCATTTGCTGGAGCTCTTATCTCCAGAGGAAGAGTGTGCGTGCCAAAAGATGAGAAAATAAGAGAAGAAATTCTCGGAAAGACACATTGCACACCAATGTCTACGCATCCTGAAGGTACAAAGAGGTACCGAGGTTTAAGGAAAAATATATTTGGTGGAGAAACATGAAGAAAATAATAGGATTGTTCGTCAAGAAGTGTCTAATTTGTCAACAAGTGAAAACAGAGCATCAACGACTGGCTGGGATGCTAACTCCTTTAGAGAAAAAAGAGTGGAAGTGGGAACACATAGCCATGGATTTTGTTGTTGGTTTGCCGAGCACCAGATGAGGAAACCACTCCGTTTGGGTGACAGTTAATAGATTAACAAAGTCCGTCCACTTCTTGCCAATCAAGATAACTTTCGTACAGGAAAAGTTAGCACGTTTAATTTCGAGAACGAAATTCTTTTAAGGGGTAAGAGATGTAGCGCCCAGGATAAAAACGAAGCATAATTGGATAATTAAATAAGCAAACCCTTAATTAAAATATCTTATGTGTTTTAATTCTTGAGTGTTTAATTTAATTACGTGCGTTTCAGATACGTGTTTAACGACCGGTTTTAAATAAATAAAATTTATAGAGATGGAACAAAGAATATTTTTATACCATTAGATGCGTAATGGAAAAACGAGAAGATAGAAATGAACTAGAGGTCAATCGGACACCCGTAGCTCAAATGGCGAAGAAAATGGCAAAATATGGAGTTTCGAAAAAACGAGGAATGGAATCGGGATGAACAGTAACCGAATTCTTATCGTGAATAGTCACCTAGCCTAGTTGAACAGTAACATAGTAAACAGTAACCTAATGAATAATACTTTTTCAAATTTCTATAAATAGGCGCTCATTCGTTTCATTTTTCACCATTTCTTTGAACGAGCCGAAAAGCACCGAACACACGTAACTCTCTCTCTCCTCTCTTTTTCTTTCCCATCTTTATTCTATCTCCAGCGCGCCGCTGCTGGCGTCGCCGCACCGTAGCCGGAGCCGCCGTCGGAGTTCGCCGGAAAATTTCAAAGTCATCGGTTTCGGCCGATTTTCATACACAACGTAGCCCTCGATCAGATGAATCTAGGATAACTTTTGGAATTCAATTCCGATTCTCTGTTCGCCGGAAAATTGCGAAAAACTATATCCAAACCCCAAACCCTTACTTTTTACCACCTTTTCTCTCTCCCGATTTCTCTCTCTCTCTCTTCTTCTTGCTGTTGCAGGCACCGGAGGGCCAGCCGGGGTTGTGGGCTAGTTACTGGAGGGGCGGCGCCGCCATGGGTGGCTGTGCCGGTGCCGGAAAATGGGCTAGAAAAGGGGTTGTTGCACATAGTTTTGTGTAGTGTGTGTGTAATGTGTGTTGTGTATGCATGCTGTTGGGGGTTGTATTGGTGGTTCCCGGCGATTGCAAGTCGCCGGTCAGTATCCCAGGTGGTCGGGGAAGGGTCGCCGACGACTGGAAGTCGCCGGTCGGAGCTGAAAAATCTAGGATTTGGTTAGTATGTGCGTGTGTGATAAAGGGTTTTTGAGGCTGTTTCTTCGGCACAATTCATGCCGGAATTGGTGAGGGATGGCCGGAGGTGGTAGCCGGTAGTGCAGGCTAGCCGAAGGACTAAGTGGTGGTGGCATAGGGCGGTGTCATCGCAGCCGGTGGCTCCGAGAAGGTGGCTGCTTGAGCAGGGTAGCGCCGGGAGACCTGGGCGAGAGCCGGGCCGAGGTTGCCGAGAAAAAATGGACAGCTGCCGAGACATGGTGCTCCCGCTGCCGAGAAAACTCTACAGCCGCCGAGAGACGCCGGGGAAATTTTTCCCCGTCGCGGGGAACGCAAGCGACGCCGTATTTTAGAGTCGTATTTTCGATATAAATCTCATTTTCTTTTTATCGTTCTATATCATCGAGTCGTCGCCAACGAGATATCGTTAACCGGGGGTCATGGGTCCCGGTCAAAGTCAACCCTGTGACCAAATTACCAAAATACCCTTCAATCTTAAAATGCTCTATTTGAGCTCGTTTCAACTCCGATTGAGCTCATTCTTTTTTTGTTGTTATCCAAAATTCATTCTCTTTTACCTTAGCTGTATAAACTGATCTTTCCCTCTTATTTCTTCAACCTCAATCGTTAGGCCTTTCGTTTCGATCCGTCTCATCTCGATCGATAGTATCCGATCCGATATCGGTTAAATCTTTAATTATATTAAATAACGGATCTAAGAAAACATCATAAATTATGTAGGCTACCTGTTGGATTGAAGCATTGGGATACGTGATCTTGGATACTTGCAACTCACGTGGTAACCACCGAACAAGGTGGGGGTAATTTCTAACTCTTTATCTGTTTACAGTTTTCCCTATTTCCAAGCATGATTGAGGAATACTAAATGTTGTGATTATACTTGCTGTGACATACATAAACTGTGAGGGGTGGGCCCGCTGAGGCGCCCCTTCATACATTCATCCCTTACCTCCATTCTTTTATGAAAGGTTTGGTGGTCCTTGAAATGCACCAGCGGTATTTAAGACCGTTTTATAGGATACGACGGGCGATGCCCGCACCTATTCGTCCCTTACCATTTCTAATGTCTGATGTGCATATTTCATGCCGTGTGTCATGATGATTATACGTATTGCTGATTTAATTATCTGTCAAAGATTTAGACGCGGATTTTATTCCCCACGACTGTATTCAACGCACTCACCCCTTATTCTGTAATTCACGTTACAGGAGGTGATAATGAACCCTAGAAGGAGAGAGGAGGTGCTATATTTCTGGATTTGTAATTATTTTTTAATATGATGCTTCTCAAATATTTTCTTTATAAAACAATGTTGTAAGAAATACACGTTTGGTGATGATATGATGTGTATTCGGGATGCGAAATCCTGATGATAATGTGTATTGGGGATGTGAGATCCTGATGATGATGTGTGCTTGGGATGTGAGATCCTGATGATTTTTTTTCCGCTGCCAATATAATGTTTAAATCGGTTGAAACCTATGGTTGATATGTAATACCTTATGTTCATCTCCTACCTCTTTTCTTCTTCCTGCACGCCCGTGTGAAAAACTCTGATAAATGTTTTTGTAAGAAAATGGAGCGTGACATAACCAATGACGGGTTGAAGCAGGTAATTCTTTCCGGTAACCTGCTTACGTGTGCTGACACGTAAGCTAGTAATTGGAACGGTTACCCGCTGGAGCAGGTCAAAGGATGTTTTTACCAACATTTTGTAAGTTACGGGTTAGTTTTAAAAATTCCAATATTTAGAGGTCATTTTCTTAATAAGGACAAACATAGGGGTCATTTTTACCAAATTTCCCTAAGTGTTTCTATGTAGAGTTGTCTGAACTAGCAAAAGCCAAGTGATGGTGAAAGATACATCTTCGTAGGTGATGGAAAGTTGGTAGAAGTTGAAGCAATGAGGAATTTTTGATTGTTGTTAGGAACTGGTTATTATTTGGATTTGAAAGACACTTTTGTTGTTCCATCTTTTAAGCGGAATTTGGTTTTTATTTCCTTGTTGGACAAATTTGGTTACTTATGTTCATTTGAAAAAATCAGTTCAGTCTTTCTTTAAATTCGAATATTGTTGGTACTGGTTCATTAAGTATTTATGACAATCATTATCTTATAGACATTGTTGCTTCATATAATGAAATTCTGCATGTACAATCACATGGTACTAAGCACAAATTTAATAAAGAAAATTCGGCTAATTTGTGGCATAGACGTTTGGGTCATATATCCAAATCAAGAATTGAACAACTTGTATCACAAGGTGTTATTGATTCACTTGACTTTTCAGACTTAAATACGTGTGTTGAGTATATCAAGGGAAAACAGACCAAACATAAGAAATTAGATGCCTACGGGTCTATGAGTGTTTTAGATTTAATTCATACTGATATATGTAGGCCATTCCCTACGGCTTCTTGGAATGGTTAACGGTATTTTATATCATTCATAGATGATTATTCACGTTTTGGTACCTATATCTTATTCATGAAAAATCAGAGGCACTGGACATGTTCAAAATTTTCAAAGCTGAAGTTGAAAATCAACTTAGCAAGAAAATCAAGTACGTCAAATCTAACCGTGAAGGTGAATACTATGGTAGATATGACGGTTCAGGTGAACAACGTCCATGGCCATTTGCTATCTTTCTGGAGGAATGTGGAATTGTCCCTCAGTACACTATGTCGGGTTCTCCTAGCATGAATGGTGTTGTTGAAAGAAGAAATATGACACTTACTGATATGGTAAGAAGTATGATTAGTCATTCTACCTTGCCAGAATCCCTCTGGGGAGAAGCAATGAAGACAGTAGCATATATACTAAATAGAGTACCAACTAAAGCAGCTGCTAAAACATCTTACGAGCTTTGGACGGGCCGAAAGCCTCCTAGTCTGAAGCACTTTCATGTCTGGGGATGTCCATCTGAGGCTCGGTCTTATAAACCTAATGAAATGAATTGGACTCCACAACAGTAAGCAGCTATTTTATTGGTTACTCTGAGCGCTCTAGGGGTTACAAGTTTTACGATCCCACTATGATATCTATTTTTGAGATGGGAGATGCAGTATTTTTTGAGGATGTTGAGTTTGGGGGGAGAAATAAGGTTAGAGACTTTGTCTTTGAGGAGGAACCAGTCACAATTCATGCTACTATTTCTGATAGCGTACAAGTTTCTATACCCGTCGTTGTTCGAGAGATGGATTTAGAACCTCGAAAAGACAGTGTTGAATAACTTCCCAATCAAGTTGAGGAAATAGTTCCTGAAGAACAAACTCAACAACCTTAAGAACAAGTGCCAACAAGAAGATCCATAAGAGATAGGAGAAACGTTATTCCAGATGATTATATAGTATATCTCCAAGAACATGAGGACACTGTAGGATTTTCGGGAGATGATCCAATCAGCTTCCAACAAGCCATGTAGGATTCTGAATCTCAAAAGTGGATCGATGCCATGAATGAAGAGTATATGTCTATGCAAGACAATCAAGTTTGGGTTCTTGTCCCATTACCCGAAAAAAAGAAATCGATTTGTTGCAAATAGATATTTAAGACCAAATGGGATTTAGAAGGTAATGTGGAAAAGTATAAGACTTGTCTTGTAGCTAAAGACTTTACCCAAAAAGAAGACATCGAGTTTATAGAGACTTTCTCTCCTATTTCATCGAAAGATTCTCTAAAGGTAATAATGGCTCTTGTTGCACATTTGGACCTTGAGTTACATCAGATGGATGTTAAGGCAGCGTTTTTAAATGGTGACATTGATGAAACGATATATATGGTGCAACTGGAAAATTTTGTGTTTGGAGATCCAAAACGCATGGTCTGCAAATTAAATAAATCCAACTATGGTCTCAAGCAAGCTTCTAGTCAGTGGTACCATAAATTTCATCAAGTAGTTACCTCATTTGGTTTTGAGTCAAATACTGTTGAAGATTGTGTGTATCACAAATTTAGTGGGAGTAAATATGTATTTCTGGTTTTATATGTCGATGACATACTTCTTGCTGCTAACAATAAGGAAATTTTGCACGAAACCAAGAAATTTCTTTCAATGAATTTTCAAATGAAAGATCTTGGGAAAGCTTCTTTTGTATTAGGAATTCGGATACTTCGAGATCGCTCTCGTGGTATTCTTGGATTATCATTGAAGAACTATATAGAAAAGTGCTTTTAAGGTATGGCATGCAGGGAAGCAAACCAACAAACACCCCAGTCGCTAAAGGAGATAAATTCAGCTTAAGTCAATGCCCTAAGAATGACCTTGAAGTTAAGGAGATGCAGAATTTCCCTATGCGTCAGTTGTGGGGAGTCTTATATATGCTCAGGTTTGTACACGTCCGAACATAGCATTCATTGTTAGGATGCTAGGGAGATATCTAAGTAATCCTGGAGTGGATCACTGGAGAGCAGGCAAAAGGGTTCTTAGATATTTACAGAGAACTAAAGATTACATGCTCACATATAAGAAATCAGATCAGTTGGAGATCATTGGGTATTCTGATTCTAATTTTGTGGGATGCCAATATAGTAGAAGATCCACTTCGGGCTACATTTTTCTGTTGGTTGGAGGAACTATTTCATGGAAAAGTGCTAAGCAGACACTAATAGCTTCATCCACCATGGCGGTGGAATTTTTGGCTTGTCATGAGGCATCTAACCATGGATTATGGCTACGAAATTTTGTCACGGGACTGCACATTTTGAGTGGAATTGAAAGGCCACTAAAGATATTCTGTGACAACAAGTCAGCAGTCTTATATTCTAACAATAATAGGAGCTCGTCTAAATTAAAATATATTGACATAAAGTTCCTAGTTGGGAAAGAAATGGTACAGAGTGGTCAGATTTCGATAGAGCATATAGGGACAAACTCCATGATTGCAGATCCTCTTACTAAGGAAGTCACACCAAAGCTCTTCCATGAGCATACAACTAGTATGGGTGTCTTGTTACTAGAGGATATCATATTTTAGTGGGAGTTTATATACATATTTAGCTTTATGTTTTCTTTGGACACAATTTTATGTATTTGGATATTTTCTACAAAAATAAAGTTTTCCGTTTATTGCACTTTGTACAATTATGTTAAAGTTTGATCTCAATAAAGGAGGACCAGTTGGAAATAGACATGTTTAGATCACATTACATGCAATTTCCATGCTATGCATCCATAACTTGATCTATGTCATTTGATTATATTAGTATATGTGATTACTGATGGGTTTAGTCGCGCTTAATGTGACAAAAGCTCCTTTAGTTCTATATCAGTGTGGTCAATGGACGAGATTGTGAGGAATACCTTTTGTATGATAGCAAAGTTTGGGCACTCATAAGGTATACACTTTTGTCAGGAATAATATGTGGCCCAAGTGGGAGATTGTTGGATAAAATTCATAAAGTGGATCACTATTATTAATTAAATGTATTTAGCTATCTAAAATTAAAGTCCAATTATAGTGATCTAATTTAAATTGGACTGATGGGTATTGGGTTATATAAGTTATGGGCTTATATAAATGTGTAGAGACAATTATGTGATTTATTATTGGTTGATAGGGCCCAATAATAAATATAGGGTTTAGTTGATTTATCTCAACTATATAAGGGTCGTGGTCCCCAAAGGTACGATACACTTTTCTTTTCTTTGAGACCATCATCAAAAAGAAATAAATATAAGAACATCGTAAACTTTGGAAGGTTCTCGCCCGATTATAGTAAACTAAAGGACAAATTTCAACAATCAATTCAAGAATGATGGATTCAGGTACGCTTCCACTTTATGGTTATTGTCTCTTCTCTATTTCAGTTTATTATCGTAGATCTTAGGTTTGAGGATTATGTGTTGATGCATGTTTATGTGCTTTTAATACATGCTTATTATTTGACATGATTCTTACAATATATACCTTGAACCTGACCGGTGGACTGTATCCACGAGCCTCTACATGGTCTCACACTTGAATCTGTGTTCATAAATGGTTTTAGTTGTAAATGCATGTGCTATCACTTGCATATTCAAAAGGTATTGTGATGGAGAAAAGAGATTAGCTATATTTGATGGAGATTTAAAAAGATTTTATTGTTATTGATATCTTTAGGTTGATTTATGTTTATCTTTTAAGATTTTAGGTTAATGTTAGTATATAAATATGAGTTATCTTTAGGGAAAATTGGTAAAAATAACCTCTAAATTTGCCCTTATTAAGAAAATGACCTCTAAATATTGGCATTTTTGAAACTTATAACCTGTAACTTTAAAAAAGTTGGTAAAAATGACTAATGACTGGTTGAAGCATGTAATCCTTCAGGTAACCTGCTTACGTGTTGTGTCACATACATAAGCTGACACGTAAGCTGGTAACTGGAACGGTTACCCGCTAGAGCTGGTCAAAGGATGTTTTTACCAACATTTTGTAAATTACGGGTTAGTTTTAAAAATGTCAATATTTAGAGGTCATTTTCCTAATAAGGGCAAACATAAGGGTCATTTTTTCCAAAATTTCCTTATCTTTATTATTACAGGAAGTTGATTGAATTATGAAAAAAAAAAGAGTTTTCTCTGAAATTAATGTTACAATTCGATATTCTCTGGATCAACGGATCATAGTTATCTATTAACACACTTTTATCTGCATCAGTTGGTATTCAAAACCAATTACGATTCGATCCACGAGTGATGGCTTCGATTTTGGATGCAATGATTTTCATGGTTCAAGTTTTCACAACTTTTAATTCATGAGGATGTTGAAGTAGCTGGTGATTAAACTAAACTATACCAATATTTGACAAAGAGTGTTGATGTTTTTCCTTTAATTGATGGTGGAGACTATAATAGTCCACAAATTTTTGACGTGAGGAGTAGTGATTTCTCGATTGAAGATAGTGACTATAGGTCTATCAAATTTTTACGAGGAGATTAATGATTCATTTTTAGAGGTTTTTATCGTGGCTGGTTAGCCTTTGATTTTTAACAAGGTGGAAAAGAGTCTCTGCACCTTTAAGGAGGACAAAAACAAGGTTAACGGGAAGAATGATGGAGAAAAGAGATTAGCTATATTTGATGGAGATTTAAAAATGTTTTATTGTTATTGATATCTTTAGGTTAATTTATATATATCTTTTATGATTGTAGGTTAATATTAATATAAATAAGAGTTATCTTTATTGAGTTGGTCTAATGTGTAACTGGTGTATGGATCTTTATGGGTCAGGTCGAATCCAAACCCGAATCCATTTATTTTTCTTTTTTTTTAACCCTGACTTTTATGTTATTTTAGTCATACATTTATGTTATATTAGTCATAAATTTATGTTATATTAGTCCTACCTTTATATAATATTTTAACTGAAAACCCCCCTTATTTCGGCAAAATAAAACCCTTATTTCGGCATAATTTATATATATATACCTTTATGTGGTATTAGTCATACCTTTAAGTGATATTAGTCATACTATTATGTAATACATAGAGGTACAACTAACATAATTAAAAGGTATGACTAACATAATTAAAATGGTATGACTAATATAATTAAAATGTATGAAAGGTATCAATAGATATCTAAAAATATGTTAAGGTACGTTAAAAACTCTAAAAGGTATGATTAATGTAACATAAATATATGACTAACATAACATAAATCTATAACCTTAAAATGTATGACTAACATAATATAAATGTACAGCACCTGAGAGCGAATTTGGGTGGGCTTGGGCGCACCCACTGTGCCGGTTCTGTTGCACGTATCCTAGATTCATACACAAATTACACAATAATTTTTGTCATCTTTATTATATAAGGAGTTGATTGATTTATAAAATAAAAAAAGGAATGTAATTCTAAAGTTATTGTTACATCTGGTATTCTCAAAATTAATGGATCTTAATCATGTATTATCCCCTTTTTGCCTGCATCATATTGCTTGCATATTGGTATTATATTGTATAACTAAAATATATGGTTATCTGAAAGTTATTAGTTATTTGTCAAGAAAGGTATTAGATTATGCTCAAAATGTATGACTTGGATGCTAAGAAATTATTATTTGTATAACTGAATATATGTTTACCTGAAAACTATTAACTGTTAACTTGAAAGATTTTTTTTTTTATCAAATGTATTATTTGTTTACATGAAAGGAATTACTTTTTTTATTTCAAATATATTATTATATATGTATTAGTTGCGTATCTCAACATGAAATGTATTACATATTTATTTTAAATATATTACTTGTTTTCTCTAAAAGTACTTTTTTTAATGAAATATATTATTTTATTTTATCAAGTTAATGTATCATTTGTTGTATGTAAATGTATTACTTGTTTATCTTAAAGTATTACTTAATTATTGAAATGTATTATTTATTTTTTCTAAAGATATTATTTATTTCACAATTATTTCTATACACCAAGTGCACGGATCTTAGATCTATGCAATTGGATCGACCCAATCTGAGAGTGTATTTCACGCGTCCAATGCGCGCCTCACCTACCTACATACACCCACACTCGCCCAAACTCTAGTTCTGTAGTTATATTGACATAACCTTTTAGTTTAGCGAACTTAACCTTTTAGTTCTGTCCTCATAACCTTTTAGTTATATGCACATAACCTTTTGCAGTGCATGTAGTGAAAAAAGTATAAGTTATTCACTGAAAAAGTTATGAAATCTGTACATAAAGGTTATATTATTACAACATAAAAGTTATATCATTACAACATAAAAGTTTCGGCTATATTACATTTTTATAGTGAAAAAAATATAGGTTATTCACTGAAAAGGTTATGAAATATGTACATAAAGATTATATTATTACAACATAAATGTTTCGGCTATATTACATGAATTTTTATAGTGAAAAAAGTATAAGTTATTCACTGAAAAGGATATGAAATCTATACATAAAGGTTATACTAATACAATATAAAGGTTATATCGTTACAACATAAAGGTTTTGGCTATATAACATAAATTTTTATAGTGAAAAAAGTATAAATTATGCACTGAAAAAGTTATGAAATCTATACATAAAAGTTATACTATTACAACATAAAGATTATATTATTACAACATAAAAGTTATGTCATAAATAAATAAAAAATATTCGGTGCGGATCCGGGTTAAACCATACCCCCAATTGCATGGATCATGACCCGTGCACTTGGTGCACACAAACACTACCCTACTTATTTATGTGAAAGATATTTATCTTACAAGTTAATGAAATATAAGGTATTATTCGTATAATTGAAATGTATTACTTATATACTCAAAATGTATCATTGTACTGTAGTTTAAAATCTTAAAATTTATTTTAAGAATTATTGAAATATAAGGTAGTATTCATATAACTTTAAGATACTACTCATATACCTAAAATTTATTATTATATTATAGAGTGTAAGTTTAAAATATTAACATCTCCAATATGTTAAAATCATTTTAACATAGAATCATGGATAGAAGAAGGAGAAGAAAATATATTTGAGAAGATGAAAGTGCATCCACTATGAAGAAGAAAAAGACAACGGCCGATGGTGAAATCATGAAGAAGAGGAGGAGAGGAAAACGAGGGTAGTGCGCTGTATCTTTATCCTAACTAGTAGGATTAATTAAAAATAATACATAAAAGTTTAGTGGGCAAATCTCCTATTAAGTGTGGGTTGGAGGCACGGATATTATAACTTAGGAGCACAAATGCACAATCACCCTTCTCTTTTAAAATAGGTATAAAAAAATTAAAAATGTAAAATAATTATTGATTTTACCAACAAATTTCTGAATTTCCTCATTATTCTTGCTGTAAAATGTGTCAGTTTTGTCGCCAGAAGTAAAATAATTGTAGATTTTAGCAGCAAACCATTGAATCTCTTCGCTATTCTTATGGCCAAAATGTATTATATTTTCGCCAAATTCAAAATATGAATTGTAGATTTTAATAACAATTTTCAGTATTTCCTCGCTATTTTTTCGGAGAATTGTGTCATTTTTCTCGTAAAAAATAAAATATGAATGGATTTTAGTAATAAAATATTGTACAATCGCTCTAAAAAAAATTAAAAGGAAATTTGGTAAAAATATTAAGTAAGTAGAACACATTATGAAAATATCTTTTAATTATATCACGTTCTGAAATGTCCTGAACTTTTAAAAGATAAATATTTATGTGTACTAGGTGCAAGTCCACGCGGGTCATATGAATCGAAAGGTAATTTTCATACTTCAAACCTGCGCTCACGCACCTACACGCGCTCCCACGCGTTCTCATGTCCGCGCCCACACTCTTATCCCACGAACTAAACCTTTATTTTATGTTGCATAACTTTTATGTTATGTTTGTGTAGCCTTTATGTTATGTTGACATAACTTTTATATTATGCTAGTTTAACTACATAATCTTTAAATATTTATGTTATAATAATGGCTTAATTGCAAAAAAAATCCATAGCTTTACAATTTTTTTTCTATTTTAGCCAATTGTTTGAAAATTATCAATTTTGATCATGAATTATTCAATTCATTTCAATTTTAGCCAATTCATATTTTGGTCAAAATTAGATTATTAATATGATGATGTGGATGCTACATGGATATTATATAATTCATACACCACTTTAAATTAACTAATCATAATCAACCATGATTAAGTCATTTTAACGTAAAAAATAAAATAAAATAAAAAGAAATTACCAAACAAAGATCTCACAGCATCACCAGCAAGACATAAACTTCAAAATATTAGATTATGGCGTCTGACTCCATTCATCAATATTCAAGTAAATTGAAATTTTAACACTACAAAGCAAATAATAGGAACTCAACCACAAGCCATCATAGTTGTCTTCTCTAAAGTCATTTCTACTTAAGATTCATCTGATAATTCTCAAACAAATAAAAAATCAAAAATGAAGATTCATCTCTTCTTATCCAATTTTTAAAGTTTTCATATCTTTTTATTCCACTTTTTCTATTGAATTATTAGAAATTTCATTTTATTTTGTTTATGAAAATGATTAAAGATTGGCATGACAAGATGTGTTCTTATCAACTTTCATAAGTTCCGGAGTGCCTATATTGTGTTTGATAAATTGTCTATTTAAAAAAAAAGAAATTCCTCCTTATTTTTGGGAAAGCAAAAGACTTTATTTTTATGTAATACATGTGTGCCACACTCTTTTCTCTATCTTCCACCAAAATGTAAGTTGGAATATTGTTTTGTTAGTATTCAAGTTTCCCATCCTCTGTTAAATTTATTTGTTTTCTTTCAATAATGCAAAAATAAAGACAATGAGGTAGTCTTGCAAAGGAACAGACTGTTGAATGTGAAACAAAGTATCACTCTAAATACCAAGATAATTAAACATGCATATTAAGCAATCATAAGCCCCAAGATGAACTGAAAAAAATATTTTTGAACTTTGTATTTTGTGAGATTGTTGGTTAGTTAATATATTTCTAAAAGTTGGATTGAAGCTAAATGGAAAAGAATACGCATTGTGTTTAAAACAATTCCACTAATCTTTTGTAGAATGAGATTTATTCAGGTTCATAACTTGGAAACTTGAGTTTTTAATATTCAAAAATGTAAACATGATGACCTTCTCCTCAATTTATCCATATAAAATAAATTACCTTTATGTCTTATATGCTACTGGGAAACAAATATCAACATTCACTACAAGAATTTTGCACAACAACACCATCATTACAACGGTTTTCAACATTTTCTGTTGTGAAAGATGTCTTTTACAACGCTTTGTCAAAAAACCGTTGTCGTTGTGCAAAACAAATGCACAACGACAACGGTTGGCACAACGGATATTTACTACGGTTGTCGTTGTGCCTTTTTTTTGCACAACGCGGTTAGGACAACGGTTTTTACTACCGTTGTCGTTGTGCATTTTTTTCAATTGTTGTACCGTTGTCGTTGTACGGATTTTTTTGCACAACCACAACGGTTGGGACAACGGTTATTTGTACCGTTGTCGTTGTGCGGATTGTTTTGCACAACCACAACGGTTTTTTTGTACCGTTGTTGTTGTGTGGATTTTTTCGCACAACGACAACTATTGGGACAACGGTTTTTTGTACCGTTGTCGCTATGCGGATTTTTTTTTACACAACGACAACTGTTTTTATGTAACCGTTGTAAAAATTTAGATTTTTAAAATTATTTAATTTAAGAAAAAAATTATTATCAAAAAAAATTTAAATTAACTAATTGAACATAAATTATTTTTGTAACGTCCCGATTCTTTTGTACATAAATCTTAATCAAGACGTTATTCACTTATAAAAACATTACTCTTTAAGACTTTCAATACAAATAAAATAAATAAAATTTAAAATTCAAGATTTATTATAAAATATACATTTCCATAATTCATAAAATATCACATTTACAAATAAAAAAACTTCTGTAACTTTTGATCATCGGCTACCAGCATCCACCGCTAGCGCGCCACGCCCTAAACTCCTTAAACTAAAAACATTTTTAAGAGAGAGGTGAGTGACAAAAGTACACTCAGTGTGGTGGGGAACTCGGGATGACATAAAATAATTTTGGAAGATTTTACACACATGCCAAAATACCATTTTATCACATAAAACAGATTTTCTTAAAACATTTGTCTTTTAATAAAAACCGTAGAAAATAGATCATTTCAATCACGTGACTTAAAATCAATGTAAATGTAAGCATTCTTCACAAATCAAACATCATTCACATTCAACCATCACTTTTCATATAATTTACGGTGCTTAGCCGCCATGAAAGCATTTTACGGTTCTTAGCCGCCATGAAAACATTTTACGGTTCTTAACCGTCATGATACGGTGATCAGCCGTCTTTATGCGAGCCCTAGCCGCTTTACATACGCATGCACATGCACATATCACTTCATTTACACATTTACAGTTTTTAGTCGTCTTGCAAACATACAATCAATCATCATTCACCTTCCAACATCACTTTTCACATAATTTACGGTGCTTAGCCGCCATGAAAGCATTTTACGGTTCTTAGCCGCCGTGAAAATATTTTTACGGGTCTTAGCCGTCTTGGTACGGTGATCAACCGTCGTTATGCAAGCCCTAGCCGCCTTGCATACGCATGCACATGCACACATAATTTACATCACACATACACATATCAAACATACACATGAAAACACATTAATTTAACACAACACTTAGTTACAGTTCTCAACTGCCATGAAAGCACATCTTATTTGCACATATGTAAATCTTAACTTCACATCATTCTTCACCTTTGCATAAGAAAAATTCATAGCACCTTATTCATTCCTTGCGTAATACAAACCACATTTCACACATGTATAAGATTCACCTTCATCACATCATAGCATTATCACACATAACATCTCATGCACTCAGCACTTATACCCAACTCATTTCATATCGTATAATATTTCATAATTTAAATGCTTTGGAAGAATTATAAATACCGTAATAAGCAATTACCCCCATTTCATGAGAATAGCGCGTGTAATTATAAGCTCCCGAACAAGCATAGATACTTCTTCATTCCTCTTTTCCTACATCGTTCATTAAAATTGTCTCAGTACATTGTCTAGTTATAAATTTTTTAATTAAGGTTAGTAATTAAAATATGTCCTTTAATGTTTTCTTTGATAAGATGGAACAGGTTCTGACGATGTTGTTGTTTAATGAATAAATTAAATGATTTTAAAGTGAATATAAGGTTTAGGTGAATTTCTAACAAAATATGTTTATTAAAATATTTAGAAAGCTTAATTAGACTTTTATTAGATCTTGAAAGACTTAGCTTAGTTCCAGGAGAATTAAATTATAAGATTATGATTTGGGTTAGATATTGAAGACTTGAAAATTATTCTAAAATAAGTAAATTATAAAGCTTTTAGCTTAAAATAATTCTTATGGATCTTTAAAATAATCTTAGAAAAATCTAATTATATAATTTTACGATTTAACTTAGATATTAATAAATTTTAATATATTTATGATTATAGCGTATTTAGATTAACTATAAAGTTTTAATTTATAATAGTGAATTCAATTAACTGAAATTATAAGTTAATTTAAGAAATTTATTTAATTGCATAACATGGTTAGTTAATTATTATTTAACAGGATTAAAATTGATATTTAATTTGATTCTTAACTTTGAGATTTAAATTGTAAGGTTCATAGTTATTTCTTTACATTTTTATCATTTTTAACAATATTAAGTATTTAATTGTATATTTAATATTTATAATTAGGTCCTTAGTTCGTTTATTAAATTATGAAGATCAAATTATAATGACCATAATTATATTTAGTTCTATATGTCATTGGAATTAAGAGATATTGTAATTAATATTTTTAGATATTAATTAATTACATGATGGTTCTTAAATTAAATCTAATTTATAGAATTAGAACCTAATTTGGAAACTTCCTGTCGCCGATTTATCTCAATTCCATTCTAGGTACCTTACAAAGCATAAAAGTTCGTCTATAAAATTTAAGTAAATTTTAAGATGTGTTATATAATTTTAGCAATATTCCAGTGATCGTTTTAGCAATATAAAGCAATTCTAATAGCAATACATAATATTATCCATTTTTAGAGTATATAATATAATTCTAGCATAATTGGGTTTTAAATGTCATTAGTACAAATTCAGGGGTCTTAATGCATGTTTTAAATACTTAAGGGGTAAATTGAAATTTTATAATTGCTAAGGATTAAGTTCCAATTTCATCAAAGATTATATTTTCAAAATAGCCCTTCAATTATATGAAATTCACCAAAGAACACCCTTACCCCAAACCAAACCCTTCCCAACCTTCCTCACCCCTGCCGCCGCTCATGTCCTGCCACCGCCCCTGACCTGCCGCCGTGTCGCCTCTACCGGTGACTGGGAGTCTCCGGCGACCAACCAACACCACAACACTGCAGCCCCGACGTCCCAGCAGCAGCCCCGAGCATCCAGTCACAATAGCCCGATGTCCTGGCAGCTTTCCCGACGCCCCCATCAGCTTCATACACACACACAACACCTTCATCCACACCACACAATATGCCCTCACCAATAACAATTGCTACAAACTAGTATAAGAGAAAGAAACTTGGGATGGAAGGAGGGAGAGAGAAAGAGCTTGCAGAGAGGGAGAGAACCGAAAAGGGAGAAAAAGAGGAGAAAGAGAATGAAAGAGGGGAGTTCAATTACTTTCCCCAATTATTGCCTCTTCAAACACACACAGCAGATACCTACTTACATATATATATACTCACGCCTATATATATACCCATGCTTATACATACATATACAAGCCCACATCAATGGAAATCTTGCAGCTGAGGATGAGAACTGGAAGGAAAAGCAAGAAACAGAGACAAAGAAGAAGAAAAGAAAGGGAGAGAAAAAAGAGAGAGGGGAACGTGCAAGAGAGAGAGAGAGAGAGCGTAAGAGAGAAATGAAGATATTAATCAAAGTATGTAAACTTATCCATCATCACTCATTTTTTTATATTATTATACTAAAATATCTTCTTAACTTATTCATATATATATATTAAGGTCAAACATGTCATACTTATATATATGTTATATATGTTGTGTGATATATGTTGTGTGCATGTATACTTAATACATATATATATATTTTCTCATCCATTTTATTATTATTTTTATTTTCATTTTTTTTCTTTATTTTATATGACTATTAGTACAAATATCTTCTAATTTTATGCATATATCTATATAATAAGTCAAACATATATTATACTTATATATATGTTGTCTGCATATGCATATATACTTATATATAATTAAATTTTATTTCTTTTATTTCTCTTTCATTTTTATTAGTATAATAATAATTATAACTATTATAACATAAATCTCATTTTAATTGTAGAAAATTCTCATTATATTTTATGTAGTTGAATTTTATTATTTTGGGGTGTTACAATTTTATAACAATATATATGTATATATTTATATATATATATATATATATAATTTGAAAAATACAAAAAATTGTATTACATAATAGTACAAAAATTATATATTATTATTTTAGAAAATAAAGATAAAATGAGTTTGGTTTTAATTTGAACCATAAATTAGTTTACAACTATAAAAAAAAATACATTTATTTATTTGAAAAATTCAAAAAATTGTATTACATAATAATATAAAAATTATATATTATTATTTTAGAAAATAAAGATAAAATGAGTTTGGTTTTAATTTGAACGAAAAATTATTTTACAACAAAAAAAAACAATACACATATTAATTTGAAAAATATAAAATTTTGTATTACATAATAATATAAAAATTATATATTATTATTTTAGAAAATAAAGATAAATGAGTTTGGTGTTACAATTAATACCAAAAACATAAATTATTTGAAAAAATTATTTTATAAAATAAAAAAAAGATATAAAAATGATTAATTAATAGAATAATATGAAATATATATATATATATATATATATATATATATATATTAATTGAACCATAAACTATTTTTCAAAATAAAAAAACATACATATATTAATTGGTCAATACAAATTTTTTTTATATAATAATACAAAAATTATATATTATTTTAATTAAATTAAAGTTGAAAAGTTTATTTATTTTATGATGTTATTTTATATTATTTGCATTAAAATTATCTTATATATATGAACAAACTAATAATTTTAAAAAATAGTATGTTTATAAAAATATATTAAAAATATGCCTTAGTATATTTTATAATTGCTTTAAAATGAAATTAGATTAAATATTATTAAACATATTAATCTTCCAGTTATATATTAATACTATGATAATTGTAACTACACTTCAATAATGACAACATGGGACATGAAAGTGTGACCCCTAAGGAAGGGAAAATTGGTAAAAATAACCTCTAAGTTTGCCCTTATTAGGAAAATGACCTCTAAATATTGGTATTTTTGAAACTAACCTGTAACTTTAAAAAAGTTGGTAAAAATAACCAATGACCGGTTGAAGCATGTAATCCTTCCGGTAACCTGCTTACGTGTCACATACATAAGCTGACACGTAAGCTGGTAATCGGAACGGTTACGCGCTGGTGCCGGTCAAATGATGTTTTTACCAACATTTTGTAAGTTACGGGTTAGTTTTAAAAATGTCAATATTTAGAGGTTATTTTCCTAATAAGGGCAAACATACGAGTCATTTTTACCAAATTTCCCCCTAAGGAATTATAAAAACTTCGATGAAACTTGATTTTTAACTCAATTGCCTTTGATTCAACTAGATATCCCTCGTAACTTCAACTGCAGCTTTTGAACCACTCACATATTTTGCCCTATTTCCTCAGGCATCTGAACACAAACATCGAACCTTATTTTAATTTCATCGAACCAGAAATGAAAATATATTTTCCAAAAATTTAAAGGGCAAAAAATACAAACCCTTGCATAAATGTTTCAAGTGTTAGAAAAGATCCTGACTCCATAGCCTATAGATAGGGTGTTAGTGGTTTAGTTTGATTGCAGGGGTGCGTTAGCGCTTGCCCTTCATTAACCTATTAAATGATATAAAATCATAATTAGTAATGTAATGTCCCGATTCTTTTGTAAATAAATCTTAACCGAGACGTTACTCACTTATAAAAATTTCCTCTTCAAAAGAATAAAATATAAATAAAATCAAGAATAATTATAAAATATACATTTCTTAAATACATGAAATTAATCATTTTAAATAAAAAGCTTCTGTAACCTTTGCTCATCGACTACCAGCATCCACCGCTCGCACTTCACGCCATAAAAATCCCTAAACTGAAAACATTTTAAAAAGAGGGGTGAGTGAAAAAAGTACACTCAGTGGGATAGGAAAACTCGGGATGACATAAAATAATTTTAAAAGATTTTACACACACATGCCAAAACACCATTTTATCACATAAAACAGATTTTCGTAAAACGTTTGTCTTTTAATAAAAACCATAGAAAATAGATCATTTCAATTATGTGACTTAAATCATTTTATAATGTAAGCATCCATCTCAATCAATCATCCTTCACATTCAAACATATCACTTTCATTATCACAGTTACGATTTTTAACCATCTTGCAAACATATGCGGGTCTTAGCCGCCCTGGAAATATATAATCCATCATTCACATTCAAACATCACTTTTCACATAATTTACGGTGCTTAGCCGCGATGAAAGCATTTTACGGTTCTTAGCCGCTATAAAAACATTTTTACGGGTCTTAGCCGTCTTGGAAACATATGCGGATCTTAACCGCCTTTTTCGACGTACTTAACCGTCTTTTTATACGGGTCTTAACCTTCTTTCACGACGTACTTAATCGTCTTTTACGGTGATCAACCGTCATTCATACGCATGCACATGCATGCATCAACATACACATAAAAGCACATTATTTTAACATAGCACTTAGTTGCAGTTCTCCACTGCCATAAAAACACATCTTATTTGCACATATGCAAATATTAACTTCACATCATTCTTCACTTTTGCATTCATAGTACAATGTTCACATCCCATAAAGATCACAATCCATAATTACATAATTCAATTATACAAGCATTCATCAGTCATCATAATTTCCATCAATCAACTAAAACAATTAATAATCAAAATCCATCACTTAACCCTAAATCATTCAACAATCACATTCACATTCATCATATCATAACATTATCACATATAACATCTCATGCATTCAGCACGTATACCCAACTCATTTTATGTAGTATACTAGTTCGTAATTTAAATACTTCGAAAGAATTATAACTATCATAATAAGAAACTACCCCCACCTCATGAGAAGAGCGTGTAATTATAAGCTGTCGAGCAAGCATAGATAATTCTTCATTCCTCTTTTCCTACATCGATCATTAAAATTGTCTTAGTACATGGTCTAGTTATAAATGCTTTAATTAAGGTCATTATTAATTAAAATATGTCCTTTAAGTTTTCTTCGATAAGTTGGGACAGGTTTCTGACAATGTTGTGGTTTAAAGAATAAAATAAATGATCTTTAAGGTGAATTTAAGGTTTAAGTGAATTTGTAATAAAATGTATTTATTTAAATATTAGAAAGCTTAGTTTGACCTTAATTAGATCTTAAAAGATTTATCTTAATTTAAGGAAAATAAATTATAAAATTATGATTTAGGTTAGAACTTGAAGAATTTATAATAATTTTAGACAAGTAAATTATAAAGCTTTTGGCTTAAAATAATTCTTGAAAACCTTTAAAATAATCTTAAAAATCTAATTATATAATTTATGGTTTAACTTAGATATTAGGAAATTTGAATATATTTATGATTATGATGTATTTAGATTACCTTTATATTTTAAGTTATAATAATGAATTCAATTAACTGAAATTATAGGTTAATTTAGGAAATATATGAAATTGTATAACATGTTTAATTAATTTTTATTTAAAAAGATTGAATTTGATATTTATTTTGATATTTTATTGGATTCTTAACTTTGAGGTTTAAATTATAAAGTAATTATTTAAGATCATTAGATCATTTTTAACAATATGGAGAAAAATTATTTAAATATTTAATATTTATAATTAGGTCCTTGGTTCGTTTATTAAATTATGAGGGTCTACATCGTTCTTAATTATATTTAGGTCAATATGTCATTGAAATTAAGAGAGATTTTAATTAATATTTTAGATGTTAATTAATGGCATAAAAGTTCTTAAATTAAATCTAATTTATAGGATTATAACCTAACTTGGAAACTTCCTATCGTCGATTTATGTCGTTTCCCTTCTAGGTACTTTACAAAGCATAGGAGCTCGTCTTAGAATTTAATCTAGCTATCTATAAATTTATTTTAGAATGTGTTATGTAATTTTAGCAAGTTCTAGGGTTTATTTATAACCTAATCCACTTGATTGGGTCTAAATTATTATTTCATCTATATTCGAGTCTTAAAAATAATACCGTTAAAATCTAGGGTCCGTTTCGTAAATCTAATTAATTATTAGATAAATTTGTAATTTCAACAAGTTCAGGGATCATTTTAGCAATATAAAACAATTCTAATAAATAATACATAATGTTCCTAAATTGTAGGTTATATAGCACATTTTATAAATTTAGGTGTGTAAAATGTAATATCCATAATTATTAGGGTCAAATTGTGTAGCGCCCAGGACAAAAACGAAGCATAATTAGTTAATTAAATAAGTAAACCTTAATTGAAATATCTTATGTATATTAATTCTTGAGTGTTTAATTCTTTCTCTCATCTCTTTATTTTTCAGTCTTGCTTTCTGTCTCCGGCGCGCCACCACTGGCGCCGCCGCGCCGTCGCCGGAGTTGGCCGAAAAATTTCAAACTCATTCGTTTTAGCTGATTTTCGTACAAAACGTAGCCCTCGACGAGATGAATCTAGGACAACTTCTGGAATTCAATTCTGATATTCCGTTCGCCGGAAAACGGCAAAAAACCATCTCCAAAACCCTAAAATCTTATTTCTTGCCATCTTTTCTCTCTCCCGTTTTCACTCTCTCTCTCTTCTTCTCACAGTTGCAGGCATCAGAGTGGCTGCCGAGGTTGTGGGCTAGCTACTAGAGGGGCGGTGCCGCCTTGGGTGGCGGTGCCGGTGCCGGAAAATGGGTTGGGAAAGGGGCTGCTGCATTGGGTTGGTGTAATTCGTGTGTGATGAAGGGTTTTTGAGGTTGTTTTTTGGTACTATTCATGCCTGAATCCGGCAAGGGATGGCCGGATATGGTAGCCGATGGTGCGGGTTAGCCGGAGGACTAAGGTTCGATGGCATAGGGTGGTGCCGTCGCAGTTGGCGGTGCTGGGAAGTAGGTTAGTCGAGCAGGTTGACAACGGGAGACCTGGGCGAGAGACGAGGCCGAGGCTGCCGAGAAGTGCTGTCCCGCTGTCGAGAAAACTCGACAGCCGATGGGAGACGTCGGAGAAAATTTTCCCCGTCGTCGGGAACGTGCGTGATGCCGTATTTTCGATTCGTTTTTCGATCCAAATCTCATTTTCTTTTCATCATACCTTATCATCGAGTTGTCGCCAATGAGATATCGTTGACCGGGGATCGTGGGTCCCGGTCAAAGTCAACCCTTTGACCAAATTACTAAAATACCCTTCAATTTTAAAACGCTCCGTTCGAGCTCGTTGCAACTCCGATTGAGCTCATTCTTATTTTTTTTGTGATCCAAAATTCATTCTCTTTCACCTCTGCTATATAAACTGATATTTTCCCTCTTGTTTCTTCAACCTAAATCATTAGGCTTACCATTGTGATCCATCTCATCTCGATCGATAAAATCCAATTCGATGTTGGTTTAATCTTTAATTATAGATTATAATGATCTAAGAAAACATCGTAAATTATGTAGGCTACCTGTTGGATGGAAGTCTTGGGATACGTGATCTTTGACAGTTGCTGCTTACGTGGTAACCACCGAACAAGGTGGGGGTAATTTCTAACTCTTTATCTGTTTACAGTTTTCCATATTCCAAGCATGATTGAGGAATACTAAATGTTGTGATTATACTTGCTGTGACATACTTATTACTGTGAGGGGTGGGCCTGCTGAGGCGTCCCTTCATGCATTCGTCCCTTACCTCCATTCTTCTATGAAAGGTTTGGTGGTCCTTGAAATGCACCAGCCGTATTTGAGACCGTTTTATGGGATAAGACGGGCGATGCCCCCACCTATTCGTCCCTTACCATTTATAATGTCTGCTGTGCATATTTCGTATTGTGTTCCATGATGATTATGCTTATTTTCTGATTTAAATGTCTGTTAAAGATTTAGACGCGGATTTTATCCCCACGAGTGTATTCAACGCACTCACCCCTTATTCTGTAATTCACATTACAGGAGGTGATAAGCATGATGAACCCTAGAAGGAGAGAGGAGGTGCTATATTTTTCTGGATCTGTAAATTATTATAATATGATGTTTATCAAACATTCTCTTTATAAAACAACGTTGTAAGAAATCCAAGTTTGGTGATGATATGATGTGTATTCGGGATGTGAGATCCTGATGATGATGTGTGTTTGGGCGTGAGATCCTGATGATATTTTCGCTGCGAATATTATGTTAAATCGGTTGAAACCGATGGTTGATATGTAATATCTTCTATTCGTCTCCTACCTCTTTTCTTCCTCCTGCACGCCCGTGTGGAAAACTCTGATAAATTCTCTATAAGAAATTGGGGCATGACAAATTGAATTGTCAAGAATTCTAGGGTTTTCAATTTAGTCCTTAAACTTAATCAAATTCTCAAATTAGACCCTTACCCGAACCCAAACCCTAACCACCGCCTTCGCCCCCTGCCGTCGCCGTTGCCTTACCTCCGTTTGCCGCTGCCGACGACTTCATGTCGCCAGCTATTCCCAACCCCGAACACACACTCATGGTCATAGCAGCAGCAGTGTCGCTGACTTTGCAGCGCCGAGACCACCCTAGCCGCCGGGCCGCCGACGCCACCCTCGTCGACCACACACCCGCCCCCAGCCAGGGGCTGCTACTCACGGCGGCCCCATCACGCACACATTCCAGCACGGCCCTTCGATTTCCTTTGCACCCCAGCAATACACACACATATATATATATAACCCCACGCACCGTCGCTGCAAGCGGCTCAACTCCTCATGCCGGCGCTACAAGCACCGGCCATCCATTGATTAGCGCCGGCCACCCATCATCAAACTCGTAGGCTCCAAATAAAAACGCAGCAGCAATATTTCTCAAAAGAGGGAGGAAGAAAACAGAGATGTACATAGAGGTATAAGAGAGAAAGAAGAAAAAGAGAAAGAGAAAAGAAAAGGAGGGGAGAGAGTCGAGACAGAAAGGAAGAATTTGTAGGGAGAGAGAGAGAGTTTTGATCTCTTTTAACTTTTATTCAAAATTGTTTAGTTTCTCTTTCCAAGATGATATAAATTAATAACCCACTTGCCATAATATGTCCTTGATAAGAAAGAGAAGAAAGAAGAAGAAGAAAAGAAAGAAAAAAAACGTGTAGCAGTGAAAGAGAAAAAAAAGTGCAGAGAGAGTAGGATTTCTTATCCTATTTTCAAACCTTGCCAATTATTCCCTTTTTCCCACTTGATAATGACATTACTATAGTTATCCTATTATAGTATATTAATACATAACTTAGATATAAATATTTAGGATGTTATATTCTTATATATATATATATATCAAAAAAAGTTTACAACTATTTTCTTTTTAAAAAAAATTATACATAATTTATACTATAATTAGTCAAATAATTTATGTTAAAATTTCTTTACGTTTTTCATAGTTAAATTTAATTTGTGATGTTACAAGTAATGAATCACCAAACTATATAAACAAATATGCATACTAGCAAGTATTTTAATTAAATTTCTTGTTACCTTTCTTTTCTCTTGTAGTACTTGATTCCTAGTACTTCTATTAACTTGTGTTACAAAGCTTGTTGTTGCTCCAAAACTTTGTAAACTAGTATTTGATGGTCTAAAGCTAGTTGAATTTCTTTATTCTTTTTCCCGACCTTTTTTTGCCGCTGTAGTTGTCACACTTTGATCCTTTCTTGGCCTTCCTCTCCTTACCTAAAAAAAAAATTAGTTAACATATTGTGTAACTGATTTATATATAAGAAAATTATTAATTTGGAAGTTGAAATAAAATACAGTAGGAGGTCTTTGTGCAGCCGGTTGGTCTTTTCTCGGGCATACTCTACTATTATGGCCTTTGTGTAAGCAATGTTGACATGTCATGTCAATGCCAAACCATCTTGCCACACCCGATTGTTTAGGATCTTCATTAAGAGCTTTCTTTCTGTTGGTCCCAAGTGGTGTCCGAGGTTCAGAGGGGGGGTGAATGAACCTTGGTCGATTTTTCAGAATCTTTTAAAACAACCGTTCTGCACTACAAGTTACTTGAGCTTGCAGTGATAGATGGTTACTGCTTGCAGCGCTACGATGCAGTGCTGCACGCTGTAACCTGGAGTTTTGTACGCAGCGGAAATTAACTTTAAAACACAAGGCTATTTTTCTCAAAAATGCTTCTTTCAAAATGTTTTATGAACAGAGATAAGATAAATGCAGAATATAAACGCACAGATAAAGAAAGCAAATAAACACTTATGGCTTATAGTGGTTCGAAGGTGGTGTAATCCTTCTACGTCCACTCTACTACTCCTCGAGCAGGAACTTTGTTAAGCAAGATTGATTTACAGGACTCTCCTAACAATCTATCAACTTTACAAAAGAAAACCACCTACTGAAGTCCAGCGTACACACAGCAACTGCAAACTTCAAAGGCTAACCCACACAGGGTTCCTCACTCCCACACAGGGAAGCTGCCTAACACTAGACAACTAAACAAACAGCAAGGATCTCTCATATCAACTGCTTGACACCACTAAAACAACCTAAGCACACAGCAACAAGGTTAAAAGGATAAAAAGGTTTTTCTTCAACTTGTGCTTCGAAGTGAGCTTCTGAATCCGTAGGGAAACTTTCAGCTTGAACTTGCTTCACTTCGGTAGGTTGAGTGACTGAAACTGATTGTTGGCTTGAATGCTTGAGATTTGTAAGCTTGAAACTTTGGCGATGGATTTTAGTTCTTAGTAACAGTTTTCAGTAACCAGCTTCAGTTCTCCTCGACCTCTATTTATACTTGTAGGAGAAGATGTCCGTTGAAGGAGACATCCCTCTTTTGAATTTAAAGTAGTCTGGCCAAAGTATGGTTTGCATTTAATGCGACTTGACTTTTCCTTTCGGAGCATTTAATGCGGCAGTTGCGGCTCGCAGCTTTCTACAGTGCGTCAGTCCATGTGGCATCTTCTTATTGGCTCCGTGTCTACTACTTTAACTTTTTCTCGAACGGCTCTTTTATTCCTGCTTGAATCTCCGTTCCTCGTACTGCATTTATCCTTCCTAAGATTTGCAGGATACTTTGTTTGTAATTGGCGCTGTATAACTTTAACTGACTTGTAAGTCTGCGCTGTATCCTAGGTCCTTCTGCAGCTGATGCTTTCTTTCAGTACTGCTGTAACTTAGACCTGGTTGCAGTATCTTCTGGCAGTGCTGCTGTAACTTCTTTCTAGCAGTACTCCTGTATCATTTTCTCGCAGCGTTGCTGCACGCCGTTCTTTCTTACATTGCTGTATAGAATTTTCGACTCATTACAGCGGTACTGTATCTTCCTTCAGTTAGCTACGCTGTATCTTGCCTTCGTGCAGCGATACCTTCCCTTAAAGCTTAGATGTAGCTTTATCCTCGTTTAACCTCCATTTTCAGCGCTAGACACAAGACTCAATTCTAGTCTATTTATCCACTTAAACATCGTGAAAAATGGGGTACTTAAAACTTCCTATTACATAATTGGTTTGTCTCATCAAAATCTAAACATTGAAATCCCAACAATTTCCCCCTTTTTGATGATGACAAAACCTTTACATTATTTCGTTCATGAAGAAGTTTCATTTTACATTAACTCATATGGTTTATCCAGATTACATGCTTGCATAACTTTGAACAATTTAAATCTAATCCTGGATTCATCAGAGATGCATCATGCTATTCCTTTCATCATAAGCAACAGGAAAATATAAACAGCATGCATGAGTTCATAAGAGTTGAACTTGGACAAAAACAGAAGGAAAAATTTCTTCATTAGCAGAGAGAAATTTTTACAACATAGCAAAAATATAACATGGATCACAAGAGGGTATATGAATACACCTTAGTAAAACAGAGACCTTTTGCTTGTCGGTTCGTCTGATCTTCTTCCTGCAAACCTTTCAAGGCCTTCCCTTCCTCTTGATCCTTTCCACCAGTCCCTGATGGACTACTGGTATGACTCTTCCAGCTTGTGTTTGATCATGGAACTTGAATCCATCTCAGCCAGAAGTCCTCGCAGTATGGTATAATCAACCCATTCTTCACTTGGTCGATGTAGAATTGTTGAATTTCAAGACCTCCTTCCAGAACGAGCTACTCATATCTCCTCAATGCAGTCTTGCAAGTATGATACCTGCTGAATTTGCCTTTCCTGCATAGTTCTCTGAAGTGTCTGAGGTACTCTAATCATTTGAAAATCGTGATCGCCTCAAATGGTGGATTCCGATCAAAAGACAGTTTGACTTCTTTGAAGATGTCAAATCTCCAAGCCATGTTCTCTCCTTCAGGCCTTTGATCCATCAACACCAACACTTCCGCAGAGATATTTTCTGTGTCAAGACGAGGGATTTCTTGAGGAGGGTATTGGTAGAAATGATCTGGAAATATTCTTCTTTCACCAATTACTCCGAGTCTTTGAATCCAGGCATTAGGATTTGTAGTTTCTTCATTCTGGCGCCTTTGATTCTCAAACTCATCCCCGCTCATCCTCTTCCTCGAGTCTTGCTGCTGACTATCATCCCTTCTCTTATGATGATAGCTGGGAGGTGCTGCATCCTTGCTTGCAGCTCTGCTGTGTGCAGAACCTGCAGCCGATCTTCTTCCAGCAGCTGCACCGGCTCCACCAGCTCCATCATCATCTCTTCTCCATCTCTTCGGAGAAGGGATATCAGCGGCAGCGGATGATCCAGACCTTCTTCTCCTCCTGCTGAGAGGTTGTTGGTCATCATCCTCTTCTTCTTCTTCTTCAGCAGCCCCTTTGCTCCTGTATCTCTCTTCTACTCCTTCCCCCTTTTTGGCATCATCAAAAGCCGGGGGCTGAGTAGGGGCAGCTGGGACCACCCTTGATCGAGGGTGTCGGGTCGGCTCAAGGGCGGACTCTGGAGCGTTGACATGCTAAAGGAAAGCTCGGACCATGATGTCCCTTAGTTCTCCCACAATCAGCTCCAGGTTCCCCAAACGATCGTCCACACTTCTGGTTCTTTGAGATTGATCATATATGCGATCCAGAAGTGATTCCAGGACTTGGGAGTGAGAGTTGAGTCTGGTTGAGGTGTTTTCAGCATGTTGCTTGCATTGCCTGATCTCCTGGCGCGTCAGAGCAGCATCGACCTTCAACTCCTTCTCCAGCCTGACCCGATCGAAGTACAACCTGTTTGCATGTTCCGCAAGATTTGACTTAATCATATCAGGCAGCACTTCGAGGTCTTTTTTGAAACCTGTCATGGTTTCAGCATGGAATTGGGTAGTGACCCTGAGACTGTTGCGCATGATAGACTCATGCTCCTAGAGAGCATGCAGCAGGTGTCTAACAGCGGTCTCGACTCTGTTGATGGATTCATTAGGAGTCAGCCCGGAATTCCTTCTCGTCGAGGCAGCAGCGGATGCAGCAAATGGAATAACATCTTGACATACTGGCGCTGCATCCTACCTCGGAGCTTCAGTAGCAACCTCATCCTCATGGTTGCTGGTATGAGAGCTTGTAGAGCTTGAGGATGGGTGCTCTTCTCCTTCTTCTTCTTCTTCTTCCTCATCTGCCTCCTCTTCGCCGGATGAGACTTGAACAGGATCTGCTCCGCTAGATTTTGGCCTATGAACAGCTATGTTACGTTCCTTTATCATCCTAGCGAAGTCGGCATGAGACATATTAACGTCCACAGTAACCTCTGCTGCTGTAACCTTGGAAGGTTCTTGAGAGCGTGCAGCAGCTGCAGCATCAACCTCCTCTCGAGGTGTCTCTAGCTGCACTGGGGTTACCTCAGCTTCAACTACAGCATCCTCAGTGGGTACTGTCTGAATAGCCTCCCCACCTGAGGTCTTCTCACCCTTAGGGAGTGTTGTCAGAACAACATCCTCCACAGAGGTCTTCTCAACGGACCCCGTCTCCTCGGTCGGTCCGAAAACAACTTCGACAGCCTCTGCTGTAAGAATGGGTTCTTGCAACTCTGCTTGGTTACCTGCAGCATCCACAGCTTTCAGCACTGTATGCTCCTCTACTGTAAGAATCTCAGCTTCCACCCTGTTAGGCTCTTCTGCAGCAACTTCTTGTAGGGTGGTTGCCTGCTGCACTGCTGTCGCGTCCAGTGCAGGGAGTACCGTCTTTGCAACTTCCTCCGTAGATGCTTCATCGGCAATCTCAGAGATGTCTGAGATGACATCCCTGATTATGGCAGTCGGTTCTCCCTCAGAATCTGCATGAGCAGCATCTTCATCTTCGTGAACTGGGGAATCGCCATAATCCAGTAGTTGGGCTTCCTCCTCCTCCAAGCGATCCAGCGAGACAATGTTGGAGAGGCCCTCGACTACTTGTTCATATGCAGGTGAGTTCATCTGATGCGAACTTGAACTTCCTTCTCCCCGCATCCTCCTTGGAGTATGCTGCATCCTGGTTTCCTTCAAGCTTTGTTGCAGCGCCAGTTGCAACATAGCTTCTTCAGCTTGCTTCACTCCCAAGGTGTCGATTTGCTCACGAGCAAATGCGACATCATCGCCCCTTCTTACAGCCTCCGCAGCCGGGGCAAGGAAGACCTGTGCATCTTCCACTGCTGCTCTCATCGGCAGCTCTGCAGAGTCGGATTCTGCAAGAGCTTTACCCTTTCCCTTGTCTTGTGCTCCATGTGCAGCACTGCATCCATCGAGCTCTTGAACTCTAGCTGCAAAGTCAGGTTGCAGGAGTGCCAGAATGTCGTCTGATTTGGCCCACTCCAGGACAGCTTGCTCGACTGTTAGGAAATCCTTCCACTTCAGTAGGATTTCCCCCTTAGACAGCCTCATCTCTCTCCAAAGAGAGTACTGCTGCTCCATATTTCTAGCAGCCGGAAAGGTGGGATCGAGCACTGAAGCTTCTGTTTGTAGATGAGCTTTTTCTTTAGTTGGCTCGACCCGGTGTTGATGTGGCTCCTAAAGCCGATGTGACTCATCCGCAAGGTCAACTACAACCATATTAGGTGTAGAGAGATGGGAATCAAGAGAGTCACCTTTATCCTTGGGCTGATGTGACACATCCCCAACAGCAGCAGCAGCTCTCTTGCTGTATGGAGCCCTTCTCATCAAGGGTGTGTCATCATACGGGGAAGAGGATTCAAGTTCAGGTACAGCCTTCCCTGAACTCCTCTTGATAACAAGAAGAGGACTTGGAGGGTCCTCTTCTTCGGCTTCCTCCCCGCTGCCTGCAGCTTCATCTTGCAGAGCAAGAGTTGCATTTTTTTTGTCTTTGGTTTTCTTTCTCGCAACTCCTGCTCCTGCAGCGTTCGGCTGGGTCTTGCCCTTCTTCTTCTCTCCGAGATACTTTCCAGGGTGAATGGGGGCGGGTGCTGCAAGTTGAAGGCCAAGCTTACAGAGCAGAGAACAGATGGTGATACCGTAGCTCCGACGCTCCGTTATCTTCTCTGCTTCCTCCCACAGCCTCTTCATGATGAACCTCGCCCAGTTCACCTTTTCTCCGGCCATGATCGCAGACATGATCCGGAACCGGAGATCTGTGCATTTGTCATAACTCTCAGTCCTTCCTTCGATGGAGTATGCACAGATGTCGTGGAGAAGTTCAAACTCCAGTTTGAAGAACTTCTTGGGGGCGCTTCTCCTGATTTCAGCCCCTGCATCCCTTGCTCGAAAGCGATCCCACATCTCTTGAGCGGAACTTTCCCCATACGTCGCCAACTGGCTGGGGGTCAAACCTGCAGCCGAGATGCTGAAGGTGGTGGTGATGTCCCTAACGATCAGCGACCGTTCTTCTCCATCTGCACCCATCTGGAATAGGATGCAGTTCCTTTCTTCCGCCTGCCTGACGTAGGCGTAGAATCTCTGTACTGACTCCACAGAGAAGCCAGCGTACACGGTGGTCAACAACCCTAGGACTTGGGTCTGTTGAAGAGCATCAAAAATCCTTTTGATCAGGGCATTATCATACAGCCCTAACTCAAGGATGTGTACCTGGTTGATCATCCTTCCATCAAGAACGATGGTTCTTCTGGCAGCCATTGATGATATTTTTGTGAGAGAGAAAGAGAAAGATCGAGGGTTTGCACTTAGAGAATTTCTACGATGAAAGCGTGTCTCTCTCTGAAGATGGTGAAAAATGAATTCAAATGGCACGTTTTTGGTCTTTATAGTGGTTTTCAAGAGACGTGCGTAGATCGACGGTTGAGATAAATCAGGGAATTGATCTAGTGGCTCAGGAAAACGCTGAGATGTCAAATCGACACTAATAATTACCGGTGCGTGGGCTCTGTCAGCGCCCTTTCCACTTCCTAACACCCGCAGTCATTCATTTAATGCTGAAAGACATGCCTTTTGCCGCCTAAATAAATGTTTTTTTAAGGTTGCAGCATCACTAGTACGAGGTTGCAGGGTAATCAATACTCCTTCGAAATAAATGTTGTAACCTGGTGCTGCTTGAATTCTCGATCACTGCTGTACTGTAAGAATATAGGTTACAGCACTGTCTGAACCCAGTGCTGTATTCACGCGTGGCTTACAGTACCATTCTTACTGTTTTCCTCAAGCATGCAGAGGTTCCCCCTGCGTTTCTACATCTTTCTTTCTCTTCACAACTTAAGAATTCCTAGCTCGTTTCGAAGCATAGAAAACCTCGATTCACTCAAAGGCTTTGTAAGGATATCTGCAAGCTGTAGATCCGTGTGAACTTTCTCTAGCACGACATCTTTCTTTTCAACATCGTCTCTTATAAAGTGATGATGTATATCAATGTGCTTAGTTCTTGAGTGAAATACAGGATTATGGGTAATTGCAATAGCACTCGTGTTATCACAGAGAATTGGAGTCTCTTTTTCTTCTATCCCATAATCTCTAAGTTGCTGCTGTATCCAGAGAATCTGCGCACAGCAACTTCCTGCTGCAACATACTCTGCTTCTGCTGTAGAGGTTGCGATAGAAGTCTACTTCCTGCAGAACCACGAGACAAGTCTATTTCCCAGAAATTGACATGTCCCACTTGTACTCTTTCTATCAATCTTGCAGCCTGCATAATCTGAATCGGAGTAGCCTTTAAGCTTGAATCCTCCTTTCTTAGGATACCATATGCCAACTTCTTGAGTTCCTTTCAGATACTTAATCACCATTTTTACTGCTAACAGGTGTGATTCCTTTGGTGCTGCTTGGAACCTAGCACAGACTCCTACTGCAAACATAATGTCTGGCCTGCTTGCTGTGAGATACAACAATGATCCAATGAGTCGTCTGTACTTGGTAATGTCTACATCTTTATCGTCTTCATCTTTGTCAAGACTTATGGATGTGGATATGGGAACGGACGTTGCTGCTCCATTCTCCATGCCAAATTTCTTGATAAGCTCCTTCGTATACTTGACTTGGTTGATGAAGGTTCCTGTAGGTAGCTGTTTTACTTGCAGTCCGAGAAAGAAACTTAATTCTCCCATCATACTCATCTCGAACTTTGACTGCATCAGGTTGGAGAATTTCTCACATAGCTCTTTATTTGTGGATCCAAAGATAATATCGTCCACATAGATTTGTATAAGAAGTACACTTTCTCCGTCTTGTATCCTAAACAGCGTTTTGTCGATAGTTCTTTTCTGGAAGCCATTTTCCATAAGATAGAGAGATAAGGTGTCATACCAAGCTCTTGGTGCTTGCTTCAGTCCATATAGGGCTTTTTGTAAGCGAAACACCTTCTCTTCTGCTTGATCCTCAAAACCAGGAGGTTGTTCAACATAAACTTCCTCTGTAAGGAGACCATTCAGGAATGCGCTTTTAACATCCATTTGATAGACATTGAAGTTCATATGTGCTGCATAGGCTAGGAAAATTCTTATCGCTTCTAGCCTTGCCACGGGTGTAAAAGTCTCATCAAAATCAATTCCTTCTTCCTGACAGTATCCTTTAGCAACTAATCTTGCTTTGTTTCTTACAACGACTCCTGATTCATCTAGCTTGTTCTTGAATACCCACTTTGTTCCAATTACACCTTGATGGGTTCGTCTTGCAACTGTCTGCCATCCTTGATTTCTTTCAAATCCGTTCAGTTCTTCTTGCATGGCCTGTACCCAGTTGCTATCTTGCAGTGCCTCTTCAACATTCTTAGGCTCTGATTGTGATATGAAGCACGCAAACATTGCTTCATGTGGGATGGATCTTCTTGTTCTTACACCAATGGATGGATCTCCTATAATGAGATCTCTTGGATGGTTTCTTAGCCATGTCCTATCTGGCTCAAGGATATGAGTTGGTGTATCTTGCTCATCATGTTGCTGTAATGCAGGAGGTTCTGCTGCTGTAAGAATATCTGCTGCATCCAAGGTTGCAGCTTCTTCTTCTTTTTCTTCTCCTGTAGGCAGAACTCCTTCTATGTATGGTACAACATTCTCTTTTTTTGGAGCGGTCTCTTCAGGTGGTTCTTCCAACTTCTTTGTATCACAATGTGGTTCATCAAACACCACATGTATAGATTCTTCTACCACCAGGGTTCTCTTATTAAACACTCTGAAAGCTCTACTTACAGCAGAGTATCCTAGAAATACTCCTTCGTCTGATTTAGCATCGAAAGTTTTCAGATGTTCCTTTTCATTGTTGAGAATGTAACACCTGCATCCAAAAATATGCAGATAAGAGATATTTGGTGTATGACCATTCCATATTTCATAAGACGTCTTGTCAAGATCCTTGATGATTAGACATCTGTTCTGCGTGTAGCATGCAGTGTTGGTTGCTTCAGCCCAAAACCTCTTGGGTATTTCTGCTTCTGCTATCATTGTCCTTGCTGCTTCTTTGAGGGTTCTATTCCTTTTTTCAGCAACCCTGTTTTGTTGCGGTGTTCTTGCAGCAGAGTATTCATGACGAATACCATTATCAGAACCGAATTTCTCTATAAACTTATTTGTGAACTCAGTTCCTCTGTCTGATCTTATCTTCACTATGCTCAAGCTCTTTTCATTCTGAATTTTCTTCATGAGTCCAGGTAGCTTTTCTTGAGTTTCCGACTTCTTTAGTAGAAAGATCGTCCATGTATATCTGGAGTAGTCATCTACTACCACAAGGGAGTACTTCTTCCCACTCAAGCTTACTGGTTCTACTGGTCCAAAAAGGTCCATGTGTAGAATGTCTAGAATTCTGTAGGATGATTTCTGAATCTTATCTTTAAATGAGCTTTTAACTTGTTTTCCTTTTTGACAAGCTCCACAGACATTCTCCTTCTTGTAAGCTACACCTGGCAATCCTCTCACGAGGCCTTTTCTTGCTAGCTTGTTGATAGTCTTGAAGTTCAGGTGACTTAATCGCTTGTGCCACAACCAGCTCAGCTCTGGTGGACTTTTCACAATGAAGCATGTTGACTGAGTAGAGGAGTTCCAATCTGCTAGGTAGATATTTCCTCTTCTTATTTCTGTAAGCTTTACTTCATTCGTGGTGCTGTCCTTGATTAATCACTTGTTGAGGTTGAATTCCACTGTGTATCCTTTGTCACAAAATTGACTGATGCTTAGAAGATTGTATCTAAGCCCCTTTACATAGGATACATCCTTGATCTTTATGTTCCTCTTGACTAGGCATCCGCTTCCTTTTGTGCTTCCTTTGGAATCATCTCCAAATATGACCTTAGGTCCTTTGCATTCTTGGAAGTCTTTCAACGTTTCTTTACTGCCTGTCATGTGCCTTGAGCAGCCGCTGTCGATATACCATACATCACTACTGCATCCTGGTACTGTAACCTGTAACAATTTCAAACAGATTTAGGTACTCATATCTGTACGGGTCCTTTGGGGTTAGTTACTTTGGGAACCCAAACTTTCTTAACAGTAACTGATTTACTGTAAGATTTGTTGGTTCTCGAGCTGTTTGCAGTTATCTTGGAGAACTGCTTATAAGAAGTGTGTGCATAACCAACATGTGTATTACCAACACCCTTGTAGTGTGGTCTTCCACCATACTTCCCTAGAGTATATCCTCCTTGAGGTTTAGACATGTAGGTCTTAGTATAGGTGGGCAATTTTCTTCTATGCTGCAACTTTGTTGGTTGTTGCATCCTTTTGCTGCATGTAGCAGATGGCTTCTGCTGCAGCCAATTCTTAGATGCAGGCTTACTCCCTGCAGTTGAGCATTGGAGTTTCTTCCCCTTATCCATCATTGCTGTTTTGTTCACGATCTTTTCAGAGTCACAGAGTAACTCTTTCTCCATTGGAGTTTTAGCTTGAACAAAATTTACAGATTTGGATGTACTTGCTGTATTCTGAGAGCCTTGATTGCTGTAACCTATGCCCGATAATTCAAAAGGATCTCTAACACGGTTTATGCAATCTCTTACGTCCTTTGAAGATTTGGTGAACGTGCTCATCTTGGACTGCAAGATTTCCTTCTCAGATTTTAGCTCAGTGATCAGCAGATTCAATCTAGAGACCTCTTGTTGCAGCTTACTACACTTTAAGTTATCAGACTCTCGTGCAGTGAGCATTTTGGCAATGTCGATGTTTTTGCTCTTGAGGATCTCATTATCGATTCTAAGGTTCTCATTTTCAACCTTAAGTTCCTCATGAATTGAGTTGATCTGCTCGAAATCACTCATGATCCTTTTCAAGGAATGGATCATGTTTGGCTCCTCACTTTCTGGTATGGACAACGGTTGGTAGATTACCTCACCTTCTTCGCTATCCTCGTTATCTCTAGCCATCAGGCATATGAGTGCTTCTTCGTCAGAGGATGAGGTTTCAGCATCGCTGTCAGAGGATTCTGCAGCTTTCATTACTTTCTTCGGAACTACTGCATCCTTGGCTTTCTCCATCTCTCCAATGAGAGCTCGAAGCTTATGTCTTTTCTCTCTTATTTTATCTCTCATCTGTTCTCTTTCTCCTTCAGGATACTTGTGCACTGTTGGATAAGGACAGTTCCTTGCGTAGTATCCTGGCTTCCTGCAATTATAGCACAAGTCAATATTTCCTATATTTGACTGTGGAGAAGAGGATACCTGAGGTGGTGGATGACTTCTTCTGAAGTCATTTTTCTTGTTGAGGTTGATGTTGCTGCTATTATTGTTGCTCTTTATCAATCTCCTGAATTTCTTTAGGAGGAGCGCCATATCCTCTTTAGCAACTTCTGCTGTATCCTCAGCCTGTTTACTGCAACTAGCGGTTGCTGTATCCTTGGTTCCTCTGGCGGTTAGCGATGTAACTTTGGAGATTGACTCCTCTGATTCCTTTCTCCTTCTATTGATGTCGTACTCAAACGCTTTGAGGTCGGAAAATAGGTCGAATGTGCTCATGGATTTTAAATCCATAGACACTCTCATGGCAGTGGTCTTGCTATCCCACTCCGCAGGTATGGCTCTTAACACCTTCATGTTCTTCTCTTTTTGTGTGTAGTGTTTGCCCAGAGCTTCTAGTTCATTCACTATTGATGTGAATCTTAAATCTAGTTGCTCAAGAGTCTCTTCATTCTTCATTTCGAAGAGCTCGAATAGTTGGGTAGCGTTGGAGATTTTGTTGTCCTTTGTGAGCTCAGTTCCTTCACAGATTTGCTCCAGCTTTTCCCATATTTCTTTGGATGTTGAGCAAGTTTTAACTTTGCTAAATGTGCCTTTATCCAGAGTGATAAATAGAGCGTTCTTTACCACATTATCCAGGTTGGCTCTCTTCCTGTCTTCGTTTTCCCACTCTTATCGTGGTTTGATCAGGAAGTTTGGTGGTGGCTGCTCTCCTTCTGCATGGTCTCTTCCATACATTGAGTTTAGTTTCATGGGGATTATTGGTCCTTCAGTTATGACCGTCCACATCTCATCGTTCATGGCTGAAAGGTGTGCCTGCATTCTTATCTTCCAGTCATCATATTCCTCTATAGAAAACATGGGTAGTTTGTGATTGGAGGAATCCATGATATGCCTTTAAAAAAATGATTTTAATGCAAAGAAAACAGCGAGACAAAGGTGGATCTGGGTAGGTGACCAGATAAGTTGGCTTTTAACCCAACTCGCTCTGATACCACTTGTTGGTCCCAAGTGGTGTCTGAGGTTCAGAGGGAGGGGGGGTGAATGAACCTTGGTCGATTTTTCAGAATCTTTTAAAACAACCGTTCTGTACTGCAAGTTACTTGAGCTTGCAGCGATAGATGGTTACTGCTTGCAGCACTACGATGCAGTGTTGCACGCTGTAACCTGGAGTTTTGTACGCAGTGGAAATTAACTTTAAAACACAAGGCTGTTTTTCTCAAAAATGCTTCTTTCAAAATGTTTTATGAACAGAGATAAGATAAATGCAGAATATAAACGCACAGATAAAGAAAGCAAATAAACACTTATGGCTTATAGTGGTTCGAAGGTGGTGTAATCCTTCTACGTCCACTCTACTGCTCCTCGAGCAGGAACTTTGTTAAGCAAGATTGATTTACAGGACTCTCCTAACAATCTATCAACTTTATAAAGAAAACCACCTACTGAAGTCCAGCGTACACACAGCAACTGCAAACTTCAAAGGCTAACCCACACAGGGTTCCTCACTCCCACACAGGGAAGCTGCCTAACACTAGACAACTAAACAAACAGCAAGGATCTCTCCTATCAACTGCTTGACACCACTAAACAACCTAAGCACACAGCAACAAGGTTAAAAGGATAAAAAAGTTTTTCTTCAACTTGTGCTTCGAAGTGAGCTTCTGAATCCGTAGGGAAACTTTCAGCTTGAACTTGCTTCACTTCGGTAGGTTGAGTGACTGAAACTGATTGTTGGCTTGAATGCTTGAGATTTGTAAGCTTGAAACTTTCGCGAATGGATTTTAGTTCTTAGTAACAGTTTTCAGTAACCAGCTTCAGTTCTCCTCGACCTCTATTTATACTTGTAGAAGAAGATGTCCGTTGAAGGAGACATTCCTCTTTTGAATTTAAAGTAATCTGGCCAAAGTATGGTTCGCATTTAATGCGACTTGACTTTTCCTTTCGGAGCATTTAATGCGGCAGTTGCGGCTCGCAGCTTTCTGCAGCGCGTCAGTCCATGTGGCATCTTCTTATTGGCTCCGTGTCTGCTACTTTGACTTTTTCTCGAACGGCTCTTTTATTCCTGCTTGAATCTCCGTTTCTCGTACTGTAATTATCCTTCCTAAGATTTACAGTATACTTTGTTTGTAATTGGCGCTGTATAACTTTAACTGACTTGTAAGTCTGCCCTGTATCCTAGGTCCTTGTGCAGCTGATGCTTTCTTTCAGTGCTGTTGTACTTAGACCTGGTTGCAGTATCTTCTGGCAGTGCTGCTATAACTTCTTTCTAGCAGTACTCCTGTATCCTTTTTCTTGCAGCGTTGCTGCACGCCGTTCTTTCTTACATTGCTTTATAGAATTTTCGACTCATTACAGCGGTGCTGTATCTTCCTTCAGTTAGCTATGCTGTATCCTGTCTTCCTGCAGCGATACTGTATCCTACCTTCTTGCAGCGATACCTTCCCTTAAAGCTTAGATGCAGCTTTATCCTCGTTTAACCTCCATTTTCAGCGCTAGATACAAGACTCAATTCTAGTCTATTTATCCACTTAAACATCGTGAAAAATGGGGTACTTAAAACTTCATATTACATAATTGGTTTGTCTCATCAAAATCTAAACATTGAAATCCCAACACTTTATATTTTTCTTTGGCCTCCCTTGCATTTTTTTGTATGGATACGGTAGAAATGGCAGTGTATTCACATTAGACCACATTTTCGGTCCATTCAAAGGTTTCAAACAATGCTTGTACACTTCAAAGTATCTTTTCATACTATAACAAGGATTCACAATATCCTCCACATCTTGCCTTTTGACATAGATTGTTGCAATTGCATGAGAGCGAAGACCACTTAATTCCCATGCTCTACATGTACATGTATTACCATTGAGTGAGACAACATATCTTTCTTCACCCTTTGAGACTTGAAATTTATCAGAACTAGCAGGCTTTACAGTGCAATACCTAGAAGCATATTTACTTTCCTCTAATTTCTTTCTAATTCTTGGATGTATAACATCATCACAGAGTTGCATCTTTTCATTTTTTTAGCATATTCTCTCCATTAAACATGTCCTAATTTCTGCCAACATACTTATCACAGGCATGGTCCTTGCTTTGCAGATATAGCCATTAAATGTTTCGGCTAAATTTGAAGTGATTGCATCACATTTGGGAAATATACTTACAAAAGATTTACAGAAATGAGCAAGCCCTTGCATCTCAAAGTCATCATGAGCATCTTGATTTAGTTTCCTTCAATTCATTCATAAAGTTTTTGTATTAAGCTTCATATGTTGCATTAGTTGCTTTCCAAAGAGTGATTTGTACTCTTGTCCACTATATCTTTTCTACCAGTTTGCATGAACATGAATAGCACAATTTTGATGCTCTACATGAGGAACTAGTTCAACTATTGCTTTGGAAAGTCCCTGTAAGTAATAGAATAAATAAATAAATTGATAAAACAAAATATTAGATAAAATTAAGTGTCAACAACTAGGAAAAATTGATAAAAATGACTTTTAAGCTTGTCAACTTCAGGAAAATGACCCCTAAATATTGGCATTTTTAAAACTAACCCGTAACTTACAAAATGTTGATAAAAACATTTGATCCGCTCCAGCGGGTAACTATTCCGATTACCAGCTTACGTGTCACATTCATAAGCTAACACGTAAGCTGATAACCGGAACGG
This sequence comes from Scutellaria barbata, assembly GCA_028654395.1. Classification (NCBI taxonomy): domain Eukaryota; kingdom Viridiplantae; phylum Streptophyta; class Magnoliopsida; order Lamiales; family Lamiaceae; genus Scutellaria; species Scutellaria barbata. The sequence goes on along the minus strand of CM053649.1, from coordinate 7,085,123 downwards.
TTACCCGTTGGAGCCGGTCAAAAGATGTTTTTACCAACATTTTGTAAGTTACGGGTTAATTTTAAAAATGCCAATATTTAGGGGTTATTTTCCTAAAGTTGGCAAACTTAAGGGTCATTGTTACCAAATTTCCCCAACAACTAATACAAGCACTTTAATAAAATGAAAAGAAAAAAAATACCTTTTGTTTGTCACTAATTAGAGTTAAGCCAATCCCTGATGATACATTAATATCTTCAAAAAGCTTCACTAAATACTACCTCCACGTTTGCTCATTCTCACCTTCAACAATAGTCCAAGATGTGGGATACATTTGGTTATTCCCGTCTCTCGCAACAGCACTCAATAGCGCACCACCTAATAGAGTCTTAAAAAAAACACCCATCCATGCATATGACAGGCCTACAACCCTCCAAATAACCATTTCTCAAACTAGAAAATCCTATATAAAATCTCTTGAAAACGGGTTTCCCATTTGGCCCAAGCTCACCATTCTCAAATTCAAAAGTCCCGTTCTTATCAACCCTTTGCAATTCAACTCTATGACTATATAATTTTTCATAGTGAGCTTCCAAACTACCCCTTAACAAAGTTAGTGCTTTATGTCTTGCTCTGTAACATACCGAATTATTTAATTTCAACCTATATTTATTCATCATATCAGCTTGCATGTGATCTATCCCATATGTTAGTTTTCTTTTGAAAGTGTTTAAGAACTCTTTAGCTAACAAGGAAGAATTTGCTCGTTTATTTATGTCTTTCCTATGACAATTGTGCTCATTCACTATTTTTCTTATAGCAAATGTATTCTCATGTTGCTTTTTTGCACCATACAACCTCCACTTGCAATTATTTTCGCATTTAGCTTCCATCCTTGGGCTACTTGATCTTAACAATCTGATAGCATACCCACAACAAAAAGCCCATCTTTGAACTGCTTGCTTAAATTGAAAACTATTTTTAAAGATCATGTTTTTTAAAGATCATGTTAAGAGTCCACTCAATCGTTTTTTGATTACACTTAGGATTGTAAATGATAAGCTTCTTATTTTTTCTACTGGTATTGATCTCAAGATCATTCTCATTGCTGCTATATGGGGTTTCATAACCCTCTTCACCTGAATCTTAATCACTAACCAAATCACCTACATTACCGACCTGATTCCCAAAATCATGTAGTGAAAAGTCTAGACTAGATCCATTACCATGTTGATTTGCATCAAACTCAATCAAACTATCTAACCCTAGACCTTCTCCATGATCAATAATTGTACTTCTATCCATCAACTTATTCTTTTTAGCAAGTACATATTCCTCATCATCTTTATCAGAATTATCTTCATCACTATCACCACTTTCATTATCCACACCTTCTTCAACTATTTGATCATAATCAAAGTGTCTGCAAATGAATAAAGATAGGAGTATCATCTTTTATTGTTTAATTTCATAAAATATATATAACCCCACACACATATATAATGTTGCCTAACAATCCATAATACTTTTTTTTTAACTAAAGCTTTTAACAAAAAAAATCCAAACTCTAATTAAATAATTAAATTAAAGATAGAAACATTAATGTGAAAGAGTTCATACTGTGGAAAAGTGCTTGCCGCCAAGTTTCGATTAAATTAAAGTGCTTGCCGCCATTAATCTAATATTTTGAAGTTTATGTTTTGCTGTGTGAGATCTTTGTTTTATTTTATTTTTTAGGTTAAAATGAGCTAATCATGGTTAATTAAGGTTGGTTAATGTAAAGTGATGTTATTTACATAACATCCATGTGGCATCCACATCACCATATTAATAATCTAATTTTGACTAAAATATGAATTGGCTAAAATTGAAACTAATTGACTTCATGGTTAAAATTGATAATTTTAAAACAATTGGCCAAAATAGAAAACAATGTAAATTTTTAGATTTTTTTTTTTACAATTAAGCCTATAATAATTTAATCTTTGAGAAAAGAGTCCAATATACCACATTCCCTTATAATTTTGCCTAAAATACCACAAAATATTACAATTGATCACCATCTACCACAATTTTTAAAACTTGTGCTCCAAATACCACATTTTTTGATCTATTCACATGTGCAAAAAATGATGGGACGTGACTGTGAGGCAATGTCAGTGTGTGATAATTGAGTGTATACAAAAATCATCACATTCACTGAATTAAATATTGTTACAAGAAAATCTCATAAATAATGTTACACTGACATAATTAATTAAATAATAGTACACAAAAATCATCACATTCAGTGGACAGTTATATTTTAATTAAATTTTTTGTACGATTTCTTATACAAAAATGATCTTATTTTAACGTGTAACTCTTACACGAAAATACAAGAAATTAATTGTCATACACGAAAATACAAAATTTGAATTTTTATTTGAAATTAATTGTTATTTTAATGATGTTTAAGTCGTACACGAAAATATACATTTGAATTATCATAAACGAAAATACACATTTCTTGTTATTTTAATTGTAATTTTAATGATGTGTAAGTCTTACATGAAAATACACAAAATTTATTGTCATACACGAAAATACATATGTGTTGTTATTTTTTTTTTAATTATGTGTAAGTCTTACATGAAAATACACGAAATTTATTGTCATACACGAAAATACGTAAGTGTTGTTATTTTATTTGTTATTTTAATTATGTGTAAGTCATACACGAAAATACACTTTTTTTGTTATTTTAATTACGTATAAGTCTTATATAAAAATACACATATTTTCAAAATTGTCATACACGATAATACACATTTCTTGTTATTTTAATGATGTGTAAGTCTTACACAAAAATATACAGATATTGTAAATTGTCATACATGAAAAATACACATTTCTTGTTATTTTAATGATGTGTAAGTCTTACACGAAAATACACACATTTTAGAAATTCTCATACACGAAAATACACATTCTTTGTTATTTTAATGATGTGTAAGTCTTACACGAAAATACACACATTTTGGAAATTCTCAAACACGAAGATACACATTTCTTGTTATTTTAATTATGTGTAAGTCTTCCACGAAAATACACAAATTTTGGAAATTGTCATACATGAAAATACACATTTCTTGTTATTTTAATGATGTGTAAGTCTTACACGAAAATACACGCATTTTGGAAAATCTCATACACAAAAATACACACATTTTGGAAAATCTCATACACGAAAAATACACATTTCTTGTTATTTTAATGATGTATAAGCATTAAACGAAAAAACACACATTTTGCAAATTCTCATACACGAAAATACACATTTCTTGTTATTTTAATTATGTGTAAGTCTTACAGGAAAATACATATTTTAGAAATTCTCATACAAGAAAATACACATTTCTTGTTATTTTAGTTATGTGTAAGTCTTACACGAAATTACACACATTTTGGAAATTCTCATACACAAAAATACACATTTCTTGTTATTTTAATGATGTGTAAGTTTTACACAAAAATACACACATTTTCTTTTGAAAATTGTCATACACAAAAATACACATTTCTTGTTATTTTAATGATATGTAAGTCTTACATGAAAATACACACATTTTGAAAATTCTCAACACGAAAATACACATTTCTTATTATTTTAATTATGTTTAAGTCATACACAAAAAATATACATTTTTGAAATTCTCATACATGAAAATACACATTTCTTGTTATTTTAGTTATGTGTAAATCTTACATGAAATTACACACATTTTGGAAATTCTCATACACGAAAATACACATTTCTTGTTATTTTAACGATGTGTAAGTCTTACACTAAAATACACACATTTCCCTTTTGAAAATTCTCATACACAAAAATACACATTTCTTGTTATTTTAATAATGTGTAAGTCTTACATGAAAATATACACATTTTGGAAATTCTCATACACGAAGATACACGTTTCTTGTTATTTTAATGTGTAAGTCTTACACGAAAATACACACATTTTGGAAATTATCATACACGAAAATACACATTTCTTGTTATTTAATAATGTGTAAGTTTTACACGAAAATATACACATTTTGAAAATTCTCATACATGAAAATGCACATTTCTTGTTATTTTAATTATGTGTTAGTCGTACACAAAAGTATACACATTTTGAAAATTTTCATACACGAAAATACACATTTCTTGTTATTTTAATGATGTGTAAGTCTTACACGAAAATACACACATTTTGGAAATTCTCATACACAAAATACACATTGCTTGTTATTTTAATTATGTGTAAGTCTTACACGAAAATACATGTTGGGATTTCGATGTTTAGATTTTGATGAGACAAACCACATATGTAATAGGAAGTTTTGAGTACCCCATTTTTCACGATATTTAAGTGAATATCTAGACTAGGATTGAGTCGAGTGATAAGTGCTAAAAATGGAGGTTGAACAAGGATAAAGCTGCATCTAAGTAGCTCAGAAAAGGTATAGCTGCAAGAAGGCAAGATACAGTATAGCTGCAAGAAGGCAAGACACAGCATCGTCGTAACAAGACATAACTTAAACTACAGCTAAGTAAGAAGGAATGGCGTACAGGAGTGCTGCAAGAAAAAGATACAGCAGCTCTACTCAAAGATACTGCAATCAGGGTACCGCAGTACTACAAGAAAGTATCAGCTGCACGAAGACCTAGGATACAACGCAAAGCTTACAGTATAGACGAGTCAATCAGCGCCAATTACAACACAAAGTATCCTGCAATCCTAGAAAGGATACATGCAGTACGAGGAACAAAGATTCAAACAAGAATAAATAGAGTCGTTTCAGAAAAAATTAAAGTTGCAGACACGGAGCCAATAAGAAAATGCCACATGGACTGACGCGCTGCAGAAAGCTGCGAGCCGCAACTGCCGCATTAAATGCTCCAAAAAAGAAAGTCAAGTCGCATTAAATGCGAACCATACCTTTGATCAGACTACTTCAAATTCAAAAGAGAGATGTCTTCTTCAATGGACATCTTCTCCTACAAGTATAAATAGAGGCTGAGAATCACTGAAGCTGGTTACTGAACAACTGATTAACTAAAACATTTGCGTAAAATTCACAAAGCTTACAAGATCCAAGTACTCAAGTCTCTATCAGTTTCAGTCACTCAACCTCCCCGAAGTGAAGCAAGTTCAAGCTAAAAGTTTCTTCAAGGATTCAGAAGCTCACTTCGAAGCACCAGTTGAGGAAAACCTTTTTATTCTTTTAACCTTATTGCTGTGTGCTTGGGTTGGTTTAGAGGTGTCGAACAATTGATAGGAGAGATCCTTGCTGTTGGTATAGTTGTCTAAGGTTAGGCAGCTTCCCTGTGTGGGAGTGTGGAACTCTGTGTGGGTTAGCCTTTGAAGTTTGCAGTTGCTGTGTGTACGCTGGACTTCAGTAGGTTGTTACTTTATAAAGTTGATAGATTGTTAGGAGTGTCCTGTAATCCAATCTTGCTTAACAAAGTTCCTGCTCGAGGAGCAGTAGAGTGGACGTAGAAGGATTACACCACCTTCGAACCACTATAAGCCATATGTGTTTATTGCTTTATTTATCTGTGCTTTTACCTTCTGTCTCTTGGTTATCTCATAAGCATAAAACATTTTGAAAGAAACATATTGAGAAAATCAGCCTTGAGTTTTAAAGTATATTTTTCCACTGCGTATAAAACTCCAAGTTACAGCGTGCAGTACTGTATCCGGGTGCTATAAGCAGTAACTATCTGACGCTGCAAGTTCAAGTAACTTGCATAGCAGAACGGTTTGTTTAAAGTTTTCCAAAATCAACCAAGGTTCATTCACCCCCCTCTAAACCTCGGACACCACTTGGGACCAACAAGTGGTATCAGAGCGAGTTGGGTTAAAAGCCAACTTGTCTGGTCACCTATCCAGATCCACCTTAGACTCGCTGTTTCCTTTGCATCAAAAACTCATTTTTACAGCATATCATGGATTCCTCTAATCACAAACTACCTATGTTTTCCATAGAGGAATATGACAATTGGAAGATAAGAATGCAGGCACATCTTTCAATAATGAACGATGAAATGTGGACAGTCATAACTGAAGGACCAATAATCCCCATGAAGGTGAATCCAATGTATGGAAGAGACCAAACAGAAGGAGAGCAGCCACCACCAAACTTCCTGACCAAACCATGTCAAGAGTGGGGAAACGAAGACAGGAAGAGAGCCAACCTAGATAATGTGGCAAAGAATGCTCTGTTTATTACTTTGGATAAAGACACCTTTAGTAAAGTCAAAATCTGCTCAACATCCAAAGAAATATGAGAAAAGTTGGAGCAAATATGTGAAGGGACTGAACTCACCAAAGACAACAAAATCTCCAACGCGACCCAACTATTCGAGCTCTTCGAAATGAAGAATGAAGAGACTCTTGAGCAACTAGACTTGAGATTCACATCCATAGTGAATGAACTAGAAGCTCTGGGCAAACACTACACTCAGAAAGAGAAAAACATGAAGGTGTTAAGAGCCCTACCTGCGGAGTGAGACAGCAAGACCACTGCCATGAGAGTGTCTATGGACCTGAAATCCATGAGCACATTCGACCTATTCTCCGATCTTAAAGCGTTCGAGTATGACATCAACAGACAGAGAAAGGAGTTTGAGGAATCGAGCTCCAAAGTTACAGTGCTGACTGCCAGAGGAACCAAGGATACAACAACCACTAGTTGCAGTAAACAGAATGAGAATACAGCAGAAGTTGCTGAAGAGGACATGGTGCTTCTCCTAAAAAAATTCAGGAGATTCATAAAGAGCAACAATAATAGCAGCAACACCAACCTCAACAAAAAGAATGACTTCAGAAGAAGTCATCCACCTCCTCAGGTATCCTCTTCTCCACAGTCAAATACAGGAAATATTGACTTGTATTATAACTACAGGAAATCGGGACACTATGCAAGGAATTGTCCATATCCAACTGTGCACAAGTATCCTGAAGGAGAAAGAGAGCAGAGGAGAGATAAAAAAAAGAGGAAAGACACAAGCTTCGAGCTCTCATAGGAGAGATGGAAAAAGTCAAGGATACAGTAGTTCCGAATGAAGCACTGAAAGCTGCAGAATCCTCTAAAAGCGACATTAAAACCTCATCCTCTGATGAAGAAGCACTAATATACCTGATGACTAGAGACGGCGAGGACAGCGAAGAAGATGAGGTAGTCTACCAACCATTGTCCATACCTGAAAGTGAGGAGCTGAACATGATCCACTCTTTCAAAAGGATCATGAGTGATTTCGAGTAAATCAACTCAATTCATGAGGAACTGAAGGTTGAAAATGAGAACCTAAGAATCGATAATGAGATCCTCAAGAGCAAGAATATTGACATTGCCAAAATGCTCGCTGCACGAGAGTCTGATAACTCAAAGTGTAGTAAGCTATAACAAGAGGTCTCTAGATTAAGTCTGCTGGTCACTGAGCTAGAATCTGAGAAGGAAATCTTGCAGTCCAAAATGAGCACGTTCACCAAATCCTCCAAGAACGCAAGAGATTGCATAAACCAAATCAGAAGTCCTTTTGAAAAATCGGGCATAGGTTACAGTGATCACATCTCTTAGAATACAGCAAGTACATCCAAAGCTGTAAACTTTGTTCAAGCCAAGATCCCTATGGTGAAAGAGTTACTATGTGACTCTGTGAAGAACTTGAACAAAATAGCAATGATGGATAAGGGGAAGAAACCCCAGTGCTCAACTGCAGGAAGTAAGCCTGCATCTAAGAATTGGCTGCAGCAGAAATCATCTGCTGTATGCAGTAAGAGGATGCAGCAACCAACAAAGTTGCAGTACAGAAGAAAGTTTCCCACCTATACTGAGACTTATATGTCTAAACCTCAAAGAGGATATACTCAAGGGAAGTATGGTGGAAGACCACACTACAAAGGTACTGGTATCACACATGTTGTTAATGCACACACTTTTAATAAGCAGTTTATCAGAACAACTGCATACAGTTAGAGAACCAACAAATCTTACAGTAAATCAGTGACTGTTAAAAAAGTTTGGGTTCCCAAAGTAACTAACCCCAAAGGACCCGTACAGATATGGGTACCTAAATCTGTTTGAAATTGTTACAGGTTTTAGTGCCAGGTTGCAGCAGTGATGTATGGTATATTGACAGCGGCTGCTCAAGGCACATGACAGGTAATAAAGAAACACTAAGAGACTTCCAAGAATGTAAGGGACCCAAGGTCATCTTTGGAGATGATTCCAAATGAAGCACAAGAGGAAGTGGATGCCTAGTCAAGAGGAACATAAAGATCAATGATATATCCTATGTGAAAGGACTTAGATACAATCTTCTAAGCATCAGTCAATTCTGTGACAAGGGATACACAGTGGAATTCAACCTCAACAAATGCTTAATCAAGGACATTACCACAAATGAAGTCAAACTTACAGGAATAAGGAGAGGGAACATCTATCTAGCTGATTGGAACTCCTTTACTCAATCAACATGTTTCATTGTGAAAAGTCCACCAGAGCTGAGCTGGCTATGGCATAAGAGGTTAAGTCATTTGAACTTCAAGACTATCAACAAGCTAGCAAGAAAAGGCCTTGTGAGAGGATTGCCAGACGTAGCATACGAGAAGGAGAATGTCTGTGGAGCATGCCAAAAGAGAAAACAAGTTAAGAGCTCATTCAAAGATAAGATTCAAAAGTGATCTCACAGGATTCTAGATCTTCTACACATGTACCTATTTGGACCAGTAGAACCAGTAAGCTTGAGTGGGAAGAAGTACTCTCTTGTAGTAGTAGATGACTACTCCAGATACATATGGATGATCTTTCTTGCAAAGAAATCAGAAACTCAAGACAAGCTACCTGGTCTCATGAAGAAAATTCAAAATGAAAAGAGCTTAAGCATAGTGAAGATAAGATCGGATAGAGGAACTGAGTTCACAAATAAATTTATTGAGAAATTCTGTTCTGATAATGGAATTCGACATGAATACTCTGCTGTAAGAACACCGCAACAAAATGGTGTTGTTGAAAGAAGGAATAGAACCCTCAAGGAAGCAGCAAGGACAATGATAGCAGAAGCAGAAGTACCCAAGAGATTTTGGGCTGAAACAACCAACACTGCTTGCTACACACAGAACAGATGTCTAATCATCAAGGATCTAGACAAAACGCCTTATGAAATATGGAATGGACATACACCAAATATCTCGTATATGCATATCTTTGGATGCAGGTGTTATATTCTCAACAATGAAAAGGAACATCTGAAAACTTTTGATGCAAAATCAGACGAATGAGTATTTCTAGGATACTCTGCTGTGAGTAGAGCTTTCAGAGTGTTTAACAAGAGAACCCTGGTGGTAGAAGAATCTATTCACGTGGTGTTTGATGAACCACATTGTGACACCAAGAAGTTGGAAGAACCACCTGAAGAAACTGCTCTAAGAAAAGAGAATGCAGTACCGTATATAGAATGAGTTCTGCCTACAGGAGAAGACAAAGAAGAGGAAGCTGCAACTTTGGATGCAGCGAATATTCTTACAGTAGCAGAACCTCATATTCTATAGCAACAAGAGGAGCAACCTACACCAACTCATGTCTTTGAGCTTGACAGGACATGGCTTAGGAATCATCCAAGGGATCTTATCATAGGAGATCCATCCATTGGAGTAAGGAGAAGAAGGTCCATCCCTCATGAAGCAATGTTTGCATGCTTCATATCCCAGTCAGAGCCTAAGAATGTTGAAGAGGCACTGCAAGATAGGAACTGGGTGCAGGCCATGCAAGAAGAGTTGAACGGATTTGAGAGAAATCAAGTATGGCAAACAGTTGCTAGACCAACCCATCAAGGTGTTATAGGAACAAAGTGGGTGTTCAAGAACAAATTAGATGAATCTGGAGTCGTTGTAAGAAACAAAGCAAGATTAGTTGCTAAAGGATACTGTCAGGAAGAAGGAATTGATTTTGATGAGACTTTTGCTCCAGTAACAAGGTTGGAAGCAATAAGGATTTTTCTGGCTTATGCAGCACACATGAATTTTAACGTCTATCAAATGAACATTAAAAGTGCATTCCTAAATGGTCTCCTTACAGAAGAAGTGTATGTTGAACAACCTCCAGGCTTTGAAGATCAAGCAGAAGAGAAGGTGTTTCGGTTACACAAAGCCCTTTAAGGACTTAAGCAAGCACCAAGAGTTTGCTATGACACCCTATCTCTCTATCTTCTAGAAAATGGCTTCCAGAAAAGTACAATCGATAAGACGCTGTTTAGGATACAGGACGGAGAAAGTGTACTGTTAGTACAAATATATGTGGACGACATCATTTTCGGTTCCACAAACAAAGAGCTATGTGAGAAATTCTCCAACCTGATGCAATCAAAGTTCGAGATGAGTATGATGAGAGAGTTAAGTTTCTTTCTCGGGTTGCAAGTAAAACAGCTACCAACAGGAACCTTCATCAGCCAGGTCAAGTATACGAAAGAACTTATCAAGAAGTTTGGCATGGAGAATGGAGCAGCAACGTCCGTTCCTATGTCCACATCCATAAGTCTTGACAAAGATGAGGAAGACAAAGATGTTGATATTACAAAGTACAGATGACTCATTGGATCCTTACTGTATCTCACAGCAAGCAAGCCAGACATTATGTTTGCAGTAGGAGTCTGTGCAAAGTTTCAAGCAGCACCAAAGGAATCACATCTTTTAGCAGTAAAAAGGGTTATCAAATATCTGAAGGGAACTCAGGAAGTAGGCCTATGGTATCCCAAGGAATGAGGATTCAAACTTAAAGGCTACTCCGACTCAGATTATGTAGGCTGCAAGATTGATCGGAATAGTACCAGTGGGACCTGTCAGTTTCTGGGAAACAGACTTGTCTCATGGTTCTGCAGGAAGCAAACTTCGATTGCAACCTCTACAGTAGAAACAGAGTATGTTGCAGCAGGAAGTTGCCGTGCGCAGATTCTCTGGATACAACAGCAACTAAGAGATTATGGGATAGAAGAAAAAGAGACTCCAATTCTCTGTGATAATAAAAGTGTTATTACAATTACCCATAATCCTATCTTTCACTCAAGAACAAAGTACATTGACATTCGTCATCACTTTATAAGATATCATGTGGAAAAGAAAGATATTGTGCTTGAGAAAGTTCATACGGATCTCCAGCTTGCAGATATTCTCACCATGCCTTTGAGTGAATCGAGGTGATCCATCCTGGGAATTCTTAAGTTATGAAGAGAAAAAGAAGATGCAAAAACCAAGGGGGAACTTTTGCATGCTTGCAAGAAGCAGTAGGAACAGTATTGTAAGTTACGCTTTCATACAGCACTGGGCTCAAACAGTGCTGCATCTTATATTCTTACAGTACAGTAGAAATCAGGAACTTAAGCAGCACCAGGTTACAACATTTATTTCAAAAGAGTATTGATTGCTCTGCAACCTCGTACTAAGAATGCTGCAACCTTAAAAAGGCATTTATTTAGGCGGCAAAGGGCATGTCTTTCAGCATTTAATGCATGACTGCGGGTGTCAGGAAGTGGAAAGGGCGCAGTCAGAAACCCACGTGCCAGGTAATTATTAGCGACGATGTGACATCTCCACTTTTTCTTGAACCGTAAGATCATCTCCTTGATTTATTTCAACCGTCGATCTTCTACACGACTCTTAAGAACCGCCATAAATATCATAACCGCGCCTTTTGAAATCATTCTTCACCATCTTCCAAGGAGAGAAACATCTTTCACGAAAACCCTCTAAGTCCAAAATCTTCGATTTTTCTCTATCTTTCTCTCAAAAACATCAATGGCTGCCAAACAAACCATCGTTCTGGAAGGAAGACTGATCAACCAGGAGCACGTCTACGCTTCTAGGCTGTATGATAACGCCCTTATCAAAAGGATCTTCGATGCCCTTCAGCGGACCCAAGTCCTAGGGCTTTAGACTACTGTGTACGTTGGCTTCTCTGTGGAGTCAGTACAGAGATTCTATTCCTACGCCAGGCAGGCGGAGGAAAGAAACTGCATCCTGTTCAGGATGGATGCAGATGAGGAAGAACGGTCTCTAACCGTTAGGGACATCGCCACCACCTTCAGCATTTCCACCGAAGGTCTAACCCCCTGTCAGTTGACATCATATGGGGAGGGCATCGCTCAAGAGATGTGGAATCTCTTTCGAGCAAGGGATGCAGGGGCTGAAATCAAAAGAAGCACCCCTAAAGCTCTTCAAGCCGGAGTTCGAACTGCTTCATGATATATGTGCATACTCCATTGAAGGAAGAACGGAGAGTTATGATAAATGCACAGATCTCTGATTCTGGATCATGTCCGCTATCATGGCCGGAGAAAAGGTGAACTGGGCGAGGTTTATCATGAAGAGGCTGTAGAAAGAAACAGAGAAGATAACAGAGCGTCGGAGCTACGGTATCACCATCTATTCTCTGCTCTGCAAGCTTGGCCTTGAACTTGCAGCACCCACCCCCATTCCCATTGGAAAGTATCTTGGGCAGAAGAAGAAGGGTAAGACCCAACCGAAGCCAGTAGGAGCAGGGGTTGCGAGAAAGAAAACTAAAGACAAAAAGAATGCAACCCTGGCTCTGCAATACGAGGCCACAGACAGCGGAGAGGATGCCGAAGAAGAGGACATTCAGAGTCCTCTTCCTGTCATCAAAAGGAGTTCAGGGAAGGCTGTACTTGAAACTGAATCATCTTCCTTGGATGATGATGCACTCTTGGTGAGAAGGGCCCCACGCAGCAAGAAGAAGGCTACAGCTGTTGTGGATGAGTCACATCAGCTCCGGGATCAAAAAGGTGCTCTTGATTCACAACTCTCTACACCTTCTATGGTTGTAGTTGATCTTGAGGATGGGTCACGTCAGCTTCAGGAGCCACATCAGCACCGGGTTGAGCCAACTGAAGAAGCTCGTCTACAAATAGAGGCTTCAGTGCTTGATCCTATCCTCCCAACGGCTAGAAATATGGAGCTGCAGTACAATCTCTAGAGAGAGATGAGGCTGGCTAAGGGGGAAATCTTGTTGAAATTGAAGGATTTCCTGACAGTCGAGCAAGCTGTCCTGGAGTGGGCCAAATCAGAAGACATTCTGGCACTCCTGCAACCTGAGTATCCAGCTAGAGTACAAGACCTTGGAGAAAGCAGTGCTGCATATGGAGCAAAAGACAAAGGGAAGGGAAAAGCTCTTGCAGAATCTAACTCTGTAGAGCTGCCGATGAGAGCAGCATTGGAGGACGCTCAGGTCTTTCTTGCCCCGGCTGCGGAGGCTGTTAGAAGGGGCGATGACGTCGCTGCTCAAAAGAAAATCGACACCCTGGGAGTGGAGCAAGCTGAGGAAGCTATGCTGCAACAGGCGCTGCAACAAAGTGTGAAGGAAACAAGGATGCAGCACACTCCTAGGAGGATGCGGGAAGAAGGAAGTTCAAGTCAACCTCAGATGAACTCCCCTGCATACGAGCAAGTAGTTGAGGGCCTCTCCAATATTGTCGCGCTGGATCATTTGGAGGAAGAGGAATCTCAACTGTTGGACTATGGCGATTTCCCTGTTCACATGGATACTGCTGATGCAGAATCACAAAGGGAACCGTCAGCCATCATTCAAGGAGTAATCTCTCAACTTGCTGAAGACGCCGATGACGCAACCACGGAGGAAGTTGTAGAGGCTGGACTCCCTATACTGGCAGCGACAGCAGTACAGCAGGCGACCACCCAAGAAGAAGCAGCTGAGGAAACAAGAAGGGTGGAAGCTGAGATTCTTGCAGCAATAGAGCGTACAGTGCTGGATGTTGTGGACGCTGCAAGAAGCCAACCAGAGCTGCAAGAACCCATTCTTGCAGCTGAAGCTGTCCAAGTTGCAGGACCGGCCGAGGAGACGGGATCCTTAAAGGAGATCTCAGGGAAGGATGTTGTTCTGATAACACTCCCTGAGGGTGAGAAGACCTCTGGTGGGGAGGCTGTTCAGACAGTACCCTGGTTGAAGAGAGAGCTGAGATAACCCCTGTGCAGCTAGAGACACCTCAAGAGGAGGTTGATGCTGCAGCTGCTGCATGTTCTCAAGAACCTTCCAAGGTTAAAACAGCAGAGGTTACTGAGGAAGCTGAGGTTACAGATGCCGAATTCACCAGGATGATGAGAAGGCACAACATAGCTGTTCATGGCCCGAAATCTGGCGGACCAGAACCCGTTGAAGTCTCATCCTGCGAAGAGAAGGCTGAAGAAGAAGAGCACCCATCCTCGAGTTCTCCAGTTTTTAACAACAAGGAGGATGAGGTTGCTACTGAGGTTCCAAGACAGGATGCAGCACCTATCATTCAAGCTGTTATTCCATTCGCTGCATCCACTGCTGCCTTAACCAGAAGGAATTTGGGGCTGACTCCTGACGAATCGATCAACCGAGTTAAAGCTGCTGTTAGACATCTGCTGCATGCTCTCCAAGTGCATGAGTCTACCATGCGCAAAAGTCTCAGGGTTGATGTCCAATTCCATGCTGAAACCATGACAGGTTTCAAAAAGGACCTGGAAGTACTGCCGAAGATGATCAAGAAGATTCTGAATGATCACTCCAACAAGCTGTACTGGGAACGGGTCAGGTTGGAGAAGGAGTTGAAGGTTGATGCTGCACAAACACGCCAGGAGATCAGGCTGTGCAAGCGTCACACTGAGAATGCCTCGACAGGCTAAACACTCACTCTCGCATCCTGGAAACACTTCTGGATCGCACATCTGATCAATCTCAGCGAACCAGAAGTATGGATGATCGTTTGGGGAACCTGGAGCTAATTGTTGGAGAACTGAGGGACATCATTTTCCGAGCTTTTCCTTAATATGTTGATGCTCCGGAGGCTGCCCCCGAACCGACCCGTCACCCACGTTCCAAGGGGTCCCAGTTGCCCCTGCTCAGCCCCCGGCTTTTGATGATGCCAAAAAGGAGGAAGGATTTGAAGATAAATACAGGAGCTTAGGGGCTGCTGAAGAAGATGAAGAAAATGATGACCAGCAACCTCTCAGTAGGAGGAGAAGAATGTCTGGATCATCTACTGCTGCTGACATCCTCTCTCCGAAGAGATGGAGAAGAGATGATGATGGAGTTGGAGGAGCCGGTGCAGCTGCTGGAAGTAGACCTACTATAGGTGCTGCATACAGCAGAGCTGCAAGCAAGGATGCAGCGCCTCCTTCCTATCATACCAAGAGAGGGAATGAGAGCCAGCAGCAAGGCTCAAGGAAGAGGATGAGCGGGGACGAGTCTGAGAGTCAGAGGCGCTAGAGAGAAGAACAAAATCCTTATGACTGGATTCAAAGACTCGGAGTAATTGGTGAGAGGAGAATGTACCCAGATGACTTCTACCAATATTCTCCTCAAGAAATCCCTCGTCTTGACACAGAAAATATCTCTACTGAAGTGTCTGTTCTGATGGATCAGAGGCTTGAAGGTGAAAACATGGCTTGGAGGTTTAACATCTTCAAGGAAATCAGACTGTCTGCTGACAGGAATCCATCATTTGAGGCAATCACTATATATAAACGATCAGAATACCTCAGACACTTCAGAACACTATGCAGGAAAGGCAAATTCAGCAGATATCATACATGCAAGACTGCATTAAAGAGATATGAGCAGCTCGCTAGGGAAGGAGATCTTGATATTCAGAGATATTATATCGACCTAGTGAAGCATGGAGGGATTGTGCCCTACTGTGAGAACTTCTGGCTCAGGTGGATTCAAATTCCTGTAATTATGCACAAGTTGGAAGAGTCCTATCAAGAGTTCATCAGGGACTGATGGAAAGGATCAAGAGGAAGAGAAGGCATTGAAAAGTTTGCTGAAAGAAGACCTGAAGAACCGTCTACTAAAAGGTCCCTGTTTCAGTAATTTTTATACCCTCTTGTGATCCCTGTTGTAAATTATATGTCTTGTAAAATTTCTCTCTGACAATGAAGAAATTTTTCTTTATGTTCTGTCCAAGTTCAATCCTTATGAACTCATGCATGTTGTTTACGTTTTTCCTGATAATTTGTGATGAAAGGAATAGCATGATGCATCTCTGATGAATCCAGGATTAGATTTTATCTTATCAAAGCTGTTCAAGCATGTAATCCTGATGAACCATATGAAATAACGTAAAAATGAAAACTTTTTCATGAACGAAATAATGTAAAGGTTTTGTCATCATCAAAAAGTGGGAAATTGTTGGGATTTCGATATTTAGATTTTGATGAGACAAACCACATATGTAATAGGAAGTTTTGAGTACCCCATTTTTCACGATGTTTAAGTGAATATATAGACTAGGATTAAGTCTAGTGATAAGTGCTAAAAATGGAAGTTGAACAAGGATAAAGCTGCATCTAAGTAGCTCAGAAAAGATATAGCTACAAAAAGGTAAGATACAGCATAGCTCCAAGAAGGCAAGATACAACATCGTCATAACAAGACATAACTTAAACTACAGCTAAGTAAGAAGGAATGATGTACAGGAGTACTGCAAGAAAAAGATGCAGTAGCTCTACTCATAGATACTGCAATCAGGTTACCGCAGCACTGCAAGAAAGTATCAGCTGCATGAAGACCTAGGATACAGCGCAAAGCTTCCAGTACAGATAAGTCAATCAGCGCCAATTACAACGCAAAGTATCCTGCAATCCTAGAAAGGATAAATGCAGTACGAGGAACAAAGATTCAAGCAAGAATAAATAGAGCCGTTCCAGAAAAGATCAGAGTTGCAGACACGGAGCCAATAAGAAGATGCTACATGAACTGACGCGCTACAGAAAGCTGCGAGCCGCAACTGCCGCATTAAATGCTCCAAAAGAGAATTCAAGTCTTCTTCAACGGACATCTTCTCCTACAAGTATAAATAGAGGCTGAGAATCACTGAAGCTGGTTACTAAACAACTGATTAACTAAAACATTTGAGCAAAATTCACAAAGCTTACAAGATCCAAGTACTCAAGTCTCTATCAATTTCAGTCACTCAACCTCCCCGAAGTGAAGCAAGTTCAAGCTGAAAGTTTCCTCAAGGATTCAGAAGCTCACTTTGAAGCACCAGTTGAAGAAAACATTTTTATTCTTTTAACCTTATTGTTGTGTGCTTAGGTTGTTTTAGAGGTGTCGAACAATTGATAGGAGAGATCCTTGCTGTTTGTATAGTTGTCTAAGGTTAGGCAGCTTCCCTGTGTGGGAGTGTGGAACCCTGTGTGGGTTAGCCTTTGAAGTTTGCAGTTACTGTGTGTACGCTGGACTTCAGTAGGTTGTTACTTTATAAAGTTGATAGATTGTTAGGAGTGTCCTGTAATCCAATCTTGCTTAACAAAGTTCCTGCTCGAGGAGCAGTAGAGTGGACGTAGAAAGATTACACCACCTTCGAACCACTATAAGCCATACGTGTTTATTGTTTTATTTATCTGTGCTTTTACCTTCTGTCTCTTGGTTATCTCATAAGCATAAAACATTTTGAAAGAAGCATATTGAGAAAATCAGCCTTGTGTTTTAAAGTATATTTTTCCGCTGCGTATAAAACTCCAAGTTACAGCGTGCAGTACTGTATCCTAGTGCTGTAAGCAATAACTATCTGACGCTGCAAGTTCAAGTAACTTGCAGAGTAGAACGGTTTGTTTAATGTTTTGCAAAATCAACCAAGGTTCATTCACCCTCCCTCTGAACCTCGGACACCACTTAGGACCAACAATACACCATAAAGAAGTTTATCTTACACGAAAATTCAATTTAAATATTTTTCTAAGTGACAATATGTCTTACATGAAGTATGCCAGATTTTTGTTGCAGTTTACTATATTGTTACATGTACACAAAGTTTCAGTAAATCCTCTATATAATAAGCATAAGTGAGTTCTCTGTAAATATATAAGATTCAGTGTCAATATATATCCCCTAAATTCTGAGGAAGAGTTAGTAGGAAGTATATATTGAAGATTTTTAGAAAAAGGTATGTTACTAGCTTGCAATTTCATAGTTGATAGTTCATTGTTTATTTTCGTGTAATATAGGACCTCAATTATTCTATTAGTTGTTATTTTTTGGACTGAGTGCATGTTATGCTATTGTTAATTTTGTGTTAATAGGATCACTACTCATTAGTCTTATTACTATCAACATAATTGTATATTTTATTGTTTTCTATTCTATTTTACTTACACGAAATTCATCATAACATTAAGTTACACTAAAATAAACTTGTATGAAATTTGTCATAATTTTATCCTTACACGAAAATTAATCATTCATATGTCTTACATAAGAACGTGACAAAATGTTAGGTGTACACAAAAAAACACATATGGTAGTCATACACGAAATTTTATAGATAATCCATTTAGGTGAAAATTTAAATAATTATGGCCATACACGAAAATTTAGAAAATGAGGCTTACACGAATTGATGAAGAATGTGCTTTATACAAAATTATGAAAGATTAGGCATACACGAAATTATGAAAAATAATTTAGGTGTATTGTTGAAATGTAATTCTCAAAATTTCGTGTAAGGATAGATGTAATTTCATTAATGTGATGATCTTAATTTATTGTAAATACCATGACAATTTTCATATAAGAATATATTATATCATAGTTGGACAATTAATAACTAATGTGTCAGGTGGTTTGATATGTATATAAGTTATACATATGTTTATTTTGTTAATAAAAGATAATTGTAGTCTAACCATATCATACACAAAAATTTCAAAATTATAATTATAATGCTTGATATATGTGTAGTTTTATTATTTTCTTAATATTTTCTTATCATTTCATGTTGTATGTTATATTATTTTCCATTGTAAGTCCTAGGATTTAGAGTTTATTACCAAAAATGCCTCATAACTTAGGGGGTCTGGCAATTCCGGACCGTAACTTGTTGGGCTTCGCGAATTTTATCCAAATTTAGCCCGAATTGCTTAATTGGGCCTAAATTGCACGTGAGGTCGCAAAATTGGGCAATTCGAGCCAATTTTGCTGACATATCATATGTACTTCATATGTGGCATTTCGAATTTTTAAAAATAACCCTCCACATGGAAATTGGCAAACAAGATTCTTAATACATTTTCAAATCCCCAAACAAATCCCTCTAGAACCTTAATTCTCCAAATGAGCTCACCATTGACAAAATACACATGATTTCAAGCAATTTCAGAGGTATGCGAAAGAATGCTTGAAGATTTACAAAATTATTCGGAAATCGATTATCGATGAGGGGATTTATAAGCTCGGAGTGGAGAATTTGAATTCCTCTCAGATTCATAAAATGGATTGGGAAATCCTGGAGATGAGGATTAAGAATTGGCTCAATGGGGTCAGAACTGCAGTCGCGACTCTCTTCAATGGAGTTTCAGAGGACCAAACAGCATAACAAACCACCTCGGCTTCGCTGTCTTCAACGACCCCTCCGATTTCGTAGAGCCCTTGGAAGAACTTCGGTGATATCTGCCGCAGCGGGTTTTCACGATCAACAGAACTCCGGTGGATCCCCAAATCGGTCGTCGGTTTACACTCTCATAGTGTCAGAAATGCTCTTTTGTTTCTTCATTAGTAGTATTGTAGCATGTGAAGACAGTGAGATTAGGGGAGAATGAGAATGAGATAAAAGGAGATTTGGGCAAAGACATGTTTCTGAAAGTAATACAACTTCTGTTATGTAACTCATATTGTCCTACTTCTCCATTAGTTCTAGATCATTGTATCAAAATTGCTCTTATTTTCAATGAGTATTATGCATGTCCTATTTTAGGAGATACAATTATAGTGATGAGATAGAAGTGGTTAAAATATTTTTATGAAATACCCGATGTCAAATAGCTTGTGTGTTAATTAGAATCTTAATTTGATGTATTTGACACAACAAACCCCTAAAAATTGTTTGGGAACATGATGTTGCTTAGAATCTATTTTTATATATATTTGATATATAATTTTCTAGATTTAGCATGTGTCCCAATGGTTGGAGTGAGCAAAATTAGTAGGCTTGTGAGTTCGACCCCTTATCTACGCGAATTTTCCACCACTCATCGTGTAGCCGGGTTGGTTGCATTGTGCGTGCTTCCAATAAACTGTATTGGTTAAGTGGTTGCAGTTGTTGCTTCCAATAGTTTGAATAAGTGTTGAGCTGAGGATTTTGCTTGATGGGCTTTCACCTGCTGGCCTTTGGGCCCATCTGATGGGTCATGGTATGCTGAGCTGACCCTTGGGCTTCTATTCTATGGGTCTGGCTAGGCTGCAACTATTGGGTCTTCATAAATTTGGGTCTGGACTTATTTTGAATAAATTTTGGGTCATAATAAATATTTTGATTCAATTACAAATTTTTATAAATAATTTCCACATTAAATCTAATTGAATTAAATTGAATTATGAAGTTTATTTTGTCTATTAATTTGATTAATAGATTCTTGTCGTTTATTTAATGTAAATGAATGTATGTTTAATATTTGATATTGTGTATACATTTCTATATTTCTTAATATATGATGTTTTGAATGAATGTATGCTTATTATTCTTTATATGCGATGTTTAGAATGTATGTTGTGATCAAAGTATGGCTCATATATAATTTTATGTAGTTGTAGAGTTTTGAATACGTTTTTGCGTATCGATCGTTGTAAATATTTTTTTTATTGTAATTAGAATAAAAATCTTGTAAGCTTTGATTGGATAATCAAGGATGGAGATCTATGACGGTTCAAGACGGAGCAACTGAAGATTAGATCTTTTGTATGTACATATATAGGGGTCATACTAAGATCACATTTATTTTATGGATTTTTATTATGCATTGTATGTTTTTGTATGTTTATGTATGTTTATGGTTTATGTTATGAGTTCGCTATATAAACCTGCATAATAAATCATAAGTCCCTAAAGAAATATTGAGTAATATGTCTTTCCAAATATACGCCTAAGAAGCCCTTGATAATTTATGATAGGTTATGCCTAAGAAAAGTGTCATTTTTTATCTTGGGATAATACGGGTAAATTTATTGAAGGGATTTACATGTATGATTTGGTTAAACTCAATGAAGTTATCAAAAGACAAAGTTTTGGACTTCGAGGTAAAAAGATATGATTTAACATGAGATGTTAACATATCGACCAAGAATTATAAATGTTATAATTAATAAAAGAGTTTACTTACCTTGATCACTTAGTTTTGGGAAAGGGCCCAAGTCCGCTCAAAATTTTGTGAAATAGGATTGTGGAAACACTTTATTCAACTAGGGAGTATTTGTATGAATATAGTGTGCATAGCCTGTTTTAAATTTGTTTAAATTTTGAGCTATTTTCTTTTATACATGATTGAATGGTGTATTTTTCTTTCATATATAGATAGATGACTAACAACAACAACACAGTTTTTAATCTCCGTTCAATTCTTGAGAAGGACAAGTTGAACGAAAATAACTTTCTCGATTGGGAGAGAAACTTGAGAATTGTTCTCAGGTCTAAAAACAGAGAGGATGTCCTTGACACCCCAATCCCAAAACTTAGTGACACCTCAAAGTTGGGAATAGACTCAAGGAAAAAGCTATTCGTGAAAGGTCTGTGACTGTCACATGTCTTATGTTGGCAACCATGGAAACAAGCCTCCAGAAGAGGTTAGTGGATATGGATGCCTACACCATCATTCAACAACTAAGAAACATGTTCCAGTTGCAATCAAAGGGAAAAAGGTTCAAGAAAAAGGGCACTGACAAGAATAAGCAAGGGAAAAAGGGTGAAAACAAGAAAGTTGTTGAACCTAAACCTAAACTCAAAGGTGCTTCTTCTGATATAGAGTGTTTCCATTGCCATGACAAGGGTCATTGGAAGAGAAATTGCCCGAAGTACTTGGAGGATAAGAAGAATGGAAATATAGTTTCCAATTCATGTATATTTGTTATTAAAATAAATTTAGCAAATTCAACAGACTCTTCTTCTTGGGTTTTTGATACCGGATGTAGTTCTCATATTATTGCGAATATGCAGGGACTAAAAAGAGTTAGAAGACTGGAAAAGGGAGAGGTAGACCTATGCGTTGGAAATGGAGCAAAAGTTGTTGCTTTAGCTGTAGGATCTTATAGTCTATCTCTACCCCCTGATTTAGTTTTAGAGTTGAATAATTGTTATTACATTCCCTTTATTACTAGAAACATTATTTCAACTTCCGTTTTGGATACTGAAGGGTTTTCATTCATTATTAAGAATAAATGTTGTTCTATTTATAAGGATGCATTATTTTATGCCAGTGCTAACTTAATGAATGGTCTCTATATATTTGATTTAGATAACCATGTCTATAACATAAATACTAAAAAGCATAAATCAAATGATTCAAATCCCACTTACCTTTGGTATTGTCATTTAGGCCATATTAACTTGAAACACATGCATAAGATGCAAAAGGAAGGTCTTTTGCAATCATTTGATTTTGAATCATATGATGCATGTGAATCTTGTTTAGAAGAAAAAATGACGAAATCACCTTTTACTGGAAAAGGAGAAAGAGCTAGTAAACTATTGGAACTAATACATACTGATGTATGTGGACCAATGAGTTTAAAAGCCAAAGGTAATTTTAGCTACTTCATATCATTAACTGATGATTTAAGTAGATATGGGTATATTTACTTGATGAGGCACAAATCTGAATAGTTTGAAAAGTTCAAACAATTTCAAAATGAAGTTGAGAATCAGCTTAGCAAGAAAATTAAACATGGTTCGATCTATGATGAGTAATGTTAATCTTCCACTATCCTTTTGGGGATATGTTCTCGAAACTGCTACTTTTACAGTAAACAGAACACCGTCAAAAGTTATAGAAAAGACATCATATAAGATATGAGTGGAAAAGTTCCAAAGTTGTCTTTTCTAAAAGTCTGGGGATGTGAAGCTTATGTAAAACGTTTACTTTCTGATAAGCTGGCACCCAAATCAAACAAATGTTTCTTTGTGGGTTATCCAAAAGAAACAAGGGGCTATTACTTCTACAAGCAAACTGAGAACAAAGTGTTTGTTGCTCGAGATGGTGTCTTTTTGGAAAAAGAGTTTATTTCAAAGACGACAAGTAAGAGTAATGTACTTCTCGAAGAAATTCATGAAGAGCAACAAATGGATGGAATTTAACCTCCATTAGAGGTGGAGACCTCTATGTTTAATGACATGTTAGACGTGTCAGATATGGCACCCCATGTACCAGAGGTAGAGGAACATGAACTCATAATCCCGACAGGGGTATTGAATGATGTCCCACTCGAATTAGATACACTAGAAAGTTCACAACTTGTTGTGAATATTTCTCCTGTTGCTCTAGCCCCTCGTAGAACTGATAGGCCTAGATCTAGACCAAAGAGATTTGTGGATTTTCTTTTGATAGAAAACGGCGAAGTTTTAATTTTGGAAGATGAGGAACCTAATAGCTACAAGAAAGCTATGACGAGTCCAAACTCTGATAAATGGCTAGAAGCCATGAAATCTGAAATGGAGTCCATGTCTGAATCAAGTTTGGAGCTTAGTTGATTTACTAGATGGGATAATACCCATAGGATGCAAATGGATTTTCAAGTTGAAAACAGACAAGGAAGGAAACGTGAGTATTTTCAAAGCTAAATTGGTGGCTAAGGGATATAAACAAATTCATGGTATAGACTATGATGAGACCTTTTCACCAGTTTCTATGTTTAAATCCATTCAAATACTCCTAGCAATTGCAACTCATTATGATTATGAGATTTGGCAAATGGATGTCAAAACTGCCTTCCTTAATGGAAATTTGGAAGAGGTTGTGTATGACACAACCGAAAGGTTTTGTAGATTCTAAAAATGTTGGGAATGTATGTAAACTTCAAAAATTCATTTATGGATTGAAGCAAGCATCTCGGAGTTGGAATCTTCGTTTTAATGAGGCAATCAAACAGTTTGGTTTTCTTAGAAATGAAGAAGAGTCCTGTGTTTACAAGAAAATTAGTGGGAGTAATGTGGCCTTCTTGATCCTATGTGTAGATGACATACTGCTCATTGGAAATGACATTCCAATGCTTAACTCTATAAAGATTTGGCTAGGGAAATGTTTTTCAATGAAGGATCTTGGAGATGCAGAGTACATTTTGGGCATCAAGATTTGTAGAGATAGATCTAGAAGGATGATTGGACTAAGTCAGGAAACTTATATTGATAAAATTGTTGAAAGGTTCAATATGAAAGACTCTAAGAGAGAATTTTTACCCATGTCACATGGTATAATGCTTAGTAAGAATCAATGTCCTTCAAAACCTGATGAACAAAAGCACATAAGTAAGATTCCTTATGCCTCAGCAATAGGATCTATCATGTATGCCATGATTTGTACTCATCCAGACATCTCATATGCTTTGAGCATGTGTAGCAGATTCCAATCGAATTTAGGTGAAGCACACTAGATTGCGGCTAAGAACATCCTCAAGTACTTGAGAAGAACTAAGGATTGTTTCTTAGCATATGGAGGTGAGAATGAACTTGTTGTTGAAGGTTATGTTGATACAAGCTTCCAAACGGATAGAGATGATTTTCGATCCCAATTCGGTTTCATCTTCTGTCTTAATGAAGGAGCAGTGAGCTGGAAAATTTCAAAGCAAACCACTGTTGTAGATTCTACAATTGAAGTAGAATACCTTGCAGCTTCAGAAGCAGCAAAGGAAGGAGTTTGGATTAAAAAGTTCATTATCGAACTTGGTGTGGTTCCTAACATAAACGATGGTGTAAATCTTTATTGTGATAATAATGGAGCCATTGCCCAAGCTAAGGAACTTAGATCACTCCAGAAGTCCAAACACATTATGAGAAAGTTTCACGTAATACGAGATATCATTGAGAGAAAAAATGTGAAAATTTACAAAATTCATACGGATGACAATGTTGTAGATCCATTGACTAAGCCACTACCTCAACCTAAGCATGAAGGTCATACTAGGGCCATAGGGATTAAGCGTTCTAGAGATTTATTTTAAATCATGTAATTTTCTAATTTTATGAAACTTGTTCATAGACTTGAAAAAGATGATAAGTTTGTTTTGAAATAGATTTTCAATGTTGATTCATTATTCTATTGAATTAATATGTCTAAAATAATTTATAATTTCAAATAGGATTGTCAAATACGTGATTTGATAAATTGAACCCTATAATACGAACTTGAAGTTATATTTATCATTGTCCCTAGTCTAAGTCATTAAATTGAACAAAAATGACTTATAAAGACTTGTTTGTAAGTTGGTTGATAGCGCAGTTTCATTGGCTATAGAGACATTTGATGTCTAATCAATTACATGGATATTTGTTGGAGAACAGATATTGGATTAGCCCGAATAAAATTATGTGCAACATCATAGAATTTTCAGTAACTATTAACTAAGTTCCTAAATCATGAGTATACCACTTATTTCTTATATAAGGATTGGATATTCTTGGTTTTGTCAAACATCGTGCCGTAAAAGGAGGCTATAAAGTCGAGATTCAGAATTGACATGAATTGTATGGAGAAGTGTGGGTGTAGAAGAATGCGATTGTCTTCCTATTTAATAGGAATGTTGTCTTCGGCCTCTTGAAAAATGAAAACTAAATGCATGGCCATGCTCAAATGGATTAAGAGTTAATCATTTGTTTTGACAGTTTAAATTTGAAATTCAAGAAAAAGTCTGAATAAGATAAAATGACGAACTATCTTACATGATGTTCAGATTAAGATTTTAAAATGACAAGGGAATTTATTATTGCACACTTGTTGAGGATAAGTGGAAGATTGAAGGAGATGTCTTTTAATAAGATGTCAATATAATACATAGTTAAGGATTTTAATTAATGAAGATTATTAATTCAGTTATTTTAGGTGGTCGCAGTGTTTAGCTAGAAATCAACTACGATCTGCATTTTAATTGTTGGGCTTGCTACTAACAATAACTGGGTCCTACGAGGGTTATACACGTTAAGTTTGAAATAGATCAATAAGCTCGTTGTATATAAGTTGTGGGCCTAATATGATTAGGATACGTGTTGGGCCTAATGTGATTAAACATAGATTATGGGCTTTTGCTTTTGACCGCGCGTCGCAACGTGGTAAAATTAATTAATCTCTTTCCTATCCTAACCAACTAGTAGTTATGGCAAGTCGGATGTCGATCCCACAGAGAATACAGAATAAATTGTGTCACCTATGCTCTAATCAGAAACGAAAAGATTGGGGGGGTTTTGATCGAGAATCACTACTACTATAAAACGAGAAAATGAATTAAGCAAGAAATCAATCTAAAAAGGCATCCCGGTTAACAGTTCGATTATCCCCCAATCTCAATTATGCTTTAATCAATGTAACACCCCTCTCTCAGATTATCATGGAATTATCACCCCTAGTCTAACAACAAGCTCCGTTAAACCGAATCGTCTCTTAGGATTAGTTAAATTAGGATAAGATCACTAATTAACCCTATTTAATTGAATAACTCATAACAAGCTCTCCAGATTTAATTCATTAAATGCATTAATTACCAAGACGATAGGGTGAACTAGACTCCGAATACACAAGCTCGATTCGATAATCTAGGATTATATTACCCTAGCGATGCACGACCTCTAGTTTACCACTTATGAAAATTAAATCACAACAATTACGATTCATGATTTAAGATTCTAGCAATCAATTATCAATACTTAACCTAGGTGATCAGTCTAAATCAAGTATCAAATAATCGAAAATGTTATGCACAGATAACATAATCAATTCCAATCAAACATCGAGAAAGGGATACGAAATTAGTTAAAATATAAAAGAAATATGGGTTTAAACCTCCCTACTAATCGGAATTGAAGAATTAGCCGATCATTATTGAAATCAAATCCACAATAAAGGTTGAGCAATCCATCATCAAATCAAATTAATCTAGAAATTGGAAATATATTTATCTCTCTCTAATCTAATCCCTCTCTAAAACTAATAATAGCAAAAGCATAAACTATTCTCTGTCCCTGACTCTTCCTTTTTGGCTGCGTGAACTTTTGCCCTTCTCGTGTCTTGTCCCTAATATAGAATTCTTTTCCTCTCTTTCTTGGAAATCAAGTCACAATTTACGGCTGATGAGTTTTTGATTTGGATTTGGAGCCCTTTTTGGGCCAGGCCCATTTCTTTCTCTTTATGTAAATTGGATTTCCTTCTTTTTTCTCCTTTTTCCTCTTTAATTCTTTTGGGCCTTAGAAATTGAATAGACCCAATTGACTTCTCTTCTTTCAACGATCATCTTTCTCAACTCCAAAATACTTCAAAACATTCTAAAATAATCAAGAAAATAATTCGTGAAGTACTCGGAGACATAAAACACATATAGGTGCAGAAACGGTGCATTTAATCATCTAAAATATTATAAAATCACGAATATACACTCGATAAAATGCACCAATTTGCTACTTGTCAAATCTCCCTACACTTAAACCATTGCTTGTCCTCAAGCAACATAAAAGAATTAAAGCACATAGGGAATCAAAATAAGAGATTATAATCGCTTGCTCAGATCCTCACCAACATTCATAGGAATTTGAATCATGTTAGAAATAAGGCATAAAACACATTGGACTAAATGTACTATCTTGAGAAATCATAAAGCTAGGCAGGGTATCGAAAATCAAATAATCACAGACAAATCATCAATTCATTCCACCACCTACATCAATCAATACACTCCAATTCCTTTTTCGATATCCTTCATCTAGATTAAAATTTGTTAAAACTTCACACATCATGATTAACCCCCTTTCTTTTCTCCAAAGATATTTCTCTCTTTTTTTTGGATGAAGTTGGCAGCTCCACACCACTCTTAGGTTAGTCCTACCATGCATTTATTTGATTTTTTTTTATACGGGACCCCTAAGAGCAAGCAGCTGATTCCACACCCCATCATCTTTTCACTTCTCAAAAAAAATTTCTTTTTTTTTTCAACTAAAACACCTTTCTCTATCACATCAATTTTTTTTTCAACCGAGGGGGTTTTATCAGAATGATCATCTTTCAAAATTTCCAATCTAGACTACTTCCATCAAGGAATTAAAAAACATATCTCAAGACACAAATAAGCAAAACAAATCAACTCAAAGTCATGGATTAATTCTCAAACCAATACTATCCTTCCCAACAACATTTTTTCGAGACAACATCCAGCAATTTAACCAAAGAAAACAATGCTCACCAACAAATTTCCAACACACAACGAATCCCCAAATACGAAAATAAACAGCACTCGAATCATCATTGCAAGCTCTCTTATTATTTTTCTCTTTTTTTTATATGCATGTAGAAATAAATGTGCTAAAGTAGGTAAACATGCGTCCTAATGCAATGAAAATTAAAAACAAACTACATGCAACTATATAATCCTAAATGCAAACTATATGCAAGATATACAATAACACTTCACCCCCATACTTGAAAGCATGCTTGTCCTCAAGAAAATCATCAAAAACACAGCAGAAGCATAGAAAAAACCAGACACAATGTAATGGCGAAAAGTGAGCAAACAAGTAGTAAGGAATAGAAAGCACCAGATCATCGGTGGGATGAACGAGCACGTCGCCAATGCAGCAATTGTCCTTCAAGCTCAGCAACACTCACACGTAGCTCATCTTTGTCATGCTCCAACTAGTTTACACGCTGCGTCAAATGGGAAGAAGAGTTGGGGCTGTCGAACGGCGGGTCCGGTGGTGAGACATGGGGACATCGAAGATGGCTGGGTGCTCTGTTGTCGGTGGCTGAGTGGCGCTGCAGAGCGGTAATTTTCCAGCAGCGGTATGGGGGAGATTACCTCTTGGGCGGTCGAGCTGCAGTGGTCGGACGTCGGTGGCTAGTTTGCAGGTGGCTGAATGGTGGGGGTTAGACAGCAGCTGGACGGCGGCGGAGCGGCTGGGCGTCGTGGGTGATGCTGGGTGGCGGCCCTGTAGTGAAGTTAGGGTACGGTACAGCTGGGCTGCTGTTTGGTCGGTGGTGTTGCTACAGCGAGACGGCGGCAGCAAATGGCTGTACAGCTGGGCGGTCGGACGGCGTTAGGCACGGCGGCGATACGACAGAGGTGCAGCAGCTGAGCGTCGGCGGTGTTTCAGCAGCGAAATTACGGCGGTGAGATGGTGTTGGATAGCAGTTGGGCGGCGGTGGGGCTGAGAGTTATTGCTGTCAATTTTTCTTTTTTTTTTGTTGAAGGAGGAGGAATAAGGGCTGCACGTGAGAATAAGGTAAATTAGGGCAAGGAATTTGGGGGAAAAAATAGTGCAATTCAGTCCTTCATTTCCTAAAAATAGCAATTAGAAACATTTAAGTTGTGCAATTTAAACCCCTCAACTCTAAATTTATATCCAAACTGACCCCCAAGATATTTAATTCCCAAATTACAAACCACTGGACATAATGAATTCAAGACCTGCCTTTTTTTTTATATATTTTTTATGAGAAAAACACGAAACAGAAGTGAAAAGAAAGAAAAAAACAAAATGGGTTGCCTCCCACAAAGCGTTGTTGTTCAACGTCGTTGGCTCGATGAAACTCCCTTTTTAAAGCGACGATGGGTCCTCAAGCGTAGTCCTCTCAACCTCGATGTCACGAAAACCTTCAAAATACGGCTTGAGCTGGTGCCCATTAACTTTAAATATTTTTCCCGTTCGAGAGCTTTTGATCACCACTGCACCATGAGGAAATATATCAATTATAATAAAAGGTCCTAACCAACGAGAATGAAGCTTACCGGGAAATAGCTTGAGCCGAGAATGATAAAGCAAAACTTTATCCCCCACTACAAACTGTTTTCTCATGATACGCGTGTCATGTAGGACTTTTATTTTCTCCTTGTAGATTAGTGCATTCTCGAATGCATCGTTTCGTATTTCCTCAAGCGAACAGCGAACAACTGTTCGTTTAGAAAACTTTCAATGAGTGGGGGTCCACTTTCTGGATGTACCAGCCGACTCAGATGGTCTGCAACTGAATTTTCAGACCCCTTTTTATCTCTAATCTCGAGATCGAATTCTTGGAGAAGTAAATCCATCGGATTAGTCTAGGCTTGGCTTTCTTTTTGGTGAGAAGAAACTTCAAAGTTGCATGATCAGAGAATACGACCACTTTAGTGCCTAACAAATAAGATCTAAACTTTTCCAAAGCAAAAACTACAGCTAAGAGTTCTTTTTCAGTGGTGGTGTAGTTTGCTTGTGCCGAATTCAAAGTTTTTGATGCATAATAGATCACATGAGCCGTTTTCCCCACTCTTTGTCTGAGAACAGCCCCAACAGCGTAGTCCGAGGCATCACACATCACTTCAAATGGCAATTCCCAGTTCGGAGGTTGGATGATTGGTGGTGTTGTCAATCGCTCCTTCAATTTGTCAAAAGCGACCTTGCACTCATCATCGAACCTAAAATCCACATCATTTGGCAGCAACTTACACATTGGGGCTGATATCTTGGAGATGTCCTTGATAAATCTTCGATAAAATCCTACATGGCCAAGAAAAGAACACACTTCCCGCACATTCGTGGGGTAAGGTAATGCCGAAATAAGATCTATCTTAGATTTATCAACTTCTATGCCTTTTAAAGAAACAATGTGACCCAAAACTATACCTTGTTCTACCATAAAATGACATTTTTCCCAATTCAAAACAAGGTTAGTTTCTACACATTGCTTTCAAATCAATTCTAGGCCTTTCAAACAATTTTCAAATGAATCACCATAAACACTAAAATCATCCATGAAAACCTCAATTATGCTACCCACATATTCAGAAAATATGCTTACCATACACCGTTGAAAAGTGGTTGGGGCATTGTAGAGACCAAACGGCATTCGTCGGTAAGCAAACGTACCGAATGGGCAGGTGAAGGTAGTCTTTTCCTGGTCCTCAGGTGCTATGGCAATCTGAAAATATCCTGAAAAACCATTTAAAAAACAATAATGAGAGTGTCCAGTTAAGCGTTCAAGCATTTGGTCAATGAAGGGCAGGGGAAAGTGGTCCTTTCGAGTCATGAAGTTCAATTTATGATAGTCAATACAAACCCTCCATCCAGTTTGTACTCGGGTAGGGACCAACTCACCTTCTTTATTCTCGACTACTGTGATCCCAGATTTCTTAGGCACAACCTGCGTAGGACTTACCCATCGACTATCAGAAATTGGATAGATGATTCCTACATCCAAAAGTTTCAACACTTCCTTTTTTACGACCTCCATCATGGGTTGATTTAATCTTCTTTGCGCCTCTCGAGATGGTTTGGCATCGTCTTCAAGAAGAATGTGGTGCATGCACAAAGCAGGACTAATACCTCTAATATCTGCAATTGTCTATCCAATAGCCTCCTTGTATTTTTAAGAACTTGAAGTAGAGCCTCTTCTTGAATGGAACCCAATTTTGCTGAAATTATTACAGGCAATGAATCTTGCTCTCTCAGATAGGCATACTTCAAATGATTTGCAATGATTTCAATTCAAGTTTTGGTGCCTGCAACACAGATGGAAGAATTTCTTTGTGAGACTCAGGTAAATTAATAAAGTGTAAATCATACTTTGGTGGGCAAAGAGGGTTGTGATTGAAATGCAGCCACAATTCCAAGTATATCCATGTTCCCATGTACAGCAATCTGCCCTTTGTCTCCTCTCAAGTCCTTAGTCACCACGAGTTCCAAATTGTCCCTGCAAGTCATCTCAAAAACTTTCTCGACAAGGGGTCATAATGCTCAAAACAAAAACATCATTCTCATTTTCAGGATATTTCATGGCATCAAAGATATTAAATTTAATTATTTGCCCATCGAATTCCATCGTGAGGGTTCCCTTACGAACATCTATTTTGTTTGGGAGGTGTTCAAAAACGGCCTCCCTAACAAAATAGGTGGTGAAACTGATGGGTCACCATTCATATCCAACACATAAAAGTCTGCAGGGAAAATAAGCTCATTTACTTCAACAAGGACATCTTCAATGACCCCATCAGGGTATGCAGTACTACGATCATCTAAATTAAATGATAACACGTGTATTTTTCAATGGCCCTAGATAAAGAGATGCGTAGATAGAGCGTGGTATAACATTAATGGAAGCTCCTAGGTCTAGCATAGCACGCTCGATTCTAACATTCCCAATGTGGTATGGAATAACAAACATACCTGGATCCTTTCACTTTTGGGGAAACTTCCTTTGGAATATTACAGACACGCTCTCTCCCATCATGGCTTTCTCATCACCTTTGAGTTTTCGTTTGTTCGTGCATAAGTCTTTGAGGAATTTTTCATATCGTGGAACTTGTTTGATCGCATCAATCAAAGGAATATTGATCTCCACCTTACGAAAAACATCCAGTAGTTGTTTCTCTTGATCCTCCTTTGTTGCTCTCGCCAACCTGGAAGGAAAATGAACCATATTAGCATGACTTTGAGGAGAAAAATCTGAGTTTACCTGTGCTGATTTTGAAGTCTTCACACTGGATGATGGATGAACATTGGGAGATCCAGTGTCAATCTATTCAGCAGGTTTTTCTTCCTCTTCATTTTCCCGATTTTTCTCAGGCTTTTTGGGTTCTTCCAACTGCTTCCCACTTCTCAGGGTTACTGCACTAACATTCCTTGGGTTTATCTCAGGTTGAGACGGTAATTTACCTCCATTTTGAGCCTCAAGACGACTCACTGCTGTTGCTAGTTGGCTCATTTGCATCTCAAGATTTTTGATACTTGACTGGGTATCTCTTTGGAATTGAGCAGTGTCCCTTTGGAATTGGACGGTGTCCCTTTGGAGTTGCATTGTGTTGGAGGCCAATGTTTTCATCATATCCTCCAAAGACATGTTGGAGTTTTGTCCGGATAATTGCCCATGGTAATTAGAATTTCCTCCATGATGGTTTGAATGTCCTCCTTGGTGATTAAGATTTCTTAAGAGTTATGGAGGTTTATTATTCTCCCCTTGCTGATTTTCCCACCTCAGATTTGGATGATCCCTCCAACCCGGATTGTACGTATTGAAATAAGGGTCATACTTCCTTCCTTGGTAGTTTGAGTTCCCTCCATGGTAGTTTCCACTTCCCACAGCATTAGCATGAGCCTCGATTTCATCGAGCAAAATTTGACATGAATTTGTGGTGTGGTCAGTGGTATTGCAAAGACGACAAGATTTCACCTGAGGTATACCTGCAGCAACTTGACGAACAAAAGAGGTTAATTCATTTAGTTTATTCTCAACGGTAGATTCACTTACCTCTTTCATATATCGCAGTGAAGAATTCCGAGTGCCAAATTGTTGGGAAGTGGCAGTCATGTCTGCGATAAGAGCTCTTGCTGCTGAAGGCGTCTTATTCATTAGAGCCCCTCCACTTGCTGCATCAATGATGTTTCGATCCATGGTGGACAGCCCTTCATAGAAGTATTGGATCAAAAGTTGCTAAGAAATCTGGTGATGAAGGCAGCTCACTTCCAACTTCTTAAAACATTCCCAATATTCATATAGTGTCTCTCCATGCATTTGTCGAGCTCCAGTTATTTCTCTCCGAATGTTTGCTGCTTGAGATGCAGGGAAATACTTCTCCAAGAAAAGTCGTTCTATTCCACTCCATGTTCTAATGGAACTTGAGGGAAGGTAATACAACCAATCTTACGCTGAGTCCTTTAGAGAGAAAGGAAATGCTCGAAGCCTAATTTGTTCTTCCGTCACAGCTTTTGGCTTCATACTCGAGCATACACCATAGAACATCTTCAGGTGCTTATGAGGATCCTCACTTGCATGTCCATAAAACGAATGAAGTAAATGGATTAACCCAGATTTAAGTTCAAAATTAGTATCTTCATCAAGATCAGGGAAAGTAATGCAAAGAGGTTGCTGAGTAAGTGCAGGATTCGCTAGCTCCCTCAATGTTCGTTCATGTGTCATTGCTTCCTCCTCGTGTTCAGATTCACTAGAATCGGTATGAGAAATAGGTAATGTAAACTCCAAAACTCGCTTGGCTTGTCTCCTCAAGACTCGATCTCGTCGGGTTATCTCAGGATAAAATTCCAAATCTTTATTTCCTTGGGATCGAGTACAAATTCACCACCTGAAATCGTGAAATTTAAGTGTGAAAACTCAGTTTAAGCAATCTGCAAGTTCTAACACTAGAAAAATCGATTCACACTAGGGTTGCCAATGTAAAAAGTACGACAGAACAAAGCAGACTTAGGAACCAAAACAGGCAGAAACAAAGCACAACAGGGCAGAACAGAGGCGCAGACTGAACAACAAAATATATCACCCTTTTTTTTTCAATTTTCAATTTTTTTTAAATAAATAAACAAGAAAAGACACAAGATAACACAATAAATTAAAATCAGTCCCCGGCAACGGCGCCAAAATTTGACCGCGCATCGTAACACGGTAAAATTAATTAATCTCTTTCCTATCCTAACCAACTAGTAGTTAGGGCAAGTCGGATTTTGATCCCACGGAGAATGCAGAATAAATTGTGTCACTTATGCTCTAATCTGAAACGGAAAAGGTTGGGGGAGTTTTGATCGAGAATCACTACTACTATAAAACGAGAAAATGAATTAAGCAAGAAATCAATCTAAAAAGGCATCCCGATTAACAGTTCGGTTATCCCCCAATCTCAATTATGCCTTAATCAATGTAACACACATCTCTCAAATTATCATGGAATTATCACCCCTAGTCTAATAACAAGCTCTGTTAAACCGAATCGTCTCTTAGAATTAGTTAAATTAGGATAAGATCACTAATTAACCCTATTTAATTGAATAACCCAGAACAAGTTCTCCAGATTTAGTTCATTAAATGCATTAATTACCAAGACGATAGGGTGAACTAGTCTCCGAATACACAAGCTCGATTTGATAATCTAAGATTATGCTACCCTAGAGATGCCCGACCTCTAGTTTACCACTTATGAAAATTAAATCACAACAATTACGATTCATGATTTAAGATTCTAGCAATCAATTATCAATACTTAACCTAGGTGATCAGTCTAAATCAAGCATCAAATAATCGAAAACGTTATGCACAAATAACATAATCAATTTCAATCAAACATCGAGAAGGGGATACGAAATTAGTTAAAACATAAAAGAAATATGGGTTTAAACCTCCCTACTAACCGGAATTGAAGAATTAGCCGATCATTCTTGAAATCAAATCTACAATAAAGGTTGAGCAATCCATCATCAAATCAAATTAATCTAGAAATTGGAAATATGTTTATCTCTCTCTAATCTAATCCCTCTCCAAAACTAACCCTAGCAAAAGCATAAACTATTCTATGTCCCCGACTCTTCCTTCTTGGCTGCGTGAATTTTTGCCCTTTTCTTATCTTATCCCTAATATAGAATTCTTTTTCTCTCTTTCTTGGAAATCAAGTCACAATTTGCGGCTGATGAGTTTTTGATTTGGATTTGGAGCCCTTTTCGGGCCAGGCCCATTTCTTTCTCTTCATGTAAATTGGATTTCCTTCTTTTTTCTCCTTTTTTTTCTTTAATTCTTTTGGACCTTAGAAATTGAATCGGCCCAATTGACTTCTTCTCTTTCCACGATCATCTTTCTCGACTCCAAAATACTTCAAAACATCCTAAAATAATCAAGAAAATAATTCATGAAGTATTCGGAGACATAAAATACATATAGGTGCAGAAACAGTGCATTTAATCATCTAAAATATTATAAAATCATGAATATACACTCGATAAAATGCACCAATTTCCTACTTGTCAGCCTTTTATTTGGTATAAATAGATGAGCCTAAATCTAATTTGGGTGACAAGAAAAACATTATTTCCACTCACTGAATAGGAAACATGGCTCCTTCAGAAAGAAAAGAAGTTTTCTCTGCGTTCTAGCAAACGCTTTGGAGGAGGTTTAGGAAGAGCTAGTGTGTCTCGAGTAGAGGAATTACATCTGTGATTTTTGGTTGTCGTCATAAAAGGACACGCATCAAGAGGTAAATTGTTATTTAAATTGTGCATGAAATCCTCTTCTATTTTGATGCTTGAGAAAATTATTTTCTTCTATTCCGCTGCGTAGCATCAAAATCTTACAACAACACCTTGAGCCGAGTCATGTTCCTGATTTCTCCAGGCACATGTCCACCAAAATAGTTATCTTCCATGAAAATATATTTTAAGTTATGAGCACTGATCCAAATTTGATGGTATTTCTCCAAACAACTCATTAAATGATATATTAAGTTTTTTTAGTTTATGTAGATTATGCTTGCACATCTCAATTAGTAGACTACTTGATAACGATGACATGTTGAAAATGGATGGAGGAATTGGACCATCAAAAAAATTGTTGCTCATGTCTAGAGAAAAAGGATAAGAAAGATTTTCGATTTCTGATGGTATACTGCCTGTAAATTCTATATTTGAAATGTTCAATTTAGTCACTCTATTATAGCTCAAATCATAATCAACCTTGATCCAACTATAAACAGAGGTTTTGATCGTCCAATTTTTGAACAACATATCATAAAAATCTAAAATAATGTGAGATTTTAATATTAAAAATAAAGATTGATCTATTGCTACTAACTATGGTGGCTAAACCACAACCCAACAAACATATAACTAATGAGAATAGAGCAAATAAAGAAAACTAGAAAAATCTCTCCATGGGCTTGATTTCTGAAGTTAAAGTTGTGTGGCAAACAAGAACTGAAGCCATTCTATATATGGAAAATTGTAAGACTATTGTGGCTAAGAAAGGAAACAAGTGGGGATTAAAGTGAGAAAAAACTTTTCTAAGTCAATGCCCAACTTTGATTTCCATATTTTTGTTCACTTCATAAATTAAAGACAATTCTTGATCCAGTCATTGCAAGCCCATGTTTTTCATTCTTAATTGTATTGCAAATGATTCTTTTTTTTTTCCTGATAAACGTCTCATAAATCTCATTCAACCTACTTATAAGTCACAAAATATAGATTTTCACTTGAATAAATAAATCTGATTTGCAGGTAGTGAAATTATGTCACAAGCTGATATATGTGAGACATTTTCCGTATAAGCTTTTATATATTTTTTTAATGTTTTCAAAGAATCCATGATGAGTTTAATTTGGAAAGAAATCTAGAACT
Organism: Scutellaria barbata; assembly: GCA_028654395.1. Lineage (NCBI taxonomy): Eukaryota > Viridiplantae > Streptophyta > Magnoliopsida > Lamiales > Lamiaceae > Scutellaria > Scutellaria barbata. The sequence continues at coordinate 7,048,018 of CM053649.1, read as the reverse complement.
TTCATACAACATAGACTCCAACTTTGGATGGTTTTTCTTTTTAACTAAGATGTGTGGTTAGATAATTAATTGATGATGTGTATTTAAAATTTGATAAATGTAGTAACTAGGTGACAGACATGTCATCCAATTTTGACTAAAATCTAAAATTGACTAAAATTGCTACTAAATGATAAGCATGAATAAATCGACAAAATTTAAAGGATTGATCAAAAAAAAAAAAAAAACCTACAAAGGCTTAGACTTGTTTGACTATTATACCAAAAACAAAAGGCAGCGGGATATCACGTCAGTTTCTACTCATATATCAGAGGCCGCTCTCAGATTCCAATACAACTTTCTTTCTCTCTCTCTCTCTCTTAGTGTGTGGATTTCTGTAAGTAACAATCAAAGTTAAACTCTTACCTGTGACGGCCATATTTGTGTAGGCGTTACAGTTGAAGTACAACTTCTTCAGGTGCAGTTTATTCTCCTTTTTAGGCATGAGTGAGGAATATGGAGCCGTTAGCAATAGTAGACGGTGGTGGCCATAGAGGTGGAGGAAGGCGACAGCAACAACATTAACAGATCGTAATGAGGTAGATGGTGATGTAAATGGGTATGGATAATACCTTGTGGATAAACAAACACCCGTGGATAAAAGGGTACCCATTTACATTATATTATATTATAAATTATAATTTTCAATTGACTTATCTGTGTTCATTATACACATTTTCAACAATTAAAATGCATCATATCAATAATCACTAACTAACCGTTAACAACAATAACAAAAAATCATATAAAAACTCAAAACCTAATATTTAAATATATATATATATATATTAAAAATAATAAATATATGTGTATGTGTATACTTCATATATTAAACTTTTATAATTATAAAATATATAAAATTATATATAGGATACTAGAGCAAGTAATCGGGTCAGGTAAAATGCTAACTCATATTTAATCCTTACCCTAACGTATTTTAGTGGGTATGGATCGTACCCTATCGATTACCCTAAATTTTTGATGATGTCCTATCTAGTTACTCGATTATTCACGGATAATTCTATCCTATGAATAAAACTGATATCCGTGTATTTGAGTGGTTTATTTATAGTAAAAATTGAATAAAACATTCTTCATGACAACTTAATACACATCTTTGGTAGTGGACTCACCTCAAGATCGAAAGATTGGAATACATCAAATACACGATTTATATAATAATAATTTCAAGGGGTTAGGATTTTAATTTATATCAATGAGACCTAGACTTGAAATGGATTATAAAAAAATAAATTAATACCCATCTTTGTTTCTTTTCTCAGGCCCAACTTTAATTCTTATTTTTATATAAGCCCGTAGCTAATTTTATTATTTTTATCTGAGCCCGAAAAGAAAATATTTATAATTCTAAGCTTTTTATTTTTTTATTTTTTTTATTTTAAGATAAGAAAACAAACAAATGTAATATAAATGAGTAGTGTTTGTGTGAATTAAGTGGATGAATCACAATCCATATAATTGGGTGCGTGGGTTCAATCCGGTCAAGTTAGAATTTATGCCCAATTTTTTTATTTTATATCATAATCTTTATATTATATAAATATAACTTTTATATTATATATTAGTATAACCTTTATATATATACATATATATCATAATCTTTAAGTGAATAATTTAGACTTTTCAATATAAAAATTTATGTCATATACCTGAAACATTTATGTTATATAAGTATAACTTTTATGTTATGTTAGTATAAGATATCATAACTTTTAGGTTAAATTACTTAGACTTTTTTCAGTACAAACAACATAATTAAAAGTTATGTAACTTTTATATTATATTAATATAACCTTTATATACAGATATTATAACATTTAAGTAAAATTACTTAAACTTTTTCAATATAAATAACATAAAAGTTATGTAACCTTTATATTATTTGAGGATAACCTTTAAATTATATTAATATAACATTTATAAACAAATTTCATAAGTGATATTATTTAAGACTTTTTTCAATATATATAACATAAAAAGTTATGTCAATAGAATATAAAGGTTAAACAAATATAACTAAAAGGTTAGGTTTGTTCAACTAAAAATGTTAGATAAAAATAATTAAAGTTGGACAGGAGAATTAAAATTTAAGTACAAATCCTAGAATATATAAGCACGTATATGACTCGTTTTTAGTACTTTTCGGATCATACATACACTTAATGCTTAAAAATAATATAATTAATTTAAGTACAAATCCTAGAATATATAAGCACGTGTATGACTCTTTTTTAGTAATTTTCGGGTCATACATTCACTTAGTGCTTAAAAATAATATAATTGTGAACATAATTTTGTGGCTAATGGAAAGAACCAGTATTCTCTAGAAGATGAACAGCTCTTGAAAGCTAGAATTTACATGAATTCGCCAGAATTCTCCACCCATCCTATAAATCTTCTTCTCCTTCCCCCAATTACTTGTCAAGATCCAGAATAATCACCCTAATAACAACTTAGTCGATCAAAGCTAGCCATCAATTTATTAATTAATCGAAAATGTCTTTGATTCCAAGCTTCTTTGGCAACCGCCGGAGCAACGTCTTCGATCCATTTTCAATGGATGTTTGGGATCCCTTCGAGGGCTTTCCTTTTTCATCCTCCCTCGCCAATCTCCCTTCCTCCGCCAGGGAAACCACGGCCTTGGCCAATGCTCGCATCGACTGGAAAGAGACGCCGGAGAGCCACGTGTTCAAGGTGGATGTTCCTGGGTTGAAGAAAGAGGAAGTGAAGGTGGAGATTGAGGATTCTAATGTTCTGCAGATCAGTGGGGAGAGAAGCAAGGAGCAGGAGGAGAAGAACGACAGGTGGCACCGCGTCGAGAGGAGCAGCGGCAAGTTCCTCCGCCGCTTCAGGCTGCCGGAGAATGACAAGTTGGATCAGGTGAAGGCGGCGATGGAGAATGGGGTGCTCACTGTTACTGTGCCAAAGGAGGAAGTGAAGAAGCCTGAGGTGAAGGCCATTGATATCTCCGGTTAAGCAAATCGTAAGTCGTGAGATGATGTCGAATTTGTGAAATAAAATCAGATAATTGCAATGCGTAGGTAGTGCTCGATGAATTGCCTGTAAAATATTTTATCAGATAAATCCACAAATATTATTTTGTACTCACTATACAGACAGTAGCAAATCAAGAGTAACACTAATGAATTGATGTTCTTAAGAACATCATATAAATCAAGCTCCTGACTTTAGGAACTGGATCAACCGATCCAAATTCATGTAAGAAGATCCCTCTTCAGAAATAGCCTTGCTTGCCAAAATGGCCAAATCACGTGCCTTCTTCGAAAACTCATCTCTCCTAAAATCCATAACATCCCTGATCATCTTCTCAATCAAGATTCGATCACATGTGTCTTTCATATCCAATCCAATCTTCCACACCTCACTCACAAACCTACTGTTCGTTGTCTGATCAGCGAAATAAGACCAACAAAGCATTGGCAGGCCGACTGCAATGCCCTCCAAAGTCGAATTCCATCCACTATGAGTGAAGAAGGCACCAACTGCTGGATGGCCTAAAACTTCTCTCTGTGGGGCCCATTCCACCATCAATCCTCTCGACTTTGTACCTTCTTCTAATTCCACCGGAATCTCATTCCGATTATCATTTCCAGTGATGGAATCAGGCCTTATGACCCACAAGAATCTCTGCCCACTATTCACCAACCCATGCCAGAACTCAAACAATTCATCCCTTGTCAAAATTGTGATACTTCCAAAGCTCACATATATCACTGAATTGTTTGGCTGAGAATCCAACCAGGCAATGCAGCTGTGATCTTCCTCCCAGAAACTGCTTGAATAATGCAGTGATTCCATTCCTTTGGCCTTCAAACGAGCTTTCAAATGTGTGTGCATTGGACCAATGGAATACAAATTGGGAATGTGCTTACGGATCTGATCAAGAACAGAACCTTCCAAATCTTCAAATGTGTTGAGAATGAGCCCACTGGCTTTAGCAGTTGCTTTAGTCTCTGTTTTAGTGGTCTGCAATCCGTAATCATCAATGTCATCAACTCGGCAAATCCCAGGAAGGTCGCGACGACGGATAACAGCCTCCATTCCTGGAACGCTTGTGACCATCAAGTCCATTTCACTCTTTCTCCAGTATGCTAATTTATCTTCATCCTTGCCTGAATCACAGTTTGCAAGAATCATTGTGTTTTTGTGTGCGAACTTATGTGATTTTCTGTTCAAGTGCTAGTGCATTGCTAAGTGAGTTTGATGAATAAGTGAATTGAGATTGTCAAACACTGGTATATAATATACCCTGGACTTAAGGTATTGCTACAAATTTGTCTTGTACGAAGATGTTTTTATTTGATTCTATTCAGTTTGGTATCATGCTGTTAGTTCAATCACAAAAACTTTGTCATGATAGTATTGGTGAGTGCATATTGGGGTTTTGGTGAAGTAGCCGAATAATAGTTCATAAAGTTCTAAACTTTGTTTACTCGACTGTTTGTTCTACATATGAAGTTTTAGTGAGCAACTCTCGTTTGTTTATTTAGTTGTGTACGAATTAGTTCAGTACGAGAAGCCAAAAACACTTCCAATAATCTAAGTCTCAAAGCAAAATAATTTTTTTAGCTAAATTGATAGAAATATCCTTAATGAAATGGGTCACGCAGTCAAATATGACACACATATGCGCACTCATAACATGACCCACATGGCATGACTTGCACTACCCATTTGCAGGACTCACGTGGCACATTCATATGATCCATGTAGCACGAGTCGCACGATCCACGTAGCACGAGTCGTACGATCCACATGTCACAACGCGCACAATTCTCATGGCATGAGCCACACGACTCGAGGCATGACTTGCATGATCGATGTGGCACGATTCATACCATACATGCAGCACGAACCACATATGCATACAGAGGGCCTCCATTTTAGTAAGCATGTTTTTGTTAAATAACTTTTTCTTTTTTTGGATAAAACTTTTTTTTTTATAAGGTGACTAGTTTAATTTTTTTATTCTCTTATTTCACTACTTATAGGCATTATCACATTTTAAAATTAAAAAATGCTAAGGTTTGTTTGGCGATTAAATCAATGTAATTTCAAGAAAGCATCAATTATTTTGGTAATTGGTCAAATATCATGATACTACATATTATTACCTTGTATATTTGTTATTAATGGAAATATGTCATTATATTCAATAAATATAACAAAAAATGAAAAATACCCACTTTATAACAAAATAATATTTTTATCCAAAATGAATATAAAATACCATAAATGCTCTTACCCATCCCTTTAATAATTCCACCCATCACATTTATCACTTCTATCCACTCTCATATATAAGTTGAATTGTTTTTACTTTTTTTCTTTTATCTCTTCCTCCTTCCCAAATTATAAACATGATATAGTATAAATTTCATCTCTTGATTGTTGCTCAAAAGAGATAATAATATTTAAATTTAGTAAATGTAGTTCATAAGTTTTTCTTCAAAATATATGTTTGTGTATGTAAATCGGAGTTAAAAAAAATAAGAAAATTACAAAAAACTAAAAAAATCTATAACAAGAACAGATCACGATGGTTTGACATAGATCACGATGGTAATTACCCTTCCTGATTTATGTTTTCTAACAAGAATAAATCATGATAGTTTGATATAGATTACGATGATAAGCATCTGATCTGTGTTTACCATCAAAAATAAATCATGATAGTTTGACATAAATCACGATGATAAGTATAAATCAAGTGTTTATGTTTTCTAACTAGAACAAATCATAATGATCTGACATAGATCATGATGGTAAACACCCATCGTGATCTATGTATTCCAACAAGAACAGATTTCTGATGATGATAAACATATATCACGGTGGCATAGATCACAATGAGTGTTTATGTTTTCTAACAAGAACAAATCATGATGGTTTGACATAGATCACGATGGTAAACACCCATAGTAATTTATGTATTCCAACAAGAACAGATCTTTGATATAGATCACGATGATAAGCATAAATCACGGTAAACACCATTGTGATCTATATTCCTACAAAAATAAATCACAATGGTCTAATATAGATTATGATGGTAAACGTAGATCACGATGGTAAACACCACCGTAATAGATCACGATGCAAATTGATTATTAAGGACAATTGGGTAATTTTATCTCCAAATTTTTAGAAAACTCAAGTTTTTATCAAGTAAGTATTTTTTATTTTTTGTTATGTATATTGGTAGAAACGACCCGTGGCTTGTTATTATTGTTATTATTATTTGAAGCATTCAAAAGAAATGTTAAAAAAGGGTACCTTTCAAAGGGATCTCCCCGGCGTCAATCATCTCTTGGATACAAAAATATGGCCAGAAGGAACAGGCGCTGATCGTCCTAAAATATATATAATCTATCCCCATTTCTTCAAGCACCGGAATAATAAAACTCAACACCCCATCCATGATCATGCAGCTCACGCGCCTCCTCGTGCTGCCGTGACTCAGGGCCTCACTCGACTCCATCAGCTTCCGGAACAGTGACCCACCCACTTTCTTGAGGCTCAGCACGATATCCATAATGCTCTCGCCCGACCGGGGGTGCTCGGCAGGGAGACCGTCGGAGATGGTGGCGACCTGAAAGCCAGGGTAACGTGAGAAGCGGTCGTGGAGGTTTGCGTGGCGGAGGAGGAGGTTGTGGGTGTAGTCAGAGAGGAGAATGGTGACGTGGAGATCGGAGAGGCAGAGGACCTCCGCTAGGTTGAGCATGGAGTTTACGTGGCCTTGTAGTGGCAGAGGGAAGATGAGAATGTGCGGTGGCGGCGATGCGGTGGTTTCTTGGTGGCTCATCTCAAGATTTTTCATGATTGAGATGGATGATGTATGCTTAATTTTTTGAATTTGAGTTATTAGTTATATTTTTGAGAAAGAAAACGACAGATATATATTAGTGTTTGAGATTAATTGGATTGTAAGCTTGGGGTAATAGAGGAATCTCTGGCATTTTGGACGTACATTTAATGTCGGTTTCCGCTAAATAATTTTTCTAAGAGTTTACTGCTGGGGACATACGGGGCTGTAATAAACTTGTTGATATCAAAATCTTAATTATGGAGTATTATGAGCATCTTTTATATTAAATTAAGTTGATTTTGAAGATTCGTTGTGTTTTCTACGCGATTTTATTGTCATATTAAATGCTCAATATCATAAAAATGAAGCTTGTCAACACATGCTAAAAAAAAATAGATTACAAGAGCCTTATTATTATCGTGACTAATTAGGAAAAAGAGGTTGTAAACATATGGCTCTTCAAGAACTTGTGCTACGAAAAATGTTTATTTTAGTTTCTTGTTTCTCTTCTTTTTTCGACTATCAATGTATTAAATCTTCAAGTGGGATGATTTTTTAAATCTATAAGTAGGATTTTAAACTCCCCAAGATAGGTGGATTTCTTATATTTCTCAATAACTTAATTCTTTTTTTATCAAGGATTTGAGATTTCTCATCCTTTAGAAGATAATCGACACCTAGTATATCTCAACAACCTCTTTTATTTTATTTTTATCTGTTAAAATTAATAACATACATCGTAAAAGTATTAAATAATTGCTAAAATTAATATTTTAAAATTCTATATCTAATCTACCATTAATTAAAGTTCTATCTAGATAAAAGATAGCATTTGAAATAACATAAAACTAATTTCTTTACAATTTATTATAGAATTATGATAACTAAAATTTTAGTCTATAATCTGATAATAGAGATTATGTAGGAAAATTGGTGTGTTACAATTTTCAAGTTTTTTTAGCAATATTTAAGATCAACAATTTTTGTATTAAAATCACAACTTTCAATAATTCAATATAAAAAGGGAAAATTAAATCTCAATTCAATTCCTTTTTAAAGTATATATGAATTTTGTGATATCAAATAAAAAATTACGTCAGTAAAAATAGTAAGAATCACATCTCAATTCAATTCAAAATAAGGGTTTTGGAATCAAAAGTGTGCCAAATAAAAAACGAACATTACTAGTTTTTTTTTTCCCTCTATTTATTTTTATCATTTGGTTGCTAGTTAAATTTTTACTTTTATTAATTTATTTACCAAACCCAATGCTTTCATTAATGCATATCGTGCATATAGGTTTTCGTTTCGATCCTACTTATATTCAGTTATTCTAAAAATAGTTAATTTTATTTAAATGGTAGTCATATCTCTTCAATCCATTTAATTTTCTAATTTCTTGATGATAGCTTTCTTCATTTTGCAAGTGTATATAAGTCTAAATACTACACATACTCTTTTTTGCCTCAAAATTGCATTGTAAATCTAAAACTATGATCATTTGGCATTAATGTATGAGCAAACCAAATGGAAACTAGTCAGTACAGTAAAATTTGACTTTATATTAAATAAATGTAAGAAAAACAACAAAATTCGTCATACAGATGGTGCCCAACAACAAAAATGTATAAATATAAACCACGTGATTCTTGTTTATTCAATTTCTTCGTCGCTTCAAATTTCTTCTATTGCTTCTTTTTTCAACGCCGAAAAATAATATCACCAACCATTAAGGCCATTCATGTCTGGAAAATTAAATAACCGATAATAACTCCTATGACAACTCCACATCCATACCCTAAAACGACAGCTTACCATGTGAATCCATCAATAAAAGAGTTTATTACTTTTTTTACCCTATAATTTAGGAGGTCTGACAATTTAAAACTTTAATTTTTCGGGCTAGCAATTTAGGACTTTATCTTTGCGGGCTTCACGAATTTTATCCAATTTGAACCCAAATTGCTTAATTAAGCTCAAATCGCACGTGAAATCACGAATTTGGTCATTCGGGCCAATTTTGCTGATGTGACATTTATTTATCATTTGTGGCATTTTTAATTTAAAAGTGACATCTATGTTGACATTAAATTTACACATAAGATTAAAAATAAACAAAATAAAAAAAATCTAGAAATTAGATATAACCAAATTAAAACAAAAAAATATAAAAAATTAAAATTCACAAATTCATCAAACCCCAAATTCATTATCTTTTTCATCAACCTCGAACTCCACCGCCACACCACCACCACCACCGCACCACCGTTTCAAACACTCCTCCAGTAACTTCTTGAATGTGTCTATGAATGAATGAGTTTCTTCTTTGAAATCCTCAATAAATATTTCTCTCAGCAATATCCAATCAGCATCCCCTAATTTATCCTAGAGGGATTGAAATGAATATATGCGGAATTGAAGCGTTACCTCCACGATGTGTTGAAGCGAAGCATTCATCCTCATCCTACTGCTCATATCCAATCTTCCTAGAAATTCTGCAAAGGACTTCAACTCCTTGTGAGCAATTTCTAACATTTCCAAAAGGAGGGGATAATAATCAGATAACACGAGACCAACATTGTTTATGATGTTGGTTATTGTATAATCCAGAGAAATCAAAGCAGCATAAGCCGCCATCTAATCTCTCTAATTTCTGCACTGAAATGTGAATCACAAAAGAATTGGGATTTCAAAGGTGATGCATTAGTAATTAAGTCAATGCGTGTGATAGACAAAATTACAGTGTGGCGGCGCGTGGCGACGATCGATCGAAGCGTCTGCATCACGTTCAGTGCAGACCCATTATCGAGGTTGGAAGTGGGCTCATCGAGGAGGAGCACCGCCAGGTTGTGGAGGAGGCTGAGCCCGATTGAGATGCGGCAGCGCTTTCCGCCGGAGAGGCCCTAGCCGAGGCAGATGTCCACCAGGTGTTTCAGGCGAATCTCATCGAGAATGACGAAGACGATGGTGGTAAGTGGCTGTAGGTGGTGGTGGCTATAGGTGGTGGTGGATAGTGCGGCGGCACATCGGAGATATGGGGTGAGATGAATTTGGGGTTGATGAAGAAGATGACCTATCATTTTTTAATTTTATGTTTTATTTTATTTTAGAGCAAACTACTTTTTTTGTCCCATAAAATTGATGGTCTGACATTTTTGGACTTTTTTTTTCGGGCTGATCGATTTGGACAGTATTTTACAACAATGTGCAATTTATGCCCAATTGTAGCCTGACAAGGTACCTAACCTCAAACTCCAAACTTTAAGAAGAGAATTGGAAAATTTGAAGATGAAATAATCTGAGACCGTTAAGGACTACTACACTCGATTAAGAGAAGTAGTTAATCAGTTGAAAGCATATGGAGAAAATATTACTGAGAAGAGAATAGTAGAAAAAATACTAATTACTCTTCCAGCTAAATACGATCCAATCGTTACCACAATTGAAGAAACGAAAGACATAGAAAAACTATTTGTGACAGAATTAATAGGCTCACTTGAAGCTTATGAGAAATATTGAGTATGCGAGAAAATGAATCTGTAGAAAACACATTCCAATCTAAAATCAATATACGGTCTCAAGATTATAGAAATAATGGGAGAAAAATTAGAGAAAATAATAAAAATAGAAGACAAGATGGTTCTAATTAGGATAAACACCCACCATGTGGAATTTGCAAGAAGACCAATCATCATGAAAAAGATTATTAGCATCGAGATAAACCACAATGTAAAAGTTGTGGGAGATTTGGACATTTGGAGAAAGATTGCCGCATCAAACATCAAGCTCATTACACTAAGGAGGAAAGCAAAAACAATTTATTCTATGCGTGCTATGGTGCATCAGAAATAAAAAATGACACTTGGTTCCTAGACAGCGACTGCAATAATCATATGACCGGGAACGAGAAGATTTTTCAAAATATTGATAGATCAATCAAATCTCAAGTAAAGCTCGAGAATGGAGACCTAGTCAGTGTGGAAGGAAAAGGCACAATTGTTGTTAACACCAAGAAATGTATGAGATTCATCCATGATATGTTGCTAGTTCCTAAACTTGACATTAATCTTCTCAGCGTAGGTCAAATGATGGAGAAAGGATATTCTCTACTGTTTAAAGGGGACTTGTGTACAATCTACGATAATAAAAAAAATTCAGAAATTACTGTAGTAAAAATGTATCAACAGAGAAACTTTCCAATTCGCTAGCAGTATGTTGAGATAGCATTAAAAGTCCATGAAGATCAATCCTGGCTATGGCACCGGAGGTTCGGGCACTTCAACTTCCATGGATTAAAGATTCTTCATAAAAAAAATATGATGAATGGTCTTCCAACTATCCAAACAAACCATGATGTTTGCGAGAGATGTATGGAAGGAAAATAATATCGGAAGTCATTCCCTTCCGGACAAACATGGAGAGCCAAACAAACTGATGTGTGTGGCCCAATGAGGACACCAACGTTTGAGAAAAACAGGTATTTCATCCTTTTCATTGATGATTATTCCAAAATGACTTGGGTATACTTTATGAAAGAAAGATCAGAGGTCTTCACTATATTCAAGAAATTTAAAAATCTAGTAGAAAATCAAAGTGGTCAACACATCAGTCCTAAGAAGTGATCGAGGAACAAAATACACCTCTAAGGCATTCAACAAATTCTACGAGGAGGAAGGAGTTAATCATCAATTAACTGTTGGCTATGCTCCAGAGCAGAACAGCGTGTCAGAAAGAAAGAATAGGACCGTGATGGAGATAGCCAGAGCAATGCTAGCAGAAAAGAACATGCCTAAGGAGTTCTGGGCAGAAATTGTATATACCGCAGTCTATCTACTAAACAGGTGTCCAACAAAGGTGGTACAAAATAAAACACCAATTGAAGCTTGGAGTGGACGAAAGCCGTCAGCAAAACATTCAAGATCTTTAGGAGTATCTGCTATGTGCATATCCCAAAAGAGAAGAGACACAAACTAGAGGAGAAGACAGAAAATGGTATTTTTCTCGGCTATAGCTCTCAGTCTAAAGGTTATAGAATTTATAGCCTTAAAAATAAGAAGTTAATCATCAGTCGAGACATCGAATTTGATGAAAATTCTGCATGGAATTGGGAGGAAGAAAAAGTTGAAAAACAAAATATTATGCTACCACTATCTTGATGTTCTAATGAACCTCGAGAAGAAGAAGAAGAAGAAGAAGAAGAAGAAACTGAAGAACCACAAGAAGCTCCAGAACCTTCTAGTACGAGGACGCTGACATCATCATCCATCCCAATTAATGAAGAATCTGCTCCAGATTCTGCATCTAAAAAGATAAGACAACTAAGAAAAATTTATGAGACATGTAACTTTGATACCCTGGAGCCCGAAGGCTTTGAAGTGGCCATCAAAGAAAAAGAATAGATAAAAGCCATGGAAGAAGAAATCAAGATGATTGAGAAAAATGAAACATGGGAGTTGGTGGATCTACCAAGCAACAAAGAAGTTATTGGAGTTAAGTGGGTATATAAGATGAAGCTTAACCCAGATGGCTCAATTCAAAAACACAAAGCAAGATTGGTAGCTAAGGGTTACTCGCAAGTACAAGGAATCGATTATGACGAGACTTTCACTCCAATAGCTCGACTTGACACCATTAGAGCATTTATTGCGTTGGCTGCACAAAAAAAATGGAAGATCTACCAACTTGATGTAAAATCAGCATTCCTCAACGGATATCTAGAAAAAGAAATCTACGTGGAACAACCTCAAGGGTTAGTTATACAAGGACAAGAAGATAAAGTTTTCAAACTAAAGAAAGCCTTTTATGGATTGAACCCCACGAGCCTAGTATAGTAGAATCGACAACTACTTTATAAAGTTCGGATTCAGGAGGAGTCCGAGTGAGCATACATTATACATCAAGACCCAAGGTTACAAATTTGAAATTAAAAAATAATAATAAAAAAAATAAAAAAAAAGTTACATAGCGACAGTAAGTCAGCAATAGATATTGCGAAAAATCCAGTGTTCCATAGCAGGACTAAACACATAAAGATCAAGTACCACTTTATTCGAGAAGCGGTGGCAAACGAAGAAATTGAGTTACAGCATTGCAAGACTGAAGACCAGCTAGCAGATATTCTTACAAAAGCACTACCTCGAGGAAAGTTTGAGACACTACGAAAAAAAATTGGAGTCACCGAAATATGCATCAGAGGAGTATTAGAAAGTGATGCACATTTCTGGAATATTACAAAGTGATGGATGTATTATTAGAATAATTTAGATTATGGTAGAAAATAAATAGATAAGGGAAAAAGAGGAAAATTCTAGATAGATATAGAATTATAGATTATAGGATTTAAGAGAAAAATCTAGAAACTTGTAAGAACTCCTATAAATATCGGAGGAGTCCATTTATAAGATTGAACTAAGAAATAAAAGTAATAACTTTCCAAAATCCCTTTCACTCTACTCCAATATAAATCTCCTTCCCACACTCTAAGTTCATACATACAAAAACACTTCTCTCACAAGTATTCAACCTTCAAACATCCTTAATCTACCATCATCAAAGTGATATTGAATGGTTGTGTATTTTTAAGTGATATTGAATGGTTGTGTACTTGGAAGAGGTAGTTGTGAAAATATAGTACAAGATGGTCATTCAACATGATATTTGAGTTATGCTGAACAAAAGGTTATTCAAATCTCACCACCAATGATTTATCAGAAAAGGCTTAACATGAAAGTTTTGATAAAAGATAATTCATAATAAGGAATCCGACTACCCCCAATGATTGTATTGAGTTTTGAAAGAAAATAGTATATATGTTTTATGTTATTTCAATAGCAATTTAGATGAGCTATTTTTCCTTTGAAATTTTTTACTTGTGTCTACAATTTCTAACTTTTCATGCGTCATTTATCATGATATTTATTAGGTTCAGTTGTCATGATATAAAAAATTTAATTATACAACAATAAAAAAATATACATTTATTTATTTGAAAAATATAAACATTTGTATTACATAATAATATAAAAATTATATATTATTATTTTAGAAAATAAAGATAAAATGAGTTTGGTTTTAATTTGAACCAAAAATTATTTTACAACAAAAAAAACAATACATGTGTTAATTTGAAAAATATAAAAATTTGTATTACATAATAATAAAATTTATATATTATTATTTTAAAAAATAAAGATAAAATGAGTTTGGTTTTAATTTGAACCAAAAATTATTTTACAACAAAAAAAAAACACAATACATATATTAATTTGAAAAATATAAAAATTTGTATTACATAATAATATAAAAATTATATATTATTATTTTAGAAAATAAAGATAAAATTATTTTGATTTTAATTTGAACCAAAAATTATTTTACAACAAAAAAAAAACACAATACATATATTAATTTGAAAAATATAAAAATTTATATTACATAATAATATAAAAATTATATATTATTATTTTAGAAAATAAAGATAAAATTATTTTGGTTTTAATTTGAACCAAAAATTATTTTACAACAAAAAAAACAATACATATATTAATTTGAAAAATATAAACATTTGTGTTACATAATAATATAAAAATTATATATTATTATTTTAGAAAATAAATATAAATTAGTTTGGTTTTAAAATTAATACCATAAACATAAATTATTTGAAAAAATTATTTTATAAAATAAAAAAAAAGATATAAAAATGATTAATTAAAAGAATGATATGAAAAAAAAATTTAATATGTTAATTGAACCATAAACTATTTTTCAAAATAAAAAAAACATACATATATTAATTTGTCAATACAATTTTTTTTATATAATAATACAAAATTTATATATTATTTTAATTAAATTAAAGTTGAAAAGTTTAATTATTTTATGATGTTATTTTATATTATTTGCATTAATATTATCTATATATATGAACAAACTCATAATTTTAAAAAATTAGTATGTTTATAACATATATTAAAAATATGCACTAGTATACTTTAAATTGTCTTAATATGAAATTAGATTAAATATTATTAAACATATTAATTAGTCATTAATCTTTCAATTATATATTAATAAGTCATTAATTATATATGTATATATATAAAATTAGTTAATAAAACAAATACATATATAATATAAACACATAGAGCACTAGTAGCCTAGTGGTTCAAGGTCCAACAAAGGTCACGAGTTCGAATCTAATTTGGTGACGTGGAAGATGATGTGGCAATGACGTGTCCAAAATATGCTTGCAAAAGGCGTAAAATAGTTTCAAAAAATAAGAAAAGACAACCCTTTTCTTACAACGCTTTTTGGTGCGTTGTCGAAAGGCGAAATTTTTTTGCAACCCTGGATACGACAACGGTAAAAAATTGTCTTTAACAACGGTTTTTAACCGTTGTTAAAAGCCAAAATTCTTGTAGTGTCATCTCAATTCGAATAGAGAAATATTCATAATTGTAGGGCATTTGTTTTGATATAGCATGGATATTAGAGAGTAAAATTATTAAAGTAGCACCAGATTTGTAAGGTATGTACATTTAGGAATGAGATATCATTTTTTATTTTTGTAAATAGTGAGGACAACGTTACATTTGATATTGGCATGGACAAACATTGTTGATTGGTATGATTCATAATATGAAAGTACATTATTATTAATGGTACGAGTTACATTATTTGTTAATGTTGGCTGAATTATTGTTGGTATGATTTATAATATTCACTGATATGAGCTATATTATTAGTTGGTATATTCTATAGTATTCATTAGAATGACCTCAATCATTTATTGACATGAGTTGAATTTTTATAAGTATGAGTTATATTTCCTTGTTGATACATATTGAATTAGTTGGTATGAGTTATACTTTTTATTGGTACAAGTTGAATTATTGTTGGTATGTGCTACACTATTTATGGTATGAGCTGGATTATTATCGGTACGTGCTACATTATTTATGGTATAAGCTGGATTATTATTGGTACGTGCTACACTATTTATGGTACGAGCCGGATTATTATTGGTATATATGGGTTTAATTATTATGGTACAGACTATATTGTTTATTAGCACGGGCTATACTATTTATTGATACTTGTTGAATTATTGTTGGTACAAACTCTTATTTACTGATACATATGAATTATTGTTGGTACGAGCTATATTTTTTTGTTGTACGCATAACACTATATTTTGGTACATGTTGAATTTATAGTTAGTAAGGTTGTGTTATTTATTTTTACGAGCTATATTATGAGTTGGTACGGGCTGTACTATTTATTGGTTCTAGCTAAATTATTGTTGGTACAAGCTATATTACTTATTGATGCAGACGATACTATTTATTGGTACAGTTTATTTAGGTATAGGCTATATTGTTAATTTGTACAAGCTATTTCATTAGTTGGTACGGGTTATACTATTTGTTGGTACGAGTTATATTATTTATTAATAGGAGCTGAATTAATGTTGATACGAATTAAATTATTTGTTGGTACAAGTTATACTATTTATTGATAAGTGATAAAATATTAGTTGAGTTAAAAACAATCACACAATTCAATATAATTGCTTAAAACTCAAAATATCTATAAAATACATAATTTGTTCCAAAGTTGATAGATAATTACGAACATTTGCAATAACAGCAAAAAATAAATAACACAATTACAGTCTTTCAACAAACAAGTCAATATGTAACAAACTTGATCATCTAAATTCAGTATTTGATAAATGAGATCATATGTACCAAATATTCCTATACCACGCGTGTACCACATTCCAAAACTAGTTATATTGATTTTCAAAATAAAACTGTTATAATATAAAAGAAAAAAATCAATGTCAAAATTACGTAGTTTTGATGTGGTACACAAAGTGAGACACAAATTTTAATACAGAGGATCCAGTCTGTGATAAATGAGCGTTATTATGAAGAACCTTAGTTCGAGGTGTTAGGACAATATTTTTCTTCTTGTGTCATGTTTCTCTACTTACTCCCTTTCCCAATAATCACATGTTTGGATAATATTTTCCTATTATCCACACCTGCAAAATCAAATAATGAATGAGAAAATAATATATATATATATATATATATATATATATATATATATATACCAAATTAAAAATCAATTGAGATACTTAAAATTCAACTCAGATAGATAATAAATTTCGTACCAATCTATAGATTAACATGTATCAGCAAATAATTAAGTTCATTTTAACCTATAATTCAACTTGTACCATCATATAATTAAGTTTGATAAATCTTTAATTTAGCTCGTACCACCATATTATTAACTTTGTACTAATTTATAGTCTAGACTGTTTCAGCTTACTATTAAGTTTGTACTGACCTATGATTACCCCGTACCACCATATTATTAAGTTCATGCCACAAATTAACAACACGTAATAAAGTTCGTACCAATCTATGATTCACCCCGTACCACCATATTATTAAGTTTGTACCACAAATTAACATGTAATTAAGTTTGTACCACCAATTAACAACACATAATTAAGCCCAAACCATCAATTAATTAAATTTGTACCAACTACTTCAACCCATACCAACAAATATTTTTATTTGTACCATAATATCAAAGTGCATAATTAAGCCCAAACCATCAATTAATTAAATTTGTACCAACTACTTCAACCCATACCAACAAATATTTTTATTCGTACCATAATATCAAAGTACGTAACAATCAATATTTTAGCTCGTACCAATTATAAATCATTAATTATGAATATCGTGTTGCATTATATAATCCATACCATCATGTAACAACTCATATCAATATAAATTATTAAGTTATTATGAACACCCATACAATCAAAATCCTAACTCTATTTGACAACGCACCTTTTTAAATAAAAAAAAAAAAATGAAACAATGAATTGAAGTGCACCTTTAAATTTTATAATTAAATGAAGTAAAATGAGACAATATTTGGAGGAATTGAGTGTATTATTGGTAGACAACGTCACAATTTGTAAAATATCATAACTACTTGGAAATATATTCATTAAAAATATCATAAGAAGAAAATCAAAATTTACGAAACTGAACTTAAAAAATTGTGACTGCAAATCGCTTAATTTTTAAGAAGACTAACTCAAAGAGGAAGTATAAGAATTTTAATTCGATTCATGAAGCAAGATAAATTTCATACTATATTTTTCTTTTTCTTTTTAGAGAATTCATATTTTATGTTAATAAATTTAATAAGAAAAAAGGGGAACTTACATCCAACAGCCACCGTGCCTAGCCACTGTCCGCCGTCGTAGTGATTCACCGAAAAATAAATTTTGGGGGAAGGAGAATATTGTGTGTGTTGTTAACAAGAGAGATATATGAATTATAGATTGTAAGAAAGTTTTGCCTAAGGTTCATGCATGCAGTGTTGGCCCGTGACCGTGAGTAAGCGTGTTATTGGTTAAATCGTAAAATGAACTTGCGACTAGAGCACGTGGCAGGATTTTAAGAAAAGCGGCATTTCACTTACTGGGGCATTTATATTTCTGTTTTATTTTTGCATGATAAATAGATAATAAAGAAAGGAGCAGGTTACTTAAAGAGGCGTGAATAAAAGAATGCGACTTCATAACAGCTGTAACTAACGTCTGGAGAAGGTGTTTAGTTCGTTGCCAAGAAGCGGGGTTTTCAGAGCTGGAAGCTTGGAGTTTCAACTGATATAGCGTGATAATTTCTAGATATTTCCAGCTAATTCCAATCGTGATGTATAGCTGTTATATAAAGCTCAGTTTTGTGTTCATAGTGAGTTTAGTTTTTAGCTTTCAAGTTCAGAGAGGAAATTCTGAGAGAGTAAGCAAGATAGTTGATCAGTGAGAGAGGGAACTGAGTGTGTAATCGGATTCTTCCTGGTTTTTTGAATAAATCTTTCCCCTTCCCTTTTTCCCGAGGACGTAGGCCTATTCAAGCCGAACCTTGTAAGATCTTGTGTTGTGCGAGTGATTGAGTTCTTGTCAAGGTTAAGGGTTTCTGTTGGGGTTTGATTGCTGTGTTTGTTCTTGAGTTGTATTGGCTGATAGCTTGACATAGATGTAAAGGGGAACAAATAAAAGAAGAGGAATTTGATTACTAGAAGGGTATAATGGGAGAGAAAAAAATATTCGCTTGGCTAGTAAAGATCAATTTACTAAACTTGAGAATCTTTATAAATATAAGGGGTTAAGAATGGGGTTTCCACTGAGATTCTCATGATAAGTTTTCACAAAATATATTGTAAATAGTGTAGTAGTGTAGGGATCGGAAATACACCACACATGTGTCGATATGCCGACAAACTTTATTGACGGACATCTTCCATTATTGATTACCGACAGATTTCTGTAGAAAAAACACAAGTTTCTTAACAATGTTTCTGTCGGTGTTCTAGATTTTTCGGAGGTTGAAAAACCGTCGGTAGTCGTGATCACAATGATGTCCTTTTCTATGCTACAAATTTCGTAAAAAACTCAAAGGCAAATTTGGACTAGCTAGGTTGTAGTGCACAGCCACGTGCAAGGGCACAGTCATGCGCCAATACATAAAATGTTCTATTTTCGTGCACGGCCGTTACCAAACATACCATTCTTGTCCGAAACTCTGTTCTTATGTGTATTTCCAGGTCCTATTAACCTAATAAAGACACAATTTTCATGAAAAGACACTATCTAATGACTCTTATTGCATCATTTATGAACGTTTGCAACTTTTGATTCACATTTATTTACAAACTCTTAATCTCATACATATCTTTTCATGGTGACTTTTCCATTCATCGTAAAATTCCAACAAAAAGGCCATTAAACGAGTAAAATTAATTTCTAGCATAGAAAAAGAAAATGACAATTGCAATATAAAAAGATGGATAATTTTAAAGCTATCAAAGAGACAGAGAATCATACCATAGAAATTGTTGGTGAAGAGGTGTAATGTTCAAAGTGCTTTCATGTTCCCAATTTCTCTTAGCAGTGCTCCACTAAACATGTTATCTACTAACCCAATTTCTTCCAGGGATGACATGTTATAGATGGTTAAAGGCAAATGGCCCATTAATTTGTAATAGCTCATGTGCAACTCTTTTAAATTATTTAGATGACCAATCTCTTTGGAAATGAAACCTATATAATAATAAATTAATAAAATGAATTAATTTTGTAAAATGAATTTAATAAAGTAATTATTAATCAGTATAAGTAATTGTTAAAATAAAAAGTCTCATTTAATATATATATATATATATATATATATATATATATATATATATATACGAGTTTTAGCGTGGAAATCAATTCAAATTAAAAAAAGAAATAATACAAATATTGTATATATAATATTTTTATATTAGAGTTCTAATTATAATAGGATTCTATAAAATTTTGAATTGGCTATTCTAATATAAAATTATTTAAGTATGAAAATCCTAAATTACTATTATAACCTTAAATAATAATCTATAATAGGGATATATTGGGCAATCCATATTTTGTAAGAAATATCCACACTTTTATATAGGTAATAGATAGATATTGGTTTGTACCCATAAAAAAAAGTTTTGTATCCATAATACACAAGGTTCTCCAAAATGAATATAATTTACAAAATAAATATAAATCAAAGGAAACAATTATACATTAACAAAAAAATGAAAATTTATAGTTAGTATTAAATAATTAAAAATAATAAGTAAACACAATTCAAGAAGAACAAATTATTATGTAAGATTTCTCCGTAATAGAGTTTACACTATAATTTGATGACTAAAGGTATTATATAATATTAATGCATATATCTAGAGATTTTAATTTTCAATTATTATTATTACGATGTGAGAAATGAGGGGGCTAAGTTTGGAAAAAGATTAGTATTCTTATAATTTTCAACTATTATTCACAAGTTGATAAGTGTCAATCTTTGATTATTCTTTAATATTTATTAAAGATTAATATAGATTTTATGTGAATCACGAAATTTAATTATCAAAATAAATATTCTTATAAAAATAATATTATAAAAATATAATACACTTTGAGTTATAAGAAATGTTATTTAAAAAAAAAAGTTAAAAATGATAAGAGTGTGATTGTATATAAATATGTAAGAGTTATGGTTAGCGGGACTCGTCATTTTTCAAATAAGAGTGTAATTGAATAAAAAACAATTATTTTTCATTAATACTATTTTGTGAGGGTATAATGTTATATATATGAAGATTCGTGTAGGAAAAAAGATTAATTAATTATAATGATTAGTCCTGTTATCCTATCTATCGTATGAATATATTAATGTGTCTACGGCTGATGTGTCAAAAATCTAATAAATCTATTAATTTCATTTTTGATATAATGAGGGGATGAGTTCATTATATATTATTGGTGCCCATAATAGTATTTTAGCATGTTCTTCACAATGACAACAGAGAAACATATAAAATTTTAAAGCTATCAAAGAGGGGTGAGAATCATACCATTCACATTGATTTTATTTTATTTTGCCAATAATTATAATTTTACTTGTTATCTCAATTTTTCTGAACAATACCTCACTATTGGTCCCAAGTGATCTTGGAGGTTCAGAGAAATGTGAATGAACCTCTATCGATTTTAGAAAATCTTTTTAAACCAGCTACACTGTAAGTTACTTGAACTTACAGTAAAAGAAGCGTACTAACTTACAACACTGTGAAGTGGTATTATCTATTCTATTCTAAAGTTCTTGCAGCGGAAAAATACTTAAACAGAAGGTTTGCTTTCTTATAAAAACCTTTTATACTGTATGATAACTTGACTAAAGATGCAACACACAACAAATATAAAACGATTAAAAGACTTAATGTCTTATAGTGATTCGAAGGTGGTGTAATCCTTCTACGTTCACTCTATTGTTTCCCCGAGTAGGAACTTCATTAAGATAGATTGATTTACAAGTTACAACCTAATAAACTGTCAACCTAACAAGTTATCACATACTAGAACTCAACTTACATACAGTTGCTACAAAGTCTAAAGGCAAACCCACAAAGGATTACTAAATACTCACACAGGATAATTGTCTTTCTTCTAGACAACTATAAACAATCAGCGATAATATAATCATATCAACTAACAACACCTTAAAACAACCTAACACACAACAAAAAGGTAAAAATATATATTTTTCTTTATTCAACTGGTGCGGTGAAGTAATCTTTTGTATCTTTGAACTTCTAAACTTAAGCTATATTACTTCACGAGGTCGAGTGACTGAATCTTGTTTGAATGCTTGAGAGTATATCTTTTATTCTTGCTTGATCTTTGAGAGCAAATGTTTCAATACTTGTTTCAGTGCTACTCTTCCTCTATATATACTTGTAGAAAATTGCCCGTTGAAAAAGACATTCTTCATTTGAACTTGATGTCCTGATCAAAAGTATGGCTTGCATCAAATACATCTTAACTTATCTTTTCAGTTCATTAAATGCAGTGGTTACGGCTCGCAGCTTTCTCACCTCTGTCAGGCCACATGTCTTATTTTGATTGGGTCTGATACTACAACTTCAGTTATCTCTACCGACTTCATTTGATCCATTGAGGATGCTTTCCTCATATTGCATATCTTCCTTGTTTTGCAGCTTAGATTGACTCTATTGTTGTATTCAATGTTCTCTGAAAACATACAACAGTCTTGAGTGCTTTTCTATATCTTTCATCTTCATGTTGTATCTTTAGCTTACAATAATGATGTATACAATTTTTAGTTACAGTCTTACTGTATGTTATTCTTACAGCTTCTTCCTTGAGCTTTTCTTACAGAGTTTTCTTTGTATACTGCATATAAGTATTTTTTAAAATCGTCCATTCTTCAATTTTTAAAAGCTTATAAAATCAATACTAGTCTACACTTTACTTAAACATTGTAAAAAATAGGGTACTCTAATTTCTTATTACAGAGTTGGTTTGTCTCATCAAAATCTAAATATTGATATCCTAGCACTCACTGAATATATATAGCTTGTTTAAAATTCTTGTTAGTATCATTTATATCTATTTGCGATCATTTTCTTTATCCTTTTAGACTAGAAAAATACTAATTCAAATACTTTTAATTCCATGTAATTTTCTATGAAAAAAAAAACTAAAATTAAATTACTGTAAATCATAATCATATTTCTAATTTACGATTATTAAAACTGTTTTGATCTAACATTTAACGAATTAAATCATTGTTATTAAATAATTTCGGACAGCAACAAGTTGGCCCAATAGGCCCACCAATATAAACCTTTATCACAGAATTAACTTAAGAAAAAATTTATGCACGTCATAAAGATTAGTTGTGTTTATGTACAAAAGCATTTCAATGTTTTACGAAAAGAATGAAAATGATAAGTTTATAAATTGTCTCAGATTTTCTCTTGTTACTTGTGAAGAATAAAGAATATCCTAATGTGCTTCTACTCAATGATAATTGATAAGATTGATCAAACTAAACTAGCATTGATAAGATTGATCAAACTAAACTAGCATATAAATAATTATGAAAGATTCGATTATAGGAAAACGAGCACTCAATGAATTAATTTTTTTTTAACGAGCACTAAATAAATAAAATTTTCTTCCAGAAAAAAGACAATTATGGCAATAATTGTTTAAATGAGTGAAATTTTTAATTTTTTTTTTTATTGAAAAAAAAAATTACATATATTTAACAGGATACTCCACCTTTATAAACACGTGGATTGTGAATACAAATTTGCATCATGCAAGTTTCATGTAAGAAGTGAATTGGAATTTACATCTCATTAAAAAAACAGCTCTGATTATGTGATATCCATATTCTGAGGTTGAGATAACTCCACCTATTTAATTTGCATGGTATAAAATAATGTTATCAATAATCATGACACAAGAAATCAATAAAACTCCACAAATCAATTATTAATACAACTAACCAAGCTCGGTAGCTCTTTGACACATATAGCACATAATGTATCAATTGCACATTGGCAACAATATTTAAAAGCAATTCAAGATGTTGTACCCTTCATAAACTCAATCAATTGATTCAGATTCATGTAAGAAGATCCTCCTTCAGAAATAGCCTTCCTTGCTAAAATCGCCATATTACGAGCCTTCTCAAAAATCTCATCCCTCCTAACTTCCATCACATCCCTAATCATTTTCTCAATCAAGACTCTGTCACAACTATCTTTCATATCCAATCCAATCCTCCATACCTCGCTCACAAACCTACTATTAGTCATCTGATCGGCAAAATTAGGCCAGCAAAGCATCGGCAGGCCTACTACAATACTTTCCAAAGTCGAATTCCACCCATTATGAGTAAAAAATGCACCAACCGCCGGATGGCCTAAAACTTCATGTTGAGGCACCCATCCGACCATCAAACCTCTCGACTTTGTACCTTCCTCCAACTCCACCGGAATATCATTCCCATACCCACTCCCATTCCGACTCCCACTATCATTCCCAACTATGGAATCCGGCCTCACTACCCACAAGAACCTTTGCCCACTATTCACCAACCCATACCAAAACTCAAACAGATCATCCCTTGTCAACATTGTAACACTTCCAAAGCTCACATATATCACTGATTTCTCAGGCTGAGAATCCAACCAAGTCATGCAACTGTGATCTTCCTCCCAGAAGCTGCTCGAACAATGCAATGGTTCCATTCCTTGTGCCTCCAGTCGAGCCTTCAGATGTGTATGTAGTGGACCAAGAGAATACAGATTGGGAATGTGTTTACGAATTTGATCAAGAATTGGGCCTTCAAGATCTTCAAATGTATTGAGTATGAGTCCTCTGCCTTGAGTTGTTCTTTTAGTCTCAGTCTTCAAGATTTGCAGTGGACGATCATCAATGTCTTCTGCACGGAAAACCCCCGGAAGATCGCGTCGACGGAGAACCGTCTCCATCCCCGGTATGCTTGTCACCAGCAAATCCATTTCTTTCTTTCTCAAGTATGTTGATTTGTCTTCATCCTTGTCTGGACCAAAATTAGAAATCATTGCCAAATTTGAAGTTTAGTTACTCCGCCTAACTCACTGTAGTTTATTGAATTAACAATGAAAGTTTCCGATCTTATGTTTTATGCCAAGAATATAAATTTTAATAATTTCTTAAGTACTTGCATTGGTTGGTAAATTATAGTAGAGTTTTGGAGTAATTAATCACGCATTTTAATCATGTTTGTTTTGAGTTTCACACCACCGGATTTGGAATTTTAGGATTTGAGATTTTAAAATCTCAAATCCATGTTTGTTTAGAAGATTTGGTCAAGAATTATCAAATCCATCAAAAATATATTCTATCTAAAAAAAATACTATAATTAACCATATACGTAAAACCTATTACACATCAACTAACAATATAATATTACACATACATACTTTTTCCAGTATTGATTTGATATCTACAGTAATAATTCTACCTATAATCCCTAAACAAACATACTATAATATTTGAAATATTTATATTATTAAAATATTTTTAACTTTATATTTACGTAATTTTGAATAACTGTACTTGATAACATAAGAATTTTCAAATTTTAAAAATAATATACAAATATATAGATAAGTTAAACAATGGTTTGGAAAGTCTATATTTGAAATATAAGATAAGTAGAAGTGACAAATTTTATCAATTTTGTAATCTATAATTATATAAAAGAACACCATAAATTATATATATATATATATATATATATATAAACACCATAAATTAAATTTAGTACCAAAAAAAAAACTCAATGGGTTAGAGATCATTTCTACCCAATATGCATAGTGTGAAATGAAAAATATCCACTAGATAAGAAACTAAGTTTTTTATTCATTTTTAAAGAAAAATTATTCAATTACCTTTACTATAGATAACGGTGTTCTTTAACATCGTAATCTATGTTCACCATCGCGATCAAGGCTAGACCATCGTGATCTATTTTTTCTAATTTTTTAGATTTTTTTTAATTCTAATTAAATTTTTAGTCAGTATGTGGCATTGTTGAACAACTCTGACCTATACAAGTATCAAAATACAAGTATAATATGTGTCACAAGAGAAGTATTCCAGCCTAGATACCTTGGCTATGATTTTTTAAATACAATATATTTATTAGATCCGAATTAACAATTATCTGATCAATATCAGACCCAACATGTTTCCATATTTAAATAAATATTCTGATTTTCATACCTCGTCATTGTCTCTCAATCTTCGATGGATTCTGGCCGGTTTTTATGAATCAAGGATCCAATCACACGCCCATAATCGGTGGTTCCACTTCTAGTCTTTACGGTAAGAACCCAGATCACGATCCTTTTTTCAATGGCCAACCTGCCTACTAAGGGGATCGCGAGGGACACTGCTGTTACGATTTTTCAAAATAATATAAACTTTCGAATGGAATGTTGAAAGAAAAAAGCTTTTCTTTTTTATTGAAGAAATAATAAAGTTATATTACAACATATGATTCTCCATCAATGAAGGAGAAGACTCGTTTAGCCACTCATGACATAAACTTGAGAAGGGTAAACCTCTATGAACTAGAAAGCTATAAACTTAAACTAGAACACTTGTAGAGAGAAAAATTTTGTATATATGTTTGAGATGTTTGTAGCTCGATGATCTTCTCAATGGCAGAATGCCATTCTTTTATAGGTGAAGTTCTGAATTTGAATTGCGGACTTCAGCCTCTTCATTCTACCTTGGTACCCACCATGTAGTAAGTGGTTTGATGAATCATTCCACCTTCGTTGTCAATAGGTGCTTCTCCAGCTCAACTTTGTAGGTGAGAGATCCTTGTCCATACCCGATATATTTTGTCGATGGATGTCCATCATCCATTTTGCGAGTGGCGGGGCTTTCAAATAGATCACGCTGCTCATGATCTAATTATTAGTAAATCATGATATTAAAGTTTCCTCATAATTTACACCTTGTCTTTATAGGGCCCATGAGTCTTTTGAACCCTTTGAACCTTTGTAACTTATCCTCGTGATCTAAATATCACGGTGATATTTTACACTCGTGATTTAGAACCTATACTATTATAAATTCTTTACATTTTCATCGTTATCAATAGACCACGACGATATATATTAAATTCTATCGAGTCTAATTAGATTTGCTTCCTCTTATTACATATCTAGATATCTAATACCCCTTTATTGACCCTTTTTTTCTTTTGATGATAGGGTTTATCTTGTTTAACTTGGAAACCTTGTCCGAATAAAGATTTCTATTGATATGTAATCATATTACATACTTTTTTCTTGTCAGTTCCGTTGTCGAAATCTTGTTTTTCCAAATTAATTTTCTCTTATTTTCGAAGAGGCTTTCTGCAAACCTGATTGTGTTTCCTGTCATTGAGTTCATCAACAGGAAAGATCCATTCACTAAGTTTTGGAAAATCTTGAATGGATACTTCACCTTGTCCATCTCAATGAGACAAACTCATAGTTTTCATGCTCGCCTTGTTGATATTTCTTCTTCGGTGAGGAAGACCACTAAGGGGCTATTTGATGGTGGTGCTTAAACTCTTTTGCATGCTACCATATTTGGTCTCTGAAGCTTTATAAATTGAAAAGTTGGGTAAGACCCCTTACCTATGATTTCTGGAGTTACTGAGATGATCTTGAGCTCCAATATATCTTCTTGACCTAAATATAGGTTGTTCTGTCATGAATCATGCACGACAGTAGCAATTTAGTCCGATAATTTTAATATTTCCAAAAAGCTTGGTGCCATGGTGAAAATCGAAGCAATAGCTTTGAAATCGAACCATTCTCTAACTTCTTGCGAGTTTGCACCCGAGAGTATCCAAAGTCTTGGATACTTTCCAGACCAATAAACTCATGTTTTACTTGGATTGATCTCATTCCTTGTAACTAGTTTCTCCCATGATCTTTGATTTACCTGAAAAAAAAAAACAACTTGTCCAGAATTACTTCCTGACTTTCCAAATTAAGGTTTCTATTTGAGTCTGATAGATTTCTCATTTTGGCATCATTAGTCATTTCACCAGAATCTGATGAAAAACATGTATCTACAGGATGACCTACTTCAGGTTTAAAAACACTCAATTTGTTCATCGATGATTAACTTGTCTCGTTAATTTCTTTTCGAGTCACCGATGGTGAACCCGCTTTGAGAAGAGGCTTCTCTAGTGCATCCCATAAATGGGCTTGTGCTATTTTTAGTGCTCGTATGGCCTTTTAGACAGCGTTTAAATCAGCCTTCTGAATATAGGAAACTGTTTCGGCACGAGTTCTTAGCTAGCCAAATCCCTTGTCTAGTTCCTCAAGGTTTTCCCTGAGGTGTTTTGTTCGCATCATGATGGAGTCCACTTCAAGGATATCCATCTCTCGTTAGGAAATCTGCATTGACATTCAGCTTGCCATCTGATAATACAAAATTTTTTAATTCAAAAAAGTTTAACATTTGTATTATCCACTTTCAAAATAACTTATTTAACAAGTAAAAACAAAGGTCTTTTCTTAAAAGTCTTCCACACTGCAAATAACTCTTTCTTGTTAATGTATTATACTCTGATCCTCATCATCTTGAGTTTGGCATATCAACAAGAAAGAGTTCTTTGCAGTGTGGAAGATTTTCTTCATCTTAAGTTTGGCACATCAACGAGAAAGAGTTTTTTGGAGTGTTGAAGACTTTTAAGAAATAACCTTTATTTTTACTTGCTAAAGAATTTATTTTAAAAGTTGATAATACAAATGTTATGGTTTTTTTGAAAAATAAATTAGAATAAAAAATTAAAAAATCCCGTATTATCAGATGATAAGCTGAATATCAATATTATTTATTTGACAATATTATTATGAAATCTAATAAAAATATTCGTGCAGATTTCCTGACAAGAGATGGATATTCTTGAAGTGGATTTCATCACGGTGTGAACAAGATACCTCAGGTAAAACCTTGAGGAACTGGACAAAGTGTTCGACTTGCTAATGACTCGTGTCGAAGAGCATCCTATGAAAAGAAGGCTGACAACTTTAATGTCTTATACTTATGTAGCTTTGCACTCACGAATTTGAACCTAGCAAAATAGTGCCTCACACCAATTTAAGCTCCGACCCAAGGCAGCATGTTGAGAAAATTCCCAACAGAAGGATTTTTAGATAATAAAACCTAAAATATTATAAAAGGAAATGAGTCTAATTGGATTCGATAGTTTACATGTATACATATATTGTATAAATCTAATATTATAGGAATACATTGTATTTTGTTTTGGGGTGTGTTTAGAAAACTCATAAGAGATCTTTCTTGGCTGCACCAAGCACATGACACTACCACCAAATACGGAGTAGTGGATGGCCCCGCTATCAAAAAAGAATCCACTTACCGATGCAAAACGATATGAAAGTAGTGGAAGGACAAGGACACTCCACCAATAAAACACTTAAGGACAAGAGAAGGTTGGTGGGGAAAAAGACATTCCACCAACAAAAGTTAGTGAAATGAGCTGGTAATCAATCCACTTTCCAAATGGTAGGTACCAAACAAGAATGAAGAGGCTGAAGTCCATAAATTACATTCACAACTTCGCCTATAAAAGGATGACATTAGGCCATTGAGAAGATATCAAAAACACACAATATTTCTCTCTACAATACATTTCGAAAATCTTCTCTCTACTAGTTGTATAGTTTAAGCTTTAAACTTTCCTATTTATGGAGGTTTCACTTTCACAAGTTTAAGTCATGATTGGCTAAAATAAGTTTTTTCCTCCAATAGTGGAGAAAAATAGTATTGTAAAATATGTTTAAATTTATTATCTTCAATAAAGAAAGACTTTTTGCTTCCAACATTCGTTTTCAAAAATTTATAATTTTTGAGTATAAGAAAAACCAATAGTGAGTCTCCCAATTCCCCTTAAAAGGCAGATTGACCGTTGAAGAAGGTTTGTCATCGGATCCCTACAAAGAAAACCGAACCATCGACTGTTGAAGAAACTTTGTCATCAGGTCCCCACAAAGAAAATGATACTAGAGCCATCGACTGCAGGAGTATAGTTGGATCGTTGATTCGTAAAAATTAGACCAAAATATCCAACCGGAAGAAGAGACAAAAGCAAGGTAAAATTTACTCATAAGATTATTAATTTACAAAAGCATGTTGGGTCTGATATGAATTAAAGGGTTAATATCGGATTTAATAAGTATGGAGAATGGAAAAATGAAAAATGATTAAAGGCAAACCAAGTAATTTGGTAAATAATAAAAGATGGCAAGGGTAATATGGTATTTGTATAAAAAAAGTTGAAAAAGGTGATTTTTGTGCACCTTGGGATATGTTTAGGTGTATACAGCCCGGCCCAAATTAATAAAATATAAGATGTAATATAAATATATTAATATTACTTTTTTTCCTCTGTAAAATGGAATGATCACAAAACAATAACAATGAGAGAAATTATTTTAGGAAAAATAATTACTCAAGAAACAAATGCTTTATTTTTCTTGTATTAATTAATTGAATGAGTACTAATACCTTTGAGAGGAATCTGGCCAGCATCTGCAACCTCTTGAATAAAGAAATAGGACCAGAAAGAACACGCGCTAATCGTCCTGAAATATATGTAAGGAATCCCCATTTCTTCAACCACCGGAATAGTAAAACTGAAGCCAGCGTCCATGACGAGGCAGCTCACGCGCCTCCTAGAGCCGCCGTCACTGAGCGCATCAGTCGACTCCATCAGCCGCCGGAACTGCGAGCCACCCACTTCCCTGAGGCTGAACGCAATATCAAAGACGCACTCGCCCACCCGGGGGTGATCGGCGGGGAGGCCGTCGGAGATGGTGGCCACACGGAAGCCTGGGTACCGAGAGAAGCGCGAGTCCAGGCTGCCGTGGCGGAGGAGGAGGCGGTGGGTGAACTCCGAGAGGATGATGCTGACGTGGAGGCCGGAGAGGCAGAGGACCTCCGCCAGGTTGAGCATGGAGCTCACATGACCTTGCAGTGGAAAAGGCAATATGAGGATGTGAGCTGGCAAATTTTCAGAAATTTTTCTATGCTCCATCTCTCTTTCTCTCTACTACTGGATTTCAAATTTGTTGACCTACTTATTCTAACTTTAAAGGCCCACATGCCTATCTCTTTTGTTCAATTGTTGACAACTTTTTACCTGGACACAACACACTCGTTTACTTTTTTTGGTTATCCACAATACTATTAAAATATTACAATTTTTATATTATTTTTAAGTAAAAATTTACATTCATTTTAATTCTTCACGTTAAAAATGAATATTCCATAAACATAATAAAAAAACATTTTAAAACAAGGTCTAATTTGCATTAAGTTTAACATAAGATTGATAGTTGATATAATTTAACATGATTTTAAACAACTTTTGAAGTGAAAAATCTTAAAATTTTATGTATTAAGAGCGCATCAAGGCTTTGAATTTGATTCCCAAAAGTGTGTTGTTTTCTGTCCTACCTTGCTTGTCACTCCCCAATTTTTATTCAAAATAAAAATATTAATTTTCATCTTTGGACGTCCAACAACATAATAAACTCAAATTTTAAAAGGTCATTTATCTAATCATAAAAGAAATATTTTATAAACTATTACATAAAACATTTAAATCTTAACAAAAACAACGGTAAATAACATGAGTATTTGAATACACGGCCTTAAACTTTACAAACTCAAAATTAAAGTTTTAGAAACATTGATGACATTATTTACAATCAAAAGATAAAGCATCTTCCTTCCACTTCATCGGCAAAAACATCTTGGATCTATATACAAAAATAAATAATACGGGGTGAGCGTACGAATTACACTCAGTGGAAGCAATTTCACTTATAAGGACATCTTTTATCAAAATAAACTCATGAAAACATAATCCATAACATTCGATCATTTAACATAATTGTATCACATAAATTCGAGAATTAACCCGAATTATCCTTTACCTCTGGCTCAAACCCGATTTAACCTTTTTCCGTTAACCTTTACCGCTAACCTTTTCCGCTAACCTTTACCATTAACCTTTACCATTAACCTTTACCGCTAACCTTTACCATTAACCTTTTCCATTAACATTTACCGTTAACCTTTACCATTAACCTTTACCGTTAACCTTTACCAGTCACAAAATATCTCAGTCAAACAATCCAACAATTTAATCAATAAAATAAATATGCATATCAATTTATCATCAATCATATAACTTGAATCCTTCAATAATACACGTATTCGTCCCAATCATTCCTCAATCATCAAAATCCCCATCAAACAACTCAATTGATAAATAATCAAAATCCATCACTTAATCTTAATCATCAAAATTTCCATCAAACAGTTCAATCAATTCATAATCAAAATCCATCATTTAATCTTAATCATCCATCAATCACATTCACATTCAACAATAATCTTAAGAGCTTGCATATATTAATAGCATAAACTTTATAATAATATGATTTAAAGAAATTACCCCCACCTTTAAAGTAGACAACCACAAAGCTTTAAGATCCCAAAGCTATCTAGGGTGCAAACTCCTGCGCCTTGCCTACAATCATAAGGGTTCGACTTAGAATTTAATCGAACTATCATTGATTTAATAAAATAATCTCTTTAAGTTAAACCCTAATTCAATATGAATCATATAATTCATAATATAGAAAGTTCAATTGGAACTTATTATTACGGGGTTTATCAGGTGTGAATCTAGGGTTTTTAAACTCTAAATTTAAGTAAACTATTATATCGTACCTATTTTCCTTATTATAATATTTTCAAGATTTAAATTATAATATAAAATTATTTATTTAGTATAAAACGTTATTTCATATATAAACGGTCTAATAAAAAAAATCATAATTTCCTGGGTCCGTTTCATAAATCTAACATATTATGGTTAAATACATAAATTTCAACATCTATAGAGTCGTTTTGCAATATTTAGCAATTCTAAAACGTAAAACATAATATCGTCAAATTTTAGGGAGTGTTATATAATATCAATAAATTTAGGGGTTCATTTCTCATTATCCATTAAATCATAAGTGAAAATGTAATATTCATAAAGTTTTTGGGGGTCAAACATTAATATACAAAACTATAAGGTTAAACATTAATATACTTAATTATAGGATTTGCAATTAAGCCCTTTAACTTATCAAATTCTCAAAATAAATCCCTCACCCCCAACCCCCTCCCAACCGCCTCTGCCATCGCTGCCCATCACCACTGCCACCATCTCTCTACTCACACACACATGCATAAACACACACTCACACACACCACAACACACACACACTGCACCCACACTGCACACACACCACAACACACATACTGCACAACAGCCGCCGCCGTTCACGGAGGACGGCGGTGGCCTCCACACACACCACGCCGGCGCTATCCCGGTGCCGGCAACTAACAAGGACATCAGCGAAGCAATAAACAGTAGAAACGGGCAGCAGCGACGCAGCAAAAGCAAGGGAAGGAAGAGAGAGAGAGCCGTGACAAGACGATGATGGTTTGAAGTTCCAAACCCATACAAACGACGGGCTCGGCGAGCTCTTTCATTTGATCGGTTTACCTCGTCGGAAAAACTAGCCGATCGTTGGTGATGGAGGTCGGTCGGTGATGTTGATGGAATGAAGAGAGAGAAAGTTGGAAGAGATTGAGAAAGAAGGGAGAGAGAGCAAGATATAATAAAATGCATAGCCTTTATTCCATACTTTTCCAAGCTTGACCAATTATTTATGCATTCTAGAAGATTGACTATTCTTTGCCTATTTAATTAAGCTAATATTTGCATTAAGGTAATATAATCCATATTATATAACTATATCATATATTTATTAAAAAAAAATCTAGGTGTTACATTGCTGATATCTACGGGTAATTCTGCTATACACCAGTGATATTAATACATTAGCTTTTTTTACTATGGTAAATAAAACCAAGGTAACTTTTAACTTTTGAGCTGGACTTTTAATTGTGGTCTTGTGGGTTGTATTGGACCTCTTTACTAAGCCCAAATGCACATAGACCTAAATGTACATAAGCTCTTTCTTGCTATATGTATCTGATTTTGATTAAATCACATAACACCAATAATTGTGAGTATTAAATTTAAACACATAATTAATTTTATATTTGTGTTAATTAAATATTTTTAAATTAGTATTTAATTTAAATCAGTAGTGTTATCAAGATAATTAATAATTGTAATTTAGTACTTAATTAATTAATCAACACGATTAATTTTAATACTAATATTAAATATGAAATTAAATTAATACTTGTAATCTAATATTTAATTAATTAATCACTTTCTCCTTTTAATTTAAATAGTAATATTAAATGTGAAATTAAATTACACTGTAACGTAAAAATTTATTTCAATATTTACTATTAGCATTTAAATGGAAACATATTTTTTTTGTTAATGTTAATCGTGTATTAAAACATCACATCAAATTTAAAAATTGCTTGACATACGAAAGTTCATCTAAATCGAAATGATTTATTTATATCAAAATTCATCAAAATCGACTACATATAAATGAAAAGATACGTGAAATCGATCAAAATTAATCCAACATGCCTACCACACTAAATATTATACAATGGATGAAGATATATCCAAATCGTAATCTTTATAATAGAAAAGATTGTGATATTACTAATTAATCATATACAAGTAGGATGCAACAAATATTCAATTAAATAACATGCAACCAACCAATCTTGATGACACGACATGCAATGAAATAACATTCAACTAACCAATATCGATAACCCAGCATGCTGTCGATACAGTGACCTAGCATGACAAGTCAATTAATAATAAATATTATCAAGTAACCACACAACACCAACCAACCAACCAATATCTATGACATAACATGCAATCAATTGAATTAAAAATAAGGGTTAATATCAAATTATTACCTGAACTATGGACATTTTTTCCAGTAGGTGCCTAAACTCAATTTTTTTTTTCGATTACTACCCAATCTCCTAAGAATTTTCCGACAGAACCCTGAATCCTAATTTTCAACATTTTTCCGGTAAAAACTTAGGGTGCTGTCGGAAATATTTACCGGAAAAATGTTGAAAATTAGGATTTAGGGTGCTGTCGGAAAATTCTTAGGAGATTGGGTAGTAATCGGAAAAAAAAAAATTGAGTTTAGGCACCTACTGGAAAAAATGTTCATAGTTCAGGTAGCAATTTGATATTAACCCTAAAAATAATTATCACACAACACCGTAATAGGATGTAAATAATATACAATTAAATAACATTTAATATTTGTTTCGGCTGCAAA
Source organism: Scutellaria barbata (assembly GCA_028654395.1). Taxonomy (NCBI): domain Eukaryota; kingdom Viridiplantae; phylum Streptophyta; class Magnoliopsida; order Lamiales; family Lamiaceae; genus Scutellaria; species Scutellaria barbata. The sequence goes on along the minus strand of CM053649.1, from coordinate 7,012,787 downwards.
TTAAATATTTTATAATTTAGTATTTACTTTAAACTAGTGGCATGATCAAAATAATTAATACTCCCTCCGTCCCTTAATACTTTGCACACTTTCCTTTTTAGTTTATCCTCAAACACTTTGCACACCCAAAAATGGTAAAATTTATCATAATTCTTACCCTCGCAATACACACTTATTTACACACAATGCTATTACTTTTTCTCACACAATGCCATTTAATATTAAACTAATCACTCCACTAGAAAAAGTAAATTTGACCATTATACCCTCAATCAAAAAGCAAATATTCACTTTTTCTTAAAAATTGTGCCCAATTTGATGTGCAAAGTAATCCGGGACGGATGAAGTATTTGTTTTGGCTAAAATTAATATTTGTAATATAGTATTTAATTAAATTAATATTTATAATGTTGTATTTAATTTAATTAAACAATATGATTAATTTAAATATAAAATTAAATTAAACCAAAACATTAAAATTTATTTCAATATTTAATGTTAGTATTTAAATCGAAATGTATATATTTTCTTAATGTTAATCGTGTATTAAGACATCATATCAAATCAAAAAATAACTTCACATATGAAATTTCATCTAAATTATACAATGGTGCTATAAATTAAATATTGTTGGTCCCAATTGGCGTTCGAGGTTCAGAAGGGGGGTGAATGAACCTTGGTCGATTTTTCAAATCTTTCTAAAAATATTTATGTTCTACAAGTTACTCGAACTTGCAGCGCAAGATAGTTACTGCTTACAGCACTAGGATGCAGTGCTGCATGCTGTAACTAGAGTTTATACGCAGCGGAAAAGTACGATTTATAACACAAGGCTGGTTTTCTCAAATATGATCCTTTTCAAAACGTTTTATGCTTATGAGAGAGATATATAAGAAAATGAAATAAGCACAGATAAGAAAACAATAAAACACTTATGGTTTATAGTAGTTCGGAGGTGGTGTAATCCTTCTATGTCCACTCTATTGCTACCTCGAGCAGGAACTTCGTTAAGCAAGATTGAATTACAGGAGACATCTCTCTTTTGAATTTGAAGTACTTGATCAAAGGTATGGCTCACATTTAATGCGACTTGACTTTCTCTTTCGGAGCAATTAATGCGGCAGTTGCGACTAGCAGCTTTCTACAGCGCGTCAATCCACATGGCATCTTTGTATTGCTCCGTTTCTGCAACTTTGATCTTGTCTCGAACGGCTCTATTTATTTTTACTTGGATCTTTATTCCTCGTACTGCATTTATCCTTCCTCGGATTACAGGATACTTCTTTGTTTGTGATAGGCGTTGTTGACTATTTGGACAGTAAGCTCTACGCTGTATCCTAGATCTTCTTGCAGCTAATACTTCCTTGCAGTGCCGCTGTAGCTAAGACCTGCTTGTAATATCTTTAGGCAGTACTGTTGTATCTTTTTCTTACAGTACTCATGTATCCTATACTTGCAGCGATGCTGCATGCCGTTCTTTCTTACTGTGCTGCAGTGCTGTAACTGCTTCCTTGCAGCGATGTTGTATCTGTTTTCTTGCAGCAGCTTCTTTCCGATACACTTGATGCAGTTTATAATTTTTTAAAACCTCCATTCTTCAGCACATATATCTAGACTCAAAAACTAGTCTATACTTTCACTTAAACATTGTGAAAAATGGGGTACTCAAAACTTCCTATTACATATATATTTTGTCTCATCAAAATCTAAACAATGAAATCCCAACAATTTCTCCCTTTTTGATGATGACAAAACCTTTACATTATTTCGTTCACGAGGAAAGTTTTCATTCTTACATTATCTCATTTTTCATCAGGGTTACATACTTGATAAGCTTTTGAACAGATAAAAACAAATCCTGGATTCATCAGAGATGCATCATGCTATTCCATCATCACATAACATCAGGAAAACTCAACAGCATGCAAGAGTTAATAATCGATGAACTTGATCAAAAGTAATAATTAAAATTTCTTCATTAGCTGAAAGAAATTATACAAGAGATAGAAAAATACAACAGAAAGAGTACAAAGAGCATGCATATACATATATAAGACTACTGAAATAGGGACCTTCGTGATGACGATTCTTCAGGTCTACTTTCAGCATCCATCTTTTCCTGCTCAGCTCTTTCTCTCGATCCCTTCCACCAATCTCGAATAGACTCGTGATAGGATTCTTCAAAAATTTGCTGCATCTTTGGAACTTGAATCCATCTCAGCCAGAAGTCTTCACAGAACGACACTATCCTGCCTCGCTTCACTAGGTTGGTGTAGAAGTTCTGAATCTCAAGTTCTTCGTGCCTAATAAGCTCTTCATATCTTTTTAGTACAGACTGGCAAGTATGGAATTTGCTGAATTTGCCCTTTCTGCATAGGTACCTGAAGTATCTGAGATATTCCGATCTCTTGTGCAGCGTGATCATTTCGAAAGATGGGTTGCGATCAATAGGTAGCTTGGCGTATTTGAAGATGTTCAAGCTTCATGCGATGTTCTCCACATCCGGCATCTGATCCATCAACACTGATACTTCAGCAGATATATTGTCTATGTCGAGTCAGGGTATTTCTTGAGGTGGGTACTAGTAGAAGTCTCTGCCAAAAAACTTAATTTCTCCAATCAGCCTAAGTCTCTGCATCCAGGCATTTTCATTAGCTTCAGCTCTAGCTTGCTCCGCTCTCTGAGCAGCCATCTTTTCATTGTAATGTCTTTCTACTTCGACTCTACTTACCCTCTTCCTTGAGCCTTGCTGCTGACTCTCTCTCCCTCTTTTTGTATGATAAGAGGAGGGAGGTGCTGCATCTTTACTTGCAGCACTGCTGTGTGCAGCACCTGCTGCTGATCTGCTTCCAGCAGCTGCACCAGCTCCTCCAGCTCCACCTTCATCATCTCTTCTCCAACGCTTTGGAGAGGGGATGTCAGCAGCAACAGATGATCCAGACCTCCTCCTTCTCTTGCTGAGAGGCTGGTCATCTTCTTCTTCTTCTTCAGCTTCCCCTAAGCTCCTGTATCTTTCAGTAAATCCTTCCCCCTTTTTGGCATCATCAAAAGCCGGGACTGAGTAGGGGCAGCTGGGACCACCTTGGAGCATGGTCTCCGAGTTGGTGCTGGGGCTTCCTTGGAGGCTTCTGTATACTGAGGAAATGTACGGAACATGATATCCCTCAGTTCTCCGACGATCAACTCCAAGTTCCCCAAACGGTCATCCACACTTTTGGTTCTTCTGGTTTGTTCAGTTGTGCAGTCCAGAAGTGTGTCAAGGACGAGGGAGTGAGTCTGCAGCCTGTCAAATGCATTCTCAGCATGTCGTTTGCACAACCTTACTTCTTGGCGAGTCTGTGTAGCTTCAATCTTCAGTTCTACTTCCATCCTTACCCATTCCATGTACAGTCTGTGGGAGTGATCATTGAGCATTTTTTTGATCATGCCAGGCAGGGCTTCAAGGTATTTCTTGAAACCAGTCATGGTTTCAACCTGGAATTGGGCGGTGACTCTGATACTGTTCCACATGTTAGAGTCATGCTCCTGAAAAGCGTGCACCAAATGTCTAACAGCGGCTTCCACCTTGTCGATTGACTCTTCAGGAGTCAGGCCCGAATTCCTTCTAGTTGAGGCAGCAGTGGATGCAGCGTAAGGAATGACAGCTTGAGGGTTCTGTGCTGCATCCTACCTCGATACCTCAGTAGCAACCTCATCCTCATGGTTGCTGGGTTGTGAGCTGGTCGAGCTTGAAGATGGGTGCTCTTCATCGTCTGCTTCCTCTTCGCCGGATGAGATTGTAACAGGTTCTACTCCGCTGGCTTTTAGCCGTAAACAACTACGTTTCGTGCTCTCATCATCCTGGCAAATTCGGCATCATCAACTGCATCATCCTTAGTAACCTTTGCTGCTGTAATCTGGGTAAGTTCTTGTGAGCATGCAGCAGCTGCAGCATCAACCTTCTCTTGAGGTGTCTCTAGTTGCACAGGGGTTACCTCTGCTTCCACTCCATCATTCTCTGTGGGTACTGTCTCAACAGCCTCCCCAGCAGAGGTCTTCTCTCCCTTAGGGAGTGTTGTCAGAACAACATCCTCGCCTGAGGTCTTCTGTAAAGACCCCATCACCTCGGCCGATCCTGTAACTTGGACAGCTTCTGCTGTAAGAATGGGCTCTTGCAGCTCTGGTTGGTTTTTTGCAGCTTCCACAGCATCCAGCACTATAAGCTCTACTGCTGCAAGAATCTCAGCTTCCACCCTCCTTATTTTCTCAACAACTTCTTTACAGGTGGTTGCTTGCTGTACTGCTGTCTCGGCCAGTACAGGGAGTCCAACCTCTGCAACTTTCTCCATGGTTGCGTCATCGGTGATTTCAGTAATGTCAGAGATGATATCTCTAATGATGGCGGTCGATTCCCATTGAGAGTTTGCAACAACAACATCCATGCGAACAGGAGAATCATTGTAGTTCACCAGTTGAGGCTCCTCCTCCTCCAAAAGATCAAGAGAGACAATGTTGGAGAGGCCTTCAACCATTTGCTCATATGCAGGGGAGTTTGCATGATGTTGGCTTTAACTTCCTTCTCTCCGCATCCTCCTAGGAATGCGCTGCATTCTTGTTTCTTTAAAATTTTGTTGCAGCATAGCTTCCTCAGCCTGCTCCACTCTCAGGGTGTTGATTTGCTCTTGAGCAAAAGCGACGTCATTACCCCTTCTTACAGCCTCCGCAGTCGGGGCAAGAAAAACTTGGACGTCTTCCAATAATGCTCTCATCGGCAGCTCTGCAGAGTCGGATTCTGCAAGAGCTTTTCCCTTTTTCTTATCATTTGCTCCATGTGCAGCACTGCTTGCTGATTGATCTTGCACCATAGCTGCGTACTCAGGTTGCAGGAGCGCCAGAATGTTTTTTGAGTTGGCCTACTCCAGGACAGCTTGCTCGACTGTCAGGAAATCCTTCCACTTCAACAAGATTTTCCCTTTAGACAGTCACATCTCCCTCCAGAGATTACATTGCAGCTCCATATTTCTAGCCGCTAGGAGGATAGGGTCAAGCACTGATGCAGCAGCTCCATGATTGCGCGGGGAAGCCAGGTCAGTAGCCCCTGTAGACGAGCTTCTACACCAGTTTCTCTGCCACTCTCTAGCTGATGTGACTCATCCTCAACAGTAACTACAGCCAAGCTTGCTGTAGAGAGTTGGGAATCAATAGCTGCAGCAGCCTTCTTCTTACTGTGCGGGGCCCTCCTAACTAAGAGTACATCGTCATCCGAGGAAGAGGCTTCAGATTCAGGGTCAGCCTCTCTTGAGATCCTCTTGATGACGGGAAGAGGACTCTCAACATCCTCATCTTCCTCGTCGTCCCCATTACCTATAGCTTCATCTTACAAGGCTAGGGTTGTATTTTTTTGTCTTTGGTTTTCTTCCTTGCAATCCCAGCTTCTGCTGCCTTCGGTTGGGTCTTACCCTTCTTCTTCTTCTTCTTCTCGAGATACTTGCCAATGGGAATGGGGATGGGTGCTGCAAGCTGGAGACCAAGCTTGCAGAGCAGAGAGCAGATGGTGATGCCGAAGCTCCTCCTCACCGTTATCTTCTCTGTCTCTTCCAACAACCACTTCATGATAAACCTCGTCCAGTTCACCTTTTCTCTGGCCATGATAGCAGACATGATCCGGAACCGGAGATCTATGCACTTGTCATAACTCATCATCCTGTCTTCAATGAAGTACGCACAAATATCATGTAGGAGTTCAAACTCCGGTTTGAAGAGCTTCTTCAGGGCGCTTCTCTTGATTTCTACCCCGACGTCTCTTGCTCGAAAGAGATCCCACATCTCTTGAGTGTTTTTATCCTCATACGTCACAAGCTGACTGGAGGACAAACCTCCGGTGAAAATTTTGAAGGTGGCAGCGATATCTCTGATGGTCAAAGATCGTTCTTCCTCATCTACATCTATCCTGAACAGTATGCAGTTCCTCTCCTCCGCTGCCCTAGTGTAGGAGTAAAAACACTGAACTGACTCCACCGAGAAACCTACGTAGACGGTGGTCAGTAGCTCCATGACTTGAGTCCTTTGTAGGACATCAAAGATCCTGCCTATCAGCACATTATCATATAACCCAGAAGTTTAGATGTGCTCCTGGTTGATCAGACGACCTTCCAAAATAATAGATTGGCTGGCAACCATAGATTTTTCTGAGAGAGAAAATGAAGAGTTTCGAAAGATTTTGGACTTGGAAAATTTTTGTGAAAAAAGAAACTTCTCTCGTTGGGTGATGGTGAAAATGATTTCGAATTAGGGCGGTTATGGGGGTTATGACGGATCTCAAGGGACGTATAGTAAGATCAATGGTTGGGAATAATCTGAGGGATTTGATCTTACGATCCTTAGAAAAAGATGGAGGGGTCAAATCGTAAATAATCATTACTAGGTGCGTGGGCTTCTGACACGCGCAGACATGCATTAAATGCTGAAAGACATGCGATTTGCCACCTAAATAAATACCTTTTTAAGGTTGCAGCATCCCTGTTACGAGGTTACAGAGTAATGAATACTCTTTGAAATAAATGTTGTAACCAGGTGCTGCTTACACTCCCATTAATTGTTGTACTGTAAGAATAAAATGATGCTGTGCTTTCTGAACCCAGCGCTGTATTAGGATGTAGCTTACAGCACTATACTTACTGCTTCTCGTAAGTATGCAGAGATTCCCACTGGGCTTCTGCACCATCTTTTTCACCTCATAACTTAAGAATTTCCAGCTCGTTTCTAAGCATAGAAAACCTCGATTCACTCAATGGTTTAGTGAATATATCTGCAAGTTGGAGATCCGTGTGAATTTTCTCAAGCACAACATCTTTTTTTTCCACGTGATCTCTTATAAAGTGATGTCGTATGTCGATGTGCTTCATTCTTGAGTGAAAAACAAGATTATGAGTTATTGTAATTGTGTTCGTAGTATCACAGAGAATCAGAGTCTCTTTTTCTTCAATCTCATAATCTTTAAGTTGCTGTTGTATCCAGAGAATCTGCACACAGCAACTATCTGCTGCAACATACTCTGCTTCTACTGTAGAGGTTGCAATTGAAGTTTGCTTCCTGCAAAAACATGAAACAATTCTATTTCTCAGAAATTGACAAGTCCCACTGGTGCTTTTTCGATTAATTTTGCAATCTATATAATCTGAGTCAGGATAGCCTTTAAGCTTGAATCCTTTTTCCTTGGGATACCATAGGCCTACTTCCTGAGTTCCTTTTAGATACTTGATAATTCTCTTAACAGCTGAAAGATGTGACTCATTTGGTGCTGCTTGGAATCTTGCACAGACTCCTACTGCAAACATGATGTCTGGCCTACTTGCTGTTAGATACAGCAAGGATCCAATTCACCGTCTGTATTTTGTGATATCAACGTCTTTATCATCTTCATCTTTATCAAGGCTTATGGATGTAGACATAGGAACGGATGTTGCTGCACCATTCTCCATGCCAAATTTCTTAATAAGCTCTTTTGCATACTTGACTTGACTGATGAAAGTTCCTGCAGACAGTTGTTTTACTTGCAACCCGAGAAAGAAACTTAATTCTCTCATCATATTCATCTCGAATTTTGACTGCATCAGGTTGGAGAACTTCTCACATAACTCTTTGTTGGTGGATCCAAAGTTGATATTGTCCACATATATCTGTACCAGCAGTACACTATCTTCATCCTGTATCCTGAATAACGTCTTGTTGACTGTTCCTTTCTGGAAACCATTCTCTAACAGATAGAGAGACAAGGTGTCATACCAAGCTTTCGAAGCTTGCTTAAGTCCATAAAGGGCCTTGTGTAATCTAAACACCTTCTCTTCTCTTGATCTTCAAACCCTGGAGATTGTTCAACATATATTTCCTCTGTAAGAAGACCATTCAGGAATGCACTATTTACGTCCATTTGATAGACATTGAAATTCATATGAGCTGCATATGCTAGAAAAATCATTATTGCTTCCAGCCTTGCTACTAGAGCAAAAGTCTCATCAAAATCAATTTCTTCTTCTTGGCAGTATCACTTAGCAACTAATCTTGTTTTGTTTCTCACAACAAGTCCAGATTCATCTAACTTGTTCTTGAAGACCCACTTTGTTCTTATAACTCCTTGATGAGTTGGTCTTGCAACTGTCTGCCATACATGGTTTCTTTCAAAACCATTTAGCTCTTCTTGCATAGCCTGTACCCAGTTGCTATCTTTTAGGGCTTCTTCAACGGTCTTGGGCTCTGTTTTAGATATGAAGCATGCAAACATTGCTTTATGAGGGATGGATCTTCTTGTCCTTACTCCTATGGATGGATCTCCTATTATAAGATCCCTAGGATGATTCCTTAGCCATGTCCTGTCAGGCTCAAAGATATGTATTGTTCTAAGTTGCTCCTCTTGTTGCTGTATGATAGGAGGTTCTGCTGCTGTAAGAATGCCTGCTGCATCCAGAGGTGCAGCTTCTTCTTCTTCTTTATCTTCTCCTGTATGTAAAACTCCTTCTACATATGAAACATCATTCTCTTTTCTTGGAGTTGTGTCTTCAGCAGGTTCTTCCAGCTTCTTGGTATCACAGTGTGGTTCATCAAACACCACATGAATAGATTCTTCAACCACCAAAGTTCTCTTGTTGAAAACCCTGAAAGCTCTACTTATAGTAGAATATCATAAGAATACTCCTTCATCTGACTTTGCATCAAAAGTTTTTAGATGTTCTTTTCCATTATTGAGGATATAACACCTGCATCCAAAGATATGCACATATGATACATTTGGTGTATATCCATTCCAGACTTCATAAGGAGTTTTGTCTAGATCTTTGTTGATCAAACATCTGTTTTGTGTGTAGCATGCAGTGTTGGTTGCTTCAGCCCAAAATCTCTTGGGTATTTCTGCCTCTGCTATCATTGTCTTTGCTGCTTCCTTAAGGGTTCTATTCCTTCTTTCTACAACACCATTCTGTTGTGGTGTTCTTGCAGTAGAGTATTCATGTCGAATACCACTATCAGAACAGAATTTCTCAATGAATTTGTTTGTGAACTCAGTTCATCTGTTTGATCTTATCTTCACTATGCTTAAGCTCTTTTCATTCTAGATTTTTTTCATGAGGTCAGGCAGTTTGTCTTGAGTTTCTGATTTCTTGGCAAGAAAGATTGTCCATGTATATCTAGAGTAGTCATCTACTACCACAAGTGAGTACTTCTTCCCACTTATGCTTACTAGTTTTACTGGTCCAAATAGGTCCATATGTAGAAGATCTAGAATCCTGTGAGATGACTTCTGTAACTTGTCTTTGAATGAGTTTTTTACTTGTTTACCTTTCTGACAAGCTCCACATACATTCTCCTTTTTGTATGCCACATCTGGTAATTCTCTTACAAGTCCTTTCCTTGCTAGCTTGTTGATAGTCTTGAAGTTCAAGTGGCTTAATCTCTTGTACCATAACCAGCTAAGCTCTGGTGGACTTTTCACAATGAAGCATGTTGGTTGAATAGAGGAGTTCCAATCAGCTAGGTAGATGTTTCCTCTTCTTGTTCCTGTAAGCTTGACTTCATTTGAGGTGATGTCCTTAATTAAGCATTTGTTGAGGTTGAATTCAACTGTGTATACCTTGTCACAAAATTGACTGATGCTTAGAAGGTTGTATCTGAGTTCTTTCACATAGGATACATCCTTGATCTTTATGTTCCCTTTGACTAGGCATCTGCTTCCTTTTGTGCTTCCTTTGAAATCATCTCCAAAGATGACTTTAGGTCCTTTGCATTCTTGGAAGTCTTTGAGAGCTTCTTTACTGCCTGTCATGTGCCTTGAGCAGCCACTGTCAATGTACCATACATCACCGCTGCAACCTGGCACTGAAACCAGCAACAATTTTAAACAGATTTAGGTACCCACTTCTGTAAGGGTCCTTTGGGGTTAGTTGCTTTGGGAACCCAAACTTTCTTAATAGTCACTGTTTTGCTGTAAGATTTGTTGGTTCTCTGTCTGTATGCAGTTGTGCTTTTAACTGTTTGTTAAAAGTGTGTGCAGAGATAACATATGTGTTACCAACACCTTTGTAGTGTGGTCTTCCACCATACTTCCCTTGAGTATATTCTCTTTGAGGTTTAGACATATAAGTCTCAGTATAAGTAGGAAATTTTCTTCTATGCTGCAACTTTGTGGGTTGCTACATCCTCTTACTGCATACAACAGATGGCTTTTGCTACAGCCAGTTCTTAGATGCAGGTTTACTTCCTGCAGCTGAGCATTGGGATTTCTTCCCTTTATCTATCATTGCTGTTTCGTTCAAGATCCTCACAGAGTTACAGAGTAACTCTTTCTTCATTGGAGTTTCAGCTTGAACAAAATTAACAGCTTTGGATGTACTTGCTGTAGTCTGAGAGATGTGATTGCTGTAACCTATGTCCGATCTTTCAAAAGGACTTCTGTTTTTATTTATGCAATCTCTTGCGTCCTTAGATGATTTTCTGAACGTGCTTATCGTGGACTACAAGCTTTCCTTCTCAGTTTCTAGCTTAGTGACCAACAGATTTAATCTAGAGACCTCCGTTTACAGCTTGTTGCACCTTAAGTTATCAGACTCACATACAGCCAGCATTTTGGTAATATCAATGTTCTTGCTCCTGAGGATCTCATTGTCGATTCTTAGGTTCTTATTTTCAACCTTCAGTTCCTCATGAATTGAGTTGAACTGCTCAAAGTCACTCATGATCCTCTTTAGAGACTGGATCATGTTCAACTCATCTTTTCCAGGTGTGGACAGCGGTTGATAGATTACATCATCTTCTTCACTGTCCTCGCCATCTTTGGCCATTAGGCATATCAGCTCTTCTTCAACAGAGGATGAAGTTTCAGTATCGCTGTCAGAGGATTCTGCAGCTTTCAGCATCTCCTTCGAGACTGCTGTATCATTGGTCTTCTCCATCTCCCCTATGAGAGCTCGAAGCTTGTGCATTTTCTCTCTTCTTTTATCTCTCCTCTGCTCTCTCTCCTTCAGGATACTTGTGCACCGTTGGATAACATATCCAGTTTCTTGCATAATGTTCTGGTTTCCTGCAATTATAACACAAGTCAACATTGCTTGTATTTGGCTGTGGAGAGGAGGATACCTGAGGAGGTGGATGACTTCTTCTGAAGTCATTCCTCTTGTTGAGGTTGGTGTTGTTGCTGTTGTTGTTGTTGCTCTTCATGAATCTTCTAAATTTCTTTAGAAGCAGAGCCATATCCTCTTCAGCATCTTCTGCTGTAACCTTTGTCTGCTTACTGCAACTAGTGGTTGTTGTATCCTTGGATCCTCTTGCAGTTAGCGCTGTAACTTTGGAGCTTGATTCTTCGGACTTTTTTCTCCATCTGTTGATGTCATACTTAAATGCTTTGAGGTCGGAGAATAGGTCAAATGTGCTCATGGACTTCAAATACATGGATACTTTCATGGCAGTGGTCTTGTTGTCCCACTCAGCGGGTAGGGCTCTAAGCACTTTCATGTTCTTTTCCTTTTGAGTTTAGTGTTTGCCCAGAGCTTCTAGTTCATTCACAATGGATGTGAATCTCAAGTCTAGTTGCTCAAGAGTCTTTTCATTCTTCATTTCGAAGAGCTGAAATAGTTGGGTAGCATTGGAGATCTTGTTATATTTGGTGAGCTATGTCCCCTCACATATTTGCTCCAGCTTTTCCCATATCTCTCTGGATGTTCTGCAAGTCTTGACTTTGCTGAACGTGCCTTTATCCAAAGTGATGAATAGAGCATTTTTGGCCACATTGTCTAGGTTGGCTCTCTTCCTGTCTTCATTGTTCCATTCTTGTCTTGGCTTGACCAGGAAGTTTGGTGGTGGCGGTGCTCCTTCTTCTAAGTCTCTACCAAGCACTGGATTCACCTTTATGGGGATGATTGGTCCTTCGGTGATGACTGTCCACATTTCATCGTTCATTTCTAATAAATGTGCCTACATTCTTATCTTCCAATCATCATATTCCTCTATGGAAAACATGGGTAACTTGTGATTAGAGGAATCCATAATATGCTGTAAGAATGATATTTTGGATGTAGAGAAAATAGCGAGTCTAAGGTGGATCTGGGTAGGTGACCAGATAAGTTGGCTTTTAACCCAACTCGCTCTAATACAACTTGTTGGTCCCAAGTGGTGTCCGAGATTCAGAGGAGGGTGAATGAACCTTGATCGATTTTTCAAATCTTTCTAAAAACCTTTATGTTCTGCAAGTTACTCGAACTTGCAGTGCCAAACAGTTACTGCTTACAGCACTAGGATGTAGTACTGCACGCTGTAACTAGAGTTCATACGCAGCGGAAAATTACGATTTATAACACAAGGCAGGTTTTCTCAAATATGATCATTTTCAAAACGTTTTATGCTTATGAGAGATATATATAAGAAAATGAAATAAGCAGAGATAAGAAAGCAATAAAACACTTATGGTTTATAGTGGTTCGAAGGTAGTGTAATCCTTTAATGTCCACTCTACTGCTACCTCGAGCAGAAACTTCGTTAAGTAAGATTGAATTACGGGACACTCCTAACAATCTATCAACTTTACAAAGCAACCACCTACTAGAGTCCAGCGTACACACAGCAACTGCAAACTCTAAAGGCTAACCCACACAGGGTTCTGAACTCCCACATAAGGAAGCTGCCTAACTCTAGACAACTTATACAAACAGCAAGGATCTCTCCTATCAACTGTTCGACACCTTTAAAACAACCTAAGCACACAGCAACAAGGTTAAAAGTATATCAGATTTGTTCTTCAACTGGTGCGGTGAAGTGAGCTTCTGAATCCTTCGAAGGATCTTTTAGCTTTGAACTTGCTTCACTTCACAGAGGTTGAGTGACTGAAACTGAGAGATGACTTGAATGGTTGTAACTTGAATGCTTGAGAATTTTTGCACAAATGTTTCAATAACCAACTTCAGTGTTTCTCATCCTCTATTTATACTTGTAGGAGAAGATGTCCGTTGAAGGAGACATCTCTCTTTTGAATTTGAAGTACTTGATCAAAGGTATGGCTCGCATTTAATGCGACTTGACTTTCTCTTTCGGAGCAATTGATGAGGCAGTTGAGGCTAGCAGCTTTCTGCAGTGAGTCAGTCCACGTGGCATCTTTGTATTGGCTCCATTTCTGCAACTTTGATCTTGTCTCGAACGGCTCTATTTATTCTTCATTGGGTCTTTGTTCCTCGTACTGCATTTATCCTTCATCGGATTGCAGGATACTTCTTTGTTTGTGATAGGTATTGTTGACTGTTTGGACAGTAAGCTCTGCACTGTATCCTAGGTCTTCTTGCAGCTGATACTTCCTTACAGTGCTGCTGTAGCTAAGACCTACTTGCAGTATCTTTAGGCAGTACTGTTGTATCTTTTTCTTGCAGTACTCCCGTATTCTATACTTGCAGCGATGCTGCATGCCGTTCTTTCTTGCTTTGCTGCAGTGCTGTAACTGCTTCCTTGCAGTGATGTTGTATCTGCTTTCTTGCAGCAACTTCTTTCTGATACACTTGATGCAGCTTTGTAATTTTATAAAACCTCCATTCTTCAGCACATATTTCTAGACTCAAAAACTAGTCTATGCTTTCACTTAAACATTGCGAAAAATGGGATACTCAAAACTTCCTATTACATATATATTTTGTCTCATCAAAATCTAAACAATGAAATCCCAACAAATATTTTATAATTTAGTATTTACTTTAAACTAGTGGTGTGATCAAGATAATTAATATTTGTTTCGATTCAAATTAATATTTGTAATGTAGTATTTAACTAAATTAAACAACATAATTAATTTAAATACTAATATTAAATATGAAATCAAATTAAACAGAGATGTTATAATTTATTTTAATATTATTATTTAAATTGAAATACATATTTTTTCTTAAAGTTAATTGTGCATAAAAAATCATGGCTGCAATGACTTTAGGTGTTATGTTCATGACAATTTTGTTAATAAGAGAATTACATCTATACAAAATAAAATATATCGAATATAGGTCTCAAATGATTCGTCATCACATACTCCATAATACAAGAAGATTTAATTATGTTTTTATGGTTGCTATTGACGGATAAATACAATTATTGGAGACGGTGGATATAAACTCATTATCTTGTGAAATTAAACTATTTGGGGGAATTTTTATAATTTACTGCAGTAACTTTTTGAAGTAAGGTAAAAAAGGTAAATTGAAAATGAAGGCTCAAGATGCAATGATGGAAGATCTAATGGTTAAGGCCACTGGTGTATTAATACCACTGGTGTACTATAGAATTGTAACGTCCAGAACAAAAACAAAGCATAATTGATTAATTAAATAAGTAAACCCTTAATTAAAATATCTTATGTGTATTAATTTTTAATTGTTTAATTTAATTACGTATGTTTCAGATACGTGTTTAACGTCCAGTTTTAAATGGATAAAATTTATAGATATGAAAGATAGAATATTTTTATACGATTAGATACGTAATGGAAAAACGAGAAAATAGAAATGAACTAGAGGTCAATCGGACACCCGTAGCTCAAACGGCGAAGAAAAGGGCAAAATACGAAATATCGGAAAAACGAGAAACGAAATCTTATCGTAAACAGTAACCTATCCGCATGAACAGTAACCTGCTCATGAATAGTAACTTTTCCAAATTCTATAAATAGGGCCTCATTCGATTTTATTTTCACCATTTCTTCGAACGAGCCGAAAAGCACCGAACATACGTAAGTCTCTCTCTCCTCTCTCTTTCCTTTTAATTTTATATTCCGTCGTCGCCACTGCCGCCGCCGCCGGAGCCGCTGCTGCCGCAGCCACCGGAGTTCGCCGGAAAACTTCAAACTCATCCGTTTCAGCTGATTTCGTATACAACGAAGCCCTCGACGAGACGAATCTAGGGCAACTTCTGAAATTCAATTTCGATTCTTCGTTCGCCGGAAAATGACGAAAAACCGCCGCTGCCATTGTCGGAAAATGTCAAACACGTCCGTTTCGGCTGATTTTCGTATACAACGTAGCCCTCGTCGATACGAGTCTAGGGCAACTTCCGGAATTCAATTTCGATTCTCCGTTCGTCAGAAAACGGCGAAAAACCATCTCCAAACCCTAAACCCTTGATTTTGGCCACCTTTTCTCTCTCTCGCTCTTTTTCTCGCTGTTGCAGGTGCCGAAGGGGCTGCCGGAGTTGTGGGCTAGCCACTGGAGGGGTGGCGCCGCAAAATGGCCTAGAAAGGAGAGCTGTTGCAAGGAGTTGTGAAATGTGTGTAACGAAGGGTTTTTGAGGCTGTTTTTAAGACACTATTCATGCCAGAATCCGGTGAAGGATGGCCGGATCTGGTAGCCGGCGGTACGAGCTAGCCGGAGGACTAAGGATCGATGGCATAGGGCGGCTCTGCCGCAGCCGGTGGTTGCGGGAAGTAGGCTGCTCGAGCAGGCCGACGACGGGAGGTCTGGGCACCAACCTGCCCTCGCTGCCTAGAAAACTAGGCAGCCGACGGGAGACGTCGTCGGGAAATTTTCCCATCGACGGGAACACGCGTGACGTCGTATTTTCGATTCGATTTTTGATTCGAATCTCGTTTTCTTTTCATCATACTTTATCATCGAGACGTTGCCAACAAAATAACATTGACCGGGGGTCGTGGGTCCCAGTCAAAGTCAACCCTTTGACCAAATTACCAAAATACCCCTAAATCTTAAAACGCTCCGTTCGGGCTCGTTTCAACTCCGATCGAGCTCATTCTTGTTTTGTTGTGATCCAAAATTCATTCGCTTTCATCTCAGCCTCATAAACTGATATTTTCCTTTTATTTCTTTAACCTCAATCGTCAGGCCTTCCGTTCCGATCCGTCTCATCTCGATCAATAGTATCCGATCCAATGTTGGTTTAATCTTTAATTATAGATTATAATGATCTAAGAAAATATCATAATTTATGTAGGCTACCTGTTGAAGTGAAGCATTGGGATACGTGATCTTTAAGAGGTACTGCTCACGTGGTAACCACCGAACAAGGTGGGGGTAAATTTTTTAAATTAAGATATTTTATAAAGTTTATGCAATCTTTTAAAATTATTATTAAATGAGTTGGGTATACGTGCTGAATGCGTGAGATGTTATGTGTGATAATGTTATGATACGATGAATGTGAATATTATACTTGAATGACGTTTGGTCGATATACATGCTATGTGAATAAAGTGTTATGAGCTAAGATTATTATTAAATGAGAATGTGATTGATGAATGATTTAAAGCAAGTGATGGATTACGAATGTTTTACTATGAATGCAAAGGTGAAGAATGATGTGAAGTTCATATTTGCATATGTGCAAATAAGACGTGCTTTCATGGCAGTTGAGAACTGCAACTAAGTGTTTTGTTAAATAAATGTGCTTCTATGTGTATGTTTGATATGTGTATGTGTGATGCAAATATGTGCGCATGTGCATGCGTATGCAAGGCGGCTAGGGCTAGCATAAAGACGGCTGATCACCGTATCATGACGGCTAAGAACCGTAAAATGTTTTCATGGCGGCTAAGAACCGTAAAATGCTTTCATGGCGGCTAAGCACCGTAAATTATGTGAAAAGTGATGTTTGAACGTGAATGATTGATTGTATGTTTACAAGACGGCTAAAAACCGTAAATGTGAAAATGAAGTGATATGTGCTTGTGCATGCATATGCAAGGCGGCTAGGGCTCGCATAAAGACGGCTGATCACTGTATCATGACGGCTAAGAACCGTAAAATGCTTTCATGGCGGCTAAGCACCGTAAATTATATGAAAAGTGATATGTTTGAATGTGAAGGATGATTGATTTGAGATGGATGCTTACATTATAAAATGATTTAAGTCACGTGATTTGAAGTGATCTATTTTATGCTGTTTTTATTAAAAGACAAACATTTTATGAAAATCTATTTTTATGTGACAAATGGTATTTTGGTATGTGTGCAAAATCTTCCAAAATTATTTTATGTCATCCCGAGTTCCCCACCCCACTGAGTGTACTTTTGTCACTCACCCCTCTTTTAAAATGTTTTCAGTTTAAGAAGTTTAGGGCGTGGCGCGCGAGCGGTGGATGCTGGTAGCCGATGATCAAAGGTTACAGAAGTTTTTTATTTGTAAATGTGATATTTTATGAATTATGGAAAATGTATATTTTATAATAAATCTTGAATTTTAAAGTTTATTTATTTTATTTTTTATTGAAAATTTAAAGAGTAATGTTTTTATAAGTGAGTAACGTCTCGGTTAAGATTTATTTACCAAAAAATTTAAACATTTTTTCTGATAAATTTATAATTTTTGACTAATTTTTGTATGATAAAATTTTGAGATAACATGAGTGTTATATTTTCAACATGTAAGGTAGTATAAACATTTTATAAATGTAAGGTAATATATTATGGGTGGTAATTATTTGAACGTCATAGATGTTAATATATAAGTTTAAATTTAATGAGTGGTCATTTCTCAACATAAAAAAATAAAATAAAATGATAAATAATTACAAAACCTTACTAAATAAATTAAAATACATCAAAATAAATTAGAACTATCACTATGTATTATCTATTTCTATTGCAATAATAATATGCATGTTATATATATATATATATATATATATATATATATTCATTTTACAATATTGAGCTGATTAATTCAATTAGTCATATGATATTTTTATTTATTAAATTTAAAATATAAAAAGTAAATAATTATATTAGAAAATGTTTATGTGAACAAATATGTTAATCAATTATAACAAAATTTTTAAAATATAATAAAATAAATCAATAATTAAGAATATTATGAAATGTTCCTATTTAGTGTAAAATTAAGTGCACGCTACTAAAGTTAAAATATTGCTTCTACATTATTTTAGTGCAAATTTTGCACTAAAGTAGTACAGAAACAGTATTTCATCTCCAACAGTCTACACTAAATTTTACATTAAAAGGGAATATTCCATAATACTTTTAATTATTAATTTATTTAATCATATTTTTAAACTTTTGTTATAGTTGATAACATATTTACACACGTAAACATTATTTAATATAGTTTTTTTAACCATAGGTTTTATTGTTATTTTCAATAATGATATGTTTATTTTCATGAATTTTAATCAATTTTCAATAATTTTATGTTTTATTTTCATATATTTTAATTTATTTAGAATTTTTTGCAAATGTTTATCATTTTTATTGTATTTTTTTTTTCATATTGAGAAAATAACAACACATGTTAATTAAAACTTTTATTTTATCATCTACGTAGTTCAAATAATTATCACTCGTGTTAATACAAACTTTTTATATTACCTCAAATATCAAAAAAATTAACACTCAAGTTATCTCCAAAAAAAAAAAAAAAAAATTACAAGACTACCATTTCAAATATTTAAACTTTAAGGAAATCAAATAACCAGTTTGGCTCTATTAGTAGAGCCTGCAGAACCCATAGTAGTGTACATTCTGGCGGCTTGCTGGAAGGAGATAAGTGGTGTGCAGCTCCAAAGTAGAGTGCTCCTGGGTTGCTCTAGACACACCTTAATTATTAAATACATCCACTTTAAAATATATATTGAATTTCTAAACACACCCCGTAATTATCATTATACTCTTGCAATTATACAACATAATTTAATAAATAATGAGAGTATTTAATATTTGAAAAAAATATTTAATAGAATGTGTTTAGTAATTGGTGGGGTGTGTATAGTCATGGTGGGACATACATGGTTTTAATTTGAAAAAAACAAAAGCATCTTATAATTATGAGGTCTTCGAATTTTCATTTCATAAGTGTTATGATTTTTAATTTAATTTTATAATTTAAGAGTATATTCTTAGTACAAATTAAACCAAAAAATTAAAATTTCTTTCGATTCATGATAATTATAAAATTAATACCAGAAAATTATATAATTATGAAATGAAAAATGGTTATATATATTTTAATTCAGTAATGATATCCTTAGTGGGACATTTCTCCCTAAGAAATTTTTAATTACTATTATGTTTGCTAGCAACTTTTACTATTATCTTGTTTCTAGCACCTTACAACTAGTATATTGTCTTAAGCTTCTGTTACTATAATGCCGGCCTTACTAATAATAATGAAACTACTATAATATAATATCGTGTCAACATCATCAGTGTAAATCTCATGTCGTATATATACGTGTTATATTGTGTCACATAATGACTGATGGCTAAGTCGAGGAAAAAACAAAAATCGTGGCGGAGGAATTACAAAGAAAACTATTTTATTTATATATTATATATATATATATATTGTTTCTTATAAAATATAAAATTTTTAATATATTTTTATTGAGAAATATTATTTAAGATTATAATAATAATTTAAAATTTTTATATTTAATAATTTTATATTAAAATCATAATTCAAATTGTATAGAATTCTATTATATTAAAATTCTAATTTAATATAAAACATATATCCTTATTAAAAATTATTATTTAAAATTATAATAATAATTTAATATTTTTATATTTAAATAATATATATTAGAATTATAATCTAATTAATCCTTTAGAATCCTAATCGGATCAAACTAATTTTGTATTTTTTAATTTTATCTAGAAATCCTAATACTATAAATGATTATACTCCAAATTCTATAAATCATAACTCTATAAGTTAAACGTGTGTAATTGATGTATGAATCTAAGATCTATACACAGGTAGGGTCGGACCCAAATCGATCCAAATCTGCACTTTATTTTTTTGAGAAAATGGTCTCAATTACCACAACTCCTTATATTTTGACCAAAAATACCATAAAATATAAGATCTAGTCCCATATACCATTTTTCCTTATAATTGTGCCTCAATTACCACATTTTTTAATAGGTCAAACACCAGATAGGACATGACTGATTGAATGACACTGACATGTATAATAGTATAGAAAAATAATGAATGTACAAAATCAATTCTTACACGAAATATTGGGTGGGGTAATATGTCTTCACTTCAATCAATTAAATAATAAAAAAAATAGTCAATGCACACACTATCATTTGTTACACGAAAATAATCGACACACTAACATAAGTAATATATTAATATTATTTTTGTGGAAAAATAATCAATTGTTACACGAAATTGTTGGTGGGTAATAATAATATATGATCTTATTTTAATTATCATACACGAAAGTACATAATTTTTTAATAATCTTAGTCTTACACGAAAATATAAAAAAATGCACATCTTGTTATTTTAATTGTTATTTTAATATAATGCAAGTCTTACACGAAATACACAAACACACTATAATACTGGGTGGGTACTATATGAAGGAATTCAATGAATTAAATACTAAAATAATAATCAATGCATAATCAATTTTTATACGAAAATAATGGACACACTAATAGAAGTAATATATTAATATTATTTTTATAGAAAAATAATCAATTGTTACACGAAATTGAATGTGGGTAATATATGATCTTATTTTAATTGTCATACACGAAATGAATTGTCATACACGAAAATACACAATTTTGGCATGAACTTAGTCCTACACGAAAATACAAAAAAATGCACATCTTGTTATTTTAATTGTTATTTTAATATAGTGCAAGTCTTACACAAAAATACACAAACACACTGTAATCTTACACGAATATTCATGTTTAATTTTTTCCTAACAAATAATTTTTTCTTACACGAACTTTGCCCAGTTTTTGTTTATTACTTTCATAAGTTGTGTGAATTTTTGTGCAAAACAATTCATATTCAATTTTACAATACAAACAATGACTTCGTCTCAATTTCGTGTAAGAAAAATGAATATTTTTGGCCACATCCACATGGAGTAAAAAGTGGCTGACAAGACAAGACTAAGACAAAAAAAAAGTGAATTTAATAGTATACTTGGGAGTCACATGTACACAGTGTATAAGCAAATCCTCTATATAATAAGCATAAGCCAATAAATTGTAAAAAATAAGATTCAGTATATTATGAGAAAGTTCTTGCTGTAATATTACACATGTCCTAAATTTCGAAGAAGAGTTAGTAGCCAATAAATATTGGAGAAATATTGAAGATTTTTTATTTAAAAGGTATGTTACTAGCCAACAAGTTTATAGTTTATTGTGAATTTTTGTGTAATTTTCTTTGATAATTTTGTGTTTTATTATTTATTATAGGATCAGTCATTGTTATTACTATCAATCTTTTCTCATCAATATAATATAATTGTATATTTTATTGGTTTCTGTTCTACTTTTACATGAAAAAATTGATCATAAATATGTCTTTCACGAAAATGGATTAATGTTCGGCCTACACGAAAAAAACATATGATAAGTCATACATGAAATTTTATTGATAAAGGTGAAAATTGATATTAAAATGAGGCTTACACGAAATTAGGAAAAATGAGGCTTACACGAAATTCTTAAAAATTAGGCTTACATGAGATTTCCAAAATATAATAATTCTTACACGAAATTCTGAAAAATGATTTAGGTCTATTATTAAAATATAAGAGAAAATTATCATGATTTCATGTAAGCCAGGATGATGTAACATTTCTTATTTTAATTATATGAATTTGTTGTAAATACCATGATAATTTTCGTGGTATGTTTATATTATGTCGTAGGTGGACAAGTAATAACTATTGTATCACGTGGTTTGATATGTATGTACGATATACATTTAAGTTTGTTAATAAAAAATAGTTACGGTATACCGTATTCGTACATGAAAATAATGTTACTATTATTATAATTCTTGACATATGTGTAGTTTTTTAACAATTTTCCTAATATATTTGTAGTTCATTATGATGGTGTAAGAGCTTATTTTATAACAATATACTTTATAAATAAATATACATAGATTATGCAATTGTAATTAGATGATGAGATGATTAACTGAGTTTATTAGGTTTATTTTTTGACAGTGTACAGAATATAAGTTTTATATTTGTACTGATTTGCTACGGAAGTTATTAAAAAGGTTTGAAGTATAAAACGATTGTAAAGAGGTGATTCAACTTGAAAGAATCACATACTTTAAATTATTCATGTGTATTCATGGACTTGTGTGTGTCGACATAAATTGTTGGGGATATGTGATTCACTCCATAGTTGAGAGAAAGAGAAGAGTTAAAAAGAAAAAAATAAAGAATAATTTTCATTTGGAACGATTATTGTTTATGATTGATGATGTTCTTATTGTTTTTGTTTCATTAAAATTACTGGATGTTGAAGCATCTAATAGTGTGTTGTCAACGGAAGGTCAGAATAGAAGTCTTGGATGTTTTAATGTTAATGTTGGATTCTTCTATAAAGGAGAAGGTGAAAGGTTTCATCATTCCACATATGACGTTGATGTTCCAAAGTCAGATGACATATGCAATCAAAATTGGAGTTGTAATAATGTTTCTTTTGAATTACAAAACGACGAAATATTTTATGAAAAGTGGGGTGTCCCTCATGAGGTGAAATTGTCGCAGGTTGGTACATCCTCAAACGATCAGTGGGCACGTT
Source organism: Scutellaria barbata (assembly GCA_028654395.1). Classification (NCBI taxonomy): domain Eukaryota; kingdom Viridiplantae; phylum Streptophyta; class Magnoliopsida; order Lamiales; family Lamiaceae; genus Scutellaria; species Scutellaria barbata. The sequence goes on along the minus strand of CM053649.1, from coordinate 6,990,243 downwards.
GGTCATCATCAAGTGGTCGTATTGACTTTGGATTAGATTGGGATGTTGACTATATTGACTTGAATAATTCCCCAACTACATATGGAGATGAGAATGTTGTAAAAATTGATGAAATTTTATATTTGACACATCACGATGGAGGTGAAGAAGAGGGATATACAACTCGAAGTGGTAATTTCTATTTCTGTAGTTTCATACAATATATTTACATCATGTTGAAGATGCACCTTTTAATATGTCTGTTTAAATTATTTTAGTTTCACCACATGATGAAGATGAATCGGATCCAAGAAATGATATGAACGATGACTTCAAGTTAGATGAAAATGATGATAATGCTTTGGATGAGGAGCAACATCTTGCCTACGAGGAGTTTTTGACATATATTAAAAGATCCGAATAGTTTATCCCAGAGATGTCATCTATGGAGCAACTGTTTAGGTCTAATTTTATCGAGAACGAGCCGAGTCCCTATAATTTACAAAAAGGATTGACTTTTGCAACAAAAACAGAATTGAAAAATGTAGTTGGGTTTTACCATTTGGAGAACCAAGTTAAATACCGTGTGGATCATTCAGACAAACATAGATGGTTTGTTAAATGTAAATAAAAAATTATCCTTTCATGCTCCATGCATCCGAGAAATGTGGGATTTAGAAAATCTCGAAAGTCGTTATTACCTATGAATGTTCCTATGATCTAAACGAACCCAATATTCATCGTCGACTTACATCTGTCTTGATCGGTAAGTATTATGCTGATATTCTTCGAAAAGAAGATTCCCAACTTGTCGCTAAAAGCGTAATGCGCGAAATGAACCAAAGACATGGTGTAAATCTCAGTTATAAGGTTGCATCCCGGAAAAAAACGTTATGAAATGAAATTTGCATACGGAGATCCAAAAAAATCTTTTTTAATACTGTCCTCGTACTTGAAAGTCTTAAAGAATGCTATACAGCTTTAGAGACACTAAATAATGACAAATTCAAATACATGTTTTATATTTTGGCCGCATCCATTCATCAATTTCAGCATTATTCACAGCCAGTTATAGTGGTGGATGGTTGCCATTTGAAAGACCACTATAAAGGTATTGGATTTGTTGCTGTTACGAAAGATGAAAATGATTAAATTTTTCTACTAGTCATTGGGATAGGAAATGTGGAGAATGATGAATCATGGACCTGGTTTTTCAAACATGTTCGAAATGCGTATGACTGCCCAGACCAACTATTTATCGTGTCTGATCAATACATGAGCATCAACAATGCTGTAGGATTTCAATATTTAGATTTTGATGAGACAAATCACATATGTAATAGGAAATTTTGAGTACCCCATTTTTCACGATGTTTAAGTGAATATATAGACTAGAATTGAGTCTAGTGTTAAATGCTAAAAATGGAGGTTGAACAAGGATAAAGCTGCATCTATGCCCTTAAGAAAAGATATCGCTGCAAGAAGACAAGATACAGTATTGCTGCATGAAGGCAGGATACAGCATAGCTGTAAGAAGGTAGATACAGTAACGCCGTAACAGGACAGAACATCACTACAGCAAAGAAAGAAAGAACGGCGTGCAGCATCACTGCAAGAAAAGGATACAGGAGTACTGCAAAAATAAAAGGTAGGACTGTCAGAAGATACTGCAACCAGGTCTAAGTTACCGCAGCACTGCAAGAAAGTATCAGCTGCACGAAGACCTAGGATACAGCGCAAAGCTTACAGTACATATAAACCATTCAAGCGCCAATTACAAAACGAAGTATCCTGCAATCCTAGGAAGGATAAATACAGTACGAGGAACGAAGACTCATGCAAGAATAAATAGAGCCGTTCCAGAAAAGATCAAAGTTGCAGACACGGAGCCAATACGAAGATGCCATGTGGACTGACGCACTGCAGAAAGCTGCGAGCCACAACTACCGCATTAAATGCTCCAAAAGAAAAAGTCAAGTCGTATTAAATTCGAACCATGCCTTTGGTCAGACTACTTCAAATTCAAAAGAGAGATGTCTCCTTCAACGGACATTTTCTCCTACAAGTATAAATAGAGGAAGAGATACACTGAAACTGGTTACTGAAACTACTGATTAACTGAACCATTTACGCAAAATTCACAGAGCTTACAAGATCCAAGTATCTAAGTCTACGATCAGTTTCAATCACTCAATCTCCCGAAGTGAAGCAAGTTCAAGCTGAAAGTTTCCTCTAGGATTCAAAAGCTCACTTCGAAGCACCAGTTGAAGAAAAACCTTTTTATCATTTTAACTTTGTTGCTGTGTGCTTAGGTTGTTTTAGTGGTGTCGAACAGTTGATAGGAGAGATCCTTGTTGTTTGTATAGTTGTCTAGAGTTAGGCAGCTTCCCTGTGTAGGAGTGTGGAACCCTGTGTGGGTTAGCCTTTGAAGTTTGCAGTTGCTGTGTGGACGCTGGACTTCAGTAGGTGGTTACTTTGTAAAGTTGATAGATTGTTAGGGGTATCCTGTAATTCAATCTTGCTTAACAAAGTTCCTGCTCGAGGAGCAGTAGAGTGGACGTAGAAGGATTACACCACCTTCGAACCACTATAAACCATAAGTGTTTATTGTTTTTTATCTGTGCTTTAATCTTCTATTTCTTCTTTATCTCATAAGCATAAAATGTTTTCTGATAGAAGCATATTTGAGAAAAGCAGCCTTGTGTTATAAAAGTTATTTTTTCGCTGCGTATAAAACTCCAAGTTACAGCGTGCAGCACTGCATCCTAGTGCTGTAAGCAGTAACTATCTGACGCTGCAAGTTCAAGTAAATTGCAGAGCAGAACAGTTTGTTTAAAGATTTGTAAAATCGACCAAGGTTCATTCACCCCCCCTTCTGAACCTCGGACACCACTTGGGACCAACAAATGCAATCATTGAAGTGTACCCTGATGCGACTCAAGGTCTATATTGTTTTCATTTGCAACAAAATTTAGCCAAACATGGATCACATTTCATTGGTCTTTTTCAAAAACCAACTTATTATTATAAGACTACTAATTTCAAAAGGGTAATGTCTTTACTCTCTACCGATGTGCCCTAAATTTATCTATTATCCAATTTATTTGATAATACATACCTCTTCCAATTTTTACATGGATAGGTATATGATGTCCCTATCAGAAACTAATAAACAAGGTGTGTTGGATACCTTAAAGAATGTGAAAGAAGAAAGGTGGTCTCGTGTTAGATATCCTATTTGAAAATTTAACTTCATGACCTCAAATGCAGTTGAGGTGTGGAATAATCATCTTCTTTGGGCCCGAAAGCTCCTTGTGTATTTTTTTTTTAGTGTGCCAGACGAGTCATGGAAAAGTGATTTTATAGAGGAGGACTATTGTAGAGGAAATAGAAAATTTTCTCACAAAGTCGGCGCATAACAGGTTAATCAAATCTGTGAAAAATGACCGACGAATGACCATCAATAAACCAGAACGATATCTATTCAAGGTTTCAAACGGGAGTAAATTATACATAGTTGATATGTCGAAGAGCACCTTTAATTGTCTATTTTTCCAAAGTGAGTTGATATCATGTTAGCATGCATGTGCAGCGATAAGATACGAATAATAGTATTGCAGCTTATTTAGTACTTATCGAAGACTAATTACTAACCCAGAGCTTTAGTATTATATGTCGTTGCTTGTTTAAACAGTTTTTCAAGAGAGTCAGTGAGTTCATATGTCAGCCCATATTACACCACAGACTAGTTGAAAAGAATGTGGGGCTTTGAGGTTATTCCTGTACCGAATCCACATGATTGGGTTGTGGCTGAAGAAATAAAGAATAAAATATATGTTGCCCCTGACAAACCTAGATAGGCTGGACGACCGAAAGCTCGAAGGATTCCTTCTGCAGGTGCCAGACCTGCACATACATGTTATTTTGGTGCATGTAGTCATTGTGATCGCACAGGCCACAATAAGATATATTGTTCTAAACAAACAAGTGTGCATTCTCAAAACAAGTAGATAGAAGTCTATTGTAATGATAACACCCCTATACATCAGGAAACAATCCAAAGGAAAAAAGAAAAAGTGCTCTGTGTGTATGTCGGAAAGTCATACGAACGGAAAGTGTCCGATATTTTTAGCATCTAATATTGCTAACGATTGAATGTATGATTTTTGTGAACAATTATTTAACAACAATGTACTATTTAAATTTCTGTAAGTGGTACCAAAATAGGATAAAAAAAAAACTAAATTGGAATAATCAAACAAGTAATCTGAAAAGGTCTCTATAATTTGAATTGATCAAAAGTATAAGAAAAAAAAATCATCCCATCAAATCATCCTCAGTGATGGTATCTCCATCTGCTGACCACTTATACAATGTAAATGGTAGACGTCACTGCATCTCAAATACCCCGTTAATAATATCTGGTCTAGAAAATATGCAACTCACGCAGCTTTCGATCGCCTTCAATGCATAAATGCCATATCTAGTGGGATTATCCTGTCTATAACACAGTCTTGACTCGACTGTCTCTAGCATCAAATTCACTGGATAATAGGACAATCAATCTAACATGGAATAATAGCCGACATACTGTAAAAGTTTAGGCTACATACGCCGAATAGGAAGTGTCTAAAAATATCGATATCGAAGCTTTTCAATGTCTTTCATCCAAGTATGTCGAAGATTATCGAACAGGGCTAGCATGTAATGATGCATATCAATTTTGACCGCTACCCAATGTCTGTCCAAATTAAGGATAAGAAAACTCAGTCGAAAATTAAATAAGAAAATATCTGAGAAGGGGGTATCTCAAATTATACATTGTAAAAAAATGATTGAGTGTTGAGAAAAAAATTCCAGAATTGATGAATCTAGGAAATTATAAATACTCCTTTTTGTACGATTCCACCATGGTTTGATATGCTTCTACTTTGGCCATTCACCACGAACATAGTGTATTAGATGACCAAGATCATCAGGTGAAAAGGTCTCAGGAACACCTTCAACATAGCAAACTCCCGGTGGGTCATTCGCATGCTTAGTACGCCAGATGTCCTTGCATGTTTCCTTAAAAAATATAACAGTGAAGAGTTAAATTAATCTAAAAAATTTGTACAGGGATAGCTTACATTCAAGCTGTAATCAATGATCTGCGTGAAACCCTTAAGGTCGTGATCGATCTGTACATTTAGAATTTTGGGATGGCTCTGCAATATTGCAAGATATGCATCAAGAACCTACAATAAACAACAAATAATGTGATTAAAGGGTTAGAACAACATGAAAACACAGACTTCATATGTAACAATTTTTTGTAATTTAGAACTTTAAATTTAGTACTAACTTCTCGATCTAGCTCACCATGGGGATATATAATCGAAGTGAAGAAAGAGGGACCCATGGGATAACCAATACCAACGACGTTGCACCTAAGAAACGAGATACAAAGTCAATCTTAATAAGCATAGTTAAACTATAATGAAATAAGTACGAGATGCAACAAAAAAATATTTTCTTACTGATCTGCAGCATCCCCAAGCTCAGTCCACAATAGAAAATCCTCCATCAAATGATCAAAACACCATGAAAATGTCGTTTGGAATAGAGTACTTAAGAAATGAAACCTCACCCACTAACGAACCTATCAGATCCCTGCACTAATATCAGGGATGTCAAGAACAACAGTCTCCGATCCTAAGTTATGAATGTAATTGTCGGTGGGAATGGAAGAGTGATTCGTCGGTGTGGAAGTGTTAGGGCAATCGAAGTCCCTATCATCTGGCTGGAATGACGACTTATATCCCTACACTAGCTGGAAAAGCACAATAGCAGATAATGGGTTCACTGTAGGGATGAGCACATCAGAAACATGCTCATTCACATCCCCTGGCCAAGGTGCCCACTGACTAGACATCAGAGGATCCGGCTGCCACTATGGTGGTGGACAAGCCTCGTATACAAACTGTCAATCGTCCTGAGCCGACTGAGGAGAATTGTAATGATAAGCAGACGGACGATTATAATGCTCCCCTAAACGAGTAGCATACTGATCACCATACCCTGATCCATCTTAGGTCCTGAAATTTTTTTATAGCTGATCATGTACGATCGATGGGATTTGACGCTCTAAATAGGAATGCTCATCCCGTATAATGTCCTCAATACGTGCAAACCTCTAATCAAAGTAAGAATGCAACCCATTAAAATGAGTGTCCAGATCTACTGTGAACCACTCAAAAAAATTGTCTTAGGCCGCATACTGACTAGAAGGCGGTGCAACCGGAGGGAGAGTAGAGTGCTTTGAAGATGACACCACATGAGCTCATCTACGTGATGTAGTATGTCGTGATATAAAAATGGCTCGGATAGGAGTCTTGTCCTCATTGTGAATACTACGTGCTGGTGAGTAATCCTAGCATGCATCCGATGGTCCGACATATGAATGGAAGAGTCATGCTCGAGGAGTGTAGTACCAGTCGGATCCATATCAGGCATAGGAGGTCAAAATTCAGGATCAACGTAGAAGGCATAACAATCAAATTTTGGCATCTTTGAACGAATGCCCTCGTAAATATCATCCCACCCCCATGCATTAGGCTGCTCAACCTCAACCTTGGTCCCGTGTCAGGTTCATCGACCAAATGTCATGTAGAACAAGTGGACCATCTCGTCGCTCGTCTGGACAGACCACGAGTCACAATTTGCTTAGCTATATGTCTAGATGGTCCTAGCTCTACAACAGCCCTTCGACCACGTCGATGAGGTAGGACTCCTATGTTGAGGTCAATATCTATATGCCTCTAATACAACTGACATTCCTCCTCAAAAAAAGGAATAAGTGTTTGGAAACAACCAACCTATTGAAAAAAGTTCAAAATCATCAAACAGTTCAAGTTGGTACATAGGAAATACATTTGATATTTAAAAGGTGAAAATTGTAATAAAATATCTCGTCGTCTAGCACATGTGTACTCTCGTAAGTAGACCTCCAAACATCTCGATAATTGATGAGGGACATCTAATCGACGATCGGCAAAAGTGTCAATCATAGGAATGACCTCGTAAGTATTATAATGTATACTATAAGCCTAGCTTTTGTATGAGCATCTATTTTGATATGAGAATCTTTTATGGTCAAATGTTTGCATTTTATATTCGTTATATATGTTATTGCAATTGTCCAATTAATTTATATTGTAGATAACATGATGTGTGGTGCCACACAGAAGATCATGTTGTCAGTTCTTTATAGATTATAAATGGTAGCTCACAATCAAGACAATTTTAGACAAACTATCGGAATGGTTGAGTGTAATTTGGTATTAATTGAATATAAAATTACACTAGTACATTTTGTATGTATTGAATAGGACCAATTGAGGTTGTTCGATTTATACTGACTACATAAATAGAACAAGACCTCTGTTATTATGGATGTACGTCATTTTAATTATTATATGATAACGGGCATGTATACTCAATATATGTTTCTTTAGTTTACCAATGGGTGAGATTTGTTTATTAAATCAATAAGCTCGGTAAATTGGGATACAATGTTATTTATATAGTGTGCCGTTGATTATAGAATGAAATTGTGTCGTAATTATTTAGGATGATGATGTCTCCTTGAGGAGCTCATAAGGATTATCATGTAGACCCTGCAGGTGGATTTATTCCAACATGATAATAAAGTTGAGTGGTACTACTCTTAGAATTAGATGTTAATTAATTGAATTGTCAGTAATTCATTTAATTAACGGACATTCGATATCTTAAATACGGGGAGATAAACATGCACATAATACCTGCAAAAAACCCTTATAGGTCTCTGTATCGATCGCCCATAACAGAAAATGATCGAAACACGTCTCTCTAAAACGTGTGACGTTGTTCCTACCTATGGCTCACAGCTCCATCCATACGTCATCAAGTATACTCAGACGCATATATTCATTTATATAAGCTAGCCGACCTTGATAAGCGGCACGGACCCATACACGATCCAACTACAATATATTAAATAATTAATCATTAATGTAACTATATTAGAGTTTTTTAATTAAATTAAAGACTCAAAAAATTTTAACCGACATATAATTAATTACTGTTTTTTTTCATTTTACAATAATCTCGCAACAAGTCTCCAAATATTTATTTATCACTATGAAAAAAAATCACGTATCTTCTATTTTTGTGTTTCACCAAAAATTAATCATTTTTTCCAATTTAATTCATAAATATATCTTCGATCTGTAATATTTATGCATAACATTGATTCATAGACACTTTGGTATTCATGGATTACAAAATTTTAAAAAAAAATTATATTACAGCTGATATGTAAAGGTCGAAGAAATGATATTTTTGTGTAATTTCATTATGAAATTTTTTGTGTACACTTTACTTATACACAATTTCAAGGAAGGTTAATTTCATGAAGAGTTCATGTAAGGTTAATTCAAGAAGAATTCGTGTAAGATTCACTGATGAAGAATTTCGTGTAAGGTTAACTTGGCAAAAATTTCATGTAGGGTTAGCTAGGGCCAAATTTCATGTAGGAATTAACTTGGACGGAATTTTGTGTATGATTAACTTGGACGGGGTTTCGTGTAAGGTTGACTTGGGCACAATTTCGTGTAAGGTCAACTTTATGTAAATTCGTGTAATGGTAACACTGGAAGAATTTCGTGTAAGATATTTTTTCGTATAAATTCGTGTAAGGGTAACTGGTATGGATTTTCATGTAAGGTTAGATGCCTTAATATTCGGGCCCTAATTCGTGTAAGACCACAATTATTTCACCCTAAATATTACAGAAGCTGAAAATATATCACTAGCCCTAATTTCGTGTAAGAGCACAATTAATACGTCCAAAGAAATCCCAAAATTATGCCCTAATTCGTGTAAGTCTATACGTAAAATTGGGCAAAATTCTTCGACAAAATTCCAAACAAAAAATCGCCAGAAACATATTCAACACAAACAAAAACTATCGATATAGTTATGCCTAAAATCATGTATGCATAATCAATTAAATTCAAACAAAAAACATATTCAATCGGGCAGAAATTGAAATAGATATACTTGTCTTGCATCCATTTCAATCGATTTTTTTTGTGTAACACTTCGTCCAAACGTACACAAACTTCCCCAAGATTTTTTGAACTCGCTCGCCCAATTTCACAGAATCGCCAGAGGTGTGAATCACCCTTTTTGAAATATACACTTACACGAAAACCTCAAATTGTTTGGGTTAGAAATTGAAGAGAAATAATGACTTAATTTGGGTTCAAAAAGCTTACACGAAATTGTTGGTGGACAAATGGGCTCGATTTTCAAAAGATTCTGCCCCTTTTCAGAATTGTGCCAACTCCTTTTCAGAATTGTGCATTCTTTGTTAGCGAACAAATTTGACCAGGGGTAAAAAGGTAATCTCGGGTTGAAAAATGTGGTAATTGGGGCACAAATATAAGAAAAAGTGGTAGATGGGGACTACTACTTATATTTTGTGGTATTTTAGGCCAAAATATAAGGAGTTGTGGTAATTGGGGCCATTTACTCTCTTTTTTTCCTGACATTTATGTTATTTTAGTCATATATTTATACTATATTAATCATACATTTATATAATATTTTAACTCAAAAAAAATAAATAAATAATTGCCAAAAAAATACCTTAATTTCGATATAAAAAACCCTAATTTTTACATACATATATATATGTGGTATTATTCATACCTTTAAGTAATATTAGTCATACATTTATTTAATACAATTAGGTACAACTAATATAATTAAAAGGTATGACTAGTATAACTAAAATGTATGAAAGATATTAATAGATGTCTAAAAATATATAAAGATACAGCTAAAAACCCTAAAAATATGACTAATATAACATAAGATAAATGTATGTTTAATATAGCATAAAAGTTGGGAGCGAATTTGGGTGGATTTGAGCGCATTCATCTAGACATGTGGGGGTGTGAATGGCGCATGGAACAACACGTGGGACAGGTCTTTGTGCACCAGTTATACTAAAATTTTTGTCTAACTTTATATATCTAAATTAGTGTCTATGGAATTAATACAAATAATGTTTTACCATATTATGATTAGGACTCGATTCTATTAGAATTCTAGTTTAATACACATCAATATATGGGGTATTTATTTCTTATATATCACTTTTTTTTTCAGCTAAAGAATGAAATTATATATCACAATACCAATTTATTCAATAAAAGTCGGGAAAATAAGACCACTAATGTATTTATCTAATTATAAATTCAATGCAAGAAGTTCATCAACTGAAAAAATGGCGAATTACTTTGTAAGTATAATTTTCAACCTACTAATATATAATTATAACTAATAATTTTGAGTAATTTCTCATTTATAGTTTTATGAAAAATTTCAAATATGCATATGAATTTTACGTTTATAATATACTATCTAAATTTTAATTTTTTCTTTTTTTCCTTGTGTCTCAGTGTAATATATTGCAACTTTAGGGACATATAAAATAGATTAATTTTTTAAAATATTCTCCAAATTATTCATATACAAACTATAGTTAATAATTTGAGTGCATTTTATACTTTTGTTTGCATATATTGAATAGTATTATTTAGATATCAACGTTTTTTAATGGGTTTGGGGGAATGGAAGGGTCGGAAACAATAAGAATTAGAAAATTTGTATAACTTGGGTTCAAACTCTAGTCATTACAATTTGCATTAATTTATAGTGGGATATCAATTGAGCTACAAAGCTTGTGGTAACATTTAAATATCAATTAAAAGTTATTATTTTAATATAGGATTTACTATAAAACTCAAAAAAAAGTACTTTTATATTTAACTTTTGATCGCTTGAAAAGTTATCTTGCACTTAAATGAGTAGTTGTTAATAATCTCATCATAATCATAGAAATATGCTTATTGCGTTAGAACTATATTGGCAAATAAGAAAAGAAAATATACAAATCTTAGGACTATTTAAAACGAAAAGAAAATATACAAATCTTAGTACTATTTAAAGACAAAAATCTTAATACTCGTTCAAACGTTATGTTATGTATTTGTATGTTTGATTTATATGTATACCTTCACAATTTCCATTCATGCATATTTGCTATACCTTTGATATTTGAATGGTATTATATTCTTGTGCATGTCTGGTACTAGAGATATTAAACAGATATTAGTTAAATCGTTTAAATCGAAAAAAATAGAGTTAGAGCTTAGACTACATTTATTAGTAACACTCATCCAACCCATAAAGAAAATATTAATTTCTCTCTCTTCCACCTATACAATCCACAACTCAATCCAATTCCAACTTTTTCATAGTTTATTAGTGACACCAACCCAACCCAATTTAACTCAATATTTTTTTCTAAATATTTAATAATTCTATATTATTTTGTGAGCATCTATTTTATTATTTTTTGATATATTTATTAATTTCGCAATATATAAATCAAAATTATTTTTTGATATATAATTCCGTAACCTTTGTATATATTTTTTTGATATATTTATTAATTCCGTAATAAAATATTTTTTTATTAGTGACGCATTTTCATTTTTTTTATATATAAAATAACATACAAACACAATAACTAATATTTTTTCCCTCTTTTGATTTGTGTTTGTCTCTCGAATATTTTGGAATAAATTTCGAGAGATATTTTGTGGTGTCTGGCTAGGAACTTGATTGAGATTTGGAGAAAATTGAGAGTTTTCATAATATTGAGGGTTTGGATAATCTTTAAAGTTCAAAAAAGATTGAAAATTTAGGTAATTTTGAGAGTTTGAAAATAATTTGGATTGTTAGCATCCATAATACGAAATGATAGAAATTTGATGAGAAAAAAGAGAGTTTGAGATTGTGAGACAAGTGAGATTGAATTTTAGATTGGTGAGAAAATATGCCAATATTGAACTCTATTTGTAGAGATTTTTTTTTTATAAATTTTGAAATTTGTTTTTTAAATTTTCGAAAAAAATTAATCAAGACCAATAGAATAATAACACGTGTCTTTTATGAATTAAAAGTGAGTGTCATGACACCCACCTTCTCTCTTAATATTATATTATTATTTGTGGTGACATCCACCAAATGTCACCAATAAATATAGTATTAGCTTGAATGCTCCTAGTGATTAATTGATTGGCTTCCTAGCCCGTAATTGCTTTTTTATTTTTAAAATAAATCGATTATTTTAGTCTTATGTAAATAAAATAGAATACAAACTTTAAATTATATGTTTCTTATCCTTAAGTTAATGTCTTCAAATTTGATTTATAAAATTAAATATATGAAATAATAGTATAATGTATTGTCTATATGTATTAAGCACTTAATCAATAAATGTGTACAAAAAGTATAAACTATGAAATTTATTATCTATGCCATTTTCTTAATCAGTTTCATCCATAAAATTTCTAACAAAAAGTATGAAGTGTCAATATCAATCTAATTTTAATAATATTTTTGTAAAGAAATTTTGAATGTCAAATAATTGTGTTGTATGATTATTTTTAAAATTTGGAAAATTTCTAACAAAAAGTATGAAGTGTCAATATCAATCTTATTTTAATAATATTTTTGTAAAGAAATTTTGAATGTCAAATAATTGTGTTGTATGATTATTTTTAAAATTTGGAAAATTTCTAACAAAAAGTATGAAGTGTCAATATCAATCTTATTTTAATAATATTTTTGTAAAGAAATTTTGAATGTCAAATAATTGTGTTGTACGATTATTTTTAAAATTTGGAACGTAAATGTTTGAATATTTTGACATCCGTCATAGTAATGAAATTATAAATTATAAATAATTTGATTATTATGAATCATTTAGTTTTATATATGAAATTTGAATGTTATGTACATTTTGCTTCAATTTTTTTAAAATATAAATATAAATTTTATTTATAACCTGATAATAGTCTGTTTAGCTTGAAATCCGAATTCTAATAAGGTTGGAGTTAAGTTCACAATATTAGTGTAACGTCCCGTTTCTTTTGTAAATAAATCTTTAACCGAGACGTTACTCTCTTATAAAAAAAATTTCTCTTTCAAAAGAATAAATATAAATAAAATCTTGTGAAATATACCTTTCTTAAAATTTCATAAAATTAATCACTTTAAATAAAAATCTTTTGAAACCTTTGATCATCGGCTACTAGCATCCCCCGTTCGCGCTCCACGTCATAAAATCCTTAAACTGAAAATATTTTAGAAATAGGGGTGAGTGACAAAAGTACACTCAGTGGGGTGGGAAAACTCGGGATGACATAAATAATTTTTAAAAGGTTTTACACACACGTGCCAAAACACCATTTTATCACATAAAACAGATTTTCTTAAAACATTTGTCTTTTAATGAAAACCGTAGAAAATAGATCATTTCAATCACGTGACGTAAATCATTTTAAATGTAAGCATCCATCTCAAATCAATCATCCTTCACACTCAAACATATCACTTTCATTATCACATTTACGGTTTTTAACCGTCTTGCACATATATGCGGGTCTCAGCCGCCTTGGAAACATATAATCCATCATTCACATTCAAACATCACTTTTCACATAATTTACGGTGCTTAGCCGCCATGAAAGCATTTTACGGTTCTTAACCGCCATGAAAACATTTTTACGGGTCTTAGCCGTCTTGCAAACATATACGGGTCTTAGCCGCCTTGATACGGTGATTAGCCGTCGTATACGGGTCTTAGCCGTTTTGCATACATATGCGGGTCTTAGCCGCCCTGAAACATTTTTACGGGTCTTAGCCGTCCTGAAAACATTTTTACGGGTCTTAGCCGTCCTGAAAACATATGCGGGTTTTAGCCGTCCTGGTATGGTGATCAGCCGTCATATATGGGTCTTAGCCGTCTTGCATACGCATACACATGCACACATAATTACTTCACACATACACATTATCAAACATACCCATCAAAGCACATTAATTGAACACAACACTTAGTTGCAGTTCTCAACTATAATGAAAAACACATCTTATTTGTACATATACAATTATTAACTTTACATCATTCTTCACATTTGCATTCATAGTAAAACATTCACAATCCATCATGTGCTTTAAATCATTCATCAATCACATTCTCATCTCATAGCACTTTATTCACAAAACACATATATCGACCTCACATCAATCAAGTATAATATTCACATTCATCATATCATAACATTATCACACATAACATCTCATGCATTCAGCACGTATACCCAACTCATTTAATAATATTCTTAAAAGATTGCATAAACTTTATAATATCTTAATTTGAAGAAATTACCCCCACCTTGTTCGGTGGTTACCACGTGAGCAGCAAGTGTCAAAGATCACGTATCCCAAGGCTTCAAATCAACAGGTAGCCTACATAATTTACAGTGTTTCTTAGATCTTTATTAAATAAAAATTAACGATTTAAACGATATAGAATCGGATACTATCTATCGAGATGAGACGGATCGGAACGGAAGGCTTAACGATTGAGGTTGAAGAAACAAGATGGAAAGATCAGTTTGTATAGTTGAGGTGAAAGAGAATGAATTTTGGATCACAACAAAACAATAATGAGCTTAATCGGAGTTGAAACGAGCTCGAACGGAGCGTTTTAAGATTTAGGGGTATTTTGGTAATTTGGTCAAAGGGTTGACTTTGACCGGGCCCCACGACCCCCGGTTATCGATATCTCGTTGGTGACGATTCGATGATAAGGTACGATGAAAAGAAAATGATATTCGGATCGAAAACGAATCGAAAATACGGCGTCGCATGCGTTCCCGGCGACGGGAAAATTTCCCGACGGCGTCTCCCGTCGGCTGCCTAGTTTTCTAGGCAGCGGGGCGGTTGCTCCCGTCGTCGGCCTGCTCGAGCAGCCACCTTTCCGGCGCCACCGGCCGTGGCGGCGCCATCCTATGCCATCGACCCTTAGTCCTCCGGCTAGCCTGTACCGCCGGCTACCAAATCCGGCCATCCCTTGCCGGATTCCGGCATGAATAGTTCCTGAAAAACAGCCTCAAAAACCCTTCGTCACACACATTTCACAAACTCCTTGCAACAGCCCTCCTTTCTAGGCCATTTTCCGGCACCGGCGCCGCCACCCATGGCGGCGCCACCCCTCCAGTGGCTAGCCCACAACTCCGAAAGCCCCTCCGGTGCCTGCAATGGCGAGAAAAAGAGCGAGAGAGAGAAAAACGGGAGAGAGAAAAGATGGCAAGAAACAAGGGTTGGGGTTTTGGAGATGGTTTTTTGCCGTTTTCTGGAGAACGAAGAATCGGAATTGAATTTCGGAAGTTGCTCTAGACTTGTATCGTTGAGGGCTACGTTATATACGAAAATCAGCCGAAACGGACGGGTTTGACTTTTTCCGGCAACGGCAGCGGCGGCTTTTCACCATTTTCCGGCAAACGGAGAATCAGAATTGAATTCCGAAAGTTGTCCTAAATTCATCTCGTCGAGGGCTACATTGTGTATGAAAATCAGCCAAAACGGACGAGTTTGACTTTTTCCGGCGAACTCCGACAGCGGCGGCGGCGGCAGCGACGACGACGGAATATAAAATTAAAAGGAAAGAGAGAGGAGAGAGAGACTTACGTGTATTCGACACTTTTCGGCTCGTTCGAAGAAATGGTGAAAATGAAATCGAATGAGGGCCTATTTATAGAAAATTCTGAAAGTTACTATTCATGATAAGATTTCGTTTCTCATTTTTCCGAAACTTCGTATTTTGCCCTTTTCTTCGCCGTTTGAGTTACGGGTGTCCGATTGACCTCTAGTTCGTTTCTATTTTCTCGTTTTTTTTCCGTTACGCATCTAATCGTATAAAAATATTCTATCTTTCATGTCTATCAATTTTATCCATTTAAAACTGGACGTTAAACACGTATCTAAAACGCACGTAATTAAATTAAACAATTACAAATTAATACACATAAGATATTTTAATTAAGGATTTACTTATTTAATTAATCAATTATGCTTCGTTTTTGTTCTGGGCGTTACAATTAGAGGTGCGTCTAAATTAAATCATTTAATCTGAAGCTTGTTTAATTTGAACCTGTTAGGGCCAGCCGATTTAATGTCCCCACTTGGCACTAGATCGATACATCCCAAAAAGATAAGATGACAAGGATACAATTGATGAAATCAAACAATTGCAAGATGCTCGATTCATATTTCAAAATATGATTAAATTTTGGTGAAACAAGTGAAATACTCTATTTCAAAACAAACTGGAGTTGCGTAGTTCTTTTGTGAAGCACGATTGATTTTATGGGATAAAGCACCAATGACGAAATGATGAGTGCTTGAGAATATAGATAAATTACTGAAAGATGTTAGAAAAAGTGATAAAGGATATTAATGGTGTCAAAGTGATAGTTTTTTTGTAGAGATTTTTGACAAGTATTGTTAGTTCTTCTAAGGGATACAGCTCATTAGACTATTTATGTAAGTCTACTCAAATCATATTGTAGCTCAAGATGAGAAAAAATACATTGTCCCAGGACATGAGATTTTTATACAAGGTTCATTGAATACTTACGTACTAAGAGCGTGGAATAGTCAAGAACCAACTGACAATGAATAAATTTTAAATTTCAAGATGAAATGATCATCGAGTATAATAATGAAAAATTCAACATGACTTATTGACATTATTTTCCCGACATCTTTTTTGTTTTTAATAGCCAACCATATAGAGGATTGATGAAGTTAGGATAACCAACCGTTGAGGATTGGTGAAGCTCAATTATAAAAAAACATCTCTACTTCAAGAATGTAATTTACCACAAGTAATTATATCTTTAATTAGTTGTGTTTAGTAATATTTTTTTATCAAGTAACATATAATGAGGTGAACCAGTTTGAAAAAAACCTCTATTTCATAGGTTATTATGGCTACAAGAGAACACTAATATTTGAAGTTGCTTAATTTGTTAGCATGTTTATGTATTTAGATTAATTTTCAAGTCAGTGTATCAAACATGAATAGTGGTTTTGTATTAATATGATTGTTTAATCGAATTTTTTTTTTTTTTTTTACAATTCTTTTTCTCTATAACTTGACAAGAAATTAATTAAAATAATAAATTTATCATCTATTATAGAATTCCAAAACTTATTATTCTTTAAGGAATAAAAGTATCCATTTTTTTTCATTTTTGGTCTATTTAAGTTTTATATTATAATATACTCCCTCCGTCCCAGCTCAACTTGCCTACTTGCCTTTTACGTTTGTCCCAACCGAACTTGCCAGCCCAAAAATGGCAAAAAAAAAATTACCAAAATATCCTTATTTTTCAATTTTATTACACAAATGCCATCCAAATTTATTACATTAAATATGATTTCTTTAAACTAATTTGATTAATTAATCCCTAAACCTAATTTAACTAAATTAAAACCCTAACCCACCCAATACCCTACACACAAAAAATTGATCCCTCCCACTCCCACCCTGCGCCGTTTTTAAGAATGCCCATTTTCTCTCTCAAACCCTCTCCCTTTCTCTGTCAAACAAACCCTAGATCTGGAGGTGGTGATGCATTTGTCCTCGGGTGAAGGTGAGATGAGAGCAATGACAGTGGATTGCGTGATGGAAATCTGGTATTTCGGGTGAAAAGAAGCAGTGGAAAGGATGATCAATAGGTGGTTGATAGAGAAGCTGATTGAATTGGAGAGAGAAAAAGGCTTAGAGGGATGTGTAGGGAGATTTGCAGTGCAGTTGGAGGTGAGAGAATGGCTGAGACAGAGAGAGAAAAGGGGTTTCAAGTAGATAATATTGAAGAGAGTAAGAGAGGCTACTGTTTCTCATGCCCAATTTGCCACCATCATTGCCCAGGTTCTATGGGGTTCTTCGCCCTGAATTAATCTTCTCAATTATTTGCCTATTTGACCAGGTTAAACTACTTGACCTATTTGTTGGAATTATTTGTTTGATTTCTTTGGTGAAAATTTCTGAGTTATGATGATGCGAATTTATGCATGATTTGGGGTGATTTATGCCGATTTCTGGAAAGCCCTAATTTTATGATGATGCCGATTTCAACTGGTTTCTGCAATTTATGCATGATTGTGCTGGTAAATTGAACTTTGAGGTGGAGATTGTTTGCTTGGTCTGTTAACAAAGTGATGATTATGCTGATTATTTTTTAAACTTGATTGGGTGTTGGTTGTAGACTTGTAGTAGCTTGAATTGGTCTGTTGTAAGACCTTTTTAATGCTGCCATCTCACCTTTGAGATTGCTTGCTTGGTCTATTAACAAAGTGATGATTGTGCTGATTGTTTTTCAGACTTGATTGGGTGTTGGTTGTAGTAGCTTGAATTGGTCTGTTGTAAGACCTTTTTAATGCTGCCATCTCACCTTTGAGATTGCTTGCTTGGTCTATTAACAAAGTGATGATTGTGCTGATTGTTTTTCAGACTTGATTGGGTGTTGGTTGTAGTAGCTTGAATTGGTCTGTTGTAAGACCTTTTTAATGCTGTCATCTCACCTTTTAGATTGTTTGCTTGGTCTGTTAACAAAGTGATGATTGCTTGCTTGGTCTGTTAACAAAATGATGATTGTGCTGATTGTTTTTCAGACATGATTGGGTGTTGGTTGTAGTAGCTTGAATTGGTCTGTTGTAAGACCTTTTTAATGCTACCATCTCACCTTTTAGATTGCTTGCTTGGTCTGTTAACAAAGTGATGATTGCTTGCTTGGTCTGTTAACAAAATGATGATTGTGTTGATTGTTTTTCAGACTTGATTGGGTGTTGGTTGTAATAGCATGAATTGGTCTGTTGTAAGACCTTTTTAATGCTGTCATCTCACCTTTTAGATTGCTTGCTTGGTCTGTTAACAAAGTGATAATTGCTTGCTTGGTCTGTTAACAAAATGATGATCGTGCTGATTGTTTTTCAGACTTGATTGGGTGTTGGTTGTAGTAGCTTGAATTGGTCTGTTGTAAGACCTTTTTAATGCTGCCATCTCACCTTTTAGATTGCTTGCTTGGTCTGTTAACAAAGTGATGATTGCTTGCTTGGTCTGTTAACAAAATGATGATTGTGCTGATTGTTTTTCAGACTTGATTGGGTGTTGGTTGTAGTAGCTTGAATTGGTCTGTTGTAAGACCTTTTCAATGCTGCCATCTCACCTTTTGTGGCCACTGGATAATCTGCATGATTTGGGGTGTTGGATGTTGAAATTTTTCGAAGGAAAATAGCAAAAAAGCATGCAAATGAAGATATCATTAACATTTACTGGATATTGTTTACACTGTAATCAAAATGAACACTGCATGTGTGTTTACACTGTAAACAATAAAGCAAAATGACAAAAGCATTCTAAGCCTACTTACATATACCCTAAATCTGTTAGAATGCCCCCAATGTTATAAGAGGTTGTGGCTTCTTCATTTACAATGAGGTAGTTAATTGTGTCCCTTACTAGTTGCTCATCTACATCAATTCCTGCTGGCAATGAATCTGTTCTTGCTTGTGCTTCGTTTCCAATGTGAGGAAGCTTGTAATTGTTTCCTCCCTTTGCCTTCAATATCTCAACCATGCATGCTTGTAGTGAAAGAAAAATGTTGTTCAACTTATGATGCTCAAGATCTTCAAATGATTTAAGAATATTAGCAACCAAGTCATTAACATTGTAGCTTCGGGTTTCAATCTGTAAGGATTGAATTGCCCTGAAGTACCCTAAATCTAGCACATTAGTGTCTGGTGAATTTGGTGGTTGACACATCAAACTAATATCAAAGCCATCTTCTGTGGCAGCCCTCCTAAAATCTGCATCCATGTTGCTTAAATGAAGTCTAGCATTGTCTTGTTGAATGATGATTCTTTTACTTGCATTTGCTGGCCACTTTGCCTTTATTGCTGGGATTATCTACTTGTTGTGTCATGTGATGAAAAAATAGCAAACAAAACACCATAAAATGTGTTAGTAATGTCACCAAATCTACCCAATAGTTAATCAAAACATTGAGGTAATTTAAGGAGACTTACTAAACACACTATGTGATGAAAAAAAGTTGTTAATGGTGAGTTACCTTTTCCAAAAGGCAGCTCTTAATGACTTCTTTGTTTATGGATTCAATTGGTTTTGTAACCATTACACCTCTTGGTCTGTTTGCGCTATTTCTGATGGCGGGGACTTGTTTAGTGAATGGGAAAATTCCAATCTTCCCATCAAACAACAACTCCCCTTGGTCTGTGTATTGTGGCCTTGCCACAGCAGCCATGAACATGACTTTTGGGATGAATCGCTTACTTTTACATGTCCTGTAAGGATCATCCTCAAATGGCAGTTTATAAGCCATTTCGCTTGCCCGTTGCATATAGAACCACTTCTCATCAATGTGTACTACGTTATGCATGCTTTCAAAACTGATGTTGTTGCTGATATGTTTGTGTAAGAAACTTAGACTGTATTTGATTCTACTAAGCTTATTTGAATCTGTCAAAGCTGGTTTGATTGCATTAGTGTGTGCTTTAAGCTTGCCCGATTTTACCCACCTGCCCACGGTGGATTTGCTGACCTCAAGCTCTTTTGCTAACCTCCTGATTGTGCCTCTCTTGGAGAAGGGAATCTGTTTAATGGCTTCTTCATCCAAGCTTAAAAGTTGAGATGAAGGTGGGCATGGTCTTACCTCCGGAAAAGAAATGGGCAGCCCTTCATTAATTTGTTTCTTTGCAGCTTGCCATATGAGTCGGACAGTACGAATAGAAACTCCAAATGATGTTGCGACTTCTGCAGTGATGCCGTTCTTCAATTTACCGTTATTGTTGTTTACGAGAAGACGCTTAGCTATAACAAGTCGTTCTGATGGAGAAAGGTTTTTTCCTTTTTTGTTGCAAGTCATATTTGAATTGTAATTCAGAAAATTTTAGAGCAGGTTGTTGAAAATGCATTCAATGCATTTGTATTTGTATTTATAAGAAGTGGAGATAATTTGATTTGCTTGTAATAATTTGAATATTTTAGATGAGAGTTCATCCACTCTTGCAAATGTGTTTGAGGTGATTTGGTGGGAAATTTTCCCACCAAAAATTGTGTGGAAAATGAATGGCAGCAGCTATGATTTTTATGCTTTCCAGGTTTTTTTTTATTTTTAATTTATTTTGTATTAATACACTAATCTAAAGTTAATCAAATTCCTAAATAAAGTAAAAAAAGCAAAAGTAAGTGAGTCAACTGTGTTTTCTTAATTTTCGTGCCCGATCAACGTAGACAAGTTGAGCCGGGACGGAGGGAGTAGTTAACTTTAACGCATTCCAAAAAAAAAAATCCTAAAGACCAACAAGTAAAGGGAAAAAAAACTCACGAAATCAGATTAGTAAATTAAAAAAAAATAAAAACTTGACGTCAACATACTTATTTTCAAATTGTTTTGACCAAGATATTTAGAGTTTACTAAATATGTTATGTGCATGAGTGCATCTATTATTATAAGAGATAAATGTTGAAAATACCACAATTCATATAAATATGTATGTTTTCTACCACAAAAAATATAAGCATGTATGTTTTCTACCCCTAAATGTATTTTGTGACTCAATTGGGCCCACACACTTACACAAAAATGATTGATGACTTGAATAGTGACCGATTGACTGATTAATAGTGTATGCTTTTGTTTTTTTTAATACATTTTTACTTGAATTGTCTTCATTTTTCATCTCAACATACAAGTGAAAATTGCTTGCGTTTGTAAAAAGAAATTGCCATGAACAATTATATGCTATAAATTATATAGTTTTATTTTAATTCCTAAACTTTCTGAATTTCTAAATTTTTTAATTTCTAAAAATTCCGAAAAACTTTCTGAAAATTTTCGAAAATTTCCAAAAAAAATTCGAAAATTTCCGAAAATAATTCCGAAAATTTCCAAAATTTTCAAAATCAGGATTGGATTTCACATTTCCGAAAATTTTTGGATGGAAATTGGAATTGATTTTTCCTAAAATGAGATTTTTGGGTTAAAAATCGAAGTTTTAGGGTTAAACGGCAATTATGGTTAATTGCCGTTTAACCCCTATTTTTTTCCAAAATTGCCTTTAACCCTAAAATGGGATTTTTGGGTTAAAATCGAAGTTTTAGGGTTAAACGGCAATTTTGGAAAAAAATAGGGGTTAAACGGCAATTATGGTTAATTGCCGTTTAACCCCCGTTTAACCCCTATTTTTTTCCAAAATTGCCGTTTAACCCTAAAATGGGATTTTAGGGTTAAAAATCGAAGTTTTAGGGTTAAACGGCAATTTTGGAAAAAAAATAGGGGTTAAACGACAATTAACCAAAAATGCCGTTTAACCCCTATTTTTTTTCCTAAATTGCCGTTTAACCCTAAAACGTCAGCAATTTATTCTTATAAATGCAAAAAATATTCACTTGTATGTTGAGATGAAAAATGAAAGCAATTCAAGTAAAATTGCATTAAAAAGAACAAAAACATACATTATTCATTTAATCAATGAGTTAATGATTAGTAAGTACAGGTCATCAATCATTTGTGGTCCACATCCACCAAAAGTCAAAAAAAAAGGGTAGAAAACAACCAAAGTTATAATTTTATGGTAGAAAAGATCCACTTTATATCAATTGTGGTAGAAAAGAATCACCACTATATAAATTATTATAATGTCATTTATGATTTTATTAACTTTAAATTAAAGTTAGTGTATATTTCAATGTAAATATTATCATTATGAAAGATTAGTATTTGAACATTAAGTTTAATATTTCAACTTAAATTTACTCAAAATTTACTATTTGAATTTAACATTTATATTTAAATCCATTTGTTGAACCAAATTATTTTAATTAACCAAAACTAAATGTTTACTGATTTAATTAAACAACAAATTTATAATAATAGTAGTTAGGGATATTCCACCCAAATACAATTACCATTTCGGGAACGGTCATTTTTTAGACATTTTATAAACAGAAATATTTTTTTTCTTTTTTACTGTTTGTAGGAATTTAGCTACATTTTTGCAGGAAACTTAAGCTTTTGTTATTGTCAAATACAAAGAGTGATTCAGTAAAAGGTCATCTCAGGAGTGAAAGATGGCTATTCTATTTTTCTTCTTTCTTCATTTCTATTCTTCTTCTTTAAATTTCATATGGTGGCATCATTCAATGAATATCTAGCCCCTACTAATCACATACCTATTCTCTTCTAAAATGTTATTTTCAAAAATACCCTTGTGATTTTGGTGGGAAAATGGTAAGCTTGTAAATATATATAGATTATTTATTATTGTTGTTATATGTTAATTTTGACTGAGATGGAATGAAAGCGAGATGCGACTGTTTTTTTTTTGTGGTAATTGAGTGCATTTATCTTAAATTATTTATTATTATTGAGGTTATTACAATGTTATTAAGTTTATTCCTACTAAGTAAAAATTTATAATTTTCGAATTGCAACACTTTGGACTCAATGATAAGGAGTGTTTCTAATTATGAGAGAATTTTTAAAATTTCAGTTGTGTGATCAAACGATATTTTAACCAGATCATTAACTATAGTTGTTTGGAATTTTAACTGTGTGATAATTATATATTTTTTGTTGAAATTAGGGAAATAAATTTGACTCTTAACCAGTAGCTATTGTTTTTTTTATCCAAGATAATCACGACACATCTCTCAAAGATCTCAATTTTCAATTCTTGAAAATTAGTTTTTGAAATTGTAATCGACAAACTCCAGGTGATTTAATAAAGCTTATCATCCAACAAATTAGTAATACTAAGAGTTTAAGAAAAAGAAAAAAAAAATGCTTCAAAACTAACATAAATGCTTAAACAAATTAACTAATTACGTTTTACAAAATAATTTATTTTCATATTCACCAAAAACATAATAGGAAAAATCATCGTGCACAAAAAAGTTTTAACATAAATTCAAAACATAAATAAAATTAAAATAAACAAATTACATTAATAGGTATGTAGTATGTATTTTTTAAAATATAATATTTTTCTGGTATCCATCATAATAATACTCTCATATATTATTTAAATAAAGAATAAAATCTGTTAAAAAATGATCGTCCGGATCTCATTTGGTATGTTTATTTACTTACAATTTATGCGTTAATGATGTCATAATATACATTATTTTTTAACATAAAATGAAAAACATCATTTCAACGAAGATATTGGGTGTCAAAACTTATTATATGATTTTAGGATACATTCAGGTATGGATATAATATTATTGTTATATCAATTGGTGAATTTTTTTCACATATTATATCATTTATACATCATGTATTATTATGTACAAAATAAAATATCACTTAAAATACATATCTAACAAAGTCCAAAATTAAACTAAATAGACACAATATAAACATGATGTATGTAAGAACAAAGTCCATTAGTATTTAGTACATAATATCTTGATTACAAGAAATACCCGCTAGGACAACTTACTATGCTTTCAAAACAAGAATATACATCAAACTTCACTTGTGCTGTCTAGGTTTCTTGATTCTCAGCAACTAAAGTATTTTTAGGTTTAATATAGTCAAATATCACTTCAATATTGGAACATAAATAATATAGTGGTTGATTGATTAGTGAAGAAGTTCTATACTAATACTTCCATGTAATGAAGAACTAACTAGAAGATCATAACTAAATAGAATATTCAAATGATGAAATGAAATTAATCAAGCCATCAAGTGCTTGATATGAAGAACCACCTTCATCTAAGCAGAGATCAACTCTCTCTTTCAAACACACAACTCTTTGCCTAATTTCTTCACCTTCTTCTTTCAACATTAGTCTTCTGATTGCATCCTCAATTTCCCCTCTCTGCATTCCTTTCTCCAACCTGATCCCGATTTTCCAACTATCGTTCACATATCTTGAGTTCACTGTCTGATCGCCAAAGAAAGGAGAACAAATCATCGGAACTCCTTCACAAATACTCTCCATCGTTGAATTCCATCCACTGTGAGTCAAAAAGCCACCAACAGCTGGGTGAGATAAAACTTCTTGCTGAGGAGCCCATTTTACAATATAGCTTCTTTCACTCACTGAACTCAAGAAATCGTTTGGTAGCATTTCTAGCCATTCTGAACCACAGACCAAACCGGGCCGAACCACCCACAAGAATGGCTGCATACTATTGGCTAGCCCCCAAGCTACTTCAACTAGACTTTTCTCATCCATTGCTGCTATGCTCCCAAAGCTTACATAAAGCACAGACTTAGGTGTTTGTTTATCAAGCCATGAGATAGAGCTTCCATCTTGTGTCAACAAACTACTTGAAGCAGCTGAAAAGTACTTATGAAATGGTCCAAATGCAAAGATTGGCATGGGATATTGCTTATTAAGTCTGGTTAAATCATGCTCTTCAAGTTCTTTAAATGTGTTGAAGATGAGGCCAGAAGCTCTCTTTGTTTCTCCCACCATGTTGTGTAAAACCTCATAGAAGTCCTCTGGATAGCGAGTTTCAATTGTTGGGATGTCCTTCACTTTAAGAGGTGGGAGCTCTGGAATTTTACTCTCCATTTTGGAATCTGATCAACAAAGAGAATATACATTGTATACTACTACTACACAACTTCAGAAGACAAACAAGAAAGAATGAAAAGAAAGAACAACATACCCCTATTGGAGAGGTATCCCTTTTCTTGAAGAATTGGAAAAGCAGAGAAAGCTAAGAGTGAGCAAATACTGCTAGTCCGAAGAACAATCCGTGGGAGCTGAAATTTTTCGGAAACAGCCTGTGTGAAATACCACATAGCATCTGTAATTAAGCACACAACAAGATCATTTGTAGCTTCGGAACATAACTGAGCCAAGCACCGATGGAATGGCTCCATGCAGTTGGTGGTGAGGATTTTGATGAAGAGAACAGGATCTGATATACTACTTTGAGTTTCTGATAAACCATCTGATATAAGGTGGAAGGTGAAGTGGGGGTATTTGGAAGTATAGAGAGAGTTAAATCGTGTGTGGATGATAGAGATACTGAATCCTTTGGAGTGAAGGATGTGAGCAAGCTGAATCATGGGAGTAATGTGCCCTTGAAACGGCAGTGGAAAGAGCACTAGCCTGCTTCTTTTTATCTTTTGCAAGTAGTTATCCATGGATCCTCTGATGAACAATCAACGCTATCTTGCTGTTCTTGAAAATTACCCATTCAAAGTTGTCACATGTCTCAAAGAGATCGAAACAATGACTAGCTATATCAGGTTAAAAAACATGGCCTAAAAATGAGAGAAAACATGACCAAATACATGTTAGCAGAAAAGCCTTTATAATAACTATGAGCACATGAAAATGGACCACAATAATTATGGCAATAGGATAGAGACTTGAGCTAAAGAAAAGAATGGTCCCAATGAAGCATTGCTCTTTGTCATGAAATTTTGAAAGAACTTCCTTGGAAAAAGCATCTTTTCTGACTAGTGCATTACATGACAAAGGTCAATTAATATGGTAAAGAATACCTCAAAGATAACTAACAAAGGTATCTAGTCTGACAAAAAAAACACATGGAAGATGATCAGAACTATGACATATAATTCACCAAGGTGTTTAAGGATTCATAGGAAGAGCCACCTTGTTTAAGACAATGATAAGCCTTTTCTTTCAGCTGTAAGGCCCTTTCTCGATGTTCTTCCCCTTCTTTCTCCTCCATCATCGTTCTAATAGCTGTCTGAATCTTTCCCCTGTTTAAACCATTCTCCAAAGTCACACCAACCTTCCATAGGTGGCTCACATACCGCGCATTCACCAACTGATCAGTGAAACATGGTGAACAAATCATCGGAACCCCTTCACAGATACTTTCAAGAGTTGAGTTCCATCCACTGTGAGTCCAAAATGCTCCTATAGAAGGATGTGCCAACACTTCCAACTGAGGAGCCCATTTTACTATATGCCCTCTTCCATCCAAATTCTCTAGGAAACCTTCAGGCAATGGCTCTAACCACTCAGCCCCACGGATTAATCCAGGGCGAACGACCCATAGGAACGGATGCTTGCTTTGGGCTAGTCCCCATGCTACCTCCAAAAAATCCTTCTCTTCCATTGCTGCAATGCTACCGAAGCTTACGTAAATGACAGATCTACCGTCCTGTTTGTCTAGCCATGATATTGAACTATGGTCTTCTGCAATCAAGCTACTTGAAGTGGTCGTAAAATGCTTGTGAAATGGACCTATTGGGAAGAATGGGATACCAAAGTCTTGCTGTAGTTTGGAAATTGCTAATTCTTCGAGTTCTTGAAAGGTGTTCCAAATCAATCCTGATGAAGCTTTAGTTTCCTTTACCATTTTATCTACTAGCTCATAAAGGTGCTGATAAGCTGTGCCAATCTCCGTATAAGCCGTGGAGATCACTGGGAGATCTTTGATTCTAAGTGGAGGAAGCTCCACAACTGGCTCTTCCAATCTATCATCTGCAAAGCATAAAATCCATCATCTATAGTAATCTTTCCATTATCTAGTATCCGATTTCATGATTTTATAAGACCAGATGATTCTGTTAGGTTGGATTTGGATTGAAGGATTGACTCGAGCATAAGAGTTGGGGACAGAATCTCAAATTCACCAAAAATCACTTCAAGAACAGTAATCAAATTAGCCACCCAAATAGCCTCAACAAATTTCAAATCGATTAATCCAAACACGTCCTTGGAAAACTAAAGTTGCAAAAAAGGGGGATACAACACATTTATAAAATCCACAAAAGTTTGCAAAAAAATGACTGCAAATCAAGACAAACCTCAAGCAGGAAGATAGCCTTTCTCAACTAGAAGCGGAAACGCAGCAAAAGCCATGAAAGAACACACCGCTCCAGTTCTCAAAACAATCCTCGGAAGCTCCAAACTCTTACAAGCAGCTGTCGTGAAATGCAACACAGCGTCCGAGATTAAACACGCAATCGGATCGCTGGAAGTGTCGGCCAACAATCGAGCCACTGCTTCTTTGAAGGGCTCCACACATTTGGCATTAAGCTGAGCAAGATATGTCAACAGATCGGTTTCGGAAGCTGCGTCGCTTTCGGACAATCCATCGTCGATCTGACAGAATGTGAAGTGGGGATAATTTGCAGGATTAGGAGAGTTGAGTTTAAGGTGTAGAACGGTTATGGAAAACCCTCTGGCATAAAGAATGTTCGCAAGCTGAAACATAGGATTGATGTGGCCTTGCAGTGAGAGGGGGAAGAAGATGAGGCGGCGCCTGATTCTTTCCTGCAATTCAGCTTTCAATTCACCTGTCTTCTCCATCTTCGCTAATCAAATTAACGAATCAGCTTCTAACTTCGAAGTTTTGAAAGAGAAGGGAGATTTTCAGTGATCGTATAATTTGGTATATTCAAACTCGATGTGCTTGACAATATGTACGGTATAGTGTATACGCCTTTCACTTAGACTACTTTCATTAGTGACACCCATCCAACCCAATCAAATATTAAAATATTAATTTCTCTCTTTTCTATCTACACAATCCACAACCCAACTTAATTCCAACATTTTCATAGTTTATTAGTGACACTAACCCAACCCAACTCAATATATTTTTTTTCAATATTTAATAATTATATATTATTTTGTGAGCATATTTTTTATTATATTCCGCAATAAACTAAATTGAAATTACAATAATTGAAATACGAAATAGAAATTACAATAATTGAATACGAAATCGAAATTACAATAATCAAACTACAAATTATATATTTAATTATCAATATCAAATTTGTTCCAAATATGGTCAACCAAGTCATTTTTAAGAGCATTATGAGCTTTTCTATTACGAAGTTGATCCTGGTTACGCATATAAGTCTTTTTTTTTTATGAATTTTGATATTTTTTAATTTTTTTAAATAAAAATTAATTTTAATATTACTATTTTAAATTATATCCGAAAAAAATTAATCGAGACCAATAGAAAAATAACACGTTTAAAAATTG
Organism: Scutellaria barbata; assembly: GCA_028654395.1. Lineage (NCBI taxonomy): Eukaryota > Viridiplantae > Streptophyta > Magnoliopsida > Lamiales > Lamiaceae > Scutellaria > Scutellaria barbata. The sequence goes on along the minus strand of CM053649.1, from coordinate 6,961,284 downwards.
TACACAAAATGAGTGTCATGGTGACCAATGTCATGACATTTTCTTTCTCTCTCATATTAAACAATTAATAAAAGTGGTGACATTTGGTGGTGATATCCACCAAATGTCACCAATAAAAGTGGTCTTAGTGGTGGAAAATTAGTCTTAACATTCTTTATTATCATTTTTGGCTAATCTTCATGTATAATGATCACTTTGTGTTAAAATGTTAATCACACAAATTTTCTCATAATAACTATTTTTTAAATAAAGTTTACATATAATGATTTTTAATATAGTTGATTAATAACTTTAAAATAATATTTATATAAAGGATTAATTACCGAAAAAATCACAAATTTTATTTAATTTTCGATTTTAACAAACTTTTTAAATATCGACAAAATGAACATTCAAATCTTGTGCAATTTTAACTAATCATCAGTTTTTAAATATGTTTATTTTGGAAATAACTATCATTATTTTAAATAGATTAGTCACTTAACATATAAAATGATAGTTATTTTGAAAATAGTGTGCGGTATTTCCCAAGTAAACATACCTAAAATTTGCAAAATGATTAAAATTGCAAAATATATTAATTCATAAATATAACACACTACAATATAAAATAATAAAATTTGAATAATAAAATAATAAATTAAAAATCAATATTTAAAAATAATAAAATAATAAATATAAAATCAATATTCAACAATTCAATCTGAAAATAAAATTGAACACAATATAAAATAATAATAATAGTTTTGTGTTTGTAAGTTTTAATTTCCGAATAATTAGGAAGTCATTTACTAAACTTGCTAATATGTTTTGTTCATATTTTTATTCTTTTATATTTTAGAATTATTTTTAGAATGTGTAAATAATTTTTTGCATTTTTTTAGATGGATTTGTTCAAAAAAAATTTAATTTATTCCAAAATTTAGTTTATGTTTAAAAAATTCAGATTCCAAATTATTTTTACATTTTAAAATAATATTTTTTAGATTTTTTAAACCATATTTCAAATTATTTTAGAAGAAATTCTAGTTTTCTTAAAACAACTTTTAGATTAATTATATCTATTTTAAATAATTTGGAATAAACTATCAAATATTTTTATTATTTTATTAAACAATTTTTTATTTTAATTTATATCTTTCATAATTAATATTTCATAAATTTTTTTATTTTAAATTGTCAAACCTTGTTATTATAATTAATTTTAAAATTTATTATTATTATTTTGATTTTATAATAGTTTTAAAACTTTTAAAAAATTTATAACACCTAGTAAAATTAATTTATATTTTAAAACTATTTTCCACATTTACATATTAAAATTTTAAACTATTTTCCACATTTATATATTAAAATTTTAAAGTAGTTTCCAAAATATTAATTTTCAACATAATGTTTAAATTTCATTAGGGTGATATTATATATCTTAGTTAAACCTAAATGTCCAATTAATAGGGTTTTCTTTTTTTATAAGATCTATGTTGGTGTATGGTGTTAAGCTTCTCCACAATTTATAAATGTGGACAAATCTTGTTTAGTACTCTTCTTACTCTTTTTTATTTTCTAAAAAATATATTGAGTAAATTCAAAATTAGGATGTAAGAAAATGAATTCTATTGAAATTATTGGGGCTCACAATTGAATTTTTAAAGATTATAATCATGACATTTCTTGTAAATGACAAATAAAAAAACACATGATTACATATAAAATATTATTTTTTAAAGCCTATAAAAAGAAATCAAAAATAAAATATTTATACAATTAGCATTTTAATGTGACATTTTTAGGAGGGGAAATGGCAAATCAGTAAAATTTACCAACTTCTTTCATTTTATATATAGTATAGATGATTTAAGTTACATGATTGTTTGTGATTGTTTATTTATTGGATTATTTGATTGAAGTCCTTGTGATTAATGATATACCGGGTTTGAACCCCAAGATAGATCGAGTTTAAATCCCCAGATAGATCGAGTTTGAGTCCCGAGATAAACCGGGTTAAAGCTAGATAAATAATAAGTCGGGTACTTAAACCTCGCACTCATGAGGCAGACCTTCTAAATGTTGATTGATGTAATTTATGTTCCATGGTTTTTGTTAAACGATAAGCATGTTATGTCAATCAATTTCTTGTGATGAAATTATGTTTTGGCTGGTGTGATTTAAATTTTTAAAATTGTGTTATGATGAGTTATTAGGTGTTCGAATGAAATCATTTATGTTTATAACATTTTGAAATAGGGGCATGACAAATTTTTTTTTTGCCAAATGATTCAAGTTGTTTGTTTGCTATGATTTATTATTTATTGAAAATTATTTAGTGTAGTTTCGGACTTTCTCATTGAGTGTATTTCAAATACTCACTCCACTACGATTTATTATTTATTGAAAATTATTTAGTGTAGTTTCGAGCTTCCCCATTTAGTGTATTTCAAACACTCACCTCTCTGTATTAAAATGTTTTCAGCTTAAAAAGTTTAGAGCGTGATGCGTGAGCAGTGGATGTTGGTAGCTGATATTCTAAAGAATGCAAAAGAATTTATTTTAAAGTTTTTTTTTTATTTTCATGGATTTTAGAAATATATATTTCGTAATTATTCTTAATTTTATATATCTTTATTGTTCATAAAATGGTGAAGTTTATACGTAAGTAACACCTTAGTTAAAATGACCTTTAAAAGAAAATGATCGTTCTATATTTGGTGATATTTAAAAAGTTGGTTAAAATTGTAAATTAAGTAAAGTTCATGATTTTACCAACAATTAATCCTTATATAAAAATTTATTAAATAATATAAGAATTTTAGTTAGATTTATTAAAATACCATATGTTATACTTCAAATATATAAATTATTTATATATCTGAAATTTGTTTAATTTATAAAAGTTTGACAAAAATGTAAACAATAAAAAGTTAAATATAAAATGAAGGTATGTTGATTAGAAAAATTGTCCAAATTCATTAACTAATGAAGTTGAATTGTGACCAATATATGTTTTAAATAAATTATGAAATTTATTTGGAAATTTTAACTTTTATTTTATCATTTAATTGAAAAAAAAATACAAGAACTATTCTATACCTATACTATAAAAATCAAACTACAAAAATGGTGGAAATGTCGTATAAGAAATAAACAGCAAAATATACATATATATATATATATATTCAAAATAATAAATACAAAGCTATTTATATTTCTTTTACAAATACAAATACATTCAAACAATTAAATATTAATTACATTTTATTTTATTTAATGCAAAATTCAAAGATATGTATTGTACAAAACCATAAACTTATTTTTTATATATAAATAATATTTAAAATTTTATTATGTTCGGTTTAGTTTTTTTAAAATCTTAGTGTACTACACGACCTTATACTAGTTTAAATTAACATTAATACACATCAATAATTATTTGTTTGGGCCTTCTCCCAATTGGGCTTTCTTTGTGAATTGTGTAGGCTCTTTCCATTTTAAACTTAATATTCTATGGACCTAATTTCTAATTATATTTGTGTCGAATTTACATTTTATGATCGAATGTTTTAACAATTCGTTTATTTATTTATGTTTCAGGCTATTTTTTTTTAATCATACCTGTTATTACTGAAATCATGTTTACGATGATTTTTCTTACTATATTACATATATATAACTGTTGTTGAATTATTATTTTTAATTTGTATTTAAAAATTAAAATAATCATTCGTCATTGTTGGATGCCGAGGGTTTTGATTCTTTTTTTTTTTTTTCGGATTTAAAAGAGTTTCTATGCCTTGAATAGATAACACAAGTGCTCCAAAGAGAACTCAAATTTGTGGAACCTCAATTCATATGAATCTCATTCATCAACAACCAAATTTTTTCTGCAGCTAATATATCTTGAAAGCTCAACAAAGAAAAAAAAAAATGCACATGAGAGGTTGAGAATAAGATCCCATCTAGACATTTGTAGAAGCGTAGCCATTCATGATTGCATGCAAATGCATGATTTAGGGTTTAGTGCTAAGAAGAGAAGGAAAAGAAGATATTATTATCATCAATCATCTAAACCATAATACTGAGTACATCAATGTATTTATACACTTGCAAAAGGTAGAAAAATATCAACTAACTAACAGAAATTGGTTACAACAGATTCTAGAAGCTACTCTTCTTCATCAACTTGCTGAGCTAAGACTGAGAATGAATTGCCATGCATGCCACGTTGCTGCTGAGTTGGAGTCGATGCTGCTGAGCTGGAGTGAGCTTGGATATATTTCATCATCCCCCTCAAGCTTGATCATGCCAAGCTTGGAAAGAAGAGGCAGAAATTGTGAGGCACCAAGAGATTTAGTAAACAAATCGGCCAACTGAAGCTTAGAACAAATATGATGCAATGTAATGAACCTTGACTTGTAATGGTTTCGCACAATATGACAATCGATGTCAAGATGTTTAGTTCTTTCATGAAATACTGGATTTTATGTGATGTGAATGGCAGCCTTGTTATCACAATAAAGAGAAATAGGTGTAGGAATTGAACGCCCAAGATCAGAAGCAATGTAGTGTATCCATACCAATTCACATGATGTTGTTGCCAAAGCTCGATATTCAGCTTCAGCCGAGCTCCGAGAGACTGTAACTTGCTTCTTCGTTTTCCAAGAAATAAGACATCCACCAAGAAAGATACAATATCCTGTCAAAGACTTCCTCGTGTCTGAACAAGAACCCCAATCAGCATCACAATAAGCTTTAATATCCATCGAATGTGAACAAGGGTAAAACAAACTGGAAGAAGTAGTACCCTTAAGATACTTCAATAGATGAAGAGCTGAATTCCAGTGATTAATGGTAGGAGAATGAAGAAATTGACTAAGTTGTACTGCATAAGTAATATCAGGCCGAGTTAGATTCAAGTATAAAAGCTTCCCAACAAGTCTCCTATAATGTTCTGAATTTGGAAGCAAAGCACTATCATTGAGGGAAAGTTTGATTCCTTGAGGAAGTGGAGTGGAGGTGGTCTTGCAATCTTTAATTCCAGATTCATGAAGGATGTCCAATATGTATTTTCTTTGATTTAAAGAAGTACCTGAAGTCGACCTTTGAATCTCCATGCCAAGAAAATATTGAGCTTTACCAAGATCCTTGATGGTGAACTTGTCATGCAAGTATGATTTGAGCTATGTGATTAGAGATAAGGAAGTCCCAGTAATCAAAACATCATCAACATATACAAGTAGAGCTAAAAAATCAGATCCGTTATGCAAAGTGAACAAGCAATGATCATGCAAGGACTGGACAAAACCAAAAGATTGAAGTTGGGTGCAAAATTCAGTGTTCCATTGCCTTGATGCTTGTTTGAGGCCATAAAGGCTATTAGTAAGCTTGCATACCTGCCCAGGAAGACCCTTGCAATACCCTTGAGGAAGGTCCATGTAAATTTCATCATCCAAGTAACCATGGAGAATCCACAACTAAAAATCTCAACCTAACTAGTCATTGTTGGAGATTTCTTGATACATTAAGAAGATAGAAATGCAACACAAAGTTAATTCAACCTTTTGTTAAAACTTTCCATTTTAGGAAGGTTAATTTTGTTGATTAGTTGTTAAGTTAGTTATTTATGTTTTATAGAAAGTTTGTTTATATTTAGAGTTTTAGAGTTAGTTTCCGAGCTCTTAATTTATTCTCTTCTATATAAACTAATCTTCTGATCAGTTTACAATTCATTCAATTATGTATTTATTAACGAAAATTATCGATTTTATTCTTTTTTAAAATTAAATTGGGTGTTGTTATAAAATTCATCCAATTAATTATGGATTTTCTTAAAAATGAGTTAAACATACGTGGTTTCCCCAATTATGAAGGCCCTTCCATGAAAATCCGAACTTCTTCATTGACAATTAATCTTATCGATCTATAATGATTTCTGGTTTGTACATCACTGACTATTAATCTAATAAACAATATCAAAATTTCTTTTATATTTGTATATATATATATATATATAAGAAATTTATCCATTTAAAAAAATGAATTTTATTATTTTTTTAATCATTTTAATAAAGCAGTACTAGCTGCATTCTTGTCCGAGCGCAAACATAACTAGATTACAATAACTAATTGCTGTTGTATACTTTGTTTGTTTCGACATGCCAATATCTTAAAATATCTAAAATTAAAGACAAATGAATTTTATTGTTATTTTCTTTGTTCATTTGAATTGTTTTATATTTTGTGCAAGGATAACTAGATTAATCTAACTAAATGTTCGTTTAAACTTTGTTTTCTGATATTATTTCGACGTGGCAATATCTAAACATAAAAAATAATTTTTTTTATTCAAATCAAATGATTTGAAATCTAATATTTTAAATGAATGAACATTATTGTTTTACTCTAACTAATTGTTGTTTTAAACTTTGTTTTTCTGATATTGTTTTGATGTGGCGGTAGCTTAAAATATCTAAAATTTAAAAAATTAATTTTATTATTTTTCTTTGTTCATTTAAATATAATGATTTGAAATCTGATATTTTAAATGGATGAACATTATTATTTTACTCTAACTAATTGTTGTTTTGCACATTATTTTTGAAATCCGATATTTTAAATGAATGAACATTATTACTTTACTCTTAACTAATTGTTGTTTTATATTTTGTTTTTCTTATTTTGTTTCAATGTGGCAATATCTTAAAATATCTAAAATTAAAAAAGTAGTTAATTTTATTATTTTCTTTGTTCATTAAATGGATGACATTATTATTTTTTGTTAAAGAGTAATATGAAATTGAACTTATTAACAATATAAAATAAAATTTTATTAATTAAATAAAATATTGAACTAAATAACTTTTATTTTTTTGTTAAGAGTTACATGAAGTTGAGCTATATTAACATATACATTGAAATTAAATTTAATTAAACAAAGAAAATATTGAAATGAATTATAGGACTTTACCCAGTAAAGGGAGCCCTTCCAGAAATTCTCTAGGGCCCGAGGCAAAGCCCGGGCCGAAGAGGGGGTTTGGAAATAGTTTTCAACCAGCAATAGACGCGCCTCGGTTAGAACCTCACTAGCTGCGTCATTGCCCCAAGCGCAAAGATAACTTTTCCATTCCCACTCATTGTTGTTATATACTTTGTTCTTCTAATATTGTTTTATTAGCGCCTTCGATGTGGGAGAGTAGTTATCAGAGTGGCAAACACAATTTATTTGATACTTGAAACGGGGTTCATACCAAAAGGGTCTTGTGTCTTCTTCAATATTTGGATGGGTTTTATTATCAGATCATATTCTTCCTAAGTTTGATGTTGCTTTTATAACATTTTTGATTTCATTTAAGAAAAAGCAAAATTTCATTAGTTTCACTATATTGGCAAAGAATAGTTAAACTGGATTATTGGATCCAAACTCAAAGAGAAAGGATCCTCCAAAAAGAGGCGTATGCTGCTTGAATTGCAACGAGCACACGGTATTCTTTAGTAAAAGGCGAAAGAATAGTTCGCTTTGTGCTCAATGCGCAGCTGCGTGGGGTTGAGATATGGCGATCCTCCTATTTATGTGTCGGACTCTCTACTCTTCTCATTGTTTTCCGATGTGGGATACCAATTGCATAGGCTATATATCTCCATCACCACTTTCTCAAATCATCTTTTTCATCATTCACAAATCTTCTCTGTATGCACTTGAAGAATTCATCAAATAACTTTCATTCTGTTTTCGGGAAAATCAAACAACACTTGATTTTGAACAATTCTTACAGGCTACAGCTCAAGCTTAAGCCCCATATTCAACGGTGCATCTAATCATCTTTTTTCAGTGATTTTTCTTCTCCAATCATGCTATAAAATTTTGCGTCTAATCTTCTCAACCGCTACTATTGCATTAGGTTTACTTGGATCATCATCAATTTTGTATACAGTACAATGTCGATATTTTGCAATATTGATTTTTATCCAATAATATATATCGAATAACTATTTGCTTGATAATATTGATGTATTTACAAGTGTAATATACTAATAGTCCACTTAATATATTTTTTAATTTTCACTTTTTAATTGCCACATCAGTGCTATGTCAACTGTGAGAAAAGTATACTCTGATTCTTTTTGAAATCTTAATTTGATAGTTTCAAATCTTTCAACCCATAAATTGATAAGATTTAGCTTTCATACCCCACATTGATAGTTAACTTATCTTTCGAGATTGTATCGATAAAATCCCTAATCTTTTTTACAGTTACAAAATAATAAAGATTGAATTTTGATTATTTAACAATAGTAAATATATAAATAAAAAGTAAACTTAATTAATCAAATCAATATTCTTTTTTTAGCGCATAAAATAGTACAGACCATTGAAGATCAATAGCGATTTTTACATGAAAAATGTATGTTTATAATAAGTAGTTGTGTAACAGGAGATAAATGTATAAATTACAACATAAGGATTTTGTTTTTTTTAGAGGAAATGACTTATAATACCACAAAAAACATAAGGTATACCCTTTTCTACCACAAAATATATAAGTTATCTTTTTTCTACCATTTTTTAGAAAAGTACAAACTGGTCAAACAAGCGGGTCCACTAAATTGAAGAGATTTGATGGACATATATACAATTTATTCATATATGCAATTTATTCATAAAATTAATCATGATATTGTACTTTTAATAAATTAATAATTTTACAATAAATTGCATAATATGAATAATTGAATAATTTATATATGATTATTTTAGGGCTAAACGGACATTTTGAGACTAAACGAACATTATAGGACTAAACGAATATTATAGGACTAAAGGAATATTAGATGAATTTTAATTAATTTATGCCCCTAAGGACTAAATAAACATTAAAATGTTTAGACATTAGATAAATTTTAATTAATTTATGTCCCTGAGGACTAAACGGACATTAAAATATTAATTATGATATAATATATTATAATATTGTATGTTCGTTAAAATGTTCATTTACAATATTGTAATATATTATAAGGACTAAACGAACAGATTAATTAAATGAACATTTTATGATAACATTTTAATGTATATATAATATATTAAACGAATATTATAATGTATATTATATAAAATGTTTAGTATATTAAACGAACATTTTAATGTAATATACATTAAACTAATCAAATGTAAACTAATCAAAATATTTTGTGGTATTATGGGTTATTTTCATTTTTTTTATTAAATTATAATAATTCTATATTTCATTATGAAATTTATATATTTGTAGTATGTTTTGCTTATTTTTTAAACTAGTATACCAAATATCCACTATTCTGAATCCATATAGAAAAACAGTCCGGCCGTAGCTCCTACCTCCTAGTGCAATAACAGTCATCCAACTAAAAAGTCAAACAAACAAATTTCTTTTTGGGTTAATTAAAAATAAAAAACCACATGAATTTTTAATTGTAATTTCATAAATGTTCAATATAATATTTTTTTTAATTCGAAACATAATTAAGTTTTTCGGACTCCAATTGTTAACATGAAGTTCGAAATATAAAATTAAAATACAATTATCATCCCAATCATCAATGCTTGTGGAATTTTATTAAAAAAAAATGAATAAAAAAATTAATGTGCATCTTCTTCCGGCCAACTACCGGCACCACCGCTTAGCCGCAAACCACTGTGAAAATTCAAAACAATTCTCAAATTTTACCAAACATTAGCAAAATGAATCTCAACTAATCTAAAATCATTTATCCTTCAAAATTTTTAGAAATACAACTCTTAACACCACCAAAAATCTTCTTACCCACCCTAGAGATAAACTCTTGTTGATCACCAAATTTTCAAAATTCAATTTATTTTATTTTTCAATCAAAATACATGAAATTTGAATCAACGCTATCACTTACTCAAGACCAAACACATACTCATATTTATTTACATAAAATTGTTTGATTTTAAGTAAAATCAATTGAAACTTCTTTGATATTCCAAAATAAAACTCATTCTTGATTTCTCGTTTTAGGTTACGATTTCACAAATTGATTTAGAGATTTTAATCCCCATTATATTAGCTTTCGAAAAAAGTTCTTAATTGCAATTGTCATTTGTTTTTTTCTCTTCAATTTTCTTATTTTTGAAAATTTGAATTTAAGTGTAGAAGGGGAAGACAGTGACGATGAGGGGAGAGGGAAGACAGTTGGAGTGAAGAGAGGTGGAAGAAGGCGGCGACAGCGAGGAAGGAGGAAGATGGCGGTGGTGAAGGAGTGGAAAGGGGGTAACACTGCACAACGTCAAACTCCATTTTTCTTTGTTGTGCAAATTCCATTTTTTTCCCTTTTTCTTTTTTTCTATTCTTTTAACATTTTCTTTTCATTTTTTTTCCTTATTTTTCATTTTTTTAATTACTATTAGGTTGATACCTAATTGGTTGACTTCAATTTTATATTTCAAGCTTAACATTGAAGTTTGAAAAGTCCAATTATGTCGGAATTAAAACAAATATTAAATTAAACGTTTTATAATATTATAGTAAAAAATTCATGTTGCAATTGAAGTATTAAGTTTATGTTTTTTTATATGTAATTAACCTATTTATTTTCAAGAAAAACTTACAAAACCTAAAATGAAGAAAAATATGTATCCATATCGGTGGGTATTTAGTTAAACTTCTTTCAAACAACTTATTAGTAGCAACTTTTTTTTTTTTGTCTATACAAAATTAGTTATCTGAATAAGAAAAGAGAAACGTGAATCTAGGAAAATTAATAACAAAAAATTATCTCAATACAAAAGAGTAACTCTTTTATTTGAAAGATTTAGGAAAGAAAAACTTGAATCTAGGAAAATTAATTAAAAAAAATATTATAGTTAGTAAAGACTAAGAGCACAAGGAAATTAAATTATTTTTTCCTTTGTCAAGAATTAAATATATATGAAAGCCCTGCCATTATAAAAATATATTTATAATGTAGGGAAAAAAAAAATTTAGAGTGAAACGTGTCAGCATAAGCATAATAATCTAGAAAGGCTCCGAAGATGCTATTTGCATTCAAGATGTTTCTATCTTTCTCTCGCGATATCTTCCGCCCCTTTATATTTACGATTTGTGCTTATCTTATCACCGCGCAAATCCATCAACTAGCACACTACTGTACTACAATCAAAACAATCCCTCTCAAAGAAGAAAATGTCGCTGATACCAAGTGTTTTTCGCGACGTGTGGGATCCTTTCCGTGAATTTCAGATGAGCTCCTACGGCAACGAGACCTCCCAGTTCGCGGCGACGCTTATCGACTGGAAGGAGACGCCGGAGAGCCACGTGTTTAAAGCCGATGTGCCTGGGCTGAAGAAGGAGGAGGTGAAGGTGGAGGTGGAGGACGGGAACGTCCTCCAGATCAGCGGCGAACGCAGCCGTGAGAAGGAGGAGAAGAACGACACGTGGCACCGAATGGAGAGGAGCTCCGGCAAGTTCCTCCGCCGCTTCCGCCTCCCCGAGAATGCGAAGATGAATGAGATCAAAGCAAGCATGGAGAACGGGGTGCTCACTGTTACTGTTCCTAAGGAGGAAGCAAAGAAGTCTGAGGTGAAGAGCATTGACATTTCTGGCTGAGATATTTGTATTGAATCATGTATTTCGAGTGTTTGGTGTGAATCGAGTGTATTGTTTTCATTTTGGTTTGTGATTTGAAGCTGTACCAACGTCTATGTGAAATTAAGTGAATTTTCTACTTTATTAAATAAAATATGATACAAAGTTTGTCCCTTGTTTGTGTTCCCTCCAAGATTTAAGATGTCTCCTCCCAAAAGATGTTTGGTAAATAAATTCTAAATTCAATCATATATAATGCCATTGTATATTCTTGATTCAAATGTTTCAAAAGTACTTTCCGAATCTTTTCTCACTTTACAAATGACCGAGATTTGGATCGTAACTCTCTTTATAAAAAGGCAAAGAATAGTTAATAGTTAAACTGGATTATTGGATCCAATCTCAAAGAGAAAGGATCCTCCAAAAAAAGGCGTATGCTGCTTGAATTGCAACGAGCACACGGTATTCTTTAGTAAAAGGCGAAAGAATAGTTCGCTTTGTGCTCAATGCGCAGCTGCGTGGGTTTGGGATATGGCGACCCTCCTATTTATGTGTCCGACTCTCTACTCTTCTAATTGTTTTCCGATGTGGGATTCCAATTGTTTAGGCTATATTACTCCATCACCACTTTCAACTAATTCTTTATCTCAAGACCACCAAATCCTACGTCAAATGTTAAAAAAATATAGTTACTATCAAAATCATCTTGATAATTCATAAATCTCTCTATACAAAACATATCATTATGACTAAGAGTATCCATAATAGTAAGTGATATTAACAGTCATTAATAATGAGTGATATTAACAGTCATTAATGGGTCTTATGTGTCACATTACTATCTTATTAACATCATTATTTTATTAATGAAATAAATGGCGAAATTCCATTGGTTTGCATAATGGGCATGATATCTCATTGGACGATTAAATAAAAGACACCTAAAATCCTCAATTTCGTGAATATTAATAATATTTAATAACAGATGTTTTTGTTGTGTGGTATATTTTTTTCACCTTTTTATCATAAGAGTGTTTCGTGCATTTATCTTTATACAAGACCTCTTGATTCGTGGGGTTTTTTTTTGCTATTTTAAAATCATTATTCCATTGATTTGCTTTTACATTTTCTTTAATTAACTTTGGCTTTTCTATTGGGGATTCATTCTAATTTTATGATTTATTTTCAATTGTTATTAAAACAAAAAAGAAATTTGCAACACTACAAACAAAAGTTCTATTTTTAATAAGCATGTACATATATAGTTTATAAATGGATTACAATACACTAAAAGGTTAAAATTCAAATGTTGGATACTTGAATAATATAAATATAAGTGGTCATAATATAATTCACTTATTCAGTTATTTAGAAAATTCACACCATCATTCCATTATTATGAATTTGGTGCCTAAAATGATTAAGAAAAATCGAAGGTTGAAAAAAATGTGAATATATGTGACTCATGTATAATTAAGAGAAATAATATATATATATATATATTGATTTAATATGAAATAAAATTAAAATTCATTAATGTGTAATTCAATTACACTTAAACATTTAAAAATTATCACTTATATATAGAATGAATTCCACAAAATTAATATAATATAATATATATATATATATATATTATGGTAAAAAAAAATTTGAGGAGGGTCAAATGCCGCCTTGACCCCCCTCTCCCTTCGTCTTTGACACTAATTAACCTTAATACATAAATTCAACTTCAATTTACAAAATAAGATGACATATGTACAATAAATATAGAGATAAACTATTATGTAAATATTGTCTTGAGTGATAACATAGAAATTCAAAGTATTTGCATACATTATTACTTACACCACAAATGAAATTCAAATGAATAAGATGAAATGCATATTATCTTTATCTAAACAATATGATACCAATTCATGACATTAAACTGATTTTGAAATAATCATCAATATATCGATCATATGCTCATTTGTTTCTTCCAGCTGTAATTCCATTGATTGAATAATATGAATTGACTCAAAATTATTCACATGATTGATACCTTAAAAAATTTAGCAAATACATATACCTTACATTCGTATATGGTCACATCGTATAATTTACTTTTCAATGTCTCTTGAAAATGTTTTATTATGATAGCTTTATTCGGGCCATGTTTCTTTTAAATGGAAAGAATTTCAAGCCTTAAGCCTAAATCATTCAGAATATCCCTATTCTTTTCTCTTAAAATGTTTATAAAACTTTAGCAAATATAAATCAATAACACTTATGATCTTTTATAGTGGTTCGAAAGTTGTGTAATCTTTCTACGTTCACTCTACTACTTCCTCAAGTAGGAACTTCGTTAAATAAATTTGTTTTACATGACTTGACCTTACAAACTATCAACCTAATAAACTAACACCTACAGAAACTCAACTTACACACAATTTGCTACAAGTCCTACGGCATACCCACTTAGGATCTCTAACAATCACATAGTGTAATTGTCTATAACAAGATAACTAAACACTCAACATGGTCTAAATCCTGTCAACTGAGAACACCTATTAAAACAACCTAAACACACCACAAGAAGGCAAAAGTATTTATGTGTTTCTTCAACTGGTGTAGCAAAACAACCTTCTGTAACTTTGAAGTTTAGAACTTGGCTTGACTGTTTCTTGAGGTTGAGTGACTAAAACTATATGTCTTTGAAATACTTGAGAGTTTTAAGCGATTCTTACTTGAGTTAGAATGTAGAAGGTTCAATAGTTGCTTCAATCGAATTTTCTTCTATTTATAGCTGTAGAAACATACTCGTTGAAAGAGGCATACTCTCTATTGAATTTGAACCCCCTTCACGTATGCATGACTTGCATTAAATGATCTCCGACCTTGTATAAATTCTGTGTATCTTGTATTGAGAATAATTAAATGCAGTTGTACTAGGTTGTAACTTTTCTGCAGGTTGTCAGGCTACATGTTTGCTGTAAGTTGGCTCTCAACTCTACAACTTGCAGATTGTCTCTACTAGCTCTATTCGACCCTTTGAAAGGACTGATCCTCGTATTAGTCTTCATCTTTCTCATACTGCATTTTGGGTCAACTCTGCTAGATGTAATAAATATGTCTCTGAAACTTGTAGCATGTAGATTCTGGCCTTCTGCAACCTAAGTTACTTTTCGCTGTAACTTAACCTAACAGTGCTGCTGTATTATAATTCTTCTTGCAGTTGTGCTGTATTTTACCTTTCTTGCAGCTGTGATGTTTTGCTATATTTTACCTTTTTTGCAGCAGCGCTGTTTTACATCTTTCTTACAATTGTGCTTGAATAATATCTTTCTTGCTGCTGCGCTTGAGTAAGACTCTTTCTTCCAGAGTATTTGCTCTTCCATTACTTGCATCATGACTTTTTACTTGAAGTCCTTCATTCTTCAAACTAAAACTAATGACTCAAACCTATTTTAAGTTTCACTTAAATACTATGAAAAATGGGATACTCTAATATCTTATTACAAAATTATTTTGTCTCATTAAAATCTAAATATTGATTTACTAACAGTTCAACACTTGTAACTTCTTCTCATGCTCTCAAATATTTAAGGGTCACCTAATTAACATCCAATTTTACTATATATATGTTGTTAGGATGTATACTATAAGCTTAACTTTTGTATGAACATCTATTTTGATATGAGAATCTTTTATGGTTAAATATTTACATTTTATATTTGTTATTTATATTATTGCAATTGTCCAATTAATTTATATTGTAGATAACATGGTGTGTGGTGCCACATAGAAGATCATGTTATCAATTCCTTATAGACTATAAATGGTAGCTCACAACCAATATAATTTTGGACAAATTATCGGAATGGTTGTAGTGTAATTTGATATTAATCTATCTTGATTATAAAATTACACTAGTACATTTTTTATGTATTGAGCAGGACCAAGTGAGGTTGTTCGATTTATACTGACTATATAATAGAACAAAATCTCTGTTATTATGGATGTGCGTTCTCTTAATCATTATATAATAACAGACACGTATACTCGATATATGTTTCTTTAATTTATTAATGGGTGAGATTTATTCATTAAATTAATAAGTGGTAAATTGGGATACAATGTAGTTTATATGGTGTGCTGTTGATTATAAAATGAAATCGTGTCCTAATTATTTAGGATGGTGATGTCTCCTTGAGGAGCTCATAAGGATTATCATGTAAACTCTGCAGGTGGATTTATTCCAACATGATAATAAAGTTGAGTGGTACTACTCTTAGAATTAGATGTTAATTTATTGAGTTGTCAGTAATTCATTTAATTAACAGACATTCGATATCTTAAATACGGGGAGACAAACGTGCACATAATAAATATGAGCCCGTATTTAATATGAATTTAGGATGGTAGTTCAATAATAACTCCTTAGTGGATCGCGTTATTATTGATGGGCTTAAGAAGTGTGTTCAGACCGAACTAGGACTCCTAAGCCCATCAGGAGACCTAATCCTAATCCTCCTCTAAGTCCCTGTTGTAGTCTATAAATAAGCCTTAAGTCAGCCACTTCTAAACACGTGAAAATCTCATAAAACGATTTTAATAGAAGGCGACTGGTATTCTCGAAGGATCATTGCCCATAAAATGTTCGAGAAAAGGTGAGAAATACAGCTGAAGATCGAGAGGTCCAGGCTTTATCGATAGTTTGACAGTTCTGACCTTAGAACTAGTTCTTGTCATCTATTACGGTGAAATGTATGATTCATTTTCCACTACATGTTATTCATATCTTGTATGGATCCTGAATTAGATAATTACATAGGGTTAGCGATCCGACGGTTCTAACAATTGGTATTAGAGCCGTGGTTTTCTAACTCTATACGATTGAATCGATTAATCATATTATGAACCATATCATGCATATTTAGATCGGATAATAGTAGGATATGCGAGATATTATGATTTTTACAGGAACCCTAATCCAACTATTATGGTCTGAATGTATGTTGATGTATAATTTAAACCCTCAGACATGTTGAGGTGTTTTGATGATATATGATTGTAATAGTAAAATCACGACGGTTTGTCGTGTTAGGTTTTAATTTTCTATTCGATCTACATCATGTGTAAACTCCTTCATGGAGTATAGGATCGATGAATGTAATTAATTAAAGGGTTAGAGTTGCGATAGAGATTCTTTGCCGTGGAGGAAGATTCTGGCGTCCAAAAGCCGTGACTGAAAGAGAAACAAGAGGGCAGAAACCCTAATTTTTTTTATGGCAAACACTCAAGAACGCAAGTATATAACGAGGCCATAATAGTTGGAATTATTGTTTTCCATATTTATTATTGTGATTTATATGCGTTGTTTTGAAAAGCATGCTTTTATGTGTTTCATATGATATGCATGTTAAAATCCCTCATGTTAAATAACTAAGTGGGAGAGGGATTATTTTCAATAAATCTCGTGGCCTCCATTATTGGTTTGTAAGTGATGTATTTAAACTTGCGTGTTGGCTTTAAGTACCTTCCTCCATATCAGATGAGTTTATTTGCGGATCACTGATCAAACTTCCTTTATGGATGATTATAGAAAGTCGTTTAGGAGTATGTTATCTTCTCCATCTGAAGGGGCATAATTCTAGATAATGGACTTAGTATCAAGTAATGGTATACACTTAGGTATATTTGATAGTATCCTCCTCATCGGATCACTGTTGTTATTTGTATGGTCAAAACAAAACTAACTATTAATTTTATTTGTCATAAAGTTAGGATGACATGATAATAAAATTAATGGGTAAAACCTCCTCTAACAAATGTTTGAATTAGTATACGTCCACACTATTGTGGCATACGAATTCACAGTGTGTTGAGGTGTTGGTGAATTTAAATTATATTGTTTGAGGGAACAATATGGTTTGTTAATTCAAATAATTTGACATACGTGTTTATTTATGTGATTCTCAGGATTTTCATTATGGCATTCAATCCTCTTGTTGTTATATTTAAAGAAAACAAACTTATTAGTCCTAATTATATTGATTGGAAATGAAACTTGGATATTGTCCTGACTGCTGAAGAGTACAAGTTTGTACTCTCTGAGCACTGTCCTGACATGCTTGATGAAAACTCCAGTGAAGAGGAGAAAATGCTTTATAGGAAGTGGGTCAAGGCAGATGAGAAGGCGCGATGTTACATTTTGACTTTCATGTTAAATGTACTGCAATATCAGCATTAGGTCATGCCTACTGCCTATGATATGATGCATAATCTCAAAGAACTCTTCGGACACCAGAGTCGAGCTGCCAGGCAGGAGGCTATGAGAAACTTGATGACTACCACCATGGCTGATGGGACATCTGTGAGTGATCATGTCCTCAAGATGATGGCTCATCTGAATGAGATGGAGGTTGTTGGAGCTGAAATCGATGGGAAAACCCAGGTCGATATAGTTCTCCAAATGCTGCCCAAGAGTTTTGAGCAGTTCCGCTTGAACTACAACATGAACAAAAGGTTGTATTCATTGGCGGAACTTCTGATAAAACTCCAATTAGTAGAGGGACTATTTCGTCAAAATTCTCAAACTTACATTGCTGAAAATGTTTCTGCTTTTAAGGCGAAAGGTGGAAAGAAGAAGAAGAAGAAGAAATAAAATTCTTCAACTAAGAAAACGGCTAGACCTCAAGTAGTTGGCCCACAAGGTGGCGTGAAAAAGCCGAAGGGTAAGTGCTTCAATTGCAAGCAGCCTGGACATTGGTAAGTATATTGTCCTCATAAAAAGGAGAAAAATGGAGGTACATCTTTTTCATTAGTTGTTGAAACATGTTTAGTGGTGTTATCTACAGGCACCTGGTGTGTAGATACGAGAGCCACTGATCATGCCTGCAATTCTTTGCAGGGGTTTCAGGAAATCAGACGACTAAGTGATGGAGAGATTACCATATACATGGGCACCGTTGTGAAAGTAGCAACCGTTGTAGTGGGAGACGTTTATTTATCTTTTCATAAGAATAAGTCTTTGGTTTTGAGAGATTGTCTTTACGTATCTTGTTTAAGAAAGAATTTGATTTCAGTTTTTAAACTTTTTATAGATGAATATTATATTTCTTTTGATGAAAAAGTTGTGGTCAAGAAGAATAGAATTATTATCTGTTCTGGTATGTTGGTTGATAATTTATACACTCTTAATCCAATAAGTCCTACGATGCAACAAATAGAAATTAATAACACATCTTTTAAATTTAATAAGAGAAAAGAGCCTTCGGAAATGAACTAAACATATATTAGGCATCTAAGGTTGGGTCATATTAACTTGAGTAAGATGCAAAGGTTGATAACCGATGAACCTTTGGGTTCCTTGGAAGTGGAAAACTATCCAACCTGCGAGTCCTGCTTGGAAGGTAAAAGTGACCAAAAGGCCTTTTAAGGCCAAGGGGTATAGAGCCAAATAAGTGTTAGAATTGGTTCATTTTGATTTGTATGGCCCTATGACTATTCAGGTAAGAGGTGGTTTCAAATATTTTGTCTCATTTATAGACGATTATTCGAGATATGGGTATATTTACTTGTTGCACCGTAAGTTTGAGTGCTTTGATAAGTTCAAAGAATACAAGGCTGATGTGGAGAAACGTCATGGTAAATATATCAAAATACTATGATCTGATCGTGGTGGTGAGTACCTCTTAGGAGAGTTTAGGAGTTACTTATCAGAGGTTGGGATTCAATTTCAATTGTCTGCCTCTGGTACACCCCAATAGAATGGTGTGACAGAACTAGAGAATATGACTCTTATGGAAATTGTTAGATCAATGATGAGTTATTCAGAATTACCAAATTCATTTTGGGGGTATGCTTTGGAAATAGCAGCATATATTTTGAACTTGGTACCTTTTAAATCAATACCCTCTACTCCCACAAAATTGTGAACTAGGCACAAGCCAAGTCTAAAACACATTCGAATTTGGGGTAGTCCAGCACATGTGCTGAAGGGAGATGCTAATAAGTTGGAATCTCGTACAGAAGTTCGCTTGTTTGTGGGCTATCCTAGATGAATGAAAAGTGGTTTATTTTATACTCCTAAAGATCATAAGGTCATCATTAGCACGAATGCCCGATTTTTAGAAGAGGACTATGTAATGAACCATAAGCCCATGAGTAAAATTGTTCTTGAGGAAATGAGAGGGGATAATTTTTCTGTACCAGTGGTACAAGATGAGATATCACAAGTGACTGCACCAAGTATCATAAATGATACACAATTACCGGTAGTGCCTCGTTGTAGTGGGAGGATTGTTAGACAGCCTGAAAGATTCATGTTTTTGGGAGAGTCTTCAGACTTGGTCCTTGGTGAACATGAAATAGATCCTTGGACTTATGACGAAGCACTCCAAGATAAAGATACTATATCTTGGCAAAAGGCAATGCTCTCTAAGATATAATCTATGGATTTTAATCAAGTTTGGGAGCTTAAAGAACCACCAAATGGTGTAAAAGTCATTGAATGTAAATGGGTCTACAAAAGGAAAAGAGGATCAGACGAAAATGTAGAAAACTTTAAAGCAAGGCTTGTAGTGAAGGGATATACTCAGAAAGAATGAATCGATTATGAGGAAACCTTTTCACAGGTAGCCATACTTAAGTCTATTCGGATTCTTTTATCTATTGCTGCTCATATTGATTATGAGGTTTGACAGATGGATGTTAAGACAACTTTTCTTAATGGAAGTCTTGAAGAAAACATCTATATGAAGCAACCTAAGGGATTCATTACAAAGGGCAAAGAGCATCTCGTGTGTAAGCTCAATCGGTCCATTTATGGACTGAAACAAGTTTTGAGATCTTGGAACATCCGTTTTGATGAAGTAATCCAGTCTTATGGATTTATTTAATGTTCGGATGAATCTTGTGTATATAAGAAGAGTGACGGAAACATGGTGGTATTTCTTGTACTATACGTAGATGACTCTTATTAATTGGAAACAATGTCAGGATGTTATTAGACGTAAGGGTATCGCTGTCCAAACAGTTTGCTATGAAGGACTTGGGAGAAGTTGGACATATTCTTAAGAAGCTGGACATATCTCAATCTTCATACATTGACACTATCCTAACTCGTTTTAACATGTAAAACTCCAAGAAAAGTTTTCTACCTTTTAGATATGGAGTGTCTCTATCTAAGAAAATGTGTCCTAAGACACCAAAGGAGATGGAGAAAATGAAAGCAGTTCCTTATGCTTCGGCTGTAAGAAGTTTAATGTATGCAATGCTATGTATGAGATCAGATATTTGTTTTTTCGTGGGCATGATAAGTAGATATCAAAATAATCCAGGATAAGGTCATTGGACTGCCGTAAAGCATATTTTAAAGTACCTGAAAAGGTCTAGAGATTATATGCTAGTTTACCAGGCAAATGATTTATTACATGTGAATTACACGCATTCTGATTTCCAATCAGATAGGGACAACAATAAATCTACCTCGGGATATGTGTTTACCTTAGGAGGTGGACCATAGTGTGGAGGAGTGTAAAGCAGAAATACGTTTCGGACTCCACCATAGAAGTTGAGTATGTAATAGCCTCAAAGGCAGCCAAAGAAACTGTATGGCTCAGAAACTTCTTGATGGACTTAGAAGTGATTCCTGGTTTGCCTAAAGCTATCACAATTTATTGTGATAATAGTGGTGCAGTAGCAAACTCGAAGGAATCACGAGCTCATAAGGTAAGTAAACACATGGAGCGCAAGTACCACCTGATATGAGATATCGTAAAGCGAAGGGAAGTTGTTGTCGCCAAGATTACATCAGCCGATATTTAATATGAATTTAGGACGGTAGTTCAATAATAACTCCTTAGTGGATCGAGTTATTATTGATGGACTTAAGAAGTGTGTTCAGGCCGAACTAGGACTCCTAAGCCCATCAGGAGAATTAATCATAATCCTCCTCTAGATCCCTGTTGTAGCCTATAAATAAGCCTTAAGTCAGCTGCTTCTAAACACACGAAAATCTCATAAAACGATATTAGTCGAAGACGGCTGGTATTCTCGAAGGATCATTGCCCACACAACGTTCAAGAAAAGGTGAGGAATACAGTAGAAGATCGAGAGGTCCAGACTCTATCGATAGTTCGGTAATTCTGACCTTAGAACTGGTTCGTCATCACCTATTACGGTAAAATATATGATTTGTTTTCTGCTGCGTGTTAATCATATCTTATATGAATCCCGAATCAGATAATTGCATAGGGTTAGCGATCCAACGGTTCCAACATAGGCATTAGGTAATAGACATTAGAAACTCTTAACACATTTTATCCATTTGCCGTCATCTCCTGCGGCCGCTCTACCCGCCGCCACTTTTATCCTTCACTAGTCGTGTCTCGTCCAGTTGTTGCAACGATATCATTATCTTCCAATCTCTCATAACCAAGGAAGCAAATTTCGATTTCGGTAGAAATTTCAATATTTTGATATTACAAAAATTTTGATAAAATTTCAATTTTAGTAAAAATTTCTATAAGATTTAGAAAAATGTCAGAAACTTTGTTAAAATTTGGGAATTGAGATATGGTATTGTATACACTATTATAATTAACATTAATACATATATTCAACTTAAACTTTCAAATAAAGTGACATATTTACAACAAAAATAAAAATTAATTATCATATAAAAAATGTTTGGTATAATAATTATCATGTATATGATATTTGGTATAAGAACATGAAAAATTAAATAATTGAATATATTGTTACTAATACCAAAATAAACTTTTATGAGGTTCAAATGAATAGGTTAGCATGTCATCTTGATTTAGACAATAGGCAAAGTCTTGGGTGGGACCATCTCACAGATCCCATTCCATGAGACGGATAAGATCGGGTCGAACATAAGAAATTATGTAATACTATTGTGTGTATTAAGTAGTATTTTATTTATATTAGGTAATACTTTGTATTATAAGATCGTTTTGAGTTGAATTAGACTATAAAAAATATGTAATACTTTTATATGTATTAGGTAATACTTTTGTTTTGAGTTGAGTTGGACTATAAAACATGTGTAATACTTTTATGTATATCGGGCAATACTTTAACGTATATCAGGTAATACTTTTATATTATAGGATGCATGACCCGAATTGGGTCAAGTCGGGTCGCTAAAAAACCATGTGGATCCTATCTGTTTAGGTATTCTTTTCTTTCATGCAACATGCAATACTTTTATGTATATTATGTAATACTTTTATGTATATTATGTAATATTTTTCTATATATCATGTAATACTTTTGTATTATATACATATACTGCATAACATAATACAAAAATATTACCTGAAATATAGAAACATATTACCAAATTTATTATGTTCGACCTAACCTGTTAGGAATAAATCAAGTCAAGATATTACTTGATCATACATATCTTCTGTATATTTTTCTGATTTCCTTTCTTAGATTATATATATTCTGTTGTATGTGTAACTAGTTTATATATAGTGGAAGAGCTCTCTAAAATCCTAAATTGAGGGACTCACCCTTATGGACCGAAACATGATTGATGCAGCTAGTGGAAGAGCTTTGATGGGAAAGACACCAATAGTTGCACGAGAATTGATTTCCAATATAGCAGTGAATACTCAACCGTTTGGTGTACGTAATGCTATGTTGAGGCCAGTAGAGGAGTCGAAAAATGATGTCTTAGAAAAGATTGCAAGCATGATGGAGCTGATGATGAAGGTCAAGACTCCAGAAGATCACCCATGCAAACTCTGTGATACTACAAAGTATACCACTAATGATTATCGGATCTTGATTGATTAGATAGAGCAGCATGCTAATGCAGTTGGTTTTGGGAATTCTCAAGGTTGAAAGTATGATCCATATTCTAATACTTATAATCCAGGGTGGAGGAATCATCCCAACTTTTGATATGGGAACCAACAAAATAATCAACAGGGAGAAAATCAAAGACATTAATATCAAGATCGAAAATTCTAAATTTTCGGAGGGAATGATCGAGGTACTGAGAACTCTGGGCAACACATAGGTGAGAAAGAGTTTGGGCTATCTTTGGAAGATATGATGAAAGCATTGACATCCAATACCATGAAGTTCCAACAAGACACTCAAGTAGCAATAAAATCTCTAGAGTTTGGGCAAAGGAGTCTGGAGTCACAAATGAGCCAAATGGCCACTACCCTCAATTAAATGAAAGCACAGAATAGTGGCAAGTTACTTTCTCAACTTGAGATCAACCCTAGGAATGTAAGTGTAGTCACTCTACGAAGTGGAAAATAATTACAAGAGATATCACCACCCAAGTAAGGTGGGGAAGAGACTATGATAGCAGACGCAGAGCATTCCAAGATACTTAAGGACCGGTTAGAGGTTGAGAACAAGTTAGTCGAGCTAGAAAAGAAAATTCTAGATGTTCAGGCAGACACTGACCCCATTAGTGCCAATGTACCAGAACAGGAAAATGAGGTAAAATCTAAAAATTCGATTCCTAGTAATAATAATGCAGTAACTTTTTCTTCCAGGTTAAAGAAAACTGAAAAATGCATCAAGGATCAACAAGCATTTGAGGTATTTCGAAAATTTGGAATCAACATATCATTGATGGAAGTAATTACGCAAATTTCAAGATATGCCAAATTTTTGAAGGAATTGTGTACTAACAAGCATAAGTTGGCTGGTGATGAAAAACTTTTCATGGGAGAGACTATCTCTGCTATTTTTCAGAAGAGATTGCCTCTAAAAAGAAAGGATCCCAACATGTTCGTAATTTCTTACACGATAGGAGATCACAAGGTCGAGCAAGCTATGCTAAACTTTGGAGCTTCTATTAATGTTATGCCTTGGTCGGGCTATGAGCAGCTAGGAATTGGACCATTGAAGATAATTGAAGTGGTTATTCAATTAGTAGATAGGAGCTACACACATACCCAGTCGGAGCACTAGAAGATGTTCTTGTACGGGTAAACCATTTGATTTTTTCTACTGATTTTTATGTATTAAATATGGATGAGAACTCTGGAAATTCCACACCTATTTTGTTGGGAAGACCATTCTTGGACACCTCCCAAACAAAAAATAAATGTACGTAAGGGAATCCTCACTATGGAGTTTGATGGAGAGATCATTCGATTTAATATATTCGATGCTATGAAATTTCCTAATGATTTTAACTTCCTTTATGCTTTGAGTGTTATTGAGCCAATTGTGCAGGATGTTTTTGAGCTTGATTGCAGGAATAAATTGGAGGAAAAATTCTTGAAGAATCTGGAAAGAAGGATAAGAGAACTAATACCACTGAGATGGAGAATAGGTATCAAGTTTCTTTTATAAAATTACCAGATTCTTACCTAAAAATTCTTCCATCTTCTTTGCAGGCCCTGGAATTGGAATTGAAACCGCTGCCTGAGCACTTGAAGTATATTTATCTAAGGCCTAAGAACACACTTCCAGTCATAATTTCTTCAAACTTGAAGAAAGATCAAAAGTCCAATTTGGTGGAGATATTAAGGGAACATCAAGATGTCATAGGATGGACAGTTACAGATTTCAAGAGGTTTAGTCATTCGCTATATGTATGCACCGTATTCATCTTGAGGATAATGCTCACCTCACTCGAGAGGCTCAACATAGACTGAATCCAACTATAATGGAAGTGGTTAAGAAAGAGGTTTTGAAACTTTTGCAGGTTGGGATAATTTTTTCCATTTCAGATAGCAAGTGGATTAGCCCAACTTAGGTTGTACCAAAGAAGTCAGGGGTGACTGTGGTAGAGAACCGTGCAAGTGAGTTAATTCCACCTCGCATTCAAACGGGTTGGAGAATATGTATAGACTACCGCAAGCTTAACTCTATGACTAGAAAAGATCACTTTCCTTTACCATTTATTGATCAAATGATAGAGAGGTTAGCTGGTCATTCTTACTATTGTTTCCTTGATGGTTTTTTTGGGTATTTTCAGATTGCTATTGCTCCAAAAGATCAGGAAAAGACGTCGTTTACTTGTCAATTTTGTATATTTGCATATCGGAGGATGCCCTTTGGTCTTTGCAATGCTCATGCCACCTTTCAAAGGTGTATGGTGAGTATCTTTTCTGAATATATGGGGAATATAATTGAAGTTTTTATGGATGATTTTAGTGTGTATGGTAATTTATTCGAAGTTTGTCTTGAAAATCTTGGTTTAATTCTTAAGCATTGCATCGAAACAAATTTAGTCTTGAATTGGGAAAAATGTCACTTTATGGTAAAAAATGGAATAGTATTAGGGCATGTTATTTCTGAACATGGTATTGAAGTAGATAAATCTAAGTAGACCTTATTGTTGACTTGTCTTACCCTGCAGTTGTGTGGGAAGTTTGTTTTTTTCTTGGCCATGCAGGTTTTTACAGAAGATTTACTCCAAATTTCTCCAAGATAGCTTCACCTTTGTGCCAGCTATTGTAAAATGACGTGGAATTCAAGTTTGATGAGGCATTTGACAAATTGAAGAAGTTGCTAACCACCCCGTCCATCATCCAACCCCCGAATTGGAATGTCCCTTTTGAAATCATGTGTGATTCCAGTGATTACGCTGTGGGGGCTATTCTTGGACAACAGATTGATAAAAAGTCTCATGTGATTACTATGAATCACGCACTATGGATCAGGCTCAAGCCAATTATTCTACAATCGAAAAAGAACTTCTAGCTGTAGTTTTTGCATTGGAAAAATTTCGTTCATATTTGCTTGGTACTAAAGTAATAATTTTTTTTGATCATGCAACTTTGAAATTCTTGATGAAGAAGAAGGAGGCAAAATCGAGACTCATTCGGTGGATTTTGTTACTTCAAGAATTTTGATCTTGAAATTAGAGACAAGAAGGGGATAGAAAACTTATGGCCGATCATCTTAGCCTCTTGGAGAGGGCTGAAGAGGCAGAACCACTGCTTGAATAGTTTTCAGATGAGCAGCTGCTCGCGATTTCTCAAAACTTTAAGAGTTGACTGATACTGACCCTCTCAGTGTTAGTGCAATCTGTTCCATGGTTTGCTGATTTAGTTAATTTTATTATTGCTAGGGTACATTCGGGAGATATGAACAAGGCTCAATGAGATAAACTATGCAATGATGCCAAACACTACGTTTGGGATGATCCACACTTATGGAAGTATTGTGTCGATCAGGTAATACAAAGGTGTATACCAAATTCTGAATTCTTTTCTATCCTCACATTTTGTTATGATTATGCTTGTGGAGGCCATTTTGGATCAAAATGTACTGCCTACAAGGTTTTGGAGTGTGGATTTTATTGACCAACTTTGTTTCGTGATGCTTATAATTTTTGCAAGGCTTGTGATTGTTGTCAAAGAACATGAAATAATTCTCAAAAAAATGAAATGCCCCAGAATCTCATAATTGTTTGTGAAATTTTTAACGTGTGGGGTATGGATTTTATGGGACCATTTCCTTCATCCTTTGGTAATTTATATATTTTGCTCCTTGTTGATTATGTATCGAAATGGGTGGAAGCTAAAGCACCCGTACTAATGATTCTAAAGTGGTTGCAGGCTTCTTGAACTCTAACATTTTTTCTAGATTTGGAGTTCCCAGGGCAATCATAAGTGATAGGGGGACGCACTTTTGCAATCGAACTATTAAAGCTTTATTGTGGAAATATTCGGTTGTGCATAAGATTTCTATAACGTACCACCCTCAAACAAGTGGTCAAGCCGAAGTCTCTAATCGAGAAATCAAGATAATTCTAAAGAAAACGGTGAAGCCTAATCGTAAGGATTGGGGTTTGAGATTAGATGATGCATTATGGGCTTATCAAACCACCTATAAAACTCCAATAGGGATGTCTCCATATAGACTCCTTTATGATAAGCCATGTCATTTGTCAGTTGAGATTCAACATAAGGCTTATTGGGCGGTGAAGGAATGCAATATAAACTTCGACGAAGCTAGTATCAATCAGAAGTTGCAATGGTAAGAACTTGAAGAAATGAGGAATGAAGCATATGAGAACTCGGTGATCTATAAGATGAAAACCTAGGTTTTCCATGATGCATGAATTTCAAGGAAAAACTTCACTATTGGGCAAAAAGTGTTATTCTATCATTCTAAGTTGAAGTTATTTCCAAGTTACGTTCTCGTTGGATAGGTCCATTTGAAATTACTAATTTTTTTTCTCATGGTCCAGTTAAAATTCAAAGCTTGAAAACAAATAAATCCTTTAAGGTGAATGGTCATCAATTGAAGGAATATCGTGAAGGATTTCAGAAAGAGCACGTTGAATATATGGCCTGGAGGATCCAACTCTTTAAAGTAAGAATTTCTAAGTCGAGCTAACGACAATAAAAAAAGGCGCTTATTGGAAAGCAACCCAATATTTTATTTCTTTCTTGCTCGTTGTAATTTTCCTTATTTTAATTTTGTTTATCCTTCGTGCGTGCAGGTTCTAATAAAAAAAAGAGATTTGAGAGTTAGCTCATTCAATAAATTAAAAAATCAAGATGCAGGGGACTAATTTACAAGGAGGCCCAATTTGTTTGCCTGCCTAAGGCCCAATTTCTATTCATTTCTGACCCATTTTCAATTTCACAACAGACTTGAGAAAATAGAAGCGGGAAAGCAAAATTAGGGCTTGCTTTGGACACCATCTCCATCTGCCAAGCTCAACTAGAATTTCCTGTCATTCTCACCGAAATTGATGAGCTATCCACGTTCCAGAGTAGCTGCATCATCTCTACCACCGAATGACCCATGCTTTAGAACCGCTGCAGTATATCAACAATTGTGTTCTAATTCGAGCAGCATCGATGAAACTCCAGTCAAAAGCGGGATGGAAAGATTTATCATCCCAGCCTCTTACGATCGATACCATGAAAGAAGACCAAGCCATAGAGGAAACACACTCCGAACCAGAGCCTTCTCACACCAACCTTACCTGGTGCTATCCGAATCCGCACTCCATTCGAATGGCTAATCATAAATAGGTAGACGAGTATCGATAGGTTAGTAAACGTAGAATTAAACCCTCTATTTACATTGATTTACCTTTATTGCATTCCTTGGGGTTGTTGGATGATGTTATGAAATTGGTTGATACTGCGTGTTTACGTCATGTGGTTACCAGTGATTGGCCGACTTATGCCGATTTAGTATATGAATTTCTTAGTTCATTTGTGCAAAGAGAGAATGGAGTTAGGTTTCGTTTGGATGGTCGTATATTTAATTGGTCATCAGCCCGACTTATGGAAGTTGTACGACTTCCGAATGTCACTATTCAATTTCCAAAATTTCACCCCTAAATTTTCTGGAAGGATATCATTGATGGGACGGTACCATACAAACCAAGTAGTGCAAAAGCATCGGCTATTAGAAATCCTTCTCTATGATATGTACAACACCTTGTAGCCGATACAATTTTCGGTAGAGAAATGAACATGGATGTTGTTGAGTTCAAGGAGATGATGGTATTGCATGTTATGTATCATCGTTGTGCCATACTGTGGAACAGTTTTGTGATGGAGCATCTTGAGAATGCTTGTAAGGTGAATGGTGGAATTGCCATAGCTGGGTTGATCACGTCTATTGTTGTCAGTAACGGGATTGGATTACATGAGAGAGTACCTATAAGCCAAACACAACAGCTAGGGGTAGAGTTAATTGGGTAGATGGGAGTGCTTGAGGACTACGACACGTTCTAGTGGATTATATCTTAGCAATATAGGCTACCACTGTCGAATCCTGAGTTCACAAGCATTGAAAATAGGCTAAGTTTAAGAATGATGTTCACTTCTTGGCCCGAGGCTCCTACACTATCTCCGATACTAAAGATTGGGTTTGGCTTTGGGAATATCGAGCTCCAATGACGCTTGGACAATATTGAGGTGAATCAAGACTCCAGGAAGTTCAACTCACGAAGATCTTACGTTTGTTGAGAGAGCAACACATCACTCCTTTATCGGGTAACTCCGCTCCACTTATTTTGAAATTCTATCATGATGCTTGATTTTTACTTGTACATTTTGTGCTCGGGACTAGCACCTATTCTAGTGTGGGGGGTTGACCTTAATTTTTTTCTATTTCTTTTGGAGTTTTTATGGTTAGTTGTTGTGCTGTGGTGTTTTGATATTCAAGCATGATAGTTGGGCATTTAACTATGTCACTAGTTGCTGAGTAAATGAATGATAAGCAAAATATAATTCTCCTTCTTGTCTCTGCTCTGTGTCTTCTATAATGTCTTTTTGTAATTTGGGATAATCATGTTTAGAGGCTAAGTTCTTAATTTCTGGTCCAAAGAGACGCTAGAACCTTGAATGATTCAATTGTTGATTGAGTAGTAATGTACTTCTATCCTATCTCGATTTCTTTGTTATCTATTTTATGCTATGTGTAGATTAATTTATTGATTATGTGAACTTGATCAATTCACATGCTTAATTATTATCCATCGTTAGATTATAAATTATAATCCGTAACTGTTATAGTTTTGTGTTCATAGTAACAATAAAGTTCGTAACTCTTGGGATAACAAAGTCTAGATTGTATGAATCGAACGTTTTGTTTTCATAGTCTAGTTTGTCCTATTATTTTAATTCGTTATTTCACCTTGTGAATTTAATCTTAAATACATGTTTTGGGGTTGTTCATAGGGTAGAATAATTGGGGTTCATACTTCCTGATTAATTAAACTTAAGGAATAATTCGAACTAGTTTGGTCGTACCACTGGTTTAGGGGCAAGATTTGGAATAGGGTATAGTTAAACGGGACTACTGATTAATTTGAAAGAATCATTTCTAGGGGAGACAATCCAAGGGCTAGGTTATTTTATTCATTGTTTGTTCATCTTATTTGTCTTTTTTTTACAATTTATATTATTGCAAGATTGCTAGTCAAATCAATCCCCCCAATTTTATTACTTTCTAACACGACTTTATTCAATTAAATTAAGTTATTCTCTGTGGGTTCGACCCCTTACTTACTCTACTACACTAGTGGATTTGTCAAGGGAAATATATTATTTTTGGATGCCGGCGACAACACACCAAATTTTGACGTCGTTGTCGAGGAATAGTTGTTAATTTTATTGGATTTTTTGTGTTACAGTTTCTGCCCAGAATTATTTACGATCTTGGGCAGCTAAATTATTTTCTTGGCTTGGAGGTTACGTATACTGATCAAGGACTATTTCTTGAGCAATCTAAATATGCTCGTGACATACTTCATCGGGCTGATCTTCTTGAAGCTAAGCCAGTCTCCACGTCCCTTGCGACTAATGAGATTATTCGGGTCAATGGTGAACCATTTCAGACCCTACTATATTGCTCTCTTGTTGGTGCCCTTCAATACTTGACTATCACATGTCCGGATGTCTCGTTCGAAGTCAATTTCAAGTTTGTCCAACAATGACTCATTTTCAAGCCCTTAAACGCATTCTGCGTTATGTGAAGGGTATTGTCAAGTTTAGTCTTGACTTTACTCACTGCTCCCTGTCCTTGCTAGCTTATTCGTATGTAGATTGGGCTCGTTGTTTGGACACACGTCGGTCCACATATGGTTATTCAATTTTTTGGCCCTAATCTCGTATCTTGGAATGCCAAGAAGTAGCCCACCGTTTCACACTCTAGTTGCGAGTCGGAATATCAAGCTATGGCAAATATTGTTTCTGAAGTGATTTGGGTCACGATCTTGCTCTATGAGCTTCATACCTTACCACCTGCTGCTCCAACCTTGTTATGTGATAATAACAGTGCTTTATTTTTAAGTCAGAATTCGGTGGCCCATAACGTGCCAAACACATTAACATTGATTATCATTTTGTCCGTGAACTTATCTCTACCAAACGTTTTCACACTTAGTTTGTTCCATCTCATCTTCAGCTTGCCGATATTTTTACTAAGAGTCTTCCCCGCCCGCTTTTTGAGTTTTTTCGCTCCAAGCTTCGCAATGGTCCCCATTCGCTTATAGATCAAGTCAAGATACGAGTTGATCATACATATCTTCTGTATATTTTTCTAATTTCCTTTCCTAGATTATAGATATTTTGTTGTATGTGTAACTTGTTTATATATAGTGGAAGAGCTCTCTAAAATCTTAAATTGAGGTAAACTAATATTGTTTACATGACCCAACCCATCTCACAGAATGAGATCCATGAGACTGTCTCACACAAGATATACTCTAGACAATATTGATACTAGCTCATGAAATTAGATTCATTTTTACTGTAATCATGAAATTATTTGATTGTATTATACTCGTTACAATTATAATGGACAATATAATATTATTTGGGTACAAAATATATTTTTTCCCTTATAAATTAGTGTAATTCATTATTAAATTCTATTATAATTATTTGGGACAAAAACATTTAGGTGGGACTATCCGCACCCCCTGTTTTTCAAAACGCACCCCAATTAAAATATTAATAACCTACAAAAATTCTAAACACACTCCAACTCATTCCAATTTTACCCTTTTGAAAAAATAAAGAAAAGAAACCCTAACACCCTCTCAAACATCTCGTCGTCCCCTCCCTCTCCTCCAACCAAACTCTCTCCTCCTCTCTCAATCTGCTCCCCTTTAATTCTCTCTTTCCTTTTCTTTGCTTCCAATTTCAGTTTAGCAATCTAAAGGAGTTTTATCTTCTTCTTTTTTCTCTTTTAATTTTTGAGAAATAAGTCACAAGGGAGAATGAAAATCTTGTAAAAAAAATTAAAAAACAAAATTTTTCGAAAACTCCATTCGATCCTAGTTGATTGAACATGAAGTTGTATATTCGACCATTAAAAATCGAATGTAGAGAAGAAGGTTCGATTCAAAGATGTCGAACAGATTGTGCTCTAATTTTCCGATCGAACAATGGTTATTATGTTCGATCTGAATAGATTGAACAATGGTGCAATGATCAATCTGTACATATCGAACGTCGTGTTTTTGAGCTAAGACGTGAAAGAAGATAGCAAGAGAGGAATAAAGAAGATCTAAGAAGAGGAATAAAGAAAAGATAATTTTGCAGTCTTAGGGTTAATGATTCAAAAAGAATGAAGAAGATGGGTTGGGAAGAAGAAGAAATATAATAAGGGTACTTTAGTAAATTTATTTTATTGTAGGGTGTGTTTGAAAGAGGGTGGGGTGTGATTGGTCCCACCCAAATTTTTTTACTAAAATTTCACCAAAATCGAAATCGAGATGGAAACGAAATTTACCAAAATTTTGACATTTTAAAACATTTTCTACTATGATTTCATCGAAATCAAAATCTACCATGATTTCGTCAAAATTTTAGTGAAACACTGACGAAATTTTTATAACCCCCATTTCTATTTCGAGAACTCAATTTCACCAAAATTTCAGTAAAATTTTGCGAAACTTTTTTCCTTGCTCATACCCAAGTTCTCATTTCTTCCATCATTTTTCTATTTTCTCCTAGAAAATCCTTCATATACATTTATATATAGAGACGAGAAAGATATAACATATTGGAAAATGATTTCTTTTTTTCTTTTGTGGAAAAAGAAACTATGCTCCTTCTTCATTTCTGTAAATATGAGCTCTCTTTCCTTTTAATTCATTCTAGTGCATCTTTGAAAAATTTGGATTGGAAAAAGCATTAGCATTACTATTTCTTATTCTTTGCGTTGTGATATTTTTATTATTGTATTATGATTTGATAGTTTTGGAAGAAAAAGTGGCATTTCTGTAATTCCCCGAGTATCCTACTTTTATATTAGTATAGAAATGGTCAAATTACATGAAACCATGTTAGAAAGAAATTAAAATGACTCTTAAGCACAAATACAAGAGAAAAAGGACACAATAAAACATTGCTAACGTAATATCTTTAAGAATTGACAGATTATTCACGAGTGAGAAATAAAAAAAAAAAATTCTGAAGAATTGCACTCTTTTTCAATGATCTTGCTACTGTCAGGCCGTATTGAAGCTTTTAGAACAATTAGAAAATAATTTACTTCAACTTAAAAGAAATTCCAAAATATATACACTGATATCAGCAGAATAGGAAACCCAAAAAAGATAATAAGCATTGTTGTTGGACTTGGATTCATTTCTACAATCATGTAACTGAAGAAGACACACAATAATAAATATGAAATGATTCATGTAGGAGCCAAAATTTTAAAAAAAATTCAAACACCATTTTACCTATATTTTGATTAGAAAAATTAAGAGCAACAACAACTACATGCCTAGTCACAACTTTATGTGCCTCCTCGATTGGGTATCAATGTGGTTTGGGAGAGAATACTGGAGTACTTATTTGAAGGAATTATCTCAACTTTGATAAACTTTTGTTCTAATGCATGTTATAATTATAATTTGTAAAAATCATAATATTATTTGAATACAAAATACTTCTTTTTTCTGTAAAAATTGATGTCATTCATTATAAAATTTCAGTATAAAACAAGTTTTTTTATTTTAACTAAAACAAATTTTTATTGATATTTTATTGTTCTTAATTTTCCAACAATTTGTATTATGAATTTACCAACATCGAAATTGATATAGATATTTATCGATATTTTGATAGAATATCATTTTTTTTTTAATCCCTGATCACATGGCATTTGAATCTAATGGTGCTCAAACCCTTTCAAAACCATATCTTCTGGCCGGTCGGCAAATTTGATGGAATCTGGAATATTTATCATTTGTTTTCATTTGATTGTCCAAACAATAACAAATCCTCCTTTCCATTTTACATATAGCATTTTTGTTAACAAGACTGTATATTCTTTATTTGCATGTTTATTTAATTAAAACCCCTTCCCTTGAAATATATTATTCATTATACACCAAAATTCTTGTGCACCAATGTTTTAATAATATGGATGGATTTTGAATCCACTTTGACAAAAGTAAATTAGAAATCAATTCATTCAAAATCTGTTTATTTCAAATCCTCGATCCAAACACAACCTAAGAAAATTCGTGTGAATACATAATTGTTGTCACTTTGAAAAACAGAGTTAAAAAAAAAGGGGGGGAAGAAAATTATAAATTATACTCCAAATTGCAATGTCAACATATTTTTAAACCTAACCATTTCATTTCACCAAATTTCAATTTTCTTGCAATGAAATACTAACAATCCGATTTATTTCTACATTAAACAAAGATTAAGGAGATACATATACTCAATTAATTTACCAAGATCTGCTGAAACACAACTATAGTTTTGTCAAAGCATTAAATATAGCTTGGACTGCATCTCATATATTTCTTCTCTTAAGCAAATAAGAAGTGTTCCATTCTCAAATAAACAACCATACACCATGAGACTTGCATACCAGAGGAAGAACATTTTTAGGTTGTCATGCAGAAGCAGTATTTTCCGAGCCAACGGCGCTTCTTTTATCTGACATCATACGTTCTGACATTCTTCCAGTAGCTTGTTTATTCTTGCTCACTACACTTCTTCTACCATCAGAACGCTTAAGCACAGTGCGTTGCATTATGCGCAACGGGATTCCACCTAAATCGAAGTCTTCCTTGAGTGATCTTGTTAAGAACCTCAGGTCAGTATCTGATAGCTGGACCTTCCCACTCACAAACGCAACAAATGTTGGTGGTCGGGCCTTCACTTGAGTGAAGTACTTTATCTTTGGTTGGGTCGACTGATCTTTCCAAGAATGTCTGCTCATAACCTACAAACCAAAACACTTAAATTTGACTAATAAATTCTGAGATAATTAACAAGAAGTACCGACGAGGTTTAGCCTAATTACTTAAAAAACCCAGCTCGCAAAACTTTCTAATACTGGCCTTGGCATTTGCCCCCCTAAACTGCACCTAATTTGCCCATAAATTATATGCGGCTTTCCAGCATAACAGAGATTTCAACGAACCTTGCGTAACCAGCGGTTAAGACGAGATGTTGGCAATCTACAGCACCATTTTTCATATGTATCAACAACTTGGCGCATTACAGCCAACCGACCTTTCCCCTCGAGTGCAGAAACAAATACCACAGGTATTCCCGACACCTGCCAACAAATCTAAATTAGTACAAGAATAATTTGATATAATATTTTAACCAAATTATTTAAATAGACAGGAAAAGAAAAAAAAAAATTCTTGCAAAAACAAACTGCAGAGTTTGACCATCCTCACCAGCTGCCTCTCTCTCTCTCACACACACACTCACACTCACACACACACCCACACAAAGGTTGTAGAACCAACCAACAAATTTAGAAAGTTTCCATATGCATCCTCCATTCAGCCTAGAAGCATTATCGATTGCCCAATGACAGATGGTATCGGATAAAAATGACAAGATCAGTAATATTGCTGCTAAGAACTCAAGAAACAGGGTACACACACTGTCACACGTTATATCTTCATAAATCACAAAAATTTCCAAGAGATAATACATTATTATAGGAGAGTAACATGCAAAAGTAAATTGAAAATGCTAGCAACACTCTAAAGTAAAATAAGAAAACTCCTAATAACAGATCCTACTGCAGGCAATATGACCATAAAACTTGATTTTGGAAACTACCAGGCTCAAGTGAATAATTGTGGAAATTGTTCTACATTGTAGTGACAGACCTGGGGTATTACACTCTGAATTTCTTCAGGTACAGAATTTATGACACTCTCATACACTCGTCTCCCCATCAAAAGATCCATCTTGTTCACCACGACAACCAAACCTCGCCCTTCTTCCACTGCTCGTCTTGCGATGACTACTTCAGTGTGCTTCATGCTCCGTTTAGCTTTTGCAATCTATTATAAAATAAAAAATAAGAAGTAAAAATACAGCATGTTATATTGGATAAATTACTAGAGCCTTCCAATAGTAACCAAGAGTGGGCTATATTAGCATCCACTCACATGCTCAAATAGCTATATAGTAGGAAAGAATAGGCACATTTATCAGTCTATAAAGAAAGTGCAGTTGCTATGAATTGTGGAGGAGAAAAAACCAACTAATTGACAAGAAAAATCAAATGAACGTCTAATCACCCTATTTCAAAGTGATGTGAAAACATTAATACTTGTAAGAAAAACATTAAAGCTGTGATGACTTGTGTTTATAGATCATACAAATGGTGGAACTAAAAGAACCTCATACAAATATACAATAACAGGAACCTTATATCTAAGGAGTTTGGGCACATGAGCTTTTAACCTATCAAGTCAATTTTCTGGGACCTATAAACAAGAAAATACTTCACCATAATAGGTGTTTTTGTTCCAGAATAGAGTGATGGACAGTACACATCATTCATTTCACATAAAAATAAAAGAGAAGACTAAAGTAAATACTAAACCAGTGAGATATGAACATAGCATGGACAAAAATGCAAGAGAATATACAATTATCTCACATATAAAGATTGAAAGAGTCCACTGTTAGATATAGGCATGCATTGTTTCAGTTGGAGAGCAAAAGGTCAAAATGTAATCATGATGGCAAGTTCGAAATATAATCAAGCATGTGATTAGTTGAACCAACAACAAACATGCATGGAATACACACAAAGAAAAGGACTAGAGCCAAACATGGTACGTTTACTGACCAGACCAATAAATGCATATGTACAGCATTACATATAACAGACCTCTTCTGCATCCAGAATCAACGCAACCACATGGGCCCTCATGAGATGTTTTCTTGATTGCACAATGCTCAAAGATGATGGCCCCTTGTCCTGTTTTGTCCTCTCCAACCATCCTGCAGTGTCAACCTGGACAAACATTTATCAGCATTAAAACTATGATAAATGTTATTTTATGTAATCTGAGATTTTTTTTTTTTTTTTGAAAGTCTATTTAGGTATGGGATTGGGCACTGAATGTAGTTTGGATGAAAATTGTGAAACTCAATGTATTGCTCTGAAAATAAATCTTGATGGACCATTTACTAACATGTCTACAGTTGATAACCTTTACTATTCGAATTTCCTTGAAAATTCGTATTCTAAACGCAAATAATGATTTAAGTTATTTTTCTTATAATGATTAGATGCATTGTACATACATTTGAAAATTGATATGAATATTGGAACATGTAAAAAAAAAAAAATTTGGGAAGTAGAAAATTCGTTTTGCAAATGTTTGCAAGAATAGTATAATAGTTGCTAAGACACAAACTTATCCAAAACATTTTTATTATTCTGATGAAAATGCAATTGTGAGAAATTAGATGTTCTGTAGAGTTCTTTAAAGACGAAAATACTAGTAAAGCAGATGCTAGAAATATGCCATCTGTGTCTTCAATAAAAGAGCAGGTCTTTGAAGATAATGATTTATGAAATAATTTTCCATGTTGTGGATACAGGGTGAACCTGCCACATGTTCTACACCAAAATCCAAGAAGAAATGCATAAGAACTGGAAGTGGACTCCTTTCAAGCAGCATCCTTGATCAAAGAAACATAGGGTCGAAACAAATTCAGTATCTACAATAGGTTGTAATTATTTATGATGAGAACAGAAAGACACAAATGAAACATTCTACATCTAATGCTCAACGCATTTGAAATTTTTTGGTTTCTACTAATGTAGAGGCCGCTTACAATAACTGAGATATAGAACAAAAACCACATATATTAATTAATATCTGTTTTATAAAATATATAAAAAACTCTAGCACAAAAAGGAAACTAAAAGAGTGATAATCTTCACACTTACAAGATATATGTTTCTTCCTTCATACTGAAATTCCACCCGAATTGAATCTCTGGTCAAACCAGCTTCTGGTCCAACCAAAACTCGATTTTCCTGTAATAATGCATTCAGCAATGTAGACTTCCCCACATTTGGTCTCCCTACAATTGCCAGCTGCAATGGAAGCTTAGGGTCAACGTCCTCATCCAAAGAGGAGTTATTGTCCGGTATATGTTCATCTAGGATTTTAAATACAAACCATATGTCATCAGGAATCTACTCGAACTAATTAAAATGCAAGTAATAACTAATTATCTGACAATCGAACACCCCATAAAAAATCTGCATTTAATCAATAAAAGCACTTATAAATCATGCTAACACTCAAAACATCAAGAAAATGAAAACAAAGATGAGCCTCACTCAGAACATTAAGCCTTGAGCATTTTACCATTTAAATGCTGCAGCACATAGTCCTCAAGAGATGGCCTTAAAGCTTCATATAGCTCCCCAAATCCAAATCCAGTTTCAGCAGATAAAGCAATGGGATCACCAAAACCTAATGTATAAGCCTCACCAGCAGCAGCAGCAAGAGAACCAGTAACATTGTCCAGCAGCTCAGCTTTATTCATCACCACAATAGGCTTGATACCAGGAGCATTCTTTCTTAACCACTTCCCGACATCCAGATCCAAGGGTTGTAGTCCATCCCTAAACTCCACATGAAATGCATAAAGTAAATTACTAAACAATTCAAGCATTTTTCTCCAATATAAGCAGATTCCCAGTCAGATAGTCATTTTATTAGAAGGAATAAAAGTTACAATTGCCTGTACATTCACAATAAAGAATACAGCCATAGACGGCACAGAACATTTTGATGCAATCAACAAGAATGTATTTCTAAAAGATGAAAATGCATTTTCCCTGCCATCAATTTTTCAGCTCACTTAAATAGTGTTGCTAAATAACAATTATCATGTGTCTCTTAGTTTTATCCTTTTTCCATTCTTGAATAGCATTTCAAAAGACTCAAGAAAGGCCTACATAGCATTACAATTTTAATGTCTACTTTGTAATAAGGGTTCTACACATATGTAATCAAAGAAAGTTTCGCCATACCTAGATATTATATTCCATATAAAATATGAACAAGTCTAACCTTGCATCTATCAACAAGAGTGCAGAATGGGCCTTTGCCAGCACATCTCCAATCATTGCAGCAGTTCTGCCAAGAACAGAACCTGAAGAAGCCTCTGCCTCCAAGCCAGCTGAATCCAGAACACGAAACCGCAAGTCACCCAATTTAGCAACTCCATCTCGTATGTCACGTGTAACATGGTCATTAGGGGTGTTGTAAACAAGGGCCTCCCTCCTTCGAATCAAACTACAATTGCACCAATGTAACTAGAAATTAAATGCCTATAATGTCAAAAACAAAAGATGTTTTCTTAACTTGCAAATATAAAATCAAATAAATATAAGGATTTTGAAGTATGGACATGCCAACAATGACCTGGATGATCAAAACTGACCGATTAAATAATGCTGATTTTCCAACATTTGGACGTCCAATAATTAATACAGTTGGAAGTTTCTCAATGGGAATTGTAGTGAAATCAATAGATTCTCGAGACATAGCTTTAGCTATTGGCTCATCACAATCACTATGATCCGCAGCAATTTGAAGCTCTTCCTTTCCACTGCTAGAATCTCCAGATGATAATGAATTAATAGAACCTAGCAACTCATCCTGCCCCACATGTGCAGGCAAGGAACATAAATTTGCTGCATTTTGTTTGAAGGAAGAAAATTGTATGGAGAGAATGGTCCCATTAACCAAACTGAAGGGTGTCACTCCCACACCACATACTGCAGATCCCCCTAAGCAACATAATCCCATCAAACAGAGTTATAATTTAAAAAATATATATATACACACACACACATAAATACACAATGACCCGAACTGTCATGTTGCAAATACTTTGGAAATAACAAGAAAATATGATCAAATAGGTCAAAATTTCAGAAACTACATTGGAGAGCCTTGCCAGAAAATTCAGCAAATATGCAGAACAACAAAATAAATGATTTTGTTTCATATTTGGGTATAAATCTAGAGTCTTTTCTTAGTCGAATGCATGAAAATTACAATGTAATACTGTAAGTGGGAATTCTTTACCATGCCTTGATTTTAAATCACTGAAGACTTTAGAAGATACTATTTCACTTACCAAAGAATTTGGGAATTGGGTTATGCGAAAGATATTGTATTCTGGTGTTTTGTGAGAGTAGACCAAGGGCGCCATGGCGATTCGAGCCCGAAAAGGCCCGAATCCATGACCGGTACATTCCTGAACAAAGAATTTACAAATGGTGGGCTGCCACATGTATTAGCACACAAGAAGTTTCACCACATCCAACTGGTCACCTGTGAAATGGGAAAGTGTATATAATTAGTATTGCTAGGGATCATTATGTTGATGCTTCGTATGTTGTAAAGGAAAATAATTTACAATTTGTTTGTATGTGAATATATACATTATGAGGGACTAAATACACATCGATCGGAGTGGCAGCGGGCCAACTGGAAGCAGTTTGGAGTGGAGGTGGATGGCGGACAGGTGAAAATGGGCTTGTATGGCTTTAGAGTGGATGAGTTCAAACTTCAATCGTTAAGTTAGACCAAAACCGGACCCAAGTAAAAGATCGAAAATTCGAAAACCAAAAGTATTGTTTTCTTCTTATTGAACCAAAACAAAATTATTGTTTTCTTGAAGAAACCCAAACCAAATTATTGTTCGTTCATCAATGGTCAACTTGATGAACCTTCCGGTAGCATACTCAACGGGGGAAGAAATAGCCCACCTCTAAAGAACTATGATAAGATATCAACATCAACGGATTTTCACAAAAACATGATGCACGCCAACTGTTTGGTTAATTGCAGGTAGCAATATGGAAACGAAATCAACAAAACACACCACACATTGCAATAGAAAACAAGGCATGCTCTACACACTATTTTTTCAATTATTTTAGCTTTCAAATTTAAGCTAGCAGTAAAAGAACGCACCTTTATTCGACCATCACCAAGACTGATAGCAAACAAGTCCAGGTATGAACCGAACGAAGTGAAAATGTCTCTGATATTTGACGACGCAGGTTCTTTTCGTGAAAACTCAGAACCCAGAAAAGATTAAGAGAAGAACAAAATAAATACTGCGAATCAAACAATAAATAAGAAGGTTTCTTCGTCTTCTTCTTCCTTGGTGCTCCGTCCACGTACGAGGAAAGGTTTGGAAAGCTGCGAAATATTTGCGCCTTGGAGATTAGTGGGCTGGATAGATTTGAAAATGATCGATATATTATACGGGCCGATGAGCCCAATGGACTGATGATAATGGGCTTCTCATTTTGTGCCCACAACTGATATAGTTACAAAAGCTAATAATGAATTGCATCAATAAACCTGAGATAAAGGTGGAAGAGAGATAGGGGTAGAAAGTATGAGCGCAACAACCAGAATCAAACACCACTTAGTCAATATATACATAATAAAATAAAATAAAAGATAAAAAAAAAATGATAGAGAAGATTCTCGAGAAGACATATTAATAATTAAAGAAAAACAAATAGTAAAAGATAGATGCTATATTGTTGAAGCCACTAAACTTATGTGATATGATAAGCTATTCATTTACCATTGAGAAGATTGGGACTCAATTGGATTAATTTTATATCATATCCAAACATTCTTCATAAATGATGAGCATCTCCGGTGGATAAATAAAGAAGGTTTTTCTATGGCACATCACTATCATCTTGTAAAAAAAAAATTATCTTTAAATATATATCTCACCAACTAGTCTACCTAAAAAATAACTATTCATGAATCTCATTCTCAAATCACTCCTATATCTATTATATTTTTATTAATCTACCATTTCTATTTATAATTTTATTCTATAATAAATAAAAATTCATAATAATTTAATTGATTTAAATATTATTTAAAATTTTAAATATTTATTCAATTTAATAAACTATTAAATAAAATTGAATAATAAATTATCAAATTTATTAAAAACAAAAATAAAATGTGTAATACAGTAATGAGCAAAAAAGGAGAACAATACATTAATAAAAAAAATATAAAATTATGAAATATAAGTCGAAAGCTAAATTAATATTTAGCTAATTATTGTCAAATCGTGTCCAAATGTGCTCAATCAAATCGACTTGAAGTTGATGATATTTCTCTCTATCATGTAGTTGAGAATTCCTCATGAGGTACTCGTCGAATGCTCTAACGAGACCTTGAATTACTTGTGGAGCATTGTCGGCAGTTGTAGTGTCATCAAACCAATCGGATGCTGAATCTCCTTCGTTCTCGACTATCATGTTGTGTAAAATAATGTAAGCATACATGATATCCTTCAAATTATTCTTGTACCGGAAATGACTTGGACCCTTAATCATTGCCCAAAGAGCTTGAAACACTCCAAAAGCCCAATCGACATCCTTTCTAGCTGTCTCCTGCATTGAAAGCTCTTGACAAAAGTTGCCCAATTCGGATAGATTCCATCTGTAAGATAGTATCCTTGCTTATATTGCGTACCATTTATTGTAAAATTAACAGGTGGAGCCCGTCCTTGTAAAACATCATTGAATAAATCAGACTGGTTGAGCACATTAATATCGTTATTTGACCCTACAACTCCAAAATAAGTATGCCATATCCATAAATTTGAGGACACAACCGCTTCAAGCATAATTGTTGGGACGCCGTGATCACCTCTTGTAAAGTGACCTTTTCCGGCGACTAGACAATTCTTCCATTCCCAATGCATACAATCAAGGCTGCCAACATCTTAGGAAAACCATGCCTTATTTCATGCATTTGTAACAAGTGTTGACAGACACAAGCAGTAGGCTTTCTCAAGTAATATTCCCTGAAAACTTCAATCACACTTCGGCAAAAATTAAATAAAGATTCAATGGCAATTGTTATTGCAACTCGTAGGTACTCATCGTAATGATCAGTAGGTCCACCATATGCTAGTTGGTGTATGACCACAATGCATTTCTATAGTGGTGAGAAACCTTTTCTTCCAACTGCATCGAACCTCCAATGAAAATATTCATCGTGAGACTCCAATGCATTAACAATGCACAAAAACAAATCTCTATCAATTCGAAATCATCGTCGAAACACATCATTGTCGAATGTTGGATTTTCAGAGAAGTAACCACCGAAAAGCCTAGCGTGTCCACCCTCACGATCTCATTCTATATATGTTCTTCAGTTTTTGGTTACACCAGAAGAACTCTGTGGTACGTTGAGTAATACTCGTTGTTGTTGTAATAAAGACAAGTACTCTTTCTCAGATGTGTTATCCATTATGAATTCGATGAGACTGTCACTGTTGTTTTCATTGGAGAACGAGTACAAAGATGAAGACATATTCGATAATTTGGAAATATAAATGAGAATGAGTGAAGAGGAGGTAGAGATTTTTTGTAGTTGTAATTCTGAATGTGAGCAACTAGAATATATAATGTAATTTGCAATGACTAGTTTTCTAATGTTTAGTTTTTGCAACGACTAGTTTGTGCAATGACTAATTTTCCAAGGGTTACCTTTCTATCAACTATTTTTTGCAACGACTAGTTTTCCAACGGCTATTGTTCCTAATGGCTAGTTTTCCCAACTGCTATTTTATAACGACAAACATATTCATTACATAAAAATAAAATATTACATAGGTTGATTAAAGAAAGCTACAACACTCACAATGAAAGTAACAGGAATTAAAATTACATAATTATAACAACAATGAGAAAAATTACAAGCCCCACTTGTTCTGAATTTGTTCGTACACGTGGAGGTGTATATGCAATTGTTCAGGTGTCATCTTTGATGTATCCCTCATGAGAATTTTGTATTCACTTGATCTGGTTAGACTTTCTAATACCGATAGCTTTTGAGTGTTATATTTCTCTAAGCCAGCTATCTTTTCATCAATCTCATCTCAGTTTTGTTCAGCTTTGTTTGATTTTTCTTTACCCTTTGCAGTCTTTTGCCCCATTAGACAAGTGTGCACTGTATT
Organism: Scutellaria barbata; assembly: GCA_028654395.1. Taxonomy (NCBI): domain Eukaryota; kingdom Viridiplantae; phylum Streptophyta; class Magnoliopsida; order Lamiales; family Lamiaceae; genus Scutellaria; species Scutellaria barbata. The sequence goes on along the minus strand of CM053649.1, from coordinate 6,916,937 downwards.
AGTGTCTTCACTAGCACTCGCATCTATGTTGGAAGATGAATTATATGCTCTAGACATAGAACTTTTTATCTTTTTGGTACTACGAACTTCATCATCTGGATCAGCAAATTTGGGACTATCTTTCAGAATCCTCTAGGATGCCAAATGCTTAAATCCACTCTTCTCATATTCTTGTTTATACAATTTTCGTACCCTTGCCAATATATCTGTGTCACTTTCACCGCTCCCCCAATTCTTCTTTTGTTGTCTATAGATTGCACAGAACCACTTCACTTTTCGTTGAAGGGTATATAAATGTGACTTTAATACAAGCCATGTTTTAAAGGGCTTGTTGGCTAGACGATTATTGTTATATGCATCAGTAATCTGAATCCACATTTGCTGTAACTTTTGAGCATTGCCTATCACAGAATCAGTGCTAATATAGATCCAGCACCTATAAAAAAGTTCATTCTCTTCTAAAGAATACTCTCTTTTGAGTTGCCTCGGGAGTGTTTACTTCTTCCGCACTTGACAGATCAGAAGCGAAGTTGATATTATCAAGGCCTATCGGAGAGCATTGTGGTGAGTATGGAGATGATGTTTGTGAATTTGGAGTTGGGGTCTCCTTGTCTGTGTCGGATCCATCTATATTGAATCTCTGAGTGAAATTTGAGCCCCTAGTTGGAGGAAATCCATATGATGGAGGTGGCATGAAAGAGACTTGAGATGAATACATATAATATGATGCTCCAGGAGTATTCATCGGATTGGGTGGAAAATTGCCAACTTCTGCGAAATTTGGTGGAGACATAGGAAAATTTTGTGATTGGAACCTAACATCTTGAGGACGGATGTTGAAATTTTGGGGCCAAGTTTTGTTATTTTGGGAAGAAGTGTTTTCTTTGGAAGTGGAAGAATTAAACCAATTCACCCAAGAATCTTTATCCATCCTATTTTGGTGATATTTGGGGATTATAGATGAATTGATAATGGGAAAAAAAGTGATAAAAAAATGATGAATTAAACCATGGATTTATAGTGGAAATTTTTTGGATTTTGAAAAACAAATAAAAAAAATAGCCATTGATACAACGACTTGTTTAAAATAGCTATAATATTATTAAAAAAAGTCTGCAAATTGGGAACGATTAGTTGCCAAAATAATGCAAAATAATTTTAAAAAATAAAATAAAATTCAAACATGGCCCACTTCTCCCCACTTTTTCTCCTTCTTCCTGGATAAATATTTCTCTACCCATTTTCTTTCTCTTCTACCTAAACTTCTAGGTGGTTGACAGGGATTTTTCGGGCTGTTTTTTTTGTGGTTTTTCTTGTGATTTTCCGTGTTGAAAATCTGCTGCTTAGGATTATTTTTTCCAAGACTATAACCTCATTTTCGTCTCTATTTTTTTAGTTGGGACTGATTTTTTACCGGTGGGTTCAAAAGACTGAGGAGGCCTCTGTTTATTTCCTACAATGCAGCAGTTTGTCTCTTCGTACCCAACGTGAAAACAGGCTGGGTAATAGGAAGGGATATTATCATACACCACAACTTGGTGTAGCACTTCCCCATTGATTTGGAGGAGGATTTCACGCACGCAAGGCTGAAGAAGGTTAATCTCCACACATAGACGTGCCTTGACAAGCCTGGACCGATTGGTAGTGTTTCAATTAGCTTGGATAGGGCGCCCAATCATTTTTTCGATCTAAAAAAGCGCATCTTGATAAAATAAATATGCTGGAAGATCGGGATGATCGCACTATACCGGAACAAAGGAGGATTCTGCAGAAATAGAGAATGAGTCCATTTGAAGACCCTCATTTGACAACCACTTATGAAGCACGAGGTTTGAATCCAAAGACGATTAAATCAGATTCATTCATGAAAGAGAGCAAAATATGCCTTGGGTTGAGGAAGCTCCACTTATAGGGGCCTTCAAACTTAAGAGAAGATAAACCCTGTGTAAGATTCTGATCCGAGGATACGAAAGGGAGAATTTACCCACCAAAGTGAACCTCATTTGCTCAACCAATCGGTTCGTGTCCATGGGTGAGAAAACCAGAATTTGGCTCCCTTCATGGAGAGATAAAGTACCAACAGGTTTGATATTTTTTTCATCAAAGATAGGGTTATTTTTGGGCTGCTGTGTTTGTGTTGGTTGAGGTTGATTGGGAGAGCTAATAACAGCCGCATATGTTTTTAATTTTGAAGGAGAAAGATCATGATCAACCGAGAAATCCGAGGGTTGAGGATCCATGATGATCATGGTTTAAAGTAACGGTCACGGTGATCATCGTTAAGGTTACATTGCAATTTCACGTAGATTTCACGGCTGTAACGGACAATTTATCGAAAAAAACACAAAAATAGCCTAAAATTTCAAGAAAATTACTTATATATAACTTTTATTGCTACAAACATTATTGCTACAACTTTTATTTCTTCATGTGATAATATACTACAAACATATTAGATAATACAAGACATATGAGCACCTGCAGGATATTGCGGCTTTATGTTTTTCAACATTTTACAACTTTCACTTGTCAATTATAACATACAATTCTTCCTTTATTTTTATCTAATATGCCCATATATAATAAACATATATAAATAATATTACATTGAATCAAAAAAAGAATATACAGTGTTCAAATTCGATTATCTATTTATCTTTTCCATTTTTATCGTCTTTAAAATCCGTTACGACCGTTATAATACTGTTACAGTCCGTTATAATGCCGCATAACATCGTTACGGGTGTTATCACGTCGATATCATGCCCAATAATATAGCCGACCGTTTTTAACCGAATCAGTGATGTGGAGGTGGTCGTTACCTTTACATAACACCGTTATAACAGCTGTAACAGCCGTTACTTTGAACCATGATGATGATCATGCAAAAAAGACCTAAGAAACAAAGAGAAAGAAGATCACGTAACCATGATTAAAGAGAAAAAAATGTAAAAGAGAAAGAAAAATAACAGAAAATAAAAACAGAAAAGAAAAAAGAACAAAAAAACCGAGATCAATGCGAAGAACAAAACAGCAGATTTGTGTGTGTGTGTGAAAATGTGTGCTAGTGTGTAAGAGAGGTCATAACTCCTTCAATGTCCTGCGCGGCGTCGTTGTGGAAGAAGGAGAGGAGGACTGCCGTCGTCGGGCCATCTGTAGCGCTATATTCAGTGTAGATGGATGTGATGTTTCGAACGGGTGCGATAGGGTCTAGGACGAAGGGGAAGTGACTGGGGATTGCATGGCTTTTTTTGGGAAGAAAGACCCCCCTGCTTTTCACCTATGTCGGTGGGATTCTGGTCGCGCCGCGCCCAATTTGCATAGCGACACAATTTCGACCAATATTCTAGAAAAAAAGAAAAAAAAAAAGCAATTCTTTAACGCTTGAAGGCAGGCCCGATTATAAGTCTCCATCTCCTACCTTGGTTGACCCCTCCTCCCCTAAATGGGGTTGCAGTTCGGACCCCACTTCGGACTATTTACACCTTAATTGCTAGTTTGGGGTAGATGAATTACATGACTCTCTCGGTGTTGCTTTGGTCGATTTGGATGGGATGATGTACCCACAACCTCTTGCTATTTACTACCCGTCATCCTTCCAAAAAATTCGATCAGATTCTTTATTAGAATTCCCACCCCTACAGTTGGAACGAGCTGTTGATGATTCTGTGGTTGCACCTTGAAGATCCCGTGCTATACCTTCACATAAATGGGGCAAGTCCGCTGCTCTGGAGAGCAGAATTGGTAGTTTCTTTAGAAAGTAAATAACCCGTTCTGGAGTTATTGGAGGTAAGTCCTCTGGTACCTTACATTTTTTATGTCTGTAAACCTTCTTGTTTGGAATGCCCGTGGCTTGGGTAATCGAACTTCTTAGGGTGAATTATATAACTAGATTCGTGAGCATCGATTTTCTATTGTGGCTATTATGGTGCCTATGGTGGCTGCCAACTTTATGTTTTTTAATCGGCGTTTTGGCTTTGTATTTGGTGTGAATAATTGTTCGAACAAAATTTGGGTTTTTTCTGCTATTGGTTTTCAAATTGATATTCTTGTGGATACGGATCAATTATTGCACACACGCATATCTTCTCCTGTTATCCCACGGTCTGCATGCATCTCTTTTATTTACGTTAAATGTAATAAAATTGATCGGCTTACTTTGTGGGATTCTATGAAACTGATTGCTTCTGATTCTGAGAACTGTCCTTAGGCTATTGGGGGAGATTTTAATATTTTTCTATATCCTCATCAGAGAATTGGCAGTGATGTTGACAGATTCGACATGATTCTTGATTTTGCACAAACTATTGGGGATTGTAATTTAATTGATGCAGGTTGTGTGGGTAACCCGTTCACTTGTAGACGAAGAGCTTTCCAAGAGCGCTTGGACCGTATCCTTTTTAATGAATCTTGGGCCACCTTATTCCACACCACCTCGGTTACTCATTTGCCTCATATTACCTCCGATCATTTCCCTCTAATAATCAAATGTGGTTTCTCAAAGATGATGCATCGGTCCTCATTTCGGTTTCAGAGTATTTGGATTCGTCATCACACCTTCCTCGATATGGTTAAATCTGCATGGGATTTTGATTCCGGCTCGTTCGGTATGGTTAATCTTCAGATTAAGCTTGCAGTTGTTAAGAGACGTCTTAAATGGTAGAATTCTTATGTTTTTGGTAACATTCTCGATTAGTCTAAAAAGCTTCTGAAGCGGTTGCTCATGCTCAAGAGGTTTTCCATGCTGTTCTCTCTCATTTCCATTCCATGGAATTGAATCAGTATAGAGCGGAGTATGTTCTTTGTACACAGATGGAAGAGGACTTTTGACGTCAGAAATCAGCTATTAGATGGATTGTCGAGGATGAACGTAATACAAGATTGAGTATGTTTTTTGTACACGGATGGAAGAGGACTTTTGATGTCAGAAATCAGCTGTTAGATGGATTGTCGAGGATGAATGTAATACAAGATTCTTTCACAGTTTTGTTAAGCAAAAACGTATCAGTCTCGAATTCACTCCATTTTAGATGGTGATCGAACCATCACCGATGAGAATGCTCTTCGTGGTTCTGCGGTGGCCTTCTTCCAGAACCTCTTATCATCTGATATTGATACTCTTGCTACGGCTCACCCGGATTATTTTTCACACATCCCGGCTTCTATGGATATCTCTACTTTGTGTGATCTACCTTCTAGACAGGAGATTAAGGATGCAGTTTTCGACATCGATCCTGTAGTGTTTCTAGGCCTGACGGGTTTTCATTCTTATTTTTCCAACATTGTTGGGAAATTGTTGAATCAGACGTTCAGGACGTGGTGTGGGATTTCTTTTCTGGGCACGCCATACCTCGAAGCTTTACTACTACCACCATCATTTTATTGCCTAAGAAACCCCTTCCTACATCCTGGACTGACTTTCATCCTATCAGTCTTTGTAATGTGACTAATAAAATTATCTCCAAGATCATGAACAATAGGTTAACTTATATTCTTCCTTCTATTGTTGCTCAGAATCAGAATGGCTTCACTCATGACCCCGTCATTTGTGACAATATCCTCTTGGCTCAAGAAATAATTCATGATCTCAATATGCCGGGTGATTCTCCAAATTTAACTATTAAGCTTAATATGACAAAAGCATGATCGGGTGCAATAACCTTTTCTAAGATTGGTCCTTGCACATTTGGGCTTCCATGTGAGATGGATTGATCTTGTTGGTAATTGTGTCGAATACAGCTGGTTCTCTGTCCTGGTCAAGGATGAAAATATCGATATCGCATGTCGTATCGCAACTTTGATTTTACGGATATATCGATGGATATATCGATATCGCATATCGATATCGCAAAAAAATTGAAAAAACAACGGAAATTATATTAAAATTTTGGAAATTTAATATGAAATTTTAGAGATTATTTTTACACATCATTACACAATTATTCCACTCAAAATCACATTAAAATAATATATTTAAAACTAACATATAGATAATAAGCATTATAAATACTGTATTTCGAATGAAAATTGACAATATATTACATAATACAAGACAAAATTACTAAAATTACATCACACAATACATTAGTACCAAAAGGATGACCTATGAGGCTCAAACATAGTAGATGGAATGTCATCTTGATCCAAACAGTATTGATATTAACTCATCACATTAGAGTACTTATTAGGGAAAATGTTCAAATAAGCCACTGATATTTACTCTCAAGTTCATATATCTCACTAAAGTATGTTTAGGTACAAAAACACCATTAATATTTATTTTCAGGTTCATAAATCTCATTGAAGTATTTTAAGGTACAAAAACACAACTAATGTTTACCTTTAAATACATATAATCCACTTAAAATTTATTTATAATATAATACACCAATAATGTTGTAAAATTAAAATATATATTTACACATTTTAATTTTTATTTCTTATTTAGACCTCATGTTTTTTTACATATTTTAGAACAAAAATCTATTCATGAAAACATAATATAATAGCTTATTATATATATATGTGTGAATATAAATATTATTAATAATAATTATTATTATTTACACTTTTTAATTTTGAAGACTAAAACTATTAAACAACTAGATTTATTTGAAATAATAATTTCACTATGATATTATTTTTTAATTTAAATACAAATTAACCTCTATATTTTATGAAATGTCATGTGAAAGAAAATATCATAGTTAATTTTTTTTTATTTCAAATCAACCTAATTGTTTATTTAGTCTTTAAAAATAAAAAAAACATATATATAAATAATAATAATAATAATAATAATATATTTACATATATAATAAGATATTATATTAATATTTTCATGACTAGTTTTTTGTTATAAAATATGTAAAAGATATGATGTCTAAATAAGAAATAAAAATTAAAATGTGTAAATAAATATTTTAATTTTACAATATTATTGGTGTATTATATTATAAATAAATCTTAAGTGAGTTATATGTATTTAGAGGTAAACATTAGTGGTGTTTTTGTACCTTAAAATAATTTAGTGGGATTTTTGAACTTGAGAATAAACATTAATGGTGTTTTTGTACCTAAACATATTTTTAGTGGGATATATGAACCTGAAAGTAAACATCAGTGGCTTATTTGAACGTTTTCCCTACTTATTAATATAGTTATGCACATGTCATTCATAAGTTGTTCTATCTCATCCAACTGCTTCATCATGAATTAGATAGTGTATACTAATCCAATCATATTGTTGATATTCATTTTAACCTTCATAGGATATTTGAGGATGTGGGTGATCAAAAACATCTCGAGTAGTCCAACCAAATTGTGAACTTTTATAAATATCAAGAACATATGAATTTTGAGACATATCACTATGATTATTGCTATTCAAATTAAGAAAATAATGACAAAATCAACTTTTTTTCATCAAAAATGCGATTTTTGATGTTGTTGCGATATTTCGCGATATATCCGTGATATATCGCGATTTCCGTCCAGTTTTGTTCTACACCGAACCGATATCGATAGCGATATCGATACTCTGCGATATATCCGCGATATATCCGCGATACCCGGGAAAAAAAACATTACCCCCCAATATCCATATCGCAATATCCGTATCTGCGATATATCCGCGATATATCCGCGATATATCGCGATATTTTCATCCCTGGTCCTGGTTAATGGCTGCCCCTCCAGGTTCTTTCTTTCTTCGAGGGGACTAAGACAGGGTGATCCTCTCTCTCTCTATCCCTTTTTTGTTTTAGTGCTGACTATCTTTTCAGAGGACTTGATTCTCTATTTGGTGAATACCCAGATATGACTTATCGAACCCATGGAGGCTTTCCTGTCTCACACCTATCTTATGCTAATGACATCTTGATCTTCACCCAGGTTTGCAAAGATGGCTTAATTCGTTTGATGCATTTTCTCGATCACTAATCTCGAGCTACAGGACAGATGGTGAATTATCAAAAGAGTAATTTCTTCATTCATCACTGTTTTGCTGAGAAATGGGCCCCCCTTATTCAGCAGCTTTCGAATTTCCAGTTGGGGTCCCTTCCTATCACTTATCTAGGGATTCCTCTCTATAAGGGATTTCTTAAGGGTGTTTTATTTACGGCCCTTAAACAACGTCTGTTGGATGCGGCGAATGGATGAGGACACAACCATCTCTCTCTGATGTCTCTCATAGAGGACGCCTTCAGCTTATTCAGCCCACTTTCATGACCCTTCATCTCCATTATTTACAGGTTATGGAACCGCCGAAGTTTATTGTACTTGAGATTGAGCAGATCTTGGCCAGTTTCTTTTGGGGTACTTCTGTTACCAAAAGAAGGTCCACTAGGTCAATTGGGAGGATATTTGTCTCCAACTGAAGGTGTCTTGGGCCTTCGACGTTTTGGCGATCTTTCTCAAGCCTTTGGCCTCAAACTTTGGTGGAGATTTCGTGCACAGGGATCTCTATGGGCTCGATTCATATGGGCTAAACATGGTCCACTTTTTCCTACTCGTATAAGGATGCCGTGGTTTGTAAGCCATCCTTAGTGTAGACTTGTAAAGGTTGGCTCCCTTGCACAATAGCACATCTTTTGGGCTCTCGGTTCGGGCGAGTGCAGTTTTGGGATGATATTTGGTTAGGGAACAACCCTCTTTCTGCTTTGTTTCCAGATAGATAGTTGGGTCATCAATGTGTAAGTTTTTTCTAGCAAGGTCGATAGTGAGACTTAGATTGGTGGAGATAGATCATATCTCAGAATATAGGGCTCTTTGATGAGTCTATTGAGGAGATGAGTCATGCGCCGATTAGGCCTGAGGTGAAGATATTATGAGGTGGTGGCTGACTTCTCACGGTGATTTCTCATTAGCCTCTGCTTGGGAGGTTGTCCGAGTGAGATGCCCATTTCGATCTTTTTCTGGTGCCTCCTTCATAATAGGTTATCTCTTAATTTTAAGCTTCAATCCCGAGGTGTTCATCTCGCTTCGAGATGTCACTGTTGCCCTCCCTCCTCATCCCTCTCCGAATCTATCCCTCATCCTTTTCTTTTAAGTGATGTCGTGCGATCAATTTGGGTCTTTTTTACCTCTTGATTTCTCTACACACTACCTGACACCACTAACATCACATAGGTCTTAAGCTTCTAGAGACATACGATTCCACAAGTACACATGTCACATATCTGCTTTATTATTCCTTGTTTGATTTTATGGTTTACCTGGACGGAGAGGAATAGTCACAAGCATCGTGATGTTCCTTTTCGCCTCTCTCATGTTATTTGACAGGTTAATCATCTTCTTTTCTTACTTGTGACGGTTCGGAGGCTCCTTCCTATTCATTGGAGAGGCTCTCATCCGATGGTTGATTTCATGCCGACACCGATGCTCGTTCCCCATCTGATTGCTCCCCAGTTGGTCCGATGGTTGTTTCATCAAGAACTTTGGATCAAGCTGAATATGGACGAGTCCTTTGATCGAGTATATGGCTCTGCTGGTGGAGGTGGCATCTTTCGAGATCATCATGGTGTCCTCCTTGCATTTCAGACTCCCTTTCAGGCATCTTCGAGCTTCGATGCCGAGATCCAGACTCTTCTTCATGGTCTTAGGCTGGCTCTTCAGTTTGGGACCCCTTTTTGCGTTGAGTTGGATGTCGAGGTTGTCGTTTTTCTTCTCCGTTCAGGCCGCCTTGGTCCTTGGCAGGTTCAACACTCTCTCATCCAGATTCGGAACCTTCTCTTACAAATACAGACTCAAATCTCCCACATCTTCCATGAGGGCAACTGCTCTGCAGACTTTCTTGCTCTCTCGGGCAGACGATCCCACGACCTCCAAATCCTTCATTCACATGATGCCCCACGTATTTTGCATTCCTTTGTGCGTATGGACCAGCTTGGGTACCCAAACTTCAAATTCAGATAGTTTAGATTCCCAAACCGGGGTGTTTGATTGGCTTTTGCTTTTGTTGTTGTTTTTTTCCCTTTTGGTTTTTGATGGTCCTAATATAGTTTATTCGGTTTTGTATAAACTCTCATTCTTTGGAGATGGTGTCTTAATCCTCCACCCGTGATGTGTGTTTTCTATTTAAAAAAAAAAACTCCTCCGATCAACCCTTGCTCAACTCCAAGATTTTAATCTCTCCTCCATGTCACCTTCTGCCCAACTACTAGGGCATTTTAAAAAGAGTTTGAGTGAATTTGGGACATCAATTTTCTATCCAAAATATTAGGGTTAGGTAATGTTGACAGAATTAGATGGAATATATGAAATATGTTAATTTTTAAACCATTCAATAACAACTTTGTAAGTCACAAAAAAATGAAGTAGACCAAAATTGAAATAGAAGTATAATTTAGATATCAAAATTATAATTTACACTATAAATTAAACGTCATAAAATTTATTTATTTATTAATTTTGTTTTAAATTGTAAAATTCTAAATTTTCGAAATTCGAAATAATCCGCTCAATTATTCAAATTTTCAAATTAAGTAATTTAAAAAATTCTTTTATTCTCAAATTGTTCCGACCGTGCTCACCCTTCAGCTATACATACTAGTAAAATAATATAACCTATTTAGTTAGCAACTAATTCCATCACGTTCATATTTACCATTTAACTATGAGACATAAATTATATTTTAAAAAGATAAAAAAATTACTAATCATTAGTTTTATCTTATTTTCAAAATATAATACTTGAAATGGAATAACCGAAGGTCGGCGAAGGCTCGAGTTCTCGGAAAATCCAGAGAGTTCCTCCGTTTCCCGATTTTTCTAATAAAAATTCGAGATCTCTCTAAACTCTTCCACACAATCACCAAATTCTGAAAATTTCAGCCTATAAATAGATCTCTCTCCCCCATATTCACCATCACAGAACAAATAATTCTCAATAGCTATATAACCGTCTCAATCCCTCTCAATTTCAATTGGAAACAAGAGAAAATGTCACTGATTCCAAACGTATTTGGCCGGCGAGGCAGCAACATCTTCGATCCGTTCTCCCTCGAAGTGTGGGACCCTTTCCGCGATTTTCCGATGAGCAGCGAGACGTCGCAGTTCGCGGCGACGCGCATCGACTGGAAAGAGACCCCGGAGGCGCACGTGTTTAAGGCCGATGTGCCAGGGCTGAAGAAGGAGGAGGTGAAGGTGGAGATGGAGGAAGGGAATGTCCTCCAGATCAGCGGCGAACGCAGCCGCGAGAAGGAGGAGAAGAACGACAAGTGGCACCGCATGGAGAGGAGTTCCGGCAAGTTCCTCCGCCGTTTCCGTCTGCCGGAGAATGCGAAGGCGGATCAGGTCAAGGCGAGTATGGAGAATGGGGTGCTCACTGTGACTGTGCCCAAGGAGGAAGCCAAGAAGCCTCAGGTTAAGGCCATCGACATTTCCGGCTGAGAAATTTCTCTCCCTATTTTGTTTTGTGGTGCTGGCATATGATATGAATGTGTTTGATATAAAATGTTATGAGTATTTCTGTGTATAAATATGGATATGGACTTGGAGTACTGATGTGAAGTGTGATAACAAAATTGAATAAGATTGAATGAATTGAGTTAGTAGGATGAATCAATGTCATATTTGTCACTTCTAAGCTGAAATGTAAGTTTTTCAATAATTTTTTTTTTTTTTGGTTTCATATGAGATGCAACTTGGTTTCGAATTTTGATGTGAAAATGTTATACACGCCGATCTATAAGTAATACATCACTATTTAAAAATATTATATCAAATGATATAAGTGAATGTAGAACCACTACTCATATTACGAGGCTTGTGGCTTCGGTTTTTAAATCTAGAGTTTGAATATTATGTTTATTTTAATTTTAGAAATATTGGATTGTTTCAAGCCATTAGTATTATTTGATTGTAGTCAACAACTCTAGAAAAAATTATGTTACTTAATTGGAATAGTAAGGCTTCGGCCCAAGTTACGGCCCAAAACAAGTAAACAAGTTATGTTTTTGTCCGAACCGACAGTCGGATAAACTGAGTAGATTTGAAAAGAGGTAAATTTTAATATTATGTTATTATAAACCAAACTGACCAAATACTTTGATTATTAATAATTTTTTCAAGTTAAATGTTTCAGTTGAAAAATATATAAATTTTAACTGATGGGGCAACCGAGCCTAGCACAAAATATGAAAGTTCATAATTTCTAAAAAATGGTGGACACCAAGTATGGAAATTCCTTCACGAAGAAGAAAAATATTCGGGTCAGGTCTTTTGTTATATCTAGATCTCAACACATTCTATATCTATACCATGACCTGGGGGTTATAATTATACTCCTAATTCGAGCTGAATAAAATCGGATATATGGAGGATCAGAAATGACCGATCAGAAATCTAATCGATCATAACTCTGAGTAAGGAGGTGGATCAGAAGTGGACGAGCCGACAAGAAGAGCTCGACTCGATCAGACTCTTAGCCAGTTAAGGAGGCTGACGAGAAGTGGTCGAGCTGACCAAAAGAGCTTGATCGGATTATTAGCCTGTTAAGGAGGCCGATCAGAAGTGATTGAGCCGACTAGATGAGCTTAACTAGATCAGACTTTTAGCCAGCTCAGGAGGCTGATCAGAAGTGGTGGAGTCGACTAGAAATGATTTTTCAAAGGATTAATTTGGGACTCGGCTGACCAGAGATGACTGAGCCGATCAGAGATAATTGGTCCGATCAAAGATACAAAACCTTAGAAAGCCTGCAAATACTTAGCCGATCAGAGAATTGACAGTCCATGTAAGTCATCTAAAGAAGAGCTAAAGCAATGGGGAACTCAGATGACCAGAGAGCACAAAATCAATCTGAGCTCATTGGACTCCTGATCCGAGCTCGACTAGGACATAAAATCTGGTAGGCAATCGGGAAGAGTCGACCAGATCGACTTAGTACTGGTCCCGAAATGACAATTACCGACTTGGCCAGGATTTGACAAGAAAATCCAGGAAAAACCAAATGAGCAGGATTTTGAGAAGATCACCTCAAAAACTATCCTACAAAACAGGAAATGAAAGGGTGTCAACCCCACTTCCTTGAAGATAGGAGGCGGTTGAAGAAGAGATCGTGGAGGGATGGATGTAATATCCCACTATATTTTTTGTCTATAAATAATAGAAGTTTTAACTTAGAAAGGGTGAGTTTTTTGGTTCGAACATTTTTTGTACTAAAGCACTAAGAGAGCTCTTTTTTCTAACATATATTACATACAATTCTGGCCGGCCACCTTAAACCGATCAGGATTAGTCGAACTGAATTGTCACAGTAGGCTCCGAACCAATATTTTCTGCAATTTTTATACACCTTTTTATTTCATTTCTTGATCTGATATCATTAATTTAATTCGAATTTGATCAATTTGAGTGTTCGATTAGAAATTATTCACTTACAAATTCCGACATCAATAAATAGAAATATGAATATTTTGAATTTAAGGAAATATTGAAGATTGATATTGAAATAATTCTTAAAAATTAAAAATACAACTTTTTATAAATATTTACTAATGTTTAACATATTCTGAAACATGCTAAATAAATCTTCATTATTTTTAATAACCTCTCATTATTTTCAATATTAAAGGTTATGATTTTCTTATAGAGGATAAATATTTTTTATAAATATGTTTGAAATATTAAAGATATTAATATTAATATTAATATATATTAATATTAATATATATTCTTAATTTCAAAAGTATAAATCTGGTCAATTATCGAAAAAATAAAGAAAATATGGATATTAGTATTTTTTTTGTACGATTTTCTTAAAAAATATACTTATTGAATATTGAAAATTTAAAGAAAATTTGGACAAAATTTTAACCACCAGAACATATATTCTAAAAAGTCAAATTTTATATTCTAAAAACTCAACTTTTATTTATACAATATGAAAAAAAAAATCAAGTTTATCCTTGACAAATATTGAAAATTGAAAATGGAAAATGTCAAGAAATATTATTGAAAAGTGTAAATTAACCATGAAAGCATATATTTTAAAAGTCAAATTTTATTTATCAAATATATAAAAGTCAAAATTTTATTTATGAAAGAAACCAAGTTTATTTTTATTTTTATTAATGAATAACAAATAGAGAACAACAATTAGCGACAACTAAATTGCTTACATTTTTATAGACACATCCGTGAAGGGTTATTTACTTCCTTACCTGAAAACACGACAGATGAACCTTCAATTTGTGTAAGAACTCCACGACATTAATTGTATAATAATCTCTCCAAATTCATATAAGTCAACATTTAATCTCTGGTAATGTTCAACCATTAACTTTGCATCACGTTCAAAGATGGCATGACTTAGCCCCAAACTTCTAACTGAAGTGATTGCTTCTACCTCTACAATGGAATAAGAACCAGCTCGTGTGAGAGTTTTATATGCAATAACAGAACCTTCTTGATCTCGGATAATTTGCCCGATACCAACAATTGCAACTGATCTCTTAGAGTAGCATCAGAATTGCATTTAACGAATGAAATAGGAGGTTTTTCTCATTCAAAAATAGTAGTGGCTGCATAACTACATCGAATTTGTCGAGAAACAACATGTTTGATGTATCAACTGCATTGAAGATTAACTCCACAAACGAAACTGCTGAATTCATCAGATTTTCAACAAAGTAATACAACCCGACTTTCCTCCAACAGAGTGAGTCATTATTTTGTTTGCCTTCTTTGCTCGTTTGAAATTAAAAAAATACCTTTACTATATATAAAGTGTCCCTCTTCTAATTCTCAAAATTAACTTTTTTTCCAACTCCCGCTCACTCTTTCCGCCAAATCGAGCCATCCCTTTCAAAACATGGCAAACTGTCGGTGTTAATTGTAAATGAGATTTTTTTTCCTTTTTTTAGTTCAATTAATGGAATGTATAAATGGAATCTTCGAAATCACTTGTAAGTTATCTTTTATATGAAAGTTTAATTTTTTCTATATTTCTTTTAATTGCATCATCCTTTTCGAAATTTCCTGCATCGCATGCTTGATCTTTGTCGAGTTTTGTACTGAACCTTTCCATATGTGCCTTAGTTTATTTTCTGTTGCTCAAGGATGAGCAACTTAGTTAATTTGCATGTATTAGAATACATTTGGTGATTCGAATATAATGGCATTTGAGCTTATTAAACTAGACTTAAGGGTTTTATGTAGAAAATGAACGTTATGCATGCTAGATCATACAAACGAGAAAATCTGCACACACGCGTGGCTCTTTTGGAGTTTTTTCAGACGGTTGCAGACATAGTACTTGTTGGGATTTCGATTTTTAGATTTTGATGAGACAAAATGTATATGTAATAGGAAGTTTTATGTACCCCATTTTTCATGATGTTTAAGTGAACTATAGACTAGTTTTGAGTCTAGATATAAGTGCTGAAAGATGGAGGTTTTCATAAGTTATTTAGCTGCATCGAACCTATCGGAAATATACTGCTGCAAGAAAGCAGTTACAGCACTGTAGCAAAGTAAGAAAGAACGACGTGCAGCATTGCTGTAAGAAAAGGATACAGGAGTACTGTAAGAAATAGATATAACAGTACTGTCAGAAGATACTGCAAGAAGGTCCAAGTTACAGCAGCACTGTAAGAAGACATCAACTGCAAATAGACCTTGAATATAGCATAGAGCCTACGGTTCAAACAGCAATACAACGCCTATCACAAATAAGAAGTATCCTACAATACGAGGAAGGATAAATGCAGTATGAGGAACAAAGATCCAAGCAAGAATAAATAGAACCGTTCGAGACAAGATCAAAGTTGCAGACACGAAGCTAATACAAAGATGCCACGTGGACTGACGTGTTGCAAAAAGCTGCTAGCCACAATTGCCACATTAAATGCTTCAGAAGAGAAAGTCAAGTCGCATTAAATGCAAACCATGTCTTTGATCAAAGTACTTCAAATTCAAAAGAGAGATGTCTCCTTCAACGGACATCTTCTCCTACAAGTATAAATAGAGGATGAGAAACACTGAAGTTGGTTACTGAAACATTTGCGCATAAACTCACAAGTTTTCAAGTTACAATCATTCAAGTCTACTATCAGTTTCAGTCACTCAACCTCTCAGAAGTGAAGCAAGTTCAAGCTGAAAGATCCCTTGAAGGATTCAGAAGCTCACTTCGTCGCACCAGTTGAAGAAACAAAACCAATATACTTTTAACCTTGTTGTTGTGTGCTTAGGTTGTTTTAGAGGTGTCGAACAGTTGATAGGAGAGATCTTTGCTGTTTGTATTGGTGGAACCGAGGGATCGCCGACCCTATACAATTATCCAAATCGGGGTCCATGCAAATATGATTAACACGCAGCGGATAAACGAATCACCTTTTGCACCGATATTAGTTCTAAGATCAGAACTGTAGATCGAGGAATCGATGGAGCCTGGACCTCACGATCTTCTACTGTATTCCTCGTCTTTTTCTCGAAGGTTGTGTGGGCAACGAACTATCGAGACTTTCAGCCATCTTCTACTAAATTGTAACTCAGATTTCGTGTGTTTAGAAATGGCTGACTTGAGACTTATTTATAGGCTACAACAGGGACCTTGAGGAGGATTAGGAATCGGTCTCCTGATAGGCTTAGGAGTCCTAAATTCGATTTGAATATACTTCTTAAGCCTATCAATAATATCTCAATCCACTAAAAAGATATTATTGAACTATCGTCCCTTATCCATATTAAATATGGGCTCCTATTTATTATGTGCGCGTTTATCTTCCCGTGTTTAAGATATTGAATGTCCGTTAATTAAATGAATTACTGACAATTTAATTAATTAACATTTAATTTCAAGAGTAGTACTACTCAACTTTATTATCATGCCGAAATAAATCCACCTGCAAGATTTACATGATAATCCTTATGAGCTCCTCAAGGGGACATCATCATCTTAAATAATTAGGACACAGTTTCATTATATAATCAACAGCACACCATATAAACAATATTGTATCCCAATTTACCGAGCTTATTGATTTAATAAATAAATCTCACCCATTGGTAAATGAAAGAAACATATATCGAGTATACATGCCCATTATCATACAATGATTAAGAGGACGCACATCCATAATAACAGAGGTCTTGTTCTATTTATGTAGTCAGTACAACTAAAACAACCTCAATTGGTCCTGCTCAATACATACAAAATGTATTAGTGTAATTTTATAATTAAGATAGATTAATACCAAATTACACTACAACCATTCCGATAATTTATCCAAAATTATCTCGGTTGTGAGCTACCATTTATAATCTATAAGGAACTGATAACATGATCTTCTGTGTGGCACCACACACCATGTTATCTACAATATAAATTAATTAGATAATTGCAATAACATATATAACAAATATAAAATGCAAAACATTTGACCATAAAAGATTCTCATATCATAAAAAGATATTTATACAAAAGCTAGGCTTATAGTATATATCCTAACATGTATAGTTGTCTAAGTGTTAGACAGCTTCCTTGTGTGGGAGTGTAGAACCCTGTGTGGGTTAGCCTTTGGAGTTTGCAGTTGCTGTGTGTACGCTGGACTTCAGTAGGTTGTTACTTTGTAAAATTGATAGATTGTTAGGAAGGTCTTGTAATTCAATCTTGCTTAACAAAGTTTCTGCTCGAGGAGCAGTACAGTGGACGTAGAAGGATTACACCATTTTCGAACCACTATAAACCATAAGTGTCTTATTGCTTTCTTATCTGTGTTTATTTCTGGTTTATTTATATCTATCACATAAGCATAAAACGTTTGAAAAGAAGCATACTTGAGAAAACCAGCCTTGTGTTATAAATCATAATTTTCCGCTGCGTATAAACTCTAGTTACAGCGTGCAGCACTGCATCCTAGTGCTGTAAGCAGTAACCGTCTGGCGCTGCAAGTTCAAGTAACTTGCAGAGCAGGAAGGTTTTTTAAAAGATTTACAAAATCAACCAAGGTTCATTCACCCCCCTCTAAACCTTGGACACCACTTGGGACCAACAAGTGGTATCAGAGCAAGTTGGGTTAAAAGCCAACTTATCTGGTCACCTACCCAAATCCGCCTTAGACTCGTTGTTTTCTCTGCATCCAAAACTCATTCTTAAAACATATCATGGATTCCTCTAATCACAAGTTACCTATGTTTTCCATAAAGGAGTATGACGATTGAAAGATAAGAATGCAGACACATCTATCAGCCATGAACGATGAAATGTGGATGGTCATCACTGAAGGACCAATCATCCCCACAAAGGTGAATCTAGTGCTAGGTAGAGACTTAGAAGAAGGAGCACAGCCACCACCTGCCTTCCTGGTCAAACCAAGACTTGAATGGAATAATGAAGACATGAAGAGAGCCAACCTAGACAATGTGGCCAACAATGCTCTATTCATCACTTTGGATAAAGACACGTTCAGCAAAGTTAAGACTTGCAGAACATGCAAAGAAATATGGGAAAAGTTGGAGCAAATATGTGAGGGGACAGAGCTCACTAAAGACAATAAGATCTCCAACGCTACTCAACTGTTTGAGCTCTTCGAGATGAAGAATGAAGAGACTCTCGAGCAATTAGACTTAAGATTCACATCCATCGAGAATGAACTAGAAGCTCTGGGTAAACACTACACTCAAAAGGAGAAAAACATGAAAGTGTTGAGAGCCCTACCTGCGGAGTGGGACAGCAAGACCACCGCCATGAGAGTGTCTATAGACTTGAAGTCCATGAGCATATTCGATCTATTCTTCGATCTCAAAACATTTGAGTATGACATTAACAGACGGAGAAAGGAGTCTGAAGAATCGAGCTCCAAGGTTACAGTGTTAACTACCAGAGATCCCAAGGATACAGTAACCACTAGTTGCAGTAAGCAAACGAAGGTTATAGCAGAAGTTGCTGAAGAGGATATGACTCTACTTCTAAAGAAGTTTAGAAGATTTGTGAAGAACAACAACAACAGCGACAACACCAACCTCAACAAAGGAATGACCTCAGAAGAAGTCATTGACCTCCTCAAGTAACCTCCTCTCCACAGCCAAATACAAGTAATGTTGACTTGTGTTATAATTGCAGGAAACCAGGGTACTATGCAAGAAGTTGTCCATATCCAACAGTGCACAAGTATCCAGAAGGAGAGAGAGAACATATGAGAGATAAAAGGAGAGAGGAAAGACACAAGCTTCGAGCTCTCATAGGAGAGATGGAGAAGGCTAAGGATACAACAGTCTTGAAAGAAGTGCTCAAAGCCGAGAATCCTCTAACAGTGACACTGAAACCTCATCCTCTGATGAAGAAGCACTGATTTGCCTGATGGCTAAAGACTGCGAGGACAGTGAAGAAGATGAGGTAATCTATCAACCGCTGTCTGTACCTGAAAACGAGGAGCTGAACATGATCCACTCTCTAAAAATAATCATGAGTGACTTCGAGCAGATCAACTCAATCCATGAGGATCTGAAGGTTGAAAATAAGAACCTGAGAATCGACAATGAGATCCTTAAGTGCAAGAACATTGATATTGCTAAAATGCTGACTGCATGTGAGTCTGATAACTCAAGGTGCTGCAAGCTACGAAAGGAGGTCTCTAGATTAAATCTGCTGGTCACTAAGCTAGAAGCTGAGAAGGAAAGCTTGCAGTCCACTATAAGCACGTTCAGCAAATCATCCAAGGACGCGAGAGATTGCATAAACCAAAACATAAGTCCTTTTGAAAAATCGGGCATAGGTTACAGCAATCACATTTCTCAGACTACAACAAGTATATCCAAAGTTGTAAATTTTGTTCAAGCTGAAACTCCAATGGAGAAAGAGTTACTATATAACTTTGTGAAGATCTTGAACATAACAACACTGATGGATAAGGGGAAGAAACCGCAATGCTCAACTGCAGGAAGTAAGCCTGCATCCAAGAACTGGCTGCAGCAGAAGCTATCTGCTGTATGCAGCAAAAAGATGCAGCAACCCACCTATACTGAGACCTACATGTCTAAACCTCTAAGAGGATATACTCAAGGGAAGTATGGTGGAAGACCACACTACAAAAGTGTTGGTAAAACACAAGTTGTCTCAGCACACACTTTTAACAAGCAGTCTGTAAAGACAACTGCATACAGTCAGAGAACCAACAAATCTTACAGCAAAACAGTGACTGTTAAGAAAGTTTGGGTTTCAAAAACATCTAACCCCAAAGGACTCTTACAAAAGTGGGTACCTAAATCTGTTTGAAATTGTTACAGGTTTTAGTGCCAGGTTGCAGCAGTGATGTATGGTACATTGACAGTAGTTGCTCAAGGCATATGACAGGCAGTAAAGAAGCTCTCAAAGACTTCCAAGAATGCAAAGGACCCAAGATCATCTTTGGAGATGATTCAAAAGGAAGCACAACAGGAAGTGGATGCCTGGTCTTATACTAGCAGTACACTTTTCTGAACAAAAGCTAGACTTGTTTTAAGAAAGGAACAGTCGACAAGACCTTGTTCAGAATACATGATGGAGAAAGTGTACTGCTAGTATAGATATATGTGGACTTATAGTATACATCCTAACAATAGGCTTATAGTATATATCCTAACATACCTTTGGTTAGAAGGGCCCCGCGCAGCAAGAAGAAGGTTGTAGCTGCTGCTAATTCCCAAATCTCTACAGCAAGCTTGGTTGTAGTTGCAGTTGAGGATGAGTCACATCAGCTCGGATGTGATAGGAAAACTGGTGTGGAGGCACGTCTACAAGGGGCTGCTGACTCAGCCTCCTCATGCGATCATGACGCCACCGCATCAGTGCTTGATCCCACCCTCCCAATGGCTAGAAGTATAGAGTTGTAATACAATCTCTGGAGAGAGATGCGGCTGGCTAAGGGGGAAATCTTGTTGAAATAGAAGGATTTCCTGACAGTAAGAAAGTTGTCCTGGAATGGGCCAAATCAGAAGACATTCTGGCGTTCCTGCAACCTGAGTATACAGCAATGGTTCAAGACCAATCAGCAAGCAGTGCTGCTCAGGGAGCAAAGGATAAAGGGAAGTGAAAAACTCTTACAGAATTCGACTCAGTAGAGTTACTGATGAGAGCAGCATTGGAGGATGTGCAGGTCTTCCTTGCCCCGGCTGCGGAGGCTGTGAGAAGGGACGATGATGTCGCTTTTGCTCAAGAGCAAATCGACATCCTGGGAATAGAGCAAGCTGAGGAAGCTATGCTGCAACAGGCGCTGCAACAAAGTGTTAAGGAGACCAGGATGCAGCACACTCCTAGAAGGATGCGGGAAGAAGGAAGTTCAAGCCAACACCAAGTGAACTCCCCTACATATGAGCAAATAGTTGAAAGCCTCTCCAATATTGTCTCTCTTGATCCGTTGGAAGATGAGGAGCCTCAACTGGTGGACTATGGTGATTTCCCAGTGCATATGGGTGCTGCAGCTGCAGACTCTCAAAGGGATCCAACCACCATCATTATAGATATGATCTCTGACATTGCTGAAATCATCGATGATGCAACCACGGAGGAAGTTGCCTAGGCTGGACTCCCTGTACTGGCGGAGACAGCAGTACAACAGGTGAGCACCCAACAAGAAGCTGCCGAGGAGACAAGGAGGGTGGAAGCTGAGATTCTTGCAACAATGGAGCGTACAGTGCTGAATGTTGTGGACGCTGCAAGAAACCAAGCAGAGCTGTAAGAACCTATTCTTACAGCAGAACCTGTCCAAGCTACAGGACCGGCCGAGGAGACAGGGTCCTTTGAGAAGACCCTAGGGGAGGCTGTTGTTCTGACAACACTCCCTGAGGGAGAGAAGATCTCTGTTGGGGAGACTGTTGAGACAATACCCACAAAGGATGCTGAAGTTGAAGCAGAGATAACCCCTGTGCAGCTAGAGACACCTCAAGAGGAGGTTGATGCTGCAGCTGCTGCATGCTCTCAAGAACCTTCCAAGGTTACAGCAGCAGAGATTACTGAGGACGCTGAAGTAGATGACGCCGAATTCGCCAGGATGATGAGGAGATGCAATATAGTGGCTTATGGGCCAAAAGCTGGTAGACCAGAACCTGTTGAAGTCTCATCCGGTGAAGAGGAGGCAGAAGATGAAGAGCACCCATCCTCGAGCTCTACAAGCTCTCAAACCAGCAACCATGAGGATGAGGTTGCTACTGAGGCACCAAGGTAGGATGCAGCTCTGAACCCTCATGCTATAATTCCTTACACTGCATCGGCTGCTGCCTCAACAGCAAGAAGAAATTCGGGGCTGACTCCTGACGAATCGATCGACAGAGTTGAAGCCGCTGTTAGACACCTGGTGAACGCTCTCCAAGAGCACGAGTCTACCATGCGGAACTTCCTCAGAGTCGCTGCCCAATTCCACGCTAAAACCATGACTGGTTTCAAGAAGGACCTTGAAGCCCTGCCTGGGATGATCAAGAGGACGCTCAATGATCACTCCCACAGGCTCTACATGGAACGGGTCAGGATGGAGGGAGAGTTGAAGATTGAAGCTGCACAGACTCGCTAGGAGATAAGGTTGTGTAAGCGACATGCTGAGAATGCCTCTGATAGGCTGCAAACTCACTCCCACGTCCTTGATGCACTTCTGGATCGCACAACCGAACAGACCAGAAGAACCAGAAGTGTGGACGACCGGTTGGGAAACCTGGAGTTAATCGTCGGAGAACTGAGGGACATCATGTTTTCGTGCATTCCCTCAGTAATTGGTGAGAGAAGAATTTTTGCCAGAGACCTCTACCAATATCCCCCTCAAGAAATCCCTCGCCTCGACACTTAAAACATATCTGCTAAAGTATCTGTGTTAATCGATCAAAGGCCTGAAGGAGAGAACATGGTCTGGAGATTTGACATCTTTAAGACAGTCAAGCTGTCTATCGACAAGAGTCCATCATTTGATGAGATCACTCTGTACAAACGATCAGAATACCTTAGATACTTCATATTTCTGTGCAGAAAAGACAAATTCAGCAGATATCACACCTAAGACCTTGACCAATTAATGGTATTTCTTTATTTCTAAGTTGTTTCACTTCTCGTTGTAAAATATCCACTGGCACCTCTTCATAACTCAAATCAGATCTTAACTCTGTAGGTTCACTATTGAGGATATGAGATAGATTTGTAACATATTTTCTCAACACAGAAATATGAAACACATTATGTACTTGAGACATCGATGAAGGCAAGTCGAGCCTGTAGGCAACCTCACCAATTCTTTCAACAATAGAAAATGGGCCAATATATCTAGGACTGAGTTTTCCTTTCTTACCAAATTGCATCACGTCTTTCATTGGGGACACTTTCAAGAACACTTGATCTCCCATAGAAAACTCTAACACCCTTGTTTTCTTATCTGCATAACTTTTCTGGCGACTCTGAGCCGTTCTCATTTTCTCTCGGATTTGTAATATAGCATTTGTCATCTCTCAAATTATATCTGGCCCCAAAAGTTTTCGTTCTCCTACTTCGTCCTAATATAATGGTGATCAACATCTTCTACCATACAATGCGTTATATGGAGTCATCCCGATAGTAAAATGATAACTGTTATTATATGAAAATTCTATCAACGGCAAAAATTTACTCTATTGACCCTGAAAGTTTAACACACAAGCCCTGAGCATATCCTCTAAAGTTTGTATCATTCGTTCTGATTGCCCATCTAACTGTGGATGATATGCCGTACTAAATGATAGTTGTGTCCCTAGTGCTTTGTGCAGGCTCTTCCAAAAGATAGATAGAAATATCGAGTCCCTATCAGAAATGATAGACAATGGAACTCCATGAAGTCTGATGATCTCCTGTATATATAGTTGTGTATAACGATCCATAGAATAAGTAGTACAAATATGAAGAAAGTGGGTTGATTTAGTAAGTCGATCTACAATCACCCAGATAGCATCGTGACCTTTAACTGTCTTTGGCAATCCCACCACAAAATCCATAGTAATGTTTTCCCATTTCCATTCCGGAATTAGTAAAGGTTGCAAAGTTCCTGCTGGTCTCTGATTTTCTGCTTTTACCTGGTGACATGTTAAACACTGATCCACATACTACGCTACATCTTTCTTCATACCTGGCCACCAATAATACGATTTCAAATCTTGATACATTTTAGTAGCTCCTAGATGTACTGAATAAGATGTCGAGTGTGCTTCTGTCATAATCTCTTCACGAATATTATTTACATTGGGTATACACAACCTATTTCTGAATCGTAGTACATTATCTTTCGACAATTGAAAATCTTAAGTTACCGCTGATGTAACATCTTTCTTCACCTTGGTCAAATACTCATTTGTTTATTGTCCCTACTTAATTCTATGAAGTAAGGTAGGTCGAAGAGTTAAAACTCTAAATTTAACTTCCACTAATCCATGCATAACAAGCTCAACATTCAATCTCTATAAATCAATTAACTCCTATTTCTGAATTAAGGTCATTAGTGCAGTATTTTGGTGTGACTTTCGGCTCAGTACATCAGCTACAACATTTGCTTTTCCTGGGTGATAGTTGATAACACAATCATAGTGTTTTACAAGCTCTAACCATCTTCGTTGCCTCATGTTCAACTCTTTCTACGTGAAAAAGTACTTTAAGTTCTCATGATCAGTAAAAATTTCACACCGCTCCCCGTATAGGTAATGTCTCCAAATTTTAAGTGCAAACACCACTGCAGCAAGTTCCAAATCATGTGTAGGGTAATTCTTTTCATGTTCTTTAAGCTTCCTAGATGCATATGCAATTACTTTACCTCTTCGCATTAGTACACAACCTAAACCATTTCTTGAGGCATCACTGTAAACTACAAAATCCTGGGTGCTTGATGGAATCGATAAAATAGGGCCCGATGTCAATCTTCTTTTCAATTCCCAAAAACTTAGCTTACAAGCTTCTGTCCATTTGAATGTTACACTCTTTCTAGTCAATTATGTCAATGGAGATGCAATTTTTGAAAATCCCTCTACAAACCTACGATAATACCCAACAAGACCCAAAAAATTACGTACCTCTGAAGGATTTGCAGGTTGTGGCCAACTGTTAATCGCTTCAACTTTAATCAGATCAACTGAAATCCCTTCTCCTGACACAACATGCCCCAAAAACACAACACGGTCTAACCAAAATTCACATTTCTTGAATTTAGCATACAACTTTTTCTCTTTTAATATTTCTAGAACTTCTCTCAAATGTATAACATGTTCTTCTCTAGTCTTAGAATAAATCAAAATATCATCAATAAACACGATAACAAACTTATCTAGAAAGTCTCTAAATATTCGGTTCATCAAATCCATAAAAGCCGCAGGAGCATTTGTCAAACCGAATGGCATTACTTAGAATTCATAGTGTCCATATCTTGTACTGAACGCTGTCTTTGGAATGTCTTCTTCTTTAATTTTCAATTGATGATAACCTGATCGCAAATTAATTTTGGAGAATATAGACGCACCTTGAAGTTGATCAAATAGGTCATCGATTCTCTGCAAAGGATATTTATTCTTGATAGTAACTTTGTTCAAGTCTCGGTAATCTATACACACCCTCATTGTACCATCTTTCTTGCGAACAAATACAACTGGTGCACCCCATGGTGAAAAACTCGATTTAATAAAACCTTTATCAATTAACTTTTGTAATTGTGTCTTCAGTTCCTTTAGCTCAGATGGTGCCATTCGATAAGGTGATTTAGATATCGAAGCAGTTCCTGGGTACACCTTAATCACAAATTCTATTTCTTGGTCTGGTGGTAAACCTGGAAGATCATCTGGAAATACCTTAGGATAATATCGAACTATAGGTACTTCATTATTAGTCAAACAATGTTGCTCTTCAAGGTTCATAATACTAATTAAATAACCTTCCTAATAATCTATCAACTTTACAAAGTAACAACCTACTGAAGTCCAGCGTACACACAGCAACTGCAAACTCCAAAGGCTAACCCACACAGGGTTCTACACTCCTACACAGGGAAGCTGCCTAACACTTAGACAACTATACAAACAGCAAGGATCTCTCATATCAACTGTTCGACACCTCTAAAAAACCTAAACACACAACACTAAGGTTAAAAGTATATTGGTTTTGTTTCTTCAACTAGTGCGACGAAGTGAGCTTCTGAATCCTTCGAGGGATCTTTCAGCTTGAACTTGCTTCACTTCTGAGAAGTTGAGTGACTGAAACTGATAGTAAACTTGAATGATTGTAACTTGAAAACTTGTGAGTTTATGCGCAAATATTTCAGTAACTAGCTTTAGTGTTTCTTATCCTCTATTTATACTTGTAGGAGAAGATATCCGTTGAAGGAGACATCTCTCTTTTGAATTTGAAGTACTCTGATCAAAGGCATGGTTCGCATTTAATGCGACTTGACTTTCTCTTTTGGAGCATTTAATGCGGTAGTTGCGGCTAGCAGCTTTCTGCAGCACGTCAGTCCATGTGGCATCTTTGTATTGGCTCCGTGTCTGCAACTTTGATCATGTCTCGAATGGCTCTATTTATTCTTGTTTGAATCTTTATTCCTCGAACTGCTTTTATTCTTCCTCGTATTGTAGGATACTTCTTATTTGTGATAGACGTTGTATTGCTGTTTGAACCGTAGGCTCTGCGCTGTATCCAAGGTCTGTTTGCAGCTGATGTCTTCTTACAGTGCTGCTGTAACTTGGACCATCTTGCAGTATCTTCTGGCAGTACTGCTGTATCTATTTCTTGCAGCAATGCTGCATGCCGTTCTTTCTTAGTTTGCTACAGTGCTGTAACTGCTTTCTTGCAGTAGTATCTTTTCGATAGGTTCGATGCAGCTAAGTAACTTATGAAAACCTCCATCTTTCAGCACTTATATCTAGACTCAAAACTAGTTTATAGTTCACTTAAACATCGTGAAAAATGGGGTACATAATGTTAGGATGTATACGATAAACCTAGCTTTTGTATAAACGTGTTTTTATGATATGGGAATCTTTATGGTCAAATGTTTGCATTTTATATATTTGTTATATATGTTATTGCAATTGTCCAATTAATTTATATTGTAGATAACATGGTGTGTGGTGCCACACAGAAGATCATGTTATCTGTTCCTTATAGATTATAAATGGTAGCTCACAACCGAGATAATTTTGGATAAATTATCGGAATGGTTGTAGTGTAATTTGGTATTAATCTATCTTGATTATAAAATTACATTAGTACATTTTGTATGTATTGAGTAGGACCAATTGAGGTTGTTTTATTTGTACTGACTACATAAATAGAACAAGACTTCTGTTATTATAGATGTGCGTCCTCTTAATCATTGTATGATAACGGGCATGTATACTTGATATATATATTTCTTTAATTTACCAATGGGTGAGATTTATTTATTAAATAATAAGCTCGGTAAATTAGGATACAATGTTGTTTATATGGTGTGCTGTTGATTATATAATGAAACCGCGTCCTAATTATTTAGGATGATAATGTCCCCTTGAGGAACTTATAAGGATTATCATGTAAACCCTGCAGGTGGATTTATTCCGGCATGATAATAAAGTTGAGTGGTACTACTCTTGGAATTAAATGTTAATTAATTGAATTGTCAGTAATTCATTTAATTAACGGACATTCGATATCTTAAACACGGGGAGATAAACGCGCACATAATAAATAAGAGCCCATATTTGATATGGATAAGGTATGGTAGTTCAATAATATCTTTTTAGTGGATTGAGATATTATTGATAGGCTTAAGAAGTATATTCAGATTGAATTTAGGACTCCTAAGCCTATCAGGAGACCGATTCCTAATCCTTCTCAAGGTCCTTGTTGTAGCCTATAAATAAGCCTCAAGTCAGCCATTTCTAAACACATAATATTTGAGATACGATTTAGTAGGAGACGGCTGAAAGTCTCGATAGTTCGTTGCCCACACAACGTTCGAGAAAAAGGCGAAGAATACAGCAGAAGATCATGAGGTCCAGGCTCCATCGATTCCTCGATCTACAGTTCTGACCTTAGAACTAATATCGGTGCAAAATGTATGATTCGTTTATCCGCTGCGCGTTAATCATATTTGTATGGACCTCGAATTAGATAATCATATAGGGTCGGCGATCCCTCGGTTCCTACACATAAAACTTACTATTACATATACATTTTGTCTTATCAAAATCTAAACATCGAAATCCCAACAATTTCCCCCTTTTTAGAGATGACAAAACTTCTTCATTATTTCGTTTATGATGAAGTTTTCATTTTTACATTATATCATATAATTCATCAGGATTACATGTTTGATCAGCTTGATAAGATAAAATCTAATTTTGGATTCATCAGAGATGTATCATGCTATTCATTTCATCATAAAACATCAGGAAAACGTAAACAACATGCATAAGTTCATAAGGATTGAACTTTGAACAGGAATGAAAAGAAAATTCCTTCATTAACTGAGAGAAATTTTACAAGATAGATATTACAGTAAGGATCACAAGAGAGTATATAAATTACTGAAACAGGGACCTTTATGTAGACGAATCTTCAGGTCTTCTTTCAGCAAATCTTTCCAGACCTTCTCTTTCTCTTGATCTCTTCCACCAGTCTCTGATGGACTCTTGATAGGATTGATCTAGCTTCTCCTTGATTACAGGAATCTGAATCCATCTAAGCCAGAAGTCCTCACAGTAAGGCACAATCCTGTCTTGCTTCACTAGGTTTATATAGAAATCTTGAATTTCCAGTTCTCCTTCCCTAGTAAGCTACTCATATCTCTTCAGTGCAGTTTTATAGGTGTGATATCTGCTGAATTTGTCTTTTTTGCACAGAAATCTGAAGTATCTGGGGTATTCTGATCGTTTGTACAGAGTGATCTCCTCAAATGATGGATTCTTGTCAGTAGGCAGCTTGACTGCCTTAAAAATGTCAAATCTCCAGGCCATGTTCTCTCCTTTAAGCCTTTGATCCATCAACGCAAATACTTCAGCGGATATGTTTTCAGTGTGAAGGCGAGAGATTTCTTGAGGGGGATATTGGTAGAGGTCTCTGGCAAAAATTCTCCTCTCACCAATTACTCCGAGCCTTTGCATCCAGGCATATTGATCTACATCAGCTCTCTGATGCCCTTCGGTCTCGGTCCCGATCCCGCTCATCCTCTTCCTTGAACCTTGCTGCTGGCTTTTATTCTCTCTCTTGGAATGTTAAGAGGGAGGTGCTGCATCCTTGCTTGCAGCTTTGCTGTGTGCAGCACCTGCTGCTGATCTGCTTTCAGCAGCTGCACCAGCTCCTCCAGCTCCAGCTCCAGCATCATCATCTCTTGTCCAGCGCTTTGGAGAGGGGATGTCAGCAGTAGCAGATGATCCAAACCTCTTTCTCCTCCTGTTGAGAGGTTGCTGGTCATCATCTTCTTCAGCTTCAGCTGCTCCCCCTAAGCTCCTGTATCTATCTTCAATTCCCTCCCCCTTTTTGGCATCATCAAAAGCCGGAGGCTGTGCAGGGACAGCTGGGACCACCTTGGAACGTGGTCTTTGGGTCGGTTCTGGGACGTCCTTGGGGGCTTCTGTATACTGAGGGAATGCATGATACAGGATGTCCCTCAGTTCTCCGACGATTAACTACAGGTTCCCCAACCGGTCGTCCACACTTCTGGTTCTTTTGGTCTGTTCGGTTGTGCAATCCAGAAGTGCATCAAGGACGTGGGAGTGAGTCTGTAGCCTATCAGAGGCATTCTCAGTATGTCGCTTGCACAACCTAATCTCCTGACGAGTCTGTGCAGCTTCAATCTTCAACTCTCCCTCTATCCTGACCCGTTCCATGTAAAGCCTGTGGGAGTGATCATTGAGCGTCCTCTTGATCATCCCAAACAGGGCTTCAAGGTCCTTCTTGAAACTAATCATGGTTTCAGCGTGGAATTGGGCAGCGACCCTGAGGCTGTTCCGCATGGTAGACTCGTGCTCTTGGAGAGCGTTCACCAGGTGTCTAACATCGGCTTCAACTCTGTCGATCGATACGTCAGGAGTCAGCCCCAAATTCCTTCTTGTTGTTGAGGCGGCAGCCCATGCAGTGTAAGTAATTACAGCATGAGGGTTCAGAGCTGCATCCTGCCTTGATGCCTTAATAGCAACCTCATCCTCATGGTTGCTGGTTTGAGAGCTTGTAGAGCTCGAGGATGGGTGCTCTTCATCTTCTGTCTCCTCTTCGCTGGATGAGACTTCAACAGGTTCTGGTCCACCAGCTTTTGGCCCGTAAACCGCTATATTGTGTCTCCTCATCATCTTGGCAAATTCGGCGTCATCTACTTCAGCGTCCTCAGTAATCTCTACTGCCATAACCTTGGAAGGTTCTTGAGAGCATGCAGCAGCTGCAGCTTCAACCTCCTCTTGAGGTGTCTCTAGCTGCACAGGGGTTACCTCTGCTTCAACTTCAGCATCCTCTGTAGGTACTGTCTCAACAGTCTCCTCAGCAGAGGTCTTCTCTCCCTCAGAGAGTGTTGTCCGAACAACAGCCTTTCCTAGGGTCTTCTCTAAGGACCCCGTCTCATCGGCCGGTCCTGTAGCTTGGATAGGTTCTGCTGTAAGAATGGGTTCTTGCAGCTTTGCTTGGTTTCTTGCAGCGTCCACAGCATTCAGCACTGTACGCTCCATTGCTGCAAGAATCTCAGCTTCCACCCTCCTTGTCTCCTCGGCAGCTTCTTGTTGGGTGGTCGCCTGTTATACTACTGTCTCTGCCAGTACAGGAAATCCAGCCTCGGCAACTTCCTTCGTGGTTGCATCATCGGCGATTTCAGCAATGTCAGAGATCACATCTCTGATGATAACGGTCGGTTCCCTTTGAGAGTCTACAGCTGCAGCACCCATATATACAGGAAAATCACCGTAGTCCACCAGTTGAGGCTCCTCATCCTCCAACGGATCAAGAGAGATAATATTGGAGAGACCTTCAACCATTTGCTCATATGCAGGGGAGTTCACTTCGTGTTGGCTTAAACTTCCTTCTCCCCGCATCCTCCTAAGAGTGTGCTGCATCCTGGTCTCCTTAACACTTTCTTGTAGCGCCTGTTGCAGCATAGCTTCCTAGCTTGCTTCACTCCCAGGGTGTCGATTTACTCTTAAGCAAAAACGACATCATCGCCCCTTCTTTCAGCCTCCACAGCCGGGATAAAGAAGACCTGCACATCCTCCAATGCTGCTCTCATCAGCAACTCTGCAGAGTTAGATTCTGCAAGGGCTTTTCCCTTCCCTTTGTCCTTTGCTCCCTGAGCAGCACTGCTTGCTGATTAGTCTTGAACCATTGCTACATACTCAGGTTGCAGGAGCGCCAGAATGTCTTCTGATTTGGCCCACTCCAGGACAGCTTGCTCGACTGTTAGGAAATCCTTCCATTTCAACAAGATTTCCCCCTTAGCCAGCCCCATCTCTCTCAAAGATTGTATTGCAGCTCCATATTTTTAGCCGCTGGGAGGGTGGGATCAAGCACTGATGCGATAGCGTCATGATCGCGTGAGGAGGCTGAGTCAGCAACCCCTTGTAGACGTGCCTCCACACCAGTTTCCCTGTCACATCCGAGCTGATGTGACTCATTCTCAACCGCAACTACAGCCAAGCTTGCTGTAGAGAGTTGGGAATTAGCAGCTGCTGCAGCATTCTTCTTGCTGCGCGGGCCCTTTCTGACTAAGGGTACTTCATCATTCGAGGAAGAGGATTCGAGTTCAGGTACAGTCTTCCCGGAGCTCCCCTTGATGATAGGAAGAGGACTCTATACGTCCTCTTCTTCGACTTCACCCCCACTGCCTGCAGCTTCATCTTGCAGAGCCAGGATTGCATTCTTTTTATCTTTGATTTTTTTTCGTGCAATCCCGGCTCCTGCTACCTTCGGTTGGGTCTTACCCTTCTTCTTCTTCCCGAGATACTTTCCGATGGGAATGGGGGTAGGTGCTGTAAGTTGAAGACCAAGCTTATAGAGCAGAGAACAGATGGTGATATCGTAGCTTCTTCGCTCTGTTATCTTCTCTGCCTCCTCTCACAACCTCTTCAAGATGAACCTCGCCCAGTTCACCTTTTCTCCGGCCATGATATCTGACATGATTCGGAACCGAAGATCTGTGCACTTGTCGTAGCTTCCCATCCTGCTTTCGATGGAGTACGCATAGATATCATGTAGGAGTTCAAACTCCGGTTTGAAGAGTTTCTCGGGGGCGCTTCTCTTGATCTCAGCCCCAACATCCCTTGCTCGAAAGAGATCCCACATCTCTTGAGCGTTGTGCTCCCCATAAGTCACAAGCTGACTTGGGGTCATACCTCCGGCAGATATGCTGAAGGTGGCAGCGATGTCTCTAATGGTGAGAGATCGCTCTTCTCCATCTGCATCCATCCGGAATAGGATGCAGTTCCTCTCTTCCACCGTTCTAGCGTAGGAGTAGAAGCGTTGTACCGACTCCACCGAGTAGCCGACATAAACAGTGGTCAACAGCCCTATGACCTTAGTCTTCTCAAGGGCATCAAAAATCTTTCGAATCAACCCATTATCGTATAACTCAGTGGCATAGATGTGCTCTTGGTTGATCAACCGTCCTTCCAACACAATGGATTATCTGGCAGCCATGGATTTTCAGATTTTCTAAGAGAGGGAGATGAGAAGTTTCGAAGATTTGGACTTAGGAAAATTTTTCGCAAAAAGAAACTTATCTCCTTGGATAATGGTAAGAATGATTTCGAATTAGGGCGGTTATGGGTGTTATGGCGGATCTCAAGGGATATGTGTAAGATCCACGGTTGAGATAAATTAGAGGGAATTGATCTTACGGTCCAGGAAAAATTGGAGATGTCAAATCGTTGCTAATTATTACAAGGCGCGTGGGCTTCTGACCGCACCCTTTCCACTTCTGACACACGCAGTCATGCATTAAATGCTGAAAGACATGCGATTTTCCGCCTAAATAAATGTCTTTTTAAGGTTGCAGCATCCTTGGTACGAGGTTGCAGTGTAATGAATACACCTTTGAAATAAATGCTGTAACCTGGTGCTGCTTACACTCCTGTTGACTGCTGTGCTGTAAGAATAAGGAATGCAGCATTGTTTGAACCCGACGCTGTATGAAGGCGTAGCTTACAGCACTATACTTACTGCTTCTCGTAAGCATGCAGAGATTCTCCCTAGGCTTTTGCACCATCGTTTTCACCTCATAATTTAAGAATTCCCAGCTCGTTTTATAGCATAAAAAATCTCGATTCACTCAATGGTTTCGTGAATATATCTGTAAGCTGGAGATCCGTATGAACTTTCTCAAGCACAACATCTTTCTTCTCCACGTGATCTCTTATAAAATTATGTCGAATGTCAATGTGCTTCATTCTTGAATGAAAAACAGGATTATGGGTAATTGCTATCACGCTTGTATTATCACAGAGAATTGGAGTCTCTTTTTCTTCAATCCCATAATCTCTAAATTGCTGCTGTATCCAGAGAATTTGCGCACAACAACTTCCTGCTGCAACATACTCTGCTTCTGCTGTAGAGGTTGCAATCGAAGATTGTTTCCTACAAAAACATGAAACAAGTCTATTTTCGAGAAATTGACAAGTCCCACTGGTACTCTTCCGATCAATCTTGCAGTCAGCATAATCTAAGTCAGAGTAGTCTTTAAGCTTGAATCCTCCTTCCTTGGGATACCATAGGCCTACATCCTGATTTCCTTTCAGATATTTGATAATCCTTTTGACCGCTGAAAGGTGTGACTCTTTTGGTGCTGCTTGGAATCTTACGTAGACTCCTACTGCAAACATAATGTCTGGCCTGCTTGCTGTTAGATAGAGTAAGGATCCGATTAGCCGTTTGTATTTTGTGATATCTACATCTTTACCATCTTCATCTTTGTTAAGACTTACGGATGTAGACATAGAAACGGATGTTGTTGCACCATTCTCAATGCTAAATTTCTTGATAAGCTCTTTTGTATACTTGACTTGACTGATGAAGGTTCCTGCAGCCAGCTGCTTTACTTGCAGCCCGAGAAAGAAACTTAATTCTCCCATCATGCTCATCTCAAATTTTGACTGCATCAGGTTGGAGAACTTCTCACATAACTCTTTGTTAGTGGATCCGAAGATGATATCGTTCACATATATTTGTACTAGCAGTACACTTTCTCCATCCTGTATCCTGAACAAGGTCTTGTCGACTGTTCCTTTCTGAAAACCATTCTCCAGCAGATGGAGAGACAGGGTGGCATACCAAGCTCTTGGTGCTTGCTTAAGTCCATAAAGGGCCTTGTGTAACCGAAACACATTCTCTTCTGCTTGATCTTCGAAACCTGAAGGTTGCTCAACATATACTTTCTCTGTAAAAAGACCATTTAGGAATGCACTCTTTATGTCCATTTGATAGACATTGAAATCCATGTGAGCTGCATATGCCAGAAAAATGATGTGCTGTCCTTGATTAAGCATTTGTTGAGGTTGAATTCAACTGTATATCCTTTGTTACAAAATTAACTGATGCTTAGAAGATTGTATCTGAGTCCCTTCACATAGGATACATCCTTGATTTTTATGTTTCCTTTGACCAGACATCCACTTCCTCTTGTGCTTCCTCTTGAATCATCTCCAAAGATGACCTTGGGTCCTTTACATTCTTGGAAGTCTTTGAGAGCTTCTTTACTGTCTGTCATGTACTTTGAGCAGCCACTGTCAATGTACCATACATCACTGCTGCAACCTGACACTAAAACCTGTAACAATTTCAAACAGATTTAGGTACCCACTTTTGTAAGGGTCCTTTGGGGTTAGATGTTTTTGGAACCCAAACTTTCTTAACAGTCACTGTTTTTCTGTAAGATTTGTTGGTTCTCTTACTGTATGCAGTTGTCTTTACAGACTGCTTGTTAAAAGTATGTGCTGAGACAACTTGTGTTTCACCAACACTTTTGTAGTGTGGTCTTCCATCATACTTCCCTTGAGTATATCCTCTTAGAGGTTTAGATATGTAGGTCTCAGTATAGGTGGGAAATTTTGTTTTGTGCTGCAACTTGGTGGGTGGCTGCATCTTTTTGCTGCATACACCAGATGGCTTTTACTGCAGCCAGTTCTTGGATGCAGGCTTACTTCCTGCAGTTGAGCATTGGGGTTTCTTCCCTTTATCCATCATTGTTGTTCTGTTCAAGATCTTCACAGAGTTACATAGTAACTCTTTCTCCATTGGGGTTTCAGCTTGAACAAAATTTACAGCTTTGGATGTACTTGCTATAGTCTGAGAGATGTGATTGCTATAACCTATGACCGATTTTTCAAAAGGACTTCTGTTTTGGTTTATGCAATCTCTTACGTCCTTGGATGATTTGTTGAACGTGCTGTATCATTGGCCTTCTCCATCTCTCCTATGAGAGCTTGAAGCTTGGTCTTTCCTCTCTCCTTTTATCTCTCCTCTGTTCTCTCTCTCCTTCTGGATACTTGTGCAGCGTTGGATATGGACAACTTCTTGCATAGTGCCCTGGTTTCCTGCAATTATAACACAAGTCAACATTACTTGTATTTGGCTGTGGAGAGGAGGTTACCTGAGGAGGTGGATGACTTCTTTTGAAGTCATTTCTTTTGTTGAGGTTGGTGTTGTTGCTGTTGTTGTTGCTCTTCACGAATCTTCTAAACTTCTTTAGAAACAGAGCCATATCCTCTTCAATAACTTCTGCTGTAACCTCCGTTTCCTTACTACAACTAGTGGTTGTTGTATCCTTGGAGCTTCTGGCAGTTAGCGCTGTAACCTTGGAGCTCGATTCTTCAGACTCCTTTCTCCGTCTGTTAATGCCATACTCAAATGCTTTGAGATCGGAGAATAGGTTGAATGTGCTCATGGACTTCAAGTCCATAGACACTCTCATGGCGGTGGTCTTGCTGTCTCACTCCGCAGGTAGGGCTCTAAACTCTTTCATGTTTTTCTCCTGTAGGGCTCTCAACTCTTTCATGTTTTTCTCTTTTTGAGTGTAGTGTTTGCCCAAAGCTTCTAGTTCATTCACGATGGATGTGAATCTTAAGTCTAATTGCTTGAGAGTCTCTTCATTCTTTATCTCGAAGAGCTCAAACAGTTGGGTAGCGTTGGAGATCTTGTTGTCTTTGGTGAGCTTTGTCCCTTCACATATTTGCTCCAGTTTTTCCCATATTTCTTTGGATGTTCTATAAGTCTTGACTTTACTGAACGTGCATTTATCCAAAGTGATGAATAGAGAATTCTTGTCTAGGTTGGCTCTCTTCCTATCTTCATTATTCCATTCAAGTCTTGGTTTGACCAGGAAGGCAGGTGGTGGCTGTGCTCCTTCTTCTAACTCTCTACCTAGCACTGGATTCACCTTTGTGGGGATGATTGGTCCTTTAGTGATGACCGTCCATATTTCGTCGTTCATGGTTGATAGATGTGCCTGCATGCTTATCTTCCAATTGTCATACTCTTCTATGGAAAACATAGGTAACTTGTGATTAGAGGAATCCATGATATGTTTTAAGAATGAGTTTTGGATGTAGAGAAAACATCGAGTCTAAGGCGGATCTGGGTAGGTGACCAGATAAGTTGGCTTTTAACCCAACTTGCTCTGATACCATTTGTTGGTCTCAAGTGGTGTCCGAGGTTCAGAGGGGGGGTGAATGAATCTTGGTCGATTTTGCAGCGCCAGACAGTTACTGTTTACAGCACTAGGATGCAGTGCTGCACGCTGTAACTAGAATTTATATACAGCGGAAAATTATGATTTATAACACAAGGCTGGTTTTCTCAAGTATTCTTCTTTTCAAACATTTTATGCTTATGTGATAGATATAAATAAACCAGAAATAAACACAGATAAGAAAACAATAAGACACTTATGGTTTATAGTGGTTCGAAGGTGGTGTAATCCTTCTACGTCCACTCTACTACTCCTCCAGTAGGAACTTTGTTAAGCAAGATTGAATTACAGGACCTTCCTAACAATCTATCAACTTTACAAAGTAACAACCTATTGAAGTCCAGTGTACACACAACAACTGCAAACTCCAAAGGCTAACCCACACAGGGTTCTACACTCCCACACAGGGAAGCTGCCTAACACTTAGACAACTATATAAACAGCAAGGATCTCTCCTATCAACTGTTCGACACCTCTAAAACAACCTAAGCACACAGCAACAAGGTTAAAAGTATATTGGTTTTATTTCTTCAACTGGTACGACAAAGTGAGCTTTTGAATCATTCGAGGGATCTTTCAGCTTGAACTTGCTTCACATAAGAGAGGTTGAGTGACTGAAACTGATAGTAGACTTGAATGATTGTAACGTGAAAACTTGTGAGTTTATGCGCAAATGTTTCAGTAACCAACTTCAGTGTTTCTCCTCCTCTATTTATACTTATATGAGAAGATGTCCGTTGAAGGAGACATCTCTCTTTTGAATTTGAAGTTCTCTGATCAAAGATATGGTTCGCATTTAATGCGACTTGACTTTCTCTTTTGGAGTATTTAATGCGGCAGTTGCGGCTAGCAGCTTTCTACAACGCGTCAGTCCACGTGGCATCTTTGTATTGGCTCCGTATCTGCAACTTTGATCTTGTCTCGAACGGCTCTATTTATTCTTGTTTGGATCTTTGTTCCTCGTACTGCATTTATTCTTTCTCGTATTGTAGGATACTTCTTGTTTTTGATAGGCACTGTATTGCTGTTTGAACCGTAGGCTCTGCGCTGTATCCAAGGTCTGTTTGCAGCTGATGTCTTCTTACAGTGCTACTGTAACTTGGACCTTTTTACAGTATCTTCTGGCAGTACTGCTATATCTATTTCTTGCAGTACTCCTGTATCATTTTTTTGCAGCGATGCTGCATGCCGTTCTTTCTTACTTTGCTACAGTACTGTAACTGCTTTCTTGCAGCAGTATCTTTCCGATAGGTTCGATGCAGCTAAGTAACTTATGAAAACCTCCATCTTTTAGCACTTATATCTAGACTCAAAACTAGTCTATAGTTCACTTAAACATCATGAAAAAATGGGGTACATAAAACTTTCTATTACATATACATTTTGTCTCATCAAAATCTAAACATCGAAATCCCAACAATTAGATCAACATGAAGTTCTCTGCCTTCAATATGGATAATGCAAGCTCGTAAAAGGTTATTGGTTTGTTTCAACTCTCCAAAAGGAATCATAACATTGTAACTGTTTTCTACTATATCAGGTTTTCTACCCAACTTCCTAACATACCCAGTGGATGCAAAAGAATGTGTAGCTCCAGAGTCAAACAGTAAAAATGCAAAAGTACTACAAATAAGAATTTTATCTGTTACAATTGATGGATTTGCCTCTGCATCATTTTTAGTCATAGTTTAACCCTTGCAGGTACTCTTCCTGGGACTACCGCTTTCACTCTGTTTGGACATACGGTAGAAATATGTCCTGGTTGACCACAAGTATAGCAAACAGAGCTACCTAGATGACAAACTCCGCTATGTGGTCTTTCCCATTTAGAGTAAATATTTGGTGGCATCGATGCTCCTCCACGAGTAGGTCTTATCCTCTTATTTGAGTCGTCTTGTTCTTGATCCCTATTTAGGCTGAAAATTTGATCTTGGACTCTGGAATTGGGCTAGCCTTTTCATTTTATTCCCTACCCAGCGTTGTCCCTGTCTCTCGATGAACTGACGTCGAGCTTCTTGTGCTTGCTGTATTTTTTATTCAGCCTGCTCAGCAACTAGTGCTCACTCAGCAACCTACGAAAAAATAACTTCAGATATACCAGCCATATGAACATCTCTATAAAGTTCGGGTCGCAGCCCATCAGCAAACCTTTCCACCTTCAATACTTCGGTTTGAACCATGTGCTCAGCAAACATAGACAACTGTTCAAATTTGGAAATATAGTTTGCAACTGTCATACCTCCCTGTCTCAACTGTATAAACTATTTTATTTTTATTGTACGAACTGGAATTGTGATGTATTTATTTCTGAAAAGTTCTTTAAATCGATCCCAAGTTATAGTTTCCAAGTTTTTTCACTGTATCCCACCAATACCCTGCACTTCCCCATAACATGAATGAAACACACAATACATTTTCTTCATTAGTCATTCTACCGTATAGAAACATATTGTCAATCGTTCTCAGCTAATTCCCTGCCTCTGTGGGAT
Source organism: Scutellaria barbata (assembly GCA_028654395.1). Lineage (NCBI taxonomy): Eukaryota > Viridiplantae > Streptophyta > Magnoliopsida > Lamiales > Lamiaceae > Scutellaria > Scutellaria barbata. Next base: position 6,877,843 of record CM053649.1, on the reverse strand, counting down.
CTATTGCAGTTTCGAATATCAGTGGGTTAAGTCTTCTAAATCTTTCCCCGATCGCCTCTACTGGTTCTGTTCGAATTTGTGATTGATTTCCATCTCTAGTTTGTTCACCCATATCTCTCTGTTGGATAAGCTGCTGGATCTGTTGGGATTGTTGTTCAACCAATCTCGTTAGTCTTTCAATAGAAGCATCACGACTAGTGTCTGCAGCTGGAGTATTATGTTCCTCGCCCCCAGTACCTCCACTAGACTCACCTTTAGTCCTCACCATGGCTATATCACTGACTGTATGCAATAATATGGCATAGACCAATATAATACATGAAATAACGCAACACGTATATAAATAAAGCTTACCGGCATGATTTGGGTCCACCAGTTTTGAACTCATGTACACGAACAGTCTACAGAACTAAAACCAGGCTCTGATACCACTTTGTCACATCCAAAATTTTATAAGATACATGAAGTGCAAAACTCAAAAAATGTGACAATAATTTTTTTTTCCAAGCTAACAAATAACAAAATAAAAAAAACGACATATCATAAACAACACCTCATCTATACCAGAGCATAAGCCAAACCCTTATACCAAAAAATTTAACAAAACCAACACGGTCAAAAGAAAAATAAGCCCAAGTTTTAGCCCCGTAGGTCATCATCCATGTACACCATCCCAAAATATCATTGGAGCATCAAAACATGATAGCAAGACCTAAAAGCTCATCAAACATTGTCATGCTCACCTAAAATGCATAAATTAGGTGAGCTAAAGTTCAGTAAGCAGAAATCATGCATGCATTGTCATACAAATGGCTATAAGAACTTTAAGAATATTGTGAATGCGTGGCTTTGATATCTCTTACTATGTTGGGCCCTTGACCCATTTATAGTACATCGAAAAGGAGCTAGCTCAATAATCTCTGTACGTCGCTTTACTTTGCTTTAAAGTCATGTTATGGCCCAATATCATCAAACCATAACCATGGCTCGCATGCCATAGGCACACTTTTACTTTTAAGCTATATCCATATATCACATGTCATTGACCTCGATGTAATAGTAGCGGTCAATTTTACTTTAACTTTGTTTCTTTGTATGATTATGATGTGCATACAAACTCAACATATCTTCTATGCATACACCTATCTATGCTCATGAATGATATGTACAAAATTCAATGCCAACGTATCATCTTTAATCACATATAAAAACTAATCACCAATATCAAGAAACGCAAATTCACTATTATCATTGTTGGGATTTCAGTATTTAGATTTTGATGAGACAAAATATATATGTAATAGGAAGTTTTGTGTACCCCATTTTTCACAATGTTTAAGTGAAAACAAAGACTAGATTTGAGTCTAGATATGTGTTGAAAAATGGTGGTTTCTATAAGTTACATAGCTGCATCAATTATGCTGGAAAGAAGCTACTGCAAGAAAGCAGATACAGCATTGCTGCAAGGAAGCAGTTATAGCACTACAACGAAGTAAGAAAGAATGGTGTGTAGCATCGCTATAAAGAAAATGATACAGGAGTACTGCAAGTAAAAGATACAGCAGTACTGCACAAAGATACTGCAAGCAGGTCTAAGTTACAGTAGCACTGCGAGGAATAACAGCTGCAAGCAGACTTAGGATACAGCGCAAAGCTTACTACACGCTCAAACAGTTAACAACGCCAATGACAAACAAAGAAGTATCCTGCAATTCGAGGAAGGATAAATGTAGTACGATGAACAAAGATCCAAACAAGTATAAATAGAGCCATTGTAGAGAAGATCAAAGTTACAGACACGGAGCCAATACGAAGATGCCACGTGGACTGACGCACTGCAGAAAGCTGCTAGCCGCAACTGCCGCATTAAATGCTCTGAAAGAGAAAGTCAAGTCGCATTAAATGAAGAGAAGATTACGGTGAAGAGGAGCTACGACATCACCATCTGCTCTCTGATCTGCAAGCTAGGTCTTCAGCTTGCAGCTCCGATCCCCATTCTCATTGGGAAATATCTCGCGGAGAAGAAGAAGGGTAAGACCCAACCGAAGGCAGCAGAAGCTGGAGCTGCAAGGAAGAAAACCAAAGATAAAAAGAATGTAGTCCTGGCGCTGCAAGATGAAGCTGTAGACAGCGGGAACGATGAGGAAGATGAGAATGTTGAGAGTTCTCTTCCTGTCATCAAGGGGACTCCAAGAGGGGTTAATGCTGAACCTGAAACCTCTTCCTCTAATGATGACGCACCCCTGGCCAAGAGGGCCCTGCGCAGCAAGAAGAAGGTTGCCTCAGCTGTTAACTCTCAACTCTCTACAGCAAGCTTGGCTGTAGTTGCTGTTGAGGATGAGTCACATTTGCCGATAAGTGGCAGAGAAACTGATGTAGAAGCTCGTCTACAGGGGGCTACTGATTTAGCCTCCTCGCGGGATCATGAAGCTGCTACATCAGTGCTTGATCCTACCTTTCCAGCGGCTAGAAATATGGAGCTACAATATAAATATTTGGAGGAAGATGCGTCTGCCTAAGGGGGAAATCTTGTTGAAATGGAAGGATTTCCTGACAGTCGAGTAAGCAGTCTTGGAGTGGGCTAATTCAGACGATATTCTGGTGCTCCTGCAACCTGAGTATGCAGCTATGGTGCAAGGGCAATCAGCAAGCACTGTTGCTTAGGGAGCAAAGGACAAGGAAAAATGGAAAAACTCTTGCAGAATCCGACTCTGCAGAGCTGCCGATGAGAGCAGCATTGGAAGACGTCCAGGTTTTTCTTACCTCGGCTGCGGAGGCTATCAGAAGGGGTGATGACGTCGCTTTTGCTCAGGAGCAAATCGATATCCTGGGAGTGGAGCAGGCTGAGGAAGCCATGCTGCAACAGGCGCTGCAAGCTAGTGTGAAGGAAACCAAGATACAGCACACTCCTAGGAGGGTGCGGGGAGAAGGTAGCTCGAGCCATCACAACGCAAACTTCCGTGCATACGAGCAAATGGTTAAAGGCCTCTCCAACATTGTCACGCTTGACCCTTTGGAGGGGAGAAGCGTCAACTGGTGGATTACGGTGATTTCCCGATGCGCATGGAAGCTGCTGCTTCAGATTCTCAAAGAGAACCTACCGCCATCATCAGAGAAGTGATCTCTGACATTGCTGAGATTGTCGATGATGCAACCACGGAGGAAGTTGTAGAGGCTGGACTCCTTGTACTGGCGGTGACAGCAGTACAACAGGCAGCCACCCTTGCAGAAGCTGCTGAGGAAACAGGAAGGGTGGAAGCTGAGATTCTTGCAGCAGTAGAGCTTATAGTGCTGCATACTGTCGAAGCTGCAAGAAACCAACCAGAGCTGCAAGAACTCATTCTTGCAGCAGAAGCTGTCAATGTTACAATACCGGCCGAGGAGACGGGGTTCTTGCTGAAGACCTCAGGCGAGGCTGTTGTTCTGACAGCACTCCCTGAGAGAGAGAAGACCTCTGTAGGGGAGGTTGTTGAGATAGTACCCTCAGAGGATACTGTAGAAGAAACAGAGATAATCGATGTGCAGCTAGAGACACCTCAAGAGGAGGTTGATGCTGTAGCTGCTGCTTACTCGAAAGAACTTCCCTAGGTTACAGCAGCAGAGGTTACTTAGAACGCTGCAGTAGGACCTACCAAATTTGCCAGGATGATGAAAGAACGTAACTTGGCTACATACGGACTGAAAGGTAGTGGAGCAGGACCAGTTTCCATATCATCTGACGAAGAAAAGGCATATGATGAAGAGCACCCATCCTCAAGCTCTACAAGTTCCCAACCTAGCTACCATGAGGATGAGGTTGCAACGGAGGCACCAAGGCAGGATGCAGCACCAAACATTCAAGCTGTCATTCCCTACGTTGCATCGGTTGCCGCCTCAACAAGAAGGAATTCGGGCCTGACCCTTGACGAATCGATCGATAGGGTAGTAGCTGCTGTTAGACATCTGTTGCATGCTCTCCAAGAGCAAGAGTCTAACATGCAGAATAGCATCAGGGCCGGCACCCAATTCCACGCTGAAACCATGACTGGTTTCAAGAAGGATCATGAAATACTGCTTGGGATGATCAAACGAAAGCTCAATGATAATGCCCATAGACTGTACTTGGATCGAGTAAGGATTGAGGGAGAGCTAAAGGTAGAAGCTGCACAGAGCCACACAGAGATAAGGTTGTGCAGACGCTATGCTAAAAATGCATCGGACAGGCTGCAGACTCACTCCCTCGTCCTCGACACACTTCTAGACCATCTAACGGATCAATCCAAAAGAACCAGAAGTGTCAACGATCGATTGGGGAACTTGGAGATGATTGTCAGAGAGCTGAGGGACATCATGCTAAGCGTATTTCCTCAGCATGCTCAAGCATCCAAGGACGCCCCAGCACCAACAAAGAGGCTACGCTCCAAGGTGGTCCCAGTTGCCCCTGCTCAACCCCCAGCTTTTGATGATGCTAAAAAGAGGGAAGGATTCACAGATAAATACGGGTGCTTAGACGAAACTGATGAGGAAGAAGAAGAAGATGATGACCAACCTCTCGGCAGGAGAAGAAAGAGGTCTGGATCATCTACCGCTGCTGACATTTCCTATCCAAAGTGCTAGAGGAGAGATTATGAAGGTGGAGCAGGAGGAGCTGGTGCAGCTGCTGGAAGCAGATCAGCAGCAGGTGCTGCACACAGCAATGCTGCAGGCAAGGATGCAGCATCTCCCTCTTCTCATCATTCAAAGAGAGGGAGAGAGAGCCAGCAGCAGGGTTCAAGGAAAAGGGAAAGACATTACAACAAGAAGATGGCTGCTCAGAGAGCGGAGCAAGCCAGAGCTGAAACTGATGAGAATGCCTGGATGCAGAGGCTTGGGCTGATTGGAGAAAGAAGGTTATTTGGCAGAGACTTCTATGAGTACCCTCCTCAAGAAATTCCCCGACTCGATATAGACAACATATCTGCCAAAGTGTCAGTGCTGATGGATCAGAGGCCGGATGGGGAGAACATAGCATGGAGCTTGAACATCTTCAAGTCCATCAAGCTGCCTACTGATCGCAATCCATCTTTTGAGATGATCACACTGTACAAGAGATCTGAGTATCTCAGATAATTCAGGTTGCGGTGCAGGAAGGGCAAATTCAGCAAGTTCCAAACATGCCAATTTGCACTGAGGAGATATGAAGAGCTTACTAGGTGCAGAGAGCTTGAAATTCAGAACTTATACACCGACCTAGTGAAGTGAGGCAGGATAGTGTCTTTCTGTGAGGACTTCTGACTAAGATGGATACAGATTCCAAAGATAAAGCAGATACTTGAAGAATCCTATCAGGAGTCCATTCGAGATTGGTGGAAGGGATTGAGAAGAGCTGAGCAGGAAATGATAGATGCTGAAAGAAGACCTGAAGAATCGTCATCACGAAGGTCCCTATTTCAGTAGCTTTATATATGTATGCTCTTTGAACTCTCTGTTGTATATATCTATCCCTTGTAAAATTTCTCACAGTTAATAAAGAAATTTTTAGTTTACTGCTTTTGATCAAGTTCATCAATTATGAACTCTTGTATGCTTTTGAGCTTTCCTGAAGATATGTGATGAAGGAATAGCATGATGCATCTCTGATGAATCGAGGATTAGAATTTATCTTATCAAAGCCTTTCAAATATGTAATCCGGATGACATATGATATAATGTAAAAAATGAAAAGCTTTCTTCATGAACGAAATAATGTAAAGGTTTTGTCATCATCAAAAAGGGGGAAATTATTGGGATTTCAGTGTTTAGATTTTGATGAGATAAAATATATATGTAATAGGAAGTTTTGTGTACCCCATTTTTCACAATATTTAAGTGAAAGCATAGACTAGATATAAGTCTAGATATAGGTGTTGAAAGATGGTGGTTTCTATAAGTTACATAGCTGCATCAAGTATGTCGGAAAGAAGCTGCTGCAAGAAAGCAAATACAGCATCGCTGCAAGAAAGCAGATACAGCATCGCTGCAAAGAAGTAGTTACAGCACTACAGCAAAGTAAGAAAGAACGGTGTGCAGTATCGCTGCAAAGAAAATAATACAGGAGTACTGCAAGTAAAGATACAGCAGTACTGCACGAAGATACTGCAAGCAGGTCTAAGCTACAGCAGCACTGTGAGGAAGTAACAGCTGCAAGCAGACCTAGGATACAGCGCAAAACTTACTGCTCAAACAGTCAACAGTGCCAATGACAAACAAAGAAGTATCCTGCAATCCGAAGAAAGATAGATGCAGTACGAGGAACAAAGATCCAAGCAAGTATAAATAGAGTCGTTCCAGAGAAGATCAAAGTTGCAGACACGAAGCCAATACGAAGATGCCATGTGGACTGGCGCACTGCAGAAAACTGCTAGCCGCAACTGCCGCATTAAAAACTCTAGAAGAGAAAGTCAAGTCGCATTAAATACGAGTCATGCCTTTGATCAAGTACAATAAATTCAAAAGAGAGATATCTCCTTCAACGGATATCTTCTCATACAAGTAGAAATAGAGGATGAACGACACTGAAGCTGGTTATTGAAACATTTGCGCAAAAAACTCTCAAGCTTTCAAGTTACAATCATTCAAGTCTACTCTCAGTTTCAGTCACTCAACCTCTGTGAAGTGAAGCAAGTTCAAAGCTGAAAGATACTTCGAAGGATTCAGAAGCTCACTTCACCGCACCAGTTGAAGAACCAAACATATACTTTTTAATCTTGTTGCTGTGTGTTTAGGTTGATTTAGAGGTGTTGAACAGTTGATAGGAGAGATCCTTGCTGTTTGTATAATTGTCTAGAGTTGGTCAGCTTCCCTGTGTGGGAGTTTAGAACCCTATGTGGGTTAGCCTTTAGAGTTTGCAGTTGTTGTGTGTACGTTGGACTCTAGTAGATGATTGCTTTGTAAAGTTGATAGATTGTTAGGAAAGTCCTATAAATCAATCTTGCTTAACAAAGTTCCTGCTCGAGGTAGTAGTAGAGTGGACGTAGAAGAATTACACCAACTTTGAACCACTATAAGCTATAAATGTTTTATTGTTTTCTTATATGTGCTTTATTTTATATATATCTATCTCTGTCATAAGCATAAAACGTTTTGAAAATGATCATATTTGAGAAAATCAGCCTTGTGTTATAAATCGTATTTTTATGCTGCGTATAAACTCTAGTTACAGCGTGTGGCACTGCATCCTAGTGCTGTAAGCAGTAACTGTCTGGCGCTACAAGTTCAAGTAACTTGCAGAACATAAAGGTTTTTCAAAAGATTTGCAAAATCAACCAAGGTTCATTCACCCCCCCTCTCCACCCCTCTGAACCTCGGACACCACTTGGGACCAACAATCATATAGTGCAAGCAAACATATAAAATACTATGTTTATGCATTGTAGTTGCAAATGAATTTCTACTTACCTTGTCTCCCAGAATAATTATTTTGAAACCTCTTTAATCTTGTGCTTACACAACCAATCTAAAGTTATAAGTAAAATATTATTATTAGATTAATTACAAAAATAATATTCTGATTACTATATAACATTTAAAGCATAACAATTTAACAATTTTCATCCAACAATGAACGTCTTAGACTAATTAAACCAAATTTCTCAAATCACAAAATCATTAATCCTTGTAAACAAATAATTAATCATTGAACTAGAGAAATACACATCTTTAACAATTATCATTTCTTAATATTTCAGCAAAATTATTAATTCTAGAATTAGATTTTTACAATCACAATGATACAGTACTTACCGTATCAATTTAAATTCCTTATGATAAGATAACCAAGCATACCTTATAAACTCACTTTATTTTGATTAATTTTATACTTCCTGTTAATTAATAATTATCATTTTACAAAATATTTAAAAATTAAATTCATATACTGAAGAAATAATATAATTTGGGAAAACTCATATTTAAATGCATCTAATTTAATGATTATATAAGCACACATATCTAATTAACTTAAGTATTAAAATATTGGAATCATGAACAAAAACTGAAACTTCATTTAAAAGTTAAGGCAAGTTACATACCTCTGTTTACAGCTTCTGTCCTTCCCCTCTTTTTATTTTTTTATTTTTATTTCTCCTCCCCAATCAAAAAACAAAAGAATATATATGCAACCTATACATCCACCGCCTCCGAAAGCTTCAACTATAAGTTTCCCCTTTTTTTAATTATATTATTATTATTATTATTATTATTATTATTATATTATATTATATAATAAACCTGCTTTCTTTATATTTGCACACACCTCACTTACACATAAATGTACTGTATACATATTATCATATTATATACATGTGCACATAACAATTTTTTTTAAACTTTATTTTTTTATTTTTCCTTTATAATTTATATTCTTAATTATTAAAGTCTTAAACAATTATAATGGTATTTTCTCAATGCCAATTTTGTGGTAGCATATAAATAATCGAATATTTAAAAGCAAAATATATAATAATGTAAGACGATAAATAGCACACAAATAATAAGAGATGTATATGATGCATGAAGTGTATTGATCAATAAGTAACGAGGGGCTCGGGTCTCACACTGCGGTCCCCTGAGCGGCATCTTTGTGGGAATATCAGCAAATGCTGAGCTCGATGTTCAGACTTCCTCGATAGTAGAAGGTGCTGGACTCCTGACCACCTTAGTCTTGAAAGAACTGGATCCTAGGTCTAGGTCCTCCAAGTTGTATTCACACTCCTTGGATGCCCCTTGATCATAATCCCGAACCAACCCACTCCTAGAAGATCCATTGGATAAAGACATAATTTAAGCAAGGAAAAACAAAATTACCTAAATGACATATGGATGGTTGATTCTTCTTTGTCACTGCAGTGTGGTTAATGTTGTTTGGAGTTTTGAAAGATTTTTACAAGAGTTTTGAGTTCACGAAAAGAAAAAATGAGGTGATCGCCTTTATTTATAAGGAGGACGTGACTTTTACACTTCCATTCCATGCAATGATGACATGTATTCAATCAGATAGACCTCGATGACCCACGTGTAGAACAGGGAAAGAAGGTCAAGCTTGATACCTTTCGCATGGGCTCAGCTAGATTGGTTGTGTTCGATTAGGTCCCAACAAAATTAAAATTCTTCTCACGATCTAAGGGATTATTGTTGGATCCATCAAGTTGAGGCCGGTTATACAAAGATCTGGTCGGTCAAGAGAGATTACCGGCCAGAACCAGTTTCGTGATGTTAAGCCGCAGTTTGACCCTAGTTCGGATACAATACTTGCTCGGTCATCTTGAAAAGCCGACCAAGACTAATTCGCGGAAGTCCCAAAAGGGTAGTCTACCGACCCAACCAGAAAACGATGAGCAAGACTAGAGGAATGGTCGGTTAGGCTCAGTTGGGACATCCTAAACAACTATCCTATAAAATCGAAAGTAATAGGAGCAAACCAACTCCTCACTTCTTTAAAGATATGAGGTAGTTGAAGAAAAGATCATGGAGAGATGGAGGCTATCCCCATTACTTATATTTTTTAGTCTACAAATAGTAGAAAGTCAGATGTAAAAAGGGTTAAAAAAATTATTGTATTGAAGCACAAGAGAGCTCATTTCTTACATATATAAAATACGTTTTGACCGGCCACATCTGACCGACCAGAATAAGCTGATCAAAATTGCCCGAGTAGGTTCCGGGTACAACGTTTTCTTCACATTTTATTCGATTTTTTATCCAATTTGGTTCATTTAGTTTGGATTATTTTTATTTGGGTGTTTAGCTAAGAATTTACACTTAAACAAATTCCAATGTCAAAATATATGTTTTTTCTCTCTTCTTGTTGCGCTACCATATTCTTCTTCTTATTATCTTTTTCTTCTATTTTTCTCTCTTCTTCGTATTGTCGTATGCCTCTTCACCATTATTGTTTTTTTAATGATCATTTTCTTCTTCTTCTTCTTCTTCTTCTTCTTCACTTTGATGTTCTTTTTTTTAGTTATCTTTGTTCTTCACTAACGCCTACTCCTCCATTTACCGATGTTGTTCTTCTCTTTGTCACAATTATTATACTCTTTTCTTCTTCATGATTTAATATGTTAGATCGCAACTCAATGTTTGGTTTTAATCAATTTCTTCTTCTCTCTTCTTAATATATTATGTAGAACCCCGAACCTTTTATGCATATTTCTATTAGTTTATTTTCTTCCTACATCATCTTTTAATTTAAATTATCTTTTGATATACACATATTTATTTTCATTTAGCTTTATCAACGGTTTTGGGTTCGACTACGCCGCCAGCACCAAGACTAAGTGAAATGTGATATGAGAATTATAAAATTACAAGAATAAGAATCTAGCATCGGGCTTAAGGTTTAAGGAATTAAAAGAAAATAATACAAGCTTGGAATAAGATAACGGTAGATTTTATCGGCTACATAATTGTGAAAAATCAATTAATAATAGAGTTTTATAAGGATTAATGATAATAAAAAATTATAGAAAATCCTTAAATATGTTAAGGTGTATGTGAATAATTATTTTGGGCATAAATAAAATTATTGCACATAAAATCCACAAATATCTTTTATTAAAGCTAACTTTAAATAATTGTGGAAAAATCATTGTTATTTAGTGAATGAACAATGTGCCCATTTGCCCTCATTTATTCTATAAATATGATGGATCCTGTAACGCCCAGGACAAAAATGAATCATAATTGATTAATTAAATAAGTAAACCTTAATTGAAATATCTTATGTGTATTAACTCTTGAGTGTTTAATTTAATTACGTGCGTTTCAGAGATGTGTTTAACGATCAGTTTTAAAAGGATAAAATTTATACACATGGAAAATATAATATTTTTATAACATTAGATGCGTAATGGAAAAATGAGAAGATAGAAACAAACTAGAGGTCAATCGGACACCCGTAACTCAAACGACGAAGAAAAGGGCAAAATACGAAGTTTCGGAAAAACACGGAACGGGATCTGGATGAACAGTAACCGACCTTATCGTGAACAGTAAATTTTTCAGATTTTCTATAAATAGGCCCTCATTCGATTTCATTTTTCACGTTTCTTCGAACGAGCCGAAAAGCGCCGAACACACGTAAGTCTTTCTCTCCTCTCTCTTTCTTTTTTTAAATTATATATTCCGTTTCCGGCGAGCCGCTGCCGCCGGAGCGCCGCCGCCGCTGCCGGAAAATTTCAAAGTTTTCGGATTCGGCTGATTTTCACACACAACGTAGCCCTCGACGATACGAGTCTAAGGCAACTTCCGAAATTTAATTCCGATTCTCCGTTCGCCAGAAAATGGCGAAAAACCGCCGCTGCCGTCGCCGGAAAAAGTCAAACCCGACCGTTTCAGCTGATTTTCGTACACAACGTAGCCCTCGATGAGACGAGTCTAGGAAAACTTCCAGAATTCAATTGCGATACCCCGTTGGCCGGAAAATGGCAAAAAACCATCTCCAAACCCTAAACCCTTGCTTCTTGTCACCTTTTCTCTCTCCCGTTTTTCTCTCTCTCGCCCTTCTTCTCGTGGTTGCAGGCATCGGAGGGCCTCCTGGAGTGGTGGACTAGCCACTGGTAGGGTGGCGCCGCCTTGGGTGGCGGCGCCGGTGCCGGAAAATGGATTGGAAAAGTAGTTGTTACATTGATTTTGTGTAAAAATCTGTGCGACGAAGGGTTTTTGAGGCCGTTTATCAGGCAGTATTCATGACGGAATCCGGTGAGGGATGGCTGTATCTCATAGCCGGTGTTTCAGGCTATCCATAGGACTAAGTTTTGGCGGCATAGGGTGTCTACACCGCCACCGGTGGCTCCGGGAAGATGGCTAGTCGAGCAGGTCGACGACGGGAGACCGGGCGAGCGACGGGGATGAGGCTGCCGAGAAAACTCGGCAGCTGCCGAGCCATACTGCCCCGCTGCCGAGAAAACCAGGCAGCAACGGGAGACATTTGCCTGTTTTTTTTTCCCGTCGTCGGGAAACGCCGACGAGGTTTTTCCCGTCGACGGGATCGCGTACGACGACGTATTTCGATGCGATTTTCGATCCGAATCTCGTTTTATTTTCATCGTACCTTATCACCGAGTCATCACCAACGAGACCGGGGGTCGTGGGTCCCGGTCAAAGTCAACCCTTTGACCAAATTACCGAAATACCCTTCAATCTTAAAATGCTCCGTTCGAGCTCGTTTCAACTCCGATTGAGCTCATTCTTGTTTAGTTGTGATCCAAATTTCATTCTCTTTCACCTCAGATGTATAAACTGATATTTCCCTCTTGTTTCTTCAGCTTCAATCGTTAGGCCCTCTATTCCGATCCGTCTCGTTTCGATCGATAGCATCCAATTCGATATCGTTTAAATCCTTAATTATATTTCATAAATATCTAAAAGCACCGTAAATTATGTAGGCTACTTGTTGGATTGAAGCATTGAGATACGTGATCTTGGATACTTGCAACTCACGTGGTAACCACCGAACAAGATGGGGGTAATTTCTAACTCTTTATCTGTTTACAGTTTTCCCTATTCTAAGCATGACTGAGGAATACTAAATGCTGTGATTATACTTGCTGTGACATACATAAACTATGAGGGGTGGGCCCGCTGAGGCGCTCCTTCATGCATTCGTCCCTAACCCCCATTCTTCTATGAAAGGTTTGGTGGTCCTTGAAATGCACCAACGGTAATTGAGACCGTTTTATGGGATAAGACGGGCGATGCCCGCACCTATTCGTCCCTTACCATTTCTAATGTTTGCTGTGCATATTTTGTGTTGTGATTAGTGATGATTATACGTAATTCTGATTCATATATATGTGTTAAGATTTAGACGTGGATTTTATTCCCCACGAGTGTATTCAACGCACTCACCCCTTATTCTGTAATTCACGTTACAGGAGGTGATAGGCATGATGAACCCTAGAAGGAGAGAGGAGGTGCTATTCTTTTGGATCTGTAAATTATTTTAATATGATATTTCTCAAACTTTTGTCTTTATAAAACAATGTTGTAAGAAATCCAAGTTTTGCGGTTAGATGATGTGTATTCGGGATGTGAGATCCTGATGATGATGTATGTATGGGATGTGAGTTTCTGATGTCTTTTCCGCTGTGAGTATTATGTTGAATCGGTTGAAACCGATGGTTCATGTATAATATCTTCTGTTCGTCTCTTATCTCTTTTCTTCCTGCACGCCCATGTGGAAAACTCTGATAAATTTTATGAAAGAAAATTGGGGCGTGACAGATCCTAATTTGAGGATCATTTTCACACACAACACATACTAAATCTCTACACACACTATTTACACACACTTGCTCTTCAAGTTTGCTACAAGGTAGTCTTCTCACCTTCTTCATTTCCAAAGCTTTGATCATGTGGAATATGCATGTTTTTAGTTAGATAATCATACTATAACATGATCTAGGCTTAGATGATGGTTTATTGTTGAGAGATGTTTTAAGAAAAATCATTATATGTTGAATGAAAGTGTGGGAGGTAAAGGGGCTGTTATGGGGCTGTTTTTAGAGGTATTCTTGGGCTGTTTTTATGACCTTTTTATATGTTAAAATACATGTTATGAGAAGCATAAATATGATTTTAGATCATGTTTTGGACTTGTGTAGAGAAAGTTATGAATTTTACAAGTTTTCTTCATTTCTTTGCATACTTGGGTCTTAGAAGCTTATATTGATGTTAGGTGATTATTTTGAGCATGAAAATATGTTTATATGTTTATATGATGAAGAATCATGCTTTAATGCACTAAAATGATGAGTAAATAATGTTTTATGCATCTTCAAAAATTGTGTTGAAGGGGTAGCCGAAATTGTTGAAGCTTGGAAGAGTGTATGTGTTTTGTGCTTTAATCCAAATTCATTTTCACTTAGGGATGTTAAGGGGACACTTAGGTGGTTATAGGGAGGTTATAGGATAGCATATCCCACCATAAAATTAGGAATGTTGTCTAATGTCATTACATTTTACTAATGATGGAAAAAGTCTTTAATCATTCTCTAAATTTTATTAATTGTGTTCTCCCACTTGCTTAAACATATTTATGTATAATCTTTGATAACCTAATGATGTTTAACAATGATTCATAATATTTAAGGAATAATTATGAATAATTAAGAATTAGTTTAAGATGAATTAAACTAATAAGATAAGAGATATTTTTCTAATCTTAAATATTTGACTATTAATAGTCATTAATAATTAATTAAGTAATAATAATTATTATGAAATCGTAATTGATAATCACTCAATGATTAATTAGAGTCTAATTAAGAATAAACTTTAATTATTAACCATTTAAGGATAAAATGTTAACTTCTTATTCATTAATTATGTAATCATAATTTAAGTTTAATGATTTAATCAATAACTAAGGGTTAAAGAATGATTAAAAACTTAATTAATATAGATTAAAATTAACTAATAATAATCAATAATTAAGCTATAATTATAAAGATTAAGCTTTAATTAGAAAAGATTAAGCTTAATGAAGTTTATTAAAAGCTTTTGATTAATGATTAAGAGTTAATTAAAATATTTAAAGACCTAATTTAGATTCTAAAAGCATCGATAATCTAAAAATTTGAGAAGTCCCGATGATTAAAAAATTTATTATGTGACATGCTAGGTGCGGAGCGATCGAATTCGTAGTTGCAACAACTTTATCAAAGAAAAGATTTTGAGGTAGGTAACTACAAACTGTAAGTAAGTGTTAGGTTATAATATTGTTGATGCGTATAATGCTTATATGTTCGCCTTCGGGCATATGGACCGTAAGGTCACAATGATAAATATGAAGCCTAAGTGTTTGATAAAATGCATAAATGAGATGGGTGAGAATACAATTTTTTAGTTTCAAGTTGAGTGTTGTATATATCAATTTATACTCGGATATTTTTGTAATGCATGATATTTTGTCACTATTTCTTACTCAATTGTGACGAATTCTATTTTTATCATTAATATATGCATTTTTTGTGTGGTTATAGAATTCTCTTTCATGTTAACTTTATGAAGTTTTCAGGCTGGGCCAGATGACTCTTTGAATGAAGTTACTTTGAAGATTTTGAAAAATGGTGTAGCCACAGTTCCCATTATTCATTCTTCTTCAGCAGATGCCTCAAACCCACATCTGTTACATCTTGCTTCACTATCTGGGAATCTCAAATGTGAGCAATGTGAATCCCCCACTTATGTATTCGACTGTGAATTTTGTGTCCATAAATTACTGTTTATTTATGGTGTGTGCTCGTATTGTAATTAATATGTTTCGTTATTTTACAGGCATTTGCTGGTTTTTTAGGCATTCTCCCAGCTTATTACCAGTACTTCAATTGTCAATTTGTTCAATCCCTTTGGGCACTTGGGTTCCGAAAATTGGAGAGCCAAATTGCCGACCACTGGCAATGTTGAGACCCAGTGCTTCTCTTAGTGCAACATTAAATTTATTAATTCAAGGTAGATATACTGGAAAACTGGTTATCCTTGCTTCAATTCTTCTTCTACCTGTTTGGCACTCTACTGTTAATTGTAATAGATTATTTTTTTCTAGCCTTATCCATAAATACTTTAAATCTGAAAACAGTTTTGAAACAAGTTTACTTTTTTCTAATTTCAGCTCCAAAAGGTTTTTAAATGATATTATGAGGGACTTTTGTTTGTCTTTGGCCGTGGTATGGTGTTTTGTCTTGCAAATTAACTTTATAATGAACATTTTTATATACTTGTAGCTTCTAGCCATGGATGCATTGATCATGCTGCTGAAGTCCCTCTAAGTTATTTTATTTAAATCCATGAATTCTACTTCCAGTAGTTGCACATTGTTTATATCATTTTTGGGTATGTAATGGATCCTTAATTCTTTTGTTTTGGTGGTTTTGAATGCAAAACTACTTGAGTTATGCTGGCTTTTGCTCTAGTGTGGATTCTGCATAAAGCAGCTCTTTTTCAAAGGAAAATTACTACATTTTAAGAAGTATTTGGAAGATTGACATTTTATCATTTTCGATATTTGTTATTCTATATATATATATGATACTTCATATATGCATTATAGTAATTTATTATGCATTTAGTGAGAGTGATGAGCAATGAAGAGGAGGAAGAGGAAGAAATGAAAAGAAAGAAAGGGGAGACACGTGTCAACTCTAGATTTTTCCAAAGTTTTGTGTTCCATCACATACATGTTCAATCAATGTTTGTTTCAATTAATTCTTAATTTATTCACATTTGTATAATCTATATATATCTTTTTGATAGAAAATATTCAATATTTATGTTCTAATATTTTATTTTTCTGAATTAGAATAAAGTTTGGTCCCCATATACAATATAAAAATTTAATATATTCAATTATATTTATAGAAAATATATATTTGACCAAAAAATCATTTCTTATTTCTCAATTCGTGTAACATTGAATTCATGTTTAGTTGAATGAAAGTGTTGGGATTTTTTTTTCTTTGAAGTTGTTGCATTTGTATTTATTTTATTGAATGTTTAGATCTTTTAAGTTGATTATACATGAAAGCTTTTGAATTTTAGATTGTAGAGACTGAGGATTTATTTTTGTTCTTAGTTTGAGCTAGTCACTTTTTCTATGTTTATCTGAGAATTGATTCTTAGTTATATCCAAATCATTTACAGAGGATTACCATAACTGAATTCCTGTTTTAGTTATGGTGAAAGTGTAGGGTTTAGTTTTATTATATGTAGTGACATAGCATCTTTTTGTTATTTATATGAGCATATCACTAGTTTTTATGTTTCTATAAGAAATAGTTTTAGATTTATAAGTAAAACATTTACAAATGATCGCTACAATTGTAGGTATAAGAATATAGAGCAGTTAAACTTATAAAAATATATTGTTGTTCCTTGATTTGATGTTATTCCTTATGATTCAATTTTTAGATTAATCAAAGTTTTACTTTTTAGTCTCAGAATGAGTTTGATGGAGAAATATGTGATAGAATCGAATTGTATAAACGTACTCATTATACTGAGAAAGATGGATGGTCTAGTGATAAGGCAAAAGATAATTGGGTAAGTTGCATACAAATTTCTTTTATGAGAATTCAATTCTATTAATTGTAATATTGTTGAGTATTAATTGTTTACATTTATATGTTCAACTAGGAGAAGATGGTTAAATTAGTGGAGCAATATAAAGAAGAATGAACTGATAAGAGTCCTGATGAGATAGTTTTTGAGGTCCTTGGACATGGATTTGGTTATGTAAAAGGCTCAGGGCATGGTCGAAAACCTCCAAGCAGACGAAACACTTTATATGAATCATCTACCCAACAACTACAAAAGAATTTTCAAGAGACACAGGAACAACTATAACAGTCTGAAACACAAGTGAACTAATTGAAGACACAAGTGGTTGAATTTGAGAACGAAGTGACTAGTTTGAAGAACCAACTATCTCAACAAGGTGCAAATATCAATAAGCTTATGGAATTTCTTGCTGCTAAAGGAATTGAGCTCTGAAATATTTTCAAGGTTAGTTTAAATTGTTTTCTATTTGTATATTATTTGTTAGTTTATTATGTGTTTTTTTAATTTAATTTTGTTTACGTGTATGATTTAAATGGTTTATGTATTTATTCATTGTCTAACTTTTTTTTCTTAAAGTTTGCTTTTGTAATTGTATTTTTCGACCATTGTTATGTGTCATTGAGGAATAAAAAATTTCATATACATTGTTTCGAGTATATTTACTTTTAATATACTAATATTGATTTGGAATATATAGGTGAATCTTTTTATATTTAGATGGTTGTGGATTTCCTCACGAGAAGTTTTTATTCTTGCCACTTTGAAGTTTTGAAAGAAGCAAGAAAGGAAATAAGATTCAGGATTATAGTCCTAATATTTATTTAGATAGTTTGGTCCTTTTTAAGTGATGATCATTCTTGTTTCATTTTCTTATATTAACTAAAATTGTTAATTTCATTGGTCAAACTTGGATATTTGCCACTGTCTTTTAGTATTTTTAAATATTTGCATTTATTCTGGTACTTGAATATGTATATTCTTTTAGTTTTGTGCACAATTTGGTTTTGGAATAAATTTGTGATCTTATAATGAAAAACAAATTTGGTATAGTTATAATTATTATTAAGTGATAAATTTAAAATATTTACAACTAGAGCCGGGTAACAACAATATATTTTGTCACAAATATATAATGAAATATATTTTACAAAAGATGACATTAATATAACAATTTTGTCTCTATATGTTAATTTTTTTTTCTGTAATCACGAACGTCGTCACATAAAATCAATAAGTTAATGACGATGATTATTTTGTCATGAAAAAAACTAAACTTATCTCAATGAATTAATTTAGTTGTCATGATAAATATTCATTTAGTGATATATAATATTTTGTCACCAAATATTGTTTGTCACTGTACGTGTATATCTTGTGACGGATAAAAATCGTCATATATTTTTTTGACGAAAACAATATGTTGTCATAATACTTTTATTTTCAGTGATAATTAATATTTGTCATCAAATGCTAATTTATCACGACAACATGATATATTTATTAAATGACGACTAAAATTTTGTCATCATCTAGTAACTCTTACATGATGAATTATTTAAAGATGACGAAATAATTAATATTTTAACGACAATAAAGTCGTCACCAAATAACGATGTGTTCAGTAAAATATTTGATTTTGTCACTGAAGTTCAATGTTTACATGACATTAAGACATTTGTCATTTAAAGTTAACCATTTAGATGACGAAATAACATAATAGGTGACAAAAATTTTAAGGAAAAAATGACGAGTTAAATGTCACTATAAATGATAAAATCTGGTGATGATGCCTTTAGCGTCATTAAAAGTTCACTATTTAATGATAAATTTAAAAAATTGTCACATTTTTCTTTTGTGACGCACCTACAACGACGATCATTGCAACACTAAGATTTAGTCACCAAATACTTTTAGTGACGAAAAATAGCACTTAAATGACAAATTTTCTTGTCACTATTTCTCAAATTTCTTGTAGTGTCGGGCATATGGACCGTAAGGTCACAATGATAAATATGGCCATAAGGGCCAGGTCATAAGAACCATAATGAGGGCACAAGGCCCTAGCCACAAGGGCTAATAGACCACAAGGGTCGAATATTGATAAATTATGCAGGGACGTATGTGGCATGTACAAATCAATTGGTATAACTTCTTGCAGATGTTCCCATTGAGTTTTATGCTCATGTCTTACTTTAATATATTTTCAGACTAAGGAGGCGGAGCGTAGGGTCCGGTGCAGTCAAGGGTTCCCCATATCATTTTACGCTAAAGTTAAGTATTTTGCTTATGATATATGCATAAGTTAATAAAGATCTAAAACACGCTTGATGACTCTCTTTTGTGTAATCCAACGTTTCTTTTGTGGGCTCCTTTTATATTTAATTAACTAAGTTCTCTTCCGCTTTTAGTAATTACCTATTTATTTATTTATATCTAAAAAAAATTAAGTACATTTTATATAAGTAGCATGAAGTAGTGTACTCGGCCTAGAATAGTGGGCTGGGGGCGCTATAGAGTGGTATCAAAGCGGGTCCACGTTTCTGTATACTTATCCTAATATTTTATTTTAACGGGATATAAAGATAGTTTAATGGAGACCGCGACTATGCCAATGGCCTGCACTCGCTCCGAGGTATGCATGTTTTATATGAAGGTTTAAATTTCATGAAGTATAAAAGATAAATTTTATTGCTGGATTATGAATGTTTATGATTGCATCTTATATTTAAAGTTATTTATTATCATGAAAGTAAGTAGTTGATGTAATAAAGTATGATTTAAGTATGTTTCCAGCGCATGATTTATGAAAGTCTATTTGAAATCATAGAATAAATGTTTTATGCATTATTTGTGAGTATAGATCACATTGCATTGAGAATATAGAAACCGATATACCCCTTGTGATATTAGATGAATAGACAAGGGAGGATCCTTGGTTTTCATCGAGTGAATGTTTTAGTTCAACCATGAGAGATGCTTAGGCATTATGAGAACTTTAGACAAATAGGATAGTCACTCAAGCAGTACATTAATTTTTTTACATATATGAGACACCGAGTCATGTGAGTAGGGCTTAGAATTAGTGATCGTCGCTCACTTAGCTGCTACTCTTCGACCATATATTCGTAGCTTTGCCTATCTATGTTTTATGAAATGGTAGACTATGACTCAAACTTATCTGAGCCCCAGACATTTGTTAGGAACCTATTTCCTAATCATACCACCGAGAGGTCGACCACGTAGGGTACAATATGAGGAACAAGAACCCTCAATAGGCTCTGCAGCCCAGAGGCAGGGCCCCCCACCTGTTCGAACTGGAGCATCCAGTGCAGAATTTGCTCATGAGTTCCTCAACACATTGCAAGGATTTGTACAACAACCTCAGCCAGGTGTAGAAATGCCACGTCAGAACCAGAACACCAATGTTATTGTAGAGCAATTTCGAAGATTTGCACCCCTTAGGTTCAAAAGAAACGAGGGACCAATGGTAATGGAGGAGTGGATTCTCGAGCTAGAGCGTATTTATGATCATATAGAGCTATCAGAGACCCAGAAGGTGTCATGTGCCAAATTTCAGCTAGCCGAAGATGTTGGACATTGGTGGAAATCCTTTGAACGAACCCTCACTGAAGAACAAAAACATAACATGGTATGGGAAGAATTCAAGGAAATGATGATGGAACGTTATTTTCCTCAAGCTTTACGTGATCAGAAGGAGTTGGAGTTCGTCAACTTACGCCAAGGGACCTTGCCGGTGATGGAATATGAGAGACATTTTAACCAGTTCTCAAAATATGCCCCACATTTGGTAGCGATAGATGAAAGGAAACCGAGGAGATTCGAGCAAGGGCTACGCCCTGAAGTTGGAGGAATAGTTGCAGGGTTGAAGTTACCAATATAGGGAGGTTTTTGAGCGAGCCCAAATCATCTCGATTAGCCAAAATCTAGAGTTTAACCAATTAAATCAAAAACCTAATGACTTATCTAGGAAAAGGAAGTGGGATGTATATAAAGGAAGGGCACCATATTTTGTCAAAAAGAGTAAGCCTATTGGGGTATCGACTACCCAAGGGAATATACCACAATGTCCTACTTGTGGAAAATGTCATACAGAAGAGTGCTTAGCTGGGATGAATGTTTACTTCAAGTGTCGTCAACCAGGACACAAGTATTATGAGTGCCCCAAACATGATGCGATCGGGCTATCTAGGACTAATACCCGTGCACCGAAGAAGATTGGAAACGCTCACGTCCTTGCTTTAGAAGGACAAGCAGATGAGAACAACACAATGACAAGTATGTTACCTGTGTTTACTATACCGGCCTTGGTTTTATTCGACACTGGTGCTTCACATTCATTCATGTTAGAGAACTTTAGAAGAAAGCTAAACCTAGAGTGTTTTAGTGAAGGGGTTGGATTAGAAGTGAGCATCCCTTCTGGAAAGACTATTAGGACAAACGTTAAAGTAAAAGGAGTTAAGATGAAAATTTGTCACCAAACTTTAGAAGCTGATTTGCATGTTTTAGAGATGAAGAATTTCGATATCATTCTGGGAATAGATTGGCTGAGTAAATATAGAGTAACCATTCGATGTTTTGAACGTGAACTGCAATTTAAAAGACCGGATGGATCCACATTCATATATTATGGAGTAAGACTACCCAGAGACTGCGTGTGGTATCTGCAATGAAAGCCACAAAGAAGCTAAGGAAGAAAGGTTGCCAAGGATTTCTAGTTAATATCATGGAAAATAAGATAAATGAGAAAGTCATTGCGAACATGCCAGTAGTAAGAGAATTCCAAGATGTATTTCCTGACGACTTACTTGGAATTCCACCTGATAGACGAGTGGAGTTCACTGTGGACTTGATTCCTGGAGCTGCACCGGTATCTAAAACACCTTACCGTATGACACCAAAGGAATTACAAGAGCTGAGGGTACAATTACAAGAATTGCTTGATAAGAAATTCATTAGGCCAAGCGTGTCACCCTGGGGAGCACCAGTATTGTTCGTAAGGAAGAATGATGGATCGTTGTGAATGTGTATTGACTACAGAGAGCTCAGTCGTCTAACTATCAAGAACAAATACCCATTGCCTAGGATTGAAGATTTATTTGACCAATTGAAGGGTGCGTATATTTTCAAAAATCGATCTAAAATCGGGATATCACCAACTGACGATAAGAGAGGCCAACATACTGAAGACAACTTTTCAGACGCGTTACGGACATTATGAATTCATGGTGATGCCGTTTGGACTATCCAATGCCCCAGCAGTATTCATGGACTTGATGAACAGAGTTTTCCACCCATACTTGGACCAGTTTGTCATAGTTTTCATAGATGATATTCTGGTGTACTCACGAACTAAGGAACAACATGAAGAACACCTTAGAGTAGTTTTGGAAATCTTATGACAAGAGAAGTTATATGGTAAATTCAGTAAGTGCGAATTCTGGTTGGATAGAATTGTTTTCTTAGGACACGTTGTGACTTCAAAAGGAATTGAAGTAGACTCAAGCAAAGTCGAGACTATATTAGACTAGAAGGCGCCAAAGAATGTGAACGAAGTGCGTAGTTACTTAGGGTTAGCCGGATATTATAGAAGATTCATACAAGATTTCTCAAAAATAGTAAGGCCACTAACTCAGTTGACCAAGAAGACAAGAAGTTTATTTGGACTGAAGAATATGACAACAGTTTTCAAGAACTCAAACAAAGGTTAGTATCGGCGCCTATTTTAGCCATTACAGAAGGGGCAGAAGGATTGGTTATCTATACAGATGCATCAAAGCAAGGTCTTGGATGTGTACTAATGCAGTATGAAAAGGTGATTGCATAGCATCGAGACAACTAAAAACTGCATGAGCTTAACTATCCAACACACAATCTGGAGCTAGTTGCAGTTGTTCATGCATTACAGATTTGGAGGCACTACCTTTATAGTGGAAGATGTGAAATATACACCGATCAAAAAAGCCTGAAGTATTTTTTCACTCAAAAGGACCTTAACATGCGATAGAGAAGATGGCTAGAACTGGTAAAAGAATATGATTGTACCATCCACTACCATCCAGGAAAGACAAATGTTGTAGCAGACGCACTCAGTTGAAAGAATGATGGCCAATTAGTTGTTTTACCTACACAACAAAACAAGCTAATTCTAGAATTTGCTAGGTTAAATTTGGAGTTTGTTGAGAAAAACCACATTAGGATGACCTTTAGTATGGAACAATTTGCCTAGTTGTACATTCAGGAAATAATAAGGCTACATGGAGTGCCAGTGTCTATAGTGTCTGATCGTGATACTCATTTTACGTCAAAGTTTTGGAAAAGTTTGCAAATTGCTATGGGTACCAGACTAAACTTTAGTACAGCTTACCACCCCCAAACCAACGGTTAATCTGAGAGAACCATTCAGATTTTAGAGGACATGCTCAGAGCTTGTATATTAGATCTTGGTGGAAGTTGGGTAACCTACTTGCCCCTTGTGGAGTTCGCATACAACAATAGCTACCAAGCTACCATCAAGATGGCACCATATAAAGCACTTTATGGAAGGAGATGCAGATCACCAATACATTGGGATGAAGTCGGCGAGAGGAAGATCTTAGGGGCCGGAGATCATTAAGAAGACTGTCGAAACAGTAACCAAAATTCATGAGAGAATCAAAGCAGCACAAGATAGACAGAAGTCATATGCTGACACTCGAAGAAAGGACATACATTTTGAGATTGGAGACAAAGTATTCGTTAGAGTTGCACCAATGAAAGGAGTCATTCGATTTGGAAAAAAGAGAAAGTTAAGACCAAAATTCCTTCAGAGAATAGGAGATGTGGCTTACCGTTTAGCTTTACCCCCAGACTTAACATCCGTCCACGATATCTTTCATATTTCAATGCTTAGGAAGTATGTTTCAGATCATAACCATCACATTAGTTATGTGGGCCTTGAGATTAACAAGCATTTGACTTATGAGGAGAGCCCCATAGCAGTACTTGGGAGAAAAACACATGTTTGAAGAAATCGGGAGGTACCTTTAGTTTTAATCCAATGGACTGGACATGGGAAAGAAGAAGCTACTTGGGAACGAGAAGAAGAAATCTTAGCTAGATATCCGAACCTTTTGACCTAAGTAAGTAGCAATTTCGAGGACAAAATTTTTTTTAGTAGGGAATGATGTAGCATCCCGAACCTTTTATCCATATTTCTATTACTTTATTTTCTTGCTACATCATCTTTCAGTTTAAATTATCTTTTGATATACACATCTTTATTTTCATCTACCTTTATCAACGATTTTGAGTTCGACTGCACCGCCAGCACCGAGACTAAGTGAAATGTGATATGAGAATTATAAAATTACAAGAACAAGAATATAGCATCGGGCTTCAGGTTTAAGAAATTAAAAGAAAATAATACAAGCTTGGAATAAGATAACGGTAGAATTTATCAGCTAAATAATTGTGAAAAATCAATTAATAATAGAGTTTTATTAGGATTAATGATAATGAAAAGTTATAAAAAATTCTTAAATATATTAAGGTGTATGTGAATAATTATTTTGGGCATAAATAAAATTATTGCACATAAAATCCACAAATATCTTTTATTAAAGCTAACATTAAATAATTGTGGAAAAATCATTGTTATTTAGTGAATGACCATGTGCCCTTTTGCCCTCATTTATTCTATAAATATGATGGATCCTAATTTGAGGATCATTTTCACACACAACACATACTAAATCTCTACACACACTATTTACACACACTTGCTCTTCAAGTTTGCTACAAGGTAGTCTTCTCACCTTCTTCATTTCCAAAGCTTTGACTGTAACGTCCCGATTCTTTTGTAATTAAACCTTAACCGAGACGTTACTTATTTATAAAAACATCACTCTTTTAGGAACAAAATAAAGATAAATTAAAATTTAATTCTATTATAAAAATTCATTTCCATAATTCATAAAAAATATTATACTTTAAAATAAAAACAATTACAACCTTTTTCTATTGGCTACCAGCATCCACCGCTCGCACTCTACGCCTTCAACTTCTTATACTGAAAACATTTTAAAAAGAGGGTGAGTGTTTGAAATACACTCAGTGGGGTAGGGAAACTCGGGAGGATATAAAATAATTTCCAAAGATTTTATACACACACCAAAACACCATTTTATCACATATAACAGATTTTCGTAAAACGTTTGTCTTTTAATAAAAAATCGTAGAAAATTGATCATTTCAATCACTTGACTTAAATCATTTTATAATGTAAGCATCCATCTCTAATCAATCATCCTTTACATTCAAACATATCACTTTCATTATCACATCTACGGTTTTTAACCGTCTTGCAATACATATGCGGGTCTTAGCCGCCCTGAAAACATTTTACGTTTATTAACCGTCATAATACGGTGATCAGCCGTCATATGCGAGCCCTAGCCGCCTTGCATACGCATGCACATGCACATATCACTTCATTTTCACATTTACGGTTTTAAGCCGTCTTGTAAACATACAATCAATCATTCACGTTCAAACATCACTTTTCATATAGTTTACGGTGCTTAGCCGCCATGAAAGCATTTTGCGGTTCTTAGCCGCCGTAAAAACATTTTTACGGTTATTAACCGTTATAATACGGTGATCAGCCGTCATATGCGAGCCCTAGCCGCCTTGCATACGCATGCACACGCGCACATAATTTCATCACATTTTCACATATCAAACATACACATAAAAGCACATGTACTGAACAAAACACCAACTTTCAAGTCATCATACGTCATAACACGTTTATTCATAGACACTTCAATATGTCACATTTCACATAGAATAAGATTCACCTTCATCATATAATAACATTTCATATAGCATAATAAAATTCGTAATTTAAATATTTTGAAAGTAATATAAATACCGACTTAGCACTTTTCCCCACCTTTTACTGAGAAAGCTTGCAAAACGTCTACTTCTATATGAGCTTAGTTCTTTTCTCCCTTCGTATTTCCTACAAAGCGTAATTGCTCGCTTTAGAATTTAATCAAACTATTATTAATTAAAATATATTCTTAATGTAGAACCTTTTCTGTTAACAGACTATCTAACAGGGTTAACCTGAAATAAAATTAAGTATTAATGTAATATGCTAGGGTGATAACACTCAACCCAAAACCCGACCTGAAACTAAGTTTCCTTAATTATTTCAATAAGGATCTAGGATTTTATACCTTAATCGACATATAAAGAGGTTTAAATAATATAACTTAATTACTATAATTTCTCTTTGTCATTTAATTAAAGCTTGATTTCTTACAAGGTTGTGGTTTAAAAGTAAAATGAATGATTTTTAAAGTAAATATAGGGTTTAAATGAAATTATAATGAAAATGCGTTTATTAAAATATTAGAAAACTTAATTAGACTTTATTTAGGTCTTGAAATACTTATGTTAGTTTTCGGGAAAATTAATTATAAAATTATGGTTTAGGTTAGATCTTGAAGATTTGAAAATAATTCTAAACAAGTAAATTATAAAACTTTTGGCTTCAAATAATTCTTGAAGACATTTAAAATAATCTTAGAAAATCTAATTATGTAATTTATGATTTAACTTAGATATTAATAAAATTGAATATATTTATGATTATGACGTATTTAGATTAACTATATAATTTAAATTATAAACATTATTTCAATTAACTAAAATTATAGGTTAATTTAAGAAATATAATTAATTGCATAACAACATGTTTAGTTAATTATTGTTTAAGAGAATGGAATTTAATATTTACTTTGATATTTAATTGGATCTTAACTTTGAGGTTTAAATTGTAAAGTTCATAATTTAATTTAAGATCATTATATCATTTTTAATAATATGGGGAAAATTTATTTAAATGTTTAATATTTATAATTAGGCCTTTGGTTTATTTATTAAAGTATGAAGATAAAAACATAAAGTCCATAATTAATTTAAAGTCATTTGGTCATTTTAACAATACGAGAATTTAACTAAATGTGTAATATTAATATTTAGGTCAAAATGTCATTTAAATTAAGAGAGATTTTTAATTTACATTTAGGTCCATATTTATAATCTCCCAAGAATTATGGGATTAACGAGACGTGAATTTAGGGTTTTAAAACCTAGATTTAAGATAATTATTATATTGTACCTTCTTTAATTATTATAATATCTTTAAGGTTAATTTATAACCTAATTCATTAGATTGAATTTAATTCATTTATTCATATATATATTAAATCTCGAAAATAATATCTATAATATTTAGAGTTCGTTTTATAATCTCAATTTATTATGAGTAATTAATTATAACTTTAACAATTTTAAGGGCATTTGTGTATTTCAACATATTTTAAAGGTCTTAAAACATATTTTTATAACTTAAGGACATAAAAGTTAATACTTATAACTATTATGGGTCAAAATTGAGTTTTCAATAATTATTAGGCTTGCAAATTAACCCCTAGGTTATTTCAATTTACAAAACCAGCCCTTCCCCCTGTTCTTGCTGCCGCGTCCAGCACCACCCCTCCATTTCCAGCTTTCAGTTTTTTCCATGGCCGGCGACACCACGTCGCCGGCAACACCCGACCTCCATCACGACACACTTCGATACCTATATATATATCAACACATATATCTACTCAAGCCCATACATATATATACATACGTATATACCATCCAGCTTCGCCGCCGCTGCAGCGGCGGCTCCTCTTTCCCCCTCGCCGGCGCAAGCCCGGCGCCGCCTCCTCCTCGCAACTCCCATCCACCAACACCCAAACCAAACAATACACAACCAAGTAAAACATATATATATAAATACCTTGTTCCAGCACCAACTTCGCCGCCGCTAGATGCGGCGGTCCTTAACAAGTCCTTGCCGGCGCAACCGAGCGCCGGCCACCCCACCGTATGTACACACTAGCCGGCGCAACCGAGCACCGGCACACACAGCAGCAGCCCGGCAGCAGACGGAGGAGAACAAGGGCCGATTCTAGCTTTGAATGAAAGAAATCATAAGAGGTTTGAGAAGAACAATAATTAAACGGAAAAGCATAAATAGAAACTTGCCGGAAACTTGCCGACGGAGAGAAATGGGCTACTGTGATGGCTGTTTGTTGGCGGCAGAGATGGTGGGTTTAGGAAAGAAAAACGGGAGAATGTAGATGGTGAGAGAGAGCAAGATATTTTCTTCTTAAAAATCTTATCCCCACATTGACTTATTTATGTTATTAAATTATGCATATATATATATATAATAAGATAACATATATAATGTATACTTATATGCATATATATATAAATAAGAATAATTTTATATATTATACTTATATGTATGCATTGGGTGCGTATATATATATATATGTAAATTTTTTATTTCTTTTATTTCTTTTTCAAAATTTGTATAATAAAATTTATTATTATTATCATTATTATTATCATTATTATTATTATACATCCCATTTTAATTGTAGAAAATTCTCGAGATATTTTATGTAGTTGAATTTTTATTTCGGGTGTTACATCCTTCCCTCCTACAAAGAAATTTCATCCTCGAAATTTAGAGACGTATCAAAACTTGATAAATTCGGATATTTTGCCCAAAATTTCTTCTTCTTCTTCTTAAGCTGCTTCATTGATATCAAGATGGTTCTGTTGGACCTGAATTAAAATCACTTCTCAATTTATGCGTGTCATCCTTGCGCAGGAGCCATGCTAATCTTCTCTGTATCGTTCCAATTTTATCGGATGTCCCATATTTTTATCTAAAAACCACATGAGCTTCTTCATATGATAAGTCCTCAAGTCTGATATGTTTTTATTTATACCACGATTCCATTCGAAAAAGTACTTCCTTAGCATAGACTTATTAAAGACGTTTTGTATACCCACATAGTCCGACGGTAAAGCTAACATGTACGCCACTTCTCTAACTTGTTCTAGAATTTCGAACGGTCCAATATGTCTGGGATTAAACTTGTCTCTTTTCCTAAAGCGATAAAATTCTTTGGTGGCCGATACCTTCCTAAGACCTTGGCTCCCACTTCAAAATTTCAATTATCTGTGTCCTTTACCTGCGCCGATTCTAGGCTACCCTGATTCTCTCCCTAACCCCTTTTTATTTTTTCGTTGTCTGTTCTACAAACTTGATTCCCAAACTCCTTCGTGATGGTTTAACCATTGATTTTGCTACGTCAAGTTATGGTTTGAATCTTAATGCTTATATGATTTTAGCATCATAGGGAAAACTTCAAGTTGGAGCATGGCTCAAGAATTTTTTTTTAAGGAATGAGAGAACTTAGTATGAAAATTCTGTTATAGAAAGATTAGGGATATCTTGTTTCGATTTTATTTAATTTTAGAACATTTACGATTATCAATTTTTCCTCCAACGTTATCTCCCATAGTTATCTGTCGTAAAACTAAAACGTATTATTATCATAAATATCAGCCTAGAGAATCTATCAAGAAATTTCAGCGTCGTTCTATTCCTGAAGTTCAAAGTATCTGAAATCCATTATGAGCATCTATGTTATTCTAGCTATTGTCACATTTTATGAAAACTATATTTTATATTAAACTCTTATGATATTTGAAAATTTAAGAAACATTCCACTCAACAAATAACATAATTCGATAAATCACATAAATACCTTCATAAATTTCTCTATTATCGTTTGACATCATAACATTATATTGCAATTAGGATAATAAAAATCAAATTGCACAAATCAAACATATAATCAAATTGCACACTTCACGAAATCACATCATAATTTAAAATTATCCTAAAACATAACACAATTTATCCACACATGGTCCCCATAGACCACAAGCATTAGTAGTGGCTTTATGTATCACACCCTGTGTATTAGGGAAAACACACCCACTAGCTCATCCTGTTATAGACAAGGGCCCATGGTAGTTTCAACCCCATGTAAACCAACGACTATGGTAAAACATACACACTAGCTCACCTGACACTTAGTGGCTAGTGGCAGTGTTTACCCATATAACAAATTCACAGATAACATAACATAACATAATTTATCATTTAACACTGCACCAACTCCTGCTACGGCCATTTATGCACACGAGCTCATGCTGCGGCCGTCAGCAGCAGTATGTTGATAACAGTGACATCACACAACCATAGGATCATAAACCGTGACAGCGAACTCAACCAGAAAATATTGTCTAATGTCATTACTTTTTGCTAATGATGGAAAAAGTCTTTAATCATTCTCTAAATTTTATTAATTGTGTTCTCCCACTTACTTAACCATATTTATGTATGATCTTTGATAACCTAATGATGTTTAACAATGATTCATAATATTTAAGGAATAATTATGAATAATTAAGAATTAGTTTAAGATGAATTAAACTAATAAGATAAGAGATATTTTTCTAATCTTAAATATTTGACTATTAATAGTCATTAATAATTAATTAAGTAATAATAATTATTATGAAATCATAATTGATAATCACTCAACGATTAATTAGAGTCTAATTAAGAATAAACTTTAATTATTAACCATTTAAAGATAAAATGTTAACTTCTTATTCATTAATTATGTAATCATAATTTAAGTTTAATGATTTAATCAATAACTAAGGGTTAAAGAATGATTAAAAACTTAATTAATATAGATTAAAATTAACTAATAATAATTAATCAATAATTAAGCTATAATTATAAAGATTAAGCTTTAATTAGAAAAGATTAAGCATAATGAAGTTTATTAAAAGCTTCTGATTAATGATTAAGAGTTAATTAAAATATTTAAAGACCTAATTTAGATTCTAAAAGCATCGATAATCTAAAAATTTGAGAAGTCCTGATGATTAAACAAATTTATAATGTGACATGCTAGGTGCGGAGCGATCGGATTCGTAGTTGCAACAGCTTTATCAATGAAAAGATTTTGAGGTGGGTAACTACAAACTGTAAGTAAGTGTTAGGTTATACTATTGTTGATGCGTATAATGCTTATATGTTCGCCTTCGGGCATATGGACCGTAAGGTCACAATGATAAATATGGCCACAAGGACCAGGTCACAAGGACCATAATGAGGGCACAAGGCTCTAACCACAAGGGTTAATAGACCACAAGGGTCAAATGTTGATAAATTATACAGGGACGTATATGGCATGTACAAATCAATTGGTATAACTTCTTGCAGATGTTCCCACTGAGTTTTATGCTCATGCCTTACTTTAATATATTTTCAGACTAAGGAGGCGGAGCGTAGGGTCGCGGTGCAATCAAGAGTTCCCCATATCGTTTTACGCTAAAGTTAATTATTTTGCCTATGATATATGTATAAGTTACTTAAGATCTAAAACACGTTTGATGACTCTCTTTTGTGTAATCCAACGTTTCTTTTGTGGGTCCCTTTTATATTTAATTAACTAAGTTCTCTTCCACTTTTAGTAATTACCTATTTATTTATTTATATCTAAAAAAAATTAAGTATATTTTATATAAGTAGCATGAAGTAGTTTACTCGGCCTAGAATAGTGGGCTGGGGCCGCTACATATTATGTTTGATTTTAAATCTCAAAATTATGATTCCATGAAATTGATGATTATTTTGTTTCAATGATCTAGACATTGAAGAATCAATTATTTTCAAAATATGAAATAATTAGCAGTGGAATGCTAAAAAAATGATATTAGGGAAGAAGATGATGGAAATCACACATTTGAAATTTTAAGATTTAAATTTACACTCTAGTACACTTATACCTTAAGAGTATACAATTGATACCTTAAACTATCAACATTAATACCTTAAAGGAGATAAATATGTAATACCTCTATCAACATTAATACCTTAAAGGTAAATATATAATATCTTTAAGATGTATATGTAATATCTTATACTATAAACATTAATACATTAAAGGTAAAATATGTAATACCTTAAAAGTAAATATGTAATACTTTCAAAATGCATATGCAATACCTTAGACTATAAGCATTAATACTTTAAAAGTAAATATATAATAACTTAAAAGTATACAACTGATATTTTAAGAACATACAATTGATATCTTCACTGAATGAACAATTAATACCATGATACCTTAATAATATACAGTGGATATCTCTCACTAAATAAATTATATCGAATCAACTGGTGCGCGTGCACACCAACTATGATATGACCGCTCATGGATCGTTTGGGCACATGTGGAATCAGCCTAAGCACCGGATCGAGGGCATTGATCTAAAATCTATGCCTATAAATTTTTACCTATTACAGATATAGTAGCTCGCTTTTATTCCTTGTGGAATTTGCCCCTGATCACTATTTATATAACTTACACTAATTCCTATTACTTTATGAACATTTGATGATGATGATTATAAAAGTCTTTGTTTATGAAATGGTTTTTGTATAAAATAAAAACACAATATCCCTTACAATTAAAAAAGAAAAAAAAAGAAAATAAAACCATTCTCCTCTTCTTTGGATGTATGGGTGATTTAGCAAAATATTGCTAATTAAATAAATAATTGTGAAAATATGGTATTGTTTAAGGTAGTAGAAAAATATTATAAATCATAATTCAGAATCGCGATTGGAAAACTGCAACAATAGAGTCGTACCTAGGAACTTCGATTTCAAATTTATGGATTTTTTTTTTCAAATTTAATTAGAAGTCGCAGTTGGCAACTGCGACTTTAATTTTGATTTATTTTTTTAATAGAAGTCGTAGTTGGCAACTGCGGCTCTGTGGAAAAATCTCTGTAGCACACTAAAAACATTCTACCACCCAGGTAATTAACCTTCTTCCCAGCCATTGTAAAATGAATTCATCCCCAACCATTACCTTCTTCCCCAACTGGTAAACATCTTCCTCTATAAAAATTGTGAAGCACCATTTCAGCCGCCGTCGCCATCATTGCTGCCGCCATCACCTTTGCTGCTCCGATCTGCTGTTGGAATCCATGAAGTAACGTATTGCTAATTTATAATTAATTTTTTATTTATAATAGTTCAAGTGTTAGAGATGTTTGGTGATATTTATTTAATTTTTGTAGATGATTGATGTTAATTCAAGTTTTAGATAACAAAGTCCTGCTATTCATTTTTAGATAACAAAGTCCTTAAAAATAGGTGTAATGCAACAATTCTTACCTTAAAGTATCTTCACTATTGCAAAGCATAATTTTCTTCCATTTTTAATATCATTTATTTTATTTCATACATCATGCATTAATATAATCAATAAATTAAAAATAATGTAAAAGAAAAACAGATTGAGTTATAAGAGAAACCAAAGAAAGTGTATCTTGAAAAAATAATTAAATAATGTTTAGTCCAAATTAGCTTTGAGATAAATAAGATAATGTTTTGATTTAAGAACATTAATTTCAATGATAATTGAACTATTTGCTTGAAATAATAATTATTATGATTGTGAGTTAGACTAGTTGTAAATCAAAGAATTAATAAATAATTAAATTAGTGGGTAATAGAAGAATTGCATTTTATTAGATAATTATTCAAAATATATGATTGTGAATTAATTAATTGTATTTTAAGTGAATTGTGTTTGTTCATAATTGTAATTGTTTTTATTAATGACTTTATTTTTTGTTCTTTTGGAGATTTTCAATTGATTTTTTTAATAAATTAAATTCTAATATCTTATGTTTTAGGATGGACTTCCAATTTTATTACGGCCCACACAATGATAGATTGTTATATAATCATGAAAAACATAGATCGCAACATATACAGGATGGGAGTATAGATGACACATTATCTATCAGACAGGGAGATAATCCAATTTGAGAACTTTATATTAATGAGGGATTTCACCATACAGTTATATAAAAAATCACTACAAGAATTTTGAACACCACCACCATCATTACAACGGTTTTCAGCATTTTATGTTGTGGAAGATGTCTTTTACAACAGTTTTTCGAAAAATTGTTGTCGTTGTGCTAAAAAATGCACAGTGACAACAGTTGGCACAACAAAAATTTACTACCGTTGTCATTGTGTGTTTTTTTCGCACAACGACAACGGTTGGGACAACGATTTTTATCACCGTTATCGTTGTGCAATTTTTTTTCGCACAACGACAACGGTTGGGACAACGGTTTTTTTGTACCGTTGTCGTTGTGCGGATTTTTTCACACAACGACAACGATTGGGACAACGGTTTTTTGTACTGTTGTCGTTGTGAGAATTTTTCGCACAACGACAACAGTTTTTTTATACCGTTGTACTTGTTTGGATTTTTCGCACAACGACAACGGTTTTTTGTTGTCGTTGTGTGGATTTTTTCACACAACCACAACGGTTGGGACAACAGTTTTTTTGTACCGTTGTCGTTGTGTGAATTTTTTCGCACAACGACAACGATTGGGACAACGGTTTTTTTGTACCGTTGTCATTGTGAGAATTTTTTCGCACAACGACAATGGTTTTTTTGTACCGTTGTCCTTGTTCGAATTATTTCGCACAACGACAACGGTTTTTTGTACCGTTGTCGTTGTGCGGATTTTTTCACACAACCACAACGGTTGGGACAATGGTTTTTTTGTACCGTTGTCGTTGTGCGGATTTTATTTTGCACAACGACAACGGTTTTTAAGGGATGTGATCATTATAGTCATTGATAGGAAGAATTGCCAACTGTTGATATTTTATCATTTTCGATATTTGTTATTCTATATATATATGATACTTTATATATGCATTATAGTAATTCATTATGCATTTAGTGAGAGTGATGAGCAATGAAGAGGAGGAAGAGGAAGAGGTGCAAAGAGAGAAATTGTAACAGTTGTTTAAAAGTGACACATGTCAACTCTAGATTTCTCCAAAGTGATGAGGTGGTGGCTCCAAATTTGTCTTAAAAGCTTAGGTGGTGAGCTTTGAAAGGGCCAAACTCTACTAAAAGTTTAGGTGACGAGCTTTGAGAGAGTCAAACTCTACTTTTCTACTTTTATAAGTATAAATTTGTGGTATAGGTGCAAAAATCATATATCTTCAAATATAATTTGTAAATGAGTTTTATTTATTGTTTCAGACAATTGTTTCATGCTTTCTAAACATATTAACACCTTGTTGAAAATGAGACATAAATGGATAATTTAGAAATAATATCACACTTCTCAAGCTGAACATAAGAAAAGAAAATCCTTAAACCAAAAAGTTAAACAATACGAAATTTGATATGTTAAAGAAATATGACATTAGGAATCTAAGAAAATTATTGCAACAAAATTATGAAATCAAAAATTTACTTACATATATAATCTCAAAAGGCTCCAAACCAATATCTTGAGAACACAGAAAGTAGTGTGAAGAATGCCTGAAAGTCAACCTTTGCCCACTTAGCAATCTTACCACCAATACCATTCTAATTCTATGCAACTGAATTTTAGTAAATTTAAATAAATTAAAAGTGTAAACTTCTTCATGCAGTGAATCTGCATAAAAAAATATAAATTCCCTAACTAAAACCATGCCAACAAATTTGTACAGATAATAAAAGTCATGAATTGAAAGAGTTTTCAGAATGGATTACAAACATAGATGATGGGATAATTGGAGATGTAAATGATGGATCTACAATTATTAATATTCCAAATGACATCTTGCTTAAAGATTTTCATGATCCAATAGCAGTCATTGTGGAAAGCACATATCCATCAATTTCAAACTATTCAACATGATCAAGCATATTTGAAAAAAAGAGTTATATTGGCACCGACTCTTTGCATGGTTGACTGCATAAATGAATACACGATTTCTTTGAATGATCATGATGCAAAGACATGTACTAAGTTGTGATAGCGCATGAAAATCTGATGCAAATGTTGAAAAATTGACTGATGTACACACACTTGAATTTTTAAATGACCTCAAATGTTCAGAAATGCCTAATCATAAGTTGAAACTTAAAATTGGAACTCCTGTTATATAATTGAGAAACATAGATCATTCTCTTGATTTATGTAATGACACTAGATTGGTGATTACAAAACTTGGTGATCATGTCTTGGAGGCAACAATACTTTCAGAAAATAATGCAGGACATAAGGTGTTGATCTCAAAAATGACTTCGACACCATCCGATCATACATTGTCTTTCAAGTTTCAATGAAGACAATTTCCATTGATTGTCTCATATGCAATGACAATAAACAAAAGTTAAGACCAGTCACTCAATCAGGTTGGGCTTTTCTTAAAGAAACCTATATTCAGCCACATAGAACTCTATATAACTGTTTCAAGGATGACTCATCGTAAGGGGTTGAAAATCTTAATATGCAATGAAGAAAACAAAGAGTGTAACTCAACAACAAATGTTGTATACTCAGAAATATTTGAAACTTTGTAATTTAATTATTCCAAATTTATTTCAATAATTAGATAGTACAATTACTCATTCAACATTATATTTAATATTCCTAATATATGAATATACAATTACAAATATCAACCACGAGTGCTCAACCAATTTCTTTAAGTATGGTTTCTTGGTTATCAAGATTATCGAGATTACCAAGATTTTATTATAGCCTTTATACAATCGTGTTTTTAATAAAAAAATTGGGGATTTCAAGGTATTTGGGATTTTTTCCTATATTTTTGTTAATTAATTAAATTTGGAAACAGCCAATTTAAGTACAGTAAGTTTTTTTAAGTTTGGTTTCTTGGTTAGTTTAAAAATTAATGACCCATATTATCGAACATAATATAGCCGTTAGTTTTTAATAGTAAGTTGTGGATTTCATTTTTGGGATTTGGGATATTTTTTAATATTTTTCTGTGCAGTTAAATTTTTCTCAAACACTAAGAAAATCAGATATTTTTAAAAGTTAAGTTTTCTTAAATATATCTTTGTTTATTTAATAATATAAATGAAACATAACAGTTATATGAACTCTATTCTTTCAACGATATATATCCAAATGATTTTATTAATTATAGATATATACTTACATGATCTAAACTTTATTTTTATTATTATTATTATTATTATTATTATTATTATTATTATTAAATAACAAATATTTCAAAAAAAATTAATAAACATTAAAAAATTATATAATAAAACATGATGAATGGTGGAACTCAATTATTTCAAGAGTTTGATAAATGAACCGACCATCTTTTATTTGATATTCTTGTTATGTGAATAGCATGTCACCATACAACGGATCTTCATGTTCTTGTTGTGTGAATAGCATATCACCATACAATAGATATTGATGTTCTTGGTTTGATGTGGTGTTGTGTGAATAGCATGTCACCATACAACGAATATTGATGCTCTTGGTTTGATGTGGTGTTGTGTGAATAGCATGTCACCATACAACGAATCTTGATGTTCTTGTTGTGTGAATAGCATGTCACCATACGACGGATATTGATGTTCTTGGTTTGATGTGGTGTGTTCAAGAGTGCAGAAAATGATCGATCTTCTTGTGGATGTTCTTCATTTGATATTGTCAGAAAATGATCGATCTTCTTGTGGATGTTCTTCGTTTGATATTGTCTGTTTTATGTCTGCTGCAAATGAAAGATCTTCTTCTGTTAGTGCCATGGATGAGGATGGTGGTGTCGAATGATCTTCAACATACAGTTTAAGAAGAAAGTAAGAAATAGGCTTGTAAGTAAGAACTAGGCGGGTGAGTGTGTAATTGGTTCTATTTATAAAGTTAACATTAATTAAGGTGGTTTAAGGAGAAAGTAAGAAATAGGCGTGTAAGTAAGATATAGGCGGGTGAGTGTGGCTGTAAATGTAATTGGTTCTATTTCTAAAGTTAACATTAATTAAGGATTAAATAGATTTTGCTCTCTTCTAACTCTCAAATCCGACCAATCAAGTTTATACATAGATTTAGTATGATTTGGTTATCTAATTTCTTTGTTATGACTTAGTTTTCAATGTTAAAAATGTTTCTGTTAGAACAAGGAAGTGATCACAAACAATATTAACGAACACACGTTCAGAAAACCACTAGACCAACACAACCGGGAAAATCTCCCGTCCAAGCCAAAGGCCGATCAACAATAATCTCCAAAGTGCCTTCTACCCTAATCCATGCATTGTATTAATATAATTAATTGAAAGCCCATAGACAGGCCCGTAGGACAGGCCTGGACTACTTAAATAAAATAAGGCCTAAATCCAAACTAACTATAATTATAATTCTTGCCACGTCTATGATAAATGATAGGTGTATCAACTCCGTCCCTCTCAAAATCAGCCTTGTCCGCAAGGTGGAAATCTGGAAACTGAGCTCGGAATGGTCCTTCATCAACCCAAGTAGCATCTTCCTCCGGATGTCCGACCCACGCCACTAATACCTGGGAAACCCGGTCATCCCCTCTCCACATGGATCTGAAATGCAGTACAGCAGCTGGCTGAAAGTCTGTCGAGCCATCCATGAAATCTGGCGGAAGTGAAGCACTCACTGCATGATCGCCCACGCTAGCTTTAAGTTGAGAAACATGGAACACGGGGTGCAGACGGACACCATTGGGCAGCAGAAGCCGATATGCAGCAGGTCCAATTCGCTGAGCAACTTCATATGGCCCAAAATATCATGGAGCCAGTTTTGCATTAAGCCGCTTGAAAAGGGAAAGTTGACGGTAAGGCATGAATTTGAGAAAGACGCGATCTCCAACTTCAAAATGAACATCCCTACGATGTTTGTTAGCCCCCGCCGTCATGCGTTGCGAGCGTGCTCTAAATGAAATTTGAGATTCTTCAAAATAGCATCACGCTCCATCAATTCGTCCGCCACCTCCTTTACCCGAATTTCGCCCTGTAAAAACTGGGATAAGGTTGGTGGTGGTCTCCCATAAATAGCCTCAAATGGAGAACAACCAGCTGAAGAATGGAAGCTGGTGTTAAAACAATATTCTGCCCACGGAAGCCACTGGCCCATCGTTTTGGTTGATCCGTAACAAAGCATCGGAGATAAGCCTCGAGGCAGCGATTCATAACTTCTGACTGGCCATCCGTCTCAGGGTGATAAGAGGAGCTCATCCGAAGCTTATTCCCCGTAGCAGCGAACAACTCCTTCCAGAAAGTGCTTAGGAAAATAGCGTCCCGATCACAAACAATCGATCGCGGCAACCCATGCAAACGAACTACTTCCCTTGCAAAAGCTGCTGCCACACCGCGTGCTGTGAAAGGGTGTATGAGTCCCACAAAATGAGTGGCCTTCGAGAAGCAGTCAACTACCACAAAAATCACATCCAACTACTGCGAGCGAGGAAAACCCGTGATAAAATCCATACTGATATCCTCCCAAACACGGTCCGGAATGGGTAACGGTTGCAACAGACCTGCAGAGGAATGCGTATCAGCCTTGCTACGCTGACACACCAAACATGCAGCCACAAATCGAGTGACTATCTTCATCATTCCCAGCCAATACACATTAACGGCAAGCTGCCTATAAGTACGGTAGGCCCCAGTGTGACCTCCAGCTGGGGTCGAGTGGAATTCCATGAGCATACGTCTCGTCCAGTTGGAATCCGCAAGAATAGCAAGACGATTCTTATAGTACAAAACTCCATTAACCAATTGGAACGGTTGTGCAACTATCTCACCTTTGGCTAGCGTCTGGATGATGGGACCATAGTAACCATCGCGATGGACTGCCCAACGTAGGGCTTCCCACTCCACCCATCTAGGAATCGAGACAGCTCCCAAATGTGCTTCCGAGTCACGCCGAGAAAGGGAGTCAGCCGCCACATTCGAGATTCCAGACTTGAATTCAATGTCAAAATCATACCCAATTAATTTGGCCACCCAATACTGTTGTGTCGGAGAGGTAATGGGCTGCTGTAACAAGTGCTTCAAACTATGATGATCTGTGCGGACCACGAACTTGCGCCCAATAAGATAGGGTCGCCAATGTAAAATTGCCAATACCAATGCCATCAATTCTTTCTCATACGTGGATTTTGTAGCATTTCTCCCAGATAATGCCTTACTAAAGTATGCCACTGGACGGCGCTGCTGCATAAAGACCGCCCCAAGCCCACACCCGGATGCATCGCACTCAATGGTAAACGGAATTGAGAGATCCGGAACAGCCAACACAGGGGCTGAAGTGATAGCCCCTTGTAAAGATTCGAACGCCGCCTGAGCGGCCGGCCCCCAACAAAATTGAGCCTCAGCCTCCTTACGAAGCAAGGCGG
The DNA here is from genome assembly GCA_028654395.1 of Scutellaria barbata. Lineage (NCBI taxonomy): Eukaryota > Viridiplantae > Streptophyta > Magnoliopsida > Lamiales > Lamiaceae > Scutellaria > Scutellaria barbata. Next base: position 6,837,543 of record CM053649.1, on the reverse strand, counting down.
TAAGAGGCAAAACAATCTTTTCGTAGTCTCGACTAAACCGTCGGTAGTAGCCTGTCAACCCTAAGAACCCCCGCACACCTTTGACAGACTTCGGAACCGGCCATTGCATAACAGCCTGGACCTTGGAGGGGTCCATTGTAACCCCTTCAGCTGAAACTACGTGACCCAAATAATCAATCGATTGTTGAGCCCAAGAACATTTTTTTGGGTTTACAACAAAAGAAGCAGCTGCCAGAATACCGAGAACCTCACGTAAATGCTGCAAGTGCGTCTGCCAATCACGACTATAAATTAATATATCATCAAAAAACACCAACACATACCGTCGAAGTAGGGGCCTGAAGAGGTCATTCATAACGGCTTGAAACGTGGAAGGTGCATTACGAAGACCGAAGGGCATGACCAAAAACTCATAATGGCCAGAATGTGTACGGAACCCCATCTTCGGAATGTCCTCCGGAGCTACTCAAATTTGATGGTAACCGGCTCTCAAGTCTAACCGAGAAAACTAAGAGGCCCCATGTAATTCATCCAAGAGCTCTTGGATCACCGGGATCGGATATTTTTCTGGAATGGTGCGCTTATTCAGCTCACGATAGTCCACGAAGAACCTCCAACTACCATCCTTCTTGAGGACCGGGCTAGAATATGGACCCGTGCTAAGTTGTATGAGACCTGCAAAAAGCATGTCATCCACCAAACGCTCTATCTCGGTTTTCTGTACTGCACTATAACGATATGGTCGGACGGAAATAGGTACAGCCCCGGGCTGAAGAGAAATGCGATGGTCATTCGGTCGAACTGGAGGTAGTCCTGGAAGAGGTGTCAAAACCTGAGAAAAATCATCCAAAAGCTGCTGTATTTCCAAATGTAGTGGGCTCGACTCCACCTTCAAACTAGCGCACTCCATCGGAACTAATAGCCAACAAAAGTTAATCTCTGCTAGCTTAAGATGTAGCAGCAGCCACCGGACGCCGGATAAGGCTCGGATCACCTTGTAAACACACCTGCTGCCCATTAAAGCTAAAGGACAATTTAAAAGTTGACCAGTTCGCCCGAACCTCGCCAAGGGCAGCAAGCCACACGACACCTAAAATAATGTCAACCTCCTTAATTGGGAATACATACGCGTGTATAAGGAAGCGAGATGTACCAGGGTGAGAGGGATATCCTTGCAAACACCCACAGTGTCGGTGACTGAATCGTCTCCCAAACGCACCGATAAAGATGCGGAAGCATCAACCGATAAGGTTAACGCTGCTGCCGAGCTTTCTGCAATAAAACAATGGGTAGCACCACTATCAATCATCACCACCACTGGGAACTGTTAATGCTCCCCGATAACTTCATGGTGTGAGGACCATCAATTCCGCAAGCTGATACGGCTGAAAGCTGTAAGGATTGTAGGGCGGTAACATCTTCAACCAACATAATTGGAGAAGAATTATCCTCGTCCTAAGCAGTGTCGTCTTCGGCCAGTAGCATGATATGAAGAGAGCAATTCGCACACACGTGCAATGGGGTGTAGGGCTCGCGACAGCGAAAACACAAGCCTTTCGCCCGAAGGTCCCTGTACTCCGAGTTGGATAGACTTTTGGCCTGATGAGGCGGCTGATGAGCCGAGGAAGATGAATCCCCCGATGATCGTGGCTGTAATGGGGAGCCGGATGATCTAGGGGGGCCAGAGTCCCTAGGTTATCCAGAAGCAGTAGGTTTCGGAGTATAACCCAGCTGTTCGTGAAGAATGTTGTTGGCCAAAGAAATGGCTGGTAGGCCTCCCCGATGGAGGTCGGCCGGGAGTAAAACCATGGAGGGAAACCAACTCCCGTTTAATCTCCCGTGCGAGATGCATAGTAGAACAAATATCCTCGACATCTTTCGAACGGATACGGACCCGAATATCCTCCCGCAGACCGGCAAAGAATAGCCCAAAGCATCGGCATCCGAGAGTGAGGGAACAGACGCCAACCGAGAAATGAACTGATCAACGTACTCATCCACTGAAGCGGTTTGACTAGTGGTAGCAAGGCTTCACATGGATTTGCCTTGGGATCATCCCCATAGCGCCGAAGTAATTCCATAGTGAAACGGCGCCAACTCATATTTGGATTACGTCCCATAAGCCACTGCATCCAGAACAGGGCTGTGCCCTCCATGGCAATAAGGGCCAATTCCAGTTTCATGTCCTCTACCGTATTATCAATTCTGAAAAACTGCTCAGCCCGCGATATCCATGACGAAGGATTGTCACCAAAAAATCCCGGAAGTTCTAACTTGGCGTAAGACCTCGCCGAAGATGCGCCTGGCTGGGTAACAACCGGGCGAGGGCCCCGATCGTCGGCGTCTGAGGCAAAAGAACCTTCTGGAACGGTGCCTTTCCCACGCAACAATTACTGCATCATCGCGTGCAATTCCTTTAAGGTGATATCAACCGTCGACTGATTAGCATTCAGCGCCTGGATGCTCTGCTTCAATTCATCCACTCCATTTTCTAACGTGCTCACTCGATCATCCATACGAGTCGTCATCAGGCCGGCAGGTTCGGACCAAATTGTTAGAACAAGGAAGTGATCACAAACAATATTAATGAACACACGTTCAGAAAACCATTAGACCAACACAACCGGGAAAATCTCCCGTCCAAGCCAAAGGCCGATCAACAATAATCTCCAAAGTGCCTTCTACCCTAATCCATGCATTGTATTAATATAATTAATTGAAAGCCCATAGACAGGCCCGTAGGACAGGCCTGGACTACTTAAATAAAATAAGGCCTAAATCCAAACTAATTATAATTATAATTCTTACCACGTCTTTGATAAATGATAGGTGTATCAGTTTCTATATACGAGTTTTAGATCACACAGTGGAGATCAATTCAAACTATTATTATTACTATTTTAACGTTTTTAAAATAATTCAAAATTAACAGGCACCTGTAAACAGAAAATTGCCATTCAATATTAATAGGCACCTGTAAACAGAAAATTGCCAACACTTAAATTTGGATATGAAGTAATAATTACTAGATCATCTTTCAAATGGATGGTGGAGATGTACTTGATCAATGGTGGAGAGAAACTCTTTAGAATTCACTCTTAAATTTTGCAATGGATAATAGTTTTAGAAAATCATACATACTTTTCATCATTCTAAAAGTCTCTAAAAACTCTATATACAATTCGTATAACTTTCTAGAGAATTTTATTTACAAGTGAGCAAGATATCATGTCTATGTTATGAGGACTACAACTTTCTAAAACGCACCTCTTGTGCAAGCTCACTCTTTCGATTCGGCTCTCAATTGGAATATCGAAGGACTTGGTGTTAGGATTCACTTTAATTCGTGTCGAGTGCTTTGTAAAGAAGTTAAAATGAAAAAGACAAATTCGAAGATAAATGCATAACTGCGATAGATGTTTTCAGATGTAATTGAAATAATGAGTCTGGATGTTTGGTCCTTTGGCCTCTATTAGAGTTACAAAGCCCAATCACCATTCATTTAACAATTTCTTTCTTTTTAATTCTAAAACAGAACAATTTCATTATTTTGTCACCTATTATATATATAAAAAAAATTAGTCTTTATTATTTTGTAGTTAGATTTTAACATTTTTACTTATCTTGTTCATATCAACTATATGAGTTCATATTATTAAAATGTACGGTTCACTATGTATTAATGAATTGATTCGTTCGTTTTACATTAACTATCGTACCATTCAAAACTAAGATTTTGTCAATTTATCCAGTTCAACATAAATATGTCATTCCATTTATATAAATTTATGTCATGAAAAATCAAATTAACTATGTTAACTTGTTCAAATTCCGATTAATGTACCTTCTCCATTATGGCAACTTTAATTTTGCACTTATTGTAAAATGTGAGCTAAATTGAGAAACTCACAGTTGTAAAAAATGAAGACAAGCAATTCATAATATTTCTTTATATAAATGAATGTTAAACCGGGGGAAAACTAAACGGAATACAGAGACATCCTAACTAGGTCAGCACCCCTCTGAATCCTATCCTAAACCCCAATCAAACATTAATAATAAAATTAAATTGTCTTCATGGATTTCTTCATCGTTGTAGATTTCTTCATCGTCGTTATTCAGCGTTCTTCTTTTGATGATAATAGATCACGGCTAATACCAACTCCGAGGAATGCTTCAATAAGAAAAAAGTAATACAAATATTAGTTAAAATACATGTACGGTTGGAAAGTGTCTAGAAAATTAACTAAGGTAGGGAAAAAAAAAAAGAGAAAATAATTTCATACCTCCGAATTGAATTCCAACCTGTATTCATTCATCAACCATGGAGTCTTCTTCTTATTATTATAATAGGTCAATGATAGCTTGTATCCGATCTTGGTCTCGTTCTCATCTCTAATCGGCTTGGGCGATTGAGTCGCTTTCCAAAACCCAGTTTTGGATTTGATAATACGTTCACAGTAATTGGATTTTCCGATTTTCTTGACTCTGGTGAAGAAATAATATTTGCCATCTCCATGATCAACTGCTAAAGCTGCAAAATACAAGATTTTCGTTACGACAAATTAAGATTCAAAACCGCTTTCATAAGACATATATACATAAGAGTTGAACGTACTGTTTTCATAACTCAAATTTGCATGAAACTTAACTCAAAATTGAAACCCTAAATTGAGATTAATCATTAACACAAATTTGCATGGAAGTTAATAGAAACCCTAAATTCAGATTAATTCAAGATACATGTAGAGAGATTGGGAATGGGTACCTGGGAGTTGATCGGGTTCATAGTCATAGACATCAAGACTTGATATGATCCCTCTTGGAACGTAGCCATTAACGTACTCCACTTTCAGATAGTTGTTGATCAGTTCTACGTCAGTGGGTCGGAACTTCATACCGAGAGGAACAGCCATCGTCCAATCATAATCGGGTGGCTGTGATGGATCGGCGACGATGGCAGTGGGTTTAATGGCCAATATTGAAGAAACCTGCTCTTGTTCTTGATCTTGGAATTGTATCTCATTTTCTTGATGTGCTCCATTTGATAACAAGCGTTCCAAGTACGATATTTCTTCTTGAGTAAATAGCATGTCACCATAATACTCGGGTGGCAGTGATGGATCAGCGATGATGGCAGTGGGTTGAATGGCCATTGAAGAAACCTGCTCTTGTTCTTGATCTTGGAATTGTATTTGTTCTTGATCTTGGAATTGTATCTCATTATCTTGATGTAGTGCCATGGATGGTGGTGGTGTCGAATGATCTTCAACATACGACATGGTTTAGTGAGAAAGTTAGAAATAGGCGGGTGAATGTGGCTGTAAATGCAATTGGTTCTGTTTATAAAGTTAACATTAATTAAGGATTAAATAGATTTTGGTCTCTTCTTACTCTCTAATCCGGCCAATCAGGTTTGATACATAGATTTGGTTATCTGATTTGTTTGTTATGGTTAGTTTTCGTACATATATTAGTTTTCAATATTAAAAATGTTTCGAGTTTTAGATCATGTGTATTTGAGATAAATTCAAATTAAGAAAATAAATAATATAAATATTATTATATTAGAGTTTTAATTATAAATAAATAATATAAATATTATTATATTAGAGTTCTAATTATAATAGGATTCTATAAAATTATGAATTTGGATTGTAATATAAATTATTTAGATATGATAATTTTAAATTACTATTATAACCTTAAATAATAATTTTTGATAAAGATATATTCGATAATTCATATTTTACATTTTCGTCAAAGGAATAATTTAAATAATTTCAAGAATTATCTGGCTATAATCAAGAATGTTTTTAAATAATTTCATATTATTTATATGTTTTTAACTAAAACAACTTTAATTGTAATCAGGGATGCGGTACAGATTTATCTCCATGACTCCATACTAGAGTGGTCCACACGGATTTTATATAAAAAATTAAATTAAATTATACAAACAAATTTATTATGATAATAATATATATCAGTGGTTGGCAAAAAAAAAAAGTGCTATCTCATGTAATATTTAAATATGACTTGATTAATATGTTAGCAAGGTTTGTGATCATGTATTACACAAGATTTACAATAAGGATAAATTTACAATATGAATAGAAATAAAATAAATATAGATAAGATAAGAAAAAGCAAAAGATTCATGATTAATTTTAATAATAAAAATAATAAGTACAAATAATAAAAATATTAAAATAAAGATTTTTTTATAGAGTTGATATACAAATTTCATCAATAAAGTATTGTAATGTGTAGATATGTATCTAGAGGTTATATATTTCATTTATTCATTATTAAAATATAATTAGAAATGAGGAGTATTATATTTAGGAAATAGAAATCTCATTTTAATTAAGAGATAAATTAGTGCAACTATAAAAATTCATAATTAATAATTAGAGACACATTACGGTTAGGATTAATTGATTTTAGAAGGAAAAAAATTGAACTACAAGTTGACATGTATCAACTTATGGTTTTTCTTTATATATATATAAAAGATGGATCCTTAACCTGTTATAGCAAGTTAACTAAACTAAAAATCAAAAGTTTTTAAATTTATAGGTCTAAAAAAAAAAATAGATAAAGAATTTTTAAAAATTAATTTTCTTAATATAATAGTATGTACATAGGAATGTATGTATACGTGTAAAAGCTAGAAGTTGAAAAAAAAAAAAAAAAAAGGAGTGAAGCGATTGGTCAGCGTTGGATTTTGTTGGCCCACATAACCCATAGCAAAATTTGCCACCCCAATTTCTTTCCATTGTGTTCTCGTCATGGCCACAAGTCTCTCTCTCCCTCTCTCTCTCTCTCTCTCTCTCTGCATCTCACACACTTTTCACAAACAACACACATTCAAGAGAGAGACACACACACACAAACATAAAGAAAAGAAAATGCTGGGGTTGAATTGTCTGAAGAAAGATTGAAAAAAAAGAAAAAGGGAAAGAAGTAACGCAAGAAAGAATATGAGTAATCAATGGCCACTCAAACTGCTGCATTATCACCTCCTTATTTTCTTCATTGCAAAATCAAAACTCCACCCCCTTCTGTTCTCTTGCCCCTCTCACTCAATGATAGAAGACCTTCTTACAACTCCCTTGTTTTCCAGGTTCTTTTTACTTTTATTTGCTTCTCTAATTTCAAGAAATGATTTTAATCTTGTTGCATTCGATTTATCTGCTTAATGTCTTGCTAGTTTTTTCTTGGTCTTTTTTCTTTGATTTGGCATATATTGGAAATTGTAGTTCAAGAATTTGAAGGGTTAATTGTGGTTTCCATTCTGTAGAGTACATTTTGTGGTCTGTAGATTGAGCATTGTGTAAATTGGGTAAATCAAAGAGATGTTGAAAAACTTAATTTTAGCCCAAGATCTTGTTTCTGGCAAAATGTTGGTTGAACTTGGAGAATATGTGGCTAAAAGTTGCTAGAACTATGATTTGGAGATAATGGATAACCTGCATTTACTTTATTTGAAGCTTAACTATTTGAATAGGATTGAGATAACCGTTGTAAAAATTAAAATTTTTAAAATTATTTAATTTAAGAAAAAAAATTATTATAAAAAAAAAACTTAAATTAACTAATTGAACATAAATTATTTTATAACAATATATATATATATGTACATATATTTATATATATAATAATTTAAAATTGTATTACATAATAATACAAAAATTAAATATTATTATTTTAGAAAATAAAGATAAAATGAGTTTGGTTTTAATTTGAACCATAAATTAGTTTACAACAATAAAAAAAATATACATTTATTTATTTGAGAAATACAAAAAATTATATTACATAATAATATAAAAATTATATATTATTACTTTAGAAAATAAAGATAAAATGAGTTCAGTTTTAATTTGAACCAAAAATTATTTTACAACAAAGAAAACAATGTATATATTAATTTGAAAAATATAAAAATTTGTATTACATAATAATATAAAAATTATATATTACTATTATTTTAGAAAATAAAGATAAATGAGTTTGATTTTAAAATTAATACCAAAAACATAAATTATTTGAAAAAATTATTTTATAAAATAAAAAAAGATATAAAAATAATTAATTAAAAGAATAATATGAAAAAAAAAACTTAAATATATTAATTGAACCATAAACTATTTTTCAAAATAAAAAAACATACATATATTAATTGGTCAATACAAAAAATTTTTATATAATAATACAAAAATTATTTATTATTTTAATTAAATTAAAGTTGAAAAGTTTAATTATTTTATGATGTTATTTTATATTATTTGCATTAATATTATCTTGTATATATGAACAAACTCATAATTTTAAAAAATAGTATGTTTATAAAATATATTAAAAATATGCACTAGTATATTTTAGAATTGTTTTAAAATGAAATTAGATTAAATATTATTAAACATATTAATTAGTCATTAATTATATATATATATAATTAGTTAATAAAAGAAATATATGTAGAATATAAACACATAAAACACTAGTAGCCTAGTGGTTGAAGCTCCAACAAAGCGCACGAGTTCGAAATAACCGTTGTGGTAAATAGGGTCTACAACAATGCCATCTTCCACAACGGTAAAAAAAAAGGTCTACGACAACGATTAATAACCCAATTAATAACCGTTGTCGTTTAGCATTTTTCTTGTAGTGATTACATCATATGGGCTTTTTGGGTGTTTTTGTAATGTGGTCAACTTAAGTATGCTTGTCATTTGATAACTAGTTTAATTGAGAGATGGTGACCTAAGACACACACATTTCACTTGCATATTAGAGAGACTACTATAACTCTACAAGATGTTGCTATTATTTGGGGTATATCTATCAAAGGCGAGCCAATCACAGGCATTGATATTCAAAAAGAAGTTAACACTTGGGTAGAAGAATGCAATGTGCTTTTAGGTTAACGATCCACATCTAAACAACTTAGGACATTTGGTAGGATAAAAGTTTCAGCAAGAAAGAATCATTTGTAAAGTTTTCCTGTAGATGATAATAGTTCAGAACAACATATTGAACAATACTCTTATATCGTGAGATGTGCAATTCATCAGAATACACAAAGAGATTTATTAGTGGTCCAATCACATTATTGCAGGTAGCTATTTAACACTATATTTTACTAATACTAGGTTTTTTTTTCTTTTACGATTTAACAAAAATTATGTCAGATTTGGGCATGATCGAGAATGAAGCACATTATACCTATATGCATTGGAGAGCAGAAAATGACCCTATATTTATTAATAATATGGAAATACATCCTCCATACGGTGCACGGTATGTATTTACATATACTTAATTTTAAAACTTGTAAATATTACAATTTTCTGCTTTAATCATGGAATTTTTTTTTTGTTACTAGGTGGAAGACATCGAAAAGTTATGTTGCTTTTAGAAGGAATTTGTTACGAATGTTCGGACAAATGCTTGATGTATTGTCTCAAGATGGGGTAGTAATCTAAATGTATGACTGTGACGTATTATTTTTAAATATAATTGCAAAGTTAAATTAATTATGTTAATCAATTTTTATTGTAGTTTGTTTGGCAACTGTATAACATGAACTCACCTGAGATTGTTGCATTGTCATCGGACGTTCATGATTCTGATTTATGGAGATCGAGGTGTCGATGCATATGTTATGCTTGTGTTGAGATGCATCACCCTAATAGAGTTTGTAGACAATTTGGATATATACAAAATATCCTGGATGATCCAAATGATAAAGAAGTGGATATTGTTTTACATAATTGTGATCGTACCGGCCACGTGAATCGAGATTGAAGGGATTTTCATGCTAGATATGTACAAGAATGGAACGATGCATGTGAATATTAGGCCAACGAAGTTTATTCACCAATTGGTAATGGATCTGACATAATAGAATACTACAATGAGTGGTATAATAGAATTACATGTCGTTTAATCTCTCATTTGCATAAAATAGAAGATACTGGATTCAAACCTGGAAGTGCTACTTTGATGGATATTGTGGTAAGTATATTTTGATGAATTTCTTTATCGTTGTTGTACTAGTTTGCATAACTAATTCATGAAATTTTATTTTCAATTATTGTAGGTTGATCAATTTAGATCTACAGGTCTCAACAATAGATCAAGGGATCGTGATGATAAATTCAAATTGAATGAGTTGTTGGATAATTATCTCACCCTAGGTGATGCAGTCGTTGAAGTCTATGATGATCAATATTTTTCTAGAGATGTGCCTGTGAGCCTCCTGAACAAAGTGAACCGTCAAGCTTGAGACAACCTCATGATGCAAACACAAGGCATACCATCAGAGATGGATCCAATTATATCCCCAACATTGATACAGGCATATCGTATCCATATGCATATCCTTATTCATCATCAGATACCTTATTGCTCAATCCATATGATCATGAGCTTACTTATTGTAGGACGTTAGAGGAGAAGATACATTTTTTAGTGTTCTACAAATCAAGAGTCCATGTATCATGCATATCCATATTATCATAGATACATGAGATCACATGCAACACCACATCAACAGTTTTGAAACACTCCTATTCTTTTTGACATGTCGGCTGTTGGAAATGATATTTGTGATAACTCTCCTATTGAGCCTTCACAAGATACTAATGAGGCTATTCAGGATTCTGATGATAATGAAGGTGTTAGGTTGGGAAGGGGGCATAGGAACATTAGACGACGTGGTATGTTGTGTATTGCATATATTTTTGATATTTAAGACTTCAAGTATTTGGTTGGTAAAATTGTGATATTTCATTCTAATGATTCTTTTTTATCGATTTTGTGTTTTGTGTTTTTTACATTCTCTACAATTTTCTCTAAAGTTTTGTGGATTTCAATTGGATTTTTTGCTAGATGAAATTTTGATTTCCAACACTTTGGTTTATTTTGATGGGGAGGGATTATAAGAAATGCAATCAGAAGATACCTAGATAATATAATCTATTGTTGGTTTCGTGTAGAGCAATATATTTTGAAAGAGAAAAAAAAAAGTGCTAGATATAAAACAAGTACTTGAGAACCTAGCTCACAATCCAGCCTTATTTTGACCTTTTTTTTATCCGAATTTTATTGTGGATTTTCATAAAAGTTGTAACTTGTGAAGTTAGTATTCAAATGCCACTAATTTAAGAATAATATAAATTTTCTACACCAAGTTATGCTCAAAATATTCAAACTCTGTCAATATAAAAATCAAATCGTCTTTACAAAAACTATAATCTTCATGTAATTTTCTATTTTTTTTTAGCCAGAATTAGAAAGAGTGTTGGCATAAAAGTTGTAAAACTCCCTTTTATCTTTCCAACAAGATAAGAATCATCAAATTTGAACATCTAGAGCATGAGATATTTATTTTCTTCCATAATTGCACCTTTTGAACTTCGTATCTCAACTCCAACTTGACTTTACATCCAATTGAACTTGATATTTGCAACACACAACACTTATTGCTCCTTTAAAAAATAAGTTAGCTTATGTATCTCTACAATATTAGAAAAACATATTATAAGTGAATGCAAAAAAAAAACTATTTTAAATCATAAAAAGCAAAATGAATGAAGGACTTATTGTTGTCTACGATGTTGTTATGCAAGGTAACATTATCTTGCACGTCTAGTTGCCAAATCCATTTCATTTGGAATATGAGATATTTGATTCCTCTCTCGATCTGGAATATTTCAAAGAGTCTGATAATGATATAACTCAAAATCTGCATCATCGCAATAACTTTCATCCATGTATGGCACAAGTACTCCAGGTATGTATACTTATAATACATGACATTATAATACTTCTGCACAAATACTTCAGCATCCAGATGATATTCACGACACATATATTGAGCGTCAGAACAAGGGATCCTAAATAATGTTCACTTACCGAAAGTGTAATCTCGTTGCCTGATATTCACAGTATGTCTGTTGTTTCCTCCATTATATCGTGATCATGTCATCACTTGTTGGGATTTTAGTGTATATATTTTGATGAGACAAGTCATATATGTAATAGGAAGTTTGAGTACCCCATTTTTTACGATATTTAAGTGAAAACATAGACTAGGATTGAGTTTAGATATAGGCGCTGAAAAATGGAGGAACTCTAAAGGTTAATGTTGCATCGAGAATGTAAAAGAATGAAGTTGCTGCAAGAAGTAAATACAACAATGCAACAAGTAAGAACGGCAAGCAGCGCCACTGTAAGAAATGGCTACAGGAGTATTGCAACAAAAGATACAGCAATATTGTATGAAGTTACTGCAAAAAGGTCAAGTTACAGCAGCACTGTAAAGAATGAACAGCTGCAAGAAGACCTAGGATACAACGCGTAACTTACTTGATAATCAACCAACCGCGTTAAAGATAAAAATAATAAGTATATATCCTGCAATTTGAGGAAGGATAAATGTAGTATGAGGAACAAAGAACCAAATAAGAATAAATAGAGTCGTTCCAAAGAAGATTAAAGTTTCAAACACGGAGCCAATGCCAAGACGACACGTGGACTGACCCGCTGCAGAAAGCTGCGAGCCGCAACCACCACATTAAATACTCTGAAAGGAGAAGTCAAGTCGTATTAAATGCGAGTCATACCTTTGATCAAATACGCTTAATTTCAAATGAGAGATATCTTCTTCAACGGATAACTTTCTACAAGTTTAAATAGACATTACAAGAAATTTGGGCTACAACAACCCCTAAAAGACAATCATTTTATGAATTTGTGTTATCTTTTGTAAATTTATAACCCTTTTTCCGAACAGCGTTGTCTTTTTTCAAAAAATTCGCTGATGGACAACGTAAATATTGGAAACGACAACGCTTTTTTCGTAGGGTTGTTAAATGACATATGTTGGTCCCAGTGGTATAAGGTTAAGAGGGGGGTGAATTAACCTTATCAAATTTTCAACTTTTGCTCCAAAGAATGTTAAGTCTCTGATGAACAGGTAGCTAGTAAGCTTACTGCTCGATAGGTTCCTGCTCAGGCAGTGACCTCAGGACTTAGACAGAGAATGTAATGCACAGCGGAAATACTTATGTTTTTCGAAACACGCTTTTAATGCAGTATGCTCAGATGCAGATAGATAGATAGAAAGCTATAAAAGACACAAGCAAGCTTATAGAGGTTCAAGGGCGGAGTAATCCCTCTACGTCCTCTCTACTCCTTTACAAGGAGGAACTTTGTTAAAGCAAGTTTGATTTACAATAGACTCCGCTAACACAAACTATACTCTAAACAGACTGTCAGCTCTATCCACACAGGTAGCTGCACAGTGACCAACTATCGACCCACACAGGATCTTCACACAGGATCCTTTCTCTTCTTCAGAGAGATTACAACTTAGCAGTATCAACTCCTGCCTAAGCGACTCCTATCAGACTTAGAATAAAGTGAAAGGTTTGATCACAATCAAAATGCAGCAAGCTCCTTGAACTTCTGAAGATCTCAAAGGTAGCTGGCTTGCTGCTGCTCAGTCTGATAAACTTTGAGTGTATGAGCTTTTGCTTGTAAGAGATTTGCTTGCGTCTGTTTTCCGCTTAGTTGTATGTGTTGTTCGTTGTATGTTCTATGTTGTGTCCTCTATTTCCCTTTGTAAATCAGACTTCTATATATAAGCATCAGATAGTTTTCTGCCCGTTGGGAAGACAGTCCTTTGCATGATGAGGTGTCTCTTCCTGATTGGTTTGCCGATCTTCTGACACCTATTCTGAAATGCCTTCATTCTGTTCTGCAACTGCTTTGTCCTTTGTCTGCGCAACTTCACTCTGCAGACTGCTTGTACTGTGTCCTTGCTCCTTTTTCACACATGACAGATTCTGATGCGTTAGAACTGGAGTGACTCTACTGGCTAGTCAGGTTGCATTGACCCTGATGTATCTGGCAGTATCCTCTTCAAGTAAGTCAGCTTCCTTGACTATCTCCAGGTTCCTTGTAGTATCCTATTCGAGCTTTGCTTACTGGTTGCTTGATGCAGTATGCAGGTAGCAGGGACTCGGCTTCCTGGCTGCTTGGCAGAATCTTCAAGTCTTCCCAGCATCCTTGCCTTAGCAAATTTACATGTAAACACATCCAGATAGCTAAAGATCTAGTCTGTTACACGTTTTGTCTCATCAAAATCTATTACATTTCATCCTATCAATTTCCCCCTTTTTGATGATGACAAAACTCCTTAACAGGATCAAAGAACCATATATTATTAACTTGGAACAAAAATGCAGAGAGATATGATCATTCATACGCATGCATCAAGTTCACAAGATGTGAGCTTTCATCAACCAGAAGACTTCGAATTCTCATTGATCAGAATTAAGTACAAGGCAAATACATACTCATGCAGATAGCAGAATCAAACAGAATAACAAAAAGAAACATAAGCAACAAGCAAAACATCAAGTCTTCAACTAACTGGCCTTCTTCTTTCTTTCGAACTTTGTGCATTTCCACCAGTTGGCTATCGAATCTTGATAGCTAGGTTCCATCCTTTTCACCATTTCTTCAGACTCCTCAAACCTGAGCCATAAGTCTTCACTGTATGGTATGGGCTCCTTTCCAAGTTTCTGCTTTAGCTTCACTTGAATTGGAAGTCCACCTTTCTTTGTCAGCTCCAGGAACCTCTGCAAAGCCTCCTTGTTCGTCTTGAATCCTCTGAAAAGAGCAGATTCCTTGCAGAGGGTGGTGAAGTACTTCATCAGCTCCTTTCTTTTGAATGCTTCAATCTGGAAAAATGATGGGTTGACCTCAGTAGGAAGAGTGACCTCCGGGACTTCTGGGGCTAGGAATCTGTCACTCCTGGGATCGGGGCTTGCTTTCAGAAAGCTTCTGAGAGTGGCACTTGCTACGACATCAGGGCTCTACAAATTTTTCTCCATTTCAACCATGTCAGGCAGCTTGTGCGGAGGAAAGATCTTGTCAAGGACAACCCTGGGATCTGATGAAAAAACAGCGTCCAGGTTGCTTTTCAGCTCTACTTCAGTCCTCCTCCTTTTCTCTTCTCTCATATCAGCACCCTTCCTGAAGCCTGGATGAACAGACCCAGAAACAGCATCTGATTTTCTTTTAGCGTTGCTGTTTGAAGGGCCCCTAGATCCAGCTCCCTTGTGTCCGCCATCTCCAGAATCATCTCTCCTCCTACTGCTTACTATCATCTGTCTGCAGGCAGCAGGGTCCTGTCCAGCCTTCTGTCTGCCTTCAATCCTTTATTCCCCCTTTTTGTCATCATCAGCACGCACAACCGCAAAACTGACCATGGAGTGAATATCAGACAAGGTGCCTGAGTGATCCCGCAGGGTCTGTGATTGGTTGAACTGCTCCCTGTCCATCCGGTCTACTGCAGTGACTAGAGCCTTCTGATTGGCCTCAAGAGAGATCATCTTCTCCTCTTGCCTGTTTAACTTCTCCATCACGCTCTTTACGACTTCCACTGCAGCATCCTCCTTGGGGGATCGGTAGGCAGCTATCATCTGAGTGAGCTTTGACAATGTCACGTTGAGGGAGTCCATGAAAGAATAGGTCTTCACAGAGTAGGAGCGGGTATCCTTGCGGATTTTCCTGCTCGCTTTCACCAAGGACTTCCCCATTTGTTCAATTGCTGCCAGCACCTCGTCATTTGATCTGGCAGGCTCCTGGCGTTCTCCTGCTGGTGCCTGTTCATCAGAGACAGATGTTAGTTCTTTGGATTTTTCGGCTCCAGTATCATCCTGTTCACTGGGTGACCCTTCATCGCTGCTGGTAGGGCTACTAGATCCTCCACCTCCTGATCCAGTGTTCTTAGAAGGAGTTTCCTCTTCAGCATCCTCCTCTTGTACTCCCAGCTTCTTGTCCTGTTCAGCTACCTTACCCTTGCTGAACACCATTTCGGCCTTCTTTTCCTGCTCTATCTCCTCTACTACCTCATGTACTGCCTCCTCTTGTACTTCAGCCTCCTTTTGTACTTCAGGCTACTTTTCTCCACTTTTGTCTCCTCCTGCCTCCTGCACTTCCACCACCTTTTCACCCGCAGCTACTTCCCCGTCAGCGACCGTCTCTCCCTGGTCCACCGATTTGGCAGGTGTTGTCTCCTCCATCTCCATTGGAATAGCTGCATCAGGTTGCTCCTTCTCCATGGGGGCAGGTTCCTCTACTGCTTCAGCTTGAACAGATGTCTCCTGCTGCACATGTTCCCCCTCAGCCTCTACCTCCATTGGTGTAGGATTGGTGGTCTCCGTGGTGTCATCGGCGGCTGCTACTGTGGTTGGAACTATCAACTCGAGAGATGCCACAGCAGCGAGGGTTTCCAACTCCTTGGCCTTGGGAAAGTCAGTTGGCGTCGAGCTTCTCTCCTTCATCGGTGTCTGTACAGGAACTTCAGGAAGAATGATCAGGTTAGTAAGGTATGAGAATTCCTCACCATTTTTCTCTGTTGGTGAAGGTGACCGCCTGCTGATAGGTTCCACCATCAAAGCTGAGCAGGAGGATCCTTCACCTATCTGGGGTTCCCTTACTGGCCTTCTCATTCTGGTATCTGCCAGGCTGATATCACCAGCCTGCTTCATCATCCTCTCCATAACTTCCTGCTCCCCGTACTTTGCTATCTGGGCCTCAGCAAATCCCACGTCATCACCTGCTCTGACCTGGTCAGCAGCAGCATCCAGTATCACCTCCTCCCTGTAGAAATCTGGTTGGATGACAGCTTCCTTTCCCTTCAGGCTCCTGGGGCCAGGTAGCTGTGCGGCAGCTTCCTGGCCTCCAACTCAGCTGCTATCTCCGCGTTTTCAAGAAATTCCAGCCATTTCTTCTTCCTGAGATCCTTCAGAAATTTCGTTTGAAGGATCTCCTCCAAATCATCCATGGCCACCCAATTCAGCGCCCATTCCTCCTCAGCCTTCCAGTCTGCCTACTGGATGAGTTCCTCCCTGGGCAGGTGCCTATACTGCCACCAGGTAGTGAACCTTTCCACCAATTTACCGAACTCTACCTCCAGCTTCGGTATGCTGATGACAAACTCAGCCACATCCTCCTCATCCACTTCCTCCTCATCATCATCATCAACAGCAGCATTCCCTGCCTGTTCCTCCCTTAGTGGAGAATCAATCTCCACTTCCACTGCAGGCTTCTTAACAGCCCGAGTGGTGACGATCTCAGGTTCATCATCAGAGATGACCAGTCTCCTCTGCACATCTTTCTTGTGCTTGATCTTCTTTGGCCACAGCAGGAGCTGGTGAGGGCTCTGCAGGCTCCTCCATTCTCGAGCTGCTTTCAGACGAAGGAGAGGCATTTTCGCGGAATGTCTTCCTTGTCCTTGGAACGCCCTTGAGGTCCTCAGAGACCTCTCTGGTTACTGGGGATGACCGAGCAGTGGTCTTCTTGGCAAAGACCCTACCCCGCACCGATGAATTTTCCTTTCTGGATGAGCTTTCCCTGGGACAAATCCACCTTCAAGTGACCCAGGAGGGTGTTGATAATAAGCCCATAGGTAGGCTTACCTACCTTCTTCTCCACCTCCTCCACCAGCCTGGAAAGCAGGTAGCTGGCCCAGTTCACCTTCTCCTTCTTCACTATGGCCATCATCATCCTGTACCGGAAGTTGGTACACTTATCAAAGGAACCAGAGCGGTTCTCTATGATATGGCAGCAGATATCATGCAGCAACTCAAACTACAGAAGGAAGACCTTCTTGCTGCAACTCCGGGACATCCCCGCCGTGTCCTCCTTCCCGGTGAACGTCGTCCAGAACTCCTCCAGCTGGTCTTCTTCGTAGGTGGAGAGGTCACTGGTGTTCATCCCTGCAGTAGGGAGAGCGAACACCTCTTCCAGAAGTCCGGTGTCCACCACCACTGTTACTCCACCAACTTTTGATGTGATCTCTGACCCATCTGCAGAGACCTTTGCCCTCCGGTAGAATTCTCCACCTGCTCCTCTGCGTACGGGGCCTTGTGATAGGAGCAGAGTCTGAGAAGTCCGGTTTCATAGAGTCATTGAAGGATATTCTTCATGACCTCCTTCGAGTTCCCTTCTTCCTCCACCATCTTGAGAAGGATTTTGCGGTCCACTAGCCTTCCATCAACAACTTGGGATGTTTTTGGTGCCATTTCTGAGAGAGTGAGAAATCTGAAACTGGAAAGCTTAGAGAGAGAGAAAGCACGAGAGATTAGGGTTTGCAAGAGAATGGAAATGTTTAAGTGTGAGAGATGAGTGAGAAGAATGACTTCCTTATATTTGAATTTTGGTGAGAGATGATCTGACGGTTCTGATTGGTCTTGAATTTGAAAAGACCCTCAATCCAATGGTTGAGATTTTTGGCGCGGTGTACGTGTGCGTAAGGACTTGATGTGATATTTTGTGGATATCGAGGAGTTTCCTGCAAAAAACGGCTGCTAACCACGGGGTAACTGTTCCTCTTTTCACGCGCTTCAATTACTGGATCCTGCAGGTAGCTCAGAGCAGTAACATTGTATCTAGTAACTGTCCAAGGACCTTGGGTAGTAACCTTTAGGTTACTGTTCTACCTCCGTCCTGCCTATGGTTCCCCCTGAACATTTTAGTCATTTCAACAGGAAAACATAGAGTTATATAGAAAATTATCACAAAATGATTATTCCCAGCTCGTTTCTTAGAAACGAAAATCTTGATTCACAGAGTGACTTTGTGAATATGTCAGCTAGCTGTAGATCAGTATGTACTTTTTCCAAAGTTATATCTTTCTTTTCAACGTGATCTCTGATGAAGTGGTGTCTGATATCAATGTGTTTGGTTCTTGAATGTAGATCTGGATTGTGGGTGATAGCTATTGCGCTTGAATTGTCACATAGGATAGGTGTTTCCTTCTCTTCAAATCCGTAATCCTTTAGTTGCTGTTGAATCCATAGAATTTGTGCACAACAGCTTCCTGCAGCAACATACCGGCCTCGGCTGTTGAGGTTGCTATAGAGGTTTGCTTTCTGCAGAACCATGATACTAGTTTGTTTCCTAGTAGCTGGCAGGTACCACTGGTGCTTTTCCTGTCAATTTTGCAACCTGCAAAATCAAAATCAGTATAACCAATAAGTTTGAGTCCTCCTTCTCTCGGGTACCATAGACCAACTTCCTGGGTTCCTTTGAGGTATCTGATGATTCGTTTGGCTGCGATCATATGTGATTTTTTTGGAGCTGCTTGATATCTTGCACACATTCCCACTGAGAACATGATGTCTGGTCTGCTTGCTGTCAGGTAGAGCAGTGACCCAATTAGTCTTCTGTACTTTGTAACGTCTACTGCTTTGCCATCAGTATCTTTGTCTAGGCTTCCTGATGTTATCATCGGTATGCTTACTGTGCATTGCATTTTCTAATCCAAATCTCTTTATCAATTCCTTAGTGTATTTTGCTTGATTGATGAAGGTTCCATTGCTTAGTTGCTTGACTTGTAGACCGAGGAAGAAGCTTAGTTCTTCCATCATGCTCATTTCGAATTTGGATTGCATGAGACTTGAAAATTTTTGGCACAATTCTTTGTTTGTTGAACCGAAGATAATATCATCGACATAGATCTGAACGAGCAGTATGCTATCTCCATCTTGGATTCTGAAGAGTGTCTTATCCACCTTGCTTTCTTGAATCCATTATCAAGTAGATACTTTGAGAGAGTATCATACCAGGCTCTAGGTGCCTGCTTTAGCCCATAGAGAGCTTTCTTCAACCTGAAGACCAAGGTCTCTGGATTTTTCTCAAATCCTGGAGGTTGCTCCACATAAACTTCTTCAGCGAGCAGTCCATTGAGAAAGACACTTTTGACATCCATCTGGTAGACTGTCAGATTGTTGTGAGCGGAATAGGCTAGGAAGATCCTGATTGCCTCTAGTCTCGCTACAGGTGCAAAAGTTTCTTCAAAATCTATTCCTTCCTCCTGGCAGTAACCTTTTGCCACTAGTCTTGCCTTGTTTCTGACTACTTGTCCTTCTTCATCGAGTTTGTTTTTAAATACCCATTTTGTGCCGATTACTCCTTGGTGAGTAGGTCTAGGAACTAGATGCCACACTTGGTTTCTTTCAAATCCATTAAGCTCTTCTTGCATTGTCTGTATCCAGTTGGTATCTTCTAGAGCATCCTCTATACAGCTTGGTTCTGTTTGTGAAATAAAGCAAGCAAACATTGCTTCATGGGGGTTGCTTCTTCTTGTCTAACTCCAGAGGTGGAATCTCCTATGATCTGATTCCTTGGACGATTCCTTAGCCATTTCCTTCTAATTTCTTCAATTTGTTGTTCATTTTGAGTTTCAGCAGGTTGCTCGTGATCATCCTGTTCAGCTTGCTGATTTGGATCGTGCTGTATTTCTAGCTGTACTTCCAGTTGAATTCCTTCAGGGTGGTGTATTTCTTCTTGTATCTCTGGTGCCTGCTAGTTTGGAGTAGGTTCCTATTCTCCATGTTGCTGTGTAGGTGCAGGTTGCTGATTTTGAGTTGATTCAATATTTTGGAGATTTGGTAACTCAGCATCAATATATTCAACACGAGTGTTGGTGATGTGAGTTTTTCCAAGATCTTCATTAAGTTCATCTATATCAGCCTTAGAACAGCGTGGTTCATCAAAATCCACATGTACTGTTTCTTCTACAACAAGTGTTCTCTTGTTGAAGATTCTGAAGGCTTTGCTTACCGAGGAATATCCTAAGAATACTCCTTCATCTGACTTTGAGTCGAATGCTTTCAGGTAGTCTTTTCCATTGTTGAGTACATAGCACCTGCATCCAAAAATATAAAAATGTTCAATATTTGGAGTATAGCCAAACCATAGCTCATAAGGAGTTTTATTCAAATCCTTGTTGATGATGCATCTGTTCTGGGTATAGCATGCTGTGTTGATTGCTTCTGCCCAAAATCTCTTGGGTAGCTATGCTTCAGCTAGCATGGTCCTTGCAGCTTCCTTCAGGGTTCTGTTTTTCCTCTCTGCAACACCATTTTGTTGCGGCGTCCTAGCTGCTGAGTATTCATGCTTGATTCCATTGTTAGAGCAGTATTCTTCAATAAACTTGTTTGTAAACTCAGTGCCTCTGTCTGTTCGGATTTTGATAATGTTCAGACTCCTTTCGATCTGCAGCTTCTTCAGTAACTCCGGTAACCTTCGCTGAGTGTCTGACTTCTTTGTCAGGAATAGTGTCCATGAGAATCTTGAATAGTCGTCCACCACTACAAGTGTGTACTTTCTTCCACTCATGCTTACTGGTTTTACCGGTCCGAATAGATCCATGTGTAGTAGGTCTAGCACTCTTTCAGTTGACCTTTGTATCTTGTTTTTGAAAGACCTTTTAGTTTGCTTTCCCTTTTGACATGCTTTACATAGACTCTCTTTCTTGTACACCATATCAGGTAGCCCTCTGACTAGTCCTTTCCTGGCTAACTTGTTGATCGTTTTGAAGTTCAGGTGGCTCATCCGTTTTATGCCATAGCCAGCTAGCTTCTGATGATCCTTTTGCTATGAAGCAGGTAGCTGTGGTTACTGAGCTCTAGTCAGCTACATAGATGTTTCCTTTTCTAGTTCCAGATAGCTTTACTTTCTTGGCTTGGCTGTCCCTTATCAGGCATTTGTTGTGACTGAACTCCACTGAGTAACATTTGTCACAAAATTGGCTTATGCTTAGCAAGTTGTATTTTAGGCCTTTGACATACGACACTTCCTTTATATGAGTGTTTCCTTTGATGAGAGTTCCAACTCCTCTAGTGCTTCCCTTGGAGTTGTCTCCGAAGATTACTTTGGGTCATTTGCACTGTTGAAAGTTCTTAAGAATTTCTTTGTCTCCAGTCATGTGTCTCGAACACCCGCTATCAATGTACCACACTTTCTTGCTGGTTCTTGTTGTAGGTACCTATAAAATAGAGATTACTGGTTCTTAAGTACCCATACATGTACGGGTCCTTCTTTGTTAGTACCTTTTGGAATCCAAACTTGTCTCACAACAATTGTTTTGTTGTAGACTTGGTGGTTTCGTCTATAAGAGGTATCCTTCGGATACTGAATTGTGTGTGCAACCTGTGTGTACCAGTCACTTTTGAAGTGAGGTCCTCCACCATACTTCCCTTGAGCATGAGCTCGTTTAGGTTTAGACATTCTGGTCTTAGTATTGGTGGGATAGAGGTTTCTGTTCAGCATCCCTTGTAGGTTTGCTGTTTTCTTTTGTTTTCTACCTGCAGTTTGATTCTGTTGTAGCCAGCTTTTGAAAACAGGCTTATCCCCTAAGGATGTGTACATGGGTCTCTTGCCCTTGTCTATTCTGTTCTCCAAGTTGCTGTTGAGTTATTGGATAACTCCTTTTCTTTTGGGGTTCCAGCTCGAATGAAAACAATAGTTTTAGATGATCTTGCTGTTCCTTAGAGGTTTCTGCACAGTATCCTAGGCCTGTCCTATCAAATGGACTTTTGCCCGAATTCATGCATTCATTGGCTTCTTTAGCTGACTTGCTAAAGGATCCTATAACCGCTTGAAGATCACTCTTCTCATTCTCAAGGTTTGCGATTCTCAAAATGAGCTTAGATGTCTGCTCTTGGAGGTCACTGCACTTTGAGCTATCAAGCTCATATGCAGATAGCTTTTCAACTAGCTGTTTGTTTTCCCTCCTGAGCATCTCATTTTCGAGTTTTAGCTCCTCATGAATTGAGTTTATCTGTTCGAATTCGCTCATGATTTGTTTAAGGGAGGGGCTTTTGTTAGACTCTTCCTCTTCCACTAAAGGCTGGTTAGAATATATTACCTCATCATCCTCGCTGTCCTCAGCTTCCTGTGCCATCAGGCAGATAAGTGCTTCATCTTCCGAGGATGAGGAATCACTATCATCATCAGAGGAGTCCACATCTTGCTGAGCCTCCTTGGAGGTTCCTTGCCCTTTTCCATCTCACTTAGGAAGGCTTTAATTCTTCTTTGTTCCTCTCTTCGTTTTTCCCTTTTCTGGGACGACTCTCCATTGGGGTACCTGTTGACCTTAGGATGAGGACACTCTTTGGCATAGTGTCCTGGTTTTCGGCAGTTGTAGCAGAGATCGGACATATCCTGGTTCGATTGCTGAATAATGGGTTGTTGGGGAGGTACCTGATACTTCTTAAAGTCACCTCTTCTGTTGTATCTGATAAATTTCTTGAAATTTCTTAGAAGAAGGGCCATTTCTTCATCAGTACCCTCGACAGGTGGCTCTCCCTGCTTGCTGCAGATAGCTCCAGTGTCTTTTGCGTTTCTGGCTGTCAGGGCAGTTACCTTTGTGCTAGATTCTTCAGCTTCCTTCTTCCTCTGTTGATATCATATTCGAAGGCTTTTAAGTCAGAGAAGAGGTCAAAGGTACTCATTGACTTTAGATCCATTGACACCCTCATTGCAGTAGTCTTGCTATCCCATTCTGCAGGTAGTGCTCTTAGCACTTTCATATTTTTCTCCTTCTGAGTGTAGAATTTGTCCAGGGATTCAAGCTCATTTACAATGTTTGTAAACCTTAGATCCATCTGCTCCAAGGTCTCTTCAGGGAGCATCTCGAACAGCTCGAATTTCTGGGTTGCTGTAGACACCTTGTTTCCTTAGTCAGCTCTGTTCCTTCGCAGATTTGTTCAAGTTTGTTCCATATATCCATTGTTGTCTTGCATGTCTTGACCTTGCTAAAGGTTCTTTATCCAGAGTAACGAATAAGGCGTTCTTGGCTACATTGTCCAGGTTAGCTCGTCTTCTATCATCAGCCGACCATTCTTCCCTCGGTTTGTCAATCACAGCTTGATGGGAATGGCTCCTGCATCGCCAGCTTCGGCAGCTCTCGCAAATATTGGATTAGGTTTGGTGATCCTTGGAGGTCCATCCGTGATAACCATCCACATTTCGTCATGCATGGCTGAGAGATGTGCCTGCATTCTAATCTTCCAATCGTCATACTCTTCAATAGAAAACATATGAAGCTTGTGCGTGTCCATGATATGATGAAAGCGATGTATGCAGATTTTTGAAAAACAGGGATCAGGGATTTGACCAGACAAGTTGGGTTTCTAATCCAACCTGCTCCGATACCACTTGTTGGTCCCAGTGGTATAAGGTTAAGGGGGTGAATTAACCTTATCAAATTTTCAACTTTTGCTCCAAAGAATGTTAAGTTCCTGATGAACAGGTAGCTAGTAAGCTTACTGCTCGATAGGTTCCTGCTCAGGCAGTGACCTCAGGACTTAGACAGAGAGTGTAATGCACAGCGGAAATACTTATGTTTTTCGAAACACGCTTTTAATGCAGTATGCTCAGATGCAGATAGATGGATAGAAAGCTATAAAAGACACAAGCAAGCTTATAGAGGTTCAAGGGTGGAGTAATCCCTCTACGTCCTCTCTACTCCTTACAAGGAGGAACTTTGTTAAAGCAAGTTTGATTTACAATAGACTCAGCTAACACAAACTATACTCTAAACAACTGTCAGCTCTATCCACACAGGTAGCTGCACAGTGACCAACTATCGACCCACACAGGATCTTCACACAGGATCCTTTCTCTTCTTCAGAGAGATTACAACTTAGCAGTATCAACTCCTGCCTAAGCGACTCCTATCAGACTTAGAATAAAGTGAAAGGTTTGATCACAATCAAATGCAGCAAGCTCCTTGAACTTCTGAAGATCACAAAGGTAGCTGGCTTGCTGCTGCTCAGTCTGATAACTTTGAGTGTATGAGCTTTTGCTTGTAAGAGATTTGCTTGCGTCTGTTTTCTCTTAGTTGTATGTGTTGTTGTTGTATGTTCTATGTTGTGTCCTCTATTTCCCTTTGTAAATCAGACTTCTATATATAGGCATCAGATAGTTTTCTGCCCGTTGGAAAGGCAGTCCTTTGCATGATGAGGTGTCTCTTCCTGATTGGTTCTGCCGATCTTCTGACACCTGTTCTGAATGCCTTTATTCTGTTCTGCAACTGTTTTGTCCTTTGTCTGCGCAACTTCACTCTGCAGACTGCTTGTACTGTGTCCTTGCTGCTTTTTCACACATGCAGATTCTGATTCGTTAGAATTGGAGTGACTCTACTGGCTAGTCAGGTTGCATTGACTCTGATGTATCTGGTAGTATCCTCTTCAAGTAAGTCAGCTTCCTTGACTATCTCCAGGTTCCTTGTAGTATCCTATTCGAGCTTTGCTTACTGGTTGCTTGATGCAGTATGCAGGTAGCAGGGACACGGCTTCCTAGCTGCTTGGCAGAATCTTCAAGTCTTCCCAGCATCCTTGCCTTAGCAAATTTACATGTAAACACATCCAGATAGCTAAAGATCTAGTGTATTACACGTTTTGTCTCATCAAAATCTATTACATTTCATCCTATCAACATATTTTTTTAAAAAGACAACGCTTTTGTGCAACACTTTTTCAAAGGGTTGTCGTATAGAGAATTTTTTTTTCATAAAGACAACTCTTTTATGCAACACTTTTATGCGTTGTCTTTTCTTAGTACTTTTTTGCCAATAAACAACCCATTATGCAACCCTTTTTTTGTTGCATGTGTTAATTATAAAAAAATATTTTAATTAACTTAAATTTAATTAATTTATAATGTTATCTTATATTATATTATTTTCATTAATATTATCTTATATGAACAAACTCATAATTTTAAAAAATAGTATTTTTATAAAATACTATTTTGAATTAATTAAGAAACTACACCTAAAATATTACTCTCACCCTTTTATATAATAATACAAAATTGGTATATTATTTTAAAACATAATTCAAAAATTGTGTTTTATAATTCATAATTCATAAATTATGAATGTTTTTAAAAAAAAAATAAAGATGAAATTATTGTGTTTTAAAATTAATACAAAAAACATAAAAAAAAGATATATATAAATCATATCTATTAATTAAGAATATATAAAAAATTTAATTACTTTGCAGGCACTAAGGGTCGAACCGGCACTCAAGTGGAAGACTCACCAATTTCACCAAACATATCTTTGGTCAATATTTTCCAACATTAATATTAATACTCACAATTTTGGACTTGGGTTTTTCCAAATATACCCAAACTTCGTGGAGTCCTTTCCATCCCCACCCAAATTACTCTCTATTGCCGCCATCTCTTTCCACCACCACTACGCGCACTTCACCGCTGAAAAATCCTTTCTCTTGCCGCCATCCCTTTCCACCACCACTGCACTTCGTGGGCTCTGCCCTCTGCGTTGAACTTATCAGAAGAGGGGCTCATTAAGTCCGGGTCTTTGTTATCTGTTCTGCAAAGGGTGGCTATGGAGTACGAGTCATACAATAGTAGTGGTGAGTTATTCCTTTTCTCAGAACCCTAATCATGTGATTTTTACAAATAATTGAGGTTTTGGAAGTAATTTGTTTAGTTGATTTTGGTTAGGGTTTGTAAGTTACATGCATTGTCGTTTTAATGGTTTTTTTATGGTTGGGATTGCAGAGTCACGTGACCGCCACGTGCCCGCCGTTTATCCTACCATGTGTGTTTGGGTGTTGGATAAGAAGACACTATCAGAGGTGCGGTAGCGTGTCGAGCTGTCGAAAGCCACGGAAGATATATTTTATGTTGTGATTCGGGCCGATGCAGCTCGTCTAGTGAGGCTGAGGTACCCTGGGTGGTTCACGTGGTCCAGGCGCTGGATGAGAGTAAGAATGCCATGGCTATGGTCACGGAGCCACTGTTTACATCGGCCGCCAATATGCTGGAGAGTGTCGAGAATATTGTGAAGGTGCCTAAGGAGCTCAAGGGAATGGTACGGCCTTTCAATTTCAATTAGGTTTTTACTTGAAGCTAAAGGGAATGATATGGACTTCCAATTTCAATTTAGGTTTTTTCTTAAGTTAGGAGTATTATATTAAATATATATGTAGCTAGCTAATAGATGATAAAGATTGATGGAATCAAATTTAGCTTCTTGTTCTTTACTTAATGCCAGTAAGTTAATCATAGTGTAGACGAACATTACCTGGAGAGGTTATCTAATTTGCTCTGAGTGCAAAGAAAGATGTAAAATGTTCAAGCATAGTAGCCTTGGCAACATCAACTTTTTAGTATGTTTCCTGGATAAAATTGCTAATCTGAATTTAAAGGCTAATATACTACTAATCTCCTTGGTGTTATGTGTCAAGTTTCAATTTTGTTGCAGTTGGGAAATTGTGTTCTTATATTCCTGTCACATTCCTATTTCCCCTTTGAAGTTCTGATTTACTGACTATTTGCTACAGAAAATGGGATTGTTGGAGGTAAAGCATGGTCTGCTTCAGATTGCGGAGACATTGGATTTCCTTCACTCTCACAATAACTCCCACATGAACTTAATTACGTCTTATCCACAGAGCTCTATCACCTGAGGTAATGATTTCTTTTCTTTTCTTTTTTTAAATAATTTAAATAAGATTTCATTTATTTTGTTTAAATTAGCATTTTGTGTTTGAGGATCGAAATGGATAATAAATTATTTTTGTTTGTACTTTGAATTTATTTTCTGCTATATGTAGGTAAAATTGAAGTAAGTGCCTACTATTAGGTGAAATATTGGTTTTGAGATATATTTTTTCTGAGCTGGTGTTCTGACTGCCCTGACCTAACAGCATGCATGTGCATTATTGTGACTTTGTGTTTTGTTAAGGTGATTGTATGTTTGCGGAGGGTAAACCGTATGTTTAACTGAACTGATTTCAGTTGTTTCTGTTGCTTCTAATGGAGCTTGGAAGCTTGGTGGTTTTGGTTTTGCCATTTCAACTGATCCGTCTTCCAATGATTCTGTGTAGGCGTTCCATTATGCTGTGAGTCGTATATTTGTTTAACTTGGTAAATATGCATGTTTCATCTTCACCCTTCCAGAATATTTTAACTGCAACATTTTATGCATTTTTTTTCTCTTTTGGTATATTGCCTATTTATTGCTTTAAGATAGTTTGTATGGCACCTATATTGTAATATCTCTTACTTCTTATGATAGAACAATCAGAAGAATGAAATTCTGTTAATTTTTGTTCTAGTTATATACCTATTTAATATCTCGTTCTTCTTATGAAAGAATAAACAGAAGAACTAAATTTGTTAAGGGTGACAAATGCATAAATGTGCCTGACTTAATGAGAAGAAAATATGTGATGGAGAGTGATCATTAACCTTACTTCACAAAAAGAGCCATATGTTGTTGGATATCCAATCTAGTTCTGGAGCCTATAAGCTAGATATTTTCCTTGTATTATGTCTTGAGGTTACTCTATTATTGTGCACTTGATCCAGATGTTCTATAGTGATTGTTACATGCAAGGCAATTTGGTAAAACAAAAGTTTGAATTGTATTAGATTCTAACCTGCTTTGTTGTATAGGAATACGATGTAGAAGATTCTATTATGCCCTTGCAGCCATCAATAAACTACACTACCCCTGAATTCAGATTGCTGATGGTTTAAGTGATATCACTTTGCACTCTCACTGTAAACACATCCTACTGTTCTACAATTGTACCGATCCAGTAAGCTGCATGTTAATTTGCCATTTGGACACCTCCATATTTCATCAATAATTCTAGGTCAACAACTTCAGAGTCTGGCATTACTATTATATATTTGGTTTCTTAGAGCTCTATTCTAAAGTGTTGATTCTCACATATTATGGATTTTATGTACCCTTAATATCTGATATTCCTTAAAGTTAGATAGCATCAGAGGATATATTATTAAACTTGAAGTTGTGACTGATTTGCTTATTAAACTTGAAGTTTTGTTTCAGTTTTGACTGATTGCGTTCAAGAACATATAAATGGGTAGAACAAGATGACTACTATATTTTAACTTGCAATGCTTTCTTTTGAATACTTAATATGATCACGTTATAATTTTTAGGTGTTCATGTAAACTTTGTTCTTACATTTGACAGATTGTAGGGACGTAGGGAGTACATGTCAAGTTCGTGATGCCGTGATTGTAAAGGTTGTGATGTTATTCAAACAAATTCGATCATTTTGTTATTAATTGTTGGAGTACTTTAAATTTATGGACTTAAGGTTGTGTGATTACAAGTGTTAGGATGAGATATATTGTTGGGATGATTTATGAATGTAACCGATGATATTGATGATGTTTAAATGTTCTTCTAATGCATTTGTTAATTTATATAAATAAATTATATTATTATATATATCCAGCAAAATATGAAATTATTGTAAAAAATGTGAATAAACAAAAAAGACAACACAAAAAAGGGTTGTCATTAGCGTTGTTATTTTATAAAACGACAACTAAAAAAACATAAGAAAAGACAACGCTTTTAAGCATTGCATAAATTTTTTTTGTTGGAACCAGAAAGATAACGCTTTTTAAGTGATGCATAAATAGTTGCACAAAATAAGAAAAAACAACTTTTTCTTGCAACGGTATAAAAACGTTGTCGTATCTAGAAAAGTGTTGTCGAATGACAAATTTTTTTTACAACCCTAGATACAACAACCCTAAAAAAAATGGCTGCGACAACGGCTAAAACCCGTTGTAAAAGGTGAAATTTCTTATAGTAAGAGGACGAGCAATCCTGAAGCTAACTACTGAAACATTGATGTAAAAAGTTCAAGCATTTAAAGCTATATTCTCTCAAGTATTTCTACAGTTTCAGTCACTCGACCTCAGCGAAGTCAACCAAGTTCGAGTTGAAAGATCCATCAAAGGATTCGGAAGCTCACTTCACCGCACCAGTTGAAGAAATCATTTATTTACTTTAACCTTGTTGCTGTGTGATTAGGTTGTTTTAGGTGTCGAACAGTTGATAGGATTTATCCTTGCTGTTTGTATAAGTTGTCTAGTTGATAGGCATTTCCCTGTGTGTGAGTGTGAAAATCCTGTGCGAGTTAGTCTTTAGAACTTGTAGTTGTTGTGTGTACGCTAGGTTCTAGTACGTGTTAGCTTGTTGAGTTGATAGATTGTTAGGAATGTCCCGTAATTCAATCTTGCTTAACAAAGTTCCTGCTCGAGGTAGTAGTAGAGTGGACGTAGAAGGATTACACCACCTTCAAACCACTATAAACCATAAGTGTTTTATTATTTTTCATATCTGTGCTTTATTCTGTATATCTATCTGTCATAAGCATAAAACATCTTCAAAATAAGCATATTTGAGAAAACCAGCCTTATTTCAAAAACATATTTTCTGCTGCATATAAAAACTCTAAGTTATAGCGTACAGCACTGTATACTAGTGTTGTAAGCAGTAATTGACTGGCGCTGTAAGTTCAAGTAACTTGCATAATAGTAAGTTTGTAAAGAATTTTGAAAAATGACCAAGGTTCATTCACCCCCATAAACCTCGGACACCACTTAGGACCAACAAGTGGTATCAGAGCAAGTTGGGTTAAAAGCCAACTTATCTGGTTACCTACTCAGATCCATCCTAGACTCACTGTTTTCTCTGCATCCTTCAAAAACTCATTCTTACAGCATACCATGGATTTCTTTAATCATAAATTACCCATGTTTTCCATAGAGAAATATGATGATTGGAATATAAGAATGCAGGCACATCTTTCAGCAATGAGTGATGAGATGTGGACGGTCACTACAGAATGATCGATCATCCCCACGAAGGTGAATCCCATGCTTGGAAAAGACATGGAGGAAGGAGCACCACCACCACCTAATATCCTGGTCAAGCTGAGATAAGAATGGAATAACGAAGACAAGAAGAGAGCCAACTTAGACAACGTGACCGAAAATGCTCTGATCATCACCTTGGACAAAGGCACATTCAGTAAAGTCAAAACTTGCAGAACGTCCAAGAAAATTTGGGAAAAGTTGGAACAGATATGTAAGGGCACAGAACTCACTAAAGATAACAAGATCTCCAATGTCACCCAACTATTCAAGCTCTTCAAAATAAAGAATGAAAAGACTCTTGATCAATTAGATTTAAGATTCACGTCTATCATGAATGTACTAGAAGCTCTGGGCAAGCACTATATTCAGAAAGAGAAAAACATGAAAGTGTTTAGAGCCCTGCCAGCGGAATGGGATAACAAAACCACCGCCATGAGAGTATTCATGGATTTGAAATCCATGAGTACATTTGATCTATTCTCCGACCTCAAAGTATTCGAATATGACATCAACAGACGGAGAAATAAATCTGAAGAATCAAGCTCCAAAGTTACTGCGCTGACTGCTAGAAGCTTTTAGGATACAACAACTGTTAGTTGCAGTAAGCAGTCTGAGGTTACAGCCGAGGACGCTGAAGAGGATATGACTCTTTTTCTAAAGATATTTAGAAGGTTCATGAAGAGCAACAACAACAGCAGCAACAACAACCTTAACTAGAGGAATGACTTCAGAAGAAGTCATCCACCTCCTCAGGTATCTTCCTCTCCGCAATCAAATGCAAACATTTTTGACTTGTGCTATAATTGCAAGAAGCCTGGACACTACGTCATAAGTTGTCCACATCCAACGGTGTACAAGTACCCTAAGGGAGAGAGAGAGAATAGAAGAGAAAAAAGAAAAGAGACGATAGACACAAGCTTCGAACTCTTATTGAAGAGATGGAGAAAGCCAATGATACATCAGCCTCAAAAGAGATGCTAAAAGCTACTGAATCGTCTGACAGCGACACTAAAACCTCATCTTCTGATGAAGAAGCACTGATTTGCCTGATGGCAAAAGATTGTGAGGACGGCGATGAATATAAGATAACCTACCAACCGTTGTCCATACCTGAAAAAGAGGAGTTGAATATGATCCACTTTTTAAAAAGGATCATGAGTGACTTCGAGCAGATTAACTCAACCCATGAGGAGCTAAAGGTTGAGAATGAGAATCTGAGAATTGACAATGAGATCCTCAGAAGTAAGAACATCGACGTTGCTAAAATACTAGCTGTATGTGAGTCTGATAGCTCAAGATGCAGCAAGCTACAAGAAGAGGTCTCAAGGCTAAATCTGCTGGTCACTGAGCTAAAAGATGAGAAGGAATGCTTGCAGTCCACAATAAGAATATTTAGCAAATCGAATAAGTACGCAAGGGAGTGCCTAAATCAAAACAGAAGTCCATTTGAGAAAACGAGCTTAGGATACATCACTCACACCTCTTAGAATACAATAAGTTCATCGAAGACTATTGTATTTGTTCAAGCTGAAACTTCAATAAAGGATGAGTTACCCTGTAACTTAGAAAAGATCTTGAACAAACCAGCACCGATGGATAAGGGGAAGAAGCTCCAATGCTCAGCTGCAGGAAGTAAGCCTGCATTTAAGAGCTGACTGCAGCAGAAGCCATCTGCTGTAAGCAGCAAGAAGATGCGGCAACCCACAAAGTTGAAGTATAGAAGATATTTTTCCACCAATACTAAGACTTATATGTCTAAACCTAAAGAAGGATATACTCTAGGAAAGTATAGTGGAAGACCACACCACAAGAGTGTTGGTAACACATTTTTAGTTTCTACACACACAGTCAACAAGCAATTTAAAAACAAAACTGCATACAGAACTGGAACCAACAAATCTTACAGCAAAATATTGACTGTCAAGAAAGTTTGGGTTCCAAAAGAAACTAACCCAAGAGGACTCTTACAGAAATGGATACCTAAATGTGCTTGAATTTATTGCAGGTTTCAGTGCCAGGATGCAGCGGTGATGTATGGTACATAGATAATAGCTGCTCAAGGCACATAACAGGCAACAAAGATGCCTTAAAGGACTTCCAAGAATGCAAACGACTGAAGGTCATCTTTGGAGATGATTCCAAAGGATGCACAAAAGGAAGTGGAAGCTTAATCAAAAGAAATATAAAGATCAAAAATATATTCTATGTGAAGGCCCAAATACAACCTGATGAGCATCAGTCAGTTTTGTGACAAAGGATACACAGTGGAGTTCAACCTCAACAAATGTCTAATCAAGGACAGCACATCAAATGAATTCAAGCTTATAGGAACAAGAAGAGGAAATATATATCTTACAAACTGAAACTCTTCTATTCAACCAACATGCTTTATAGTAAAAAGTCCACCAGGGCTGAGCTGGCTATGACACAAGAGATTGAATCACTTGAACTTCAAGACAATAAACAAGCTAGCAAGAAAAAGGCCTTGTAAGAGGACTGCCAGATGTGGCATACAAGAAGGAAAATATTTGTGAAGCTTGTCAGAAAGAAAAGCAAGTGAAAAGCTCATTCAAGGACAAGTTACAGAAGTCATCTCACAGAATTCTAAATCTTCTACATATGGACCTCTTTGGACCAATAGAACCAGTAAGCATAATTGGAAAGAAGTACTCACTTATGGTAGTAGATGACTACTCTAGATATACTTGGACCATATTTCTTGCTAAGAAATCAGAAACTTAGAACAAGCTACCTGATCTTATGAAGAAGATTCAAAATGAAAAGAGTTTGAGCATTGTAACACTCAGATCAGACAGAGGAACTGAGTTCACAAACAAATTTATTGAGAAATTCTGTTCTGACAATAGTATTCGTCATAAATACTCTGCTGTAAGAACACCTCAACAGAATGGTTTAGCTGAAAGGAGGAATGGAACCCTTAAGGAAGTAGCAAGGACAATGATAGCAGAGGTAGAGATACTCAAGAGATTTTGGGCTGAAGCTACCAACACTGCATGCTACACTCAGAAGAGATTCTTGATCAATAAAGATCTAGATAAAACTCCATATGAAGTCTGGAATGGATATACACCAAACATTTCATATTTGCATATCTTTGGATACAGGTGTTATATTCTCAATAATGGAAAGGAGCACCTAAAGAACTTTGATGCAAAATCAGATGAAGGAGTATTCTTAGGATACTCTGCTGTAAGCAAAGCATTCAGAGTCTTCAACAAAAGAACCTTAGTGGTTGAAAAGTCAATACATGTGGTGTTTGATGAACCACATTGTGATACCAAAAGGCTAGGAGAACCTGCTGAAGGAGTAGCTCCAAGGAAAGAGAATGATGTTTCCCATGTTGAAGGAGTTCTGCCTACAGCAGAAGACAAAAAAAAAGAATCTACACCTCTGGATGCAGCAGATATTCTTACAGCAGCAGAACCTCCAATCTTACAGCACGTTGAGGAACAACCTAAACATGTACATGGTTTTGAGCCTGACAGAACATGGCTAAGGAATCATCCTAGAAATCTTATAATTGGAGATTTATTTATAGGAGTAAGGACAAGAAGGTCTATCCCTCATGAAGCAATGTTTGCATGCTTCATATCCAAAACAGAGCCCAAGAATGTTGAAGAAGTTCTGCAAGATAGCAACTAGGTTCAAGCCATGCAAAAAGAGCTAAATAGATTTGAAAGAAATCAAGTTTAGCAAACAGTTACGAGACCAACCCATCAAGGTGTTATAGAAACAAAATGGGTCTTCAAGAACAAGCTAGATGAATCAGGGCTTGTTGTTAGAAATAAAGCAAGATTGGTTGCTAAGGAATATTGCCAAGAAGAAGGAATTGATTTTGATGAGACTTTGCTCCAGTAGCAAGGTTGGAAGCTATAAGGATTTTTTTGGCATATACAGCTCACATGAATTTCAATGTATATCAGATGGATGTGAAGAGTACATTCCTCAATATATGGTCTTCTTACAGAGGAAGTATATGTAGAGGAACCTCCAGGTTTTGAAGATCAAGCAGAAGAGAAGGTGTTTAGATTACATAAGGCCCTATATGGACTCAAGCAAGCACCAAGAGCTCGGTATGACATTTTATCCCTCTATATGCTGGAAAAAGGTTTCAAGAAAGGAACAATCGACAAGACTCTGTTCAGAATACAGGATGGAGACAGTATTCTTTTAGTACAGATATATGTGGATGATATCATCTTCGGATCCACCAACAAATATCTATGTGAAAAGTTCTCCAACCTGATGCAATCAAAGTTTGAGATGAGTATGATGGGAGAATTAAGTTTCTTCCTAGGGCTGCAAGTAAAATAGCTAGTTGCAGGAACCTTCATCAGCCAAGTTAAGTACACAAATGAGCTTATCAAGAAGTTTGGCATGGAGAATGGTTCGGCAACATCTGTTCCTATATCCACATCCATAAGCCTTGACTAAGATAAAGATAGAAAAGATATGGATATCACGAAGTACAGATGACTCATAGGATCCTTGTTGTATCTTACAGCAAGCAGACCAGATATAATGTTTGCAGTTGGAGTCTGTGCAAGATTTCAAGCAACACCAAAAGAGTCACACCTTTTAGCAGTAAAAATGATTATCAAATATCTGAAAGGAACACAAGAAGTAGGTCTATGGTACCCCAAGAAAGGAGGATTCAAGCTTAAAGGCTACTCTGACTCAGATTATGCAGGCTGCAAGATTGATAGAGAAAACACCAGTGGAACTTGTCAGTTTCTGGGAAATAGACTTATTTTATGGTTAAGTAGAACGCAAACACCGATTGCAACATCTACAACAGAAGCAGAATATGTTGCAGCAGGAAGTTGTTGTGCTTAAATCCTCTGCTACAACCTTAAAAGGCTAACAAATTAGGCGGCAAATCATATGTCTTTCATCACATTTAATGCAAGTCTGCACTTGTCAGAAGTCGAGGAGGCGCGGTCAGAGCCCACGCTCAGTCATGATTAATTACGATTTGACCCCTCTGTCTTTTTCTAAGGATCGTAAGATCAATTCTCTTTATTTAATTTCAACTGTTGATCTTACTACACGTCCCTTGAAATTCTCCATGATACCATAATCATATCATTTGAATTTATTTCGCCAAGTATCATCCCAAAGAGAAGTTTTCATTTTTCTTTGCAAAAATTCTCTAAGTCTCAAAAATCCTTCTCTCTTAAACAACAATGGCGGTCAGACAAACCATCATTTTGGAAGGACGTTTAGTGAACTAGGAGCATGTCTATACTTCTGAGATGTACGATAACTATATAATCAGAAGGATTTTTGATGCACTGGAAAGGACCCGTGTTCTAGGGCTCCTAACCATCGTGTACGCCGGATACTCCATAAAATCGATTCAGCAATTCTACTCTTTTGCAAGAAGGTCCGAGGAGAGGAGAGACTGCATCCTGTTCAGGATAGATGCAGATAGAGAAGAAACGGTAGTATCCTCCAGTAACATCGCTACTGCCTTCAGTATCTCCTCTAAAGGTTTGACCCCAAGTCAGCTTGTGACTTATGGAGAAGACATCTCTCAGGAGAAGTGGGATCTCTTCAGGATAAGAGATGTCAGGGTCAATGTGAAGAAAAGCACCCCGAAGAAACTCTTCAAACCGGAGTTTAAGTTTCTTCACGATATTTGTGCATACTCCATTGAAGACCAAACCGGAAGTTATGATAAATGCACCGACCTCTACTTTCGGATCATGTCTGCCATTATGGTCGGAGAAAAGATGAACTAGGCCAGGTTCATCTTGAAGCGGATATGGGAGGAGACAAAGAAGAGCACAGTAAGGAGGAGCTATGACATCACCATCTGCTCTCTACTCTGTAAGCTAGGTCTTCAGTTTGCTGCTCCCATCCCTATCCCCGTTGGAAGTATCTCGAAGAGAAGAAAAAAGGTAAGAGCCTAAAAAAGACAGCTAGTGCTGGTGTTGCATGGAAGAAAACCAAAGACAAAACGATTGCAACACTGGCACTGCAAGATGAAGCTATAAGCAGCAAGGGTGAGAAGGAAGATAAGGATGTTGAGAGTCCTCTTCCCATCATCAAGAGGGCACCAAGAAGGAACGAGCAAGAACCATCATCCTCGTCCTCAGATGATGACGCACCCCTAGCAAGGAAGAAGACAAGCAAGATTGTCTTCCCGCACAGAAAGAAGAAGGCTGTTGCAGCAGCTGCAAGATCTGAAGAGCAGATCTTGCGAGACAATCCCCAACTCTCTGCTGTAAGCTGGATGGTAGTTGCAGTAGATGAGGAGGAAAGGGATGAGCCAGTTGAATAGGCTCATATACAAAAAGCTGACTCAGCCCCTTCGTACCATCATGGAGTGGTTGTTTAATATGTGCTTGATGCCACATTTCCAGCTGCTAGAAATATGAAGCAGCAGTATAGTCTCTGGATGAGAATGAGACTGGCCAAGGGGGAAACTCTGTTGCAATGGAAGGAGTTTCTCACCGTGGAGCAAGCTGTCCTGGAGTAGGCCAACTCAGAAGATATTCTGGAACACCTGCAACCTGAGTATGCAGCTTTAATGCAAGAAAGATCTAGAGGCATTGCTGCTTAGGGAGCACTGGACAAGGGAAAAGGTAAAGCTGTTGCAGAATCTGAATCTGTAGAGTTGTCGATGAAAGTAGCAATGGAGAATGTCCAAGTCTTCCTAGCCCTGGTTACAGAGGCTGTAAGAAGGGGCGATGACATTGTATTTGCTCAAGAGCAAATCAAAACTCTGGGAGTGGAACAGGCTGAGGAAGTCATGCTGCAACAAGCGCTGCAAGCTAGCCTGAAGGAGACAAGGATGTAACTGCAGCATACCCCTGAAAGAATGCAGGGAGAAGGAAGCTCAAGTCAGAACTCAAGCTCCCCTGCATACGAGCAAGTAGTTGAGGCCTCTCAACAATTGTCACTCTCGATCCTTTGGAGGAAGAGGAGGCCAACTACTTAACTATGGTGATTCCCCAGTTCGCAATGTTCATGAGGCTACTGAAGACACTCAAGGGAAACCGACCGCCATTATCAGAGATGTGCTCTCTCGATATTGCTGAGATTACCAATGACGCGACCATAGGGGAAGTTGCAGAGGCTGGACTCCCTGTACTGGCAAAAGCAGTAGTATAGCAAGTAGTTACCCTTTCAGAAGCTGTTGTGGAAACACGAAGGGTAGATGTTGAGATTCTTACAGTGGTCGAGCTTACAGTGCAGTAAATGGTGCTACAAGAAACCAATAAGAGCTGCAAGAACCCATTCTTACAGAAGAAGCTGTCAAAGTTGCAGGACTGGCCGAGGAGATAAGGTCCGTGCAGAAGACCTCAAGCTAGGCTATTGTTGAGACAACACTCCCTGAGGGTTTAAAGACCTCTAAAGGGGCGGCTGTTGAGACAGTACCCTTAGAGGATGTTCAAGAAGTGGTCGAGGTAACCCCAACGCAGCTAGAGACACCTCATAAGGAGGTTGATGTTGTTGCTGCTGCAAGCTTACCAGAACCTATCCAGGTTACAGCAGTAGAGGTTACTGAGGAAGACAATGTTGAAGCCTCCATATTTTTCGAGAAACTCACTGCCCACAGAAGATCCTAGTATGGGAGGATTGGTGGTGAGGTGGCAGTTGAGGTAGAAGATGATGAGAAGGACGAAGCTGATGGAGAAGATCCCACATCTGGCTTTTCATGTCCTCTATCAAGCCTGAACGAGGATGTGGATGCTGAAGAAGAGTCTGAGGCTCCAAAACGGGATGCAACATGACCTCCACAAGCTATGATTTCATATGCTGCATCAGCTGCTGCCTCCAGATAACTGAATGCAGCAGTCCTGACCCTTGATGAATCTTTAGACAGGGTTGTTACTGCTGTTAGACACATGTTTCATGCTCTTCAGGATCATGAGTCTAACATGCAGAACAGTATGAGGGTCAGCACCAAGTTCCATACCGAAACCATAACTGGCTTCAAGAAAGATATTGAAGCACTGCCTGGAATGATCAGACGCGATCTAAATAATTCTACCTACAGGTTGTTCAAGGACAGGGTTCGAATGGAAGAAGAGTTGAAGAGAGAGACTGCAATCAACCGCTCAGAGATAAAGCTATGCAAACACTCGGTTGATGTTGCAGCAGAAAAACTTCACTCTCACTCAATGCTACTAGAGACACTTCTGGACAATGTGATGGATCAATCCAGAAGAACCAGAAGTGTCGATGATAGGTTGGGGAACCTGGAGATAATCGTAGGAGAACTGAGGGATATGATAATCAATGTATTCCCTCAGCATGCCCAAGGATCCAAGCAAGCCCCAGCACCTGCAAGAAGACCACGCTCTACAGTGGTTCATTCTGCCCCCACTCTACCCCCGGCTTTTGATGATGCCAAAAAAGGGGAAGGATTTCAAGATAGATACAGGAGCTCAGGGGAAAAAGAAAAAGAAGAAGAAAACGAAAAACATGATGATCAGCCTCTAAGCAGGAGGAGGAAAAGATCAGGATCATCTGCTACTGCTGAAGCCCCTTCTCCAAAAAGATGGAGAAAAGATAATGAAAGAAGAGCTGGTGGTGCAGCTGCTGCAAGTAGATCAGCTGTAGGAACAGCATACAGTGCCACTGCAAGCAAAGATACAACACCTCCCTCTTATCATCATACCAAGAAAGGGAGAGAAGGCCAGGAGCAGGGCTCAAGAAAGAGGGTCAAAAGAGCTGATGTTGAAAGGCATTACAACGAAAAGATGGCTGCTCAGAGGGAGGAGAGAGCCAGAGCAGAATAAGAAGAAAATGTCTGGATGCAGAGGCTTGGTGTTATTGGAGAGAGTAGACCAAAGATAATAGAAGAAGTTGACAGAGTTCTCTACCAATACCCTCCTCAAGACATTCCACGTCTCGACACAAACAACATATCTACTGAAGTATCGATGCTGATGGATCAGAGGCCTGAAAGAGAGAACATGGCCTGGAGCTTAAACATCTTTAAGGTAATTGTTTGCCTACTGACAAAAATCCATCGTTTGAGGCGATCACTTTGTTCAAGAGATCAGAGTACCTCAGATACTTCAGATACCTCTGCAGGAATGGCTACATCAAAAGGTTTCAGACTTGGTAATCTGCATTGAGGAGATATGAGTAGTTTGCCAGAGATGGAGAGCTAGAGATTCAGACAAAATACATAAACCTGGTGAAGTAAGACATGATTGTGCCTTACTGTGAGGACTTTTGGCTGAGATGGATTCAGATTCCGAAGATCAAGGAAAAGCTGAAAGAATCCTATCAGGAGTCCATTCGAGACTGGTGGAAATGATCAAAAGAGAGGATGGAACAAGAAAGAAGGCCTATTGAAAGAAGACCTGAAGAATCGTACAAGGAGGTCCCTGTTTCAGCAGTAACCTATGTATGATTACGTGTATACCTGTAGATATCTCTCTGTTTTCCTTTGTAAAATTTATTTCTCTTAATGAAGAAATTTTATTTTCTGTTTTTGATCAAGTTCATTCCTAATGAACCTCTGCATGCTATTTGCTTATCTTGATGCTATGTGATAAAGGATTAGATAAGATACATCTCTGATGTCCAGAATTAGATTTTCTTTCTCAACATATCATGTATGTAATCCGGATCGAATATGATATAATGCAGAGTAAAAACTTTCTTCATGAACGAAATAATGTAAAAGATTTTGTCATCATCAAAAAAGGGAAAATTGTTGGGATTTCAGTGTATAGATTTTGATGAGACAAACCATATATGTAATAGGAAGTTTGAGTACCCCATTTTTCACAATGTTTAAGTGAAAACATATATTAGGATTAAGTCTAGATATAGGTGCTGAAAGATGGAGGAACTCTAAAGGTTAATGCTGCATCGAGAATGTAAAGGAATGAAGTTGCTGCAAGAAGTAAATACAACAATGTAGTAAGTAAGTAAGAACGGCAAGCAGCGCCACTATAAGAAATGGCTACAGGTGTATGCAAGAAAAGATACAACAGTACTGTATGAAGTTACTACAAAAAGGTCAAGTTACAACAGCACTGTAAAGAACGAACAGCTGTAAGAAGACCTAGGATATAGCGCGTAACTTACTGGATAATCAACCAATCACGTTAAAGACAAACAGAATAAGTATCCTGCAATTTGATAAAGGATAAATGCAGTACAAGGAACAAAGAACCAAGAAAAAATAAATAGAGTCATTCCAGAGAAGATCAAAGTTTCAAACACGGAGTCAATACCAAGACGACACGTGGACTGACGCGCTGCAGAAAGCTGCGACCCGTAACCACCACATTAAATGCTCTAAAAGGAGAAGTCAAGTCGTATTAAATGTGAATCATACCTTTGATCAAGTATGCTTAATTTCAAATGAGAGATATCTCCTTCAACGGATATCTTTCTACAAGTATAAATAGAGAACGAGCAACCCCGAAGCTGACTACTGAAACATTGACACAAAAAATTTAAGCATTCAAAGTTATATTCTCTCAAGCAATTCTACAGTTTCAGTTACTCGACTTAGTAAAGTGAACCAAGTTCAAGCTGAAAGATCCATCGAAGTATTAAGAAGCTCACTTCACCACACCAGTTGAAAAAATCATTTATATACTTTAACCTTATTGTTGTGTGCTAAGGTTGTTTTAAGTGTCGAATAGTTGATAGAATTTATCCTTGCTGTTTGTATAAGTTGTCTAGTTGATAGGCATTTCCCTGTGTGGGAGTGTGAAAATCCTGTGTGGGTTAGCCTTTAGAACTTGCAGTTGTTGTGTGTACGTTGGATTCTAGTAGGTGTTAGCTTGTTAAGTTGATAGATTGTTAGGAGTGTCCTGTAATTCAATCTTGCTTAACAAAGTTTCTGCTCGAGGTAGCATTAGAGTGAACGTAGAAGGATTACACCACCTTCGAACCCACTATAAACCATAAGTGTTTTATTGTTTTTCATATTTGTGCTTTATTCTTATATCTATCTGTCATAAGCATAAAACATCTTCAAAAGAAGCATATTTGAGAAAACTAGTCTTGTGTCAAAAACATATTTTCCGCTGCATATAAAAACTTTAAGTTACAGCATACAACACTGCATACTAGTGCTGTAAGCAGTAACTGACTGGCGCTGCAAGTTCAAGTAACTGCAGAACAGTAAGTTTGTAAAGAATTTCAAAAAACGACCTAAGTTTCATTCACCCTCCTCTGAACCTCGGACACCACTTGAGACCAACATCACTTCTGCAATCCCTGACTCATTACGAAACTTGATTACAAAATTACTTACCGATCATTCCTCCCACTTTTTGTATAGCATATCTACATCAGTTGTCCATCTATGATGATCTTGCAACATGATATTTGCACTTCCAAGTTTCTTACGGAAATTTTCTATAGATCTATGAAATGTCATATCCACTATAGTAGATAATGGAAGCCGACGAGCTCTTTTTATAACTCCATTAAAAATCTCTGATACATTGGTTGTTAGCATTCCACAACGTCATCCACCATTATATGTTAGTGCCCACTTCTCCTTCTCAATCTCCATCAAGTATTTGTATGCTTCAGGCTTGCCTGTAGAATACCCAAGTGTCTGTCAAAAATTAAACAAATTTCATCTGATATCCCTTAAAAAAGATGTGTATTTATCATTTCAAGAAACCACTTCCACGAGGCTAAAGTCTCATCATTCACAAGAGCATATGCAAGCGGCAAGATATGTTGGTTAACATCCAGCGTGACTCCAACTAACAACTTGTATTTGTACTTTGTATATAAATGAGTGTCGTCCACACTTATAAGCTTACGACACTACTGAAATCCATCTATGCGTGGCTTGAATGCCCAAAACATGTATTTTATGATCTTTTGGCCATCATTTTGAGTGTCGTGGTGCTCCCACTCAACAATCATCCTTGGATTTATCTTTTGAAGAGCTTTCATAAACTTGGGCAATTTTCGAATTGAGCTCTCCCATGTCCCATATACCATGTCTTGATACATGAAATATCAAAATCCACTGTATTTTTCACATCAATAATGACTTGAAATATTTTACATGATGGGTCTTTTCTCACTGTGGACACCAAAATAAAAACAATATAATTCTTATCAAGATTGTAGTGGTCACTAGACATTGCACTCATCAAACAAGTGTGGCTCCCACCATACCAC
This sequence comes from Scutellaria barbata, assembly GCA_028654395.1. Classification (NCBI taxonomy): domain Eukaryota; kingdom Viridiplantae; phylum Streptophyta; class Magnoliopsida; order Lamiales; family Lamiaceae; genus Scutellaria; species Scutellaria barbata. The sequence continues at coordinate 6,794,820 of CM053649.1, read as the reverse complement.
GTGATGGTGAAGAAATTCATAACAGTTTTTTTCGATGCTCGAAGTTTCCACTGACACTGTCATATAACTTTCCATAGTATCGGTGTACTCTCAACTACTTTGTACTCACGCTTTGAAAATCTGATAGAGTGATCGTTTACTATCGTGATAAGTCGGTTCTTTGATTTAAAGATCATGTCAACCTTCAAATTACCTTTTTTGCTATTATATAAACTTCCCCAACTCCCGCAAGGAATATCAATTGAGTCTACCTCATAATTGAGAAGTATGGAATAGTTGGATGTATTATCAGTTGAGTTTGTGTAGAAGATATTGGTACATCCACTCCATGTTGTGGTGATGGCACATGATGTTGTCCTAATGTCTCCAAGATTTCATCAAGATTAGCTTCATCTTCATCATCTTCTTTGTGGACATTATGACCAATCTCATTTGGTTCAAAGTCGGATGGCAAGTGAGGTCCCAAATTATCCGGTTGTTCTATATGATCAGAGGTATCAAAGCACTCAGTGGATTCAGTAAGAATTTGTGAATTCAGTCCACATATTTCAGCAACACAATCTCTAGGCTCATTCTCAACTTCTCGTATACTACTTGACTCAACATTATGTCTCATGTTTGCCTAATTTGATATTGAGGCACCAATGTGGAAGTCTCTGAATCTCATAGATGTCATCCCTTGTGTAACCATATGAATGTCAAGCACACACTCAGGCGGTGGAATGTATGACTCGTTTAAATTGAATGTACGAATATCATCCAACCTTTGTTCTGTAGCTCAATGCTTGCGATATTATCCTGTGAAAGTAACATGTACACACCTCATTCTGTTTCCAACATCGTATGTGGGAGAATAATATTGTCATTATTTTGGTCTGCTACAACATAAATGTGCATTTCATCATTTCCTTCATCTGGATCCAAAAATAGCTAAATTTGTTCATTATTTGCTATTTGTACCACAAACTCCATTACCTGATTCAAGTACATTCGAGCCCATTTACATGAAATATTTAATTAGTACTGATTACTATCAATGTGGGTATACTCATATAGTTTTGAAACCAACTCATAAAATGATGTGTTACGCTTAATTTTGAAAAACATCATAGGATCACGATCGTACGTCACCGACCACTTGTGATATTATACATGATCTCCAAAAAGACACAAATACTGTAACATTCCTCTTAGATATCATACCTTCACATTCCAAAATATATAAATAAATTATGAGCTCATCAATATAAATTAATCATCACTTGTTATACATAATATAATACTCCTCTTTTTTAACAATTATTTTTTTTATTTTTATACCTTTAAACAATGTATGACTGTCATTTGTCATAAATTATTCTATCATATATAAGTTCAAATAGTGCAGCACAAATAAATTACTAAATTAAAGACATCAAAGTTTAATTTAAATAATGATAGTCAAATTTGAAGAACTATAAAAGAAGTGATTAAAACAAAATCAAAATTATATAAATATAAGGTAGTTAAATCATTGAGTTGTTTGTATGTATGTTTAATATTAACAAAAAAATTATATTCATAAAAATATTGTATTCAAACTCTACAAAAAAATATTCATAAAATGTGCATAAATTATGAAGACAATTAAAATAATGAAGGAGCAAAACTTACCAGTGCTACGCAATCATCAACAAAATTACAATAGTTGAAGGTGAATGTTGAAATGTAAAATTTACAAATAGAGGTTGAAGAAAGAAGGGGAAGTAAAATGGGATAGAAATGAAATGTTGTTGTAAATGATATGTGGTGGGGAGGGGAAGAAGAAGGAAAAGCCGGTGAATGAAAAAAATTGGAGTCGCAGTTGCCAACTGCAACTCCTATTAAAAAAATAAATCGAAATTAAGTCACGGTTGCCGACTGTGACTTCTAATTAAATTTTGAAAAAAAATCTGCAAATTTGAAATCGCAGTTCCCAAATACAACTCCGTTGTTGTAGTTTTTCAATCGCGGTTCTCAATCACAATTTATAATATTTTGCTAATACCCTAAAAAAACACCATATTTTTATAATTATTTATTTAATTAGCAATATTTTACTAAGTCACCCTCGGATGTACCTTACCCTAAAAGAAATAAATCAGGTAAATGTAATATTCATCATATATAGTACAAATGACTATTGTGGATTGTGGTACAATTAATAAACTGTTGACGACCATACAAATAGATATCATCTGCCTACCAAAAGCACTAATACAAAGAACCTCATCATATATTTTAATGATAAAACCAACTAATAATTATTGCACTTTTATGTGTTTACCTACTCACTATCATTTAAACACCATCACTTACAAATACATTCCATTTACTCTCATTTATTATTGCATCTCTATAATTGTCTCCACATACATAAAAATGTTACAATCTATAATTACGCTTCATCTACCAGTACCAGCCACCAACACAATGTAATAATAATTGACAGTAGGCACATTGACAATAGTTTTTTTTTTTTTTTAATAATACTAACAATAAATAGTTAAATATACTCATTAATTAAAAAAACTACCATTTTTATTACATGAGCAACAGAATACAAATCTGGCTAACAATTTAAACCCCATACAAAAGATGGGCCAAAAATTAAATACAAAAAGGGATCTTTTTTAGTTTTTTTTAACAAAAAATACCATTTTATTTCGACTTAAGAATATAAAATATTATTTTTATTACCCCTTTCTAGAAATATTTCGATCTTATAGATAAAAAAAATTGACACAAAAGATGACTTCCCAAGGGATCAGTAGCTGGAATTGGTACAAACCATTATCTCCACAACAAAGATACTACCCACTTATTTAATTTCTTGAAAATATTACAAACAAAAAATGCCCTCACTAAGCTTAGCTAGTTACCTTCAATTTCTATAATATTTCCTATTCTTCTTCCTATTACAAAATAACCCTGATGTAATCTGAAAAAAAGGGAAAAAGAACATCTTGGTATCCCTTCTTATTACCCTTGTCTAATAAAAACTTGATAAATATTGACTAGTAAAACCTTGACAAAAGCAGACACAAAATCTTCTTCACCATTTTATCAGAGCATCCAAAAAACATCATTCCCAGATGAACCTTGATCACCACCAAAGGACCAAAGTCAGTAAGTCCACTCCTGAGGAAGGTAGACCCCACGGTTCATTGGAGACGAACCTTGAATCAGTAAACTCCGTTGGTGTTGCAACATAAACACATTCCTTCGAGCCATCACCAAATCTGATCATTACATCAATTTCCAAATGTAAGTAACATAATATGTAAAGACGCATTACATATTTGAGTTGAAAATTAATCATCATACCATATTCCGAGACGAAGCCCTTGGGCTCAAAGTGTGGTTGAGATTGAGGTACACCATCCATATTATCAAAGTTGTTAAAAGAATGAACATTTCTGTTTGGAGTAGAAGCAGCTAAATAACCTGGAATGGAAAAATTATGTTAACAAACTGTGACAAACATGAATAAAATTAAAGGTGGGGATATACACGCCCCAAAACTTACTAAACAAAACCCATATTTTGAAAAATAAAAGTATAAAAATTCATTTTTTGGGGTGTATATAGTGTTGACCCGAAATCAAATTGCTGCACTTTAGGAATATGAATAAAATGACCAAATTCATTTTAAGGCATAATATCTTGTCACGAGATTTGTAAATCATGCCATGATTTGCTCCTGATTTGACACATAAGAAGATTTACTGGAGTCAAAAACAGTATAATACTGAGATCTTGTCACATGGAGATATTATATTTGTGAGAATCAATTTACTAATTATGTCAAAAAGTACATCAAATCAAATTTGGGTAATGGCTCAATTTTTTTACAAATCAATAATCAATGCCAACATTCAAATAAAATTGCAAAATACACAAGCCTGATTTTATAAATGTAAAGGGACTCAAATTTGTTTCGGTATATTATTATATCTCTAATTGTCAAGTCATCACACATATAATGAAATAATTAATGTAAACATGATATTTATTTATAAAAATAAAAGATGAAACAAGAAAGTGGAATATAAAATGCAAATAGAGGAAAAAGGGCTCCAAAACCAAAAAAATGAAAAGAAAAATGGTCAAAGAAGGGCCCATTCCACTGGGTACATACCTTGCAGAGATAAAAAGACACGACTGGGTCCAATTTCTTATCCCATTATTTTCTTGAATTAGATTTTCTTTGCAGTTTCAAATCATCCAAATGATGAAAATCTTAAATAGGGTACAAATTTTGAAAATAAAGTCAAAAATTCAAAAATAAAAAAATGAAAAAAAAGTAGGCAAAAAGACATGAAATTCAAATAATTCCAAAAATTAATTGCGTTAAAATGGCGGAAAAGATAAAACAACCTGGCCTCTTGCGAGAATCTGAGGAATAAGCGTTACACACATTGTTTCCATATTGCCGTGGCAAAAATACACCTGTTCCAGCACACTCTCTTTTAACCGCCGCACCGCCACCACCGCCGCCGCCGCCAAACAAAACTGCCCTCTGGCCACTCCCTATGATACGGGCCGAGTTTGGCTGAACGGGCCATGCATCTTTACCCATTTGGGCCGCCGCCGCCGCTCCACTTCTCATCTGATACAATGGCTGCTCTCTGAACCACACTCCACACCCCTGTTTCTGCTGTTGTAACTGTAATTAGAAACCCTAGTTAAAAACTTCATTCAAATTGAACTCGAGGACTTTGAAATGAATGCTTACATAAACGTTGTGGTTAACTGCGTTTTTGGGTGGGCCGTTGTACTTAGTGGGCCCAAACACACAGTCGCCGTTAAGCTTGAGCCTCGCAACTTGGCCGGCGGCGAGGTATATCAGGTCCCCAACGGAGTCGTTTCTAGGTCCGGACGGAGTTTTTGGGCTGCCGTTTCCCGACCCTCCGGCGCTTCCCATGGGGGTCAGTGTTGACTGAGGCGATGTCGACATCACCCTACGCTTCTGCAACCACACCAGGACAAACAAATTGAAGAAAAATTTCAAAAAATTGAAGAAAATGGTAAAAAATAAATAAGTGAGAGAGTTAAAACCTCGAGATGTTCATCTCTATTCGTTCCAAGGTCGTAGGGAAACTCGGTGGGGAAGCAAAACTCGGACTCCGACTCAGTACTCTGGTTCTTATCCAAGTTTTCTTTGTCCATGAGAAAATCATCAAAGAACTCGGAGGGCAACCAGAAGCCAACTCCTTCATCGCTATCCGCCATTTTCTAGAGAGAGAGAATGTGTGTGTTGTGAGTGAGTGACTATTACGTGTTGAGAGTAATGTGGTAGCGGGTTGAAGAAGATATAATAATGAGGCGGTAAATTGAGTGAGTATTTTTGTGGGGAGAGAGAGAGGGGTCCCAATTTCCAAAGTAGAAATTAGGAAAGAGAAAAATTAAGAGGTGGAGAGAGAAAGAGGGAGTGACGAGGAGTACAAGGGTCTAGCTTTTTATTAAGGCTAGAGGGGTATTTTTGGGACGACAAATTTTCAAAAAATGAAATAGGTTTTGAGTTTGCTTTTTGGTTTTGGTTGTATTCGCCTTTTTTAAAATGAAATTAGAATGAGAAATAATTTAAAATTTGGGTTGTGTGTGTGAGTGTGTGGCAACCCTCCTTGATTCATGCAACACATTTCTATAATTAATCACTAAATTAGAACCTTGTTTATTATTAATTTAATTTATATTTCTTTTTTTTCGTATCGGTACTCGGCGTCAAACATTTATTATGGGCATTCAACGTTATTTTATTTTTCATTTCAATGCCCCTTATATATACTTATATGTTTTTATGATTCGTTAGAAAATTTTAGATATATATCGATGATTGATTTGGCTTTGAAGTTGAGTCTATTGACATCATTAAAAAACTCTACCTTAGAAAAAGAGCAATTTTTCTCGAACTAGAATTCGAATCAACGTTATTAGTCTCTAACGTGAATAGCAGCCCCCTCTTATAAAATTAAGCTATGCTTGGGGACACCAAGTTTATATTTTTGTTATAATGGCATTTCATCTTAAATGTTACTACATTATATTGTGCCATTTAATAAAAATATTATTCTCTCCATTTCATAATAATTGTTCCCAAAGATTAAAAATATTTAATAAATATAATTACAAGTATAAACATAATTAATGTATTCCATTGAATAAAAATCTAATACAATTAATAAGAGCGGACAAAGTTGAAAAAACATTAACTCTTCTTGGCAATCAAAAAGCCACATACATTACAAAATCTTTTTTTAAGCCATTTTTATATTTTTAAGAATATCTCACATATCAAATTATGTTATATGGACACTTTCTTTTAAACCGTATCATGGATCTTGATTAATGAGATGAAACTTCATTTAAAAGATTTAAGTGTAAATAACTTGCTTTCATTTAACAATAAGATGCAAAATTTTATATAAAACTGTTTTATATAAGAACTTATATGAAACAAAATTTTATATAAATTTATGTGAGATCGATTTGACTGTATTGAATGGATTTATTTGTTATTATTGATCCATATAAAATTCATTTTACATAAGATTTTACATGAGATCTTTTATGTAAAACCTACTCATAATAAAATAGAATGAATTGATTAGAGTTTCGTTTGTAGAATTTTGTCTCACAGAATATGATATATGAGACAATATAATTCAATTTTTTTACCTATTTTAGCATTTATTAAATGGAAACTCAACCGATTGTCACATTGGAATATCAATAAACAATAATATAAGACATAATACAATTATATAAAAATATAAATCTAGTATATTTTTCAATAAAAAAAATCAAAATTTATTAGACAATCTCACAATAAAAATATTAATTTATCACCTATTTCAACAAAAATTTATGTTTGGCATTCAGTTCACAGAAAACTGGTAAGTAGGGTTAACAGTAATTAATGCAATTATTATTTCTTTATGGGATGGACATTCATTTAAACTACTACATCATGCGCTTGCTATAATAGCTTGAGAAATTTTAATGAACATTCACATACAATTGTCCAACACTATATATAAAAGAAGGAAAAAAAGGATTCTAATAAAGATAGTGAAAAAATCCTATTTGAGCAATCTCAATCTTATTTGAGCAAACTCTATTTCAGAAATCCTCTGAGAAAAAAAAAAAAAAATTGGGATAGTAACCCAAAATACCCAAAAATATATAGGTATACCCTTTTCTATCCAATTGATATAAGGGATATCCTTCTCTATCTAAAAATTTTAATATGGGTACTTTTTTATCATTTTTGTTTTACTAATCTTCATTTGTATAGTGTATGATGGAACACAAATTCTGATTAGTACTGTGTGACATAAATGAAAATCGATGATTTGAATAGTGTATGTTTTTTTTATCTATTTAATCACTACAACTTTCATTCTCATTTTTCACCTTCATACATTAGTCAAACGAGGATATTGAGGTGAAAATAAAAAAATTATCTGAAGTTGTGTGCAAGTAAAATAAAGTTATAGAAAGATTATACATCATAGCCTTGAAGAATTTTCGGGTAATATTTTATTTATTACTGATTATGTAGTAATTTTTATTTTTTTAAATCTTCGTTTGTCGGATAATAGTTGATTTATAGTTATGCATTTTTGTAGCAAATTCGTTCATTGTTTAAAAAGTGTATGTGCATTTGTTATTATTTATGGATTAGGAAAGAAATTTGTTTGAAAAAAGTAGTCGAATAATTGTAATTTAGGGTTAATCGAAGATTATTGGACAAGACAACATCAAACGAACTTTTATGGATATTATTGGTATGCCCTAATTTGTGGAATAAAAGCATGTAATTGTAAACTAAGATTAAAAGATGATTATGCTTCAAAACAATGTTAAATGATTTTTTTATGAAATCATCGTTTAGTCCACTTTTATGATCATCATTTAGCCCTATTTAATTCGGAAAAATAGGTTTATAATTCTAAATTAGGGTTAACGATGATTATTCTTCAAATCAACGTTTAAACGAAAATTTTATGAAATCATCGTTTATCCCACTTTCATGGTAAATCATCGTTTAGCCCTAATTTGAGAAAAAATAGGTTTATAATTATAAATTAGGGTTAAACGATGATTATGATTCAAATCAGCATTAAATAAAATTTTTAATTAATCATCATTTAGCCCACTTTTATGATAAATCGTCGTTAACCCTAATTTACTGAAAAATGAGTTTATAATTCTAAATTAGGGTTAAACGATAATTATGCTTCAAATCATCATTAAACAATTTTTTTATGAAATCATTGTTTAGCCCACTTTTATAATAAATCATCGCTTAGCCCTAATTTATGGAAAAATAGGTTTATAATTCTAAATTAGGGTTAAATGATGATTATGCTTCAAATAAACTTTAAACAATTTTTTTATGAAATCATGTTTAGCCCACTTTTATAATAAATCATCGCTTAGCCCTAAAAAAAAAATTTTTTAATTATTCTGGAAAATAAATTTATTTTTTGATTATTGTTTGATTACTTGAAAATAACGTTAACTCTTTTTTTTTTTTTGAAAATCTTCGTTACTGTTAGACGTAATCATTTATTTTAATAATAGATGAATAAATCTTCATTTCAATAATTCAAAATTATTTATTTTATTTAATAATATGTTATAATATAGTGACTAAATCATGTAATAATTATTGAAATTAGATTTATTATTTTAATACTTGAAAATGATATTTATTTTAATAGTTGAAAATATATGATTAAGCAAACTCAAGAACTCGTATTTCATTGTTTTAAAATTATTTTTGTCCTGTGAACTAACAATTTTTTTTCTTGACTTGACAGTAAAAAAAAGAAGATAAAAGTTGTTAATGTTTGGTTTGAAGGTTATTGGCAAGGTTTAGAGTACATAAACGATTCTCAAGAGGTGATTTATCTTGAAAAAATCACATATTATGATCTACTCGACTCAAGTTGTATGAGCAAACATAAGTTATTGGGGATATGCAATCCACTCATTAGTTGAGACGAAGGAAAGAGTAAAGAGGATGAAAATAAAGAATGATTCTGATTTAGAACCATTAGTATCCATGTCTGCTGAGGTTCTTGTTGTTTTCGTCTCCATTAAATTGATGAATATTGGAGTATCCGATCACGTGTTGTCAACTAGAACTCATAATAACAATTCTAGAGGTTTTTCGTCAGATCGCGTTAATGTTGGATCCTCTTATCCGGAACAAAATAATACGGCCGATGAAGAATATGATTGGGGTGGTCAAAGTTTTTGTTGGGACACATATGATACAAATGTACCGAATTTCAAAAGTCAATATCGGAGTCAATTTTGAAAATTCAAATGTTCTCCTTGGACTACAAAATGACGAGGCATTTTTATACAAAATGGGGTATACCGAATTAGAATGAAAAGATCTATGTTGGGACTATTTTAGATGAGTAGTGGGCACATTGGCCATCAGAGAGTGGTCATGTAAACTATGGTGGTTTCAACATTTTTGACTTAAATATGCCTTCGATAGTGTATGGAGAAAACAAGAGAGCCGAACGTGAAGAAATTATAGAATCGGCAAAACATCATTGGGGTTAAGAATATGGAGAATATGATGATGAAAGGTGGTAATTCTAAATATAAATATTTTCATACAATATTAAACCTTTTTTGGATGATGCATCTTTAATTTCTTATACCTTGTTTTAGATCCAAACAACGAAGAAGAAGATGAAATGGCATAATTTGGGGAGATAAAAATGAATTTGAATTAGATGAAGAAGATGAGAATGTATTGGATGAGGAGCAACGAGAGGTCTATCAATAATTTTTGACATACATATTGAGATTTGGATGATTTATCCCCGAGATTCCATCATTCGAGCAGTCATGTTCATCAGAGCTAGACCATAACGACCCAGTGCAACTCGATCTGCTGAAAGGTTCCACTTTTGCAAGTAAAGCTGAACTGAAGAATGTAGTTTAGTTTTACCACATGGAGAATCAAGTAAAATATTATGTGAATCATTCGGATAAATACAGATGGTGTTTGAAATGCAAGTAGAAAGACTATCCATTCACACTCACTGCTCACGAAAAATATAAAATTTCAAAAATCTCAAAAATTATTCTGCTTCATAGTTGTTCATATGATCTGAATAGTAGTGCTCCTTGTCGACTTCCATCTACTTTGATCGGTGAGTACTTCACTGATAAGCTATAAAAAGAGAACTCAAATTTCAATCCTCGGGACATCATTTAGGAAATGAACCAACGATATGGTTTGAATCTTACTTAAAAGTTTTCATTAAAGGTAAAACGTCGTGCAATTCAGGTTACATACGGAGATCCCAAAAACTCATTTTCTATGCTTCCATCTTACTTAGAGGTCTTAAAAGAAATAAATCCAGGAACCTATATTGCTTTAAAAATACACATCAGTGGAAAATTCAAATACGTTTTTTTTTTTTTTGCATTAGCCGCATCCATTAATGATTTTTAAAGATATTCATGGCCGGTTATAATAGTTGATGGTTGTCACTTGAAAGGTCAGTATAAAAGTATTGAATTTGTGACTATAACAAAAGGTGAAAACGATTAAATATTTCCATTGGCAATTGGGATCGGAAATTTGGAGAATAATGAATCTTGGACGTAGTTTTTGGAACATGTTCGAAATGTCTTTGGATGCCCAGATCAACTGCTTATCGTATCTGATCAACACGTAAGCATTAGTATCACCATTACCTAAGTGTATCTAGAGGCAACTCATGGTTTATGTTAATTCCATCTTCAACAAAATCTAGTGAAACATGAATCACATTTCGTTGCACTTTTCCACAAGGCTGCATGTTGTTATGACAGTGCTGTTTTCGATAGGTATAATTAGGTCGAGCGTGTCTCCAAAATAAATACGTTTTGAACATATATCCCAATCTAACATATAAATGTTAACTTGGCGTTTTGTCTTGATAGGTACATGAAGTTACTTATTGCAACAGAGATTCAAGGTGCATTTGATACCTTAAGCAAAGAAAAATTAGAAATGTGGTCTCACGTTAAATGTCATGTTCGAAGATTTAATTTCATGACATCCAATGATGTTGAGACCTGGAATTCTCATCTCCTATGGGCAAGAAAGCTACATGTGTGTTCATTTTTAGAGTATGCTTGTCGAGTTACAGAAAAATAATTTTATGAGAGGAGGACTTCTGCTGATGAAAGAGAAAATGCTCTTACGAAATCAACAACTGATCGATTACTTGAGTTCGTGAAGCATAGACGACAAATGCATGGTGATAAGCTTGGACGACATAAATATAAAGTCACAAATAGGAGTAAAAATTTTATCGTTGAGCTCAATCAACAAGTATGCACGTGTTTGATTTTTTCAGAGTGAGTTGATACTGATGTGGTCGAACTAAATTAGATCGGGTTTTTACCCTGAAATCGAACTAGATACGATTATTATAGGAAAGCTACCTTGAGACGTGAACTAAGTATATCTTACGAACTACGTTAGTTCGAAACGTAGCGATGACCTAAATAGTAAGAGAAGAGCGAACTGATCTCAACTGACCGCTATTTTCACAGGTCAGTTATCCACATCTCTTATTTTTAGGGTAATCACGAGCTAATCCCTGATTTTTGGAGAACTCCTACTTCAACTACAACTGTGACTCCTATTCCAACTACAATTAATTCAGAGAGTATATATATCCTTGTTATGTTTACTTTTACACACACAATTCACAAAATATACACACATATTATTTGAGAAATTTCTCAACAATCCGACTGACTTGAGCGTCGGAGTCCCATCGTCGGGAACTCCTCCCGATGTTTGTTTTGCAGGTTTTGGATCTAAGGTTTCAAGTTTTCAGCTGAAGAAGATGAATTTCGAACCGTAGTAATATCAATTGGCGCCGTCTGTGGGAAATATTTCTGAGTTTTGACGTTGAGATAGCAAGTATGATGAATACTAGAGCACAGAGAACAGAAGTAGGCAGACCTTCAAGAAATCGTGAGGATGAAGTAGAGAGCCGGAACACTGTCCCGGTTGATCCTCCTCATCTTGTTCCCCATACCATTACCTTAACACCAGAGGACTCTCTGATTTAATATCAGCAGTGGTTCAGAGAGCCTTGGGTGCACAATGAGTGGAGGTACAACCAGATAATGTCAAAATCGATGTCAAGAAAAACCAGCCAGATAACAAGTCACAGACTAATGAGAGAGAAAGTCATTCTGATCACCCTAGGGGTCAGAAACGGGAACATGCCGAACTGTCAGAGAAGATGGTGGAATTGAGAAAAGAACTGAGGGAAGCCCAACGGAACATTCAACGGGTTCCGTAGAATTCAAGAGGAAACTCTTTTTCCGACATGGTCATGGAGGATGAGCTACTGGCTTCCTTTCGGCCAGTAAATTTTGAGTACGATGGCACTACTGACCCATGGGAGCATTTGTGCCGATTTGATACTGCCCTTTTGCATCAGTATTTGGGTGGTATTAAGTGTAGGGTGTTCGCTACTACCCTCACTAAAGCTGCTAAAACGTAGTTCAGTCAGTTAAGCGATGAAATGATTCATAATTTCAAACAACTATCAGATCTGTTCTTGCACCAGTTCGCCAGTGTTCGAAGATAAAAACGATCCGCTCAAACATTGTTCGGAGTTAAACAAAAGTGGATGAGACATTAAGAGAGTACGTCAAAAAATTCACAGCTGCAACACTCGAGGCTCCTGAAGCGTTGGATGATTTGGTAGTTAGCGCCTTCATACAAGGGTTAAGAGAAAGCGATCTTCATACCTCCTTGGTTAAGAAAACACTCATGGATTTTGACGATCTATTACAAAGAGCTACCAAATACATAAATCTGGAGGAAGCAGTTCGTATCAAGAAATGTGAGGGTTCTAATCGATTGAACAAGTCCCATGAGCAGGAACACATGAGGAAGAGAGATGTAAGGGAAACCCGAGCGAAGTTCACACCTCCATCATTGCGAGATAATAGGATGAGCCGAAGATATGATGGATACACGCCACTAATAATCCCTCCCGGGTAAGTATTGATGGAAATCTGAAATTGGCCACAACTGAAATGGCCAGCGACCTGGAGCCCGAATCCCAAAAAGCCATCTACCTATGGGAACGGGAAGTTATGTCGATTTTATAATAAATATGGGCATAACACTGATGAATGTTGGCATTTGAAAGATGAACTCGAAAGATTGATTAGAGAAAACAGGTTGAATCAATATGTTCGTCAACATCGGCAAGATAACAACGGACAGTGAAACAATCGACAACAACCAAGGAGGGAGAGAAAACAAGAGCGGCCTGAACTACCTCCACCTCCGCCTCTCCCGCCTCGCGATGAGCCTGAAAGAGAAGAGAGACCTACTATACATATGATCATAGGAGGGCCAACTGATGGAGATTCGAATAGAGCCCAAAAAGTAAAACTGAATTCAGTTCGACAGAAAGGTGCTGAGGTTCAAACTATTTTCGATGATGTAGTGGTGGAGTTCGGAGCCCATGATAGAGTGGCAATTCAAAGTCCACAGTTCAATGCTTTGGTAGTTTCTACCGAGATCGGAGGCTTCGAAGTCAAGAGGATATTTGTGGATACAGGAAGTTCAGTGGACATCATGTTCATGGACTGCTTCAAAAAGATGAGATCAACGGTGGTAGTAAAATCGGTAAAAACTTCCCTCTATGGTTTTTCAGGAGAAGTTGTGACTGTCTTTGGCCAAATACAATTGCATATGGTGTTAGGAGGAAGAAAATGGAGGCAAAATAAAACAGTAACTTTTCTGTTAGTAAATGCACCTTCACAGTACAATGTGATTCTGGGTCGCCCATCATTGAGTACTCACGCTGCAGTCATATCACCTGCACATTTGATGATAAAGTTCCCTATGAAAAATGATCAAGGACGAGTTATCGGAGTAGGGGTGGTGCATGGTGACTAACAGACAGCTCGGCGTTGTTATGTCACTGCTGTTCGGTAGTCAGAGTCCCGAAAACGCAGTTCGGAGCAAAGAGATGAGATTGATCGAGAAAGAGACCTTAGTCACAAAAAAGGACGAGAGGCGAACTCATCCGAATTTGAAGAAGGGGAGTTGGTGAGTATCGAACTGATTCCGGAGCAGCCGGGCACGCAGTTCGTCTCGGTAATCACTTAGCCGAGCAAACCAAAGGGAAATATAGAGGTACTAAGGGAAAATGTGGACCTGTTCGCTATGGAAGCCTGAAGACATGAGAGGAATAAATCCAGATGTAGTTGATCATAAATTGAATATTAGACCTGAAGCTCGGCTATCAAACAGAAGTTGAGACATTTTGGAGACCAACAGAATGAGGTCATAGAAAAGAAAGTCAAAAGTTATTGAGATAGGGCACATTGAAAAAATTCAATACCCTCGATGGCTAGCCAACGTGGTCCTGGTACCTAAGCCTAGAAATAAGTGGCGTATGTGCATTGATTTTCGAGACCTTAACAAAGCTTGTCCAAAGGATTACTACCCACTTCCCCGAATTTTATAAGCTGGTGGATTCAACCGCCGGATGCGAATTACTTAGCATGATGGATGCGGCACAAGGGTACCATCAAATTCTACTGCACCAGAAGATAAGCCCAACGTTGCTTTTATCACCTCATCTAGAACGTACTGTTACACGGTGATACCGTTTGGGTTAAAGAATACAGGGGCTACTTATCAAAGAATGGTGGATAAAATGTTCAAGCATCAATTAGGTCAGAACATGGAGGTTTATGTAGATGATATGTTGGTAAAAAATATTCAGGCGAACACCCATGCATCCAATTTAAGGAAAACCATGACAACCATTCGAAGGAACGAGATGCGTCTAAATCCTTCCAAGTGTTCGTTCGGGGTAAGAGCCGGGAGGTTTTTGGGGTACATGGTTACAGAACGAGGAATCGAAGTTAATCCCAGCAAAATTCAAGCTATACGAGATATGTCCGTTCCTCGAACTATAGAAAAGTTACAAGTCCTAACAGGTCGGATAGTTGCTCTAAGCAGATTTATATCAAGATTGGCGGATAAGGGATTGCCCTTCTTCAAGGTTCTCAGAAAAAGTAGTCAGTTCGGCTGGGACAAACAATGTTAGAAGGCGTTTGAAGATTTGAAAGTTTTTCTTTCTTCACTTCCTCTATTGAAGTAACCAATTCAAGGAGATCCGTTGATAGTATACTTGGCGATAGGAGAAGAATCGGTCAGTTCGGTCCTTGTGAGGGAATAAGGCAAAGATCAGTTCCCAGTGTACTTTGTTAGTAAAGTCTTTCAAGGTGCAGAGACACGCTATACTGAGATCGAAAAATAGCATATGCGCTGGTTACCACGGCCAGAAGATTACGGCCATATTTTTTGGGTTATACGATCATAGTACGAACTGACCACCCGTTGAATATTGTTTTGGGAAAGCTGGATGTATCAGGACGATTAGTCAAGTGGGCTGTTGAGTTAGGCCAATTTGACATCAGGTATGAACCGCGAACAGCGATTAAAGGTCAAGCTCTGGCAAACTTCATACAAGAAACAACCAGAGTACAGGAAAAGAAAGAATGAGAAGTCTTTGTAGACGGATCTTCATCTCGTCAAGGAGCCAGAGCTGGAATCTTATTAATCAACCCAGAGAAAGATGAGTTACAGTTCGCTATAAAATTTCTGTTTAAAGCCTCTAACAATGAAGCGGAGTACGAAGCCTTCCTACAAGGTTTAAAAATAGCTGAACAAGTTGGAGCTCGTCACATAACAATTAAATCAGATTCACAACTGGTAACCCAGCAGTTGCAAAACCGATGTGAGGTCAAAGAAGATCGGATGAACTCTTATGTGGAAAAAATCAGGGAGATGGAGAGCAAGTTCGAGAAACTTCAGATCGAACAGATTCCCAGAGGTGAAAACCAAAAGACGGACTTCCTTTCGAAAATAGGTAGTTCATTACAAGACTGTTCGCAAAGAACTATAACAGTAATGGGGGTGGAGAGAGAGAAGAAAGTGATGAGCATCGACAACATGACGGAATTCGATTGGAGAACTCCTTTTATACATTTTTTGGAGGGCAAAAGAGAAGGAACCAAAAAAGAATTAAAAAGGTTGGAAAGACAAGTTCGATTCTATTATCTGCTTAATAGGACTCTGTACAGAAAAACCTTCCTAACAATAGATGCCCGGTGCTTATTAAGAGAAGAATGGATCAAGGTCCTAAGAGAAGCCCATGAGGGAGGATGTGCCGAACACACAGGGGCTAGATCTTTAGCTCACAAGGTGGTACGAGTTGGATTCTACTGGCCCACAATGAAGAGTGATGCGTATGAAATAGTTAAAAAGTGCGAAGCTTGCCAAAAGCATGGATGGCGAATTCACACCCCAGCTGTTGATATGCTAACTATCTGTTCACGGTGTCCTTTTGTTAGATGGGGTATTGACATTGTTGACCCGTTTGTTAAAACCAGTGGAAGTAAACAGTTTGTAATTGTAGCGGTGGACTATTTTACTAAATGGGTCGAAGCCGAACCATTAGCCAAGATCACTAAAGCTAAAATGATCCATTTTTATTTGGAAAAACATTTGTTGCAGGTTCGGTTTACCAAGGATCTTGGTATCAGATAATGGAGCTCAATTCCGAGGAAAGAAAATTATCAAATGGTGCAAATAGATAAAAATCTTACAAATATTCACAACCGTTGCTCACCCTCAAGCAAATGGACAGGTTGAAGTGGTGAACAGGATTATATTAGACGGACTTAAAAAGCGACTGGAATTTGAAAAATCTAATTGGGTGGAAGAATTGCCATCAGTATTATGGGCATACCGGATAATATCCAGGTCGACAACGGGGGAAAGCCCTTTCAACTTAGCATTCGGAATGGAAGTAGTGGTACCAGCAGAAATTCAAGGAGAAGCTTTGAGAATCACGAATTTTGAGCCTTTGGAAAACGAAGAATTGATAAAAACCGACCTGATGTTTTTGGATGAACTAAGGAATAAAGCCAGAGTTCGGCACGAACTCTACAAGAGGTGTATTCAGGCTGTATTTAATAAAAAGGTCCGAAAGAGAGAATTTCAAGTAGGAGATATGGTGTTAAGGCAGTCAGATGCCTTAGTTGATGTCGGAAAATTAGATGTTATTTGGGAAGGACCATATGTGGTATCAAAAATCCTTCAAGGAGGATCTTACGAACTACTGGATAAAACGGGCAGGTCATTGCTAAGGCCATGGCATGTGTCTCATCTGAAGAAATTCTATGCTTGACATAGTATCTTTGTATGATTACTTTCCCCAGTTTCTTTTATCTTAATAAAATACACTCCGTGGATGTAGGCTAAATTGGCCGAACCAGGTTAAATCGCTGTCTTTACTTTTTTGTTCGATTTCATACGATTATATTACGAACTGCAAACCCTTCCTTTGGGAGGTACTGAAACATTCCTTCAGAATGTCCTGCAAACCCTTTCTTCGGGAGGTACTGAAACATTCCTTCGGGATGTCCTGCAAACCCTTCATTCGGGAGGTCTTCAAACATTCCTTCGGAATGTCCTGCAAACCCTTCCTTCGGGAGGTACTAAAACATTCCTTCGGAATGTCATTCTTTCAGGTCCTGCAAACCATTCCTTCAGAATGTACCAATTGAGCGAACTGAAATATTCTTTCAGAATGTCCTGCAAACCATGCATTCGGAATATACTAATTGAGCGAACTGAAAAGAGATCATTTCAGGTATGTTACGATCATTAGTTATTCATCTTTTTTCGAAGTATGACGAACTATTTACTCAAACTAAATGATAATATTTCAAATGAAAAATAGTTACAAAGAAAAGACATATAAAATATTTCTGAAAAACTAAAAAACACATCTAAGTCAGAGAAGGGTCTTCCGGTGGAACTGGAGAAGGAAGAGGTTCGTCGGCTAAAGACGGGGATGGCAAGGAAGCAAACATGTCTTTGGGAAAATCAGCCATTAAGCTCGGAGTTGCCTCTCCAAACTGAGGAATAGCCGAACTGATACTTGGGCGATCGGGGAGGACTTCTGAAATCGACTGTTCCAGATACCCGGCCCACCACTCGGCATTCTCATCTTCGTTTGGGTCTCCTCACCAGCCTGGAGGAGTAGGAAAAGATTGAGCCAATTTCTTGCCCAGGGAGGAAAGATGGAACTGGAATAGGGATTTCGGCAACATTTGACCGGTCTCCTGTTGAAAACGTTGAGCAATTTCCGTCACTTTCTCCTGACGTAAGTGAACTCCTTCTCGAAAATACACCTCGGCCATCGGAGCTGCTTTGGAGAGGAAGAGAACAAAGTCCCAAAGATGATGAAAGATTTTGTCACGGTACTCCGTGACTATCAACTCCATCTCCGGACTCTAAGCGAACCGACGAAAACCTTCAGCTGTCCCAGCCTTGAACATTTCTGCCCCAAACTAAGTCCGCATAGCTTTCTCTCGCTCTAACTCCTCTTTCAACATCCTATTATCTACTTCCACTAGGAGGAGGGCTTCATTCTTCTCAACAGTAAATTTCTCTTTAGACAACAACAGCTCCTCCTTCCTAGCGGTCTCCGAACGGGCCACCGCCAGATAGACTTCGCACTGTTCTAGCCAAGCCGACAACTTCACGATCTTCCCGGAATGTAGAGACAAATCACTCTCCAGCATCTTTTTCTCGTCCATCATCTTCGTCAGCTTCTGATAACCCTTCCGAAGCTCAGCTCGGCGATGGAAAGCCCTTTTAGCATAATCCTCAAAAAATTTCTTAACATGAGCTAAGCGGGTTAAGTTTTTCCTCACCTCCTTCTCCTCGGCATCCTCCTCGTCCTTGGTCGCTCTCAGCCACTTTCCCCTTCGGCGTCTTCGAACCACCAGCAGCCTTCTCGGTAATTCACAACTTTTTTGCGCGGGATCCTCGTGAGCTGTGAAAACCCCTTTTTTTTAGCAAGAGGATCTTTGCCACCGGGTTGTCACTAATCTCCTCTGTCAGATCAACCTGTCCCAAAACTGTAACGGCACCAGAAAGTGGACTAGGAGACTCCGCGGGGAGGAAACAACAGCCTCAACGGTGACAGAAAATAACTCGAAGGCGACGGGAAGGGTGCTCTCCTCTTGTCGAACTATGTTAGCAAACTCAGGGGTCTTACTGGTGAGCTCAGCCAGACGAGCCTCCTCAATTTGTTTATAGGTCGTTGTCAAATCAGTATTCACCCGTGTCGGGAGGGCCAATAAGGAGTTCGCTCTTCATCAAAACATCATCCGCAGAGTTAAAAAACTTGTTCATAGCGCGATCTGCAAGAAAGAAACAATACATGGAAGAGTTAGCGAGGCACAGTTCGAACAATAGACTCATGATTAAGAAAGAATAAAGCAAGAGACAAAAATAACCTAAATTGAATCTGGAGGGAATTTGGCTGTTCGGGTAAAATCCTCAAAAGGACAACAAAGGTACATCCGAACTCAGCTGCACTATATCGAACCACCCTTGGCAAAATCCCTTTCAATAAAGAAAATAAGGGAATCAGTTGGTGGAGCAAGATCGAACTGGGTAGAGTTTTGAGCCCAAATGAGAGAAAGGAAAGGTTGGTCCGATGGTCCCTAA
The DNA here is from genome assembly GCA_028654395.1 of Scutellaria barbata. Taxonomy (NCBI): domain Eukaryota; kingdom Viridiplantae; phylum Streptophyta; class Magnoliopsida; order Lamiales; family Lamiaceae; genus Scutellaria; species Scutellaria barbata. Next base: position 6,775,187 of record CM053649.1, on the reverse strand, counting down.
CAAAAAAATAATATCTCCCCCAGGAACTAATTTTGTCGTCCCGATAGATAAAATGTAGCTCGCTTGCAACCACTGCGAGGACTGAGATAGAAATGAAAGGGGTTTGGATTTTTTTAAAACAAAATAAGAACGAAGCGATCTGGAGTGGGTTCAACTCTCATCCATTTGCAGACCATGTAAAAGGAAACTATGTAACTGATGGAGTTCGAGTGCAATTGGTTCGGGCATATGCTAAAAATTGACCTATTTCTAAGAAAACGGACGAATATGAGGAACTAAAACCTAGGGTAACATGTTTAAGAAACCAAGTCTGGTGGCCCGAAGGAGCCCGATGTGGCCGATCTTCAGGACTCGGAATCACCATGATATAACCCCCCGTCATAAATAAACTAAGAAGTACAAGGTGAGTTTGGGTGGTTTTTGTAGCAGAAAATACATTATCTACAAAACTTTTTCCTAGATTTCTTTGAAAGATTGGTCTTTGAAGAAGGGGATGCCATTAAAAAGAAATAAGAGTTAAGAAGAAGAATGATACCTGGGATTAGAGGAAGAAATCTAGAAATTAAAGAAGAAGGCTCTGGGTTGATAAACGTATACAGTGATTTCGCGCAGGAAAGGTTACTTGTATCAATGAAGGGGGTATATATAGAGAAAGGATTCTCGATTTTGGGGGGAAAAAACAAAAAGGACGTGAACTACCAGCCGTCAGATGCAAGGGAATCCAACGGTGGAAGACGAAAAGGTGCTGAGCGGGAAGTTACCTCGCTATGTGTCGCATAAATGAAACTGCTACAGTTGAAAAGACGTCTTGCCTAAAAAAAGAGCGTCAAATTGTTCGACGACCGCCTTAAACTCCCCCCAGTGTATGTCAACATACACTACGAAAGAGGGGAGTACTGATGTGGTCGAACTAAATTAGATCGGGTTTTTACCCTGAAATCGAACTAGCTACGATTATTATAGGAAAGGCTACCTTGAGACGCGAACTAAGTATATCTTACAAACTACGTTAGTTCGAAACGTAAGCGATGACCTAAATAGTAAGAGAAGAGCGAACTGATCTCAACTGACCGCTATTTTCACGGGTCAGTTATCCACATCTCTTATTTTTCAGACAAAAACTTTTGTACACCTTGTGCATGGATCTTAGATCCATGCACAACAATCCGACCCGATTCACACGCCCTCCACGCGCCCCCACGCGCTTGGGTGGGTGCGCTCAAACCCACCCAAATTCGCTCCAGGTGCTAGACCTTTATGTTATGTTAAGTGTACCTTTATGTTATGTTAAGTATACCTTTATGTTAGTTATGTGTACCTTTAAGACCTTTTATATTATATGAAGCATACTTTTATGCAAGCCTTTTACATTAGACCTTTATGTTATGTTAAATATACATTTATGTTATGTTAAGTATACCTTTATGTTATATTAGTCATACTTTTATAATTTTATGTATGTTAAGCATACTTTAGAGTTATAATGTTATGTTAAACATACCTTTATATTATGTTAAATATACCTTTATGCTATGTTAGTGATACCTTTTAATTATGTTAGTTATACCTTTATATATTATATAAAAGTATGACTAATATAATTAAAGATATGGCGTAATATTTAAATAAAGGTATATATGTACACATTAGGATTTTTTTGTGTTGAAATTATAATTTTTTTCGTCAAAATTAGGATTTTTTTGCAAAAATTAGGGTTTTTTTAAAAACTAAACTGTTATATATAGGTATACTTAACATAATATAAAGAATATACTTAACATAATATAAAGTAACCACTAACACAATATAAAGGTCAGGATAAAAAAAATAAAAAAAATTAAAAAAATGCGCGGATCCGGGTCGGATTCAGCCCCGACCCGACCCGTGTTGCATGGATCTAAGATCCATGTAACACATGCACACAAGCCTTACTCCTTATTTTTAGGGTAATCACGAGCTAATCCCTGATTTTCGGAGAACTCCTACTTCAACTACAACTGTGACTCCTATTCCAACTACAGTTAATTTAGGGAGTAATATATATCCTTGTATGTTTACTTTTACACACACAATTCATAAAATATACACACATATTATTTGAGAGGTAAATAACTATTTGCAACTTGACAATTTAAAACAGACTTTCAAGTAATTAAATTTAAATATTATTTAATCGATGAAAATGAGAAAATTTATAACCCCGACCCATGCAGTAACATTATTTTCAATTTGAATTGGTATTTTCTCCATCCCAATTATTGTCAAGAAACATCTACAATAATGAGTTTTGGGCAGTTTATTTGTGAAAATATATGTATAGCCAAAAACGTACCACACCTAAAATTTTCTCAGCAATTCGACTGACTTGAGCGTCGGAGTCCCATCGGTCGGGAACCCCTCCGATGTTTGTTTTGTAGGTTTTGGATCTGAGGTTTTAAGTTTTCAGCCCGAACCGGAGCAATATCAATCATGTTCGCATGCATGTGCATCAATAAGGTCTAGTTCTCACTACTCTTATTGTATTTCTCGATTACAAAATTTAAAGTCTGTTAGTACTCATCTAATGTATGATTTTCCAACATGTGCAGTTTTGTAAATGAATTAGTGACTTTCATACGTGAACCCCTATTATAACATGACTCGTCGATTGGATGTGGGTAGTGAGGTTACCCCTATACCTACCTACAAGATTTGGTCGTGTCTGACGAGATTTGTAATTTTGTTTGTCTTGCCCCTGACAAACCAAACAAGCCAGACGACCGAAAGAAAAATGGATTCCTATATATGGGGAGTCTTGTAGTCGACAACGGACCACATGAACATATAGTTGTTGTGGCCGAAATGATCACAACAGAACAACATGTATCAAATACGTACCCCCATCTTTAAGATCAAAATTTGATGATGAGCTTGATAACGAACAAGTTGGCCAGAGTGAGACTCAAGCTAATACACGAAAAAAGAAAAAAATACTCGCTTTGTGGTTCGGAAAGCCATATGAGAAGAAAGTGCCCTCTGTATGCAAATCTCCAAATCAACTTTAAAATACTTTTTGTATAGAAATTAAAATGACGACAAGGAATAATCGGTCAATTTATATCAGGATCTTACTTAAAACACGTCTCAAGAAAGCAAAAATTACGTGGTCTATAACCTCTCCTAGAAAACGTATAAAATTTTGATATGTAGTACTCATGTTTCTTTAACAATAGTAAGCGTTAGTAATAGATTGCTGATTGAAAGACATGAAATAAATCATTTAAAGACATGGATGAAAAATATCTCAAATCTCAAAATATGTCTTCCAATACATCTTAAGCATCTTATTTTGTATCCAACATCAAAGGAAAAAGATAAATATACCAACTAGTTTCAATTTTAGAGTATACAAATAAGAGATGAATATCAAAGACCAGTGTAGTCCTCTAATACATCAAAAGCGATAGTATCCGCATTAGTCAAGACCTATAGATCATCATACCATCTAACGCCTAATCTTAGCCATGTCTGTAGTAAGCCGAGATGTAGGCCAAATTCCACTAAAAAAAAACAAATATGCCACATGAGCTGCTATCCTGCTGGATGTAACATCTGGCCTCCTTCGTAGTACAGAATTCTATTTCAAGTAGACAAACAAATTGTGCTACTCTCTCCTATGCTAGTCTATCGTAGTACGGCATATGCTCTAAGAGAGCCAATAGTACACGATGAATCAGAAGTGCCTGTCGTAAGTGTCACTCGTACTTGGTGGTGTTCCAAGTATGTCTCATGCTATCAAACATAATTAGGTGCATCTGGCATAGTTCAATTTCGCAGGCGACCCAGTGTTCAAATTCATAATTGTCAAACAATTGCATAAAAATAATTAACAACAGACATATAATGCGAAATCACGCAAACATTTGAAGGCCAGTTAATCAATTAAGAGAACTTAGTAATAAGATAAATATTAACTTACAGAATCAATTCTTTTCCACCAAGTTTTCACATGTCAGAAGTTGGCCTCAAACCAAAGACATAGGTGGTCAAATGATCTAAAAGATCGAATGGGAAAGTCTCCTTCAAAGGGGCTTAGTATTTGATTCAATCATGCTCATTTTGGTGCTTCAAATTCCATATTTCTTTACATGTTGTCTGTATGTGAGAATAATTAAAATTTAAAGTGGACGACTAAATGATTTCTTACGAAGAAGTGGGTGTCTAATATCAGGAACTTCTTATGTATCCTGATAACGACTTGAAACACCCGTAAATAGGGGCTTGCTCTGCAGAATGCCTAGATAGGCGTCAAGCGCCTAAAAGAATTGATTGTGTTCATTAGAAAAATACTATTGGATGTAATAAAAACAAATAAAAATATATAAAGTGTCATATAAAAATGAATGAAATTAAGCCTCATAATGTGAATATACTGTAGTACTAATCTCTTACCTCATAATGGATGTCCTCCCAAGATCCATAAATGTGCTGAAAAAATTAGGTCCCACGTCATAACCTACACCAATGTTATGCCTGAAAAATAAAATAAATAATTGTCAATCATGTAATAATAATTGAAATGATAAATTATTTAATGAAGAAACTTACTGCCTTACTGCTTGTTTTCTGTCAATAGCTTCAAATCCCTGTTGAATGTACGCCTCAAAATACGTCATTGCAACTTTTTCCCTCCTAGGCCTCACCTTGTATGAAAGGACTTCTAACATATCAAGATGGTGTTCTTTGTCATACAACTCGAATGCCCACACTCGTCTCGAGGATATCGAGATGCATGCCTCCAATTGATGATTAAGGTGAATCAGGATGATGGAAAAGCTCAATCCTATCTGTATATCCGTGCCCAAATCAAAGGCACAGCTAAAGGCCCGACTCTGATTGGTGTGGTCTCCGGATGAACTGAGGAGTACACCACTCGGTCGGGCCCTGGTCTCCTAACCAATAATCGGTCTCCAACCGATAGTAGTACTCATAATAGGATGGTCGAGCGTTGTAGATGAAGTCAGCTTATCACGAATCATTGACGGAATCTACAACTCCAATCATTGGGTCTCATCCCTCATCGTGTCATGTACTAAGTTGTCTCCAACGTAACATCAAGGTCAGAAAACTGTTGTCCAACGTAAGTCCTCATCTCATCGAAACAAGTGTCAAGCATGGACGACAAGTGTTGGAATATATCATCATGTGTAAAAGTATAATTAAGAAATGTAGAAGTGGGAGGCGGGTCCGGAGGAAGGTGGCAAGTATCTAATTATCGAGGCTTGTTCATATGACTCGTGCTGTAGGTAATCAGTGGGTGCGAGTATGTCTCATGATGATAAAAGCCACCTGTAGGGATTGCATCTTGCTCATACGCATCTTACTTGTCATGTTGCGAGTCCATATGTGTAGTGTCGCTTGTATGAGTGGCAGCCATCTTGATTGCCTAAACTCGGACGTGTAGTCCTAGTGGTCCTTCCCGTCCGACTAGGTGTAGGTCTACACAGATGTGATGGAGCAGCCCAACCTGTCGGTGGATGACCACGACTCCTATCAGCAAAGCTGAAACACCTTCAGCCGGTCTGTTGTCGATAAATTGCCAAAAGGGTTAGCATTCTCCTCAAAATTAAGTATGAGAGACTCTAAATCGTGAACCTAAATAACATAGTTGAAAGGATGGAATAATACAAAGTCAGAACATGAACAAATAATTTTAATTAATGTTATTATATGAAGCATCATCTTTAATTAAAAATACCGCACCAGACAGTGAATGTGTAATGTTGTATGTTGACCTCATGGTGGACCATTTCAAAACATCTCGACAAGTGAATGATAGTATCCAATCGATGACCAGCCAATATGCCAGTGAAGGGGAATCGCCTCGTAAGCTCATATCTACACGGAGTACAATTAATGTTCGCAGACGATTATTATAATATTATTCAAGAAACTTAAATTTTAAACAAAATAATTATACTAACCAGTAGAGCTACTGAGAATCCATAAAAATGGTATGCTAGGACCTATTACCGTTATTTTGGGGTGGAATAGATGTTGGAAGCTTGTCCATGTACTTCAACAATGTCAGAAAAGATATCATCCCCTACAGAAAGTTGTCTTATCGATCTTCCTACTCCACTAAGTTCCATAGCCACATATCCACAGATGTCTTTCTAGGATCGACTCCAAGCAAGATACGGTATAAAATGAGAATCTTCGAAATCTTCATCGAATCATCCCTACTTTGACAAAAACTCCCCCACTAATAAATTTAGTACGAAGTTTGATAATTATCACCTTCAAAGATTCGGCATGGACTCTATAATATACTCCATCTGCAGGTGGATGGTGAACCCCGGCCGACTAAAATAAGAGCCCCCAAATCTCAACTTAGTGATCACAGCGAACTCTCTTCTCGAGAATCGATAAAGATGATGTCTTGGCCGATTAGAAATCATCTCTCATGCAGAAGGGTATCGTGACTACGCACCTCACGTGACATAAGGACATGCAGAAAGGACTTGCATGTCTCACTCAAAGTCTCCCACCTTAAAAAATGACCGAAACGTGTCCTAAGGAAATCAATGATATAGTCCCTACAATCCCTACCTATATGTCGCAATTGTTCCTTTATGTCCTTTAGTATACTCAAATGAGTACACCTATTAATATAGGTCAAACGACCCTAACACTGTTCACGAACCCAACCCAAATCACTTTATAATAAGTACATAAATATCTTATTAATTATTAATTAAAATAAATCTTATAAGTAAGTAAATATACAAACTAATATTTTATAAGTAAATTAAAATAACAATTTTTTTAGCACGACCTTTTTAACATCAAATTCATATCCTAACGAAAGTTTTAACCAAATAAGGGCAAACAAACATTTTCCCAAAAAAGGGCCAAACGAGCATTTTCCCAAACAAAAGAGCCAAACGAACATTTTCTAAATATTTTGTTTAGCTCTAAACTAACTGTAATTTTTTTAAAATTTCGTTTAGCCCTATATGGCTCCATAATTTTCTTAAAATTTAGTTTAGCACTATATGGCTCTATAATTTTCTTAAAACTTTGCTTAGCCCTTATCTAACCTTAATTGGTCTGAATTATTGGTATAACTCTAAAAATATCTGTTTAGCCCTTAAATGTTCGTTTAACCCTAAAATGTCTGTTTAGCCATATAATGTTCATTTAGCCTTAAAATGTCAATTTTGCCCTAAAATGATCGTGTAGCCCTAAAATGTTCGTTTAACCCTAAAATGTCAGTTTTGCCCTTAAATGATCGTTTAGCCCTAAAATGTCCGTTTACCCTTAAAATTTCATATACAATAAACTAATAAACTAATGAAATTTCATATACAATACAATAAAATGTTCGTTTAATGAATATACAAACTAATAAACTTGCATGAAATTATAGAAATTTCAAACACTAATTAATCAAATAATTCTAATTCAAAATGTAAACGAAGATTTGAAATACTAATAAATCAAATAATTCTAATTCAAGTTGTAAACAAAGATTTCAAATACCAATAAATCCAAGAAATTGCAGAAATCCAATAAAACTTACATATACAATTTTTGAATTTGAAATGCAAATGAAGATTTTTTAATTCCAAAATTAACCTAGTCGGCCATAATTTTACTTCGGTTGATAAATCCTTCCCCAAAAATTGAAGACTAAACAATTTTTTTTTAGTAGAAAAGTGTGTTGTCAATGGCTCTTGTTGAATTTTTTTTGAAAGAGGTGAAAATTTCCAAACGGCGAAAATTTGGGTAGTGGGGGCAGTAAATGGGCAATGAATTGGGGCAGTAAATGTGCAGAAAAAGAAGGAATCAATTCTAAATTTTGAAAAGTGGGTAGTGGAGCCATCAAATCTGCTCAGTTTAGTGGGCTACGTGATTGACTTAGTTTGTACTTTTCTGAAATTTGGTAGAAAAATGATAACTTATATCTTTTATGGTAAAAAAAAAGGATACTCTTATATGTTTTATGATATTATGAGTCATTTTCTCAAAAAAAAAAAAAAAACTATATTTTTATATGTTAAAAATGATCGATTTATGTAAGAATAAAATGAGTATTTAGAGCTATAACGTTATTTCCATTCAAATAAAAAATGATTAAATTGCATTTCTCATTGAAATATAAATAACTTTATAATTGTAGAGCATGAAAAACCTATGAAGAACTTCAAATTTATCTCTCAAATCGTGCACATACACACTAATACAATCATGCGAAGAAACACAATTAATTATGTCAGTCATCCGTATTGGCTTACTCAACTTCGTTTATATACTCATTTGATGGTTTTGACCTCGTTTCTTGCCTTTAATTCCTCTTTCTATTATCCACGTCATGATATCACCGCTTAACAATTGTGAATCAAATTATCAAATACTGTCAAATTCCTTCGATTTAAGTGTTAAAAATTGGTTCAATATAAGTGGTGGCACCACTCTAACCAATATTTTAGTGGCTATAAAATAATCATTTTGAGGAATAAATGTCAAAAGATTAATCTACGTTTTAGATAATTGGGACATATTGAATAACTCAAAATCAATTTTTTATGAGTGCAAAATTAATAGTTAAAGATGATCACTTGAAATAAGAATGTAAAGGTGACTTAGTGTGCGAATGAGAACCTTAATTATCCCACATTGGAAGTAAGACATTTTAAATGCAAGTATTGAAGTCTTGTTGATGGACTTAGTAATTAATAAACTCTTGAAGTAATAATTTTATACAACATACACATACGCTTGGCTCGGCGCTAGAGACGGACCTACTCTAGGGCCAAGAAGAGCATTGGACCACACCTTTGAAATTTTGCCAAAAATGTAGGGGTACTATGGTAACCTAACCATTTTAATTTTAAAAAAAAAGTATCAACTAAAGTAGTCTTTGACAGTGTGAGCTTGTGTCTTCCTCTGTTTCTCAATCATAATTTTCCCATTCTTTCAAATGTTATAAACCTTAATTTTCTCATGTCACAATTGTTTTTCCATCTAATCAAAACAATTCTAATTTAAAGGTAAGACGTTATTTTTATATCATTTTCTTGCTTTTTCTTATCTTCATTATTGTTGATGTATTGTGACTTAAATTATATATGTAATATTATAATGTAATATTCATTTCGTTTCAAAATAATTATCACTCTGAAGTAGATTTTTTTTTTTTCAAATTAAGTGTTGTTATAGACTTTTATATAAATTTATTCCCAAATTATCATTCTTAATTATCTTTTTTAGGAATTGATTCGTAAAGGGTATATTTATTCAATTTTTATGTTCCTAACAAAAACTTCAAAACGACACTTATTTTGAAATGGAGGGAATATAATTTAATAAAATGACTTTGTTGAAATCATGATAAATGTAAGCTTTTAGTTTAAAATTACTATATTTATTTTTATTAGATGACTTGGACCTCCTTGAGTTGAAATCTTGGATCTATCACTACCAGACACGGTTTGACCAGATCCCAATCTCGATGGTGGGCGTAGGTCCTTGACAATTGAATTGTGGGTGGCATGAGTTTGGTATTGGGTTGTGCCCAAGCCCGTTTTGTCTTTTTAGAGTGGGCTAGGGAGGAACACGAAATGGAGCACGTAGAGAGCATGCAGCCAAGCAAGCTAACCATTGATTGGTCTTTCAAATTTGAATTAACAGTTACTTTACATTAAGAGACCCGTTATAGGGATCGTTAATTCACATCAATTACCAAGTGTAACCCTTATGATTGGAATGTTATATATAGGGGTCTGCGTGCATTGTTTTGACATACAAAAGTGTGCATAAAACTCTTTTCCATCTGCATTTCAATCTCAATTCTCAAAACACTTAAAATTTGTCAGAGCTCTTGAGGTTTGCGGTGTTGCTATCTTAAGATATGAAGTCGTTTTATCTTTAGATACACGACACACATTCCAGCAAATACTACCTGAACGTGTTTATCTTAAGGAGAGATGATCTTTCTTGACTCGACTTGCAGCACCTACTATTTTTGAATTCTTCTAATAGGATAAAACTTGTTTATAAGTCACTTTTTTCAGATTTGTTTTGTTGCTCCAGGTTCTTTAACCGTTGTAGCTAACATTAAGTGTATAGCATGATTCAATAAATCGAATACAAGAAGCAAACCAAATTCCCTCGTTCACCCGTGCAATAAGATTTAAAAGGTAATGAAATGATTTCTTGCTACATGCATAAAAATATAAGTTATCGTTGTTGCATAACTAATCGAGCACAAGTCGAATAAGTCGATTATTAAAAACAATAAACAATATATGTAAAACTTTAATTTCTAGATTTTAATTCAAGTTATGTCCTCGAAAGAATTGAAAGACAAACTTAAAAACTATAGGTTACTATCTATACATATTTACACTACTTATATTATAATATAAGTTGGGTATTATAAAATAATGTCTACCAAAATTAATTTATTTGCACAATATTAGAAAAAACAAAAACAATCGATGCAAAAGCTTTTTCCATAATTAGTCAAAAATGTTTTGCAGTTATAACAATAGTTTTTTTCATTTATGTGTGTATCAGTTCAATTCGAACTCATGTTTTTATGGCCTTTCGTATTTTTTCGATCCTAATCACATGATACCAAATACAAAATGTGCTCTAACATATGAAAAGTGCGACATGCACTTGCTCATATACTAATCACAGTTTTTTTATTTTTGCAATTTCAAATACAAACAATAATTGAAAAGGATAGTGTCATCATTTTCAAATTCAAGAAAAAATAAAATAAAACATAAAATATTGTGTTGATCATAAATTTTATCATAAAATATAAAATATTATCTAATATATAAAATATTATTATCTAATATATAAAAAAATTTTACTTAATTTTTGAGGTGGAATCCAACCCAATACGTCTTCCACCCAAAATTTTGTCCAACTTTTTAGGTATTTAAGCCTTTTATATACTAATACAATTAAAAGCTTAAATACTTAAAAAGTTGGACAAAATTTTGGGTGGAAGACGTATTGGGTTGGATTCCACCTCAAAAATTAAGTAAAATTTTTTTATATATTAGATAATAATATTTTATATATTAGATAATATTTTATATTTTATGATAAAATTTATGATCAACACAATATTTTATGTTTTATTTTATTTTTTCTTGAATTTGAAAATGATGACACTATCCTTTTCAATTATTGTTTTGTATTTGAAATTGCAAAAATAAAAAAACTGTGATTAGTATATGAGCAAGTGCATGTCGCACTTTTCATATGTTAGAGCACATTTTGTATTTGGTATCATGTGATTAGGATCGAAAAAATACGAAAGGCCATAAAAACATGAGTTCGAATTGAACTGATACACACATAAATGAAAAAAACTATTGTTATAACTGCAAAACATTTTTGACTAATTATGGAAAAAGCTTTTGCATCGATTGTTTTTGTTTTTTCTAATATTGTGCAAATAAATTAATTTTGGTAGACATTATTTTATAATACCCAACTTATATTATAATATAAGTAGTGTAAATATGTATAGATAGTAACCTATAGTTTTTAAGTTTGTCTTTCAATTCTTTCGAGGACATAACTTGAATTAAAATCTAGAAATTAAAGTTTTACATATATTGTTTATTGTTTTTAATAATCGACTTATTCGACTTGTGCTCGATTAGTTATGCAACAACGATAACTTATATTTTTATGCATGTAGCAAGAAATCATTTCATTACCTTTTAAATCTTATTGCACGGGTGAACGAGGGAATTTGGTTTGCTTCTTGTATTCGATTTATTGAATCATGCTATACACTTAATGTTAGCTACAACGGTTAAAGAACCTGGAGCAACAAAACAAATCTGAAAAAAGTGACTTATAAACAAGTTTTATCCTATTAGAAGAATTCAAAAATAGTAGGTGCTGCAAGTCGAGTCAAGAAAGATCATCTCTCCTTAAGATAAACACGTTCAGGTAGTATTTGCTGGAATGTGTGTCGTGTATCTAAAGATAAAACGACTTCATATCTTAAGATAGCAACACCGCAAACCTCAAGAGCTCTGACAAATTTTAAGTGTTTTGAGAATTGAGATTGAAATGCAGATGGAAAAGAGTTTTATGCACACTTTTGTATGTCAAAACAATGCACGCAGACCCCTATATATAACATTCCAATCATAAGGGTTACACTTGGTAATTGATGTGAATTAACGATCCCTATAACGGGTCTCTTAATGTAAAGTAACTGTTAATTCAAATTTGAAAGACCAATCAATGGTTAGCTTGCTTGGCTGCATGCTCTCTACGTGCTCCATTTCGTGTTCCTCCCTAGCCCACTCTAAAAAGACAAAACGGGCTTGGGCACAACCCAATACCAAACTCATGCCACCCACAATTCAATTGTCAAGGACCTACGCCCACCATCGAGATTGGGATCTGGTCAAACCGTGTCTGGTAGTGATAGATCCAAGATTTCAACTCAAGGAGGTCCAAGTCATCTAATAAAAATAAATATAGTAATTTTAAACTAAAAGCTTACATTTATCATGATTTCAACAAAGTCATTTTATTAAATTATATTCCCTCCATTTCAAAATAAGTGTCGTTTTGAAGTTTTTGTTAGGAACATAAAAATTGAATAAATATACCCTTTACGAATCAATTCCTAAAAAAGATAATTAAGAATGATAATTTGGGAATAAATTTATATAAAAGTCTATAACAACACTTAATTTGAAAAAAAAAAAATCTACTTCAGAGTGATAATTATTTTGAAACGAAATGAATATTACATTATAATATTACATATATAATTTAAGTCACAATACATCAACAATAATGAAGATAAGAAAAAGCAAGAAAATGATATAAAAATAACGTCTTACCTTTAAATTAGAATTGTTTTGATTAGATGGAAAAACAATTGTGACATGAGAAAATTAAGGTTTATAACATTTGAAAGAATGGGAAAATTATGATTGAGAAACAGAGGAAGACACAAGCTCACACTGTCAAAGACTACTTTAGTTGATACTTTTTTTTTAAAATTAAAATGGTTTGGTTACCATAGTACCCCCTACATTTTTGGCAAAATTTCAAAGGTGTGGTCCAATGCTCTTCTTGGCCCTAGAGTAGGTCCGTTCTCTAGCGCCGGAGCCAAGCGTATGTGTATGTTGTATAAAATTATTACTTCAAGAGTTTATTAATTACTAAGTCCATCAACAAGACTTCAATACTTGCATTTAAAATGTCTTACTTCCAATGTGGGATAATTAAGGTTCTCATTCGCACACTAAGTCACCTTTACATTCTTATTTCAAGTGATCATCTTTAACTATTAATTTGCACTCATAAAAAATTGATTTTGAGTTATTCAATATGTCCCAATTATCTAAAACGTAGATTAATCTTTTGACATTTATTCCTCAAAATGATTATTTTATAGCCACTAAAATATTGGTTAGAGTGGTGCCACCACTTATATTGAACCAATTTTAACACTTAAATCGAAGGAATTTGACAGTATTTGATAATTTGATTCACAATTGTTAAGCGGTGATATCATGACGTGGATAATAGAAAGAGGAATTAAAGGCAAGAAACGAGGTCAAAACCATCAAATGAGTATATAAACGAAGTTGAGTAAGCCAATACGGATGACTGACATAATTAATTGTGTTTCTTCGCATGATTGTATTAGTGTGTATGTGCACGATTTGAGAGATAAATTTGAAGTTCTTCATAGGTTTTTCATGCTCTACAATTATAAAGTTATTTATATTTCAATGAGAAATGCAATTTAATCATTTTTTATTTGAATGGAAATAACGTTATAGCTCTAAATACTCATTTTATTCTTACATAAATCGATCATTTTTAACATATAAAAATATAGTTTTTTTTTTTTTTTTGAGAAAATGACTCATAATATCATAAAACATATAAGAGTATCCTTTTTTTTTACCATAAAAGATATAAGTTATCATTTTTCTACCAAATTTCAGAAAAGTACAAACTAAGTCAATCACGTAGCCCACTAAACTGAGCAGATTTGATGGCTCCACTACCCACTTTTCAAAATTTAGAATTGATTCCTTCTTTTTCTGCACATTTACTGCCCCAATTCATTGCCCATTTACTGCCCCCACTACCCAAATTTTCGCCGTTTGGAAATTTTCACCTCTTTCAAAAAAAATTCAACAAGAGCCATTGACAACACACTTTTCTACTAAAAAAAAATTGTTTAGTCTTCAATTTTTGGGGAAGGATTTATCAACCGAAGTAAAATTATGGCCGACTAGGTTAATTTTGGAATTAAAAAATCTTCATTTGCATTTCAAATTCAAAAATTGTATATGTAAGTTTTATTGGATTTCTGCAATTTCTTGGATTTATTGGTATTTGAAATCTTTGTTTACAACTTGAATTAGAATTATTTGATTTATTAGTATTTCAAATCTTCGTTTACATTTTGAATTAGAATTATTTGATTAATTAGTGTTTGAAATTTCTATAATTTCATGCAAGTTTATTAGTTTGTATATTCATTAAACGAACATTTTATTGTATTGTATATGAAATTTCATTAGTTTATTAGTTTATTGTATATGAAATTTTAAGGGTAAACGGACATTTTAGGGCTAAACGATCATTTAAGGGCAAAACTGACATTTTAGGGTTAAACGAACATTTTAGGGCTACACGATCATTTTAGGGCAAAATTGACATTTTAAGGCTAAATGAACATTATATGGCTAAACAGACATTTTAGGGTTAAACGAACATTTAAGGGCTAAACAGATATTTTTAGAGTTATACCAATAATTCAGACCAATTAAGGTTAGATAAGGGCTAAGCAAAGTTTTAAGAAAATTATAGAGCCATATAGTGCTAAACTAAATTTTAAGAAAATTATGGAGCCATATAGGGCTAAACGAAATTTTAAAAAAATTACAGTTAGTTTAGAGCTAAACAAAATATTTAGAAAATGTTCGTTTGGCTCTTTTGTTTGGGAAAATGCTCGTTTGGCCCTTTTTTGGGAAAATGTTTGTTTGCCCTTATTTGGTTAAAACTTTCGTTAGGATATGAATTTGATGTTAAAAAGGTCGTGCTAAAAAAATTGTTATTTTAATTTACTTATAAAATATTAGTTTGTATATTTACTTACTTATAAGATTTATTTTAATTAATAATTAATAAGATATTTATGTACTTATTATAAAGTGATTTGGGTTGGGTTCGTGAACAGTGTTAGGGTCGTTTGACCTATATTATAGGTGTACTCATTTGAGTATACTAAAGGACATAAAGGAACAATTGCGACATATAGGTAGGGATTGTAGGGACTATATCATTGATTTCCTTAGGACACGTTTCGGTCATTTTTTAAGGTGGGAGACTTTGAGTGAGACATGCAAGTCCTTTCTGCATGTCCTTATGTCACGTGAGGTGCGTAGTCACGATACCCTTCTGCATGAGAGATGATTTCTAATCGGCCAAGACCATCATCTTTATCGATTCTCGAGAAGAGAGTTCGCTGTGATCACTAAGTTGAGATTTGGGGGCTCTTATTTTAGTCGGCCGGGGTTCACCATCCACCTGCAGATGGAGTATATTATAGAGTCCATGCCGAATCTTTGAAGGTGATTATTATCAAACTTCGTACTAAATTTATTAGTGGGGAGTTTTGTCAAAGTAGGGATGATTCGATGAAGATTTCGAAGATTCTCATTTTATACCGTATCTTGCTTGGAGTCGATCCTAGAAAGACATCTGTGGATATGTGGCTATGGAACTTAGTGGAGTAGGAAGATCGATAAGACAACTTTCTGTAGGGGATGATATCTTTTCTGACATTGTTGAAGTACATGGACAAGCTTCCAACATCTATTCCACCCCAAAATAACGGTAATAGGGTCCTAGCATACCATTTTTATGGATTCTCAGTAGCTCTACTGGTTAGTATAATTATTTTGTTTAAAATTTTAAGTTTCTTGAATAATATTATAATAATCGTCTGCGAACATTAATTGTACTCCGTGTAGATATGAGCTTACGAGGCGATCCCCTTCACTGGCATATTGGCTGGTCATCGATTGGATACTATCATTCACTTGTCGAGATGTTTGAAATGGTCCACCATGAGGTCAACATACAACATTACACATTCACTGTCTGGTGAGGTATTTTTAATTAAAGATGATGCTTCATATAATAACATTAATTAAAATTATTTGTTCATGTTCTGACTTTGTATTATTCCATCTTTCAACTATGTTATTTAGGTTCACGATTTAGAGTCTCTCATACTTACTTTTGAGGAGGAATGCTAACCATTTTGGCAATTTATCGACAACAGACCCGGCTGAAGGTGTTCAGCTTGCTGATAGGAGTCGTGGTCATCCACCGACAGGTTGGGCTGCTCCATCACATCTGTGTAGACCTACACCTAGTCGGACGGGAAGGACCACTAGGACTACACGTCCGAGTTTTAGGCAATCAAGATGGCTGCCACTCATACAAGCGACACTACACATATGGACTCGCAACATGACAAGTAAGATGCGTATGAGCAAGATGCAATCCCTACAGGTGGCTTTTATCATCATGAGACATACTCGCACCCACTGATTACCTACAGCACGAGTCATATGAACAAGCCTCGATAATTAGATACTTGCCACCTTCCTCCGACCCGCCTCCCACTTCTACATTTCTTAATTATACTTTTACACATGATGATATATTCCAACACTTGTCGTCCATGCTTGACACTTGTTTCGATGAGATGAGGACTTACGTTGGACAACAGTTTTCTGACCTTTGATGTTACGTTGGAGACAACTTAGTACATGACACGATGAGGGATGAGACCCAATGATTGGAGTTGTAGATTCCGTCAATGATTCGTGATAAGCTGACTTCATTCTACAACGCTCGACCATCCTATTATGAGTACTACTATCGGTTGGAGACCGATTATTGGTTAGGAGACCAGGGCCCGACCGAGTGGTGTACTCCTCAGTTCATCCGGAGACCACACCAATCAGAGTCGGGCCTTTAGCTGTGCCTTTGATTTGGGCACGGATATACAGATAGGATTGAGCTTTTCCATCATTCCTGATTCACCTTAATCATCAATTGGAGGCATGCATCTCGATATCCTCGAGACGAGTGTGGGCATTCGAGTTGTATGACAAAGAACACCATCTTGATATGTTAGAAGTCCTTTCATACAAGGTGAGGCTAGGAGGGAAAAAGTTGCAATGACGTATTTTGAGGCGTACATTCAACAGGGATTTGAAGCTATTGACAGAAAACAAGCAGTAAGGCAGTAAGTTTCTTCATTAAATAATTTATCATTTCAATTATTATTACATGATTGACAATTATTTATTTTATTTTTCAGGCATAACATTGGTGTAGGTTATGACGTGGGACCTAATTTTTTCAGCACATTTATGGATCTTGGGAGGACATCCATTATGAGGTAAGAGATTAGTACTACAGTATATTCACATTATGAGGCTTAATTTCATTCATTTTTATATGACACTTTATAATTATTTTTATTTGTTTTTATTACATCCAATAGTATTTTTCTAATGAACACAATCAATTCTTTTAGGCGCTTGACGCCTATCTAGGCATTCTGCAGAGCAAGCCCCTATTTACGGGTGTTCAAGTCGTTATCAGGATACATAAGAAGTTCCTGATATTAGACACCCACTTCTTCGTAAGAAATCATTTAGTCGTCCACTTTAAATTTTAATTATTCTCACATACAGACAACATGTAAAGAAATATGGAATTTGAAGCACCAAAATGAGCATGATTGAATCAAATACTAAGCCCCTTTGAAGGAGACTTTCCCATTCGATCTTTTAGATCATTTGACCACCTATGTCTTTGGTTTGAGGCCCAACTTCTGACATGTGAAAACTTGGTGGAAAAGAATTGATTCTGTAAGTTAATATTTATCTTATTACTAAGTTCTCTTAATTGATTAACTGGCCTTCAAATGTTTGCGTGATTTCGCATTATATGTCTGTTGTTAATTATTTTTATGCAATTGTTGACAATTATGAATTTGAACACTGGGTCGCCTGCGAAATTGAACTATGCCAGATGCACCTAATTATGTTTGATAGCATGAGACATACTTGGAACACCACCAAGTACGAGTGACACTTACGACAGGCACTTCTGATTCATCGTGTACTATTGGCTCTCTTAGAGCATATGCCGTACTACGATAGACTAGCATAGGAGAGAGTAGCACAATTTGTTTGTCTACATGAAATAGAATTCTGTACTACGAAGGAGGCCAGATGTTACATCCAGCAGGATAGCAGCTCATGTGGCATATTTGTTTTTTTTTAGTGGAATTTGGCCTACATCTCGGCTTACTACAGACATGGCTAAGATTAGGCGTTAGATGGTATGATGATCTATAGGTCTTGACTAATGCGGATACTATCGCTTTTGATGTATTAGAGGACTACACTGGTCTTTGATATTCATCTCTTATTTGTATACTCTAAATTGAAACTAGTTGGTATATTTATCTTTTTTCCTTTGATGTTGGATACAAAATAAGATGCTTAAGATGTATTGGAAGACATATTTTGAGATTTGAGATATTTTTCATCCATGTCTTTAAATGATTTATTTCATGTCTTTCAATCAGCAATCTATTACTAACGCTTACTATTGTTAAAAGAAACATGAGTACTACATATCAAAATTTTATACGTTTTTCTAGGAGAGGTTATAGACCACGTAATTTTTGCTTTCTTGAGACGTGTTTTAAGTAAGATCCTGATATAAATTGACCGATTATTCCTTGTCGTCCATTTTAATTTCTATACAAAAAGTATTTTAAAGTTGATTTTGGAGATTTGCATACAGAGGGCACTTTCTTCTCATATGGCTTTCCGAACCACAAAGCGAGTATTTTTTTCTTTTTTCGTGTATTAGCTTGAGTCTCACTCTGGCCAACTTGTTCGTTATCAAGCTCATCATCAAATTTTGATCTTAAAGATGGGGGTACGTATTTGATACATGTTGTTCTGTTGTGATCATTTCGGCCACAACAACTATATGTTCATGTGGTCCGTTGTCGACTACAAGACTCCCCATATATAGGAATCCATTTTTCTTTCGGTCGTCTGGCTTGTTTTGGTTTGTCAGGGGCAAGACAAACAAAATTACAAATCTCGTCAGACACGACCAAATCTTGTAGGTAGGGTATAGGGGTAACCTCACCTACCCACATCCAATCGACGAGTCATGTTATAATAGGGGTTCACGTATGAAAGTCACTAATTCATTTACAAAACTGCACATGTTGGAAAATCATACATTAGATGAGTACTAACAGACTTTAAATTTTGTAATCGAGAAATACAATAAGAGTAGTGAGAACTAGACCTTATTGATGCACATGCATGCGAACATGATTGATATTGCTCCGGTTCGGGCTGAAAACTTAAAACCTCAGATCCAAAACCTACAAAACAAACATCGGGAGGGGTTCCCGACGATGGGACTCCGACGCTCAAGTCAGTCGAATTGCTGAGAAAATTTTAGGTGTGGTACGTTTTTGGCTATACATATATTTTCACAAATAAACTGCCCAAAACTCATTATTGTAGATGTTTCTTGACAATAATTGGGATGGAGAAAATACCAATTCAAATTGAAAATAATGTTACTGCATGGGTCGGGGTTATAAATTTTCTCATTTTCATCGATTAAATAATATTTAAATTTAATTACTTGAAAAGTCTGTTTTAAATTGTCAAGTTGCAAATAGTTATTTACCTCTCAAATAATATGTGTGTATATTTTATGAATTGTGTGTGTAAAAGTAAACATAACAAGGATATATATACTCCCTAAATTAACTGTAGTTGGAATAGGAGTCACAGTTGTAGTTGAAGTAGGAGTTCTCCGAAAATCAGGGATTAGCTCGTGATTACCCTAAAAATAAGGAGTAAGGCTTGTGTGCATGTGTTACATGGATCTTAGATCCATGCAACACGGGTCGGGTCGGGCTGAATCCGACCCGGATCCGCGCATTTTTTTAATTTTTTTTATTTTTTTTTATCCTGACCTTTATATTGTGTTAGTGGTACCTTTATATTATGTTAAGTATATCTTTATATTATGTTAAGTATACCTATATATAACAGTTTAGTTTTTAAAAAAAACCCTAATTTTGGCAAAAAAATCCTAATTTTGACGAAAAAAATTATAATTTCAACACAAAAAAAATCCTAATGTGTACATATATACCTTTATTTAAATATTACGCATATCTTTAATTAATATTAGTCATACTTTTATATAATATATAAAGGTATAACTAACATAATTAAAAGGTATCACTAACATAGCATAAAGGTATATTTAACATAATATAAAGGTATGTTTAACATAACATTATAACTCTAAAGGTATGCTTAACATAACATAAAATTATAAAAGTATGACTAATATAACATAAAGGTATACTTAACATAACATAAATGTATATTTAACATAACATAAAGGTCTAATGTAAAAGGCTTGCATAAAAGTATGCTTCATATAATATAAAAGGTCTTAAAGGTACACATAACATAACATAAAGGTATACTTAACATAACATAAAGGTACACTTAACATAACATAAAGGTCTAGCACCTGGAGCGAATTTGGGTGGGTTTGAGCGCACCCACCCAAGCGCGTGGGGGCGCGTGGAGGGCGTGTGAATCGGGTCGGATTGTTGTGCATGGATCTAAGATCCATGCACAAGGTGTACAAAAGTTTTTGTGAAAAATAAGAGATGTGGATAACTGACCCGTGAAAATAGCGGTCAGTTGAGATCAGTTCGCTCTTCTCTTACTATTTAGGTCATCGCTACGTTTCGAACTAACGTAGTTTGTAAGATATACTTAGTTCGCGTCTCAAGGTAGCTTTCCTATAATAATCGTAGCTAGTTCGATTTCAGGGTAAAAACCCGATCTAATTTAGTTCGACCACATCAGTACTCCCCTCTTTCGTAGTGTATGTTGACATACACTGGGGGAGTTTAAGGCGGTCGTCGAACAATTTGACGCTCTTTTTTTAGGCAAGACGTCTTTTCAACTGTAGCAGTTTCATTTATGCGACACATAGCGAGGTAACTTTCCCGCTCAGCACCTTTTCGTCTTCCACCGTTGGATTCCCTTGCATCTGACGGCTGGTAGTTCACGTCCTTTTAGTTTTTCCCCCCAAAATCGAGAATCCTTTCTCTATATATACCCCCTTCATTGATACAAGTAACCTTTCCTGCGCGAAATCACTGTATACGTTTATCAACCCAGAGCCTTCTTCTTTAATTTCTAGATTTCTTCCTCTAATCCCAGGTATCATTCTTCTTCTTAACTCTTATTTCTTTTTAATGGCATCCCCTTCTTCAAAGACCAATCTTTCAAAGAAATCTAGGAAAAAGTTTGTAGATAATGTATTTTCTGCTACAAAAACCACCCAAACTCACCTTGTACTTCTTAGTTTATTTATGACGGGGGGTTATATCATGGTGATTCCGAGTCCTGAAGATCGGCCACATCGGGCTCCTTCGGGCCACCAGACTTGGTTTCTTAAACATGTTACCCTAGGTTTAGTTCCTCATATTCGTCCGTTTTCTTAGAAATAGGGTCAATTTTTAGCATATGCCCGAACCAATTGCACTCGAACTCCATCAGTTACATAGTTTCCTTTTACATGGTCTGCAAATGGATGAGAGTTGAACCCACTCCAGATCGCTTCCGTTCTTATTTTGTTTTAAAAAACTCCAACCCCTTTCATTTCTATCTCAGTCCTCGCAGTGGTGCAAGGCGAGCTACATTTTTATCTATCGGGGACGACAAAATTAGTTCCTGGGGGAGATATTATTTTTTTGTTAGGGAACCATCGGACCAACCTTTCCTTTCTCTCATTTGGGCTCAAAACTCTACCCAGTTCGATCTTGCTCCACCAACTGATTCCCTTATTTCTTTATTGAAAGGGATTTTTGCCAAGGGGTGGTTCGATATAGTGCAGCTGAGTTCGGATGTACCTTTGTTGTCCTTTTGAGGATTTTACCCGAACAGCCAAATTCCCTCCAGATTCAATTTAGGTTATTTTTGTCTCTTGCTTTATTCTTTCTTAATCATGAGTCTATTGTTCCGAACTGTGCCTCGCTAACTCTTCCATGTATTGTTTCTTTCTTGCAGATCGCGCTATGAACAAGTTTTTTAACTCTGCGGATGATGTTTCTGATGAAGAGCGAACTCCTTATTGGCCCTCCCGACACGGGTGAATACTGATTTGACAACGACCTATAAACAAATTGAGGAGGCTCGTCTGGCTGAGCTCACCAGTAAGACCCCTGAGTTTGCTAACATAGTTCGACAAGAGGAGAGCACCCTTCCCGTCGCCTTCGAGTTATTTTCTGTCACCGTTGAGGCTGTTGTTTCCTCCCCGCGGAGTTCTCCTAGTCCACTTTCTGGTGCCGTTACAGTTTTGGGACAGGTTGATCTGACAGAGGAGATTAGTGACAACCCGGTGGCAAAGATCCTCTTGCTAAAAAAAGGGGTTTCACCAGCTCACGAGGATCCCGCGCAAAAAAGTTGTGAATTACCGAGAAGGCTGCTGGTGGTTCGAAGACGCCGAAGGGGAAAGTGGCTGAGAGCGACAAGGACGAGGAGGATGCCGAGGAGAAGGAGGTGAGGAAAAACTTAACCCGCTTAGCTCATGTTAAGAAATTTTTTGAGGATTATGCTAAAAGGGCTTTCCATCGCCGAGCTGAGCTTCGGAAGGGTTATCAGAAGCTGACGAAGATGATGGACGAGAAAAAGATGCTGGAGAGTGATTTGTCTCTACATTCCGGGAAGATCGTGAAGTTGTCGGCTTGGCTAGAACAGTGCGAAGTCTATCTGGCGGTGGCCCGTTCGGAGACCGCTAGGAAGGAGGAGCTGTTGTTGTCTAAAGAGAAATTTACTGTTGAGAAGAATGAAGCCCTCCTCCTAGTGGAAGTAGATAATAGGATGTTGAAAGAGGAGTTAGAGCGAGAGAAAGCTATGCGGACTTAGTTTGGGGCAGAAATGTTCAAGGCTGGGACAGCTGAAGGTTTTCGTCGGTTCGCTTAGAGTCCGGAGATGGAGTTGATAGTCACGGAGTACCGTGACAAAATCTTTCATCATCTTTGGGACTTTGTTCTCTTCCTCTCCAAAGCAGCTCCGATGGCCGAGGTGTATTTTCGAGAAGGAGTTCACTTACGTCAGGAGAAAGTGACGGAAATTGCTCAACGTTTTCAACAGGAGACCGGTCAAATGTTGCCGAAATCCCTATTCCAGTTCCATCTTTCCTCCCTGGGCAAGAAATTGGCTCAATCTTTTCCTACTCCTCCAGGCTGGTGAGGAGACCCAAACGAAGATGAGAATGCCGAGTGGTGGGCCGGGTATCTGGAACAGTCGATTTCAGAAGTCCTCCCCGATCGCCCAAGTATCAGTTCGGCTATTCCTCAGTTTGGAGAGGCAACTCCGAGCTTAATGGCTGATTTTCCCAAAGACATGTTTGCTTCCTTGCCATCCCCGTCTTTAGCCGACGAACCTCTTCCTTCTCCAGTTCCACCGGAAGACCCTTCTCTGACTTAGATGTGTTTTTTAGTTTTTCAGAAATATTTTATATGTCTTTTCTTTGTAACTATTTTTCATTTGAAATATTATCATTTAGTTTGAGTAAATAGTTCGTCATACTTCGAAAAAAGATGAATAACTAATGATCGTAACATACCTGAAATGATCTCTTTTCAGTTCGCTCAATTAGTATATTCCGAATGCATGGTTTGCAGGACATTCTGAAAGAATATTTCAGTTCGCTCAATTGGTACATTCTGAAGGAATGGTTTGCAGGACCTGAAAGAATGACATTCCGAAGGAATGTTTTAGTACCTCCCGAAGGAAGGGTTTGCAGGACATTCCGAAGGAATGTTTGAAGACCTCCCGAATGAAGGGTTTGCAGGACATCCCGAAGGAATGTTTCAGTACCTCCCGAAGAAAGGGTTTGCAGGACATTCTGAAGGAATGTTTCAGTACCTCCCAAAGGAAGGGTTTGCAGTTCGTAATATAATCGTATGAAATCGAACAAAAAAGTAAAGACAGCGATTTAACCTGGTTCGGCCAATTTAGCCTACATCCACGGAGTGTATTTTATTAAGATAAAAGAAACTGGGGAAAGTAATCATACAAAGATACTATGTCAAGCATAGAATTTCTTCAGATGAGACACATGCCATGGCCTTAGCAATGACCTGCCCGTTTTATCCAGTAGTTCGTAAGATCCTCCTTGAAGGATTTTTGATACCACATATGGTCCTTCCCAAATAACATCTAATTTTCCGACATCAACTAAGGCATCTGACTGCCTTAACACCATATCTCCTACTTGAAATTCTCTCTTTCGGACCTTTTTATTAAATACAGCCTGAATACACCTCTTGTAGAGTTCGTGCCGAACTCTGGCTTTATTCCTTAGTTCATCCAAAAACATCAGGTCGGTTTTTATCAATTCTTCGTTTTCCAAAGGCTCAAAATTCGTGATTCTCAAAGCTTCTCCTTGAATTTCTGCTGGTACCACTACTTCCATTCCGAATGCTAAGTTGAAAGGGCTTTCCCCCGTTGTCGACCTGGATATTATCCGGTATGCCCATAATACTGATGGCAATTCTTCCACCCAATTAGATTTTTCAAATTCCAGTCGCTTTTTAAGTCCGTCTAATATAATCCTGTTCACCACTTCAACCTGTCCATTTGCTTGAGGGTGAGCAACGGTTGTGAATATTTGTAAGATTTTTATCTATTTGCACCATTTGATAATTTTCTTTCCTCGGAATTGAGCTCCATTATCTGATACCAAGATCCTTGGTAAACCGAACCTGCAACAAATGTTTTTCCAAATAAAATGGATCATTTTAGCTTTAGTGATCTTGGCTAATGGTTCGGCTTCGACCCATTTAGTAAAATAGTCCACCGCTACAATTACAAACTGTTTACTTCCACTGGTTTTAACAAACGGGTCAACAATGTCAATACCCCATCTAACAAAAGGACACCGTGAACAGATAGTTAGCATATCAACAGCTGGGGTGTGAATTCGCCATCCATGCTTTTGGCAAGCTTCGCACTTTTTAACTATTTCATACGCATCACTCTTCATTGTGGGCCAGTAGAATCCAACTCGTACCACCTTGTGAGCTAAAGATCTAGCCCCTGTGTGTTCGGCACATCCTCCCTCATGGGCTTCTCTTAGGACCTTGATCCATTCTTCTCTTAATAAGCACCGGGCATCTATTGTTAGGAAGGTTTTTCTGTACAGAGTCCTATTAAGCAGATAATAGAATCGAACTTGTCTTTCCAACCTTTTTAATTCTTTTTTGGTTCCTTCTCTTTTGCCCTCCAAAAAATGTATAAAAGGAGTTCTCCAATCGAATTCCGTCATGTTGTCGATGCTCATCACTTTCTTCTCTCTCTCCACCCCCATTACTGTTATAGTTCTTTGCGAACAGTCTTGTAATGAACTACCTATTTTCGAAAGGAAGTCCGTCTTTTGGTTTTCACCTCTGGGAATCTGTTCGATCTGAAGTTTCTCGAACTTGCTCTCCATCTCCCTGATTTTTTCCACATAAGAGTTCATCCGATCTTCTTTGACCTCACATCGGTTTTGCAACTGCTGGGTTACCAGTTGTGAATCTGATTTAATTGTTATGTGACGAGCTCCAACTTGTTCAGCTATTTTTAAACCTTGTAGGAAGGCTTCGTACTCCGCTTCATTGTTAGAGGCTTTAAACAGAAATTTTATAGCGAACTGTAACTCATCTTTCTCTGGGTTGATTAATAAGATTCCAGCTCTGGCTCCTTGACGAGATGAAGATCCGTCTACAAAGACTTCTCATTCTTTCTTTTCCTGTACTCTGGTTGTTTCTTGTATGAAGTTTGCCAGAGCTTGACCTTTAATCGCTGTTCGCGGTTCATACCTGATGTCAAATTGGCCTAACTCAACAGCCCACTTGACTAATCGTCCTGATACATCCAGCTTTCCCAAAACAATATTCAACGGGTGGTCAGTTCGTACTATGATCGTATAACCCAAAAAATATGGCCGTAATCTTCTGGCCGTGGTAACCAGCGCATATGCTATTTTTTCGATCTCAGTATAGCGTGTCTCTGCACCTTGAAAGACTTTACTAACAAAGTACACTGGGAACTGATCTTTGCCTTATTCCCTCACAAGGACCGAACTGACCGATTCTTCTCCTATCGCCAAGTATACTATCAACGGATCTCCTTGAATTGGTTACTTCAATAGAGGAAGTGAAGAAAGAAAAACTTTCAAATCTTCAAACGCCTTCTAACATTGTTTGTCCCAGCCGAACTGACTACTTTTTCTGAGAACCTTGAAGAAGGGCAATCCCTTATCCGCCAATCTTGATATAAATCTGCTTAGAGCAACTATCCGACCTGTTAGGACTTGTACTTTTCTTATAGTTCGAGGAACGGACATATCTCGTATAGCTTGAATTTTGCTGGGATTAACTTCGATTCCTCGTTCTGTAACCATGTACCCCAAAAACCTCCCGGCTCTTACCCCGAACGAACACTTGGAAGGATTTAGACGCATCTCGTTCCTTCGAATGGTTGTCATGGTTTTCCTTAAATTGGATGCATGGGTGTTCGCCTGAATATTTTTTACCAACATATCATCTACATAAACCTCCATGTTCTGACCTAATTGATGCTTGAACATTTTATCCACCATTCTTTGATAAGTAGCCCCTGTATTCTTTAACCCAAACGGTATCACCGTGTAACAGTACGTTCTAGATGAGGTGATAAAAGCAACGTTGGGCTTATCTTCTGGGTGCAGTAGAATTTGATGGTACCCTTGTGCCGCATCCATCATGCTAAGTAATTCGCATCCGGCGGTTGAATCCACCAGCTTATAAATTCGGGGAAGTGGGTAGTAATCCTTTGGACAAGCTTTGTTAAGGTCTCGAAAATCAATGCACATACGCCACTTATTTCTAGGCTTAGGTACCAGGACCACGTTGGCTAGCCATCGAGGGTATTGAATTTTTTCAATGTGCCCTATCTCCAATAACTTTTTGACTTTCTTTTCTATGACCTCATTCTGTTGGTCTCCAAAATGTCTCAACTTCTGTTTGATAGGCCGAGCTTCAGGTCTAATATTCAATTTATGATCAACTACATCTGGATTTATTCCTCTCATGTCTTCAGGCTTCCATGCGAACAGGTCCACATTTTCCCTTAGTACCTCTATTATTTCCCTTTTGGTTTGCTCGGCTAAGTGATTACCGAGACGAACTGCGTGCCCAGGCTGCTCCGGAATCAGTTCGATACTCACCAACTCCCCTTCTTCAAATTCGGATGAGTTCGCCTCTCGTCCTTTTTTGTGACTAAGGTCTCTTTCTCGATCAATCTCATCTCTTTGCTCCGAACTGCGTTTTCGGGACTCTGACTACCGAACAGCAGTGACATAACAACGCCGAGCTGTCTGTTAGTCACCATGCACCACCCCTACTCCGATAACTCGTCCTTGATCATTTTTCATAGGGAACTTTATCATCAAATGTGCAGGTGATATGACTGCAGCGTGAGTACTCAATGATGGGCGACCCAGAATCACATTGTACTGTGAAGGTGCATTTACTAACAGAAAAGTTACTGTTTTATTTTGCCTCCATTTTCTTCCTCCTAACACCATATGCAATTGTATTTGGCCAAAGACAGTCACAACTTCTCCTGAAAAACCATAGAGGGAAGTTTTTACCGATTTTACTACCACCGTTGATCTCATCTTTTTGAAGCAGTCCATGAACATGATGTCCACTGAACTTCCTGTATCCACAAATATCCTCTTGACTTCGAAGCCTCCGATCTCGGTAGAAACTACCAAAGCATTGAACTGTGGACTTTGAATTGCCACTCTATCATGGGCTCCGAACTCCACCACTACATCATCGAAAATAGTTTGAACCTCAGCACCTTTCTGTCGAACTGAATTCAGTTTTACTTTTTGGGCTCTATTCGAATCTCCATCAGTTGGCCCTCCTATGATCATATGTATAGTAGGTCTCTCTTCTCTTTCAGGCTCATCGCGAGGCGGGAGAGGCGGAGGTGGAGGTAGTTCAGGCCGCTCTTGTTTTCTCTCCCTCCTTGGTTGTTGTCGATTGTTTCACTGTCCGTTGTTATCTTGCCGATGTTGACGAACATATTGATTCAACCTGTTTTCTCTAATCAATCTTTCGAGTTCATCTTTCAAATGCCAACATTCATCAGTGTTATGCCCATATTTATTATAAAATCGACATAACTTCCCGTTCCCATAGGTAGATGGCTTTTTGGGATTCGGGCTCCAGGTCGCTGGCCATTTCAGTTGTGGCCAATTTCAGATTTCCATCAATACTTACCCGGGAGGGATTATTAGTGGCGTGTATCCATCATATCTTCGGCTCATCCTATTATCTCGCAATGATGGAGGTGTGAACTTCGCTCGGGTTTCCCTTACATCTCTCTTCCTCATGTGTTCCTGCTCATGGGACTTGTTCAATCGATTAGAACCCTCACATTTCTTGATACGAACTGCTTCCTCCAGATTTATGTATTTGGTAGCTCTTTGTAATAGATCGTCAAAATCCATGAGTGTTTTCTTAACCAAGGAGGTATGAAGATCGCTTTCTCTTAACCCTTGTATGAAGGCGCTAACTACCAAATCATCCAACGCTTCAGGAGCCTCGAGTGTTGCAGCTGTGAATTTTTTGACGTACTCTCTTAATGTCTCATCCACTTTTGTTTAACTCCGAACAATGTTTGAGCGGATCGTTTTTATCTTCGAACACTGGCGAACTGGTGCAAGAACAGATCTGATAGTTGTTTGAAATTATGAATCATTTCATCGCTTAACTGACTGAACTACGTTTTAGCAGCTTTAGTGAGGGTAGTAGCGAACACCCTACACTTAATACCACCCAAATACTGATGCAAAAGGGCAGTATCAAATCGGCACAAATGCTCCCATGGGTCAGTAGTGCCATCGTACTCAAAATTTACTGGCCGAAAGGAAGCCAGTAGCTCATCCTCCATGACCATGTCGGAAAAAGAGTTTCCTCTTGAATTCTACGGAACCCGTTGAATGTTCCGTTGGGCTTCCCTCAGTTCTTTTCTCAATTCCACCATCTTCTCTGACAGTTCGGCATGTTCCCGTTTCTGACCCCTAGGGTGATCAGAATGACTTTCTCTCTCATTAGTCTGTGACTTGTTATCTGGCTGGTTTTTCTTGACATCGATTTTGACATTATCTGGTTGTACCTCCACTCATTGTGCACCCAAGGCTCTCTGAACCACTGCTGATATTAAATCAGAGAGTCCTCTGGTGTTAAGGTAATGGTATGGGGAACAAGATGAGGAGGATCAACCGGGACAGTGTTCCGGCTCTCTACTTCATCCTCACGATTTCTTGAAGGTCTGCCTACTTCTGTTCTCTGTGCTCTAGTATTCATCATACTTGCTATCTCAACGTCAAAACTCAGAAATATTTCCCACAGACGGCGCCAATTGATATTACTACGGTTCGAAATTCATCTTCTTCAGCTGAAAACTTGAAACCTTAGATCCAAAACCTGCAAAACAAACATCGGGAGGAGTTCCCGACGATGGGACTCCGACGCTCAAGTCAGTCGGATTGTTGAGAAATTTCTCAAATAATATGTGTGTATATTTTGTGAATTGTGTGTGTAAAAGTAAACATAACAAGGATATATATACTCTCTGAATTAATTGTAGTTGGAATAGGAGTCACAGTTGTAGTTGAAGTAGGAGTTCTCCAAAAATCAGGGATTAGCTCGTGATTACCCTAAAAATAAGAGATGTGGATAACTGACCTGTGAAAATAGCGGTCAGTTGAGATCAGTTCGCTCTTCTCTTACTATTTAGGTCATCGCTACGTTTCGAACTAACGTAGTTCGTAAGATATACTTAGTTCACGTCTCAAGGTAGCTTTCCTATAATAATCGTATCTAGTTCGATTTCAGGGTAAAAACCCGATCTAATTTAGTTCGACCACATCAGTATCAACTCACTCTGAAAAAATCAAACACGTGCATACTTGTTGATTGAGCTCAACGATAAAATTTTTACTCCTATTTGTGACTTTATATTTATGTCGTCCAAGCTTATCACCATGCATTTGTCGTCTATGCTTCACGAACTCAAGTAATCGATCAGTTGTTGATTTCGTAAGAGCATTTTCTCTTTCATCAGCAGAAGTCCTCCTCTCATAAAATTATTTTTCTGTAACTCGACAAGCATACTCTAAAAATGAACACACATGTAGCTTTCTTGCCCATAGGAGATGAGAATTCCAGGTCTCAACATCATTGGATGTCATGAAATTAAATCTTCGAACATGACATTTAACGTGAGACCACATTTCTAATTTTTCTTTGCTTAAGGTATCAAATGCACCTTGAATCTCTGTTGCAATAAGTAACTTCATGTACCTATCAAGACAAAACGCCAAGTTAACATTTATATGTTAGATTGGGATATATGTTCAAAACGTATTTATTTTGGAGACACGCTCGACCTAATTATACCTATCGAAAACAGCACTGTCATAACAACATGCAGCCTTGTGGAAAAGTGCAACGAAATGTGATTCATGTTTCACTAGATTTTGTTGAAGATGGAATTAACATAAACCATGAGTTGCCTCTAGATACACTTAGGTAATGGTGATACTAATGCTTACGTGTTGATCAGATACGATAAGCAGTTGATCTGGGCATCCAAAGACATTTCGAACATGTTCCAAAAACTACGTCCAAGATTCATTATTCTCCAAATTTCCGATCCCAATTGCCAATGGAAATATTTAATCGTTTTCACCTTTTGTTATAGTCACAAATTCAATACTTTTATACTGACCTTTCAAGTGACAACCATCAACTATTATAACCGGCCATGAATATCTTTAAAAATCATTAATGGATGCGGCTAATGCAAAAAAAAAAAAAACGTATTTGAATTTTCCACTGATGTGTATTTTTAAAGCAATATAGGTTCCTGGATTTATTTCTTTTAAGACCTCTAAGTAAGATGGAAGCATAGAAAATGAGTTTTTGGGATCTCCGTATGTAACCTGAATTGCACGACGTTTTACCTTTAATGAAAACTTTTAAGTAAGATTCAAACCATATCGTTGGTTCATTTCCTAAATGATGTCCCGAGGATTGAAATTTGAGTTCTCTTTTTATAGCTTATCAGTGAAGTACTCACCGATCAAAGTAGATGGAAGTCGACAAGGAGCACTACTATTCAGATCATATGAACAACTATGAAGCAGAATAATTTTTGAGATTTTTGAAATTTTATATTTTTCGTGAGCAGTGAGTGTGAATGGATAGTCTTTCTACTTGCATTTCAAACACCATCTGTATTTATCCGAATGATTCACATAATATTTTACTTGATTCTCCATGTGGTAAAACTAAACTACATTCTTCAGTTCAGCTTTACTTGCAAAAGTGGAACCTTTCAGCAGATCGAGTTGCACTGGGTCGTTATGGTCTAGCTCTGATGAACATGACTGCTCGAATGATGGAATCTCGGGGATAAATCATCCAAATCTCAATATGTATGTCAAAAATTATTGATAGACCTCTCGTTGCTCCTCATCCAATACATTCTCATCTTCTTCATCTAATTCAAATTCATTTTTATCTCCCCAAATTATGCCATTTCATCTTCTTCTTCGTTGTTTGGATCTAAAACAAGGTATAAGAAATTAAAGATGCATCATCCAAAAAAGGTTTAATATTGTATGAAAATATTTATATTTAGAATTACCACCTTTCATCATCATATTCTCCATATTCTTAACCCCAATGATGTTTTGCCGATTCTATAATTTCTTCACGTTCGGCTCTCTTGTTTTCTCCATACACTATCGAAGGCATATTTAAGTCAAAAATGTTGAAACCACCATAGTTTACATGACCACTCTCTGATGGCCAATGTGCCCACTACTCATCTAAAATAGTCCCAACATAGATCTTTTCATTCTAATTCGGTATACCCCATTTTGTATAAAAATGCCTCGTCATTTTGTAGTCCAAGGAGAACATTTGAATTTTCAAAATTGACTCCGATATTGACTTTTGAAATTCGGTACATTTGTATCATATGTGTCCCAACAAAAACTTTGACCACCCCAATCATATTCTTCATCGGCCGTATTATTTTGTTCCGGATAAGAGGATCCAACATTAACGCGATCTGACGAAAAACCTCTAGAATTGTTATTATGAGTTCTAGTTGACAACACGTGATCGGATACTCCAATATTCATCAATTTAATGGAGACGAAAACAACAAGAACCTCAGCAGACATGGATACTAATGGTTCTAAATCAGAATCATTCTTTATTTTCATCCTCTTTACTCTTTCCTTCGTCTCAACTAATGAGTGGATTGCATATCCCCAATAACTTATGTTTGCTCATACAACTTGAGTCGAGTAGATCATAATATGTGATTTTTTCAAGATAAATCACCTCTTGAGAATCGTTTATGTACTCTAAACCTTGCCAATAACCTTCAAACCAAACATTAACAACTTTTATCTTCTTTTTTTTACTGTCAAGTCAAGAAAAAAAATTGTTAGTTCACAGGACAAAAATAATTTTAAAACAATGAAATACGAGTTCTTGAGTTTGCTTAATCATATATTTTCAACTATTAAAATAAATATCATTTTCAAGTATTAAAATAATAAATCTAATTTCAATAATTATTACATGATTTAGTCACTATATTATAACATATTATTAAATAAAATAAATAATTTTGAATTATTGAAATGAAGATTTATTCATCTATTATTAAAATAAATGATTACGTCTAACAGTAACGAAGATTTTCAAAAAAAAAAAAAGAGTTAACGTTATTTTCAAGTAATCAAACAATAATCAAAAAATAAATATATTTTCCACAAATTAGGGCTAAACGATGATTTACCATAAAAGTGAGTTAAATGATGATTTTCATAAAAAAATCGTTTTAAAGTTTATTTGAAGCATAATCATCATTTAACCCTAATTTAGAATTATAAACCTATTTTTCCATAAATTAGGGCTAAGCGATGATTTATTATAAAAGTGGGCTAAACAATGATTTCATAAAAAAATTGTTTAATGATGATTTGAAGCATAATTATCGTTTAACCCTAATTTAGAATTATAAACTCATTTTTCAGTAAATTAGGGTTAACGACGATTTATCATAAAAGTGGGCTAAATGATGATTAATTAAAAATTTTATTTAATGCTGATTTGAATCATAATCATCGTTTAACCCTAATTTATAATTATAAACCTATTTTTTCTCAAATTAGGGCTAAACGATGATTTACCATGAAAGTGGGATAAACGATGATTTCATAAAATTTTCGTTTAACGTTGATTTGAAGAATAATCATCGTTAACCCTAATTTAGAATTATAAACCTATTTTTCCGAATTAAATAGGGCTAAATGATGATCATAAAAGTGGACTAAACGATGATTTCATAAAAAAATCATTTAACATTGTTTTGAAGCATAATCATCTTTTAATCTTAGTTTACAATTACATGCTTTTATTCCACAAATTAGGGCATACCAATAATATCCATAAAAGTTCGTTTGATGTTGTCTTGTCCAATAATCTTCGATTAACCCTAAATTACAATTATTCGACTACTTTTTTCAAACAAATTTCTTTCCTAATCCATAAATAATAACAAATGCACATACACTTTTTAAACAATGAACGAATTTGCTACAAAAATGCATAACTATAAATCAACTATTATCCGACAAACGAAGATTTAAAAAAATAAAAATTACTACATAATCAGTAATAAATAAAATATTACCCGAAAATTCTTCAAGGCTATGATGTATAATCTTTCTATAACTTTATTTTACTTGCACACAACTTCAGATAATTTTTTTATTTTCACCTCAATATCCTCGTTTGACTAATGTATGAAGGTGAAAAATGAGAATGAAAGTTGTAGTGATTAAATAGATAAAAAAAACATACACTATTCAAATCATCGATTTTCATTTATGTCACACAGTACTAATCAGAATTTGTGTTCCATCATACACTATACAAATGAAGATTAGTAAAACAAAAATGATAAAAAAGTACCCATATTAAAATTTTTAGATAGAGAAGGATATCCCTTATATCAATTGGATAGAAAAGGGTATACCTATATATTTTTGGGTATTTTGGGTTACTATCCCAATTTTTTTTTTTTTTTTCTCAGAGGATTTCTGAAATAGAGTTTGCTCAAATAAGATTGAGATTGCTCAAATAGGATTTTTTCACTATCTTTATTAGAATCCTTTTTTTCCTTCTTTTATATATAGTGTTGGACAATTGTATGTGAATGTTCATTAAAATTTCTCAAGCTATTATAGCAAGCGCATGATGTAGTAGTTTAAATGAATGTCCATCCCATAAAGAAATAATAATTGCATTAATTACTGTTAACCCTACTTACCAGTTTTCTGTGAACTGAATGCCAAACATAAATTTTTGTTGAAATAGGTGATAAATTAATATTTTTATTGTGAGATTGTCTAATAAATTTTGATTTTTTTTATTGAAAAATATACTAGATTTATATTTTTATATAATTGTATTATGTCTTATATTATTGTTTATTGATATTCCAATGTGACAATCGGTTGAGTTTCCATTTAATAAATGCTAAAATAGGTAAAAAAATTGAATTATATTGTCTCATATATCATATTCTGTGAGACAAAATTCTACAAACGAAACTCTAATCAATTCATTCTATTTTATTATGAGTAGGTTTTACATAAAAGATCTCATGTAAAATCTTATGTAAAATGAATTTTATATGGATCAATAATAACAAATAAATCCATTCAATACAGTCAAATCGATCTCACATAAATTTATATAAAATTTTGTTTCATATAAGTTCTTATATAAAACAGTTTTATATAAAATTTTGCATCTTATTGTTAAATGAAAGCAAGTTATTTACACTTAAATCTTTTAAATGAAGTTTCATCTCATTAATCAAGATCCATGATACGGTTTAAAAGAAAGTGTCCATATAACATAATTTGATATGTGAGATATTCTTAAAAATATAAAAATGGCTTAAAAAAAGATTTTGTAATGTATGTGGCTTTTTGATTGCCAAGAAGAGTTAATGTTTTTTCAACTTTGTCCGCTCTTATTAATTGTATTAGATTTTTATTCAATGGAATACATTAATTATGTTTATACTTGTAATTATATTTATTAAATATTTTTAATCTTTGGGAACAATTATTATGAAATGGAGAGAATAATATTTTTATTAAATGGCACAATATAATGTAGTAACATTTAAGATGAAATGCCATTATAACAAAAATATAAACTTGGTGTCCCCAAGCATAGCTTAATTTTATAAGAGGGGGCTGCTATTCACGTTAGAGACTAATAACGTTGATTCGAATTCTAGTTCGAGAAAAATTGCTCTTTTTCTAAGGTAGAGTTTTTTAATGATGTCAATAGACTCAACTTCAAAGCCAAATCAATCATCGATATATATCTAAAATTTTCTAACGAATCATAAAAACATATAAGTATATATAAGGGGCATTGAAATGAAAAATAAAATAACGTTGAATGCCCATAATAAATGTTTGACGCCGAGTACCGATACGAAAAAAAAGAAATATAAATTAAATTAATAATAAACAAGGTTCTAATTTAGTGATTAATTATAGAAATGTGTTGCATGAATCAAGGAGGGTTGCCACACACTCACACACACAACCCAAATTTTAAATTATTTCTCATTCTAATTTCATTTTAAAAAAGGCGAATACAACCAAAACCAAAAAGCAAACTCAAAACCTATTTCATTTTTTGAAAATTTGTCGTCCCAAAAATACCCCTCTAGCCTTAATAAAAAGCTAGACCCTTGTACTCCTCGTCACTCCCTCTTTCTCTCTCCACCTCTTAATTTTTCTCTTTCCTAATTTCTACTTTGGAAATTGGGACCCCTCTCTCTCTCCCCACAAAAATACTCACTCAATTTACCGCCTCATTATTATATCTTCTTCAACCCGCTACCACATTACTCTCAACACGTAATAGTCACTCACTCACAACACACACATTCTCTCTCTCTAGAAAATGGCGGATAGCGATGAAGGAGTTGGCTTCTGGTTGCCCTCCGAGTTCTTTGATGATTTTCTCATGGACAAAGAAAACTTGGATAAGAACCAGAGTACTGAGTCGGAGTCCGAGTTTTGCTTCCCCACCGAGTTTCCCTACGACCTTGGAACGAATAGAGATGAACATCTCGAGGTTTTAACTCTCTCACTTATTTATTTTTTACCATTTTCTTCAATTTTTTGAAATTTTTCTTCAATTTGTTTGTCCTGGTGTGGTTGCAGAAGCGTAGGGTGATGTCGACATCGCCTCAGTCAACACTGACCCCCATGGGAAGCGCCGGAGGGTCGGGAAACGGCAGCCCAAAAACTCCGTCCGGACCTAGAAACGACTCCGTTGGGGACCTGATATACCTCGCCGCCGGCCAAGTTGCGAGGCTCAAGCTTAACGGCGACTGTGTGTTTGGGCCCACTAAGTACAACGGCCCACCCAAAAACGCAGTTAACCACAACGTTTATGTAAGCATTCATTTCAAAGTCCTCGAGTTCAATTTGAATGAAGTTTTTAACTAGGGTTTCTAATTACAGTTACAACAGCAGAAACAGGGGTGTGGAGTGTGGTTCAGAGAGCAGCCATTGTATCAGATGAGAAGTGGAGCGGCGGCGGCGGCCCAAATGGGTAAAGATGCATGGCCCGTTCAGCCAAACTCGGCCCGTATCATAGGGAGTGGCCAGAGGGCAGTTTTGTTTGGCGGCGGCGGCGGTGGTGGCGGTGCGGCGGTTAAAAGAGAGTGTGCTGGAACAGGTGTATTTTTGCCACGGCAATATGGAAACAATGTGTGTAACGCTTATTCCTCAGATTCTCGCAAGAGGCCAGGTTGTTTTATCTTTTCCGCCATTTTAACGCAATTAATTTTTGGAATTATTTGAATTTCATGTCTTTTTGCCTACTTTTTTTTCATTTTTTTATTTTTGAATTTTTGACTTTATTTTCAAAATTTGTACCCTATTTAAGATTTTCATCATTTGGATGATTTGAAACTGCAAAGAAAATCTAATTCAAGAAAATAATGGGATAAGAAATTGGACCCAGTCGTGTCTTTTTATCTCTGCAAGGTATGTACCCAGTGGAATGGGCCCTTCTTTGACCATTTTTCTTTTCATTTTTTTGGTTTTGGAGCCCTTTTTCCTCTATTTGCATTTTATATTCCACTTTCTTGTTTCATCTTTTATTTTTATAAATAAATATCATGTTTACATTAATTATTTCATTATATGTGTGATGACTTGACAATTAGAGATATAATAATATACCGAAACAAATTTGAGTCCCTTTACATTTATAAAATCAGGCTTGTGTATTTTGCAATTTTATTTGAATGTTGGCATTGATTATTGATTTGTAAAAAAATTGAGCCATTACCCAAATTTGATTTGATGTACTTTTTGACATAATTAGTAAATTGATTCTCACAAATATAATATCTCCATGTGACAAGATCTCAGTATTATACTGTTTTTGACTCCAGTAAATCTTCTTATGTGTCAAATCAGGAGCAAATCATGGCATGATTTACAAATCTCGTGACAAGATATTATGCCTTAAAATGAATTTGGTCATTTTATTCATATTCCTAAAGTGCAGCAATTTGATTTCGGGTCAACACTATATACACCCCAAAAAATGAATTTTTATACTTTTATTTTTCAAAATATGGGTTTTGTTTAGTAAGTTTTGGGGCGTGTATATCCCCACCTTTAATTTTATTCATGTTTGTCACAGTTTGTTAACATAATTTTTCCATTCCAGGTTATTTAGCTGCTTCTACTCCAAACAGAAATGTTCATTCTTTTAACAACTTTGATAATATGGATGGTGTACCTCAATCTCAACCACACTTTGAGCCCAAGGGCTTCGTCTCGGAATATGGTATGATGATTAATTTTCAACTCAAATATGTAATGCGTCTTTACATATTATGTTACTTACATTTGGAAATTGATGTAATGATCAGATTTGGTGATGGCTCGAAGGAATGTGTTTATGTTGCAACACCAACGGAGTTTACTGATTCAAGGTTCGTCTCCAATGAACCGTGGGGTCTACCTTCCTCAGGAGTGGACTTACTGACTTTGGTCCTTTGGTGGTGATCAAGGTTCATCTGGGAATGATGTTTTTTGGATGCTCTGATAAAATGGTGAAGAAGATTTTGTGTCTGCTTTTGTCAAGGTTTTACTAGTCAATATTTATCAAGTTTTTATTAGACAAGGGTAATAAGAAGGGATACCAAGATGTTCTTTTTCCCTTTTTTTCAGATTACATCAGGGTTATTTTGTAATAGGAAGAAGAATAGGAAATATTATAGAAATTGAAGGTAACTAGCTAAGCTTAGTGAGGGCATTTTTTGTTTGTAATATTTTCAAGAAATTAAATAAGTGGGTAGTATCTTTGTTGTGGAGATAATGGTTTGTACCAATTCCAGCTACTGATCCCTTGGGAAGTCATCTTTTGTGTCAATTTTTTTTATCTATAAGATCGAAATATTTCTAGAAAGGGGTAATAAAAATAATATTTTATATTCTTAAGTCGAAATAAAATGGTATTTTTTGTTAAAAAAAACTAAAAAAGATCCCTTTTTGTATTTAATTTTTGGCCCATCTTTTGTATGGGGTTTAAATTGTTAGCCAGATTTGTATTCTGTTGCTCATGTAATAAAAATGGTAGTTTTTTTAATTAATGAGTATATTTAACTATTTATTGTTAGTATTATTAAAAAAAAAAAAAAACTATTGTCAATGTGCCTACTGTCAATTATTATTACATTGTGTTGGTGGCTGGTACTGGTAGATGAAGCGTAATTATAGATTGTAA
This sequence comes from Scutellaria barbata, assembly GCA_028654395.1. Taxonomy (NCBI): domain Eukaryota; kingdom Viridiplantae; phylum Streptophyta; class Magnoliopsida; order Lamiales; family Lamiaceae; genus Scutellaria; species Scutellaria barbata. Next base: position 6,736,039 of record CM053649.1, on the reverse strand, counting down.
CATTTTTATGTATGTGGAGACAATTATAGAGATGCAATAATAAATGAGAGTAAATGGAATGTATTTGTAAGTGATGGTGTTTAAATGATAGTGAGTAGGTAAACACATAAAAGTGCAATAATTATTAGTTGGTTTTATCATTAAAATATATGATGAGGTTCTTTGTATTAGTGCTTTTGGTAGGCAGATGATATCTATTTGTATGGTCGTCAACAGTTTATTAATTGTACCACAATCCACAATAGTCATTTGTACTATATATGATGAATATTACATTTACCTGATTTATTTCTTTTAGGGTAAGGTACATCCGAGGGTGACTTAGTAAAATATTGCTAATTAAATAAATAATTATAAAAATATGGTGTTTTTTTAGGGTATTAGCAAAATATTATAAATTGTGATTGAGAACCGCGATTGAAAAACTACAACAACGGAGTTGTATTTGGGAACTGCGATTTCAAATTTGCAGATTTTTTTTCAAAATTTAATTAGAAGTCACAGTCGGCAACCGTGACTTAATTTCGATTTATTTTTTTAATAGGAGTTGCAGTTGGCAACTGCGACTCCAATTTTTTTCATTCACCGGCTTTTCCTTCTTCTTCCCCTCCCCACCACATATCATTTACAACAACATTTCATTTCTATCCCATTTTACTTCCCCTTCTTTCTTCAACCTCTATTTGTAAATTTTACATTTCAACATTCACCTTCAACTATTGTAATTTTGTTGATGATTGCGTAGCACTGGTAAGTTTTGCTCCTTCATTATTTTAATTGTCTTCATAATTTATGCACATTTTATGAATATTTTTTTGTAGAGTTTGAATACAATATTTTTATGAATATAATTTTTTTGTTAATATTAAACATACATACAAACAACTCAATGATTTAACTACCTTATATTTATATAATTTTGATTTTGTTTTAATCACTTCTTTTATAGTTCTTCAAATTTGACTATCATTATTTAAATTAAACTTTGATGTCTTTAATTTAGTAATTTATTTGTGCTGCACTATTTGAACTTATATATGATAGAATAATTTATGACAAATGACAGTCATACATTGTTTAAAGGTATAAAAATAAAAAAAATAATTGTTAAAAAAGAGGAGTATTATATTATGTATAACAAGTGATGATTAATTTATATTGATGAGCTCATAATTTATTTATATATTTTGGAATGTGAAGGTATGATATCTAAGAGGAATGTTACAGTATTTGTGTCTTTTTGGAGATCATGTATAATATCACAAGTGGTCGGTGACGTACGATCGTGATCCTATGATGTTTTTCAAAATTAAGCGTAACACATCATTTTATGAGTTGGTTTCAAAACTATATGAGTATACCCACATTGATAGTAATCAGTACTAATTAAATATTTCATGTAAATGGGCTCGAATGTACTTGAATCAGGTAATGGAGTTTGTGGTACAAATAGCAAATAATGAACAAATTTAGCTATTTTTGGATCCAGATGAAGGAAATGATGAAATGCACATTTATGTTGTAGCAGACCAAAATAATGACAATATTATTCTCCCACATACGATGTTGGAAACAGAATGAGGTGTGTACATGTTACTTTCACAGGATAATATCGCAAGCATTGAGCTACAGAACAAAGGTTGGATGATATTCGTACATTCAATTTAAACGAGTCATACATTCCACCGCCTGAGTGTGTGCTTGACATTCATATGGTTACACAAGGGATGACATCTATGAGATTCAGAGACTTCCACATTGGTGCCTCAATATCAAATTAGGCAAACATGAGACATAATGTTGAGTCAAGTAGTATACGAGAAGTTGAGAATGAGCCTAGAGATTGTGTTGCTGAAATATGTGGACTGAATTCACAAATTCTTACTGAATCCACTGAGTGCTTTGATACCTCTGATCATATAGAACAACCGGATAATTTGGGACCTCACTTGCCATCCGACTTTGAACCAAATGAGATTGGTCATAATGTCCACAAAGAAGATGATGAAGATGAAGCTAATCTTGATGAAATCTTGGAGACATTAGGACAACATCATGTGCCATCACCACAACATGGAGTGGATGTACCAATATCTTCTACACAAACTCAACTGATAATACATCCAACTATTCCATACTTCTCAATTATGAGGTAGACTCAATTGATATTCCTTGCGGGAGTTGGGGAAGTTTATATAATAGCAAAAAAGGTAATTTGAAGGTTGACATGATCTTTAAATCAAAGAACCGACTTATCACGATAGTAAACGATCACTCTATCAGATTTTCAAAGCGTGAGTACAAAGTAGTTGAGAGTACACCGATACTATGGAAAGTTATATGACAGTGTCAGTGGAAACTTCGAGCATCGAAAAAAACTGTTATGAATTTCTTCACCATCACGTGGTATGGTGGGAGCCACACTTGTTTGATGAGTGCAATGTCTAGTGACCACTACAATCTTGATAAGAATTATATTGTTTTTATTTTGGTGTCCACAGTGAGAAAAGACCCATCATGTAAAATATTTCAAGTCATTATTGATGTGAAAAATACAGTGGATTTTGATATTTCATGTATCAAGACATGGTATATGGGACATGGGAGAGCTCAATTCGAAAATTGCCCAAGTTTATGAAAGCTCTTCAAAAGATAAATCCAAGGATGATTGTTGAGTGGGAGCACCACGACACTCAAAATGATGGCCAAAAGATCATAAAATACATGTTTTGGGCATTCAAGCCACGCATAGATGGATTTCAGTAGTGTCGTAAGCTTATAAGTGTGGACGACACTCATTTATATACAAAGTACAAATACAAGTTGTTAGTTGGAGTCACGCTGGATGTTAACCAACATATCTTGCCGCTTGCATATGCTCTTGTGAATGATGAGACTTTAGCCTCGTGGAAGTGGTTTCTTGAAATGATAAATACACATCTTTTTTAAGGGATATCAGATGAAATTTGTTTAATTTTTGACAGACACTTGGGTATTCTACAGGCAAGCCTGAAGCATACAAATACTTGATGGAGATTGAGAAGGAGAAGTGGGCACTAACATATAATGGTGGATGACGTTGTGGAATGCTAACAACCAATGTATCAGAGATTTTTAATGGAGTTATAAAAAGAGCTCGTCGGCTTCCATTATCTACTATAGTGGATATGACATTTCATAGATCTATAGAAAATTTCCGTAAGAAACTTGGAAGTGCAAATATCATGTTGCAAGATCATCATAGATGGACAACTGATGTAGATATGCTATACAAAAAGTGGGAGGAATGATCGGTAAGTAATTTTGTAATCAAGTTTCGTAATGAGTCAGGGATTGCAGAAGTGATGTTGGTCTCAAGTGGTGTCCGAGGTTCAGAGGAGGGTGAATGAAACTTAGGTCGTTTTTTGAAATTCTTTACAAACTTACTGTTCTGCAGTTACTTGAACTTGCAGCGCCAGTCAGTTACTGCTTACAGCACTAGTATGCAGTGTTGTATGCTGTAACTTAAAGTTTTTATATGCAGCGGAAAATATGTTTTTGACACAAGACTAGTTTTCTCAAATATGCTTCTTTTGAAGATGTTTTATGCTTATGACAGATAGATATAAGAATAAAGCACAAATATGAAAAACAATAAAACACTTATGGTTTATAGTGGGTTCGAAGGTGGTGTAATCCTTCTACGTTCACTCTAATGCTACCTCGAGCAGAAACTTTGTTAAGCAAGATTGAATTACAGGACACTCCTAACAATCTATCAACTTAACAAGCTAACACCTACTAGAATCCAACGTACACACAACAACTGCAAGTTCTAAAGGCTAACCCACACAGGATTTTCACACTCCCACACAGGGAAATGCCTATCAACTAGACAACTTATACAAACAGCAAGGATAAATTCTATCAACTATTCGACACTTAAAACAACCTTAGCACACAACAATAAGGTTAAAGTATATAAATGATTTTTTCAACTGGTGTGGTGAAGTGAGCTTCTTAATACTTCGATGGATCTTTCAGCTTGAACTTGGTTCACTTTACTAAGTCGAGTAACTGAAACTGTAGAATTGCTTGAGAGAATATAACTTTGAATGCTTAAATTTTTTGTGTCAATGTTTCAGTAGTCAGCTTCGGGGTTGCTCGTTCTCTATTTATACTTGTAGAAAGATATCCGTTGAAGGAGATATCTCTCATTTGAAATTAAGCATACTTGATCAAAGGTATGATTCACATTTAATACGACTTGACTTCTCCTTTTAGAGCATTTAATGTGGTGGTTACGGGTCGCAGCTTTCTGCAGCGCGTCAGTCCACGTGTCGTCTTGGTATTGACTCCGTGTTTGAAACTTTGATCTTCTCTGGAATGACTCTATTTATTTTTTCTTGGTTCTTTGTTCCTTGTACTGCATTTATCCTTTATCAAATTGCAGGATACTTATTCTGTTTGTCTTTAACGTGATTGGTTGATTATCCAGTAAGTTACGCGCTATATCCTAGGTCTTCTTACAGCTGTTCGTTCTTTACAGTGCTGTTGTAACTTGACCTTTTTGTAGTAACTTCATACAGTACTGTTGTATCTTTTCTTGCATACACCTGTAGCCATTTCTTATAGTGGCGCTGCTTGCCGTTCTTACTTACTTACTACATTGTTGTATTTACTTCTTGCAGCAACTTCATTCCTTTACATTCTCGATGCAGCATTAACCTTTAGAGTTCCTCCATCTTTCAGCACCTATATCTAGACTTAATCCTAATATATGTTTTCACTTAAACATTGTGAAAAATGGGGTACTCAAACTTCCTATTACATATATGGTTTGTCTCATCAAAATCTATACACTGAAATCCCAACAATTTTCCCTTTTTTGATGATGACAAAATCTTTTACATTATTTCGTTCATGAAGAAAGTTTTTACTCTGCATTATATCATATTCGATCCGGATTACATACATGATATGTTGAGAAAGAAAATCTAATTCTGGACATCAGAGATGTATCTTATCTAATCCTTTATCACATAGCATCAAGATAAGCAAATAGCATGCAGAGGTTCATTAGGAATGAACTTGATCAAAAACAGAAAATAAAATTTCTTCATTAAGAGAAATAAATTTTACAAAGGAAAACAGAGAGATATCTACAGGTATACACGTAATCATACATAGGTTACTGCTGAAACAGGGACCTCCTTGTAGACGATTCTTCAGGTCTTCTTTCAATAGGCCTTCTTTCTTGTTCCATCCTCTCTTTTGATCATTTCCACCAGTCTCGAATGGACTCCTGATAGGATTCTTTCAGCTTTTCCTTGATCTTCGGAATCTGAATCCATCTCAGCCAAAAGTCCTCACAGTAAGGCACAATCATGTCTTACTTCACCAGGTTTATGTATTTTGTCTGAATCTCTAGCTCTCCATCTCTGGCAAACTACTCATATCTCCTCAATGCAGATTACCAAGTCTGAAACCTTTTGATGTAGCCATTCCTGCAGAGGTATCTGAAGTATCTGAGGTACTCTGATCTCTTGAACAAAGTGATCGCCTCAAACGATGGATTTTTGTCAGTAGGCAAACAATTACCTTAAAGATGTTTAAGCTCCAGGCCATGTTCTCTCTTTCAGGCCTCTGATCCATCAGCATCGATACTTCAGTAGATATGTTGTTTGTGTCGAGACGTGGAATGTCTTGAGGAGGGTATTGGTAGAGAACTCTGTCAACTTCTTCTATTATCTTTGGTCTACTCTCTCCAATAACACCAAGCCTCTGCATCCAGACATTTTCTTCTTATTCTGCTCTGGCTCTCTCCTCCCTCTGAGCAGCCATCTTTTCGTTGTAATGCCTTTCAACATCAGCTCTTTTGACCCTCTTTCTTGAGCCCTGCTCCTGGCCTTCTCTCCCTTTCTTGGTATGATGATAAGAGGGAGGTGTTGTATCTTTGCTTGCAGTGGCACTGTATGCTGTTCCTACAGCTGATCTACTTGCAGCAGCTGCACCACCAGCTCTTCTTTCATTATCTTTTCTCCATCTTTTTGGAGAAGGGGCTTCAGCAGTAGCAGATGATCCTGATCTTTTCCTCCTCCTGCTTAGAGGCTGATCATCATGTTTTTCGTTTTCTTCTTCTTTTTCTTTTTCCCCTGAGCTCCTGTATCTATCTTGAAATCCTTCCCCTTTTTTGGCATCATCAAAAGCCGGGGGTAGAGTGGGGGCAGAATGAACCACTGTAGAGCGTGGTCTTCTTGCAGGTGCTGGGGCTTGCTTGGATCCTTGGGCATGCTGAGGGAATACATTGATTATCATATCCCTCAGTTCTCCTACGATTATCTCCAGGTTCCCCAACCTATCATCGACACTTCTGGTTCTTCTGGATTGATCCATCACATTGTCCAGAAGTGTCTCTAGTAGCATTGAGTGAGAGTGAAGTTTTTCTGCTGCAACATCAACCGAGTGTTTGCATAGCTTTATCTCTGAGCGGTTGATTGCAGTCTCTCTCTTCAACTCTTCTTCCATTCGAACCCTGTCCTTGAACAACCTGTAGGTAGAATTATTTAGATCGCGTCTGATCATTCCAGGCAGTGCTTCAATATCTTTCTTGAAGCCAGTTATGGTTTCGGTATGGAACTTGGTGCTGACCCTCATACTGTTCTGCATGTTAGACTCATGATCCTGAAGAGCATGAAACATGTGTCTAACAGCAGTAACAACCCTGTCTAAAGATTCATCAAGGGTCAGGACTGCTGCATTCAGTTATCTGGAGGCAGCAGCTGATGCAGCATATGAAATCATAGCTTGTGGAGGTCATGTTGCATCCCGTTTTGGAGCCTCAGACTCTTCTTCAGCATCCACATCCTCGTTCAGGCTTGATAGAGGACATGAAAAGCCAGATGTGGGATCTTCTCCATCAGCTTCGTCCTTCTCATCATCTTCTACCTCAACTGCCACCTCACCACCAATCCTCCCATACTAGGATCTTCTGTGGGCAGTGAGTTTCTCGAAAAATATGGAGGCTTCAACATTGTCTTCCTCAGTAACCTCTACTGCTGTAACCTGGATAGGTTCTGGTAAGCTTGCAGCAGCAACAACATCAACCTCCTTATGAGGTGTCTCTAGCTGCGTTGGGGTTACCTCGACCACTTCTTGAACATCCTCTAAGGGTACTGTCTCAACAGCCGCCCCTTTAGAGGTCTTTAAACCCTCAGGGAGTGTTGTCTCAACAATAGCCTAGCTTGAGGTCTTCTGCACGGACCTTATCTCCTCGGCCAGTCCTGCAACTTTGACAGCTTCTTCTGTAAGAATGGGTTCTTGCAGCTCTTATTGGTTTCTTGTAGCACCATTTACTGCACTGTAAGCTCGACCACTGTAAGAATCTCAACATCTACCCTTCGTGTTTCCACAACAGCTTCTGAAAGGGTAACTACTTGCTATACTACTGCTTTTGCCAGTACAGGGAGTCCAGCCTCTGCAACTTCCCCTATGGTCGCGTCATTGGTAATCTCAGCAATATCGAGAGAGCACATCTCTGATAATGGCGGTCGGTTTCCCTTGAGTGTCTTCAGTAGCCTCATGAACATTGCGAACTGGGGAATCACCATAGTTAAGTAGTTGGCCTCCTCTTCCTCCAAAGGATCGAGAGTGACAATTGTTGAGAGGCCTCAACTACTTGCTCGTATGCAGGGGAGCTTGAGTTCTGACTTGAGCTTCCTTCTCCCTGCATTCTTTCAGGGGTATGCTGCAGTTACATCCTTGTCTCCTTCAGGCTAGCTTGCAGCGCTTGTTGCAGCATGACTTCCTCAGCCTGTTCCACTCCCAGAGTTTTGATTTGCTCTTGAGCAAATACAATGTCATCGCCCCTTCTTACAGCCTCTGTAACCAGGGCTAGGAAGACTTGGACATTCTCCATTGCTACTTTCATCGACAACTCTACAGATTCAGATTCTGCAACAGCTTTACCTTTTCCCTTGTCCAGTGCTCCCTAAGCAGCAATGCCTCTAGATCTTTCTTGCATTAAAGCTGCATACTCAGGTTGCAGGTGTTCCAGAATATCTTCTGAGTTGGCCTACTCCAGGACAGCTTGCTCCACGGTGAGAAACTCCTTCCATTGCAACAGAGTTTCCCCCTTGGCCAGTCTCATTCTCATCCAGAGACTATACTGCTGCTTCATATTTCTAGCAGCTGGAAATGTGGCATCAAGCACATATTAAACAACCACTCCATGATGGTACGAAGGGGCTGAGTCAGCTTTTTGTATATGAGCCTATTCAACTGGCTCATCCCTTTCCTCCTCATCTACTGCAACTACCATCCAGCTTACAGCAGAGAGTTGGGGATTGTCTCGCAAGATCTGCTCTTCAGATCTTGCAGCTGCTGCAACAGCCTTCTTCTTTCTGTGCGGGAAGACAATCTTGCTTGTCTTCTTCCTTGCTAGGGGTGCGTCATCATCTGAGGACGAGGATGATGGTTCTTGCTCGTTCCTTCTTGGTGCCCTCTTGATGATGGGAAGAGGACTCTCAACATCCTTATCTTCCTTCTCACCCTTGCTGCTTATAGCTTCATCTTGCAGTGCCAGTGTTGCAATCGTTTTGTCTTTGGTTTTCTTCCATGCAACACCAGCACTAGCTGTCTTTTTTAGGCTCTTACCTTTTTTCTTCTCTTCGAGATACTTCCAACGGGGATAGGGATGGGAGCAGCAAACTGAAGACCTAGCTTACAGAGTAGAGAGCAGATGGTGATGTCATAGCTCCTCCTTACTGTGCTCTTCTTTGTCTCCTCCCATATCCGCTTCAAGATGAACCTGGCCTAGTTCATCTTTTCTCCGACCATAATGGCAGACATGATCCGAAAGTAGAGGTCGGTGCATTTATCATAACTTCCGGTTTGGTCTTCAATGGAGTATGCACAAATATCGTGAAGAAACTTAAACTCCGGTTTGAAGAGTTTCTTCGGGGTGCTTTTCTTCACATTGACCCTGACATCTCTTATCCTGAAGAGATCCCACTTCTCCTGAGAGATGTCTTCTCCATAAGTCACAAGCTGACTTGGGGTCAAACCTTTAGAGGAGATACTGAAGGCAGTAGCGATGTTACTGGAGGATACTACCGTTTCTTCTCTATCTGCATCTATCCTGAACAGGATGCAGTCTCTCCTCTCCTCGGACCTTCTTGCAAAAGAGTAGAATTGCTGAATCGATTTTATGGAGTATCCGGCGTACACGATGGTTAGGAGCCCTAGAACACGGGTCCTTTCCAGTGCATCAAAAATCCTTCTGATTATATAGTTATCGTACATCTCAGAAGTATAGACATGCTCCTAGTTCACTAAACGTCCTTCCAAAATGATGGTTTGTCTGACCGCCATTGTTGTTTAAGAGAGAAGGATTTTTGAGACTTAGAGAATTTTTGCAAAGAAAAATGAAAACTTCTCTTTGGGATGATACTTGGCGAAATAAATTCAAATGATATGATTATGGTATCATGGAGAATTTCAAGGGACGTGTAGTAAGATCAACAGTTGAAATTAAATAAAGAGAATTGATCTTACGATCCTTAGAAAAAGACAGAGGGGTCAAATCGTAATTAATCATGACTGAGCGTGGGCTCTGACCGCGCCTCCTCGACTTCTGACAAGTGCAGACTTGCATTAAATGTGATGAAAGACATATGATTTGCCGCCTAATTTGTTAGCCTTTTAAGGTTGTAGCAGAGGATTTAAGCACAACAACTTCCTGCTGCAACATATTCTGCTTCTGTTGTAGATGTTGCAATCGGTGTTTGCGTTCTACTTAACCATAAAATAAGTCTATTTCCCAGAAACTGACAAGTTCCACTGGTGTTTTCTCTATCAATCTTGCAGCCTGCATAATCTGAGTCAGAGTAGCCTTTAAGCTTGAATCCTCCTTTCTTGGGGTACCATAGACCTACTTCTTGTGTTCCTTTCAGATATTTGATAATCATTTTTACTGCTAAAAGGTGTGACTCTTTTGGTGTTGCTTGAAATCTTGCACAGACTCCAACTGCAAACATTATATCTGGTCTGCTTGCTGTAAGATACAACAAGGATCCTATGAGTCATCTGTACTTCGTGATATCCATATCTTTTCTATCTTTATCTTAGTCAAGGCTTATGGATGTGGATATAGGAACAGATGTTGCCGAACCATTCTCCATGCCAAACTTCTTGATAAGCTCATTTGTGTACTTAACTTGGCTGATGAAGGTTCCTGCAACTAGCTATTTTACTTGCAGCCCTAGGAAGAAACTTAATTCTCCCATCATACTCATCTCAAACTTTGATTGCATCAGGTTGGAGAACTTTTCACATAGATATTTGTTGGTGGATCCGAAGATGATATCATCCACATATATCTGTACTAAAAGAATACTGTCTCCATCCTGTATTCTGAACAGAGTCTTGTCGATTGTTCCTTTCTTGAAACCTTTTTCCAGCATATAGAGGGATAAAATGTCATACCGAGCTCTTGGTGCTTGCTTGAGTCCATATAGGGCCTTATGTAATCTAAACACCTTCTCTTCTGCTTGATCTTCAAAACCTGGAGGTTCCTCTACATATACTTCCTCTGTAAGAAGACCATATATTGAGGAATGTACTCTTCACATCCATCTGATATACATTGAAATTCATGTGAGCTGTATATGCCAAAAAAATCCTTATAGCTTCCAACCTTGCTACTGGAGCAAAGTCTCATCAAAATCAATTCCTTCTTCTTGGCAATATTCCTTAGCAACCAATCTTGCTTTATTTCTAACAACAAGCCCTGATTCATCTAGCTTGTTCTTGAAGACCCATTTTGTTTCTATAACACCTTGATGGGTTGGTCTCGTAACTGTTTGCTAAACTTGATTTCTTTCAAATCTATTTAGCTCTTTTTGCATGGCTTGAACCTAGTTGCTATCTTGCAGAACTTCTTCAACATTCTTGGGCTCTGTTTTGGATATGAAGCATGCAAACATTGCTTCATGAGGGATAGACCTTCTTGTCCTTACTCCTATAAATAAATCTCCAATTATAAGATTTCTAGGATGATTCCTTAGCCATGTTCTGTCAGGCTCAAAACCATGTACATGTTTAGGTTGTTCCTCAACGTGCTGTAAGATTGGAGGTTCTGCTGCTGTAAGAATATCTGCTGCATCCAGAGGTGTAGATTCTTTTTTTTTGTCTTCTGCTGTAGGCAGAACTCCTTCAACATGGGAAACATCATTCTCTTTCCTTGGAGCTACTCCTTCAGCAGGTTCTCCTAGCCTTTTGGTATCACAATGTGGTTCATCAAACACCACATGTATTGACTTTTCAACCACTAAGGTTCTTTTGTTGAAGACTCTGAATGCTTTGCTTACAGCAGAGTATCCTAAGAATACTCCTTCATCTGATTTTGCATCAAAGTTCTTTAGGTGCTCCTTTCCATTATTGAGAATATAACACCTGTATCCAAAGATATGCAAATATGAAATGTTTGGTGTATATCCATTCCAGACTTCATATGGAGTTTTATCTAGATCTTTATTGATCAAGAATCTCTTCTGAGTGTAGCATGCAGTGTTGGTAGCTTCAGCCCAAAATCTCTTGAGTATCTCTACCTCTGCTATCATTGTCCTTGCTACTTCCTTAAGGGTTCCATTCCTCCTTTCAGCTAAACCATTCTGTTGAGGTGTTCTTACAGCAGAGTATTTATGACGAATACTATTGTCAGAACAGAATTTCTCAATAAATTTGTTTGTGAACTCAGTTCCTCTGTCTGATCTGAGTGTTACAATGCTCAAACTCTTTTCATTTTGAATCTTCTTCATAAGATCAGGTAGCTTGTTCTAAGTTTCTGATTTCTTAGCAAGAAATATGGTCCAAGTATATCTAGAGTAGTCATCTACTACCATAAGTGAGTACTTCTTTCCAATTATGCTTACTGGTTCTATTGGTCCAAAGAGGTCCATATGTAGAAGATTTAGAATTCTGTGAGATGACTTCTGTAACTTGTCCTTGAATGAGCTTTTCACTTGCTTTTCTTTCTGACAAGCTTCACAAATATTTTCCTTCTTGTATGCCACATCTGGCAGTCCTCTTACAAGGCCTTTTTCTTGCTAGCTTGTTTATTGTCTTGAAGTTCAAGTGATTCAATCTCTTGTGTCATAGCCAGCTCAGCCCTGGTGGACTTTTTACTATAAAGCATGTTGGTTGAATAGAAGAGTTTCAGTTTGTAAGATATATATTTCCTCTTCTTGTTCCTATAAGCTTGAATTCATTTGATGTGCTGTCCTTGATTAGACATTTGTTGAGGTTGAACTCCACTGTGTATCCTTTGTCACAAAACTGACTGATGCTCATCAGGTTGTATTTGGGCCTTCACATAGAATATATTTTTGATCTTTATATTTCTTTTGATTAAGCTTCCACTTCCTTTTGTGCATCCTTTGGAATCATCTCCAAAGATGACCTTCAGTCGTTTGCATTCTTGGAAGTCCTTTAAGGCATCTTTGTTGCCTGTTATGTGCCTTGAGCAGCTATTATCTATGTACCATACATCACCGCTGCATCCTGGCACTGAAACCTGCAATAAATTCAAGCACATTTAGGTATCCATTTCTGTAAGAGTCCTCTTGGGTTAGTTTCTTTTGGAACCCAAACTTTCTTGACAGTCAATATTTTGCTGTAAGATTTGTTGGTTCCAGTTCTGTATGCAGTTTTGTTTTTAAATTGCTTGTTGACTGTGTGTGTAGAAACTAAAAATGTGTTACCAACACTCTTGTGGTGTGGTCTTCCACTATACTTTCCTAGAGTATATCCTTCTTTAGGTTTAGACATATAAGTCTTAGTATTGGTGGAAAAATATCTTCTATACTTCAACTTTGTGGGTTGCCGCATCTTCTTGCTGCTTACAGCAGATGGCTTCTGCTGCAGTCAGCTCTTAAATGCAGGCTTACTTCCTGCAGCTGAGCATTGGAGCTTCTTCCCCTTATCCATCGGTGCTGGTTTGTTCAAGATCTTTTCTAAGTTACAGGGTAACTCATCCTTTATTGAAGTTTCAGCTTGAACAAATACAATAGTCTTCGATGAACTTATTGTATTCTAAGAGGTGTGAGTGATGTATCCTAAGCTCGTTTTCTCAAATGGACTTCTGTTTTGATTTAGGCACTCCCTTGCGTACTTATTCGATTTGCTAAATATTCTTATTGTGGACTGCAAGCATTCCTTCTCATCTTTTAGCTCAGTGACCAGCAGATTTAGCCTTGAGACCTCTTCTTGTAGCTTGCTGCATCTTGAGCTATCAGACTCACATACAGCTAGTATTTTAGCAACGTCGATGTTCTTACTTCTGAGGATCTCATTGTCAATTCTCAGATTCTCATTCTCAACCTTTAGCTCCTCATGGGTTGAGTTAATCTGCTCGAAGTCACTCATGATCCTTTTTAAAAAGTGGATCATATTCAACTCCTCTTTTTCAGGTATGGACAACGGTTGGTAGGTTATCTTATATTCATCGCCGTCCTCACAATCTTTTGCCATCAGGCAAATCAGTGCTTCTTCATCAGAAGATGAGGTTTTAGTGTCGCTGTCAGACGATTCAGTAGCTTTTAGCATCTCTTTTGAGGCTGATGTATCATTGGCTTTCTCCATCTCTTCAATAAGAGTTCGAAGCTTGTGTCTATCGTCTCTTTTCTTTTTTCTCTTCTATTCTCTCTCTCTCCCTTAGGGTACTTGTACACCGTTGGATGTGGACAACTTATGACGTAGTGTCCAGGCTTCTTGCAATTATAGCACAAGTCAAAAATGTTTGCATTTGATTGCGGAGAGGAAGATACCTGAGGAGGTGGATGACTTCTTCTGAAGTCATTCCTCTAGTTAAGGTTGTTGTTGCTGCTGTTGTTGTTGCTCTTCATGAACCTTCTAAATATCTTTAGAAAAAGAGTCATATCCTCTTCAGCGTCCTCGGCTGTAACCTCAGACTGCTTACTGCAACTAACAGTTGTTGTATCCTAAAAGCTTCTAGCAGTCAGCGCAGTAACTTTGGAGCTTGATTCTTCAGATTTATTTCTCCGTCTGTTGATGTCATATTCGAATACTTTGAGGTCGGAGAATAGATCAAATGTACTCATGGATTTCAAATCCATGAATACTCTCATGGCGGTGGTTTTGTTATCCCATTCCGCTGGCAGGGCTCTAAACACTTTCATGTTTTTCTCTTTCTGAATATAGTGCTTGCCCAGAGCTTCTAGTACATTCATGATAGACGTGAATCTTAAATCTAATTGATCAAGAGTCTTTTCATTCTTTATTTTGAAGAGCTTGAATAGTTGGGTGACATTGGAGATCTTGTTATCTTTAGTGAGTTCTGTGCCCTTACATATCTGTTCCAACTTTTCCCAAATTTTCTTGGACGTTCTGCAAGTTTTGACTTTACTGAATGTGCCTTTGTCCAAGGTGATGATCAGAGCATTTTCGGTCACGTTGTCTAAGTTGGCTCTCTTCTTGTCTTCGTTATTCCATTCTTATCTCAGCTTGACCAGGATATTAGGTGGTGGTGGTGCTCCTTCCTCCATGTCTTTTCCAAGCATGGGATTCACCTTCGTGGGGATGATCGATCATTCTGTAGTGACCGTCCACATCTCATCACTCATTGCTGAAAGATGTGCCTGCATTCTTATATTCCAATCATCATATTTCTCTATGGAAAACATGGGTAATTTATGATTAAAGAAATCCATGGTATGCTGTAAGAATGAGTTTTTGAAGGATGCAGAGAAAACAGTGAGTCTAGGATGGATCTGAGTAGGTAACCAGATAAGTTGGCTTTTAACCCAACTTGCTCTGATACCACTTGTTGGTCCTAAGTGGTGTCCGAGGTTTATGGGGGTGAATGAACCTTGGTCATTTTTCAAAATTCTTTACAAACTTACTATTATGCAAGTTACTTGAACTTACAGCGCCAGTCAATTACTGCTTACAACACTAGTATACAGTGCTGTACGCTATAACTTAGAGTTTTTATATGCAGCAGAAAATATGTTTTTGAAATAAGGCTGGTTTTCTCAAATATGCTTATTTTGAAGATGTTTTATGCTTATGACAGATAGATATACAGAATAAAGCACAGATATGAAAAATAATAAAACACTTATGGTTTATAGTGGTTTGAAGGTGGTGTAATCCTTCTACGTCCACTCTACTACTACCTCGAGCAGGAACTTTGTTAAGCAAGATTGAATTACGGGACATTCCTAACAATCTATCAACTCAACAAGCTAACACGTACTAGAACCTAGCGTACACACAACAACTACAAGTTCTAAAGACTAACTCGCACAGGATTTTCACACTCACACACAGGGAAATGCCTATCAACTAGACAACTTATACAAACAGCAAGGATAAATCCTATCAACTGTTCGACACCTAAAACAACCTAATCACACAGCAACAAGGTTAAAGTAAATAAATGATTTCTTCAACTGGTGCGGTGAAGTGAGCTTCCGAATCCTTTGATGGATCTTTCAACTCGAACTTGGTTGACTTCGCTGAGGTCGAGTGACTGAAACTGTAGAAATACTTGAGAGAATATAGCTTTAAATGCTTGAACTTTTTACATCAATGTTTCAGTAGTTAGCTTCAGGATTGCTCGTCCTCTTACTATAAGAAATTTCACCTTTTACAACGGGTTTTAGCCGTTGTCGCAGCCATTTTTTTAGGGTTGTTGTATCTAGGGTTGTAAAAAAAATTTGTCATTCGACAACACTTTTCTAGATACGACAACGTTTTTATACCGTTGCAAGAAAAAGTTGTTTTTTCTTATTTTGTGCAACTATTTATGCATCACTTAAAAAGCGTTATCTTTCTGGTTCCAACAAAAAAAATTTATGCAATGCTTAAAAGCGTTGTCTTTTCTTATGTTTTTTTAGTTGTCGTTTTATAAAATAACAACGCTAATGACAACCCTTTTTTGTGTTGTCTTTTTTGTTTATTCACATTTTTTACAATAATTTCATATTTTGCTGGATATATATAATAATATAATTTATTTATATAAATTAACAAATGCATTAGAAGAACATTTAAACATCATCAATATCATCGGTTACATTCATAAATCATCCCAACAATATATCTCATCCTAACACTTGTAATCACACAACCTTAAGTCCATAAATTTAAAGTACTCCAACAATTAATAACAAAATGATCGAATTTGTTTGAATAACATCACAACCTTTACAATCACGGCATCACGAACTTGACATGTACTCCCTACGTCCCTACAATCTGTCAAATGTAAGAACAAAGTTTACATGAACACCTAAAAATTATAACGTGATCATATTAAGTATTCAAAAGAAAGCATTGCAAGTTAAAATATAGTAGTCATCTTGTTCTACCCATTTATATGTTCTTGAACGCAATCAGTCAAAACTGAAACAAAACTTCAAGTTTAATAAGCAAATCAGTCACAACTTCAAGTTTAATAATATATCCTCTGATGCTATCTAACTTTAAGGAATATCAGATATTAAGGGTACATAAAATCCATAATATGTGAGAATCAACACTTTAGAATAGAGCTCTAAGAAACCAAATATATAATAGTAATGCCAGACTCTGAAGTTGTTGACCTAGAATTATTGATGAAATATGGAGGTGTCCAAATGGCAAATTAACATGCAGCTTACTGGATCGGTACAATTGTAGAACAGTAGGATGTGTTTACAGTGAGAGTGCAAAGTGATATCACTTAAACCATCAGCAATCTGAATTCAGGGGTAGTGTAGTTTATTGATGGCTGCAAGGGCATAATAGAATCTTCTACATCGTATTCCTATACAACAAAGCAGGTTAGAATCTAATACAATTCAAACTTTTGTTTTACCAAATTGCCTTGCATGTAACAATCACTATAGAACACTCTGGATCAAGTGCACAATAATAGAGTAACCTCAAGACATAATACAAGGAAAATATCTAGCTTATAGGCTCCAGAACTAGATTGGATATCCAACAACATATGGCTCTTTTTGTGAAGTAAGGTTAATGATCACTCTCCATCACATATTTTCTTCTCATTAAGTCAGGCACATTTATGCATTTGTCACCCTTAACAAATTTAGTTCTTCTGTTTATTCTTTCATAAGAAGAACGAGATATTAAATAGGTATATAACTAGAACAAAAATTAACAGAATTTCATTCTTCTGATTGTTCTATCATAAGAAGTAAGAGATATTACAATATAGGTGCCATACAAACTATCTTAAAGCAATAAATAGGCAATATACCAAAAGAGAAAAAAAATGCATAAAATGTTGCAGTTAAAATATTCTGGAAGGGTGAAGATGAAACATGCATATTTACCAAGTTAAACAAATATACGACTCACAGCATAATGGAACGCCTACACAGAATCATTGGAAGACGGATCAGTTGAAATGGCAAAACCAAAACCACCAAGCTTCCAAGCTCCATTAGAAGCAACAGAAACAACTGAAATCAGTTCAGTTAAACATACGGTTTACCCTCCGCAAACATACAATCACCTTAACAAAACACAAAGTCACAATAATGCACATGCATGCTGTTAGGTCAGGGCAGTCAGAACACCAGCTCAGAAAAAATATATCTCAAAACCAATATTTCACCTAATAGTAGGCACTTACTTCAATTTTACCTACATATAGCAGAAAATAAATTCAAAGTACAAACAAAAATAATTTATTATCCATTTCGATCCTCAAACACAAAATGCTAATTTAAACAAAATAAATGAAATCTTATTTAAATTATTTAAAAAAAGAAAAGAAAAGAAATCATTACCTCAGGTGATAGAGCTCTGTGGATAAGACGTGCGTTATTGTGAAGGAAATCCAATGTCTCCGCAATCTGAAGCAGACCATGCTTTACCTCCAACAATCCCATTTTCTGTAGCAAATAGTCAGTAAATCAGAACTTCAAAGGGGAAATAGGAATGTGACAGGAATATAAGAACACAATTTCCCAACTGCAACAAAATTGAAACTTGACACATAACACCAAGGAGATTAGTAGTATATTAGCCTTTAAATTCAGATTAGCAATTTTATCCAGGAAACATACTAAAAAGTTGATGTTGCCAAGGCTACTATGCTTGAACATTTTACATCTTTCTTTGCACTCAGAGCAAATTAGATAACCTCTCCAGGTAATGTTCGTCTACACTATGATTAACTTACTGGCATTAAGTAAAGAACAAGAAGCTAAATTTGATTCCATCAATCTTTATCATCTATTAGCTAGCTACATATATATTTAATATAATACTCCTAACTTAAGAAAAAACCTAAATTGAAATTGGAAGTCCATATCATTCCCTTTAGCTTCAAGTAAAAACCTAATTGAAATTGAAAGGCCGTACCATTCCCTTGAGCTCCTTAGGCACCTTCACAATATTCTCGACACTCTCCAGCATATTGGCGGCCGATGTAAACAGTGGCTCCGTGACCATAGCCATGGCATTCTTACTCTCATCCAGCGCCTGGACCACGTGAACCACCCAGGGTACCTCAGCCTCACTAGACGAGCTGCATCGGCCCGAATCACAACATAAAATATATCTTCCGTGGCTTTCGACAGCTCGACACGCTACCGCACCTCTGATAGTGTCTTCTTATCCAACACCCAAACACACATGGTAGGATAAACGGCGGGCACGTGGCGGTCACGTGACTCTGCAATCCCAACCATAAAAAAACCATTAAAACGACAATGCATGTAACTTACAAACCCTAACCAAAATCAACTAAACAAATTACTTCCAAAACCTCAATTATTTGTAAAAATCACATGATTAGGGTTCTGAGAAAAGGAATAACTCACCACTACTATTGTATGACTCGTACTCCATAGCCACCCTTTGCAGAACAGATAACAAAGACCCGGACTTAATGAGCCCCTCTTCTGATAAGTTCAACGCAGAGGGCAGAGCCCACGAAGTGCAGTGGTGGTGGAAAGGGATGGCGGCAAGAGAAAGGATTTTTCAGCGGTGAAGTGCGCGTAGTGGTGGTGGAAAGAGATGGCGGCAATAGAGAGTAATTTGGGTGGGGATGGAAAGGACTCCACGAAGTTTGGGTATATTTGGAAAAACCCAAGTCCAAAATTGTGAGTATTAATATTAATGTTGGAAAATATTGACCAAAGATATGTTTGGTGAAATTGGTGAGTCTTCCACTTGAGTGCCGGTTCGACCCTTAGTGCCTGCAAAGTAATTAAATTTTTTATATATTCTTAATTAATAGATATGATTTATATATATCTTTTTTTTATGTTTTTTGTATTAATTTTAAAACACAATAATTTCATCTTTATTTTTTTTTTAAAAACATTCATAATTTATGAATTATGAATTATAAAACACAATTTTTGAATTATGTTTTAAAATAATATACCAATTTTGTATTATTATATAAAAGGGTGAGAGTAATATTTTAGGTGTAGTTTCTTAATTAATTCAAAATAGTATTTTATAAAAATACTATTTTTTAAAATTATGAGTTTGTTCATATAAGATAATATTAATGAAAATAATATAATATAAGATAACATTATAAATTAATTAAATTTAAGTTAATTAAAATATTTTTTTATAATTAACACATGCAACAAAAAAAAGGGTTGCATAATGGGTTGTTTATTGGCAAAAAAGTACTAAGAAAAGACAACGCATAAAAGTGTTGCATAAAAGAGTTGTCTTTATGAAAAAAAAATTCTCTATACGACAACCCTTTGAAAAAGTGTTGCACAAAAGCGTTGTCTTTTTAAAAAAATATGTTGATAGGATGAAATGTAATAGATTTTGATGAGACAAAACGTGTAATACACTAGATCTTTAGCTATCTGGATGTGTTTACATGTAAATTTGCTAAGGCAAGGATGCTGGGAAGACTTGAAGATTCTGCCAAGCAGCTAGGAAGCCGTGTCCCTGCTACCTGCATACTGCATCAAGCAACCAGTAAGCAAAGCTCGAATAGGATACTACAAGGAACCTGGAGATAGTCAAGGAAGCTGACTTACTTGAAGAGGATACTGCCAGATACATCAGAGTCAATGCAACCTGACTAGCCAGTAGAGTCACTCCAATTCTAACGAATCAGAATCTGTCATGTGTGAAAAAGGAGCAAGGACACAGTACAAGCAGTCTGCAGAGTGAAGTTGCACAGACAAAGGACAAAACAGTTGCAGAACAGAATAAAGGCAATTCAGAACAGGTGTCAGAAGATCGGCAGAACCAATCAGGAAGAGACACCTCATCATGCAAAGGACTGCCTTTCCAACGGGCAGAAAACTATCTGATGCCTATATATAGAAGTCTGATTTACAAAGGGAAATAGAGGACACAACATAGAACATACAACGAACAACACATACAACTAAGAGGAAAACAGACGCAAGCAAATCTCTTACAAGCAAAAGCTCATACACTCAAAGTTTATCAGACTGAGCAGCAGCAAGCCAGCTACCTTTGAGATCTTCAGAAGTTCAAGGAGCTTGCTGCATTTTGATTGTGATCAAACCTTTCACTTTATTCTAAGTCTGATAGGAGTCGCTTAGGCAGGAGTTGATACTGCTAAGTTGTAATCTCTCTGAAGAAGAGAAAGGATCCTGTGTGAAGATCCTGTGTGGGTCGATAGTTGGTCACTGTGCAGCTACCTGTGTGGATAGAGCTGACAGTCTGTTTAGAGTATAGTTTGTGTTAGCGGAGTCTATTGTAAATCAAACTTGCTTTAACAAAGTTCCTCCTTGTAAAGGAGTAGAGAGGACGTAGAGGGATTACTCCACCCTTGAACCTCTCTAAGCTTGGTTGTGTCTTTTATAGCTTTCTATCTATCTATCTGCATCTGAGCATACTGCATTAAAAGCGTGTTTCGAAAAACATAAGTATTTCCGCTGTGCATTACATTCTCTGTCTAAGTCCTGAGGTCACTGCCTGAGCAGGAACCTATCGAGCAGTAAGCTTACTAGCTACCTGTTCATCAGGGACTTAACATTCTTTGGAGCAAAAGTTGAAAATTTGATAAGGTTAATTCACCCCCCTCTTAACCTTATACCACTGGGACCAACAAGTGGTATCAGAGCAGGTTGGATTAGAAACCCAACTTGTCTGGTCAAATCCCTAATCCCTGTTTTTCGAAAATCTGCATACATCGCTTTCATCATATCATGGACACGCACAAGCTTCCTATGTTTTCTATTGAAGAGTATGACGATTGGAAGATTAGAATGCAGGCACATCTCTCAGCCATGCATGACGAAATGTGGATGGTTATCACGGATGGACCTCTAAGGATCACCAAACCTAATCCAATATTTGCGAGAGCTGCCGAAGCTGGCGATGCAGGAGCCATTCTCCATCAAGCTGTGATTGACAAACCGAGGGAAGAATGGTCGGCTGATGATAGAAGACGAGCTAACCTGGACAATGTAGCCAAGAACGTCTTATTCGTTACTCTGGATAAATGAACCTTTAGTAAGGTCAAGACATGCAAGACAACAATGGATATATGGAACAAACTTGAACAAATCTGCGAAGGAACAGAGCTGACTAAGGAAAACAAGGTGTCTACAGCAACCCAGAAATTCGAGCTGTTCGAGATGCTCCCTAAAGAGACCTTGGAGCAGATGGATCTAAGGTTTACAAACATCGTAAATGAGCGTGAATCCCTGGACAAATTCTACACTCAGAAGGAGAAAAATATGAAAGTGCTAAGAGCACTACCTGCAGAGTGGGATAGCAAGACTACTGCAATGAGGGTGTCAATGGATCTAAAGTCAATGAGTACCTTTGACCTCTTCTCTGACTTAAAAGCCTTCGAATATGATATCAACAGGAGGAAGAAGGAAGCTGAAGAATCTAGCACAAAGGTAACTGCCCTGACAGCCAGAAACACAAAAGACACTGGAGCTATCTGCAGCAAGCAGGGAGAGCCACCTGTCGAGGGTACTGATGAAGAAATGGCCCTTCTTCTAAGAAATTTCAAGAAATTTATCAGATACAACAGAAGAGGTGACTTTAAGAAGTATCAGGTACCTCCCCAACAACCCATTGTTCAGCAATCGAACCAGGATATGTCCGATCTCTGCTACAACTGCCGAAAACCAGGACACTATGCCAAAGAGTGTCCTCATCCTAAGGTCAACAGGTACCCCAATGGAGAGTCGTCCCAGAAAAGGGAAAAACGAAGAGAGGAACAAAGAAGAATTAAAGCCTTCCTAAGTGAGATGGAAAAGGGCAAGGAACCGTCCAAGGAGGCTCAGCAAGATGTGGACTCCTCTGATGATGATAGTGATTCCTCATCCTCGGAAGATGAAGCACTTATCTGCCTGATGGCACAGGAAGCTGAGGACAGCGAGGATGATGAGGTAATATATTCTAACCAGCCTTTAGTGGAAGAGGAAGAGTCTAACAAAAGCCCCTCCCTTAAACAAATCATGAGCGAATTCGAACAGATAAACTCAATTCATGAGGAGCTAAAACTCGAAAATGAGATGCTCAGGAGGGAAAACAAACAGCTAGTTGAAAAGCTATCTGCATATGAGCTTGATAGCTCAAAGTGCAGTGACCTCCAAGAGCAGACATCTAAGCTCATTTTGAGAATCGCAAACCTTGAGAATGAGAAGAGTGATCTTCAAGCGGTTATAGGATCCTTTAGCAAGTCAGCTAAAGAAGCCAATGAATGCATGAATTCGGGCAAAAGTCCATTTGATAGGACAGGCCTAGGATACTGTGCAGAAACCTCTTAAGGAACAGCAAGATCATCTAAAACTATTGTTTTCATTCGAGCTGGAACCCCAAAA
Source organism: Scutellaria barbata (assembly GCA_028654395.1). Lineage (NCBI taxonomy): Eukaryota > Viridiplantae > Streptophyta > Magnoliopsida > Lamiales > Lamiaceae > Scutellaria > Scutellaria barbata. Next base: position 6,713,225 of record CM053649.1, on the reverse strand, counting down.
GAAAAGGAGTTATCCAATAACTCAACAGCAAGCTTGGAGAACAGAATAGACAAGGGCAAGAGACCCATGTACACATCCTTAGGGGATAAGCCTGTTTTCAAAAGCTGGCTACAACAGAATCAAACTGCAGGTAGAAACAAAAGAAAACAGCAACCTACAAGGATGCTGAACAGAAACCTCTATCCCACCAATACTAAGACCAGAATGTCTAAACCTAAACGAGCTCATGCTCAAGGGAAGTATGGTGGAGGACCTCACTTCAAAAGTGACTGGTACACACAGGTTGCACACACAATTCAGTATCCGAAGGATACCTCTTATAGACGAAACCACCAAGTCTACAACAAAACAATTGTTGTGAGACAAGTTTGGATTCCAAAAGGTACTAACAAAGAAGGACCCGTACATGTATGGGTACTTAAGAACCAGTAATCTCTATTTTATAGGTACCTACAACAAGAACCAGCAAGAAAGTGTGGTACATTGATAGCGGGTGTTCGAGACACATGACTGGAGACAAAGAAATTCTTAAGAACTTTCAACAGTGCAAATGACCCAAAGTAATCTTCGGAGACAACTCCAAGGGAAGCACTAGAGGAGTTGGAACTCTCATCAAAGGAAACACTCATATAAAGGAAGTGTCGTATGTCAAAGGCCTAAAATACAACTTGCTAAGCATAAGCCAATTTTGTGACAAATGTTACTCAGTGGAGTTCAGTCACAACAAATGCCTGATAAGGGACAGCCAAGCCAAGAAAGTAAAGCTATCTGGAACTAGAAAAGGAAACATCTATGTAGCTGACTAGAGCTCAGTAACCACAGCTACCTGCTTCATAGCAAAAGGATCATCAGAAGCTAGCTGGCTATGGCATAAACGGATGAGCCACCTGAACTTCAAAACGATCAACAAGTTAGCCAGGAAAGGACTAGTCAGAGGGCTACCTGATATGGTGTACAAGAAAGAGAGTCTATGTAAAGCATGTCAAAAGGGAAAGCAAACTAAAAGGTCTTTCAAAAACAAGATACAAAGGTCAACTGAAAGAGTGCTAGACCTACTACACATGGATCTATTCGGACCGGTAAAACCAGTAAGCATGAGTGGAAGAAAGTACACACTTGTAGTGGTGGACGACTATTCAAGATTCTCATGGACACTATTCCTGACAAAGAAGTCAGACACTCAGCGAAGGTTACCGGAGTTACTGAAGAAGCTGCAGATCGAAAGGAGTCTGAACATTATCAAAATCCGAACAGACAGAGGCACTGAGTTTACAAACAAGTTTATTGAAGAATACTGCTCTAACAATGGAATCAAGCATGAATACTCAGCAGCTAGGACGCCGCAACAAAATGGTGTTGCAGAGAGGAAAAACAGAACCCTGAAGGAAGCTGCAAGGACCATGCTAGCTGAAGCATAGCTACCCAAGAGATTTTGGGCAGAAGCAATCAACACAGCATGCTATACCCAGAACAGATGCATCATCAACAAGGATTTGAATAAAACTCCTTATGAGCTATGGTTTGGCTATACTCCAAATATTGAACATTTTTATATTTTTGGATGCAGGTGCTATGTACTCAACAATGGAAAAGACTACCTGAAAGCATTCGACTCAAAGTCAGATGAAGGAGTATTCTTAGGATATTCCTCGGTAAGCAAAGCCTTCAGAATCTTCAACAAGAGAACACTTGTTGTAGAAGAAACAGTACATGTGGATTTTGATGAACCACGCTGTTCTAAGGCTGATATAGATGAACTTAATGAAGATCTTGGAAAAACTCACATCACCAACACTCGTGTTGAATATATTGATGCTGAGTTACCAAATCTCCAAAATATTGAATCAACTCAAAATCAGCAACCTGCACCTACACAGCAACATGGAGAATAGGAACCTACTCCAAACTAGCAGGCACCAGAGATACAAGAAGAAATACACCACCCTGAAGGAATTCAACTGGAAGTACAGCTAGAAATACAGCACGATCCAAATCAGCAAGCTGAACAGGATGATCACGAGCAACCTGCTGAAACTCAAAATGAACAACAAATTGAAGAAATTAGAAGGAAATGGCTAAGGAATCGTCCAAGGAATCAGATCATAGGAGATTCCACCTCTGGAGTTAGAACAAGAAGAAGCAACCCCCATGAAGCAATGTTTGCTTGCTTTATTTCACAAACAGAACCAAGCTGTATAGAGGATGCTCTAGAAGATACCAACTGGATACAGACAATGCAAGAAGAGCTTAATGGATTTGAAAGAAACCAAGTGTGGCATCTAGTTCCTAGACCTACTCACCAAGGAGTAATCGGCACAAAATGGGTATTTAAAAACAAACTCGATGAAGAAGGACAAGTAGTCAGAAACAAGGCAAGACTAGTGGCAAAAGGTTACTGCCAGGAGGAAGGAATAGATTTTGAAGAAACTTTTGCACCTGTAGCGAGACTAGAGGCAATCAGGATCTTCCTAGCCTATTCCGCTCACAACAATCTGACAGTCTACCAGATGGATGTCAAAAGTGTCTTTCTCAATGGACTGCTCGCTGAAGAAGTTTATGTGGAGCAACCTCCAGGATTTGAGAAAAATCCAGAGACCTTGGTCTTCAGGTTGAAGAAAGCTCTCTATGGGCTAAAGCAGGCACCTAGAGCCTGGTATGATACTCTCTCAAAGTATCTACTTGATAATGGATTCAAGAAAGGCAAGGTGGATAAGACACTCTTCAGAATCCAAGATGGAGATAGCATACTGCTCGTTCAGATCTATGTCGATGATATTATCTTCGGTTCAACAAACAAAGAATTGTGCCAAAAATTTTCAAGTCTCATGCAATCCAAATTCGAAATGAGCATGATGGAAGAACTAAGCTTCTTCCTCGGTCTACAAGTCAAGCAACTAAGCAATGGAACCTTCATCAATCAAGCAAAATACACTAAGGAATTGATAAAGAGATTTGGATTAGAAAATGCAAGCACAGTAAGCATACCGATGATAACATCAGGAAGCCTAGACAAAGATACTGATGGCAAAGCAGTAGACGTTACAAAGTACAGAAGACTAATTGGGTCACTGCTCTACCTGACAGCAAGCAGACCAGACATCATGTTCTCAGTGGGAATGTGTGCAAGATATCAAGCAGCTCCAAAAAAATCACATATGATCGCAGCCAAACGAATCATCAGATACCTCAAAGGAACCCAGGAAGTTGGTCTATGGTACCCGAGAGAAGGAGGACTCAAACTTATTGGTTATACTGATTTTGATTTTGCAGGTTGCAAAATTGACAGGAAAAGCACCAGTGGTACCTGCCAGCTACTAGGAAACAAACTAGTATCATGGTTCTGCAGAAAGCAAACCTCTATAGCAACCTCAACAGCCGAGGCCGAGTATGTTGCTGCAGGAAGCTGTTGTGCACAAATTCTATGGATTCAACAGCAACTAAAGGATTACGGAATTGAAGAGAAGGAAACACCTATCCTATGTGACAATTCAAGCGCAATAGCTATCACCCACAATCCAGTTCTACATTCAAGAACCAAACACATTGATATCAGACACCACTTCATCAGAGATCACGTTGAAAAGAAAGATATAACTTTGGAAAAAGTACATACTGATCTACAGCTAGCTGACATATTCACAAAGTCACTCTGTGAATCAAGATTTTCGTTTCTAAGAAACGAGCTGGGAATAATCATTTTGTGATAATTTTCTATATAACTCTATGTTTTCCTGTTGAAATGACTAAAATGTTCAGGGGGAACCATAGGCAGGACGGAGGTAGAACAGTAACCTAAAGGTTACTACCCAAGGTCCTTGGACAGTTACTAGATACAATGTTACTGCTCTGAGCTACCTGCAGGATCCAGTAATTGAAGCGCGTGAAAAGAGGAACAGTTACCCCGTGGTTAGCAGCCGTTTTTGCAGGAAACTCCTCGATATCCACAAAATATCACATCAAGTCCTTACGCACACGTACACCGCGCCAAAAATCTCAACCATTGGATTGAGGGTCTTTTCAAATTCAAGACCAATCAGAACCGTCAGATCATCTCTCACCAAAATTCAAATATAAGGAAGTCATTCTTCTCACTCATCTCTCACACTTAAACATTTCCATTCTCTTGCAAACCCTAATCTCTCGTGCTTTCTCTCTCTCTAAGCTTTCCAGTTTCAGATTTCTCACTCTCTCAGAAATGGCACCAAAAACATCCCAAGTTGTTGATGGAAGGCTAGTGGACCGCAAAATCCTTCTCAAGATGGTGGAGGAAGAAGGGAACTCGAAGGAGGTCATGAAGAATATCCTTCAATGACTCTATGAAACCGGACTTCTCAGACTCTGCTCCTATCACAAGGCCCCGTACGCAGAGGAGCAGGTGGAGAAATTCTACCGGAGGGCAAAGGTCTCTGCAGATGGGTCAGAGATCACATCAAAAGTTGGTGGAGTAACAGTGGTGGTGGACACCGGACTTCTGGAAGAGGTGTTCGCTCTCCCTACTGCAGGGATGAACACCAGTGACCTCTCCACCTACGAAGAAGACCAGCTGGAGGAGTTCTGGACGACGTTCACCGGGAAGGAGGACACGGCGGGGATGTCCCGGAGTTGCAGCAAGAAGGTCTTCCTTCTGTAGTTTGAGTTGCTGCATGATATCTGCTGCCATATCATAGAGAACCGCTCTGGTTCCTTTGATAAGTGTACCAACTTCCGGTACAGGATGATGATGGCCATAGTGAAGAAGGAGAAGGTGAACTGGGCCAGCTACCTGCTTTCCAGGCTGGGTGGAGGAGGTGGAGAAGAAGGTAGGTAAGCCTACCTATGGGCTTATTATCAACACCCTCCTGGGTCACTTGAAGGTGGATTTGTCCCAGGGAAAGCTCATCCAGAAAGGAAAATTCATCGGTGCGGGTAGGGTCTTTGCAAGAAGACCACTGCTCGGTCATCCCCAGTAACCAGAGAGGTCTCTGAGGACCTCAAGGGCGTTCCAAGGACAAGGAAGACATTCCGCGAAAATGCCTCTCCTTCGTCTGAAAGCAGCTCGAGAATGGAGGAGCCTGCAGAGCCCTCACCAGCTCCTGCTGTGCCAAAGAAGATCAAGCACAAGAAAGATGTGCAGAGGAGACTGGTCATCTCTGATGATGAACCTGAGATCGTCACCACTCGGGCTGTTAAGAAGCCTGCAGTGGAAGTGGAGATTGATTCTCCACTAAGGGAGGAACAGGCAGGGAATGCTGCTGTTGATGATGATGATGAGGAGGAAGTGGATGAGGAGGATGTGGCTGAGTTTGTCATCAGCATACCGAAGCTGGAGGTAGAGTTCGGTAAATTGGTGGAAAGGTTCACTACCTGGTGGCAGTATAGGCACCTGCCCAGGGAGGAACTCATCCAGTAGGCAGACTGGAAGGCTGAGGAGGAATGGGCGCTGAATTGGGTGGCCATGGATGATTTGGAGGAGATCCTTCAAACGAAATTTCTGAAGGATCTCAGGAAGAAGAAATGGCTGGAATTTCTTGAAAACGCGGAGATAGCAGCTGAGTTGGAGGCCAGGAAGCTGCCGCACAGCTACCTGGCCCCAGGAGCCTGAAGGGAAAGGAAGCTGTCATCCAACCAGATTTCTACAGGGAGGAGGTGATACTGGATGCTGCTGCTGACCAGGTCAGAGCAGGTGATGACGTGGGATTTGCTGAGGCCCAGATAGCAAAGTACGGGGAGCAGGAAGTTATGGAGAGGATGATGAAGCAGGCTGGTGATATCAGCCTGGCAGATACCAGAATGAGAAGGCCAGTAAGGGAACCCCAGATAGGTGAAGGATCCTCCTGCTCAGCTTTGATGGTGGAACCTATCAGCAGGCGGTCACCTTCACCAACAGAGAAAAATGGTGAGGAATTCTCATACCTTACTAACCTGATCATTCTTCCTGAAGTTCCTGTACAGACACCGATGAAGGAGAGAAGCTCGACGCCAACTGACTTTCCCTAGGCCAAGGAGTTGGAAACCCTCGCTGCTGTGGCATCTCTCGAGTTGATAGTTCCAACCACAGTAGCAGCCGCCGATGACACCACGGAGACCACCAATCCTACACCAATGGAGGTAGAGGCTGAGGGGGAACATGTGCAGCAGGAGACATCTGTTCAAGCTGAAGCAGTAGAGGAACCTGCCCCCATGGAGAAGGAGCAACCTGATGCAGCTATTCCAATGGAGATGGAGGAGACAACACCTGCCAAATCGGTGGACCAGGGAGAGACGGTCGCTGACGGGGAAGTAGCTGCGGGGTGAAAAGGTGGTGGAAGTGCAGGAGGCAGGAGGAGACAAAAGTGGAGAAAAGTAGCCTGAAGTACAAAAGGAGGCTGAAGTACAAGAGGAGGCAGTACATGAGGTAGTAGAGGAGATAGAGCAGGAAAAGAAGGCCGAAATGTGCTCAGCAAGGGTAAGGTAGCTGAACAGGACAAGAAGCTGGGAGTACAAGAGGAGGATGCTGAAGAGGAAACTCCTTCTAAGAACACTGGATCAGGAGGTGGAGGATCTAGTAGCCCTACCAGCAGCGATGAAGGGTCCACCCAGTGAACAGGATGATACTGGAGCCGAAAAATCCAAAGAACTAACATCTGTCTCTGATGAACAGGCACCAGCAGGAGAACGCCAGGAAGCCTGCCAGATCAAATGACGAGGTGCTGGCAGCAATTGAACAAATGGGGAAGTCCCTTGGTGAAAGCGAGCAGGAAAATCCGCAAGGATACCCGCTCCTTACTCTGTGAAGACCTATTCTTTCATGGACTCCCTCAACGTGACATTGTCAAAGCTCACTCAGATGATAGCTGCCTACCGATCCCCCAAGGAGGATGCTGCAGTGGAAGTCGTAAAGAGCGTGATGGAGAAGTTAAACAGGCAAGAGGAGAAGATGATCTCTCTTGAGGCCAATCAGAAGGCTCTAGTCACTGCAGTAGACCGGATGGACAGGGAGCAGTTCAACCAATCACAGACCCTGCGGGATCACTCAGGCACCTTGTCTGATATTCACTCCATGGTCAGTTTTGCGGTTGTGCGTGCTGATGATGACAAAAAGGGGGAATAAAGGATTGAAGGCAGACAGAAGGCTGGACAGGACCCTGCTGCCTGCAGACAGATGATAGTAAGCAGTAGGAGGAGAGATGATTCTGGAGATGGCGGACACAAGGGAGCTGGATCTAGGGGCCCTTCAAACAGCAACGCTAAAAGAAAATCAGATGCTGTTTCTGGGTCTGTTCATCCAGGCTTCAGGAAGGGTGCTGATATGAGAGAAGAGAAAAGGAGGAGGACTGAAGTAGAGCTGAAAAGCAACCTGGACGCTGTTTTTTCATCAGATCCCAGGGTTGTCCTTGACAAGATCTTCCTCCGCACAAGCTGCCTGACATGGTTGAAATGGAGAAAAATTTGTAGAGCCCTGATGTCGTAGCAAGTGCCACTCTCAGAAGCTTTCTGAAAGCAAGCCCCGATCCCAGGAGTGACAGATTCCTAGCCCCAGAAGTCCCGGAGGTCACTCTTCCTACTGAGGTCAACCCATCATTTTTCCAGATTGAAGCATTCAAAAGAAAGGAGCTGATGAAGTACTTCACCACCCTCTGCAAGGAATCTGCTCTTTTCAGAGGATTCAAGACGAACAAGGAGGCTTTGCAGAGGTTCCTGGAGCTGACAAAGAAAGGTGGACTTCCAATTCAAGTGAAGCTAAAGCAGAAACTTGGAAA